>CP114500.1:4810000-7210000 GCA_027186245.1 Coriaria nepalensis | reverse complement strand
CCTTGTCACTCCCAAAGATCAGTCCCATATCTATGACCTCGGGTTCTTTGATGGGTTCTTCCGATAGTAGAATCGAAATATTCGAGAAGACGCTCTCTGCAGCGGGCCCGCCACACCTGCAATATATATTTTTACATATGATGTCAAAATTGGATTTGAAGACAAGCAAATCGCAGGGGCCTTTTGGAGCACTTGTTTTATTTCCAATTTAGCCCAGAGTCCAGTTTAGTCCCGCAGTATCCAATTAAGTAAGGCCATACCTATTGCAATCTAGAGTGAGGACAGTTTTGATGATCCCGTCAAGTCTCAACCTTTGCTTCTTCTTCTTAGTCACATCGAATGATACCTGAACGGGCGTTCCAAGTGGGTAATCTTTTACGCTTTTCGTGACACGTAAACCCATTATGGAAGCTCTAGATTTCGAAACCTTGGTCGAGAGATGTCCTAATCCCAGACTCTCTAAGGTTGTGCAATATTCCAAGTGCGTTATTGATGGGTTCCTCTTGTAAATAACTGCCCCTTTCCATGGAGAATCCATCTCTTCTTCATCATCTTGCTTTTCCCGATCATCTTCCCAATCGGACAATGGAACCTTCTCTTCAGTGAAGGACTGATAGCTATCTGCCTTCACACATTTGATAGATTTGAAACTAGTGGCAGCTTTGTAGCGACTGAAGAAAAAGTACGAACATAAGGAAGCATTTGTCTTGGGTTTGAAATTGTAGATCGTAAACCGGGTTGAGTAAGATGGGGAAGCTATGGAAGATATGGAGAACACAAGTGACATCTTTTTCAACTATTGTGAAGCATAGAATTAGAATATGTGGTCAAAATCCTGAATGCCCAAGTTGTTGAGGATCTCCTACAAGAAAACAATAAATAGTTCAGGGGCTAACAGATAAATAAGCAAAATGTGATCAAACTAGTTGTAACTAAAATCGAGCACAAAGAAGAAATCACAGTACATGAATATAGATAATGTTCTAGTTAAATACTTGCCAATAAGATTTGAAGAACTTGAGCTCACCCACATGAACACAAGTTTATTAGAAAAATCTTAATAGAGGCATTTCGTCGAACATATCGTAGGCAAGCAAGCTTTCAGAATAACGTTTTCAATCACAGAACTTGAAGAACTAGATAAGATAAAGGACCAAGAGCATATATGTGCTTGAAGAAATTAAATTGTGATTAGTAAAATCAGTCAAAGAAAGTGTGGAGAAGATAAAGAAGAAAAAGTGAAAGATGAACCAAGCAGAAAAAAGTATGATTGAAGAAGATAGAAGATATACGAGGGGAAAAAAGGCGAGACCTTTTACTTGCGGACTACGGTGCAGAAGAAAATTAGAAGAGGGTTTCTCATCAACCAGTTTATCTTCCTCTTCTCAGACAAGGGGCAATTCCGTATTTTCCTATTTTATAAAATCTGCCAAAATTAACGAATTTTCTTTTTTCTAAAACGATTAAATAATATTTTCTTCTCAAAATTTCAATTTCTTTTAATTATTGTTTTTTTCATAATTTTTAATAGTTTTTTTATTTAATTTTTACCAATTTTCAAAAACTCTTTTTTTTTTTACCATAAAAAATCAAAGAAATACAAAAAGTTATTTCATTTTTTATTTTTCAGTTTAAAAGTAAATTAATGAATTACATATAAAAATATCCAATTTCAGACTAGCACTCTCACTGAGCAAAATATCCAATTTTGACCCCACAAAGGGCAGAAAGAGAGAAAGCACACCGCTCAGAAACACAACCAAGCCTTTATTATTACAACATCACAGGAACAGGGAAAAAGGTATCACTCCACAGGCTGATCAACCTCAGCATAAGCAGTCTCAAGGTGAGCCTGTTCAGCATCCCTCACTTCCTTCTCACTCTTCCGGCCCTTCTTCGACTTATAGTAAACGCTCATGAACGTCCCAACCGCATTGTACTTCCTCCTACAATGCTCATACAGACCTCCATCAAACATCCTCCAGAAGTTCTTCTCGTCCAGCTCAGAAACTGCATACTGTGGTTGGAACCCGTGGTTTTCAATCAGCCAGTTCTCCATCTTACGGACCGCCCCTGCACCATCAAATACTTCCCCCCTCAAGACGGGGCCTGGTGAGTAGTAGACCCCTACGTCTGTGTACATCTGAGCGTAGGGTGTGTCACCTTGCCTGCGATGTAGCTCAAAGCCTGGTTCCGGGTAGACTGTGGTTTTTACGGGCAATTTGTACAGCCGGTGTGGGCATAGCCAGAGGGGGTAAACCTGCATGATTAGTTGATTAACAATCAGTATGGTTAACAGATGGATCCAAGAACTGCTTATCATGTTTCCATTCCAGTAACTGCAGTTTGGAAAATGGCTAGTCAAGTGCACATCCATACAGATGTGCAATTTGACATAGAAGTAATTCAAGAATATGAGTTTACTAAGTATCAGTTTGACAAAAGCTAAAGGGAAATCGGATTTAAAATACAACGATTGATTTTAGAAACGAGACTAGGATAAGAGTTACTGAACAACTTCAGAAAAGAATGACTTGCAAACTAATGCAAATAAATTAAAAGTACAAAGGAGGAAAGAAACATTACCTCCATCTCATGGTGGACCCACTCCAAAGCGTCTCCAACCTTATATAGAGGAACGAGCATGTCTTGAATGACATGCATCTCATGGTAGTAATTTCTAATAGCTTCACCTTGAGTAGCCTTGAGAAGAGAAACCTTAGGAGGCATCAACCATCCAAAGAGGAACCTAAACCACCACTGATCTGCAAACGGCAATATAAGCTTTCCCTCCCAATACAAACATCTCGTGTGCCTATGATAATACTCCCTAGTCGGAATATACTCCACAAATTCCCCTCTCTTCAGCGCTGTTTCCGCATGCTGGTAAAACCATGTTTTAAACCACCACCCTACACTGTTAATCACATTTCCCTTCTTCTTTGCCTCTTCTTTAGATGCGTATTTTCCCGTCATGCACACAGCTTCAGTTGGAGAATAAATCATTGTCTCCACAAAGTCTGGAACTTTGTCCGGATTGTCCTGATCTCCATCTCTAGGAGCAAAGGAATCTAAATATTCTTGAGCAATCTCTTTTAGGTTCCCCCTTACGGGTTTGTATGTAAGTTTCATGTATTCTTTGACGGGTATAAGCTTGATTTCAGCAGAGACAAGGAGTCCTAGTGTACCCTGAGACCAAGGAATAGCATAGAAAAGATCGGAAAATTCATTGTCCTTAGTAGCTCTAACTACCCTTCCATCTGCTAGAACGATCTCATAAGCCACAACAGTATCAGAAAACAGACCATAGATATGGGAGCTTCCTTCTATCCCATATCCATTGATAAGACCGCCAACGGTCAGATCGTCAAGCTCTGCAACAACTGCAAGAGCAAGATTCAATGGAACCGTTGCTCTAGTGATCTGCCCCATGTTCACTAGAGGCTCACATTTAGCAACCATTCTTTCTCTGTCAATTTCTAGAATGTTCCGGAAGGCTGATAAGTCGACCTCGAAATGGCGGGCCCGCTTGTAGTCAACATTCCGCATTCCAACGGCAATCCAGGGTTTTCGAGCAGTGCAGACAAGGCCATCTTTTGAAGGGTCTCTTTCTTTGAGACGTTTTATGACTTTCTTGACATTTTCCTCATGCTCCTTCTGGCGTTGCTTGTAGGACTTGGATTCGGATTTGACATCTCCGAGGTATGTGAGGAAGTAAAGGGTGAAGGAGATCGGGAGCACGACAAAGATAACAATGATCCAACGGAATTTGACGAAGTAGTCCACCCAGATCTTCTTCCTCTTTGGACGCAAAGGAGTAGCAAGATCTGACATTGTGGTAGATGAAGACGCCCTTTCTTCTACTGTAGGTGGAAGGATTTTTATTTTTGACTAATCCAATTATCAACTTAATTGAAAAGGAGAAAATTAATGCATGTAAATGATGTAAAAAAAGAAAGAAAAAGAAAAGGAAAATGCACCAGCAGACTCAACTACAGGAAGCATAGGCAAATAGCATCATCAATAACACGAGATGAAATGTGCAAAAAGGGCCTTATGGGAATTAAAAAACAAAACTTCCCACTGATATGTGAACGGGCCATTTAACAGTAGTATCTATATATCTACCAGAAAGGTCAAGTTACCGGTTATGGTTTTAATAGTCTCTCCTCTTCGGAGTATATGCAACCAATAGAGGAGAAGCATTGTTCCTTCATCAGGAACATATTGTTATGCTGATTTGATCAAAAGAAGAAAAATACTCAGACTAATAAGATGATAATCTTTCCATTCTTAGAAAAATGAAATTAATTTGAAGTAAAATCTCAAGAGCTTTCTGTTCTTAGTTCCCTTCACTTTCTCAGCAACCAAACGGGGAACGAAGAAGGAAAAAGCAAAATCATGATCAACAACAGTGAAGCAGAGTGTGTACAAAAACAAAAACTATTGGCTCAGAAACGAACAGCGAGAAATCGACAGCCTTAACACTAAACTTCACTCACTTTCCTTCTTTCTCCAAACAAACAAGATGAAAATTCAAAATGTAGTACCAGTAGAGAACTCAAAACCCTAGAAAGCACATAAAGAAGAGAGAGAGAGTACTCGAGTCAAGTTAAGCAGGAACAGTAAGGTCGAGAGGTTTAATTTTTACTTTAAATAAAAATGAAGAAGAAGATGATAACAACAATCAAGCCAATAAGAAGCTCTGCAGTATTCTCAGATTTCAACTGTAAATGTTTAGCAGAAACGAGACTGATTGCGCAATAATCAACGCATTTTCAGCTTGCACAATAATCAAAAAGAAAAAAAAAAAAGCGAAGGAAAACTGAATGAAATAGCAGGAATGTGAGAAATGCAGTAGCGTTTGGATAGTGAGAAAATGAGAGGGAAAATAATTCGAAATGAAGATTCGATAGAGCGGCGTTGATTGGATCGTTTACCTACAAGTGTGAGCGGTGAAGCCAAGTGAAAGTGGTCCAGAGTGAAAGAGAAGGTGGAAGAAGAAGATGGGAGAAGGAACAGGGCAGGCGTATTTGTTGGTTGAGACAATCTCAGCCGTACGATCAAAAGAGAATAAGACAAATAATTGGCCTTGGTTTTCACGTGCCCCTTTTCGGATAGCAAAAGACTTCTATTATTATCTGATTATTTTTATTGTAGTAAAGTATTTTATAGAAAGACGTAAATATCCTTTTCAGACAAGTTCACGTGGGCGTCCCAACTAGAAAGTTGAAAGGAATGACTGGCTGTTTTTTTTTTTTTTTTTGCTTTTTCTTTTGGGGGTTAAAATAGTCATTTTAAAATACAGAAATTAGTAGGAGTATTGCCTAGTACATTGCCGATCTGTCGGACACTCCCTCTACGGAGAAGAAACTATTGACTCGACACATCGTTTTGGCCAAACTTCTAGTCCCATTGAATATGATGAGGGGAAAAGAAAAGAAAGTAAGAGTTTTACATTTATGAACAAATTAAATACAGCTTAAAAGGGAAAAAAATAAATTTTAAAAATAAAATAAAATAAAATAAAATAAAATAAAAAGAGCATGTAAAAATCATTTGTGTAAAGAATTAACCACAAAATATTTTCCGACCAAATCCCCTTTAGTACTAAATATGGCTCACATGTGACATGTCTACCTCTTATATGGACACACACCCCTCCAATGTACAGTTAACTATCAGAAGCTTCGTATTTCACCGGCTTAGCTTAGAAGTGTAGGGAAATAGGAAGACAAACCGATATCTAGAAAGCCATGCCTAAGCAGTAGATATGAAAAGTAGCAGAAGAAGATGTACCCATGTCAGTAGACTCTGCTCAACCCCTGGGCAAAGTCTGGTCAATGGGCTTTCTTCCTGTTAGAAGTTCAAGCAGGACAACACCAAAGCTGTATGCATCATTCTTGGCATTTATCTGTCCAGTCATTGCATACCTGTGAATGTATATACATCACCGAAGCATCAATCATTGATTGGCAAGAAGTCAAGAACAAGAAACAATGCAGGAATCTCATAATGTTTTGGGATTTGTTCAACTATATTAAGTTCCAAGTTTTTATGTCATCTACCAATGAACTAGCAAACAAGTGCATCATCAACCACTTAACAGATGACAGGAGCAGCAAATATAAAAGGAAGATGATAAAGATGTTCCGTCGCAACTTTCATGCATTCAATGTCATCATAATTTGCTATGGATAGATTACATGTAATTTCAGATACTATGGGTTTTTTTTTTTTTTGGGGCTGACAGATATTATGGATTAATTATCTATTTTCTTTCAAGGGTAAATGTGAAATTAGGTCAAGTTGAAATTAGGTCGTGAACTACTTCACGACTCTAACAATTTCATCATTGCTGACACTGCATCAATTTCATAAAATATACTTATGATTTCAATCGTTTATTCTGTGTATCAAATTGTGTTGAATTGCAAACAATTCTGCTTTCGATCTTGTTTCCGTCATTAATGGCTGCTTTCTGAGCTCACAACAACGTGAGCACCAATTGATATGATCCAGACTCGCCGAAGCTGACTGGGCTTCAGCCCAATCATAATCTTGCAGATGTTTGGGCCTGCGAATGTTTCTTTGGGCTGTCGTTCGTCTGGGAGTCGACGCGTCGTTTGGAGCTGCATGTCTCTATCATGATCACACATCAACTGTTTGTATATCTATGCATCCATTGAAGTTATAACTTAGAACCTCAAAGCTAAGTAGTAGAACCAAGTATGATTCTTGGTTTGTAATTAGAAGATCAATTTAATCGTCTTAAGTGCGTAATAGTAATAGTAATAGTATTTATAATTGTAAGATTAGGTTCCAATTACTCTTAAAAAGAAAACAATAGTCACTATTAATTAACATAAATAATAATAATAATGAAGGTGGGAATGGGACAATAGAATCTAAGATAAATTGAACATCCTTAATTTCTTCAAACCCCATGTTACATGGAGAGGCATATGATCAACAACATTGTTGGTCCATTATTTTAACTTTTGGCATTCCAATCATGGTATAAAAAGTGGCTTTATTTTTACAATTACGTGATTAGGTAATTAACTACGAACCCTAATCAATGCTCTATCCACCGTTTAAACCAAATGGGTAATAAAGATACTAAAATCGATATTTGGAATCATAATAAAGAAAGCAATAACATATAGTTCTTGTCATGTGTCTTAGGTTTAGAATGTGGCTGTTTGGTTGAAGAGGGTTGGCAAATAAAACATGCATGCATTGTTGATTATTATTTTAATTATATATATAATTTTCTTACATGAGATAAACCGACCGACAATTTGATTTGGTGTCGGAATCATATTGTCTCAATGGGCCGTAATTAGAAGGTAGCAGTCCATCATGCAATCAAGAGAGAAGGAAAAAAAAAAAGGAATAATTGAAAGATTATGAGAGATTTGGTCGAGAAAGAAAGAAGCATGTTCATGTTTGCATCTCACCTCCGATTTGTAGGGCTCATGTGCCCAACTGTAACCCACCCACTAAAAAAAACCAAGACCACCACCTAAAATAAAATATTAGAATTAATAAAAATTAGAGTAATTATAATTATAAAAATATCAATTTAGTTAAAACAAGATGGATAGTAGATAGTTGGAACCCTTTTTTTTCGTACACATCACATGTGAGGTTACCCTACCCATTTGGTCCATTGGGCATAATATAGGCAATTTGCGAAGCCCTACAAAAGGAAGGGTGGGAATCAACTGAAAAAAATAAATCAATTTTAAAAAAAAAAATATTTTTCTCAAAAGAAAATATATTTTTTATTTACAAGAGAGAAAATAGATGAATAAACAAAAAAAAAATTATAATATAATATTTTAAAATAAATGAGTAAAAATATTTATTATTTGAGATTATATCTTTTAAATCGTTAAACTTATTTAAAATAATAATAATTATTATTTTAATTTAATGAATAAACCTCTAAAAATACTATATACTAATTCATTGAAAACAAAACAAAAAAGATCAAATATAAATATCTAAAGTAATAAAATAAAAAAATCATAAATATCTAATTTTTCATCTTTTTTTAAAAAATTTCATAATTTATTATAAATATATCTAAAGTTTTAAGATCGAAGTTTCTTCAAATAATTAAATAATTTAAATAAAAAATATATAAGAAATATTTTATTAAATACTTAAAAACTCAATAAAAATACTTAAAATAAATATAAAAAAAAAACTCAAAATAGATCTAAACATTTTTTTTTTTAAAGGCTTTTCCAAGGGTGGCTATTGATGGACAAGGCTCTTAGATCAGGACTATCTAAATCTCTCTCTCTTAACTTTTAGCTACTTTATAATGATAATGATAGTAATTTTACCTTATTTCAGTCACTCACACTTCTCTCTCATTACTATAAATTTTTATTTACCCTCCAACCAAAAAAACAAAAAAAAAAAAAAAAAAAAAAAAAAAAAAAAAAAAGGAAGGAGATTTAAGAGATGCAGTTAATTAAAATTATAATTTTTAAAAAAATTAATATAAAATAACTTTTATCTTTTTAATATATCTAATAATCGAGATATCATATAATAATATATATAATATGAAATATTCTTGTAAAATAATTTTTATCTTAAAATAAATGATTATTAAAATAAATTTATCATAAATATAATCGTTACTATATATAATTTGAAAAATAAAAAACTAAAAACTCATTGCCATTGTCATGTCATCAAGACAATGTGATTAAAAATTATTTATGCATTAAAATAACGTGACACGAAGGAATATAAGGATTCCTTAATTTACTTACAAAATGGACACAGTTGAACAATAATTAAAATTTGGACCCAAAAAAAAAAAAAGAAAAAAAAAAGTAAACTGATATGATGTTATATACAATTTAATGGGTCTAAATTTAATATTATATTTTTGTACGAGGACGTTGACATTAATTTCATATTCTTATTTTATTATATGATTTATGAATATTTATAATGAGATATAATTTATAATATAATCAAGTAAAAAAAACTATCATATAAAACGAATTTATATCTATCAAATTGAGTTCATCGAATATAACGGTAAAACAGTTAATCCAGGAAAATAATAAATATTATTTAATATAAGAAATTATTAAAAGAAAATTGTGAAAAATGGAGGAAGCACGAACAACTGATAACCACGCGCCATGACCGCCGTCTCGGTACAGTTAGAGACTGAGAGAGCTTGAAAAGGATAAAATAATAAATAAAATATAAATTATTAAAATAAATATAAATAAATAAATAAATAAAGAGAAGAAAAGAAACGCAACGCAACTAGAAGATAAGGAGCGGTGGGTCCCATACCGACATGTACGATGAGAACTGGTACTGCAGCCACAGCGATTAGACAGATTATTGACAAAAGCGAAGCACATTTTCACTGTTTTCACAATTTTTATTTATTTATTTATTTATATATAAATTTATTATTTCTACAGAGTACAAATTAAAATTTGATAGAAAAATAAAATTAATATCATGATATATAACCATGACCAAGCCTTAAGTTTGCCGTCAACAACATCGTCATCGTTGCCCTTTTTCTTGTTTTCCTCCTTCCTTAGCTTTGATTTGGTCTTTACCCTGCCGCTGCACTTTCCCGGCGAGCACCCTTATCGCCGGTTTGTTTTATTCAGCTCACTCAGCTCAGCTCAGCTCGGCAAGTAATCATCAACGTTGGCTTTCTCTCTCTCTCTCTCTCGCTCTTTCTATCTGTTATTCTTTATTCGATTTTTCTGATCTTTATTTGATGACGGATTCAGAGGTGGAAAAATTAGTGGTGTACTGTACTTGAAATTCCGGGTTTTTTTTTTTTTTTTGTTAGTGATCTATATGTGGGTTGCGCTTAATTGGAATCATGGGTTTGTGGGGGTACTGTTTCTGGACTTTTGGGGAAGAAGTGAAGCTGATTAGAGCAAGTTCTTGTTCTGGATTTGATTGATTAATTGCTCTACTTTGTGGTCTTTCTGAGCTCTGATCTGTTTTGTGGAAAATTCCAATTAGATTCCATTTCTCTAGATTCGTACTGTTTCTTCTTACCTCCGTTTCTTTCTTTCTTCCCGAGTCTTTTGGATCTGGATAGTTTCTGAGACTTTTATTTTGAGGACTTAAATGGAGACCAGATTTAAAGGTGAAGCTGCTCATCCTCATCCTCATCCTCCTCCCCCACCTCCTCATCATCATCAATTATACAACATGAATTCTGTTGACTTAAGGGCGGTAGGGAAGAGGACTCTTGAATGGGATTTAAACGATTGGAAATGGGATGGTGATCTTTTCATTGCTACCCCACTAAACCCGGTCCCACCTCGTCCCTTTTTCCCATCTGGGTCCGAAATTCCAGCACCCATAGGAGGAGGAGGAGGAGGCTCATCTAACAGCTCTTCCTCTTGCTCTGAAGAACTTAATCTAGGGAGTCAGAAAGAGAAGAAAGAATCAATGGAGAAGAAGAAGAGGAGAGTTGTTGTAGTGAAGGATTATAGTTCGAACGATGAAACAGCTACCTTGGGGTTAAATCTCGGAAGGAATGGGTTTTCGGTGGGAGAGAGAGTGGTAGTTGGGAATTGGGAGGAATCAAATGGGAAAAATACCAAATTGGTGGCTGGAAATTCTAGCCGTTCGATTTGCCAGGTGGAGGATTGTGGTGCCGATCTGAGTGGTGCTAAGGATTATCATAGAAGGCATAAAGTTTGCGAGATGCATTCAAAAGCTAGTCGAGCACTTGTCGGAAATGTTATGCAACGGTTTTGTCAGCAGTGTAGTAGGTAAACAAAATTTTCAGGTTTTTGTAAATGATTGTTAGCGGGGTGGTGAATTTGTTTGAGCTTTAAAACTCCAGTTTTGGTTCTAAAAAATACAGTTTGAGCCCTTAAAGTTTTCAATTTGTTGGTTTTGTCTTAGATGCTGATCCAAATATTAAAACACAGTTTTCATGCACTTCAGTGTATACCTAAATTATCCTTTTTGATATCTTAGTGGAAAATTGTTTAGCAATAGTGTGCCATACTATGAAAATTTGAAGTACGGTTTCTAGCATCTGTTCTTTTCCAGAGAGAACAGATTTTCGAGATAGATCGTTTTCTAAAGAATATTCATATCCTTAGGTTTGTTTCTTATCAGGTTTAAAAGTTTTTGGATGTTTGATGTGTTGATAGCTTCTTTTTATAAGTTAAGTTGGCGTTTTAAGTAAAACTTTGTTAGTTTTAGTAGTTTTTTGCTGCATCATGTCGACAGGTTTCATGTTCTGCAAGAGTTTGATGAAGGGAAGAGAAGTTGTCGTAGGCGGTTAGCTGGTCACAATAAACGGAGGAGAAAAACAAATCCCGGAACTGCTGTCAATACAAGTTCTTCAGCAGATAATCAGAATAGTGGCTATCTAATTATAAGTCTGTTAAAGATACTTTCTAACATGCACTGTAAGTATCATTATTAGTACTCCCCACTAAAAAAATTTGATTACATGACTGATTTTTTCGCCAATTTTTACTTTGCATATTCGGTCCAATTTCGTCAAGCGTTTGAAAACTTCGTTTTGGGCCAAAAATATGGTTTACTTCACAATCTAAAACATAGTTTGTACACAAACTACAACTGTCTTCAATTTCTGAATTTGTAAAAATGAATGGATACAGCGCAGAAGTCGGACCAGGCAATGGATCAGGATCTGCTATCTCATCTCTTAAGGAGCCTTGCATCATCTCAAACTAATGAACATGGGAGGGAAAACCTGTCAGGTCTTTTGGAGAAATCTCAAAATTTTCCAAGCAACGGGAGATTAATTGGTGCTTCTGAATTAGCATCCACATTTCCCTCAAACTGTCCTCAAGGCTCACCAGGGCCATCTAAACCGCATAACACCTTAACTTTTCTAGAGACGCCACAACAAGGTAAGCATGCTCATAATAATGCTCAGGTAGAAGATACACAAACTACTCTAACTTCTGTAAAACCGAGCATAGTGAACAGCCCTCTAGCTTATTCAGAAGTTAGAGCCAGTGCTGTAGGGATAAGCAAGGTCAACAAGTTTGACTTGAATGACATATTTATAGACTCGGATGATGGCACGGAAGATATGGAGAGGTCTCATGTCCCTACAAACTTGGGGACCGGTTTTCATGGGTGCCCTTCATGGGTTCAAAATGACTGTCATCAGTCAAGTCCTCCTCACCCTAGTGGAAATTCAGATTCGGCTTGTACCCAATCACCTTCTAGCTCTAATGGAGAAGCCCAGGTATACTCTTATTGAGCAGGATTGTTTTGTCATCATTTGTCATCTATCTTTTTCTCTGCCCAAATCATGATGCTAAGGCACAGTTTGCCGAAGCATGACCAAAACCTCGTTTCGATTTTAATTTATTAAATGCTCAAAATCTAATATATTAAACCGATTTAATGTAACTTCATACTAAAAATCTAGTTCTAAAACCGCTGAGGCAAACTGAGCCTGAGGGTGCATTGTGTTTGAAAATGCCAGTTTAGGTCTAAAATCTAGCTGTACCAACAAAAGGCAGTTAGTTTCAAATTAATATTTGAAATTTTTTTGGATTTGTTGCAAAAACTTATACGTTACATCATCTGTCTTCTTTCTTTTTCCACACTTGTAGAGTCGTACTGATCGGATTGTGTTCAAGCTCTTCGGGAAAGAACCAAATGACTTTCCTATGGTACTGCGAACACAGGTACTTCAATTTCGAAAATGATTTGTGCTCCAATGTTCTCCTTTTTCCGTATGGTGAATTATATTTTAACTATCTTCAATATTTCCAGATTCTTGATTGGTTATCTCACAGCCCTACTGACATTGAAAGTTACATTAGGCCTGGTTGTGTTATTCTGACAATTTATCTACGCCAAACAGCAACAGCTTGGGAGGAAGTAAGACTTTTCTACATAATTTATTTTATCTTTTATCTTTTACTTTTTTTCCAACAGAAGACGAAGATACTATTTGTTTTTGGCTTCCTTACTTGCAGCTTTGCTATGACCTGAGATCTAGTTTGAACAGGCTTCTCCAAGCTTCAGATGATGATGATGCTTTTTGGAGAAGTGGATGGGTTTATGTTAGGATTCACAATCAAATTGCATTTATCCATCATGGTCTGTTTCAGTCTCACTAGTTATAAAAATATTTTCACAAAAGAAAAAAAAACGATATGGATACAAGGTTTGTGGGTTTACACACGTCTTCCATCTCTCAGGTCAGGTTGTTGTGGACAGATCTCTAACTCTTAGACGTAATCATCATAGTAAAATAATAAGTGTTAAACCCATTGCAATAACTGCATCTGACAAGGCTCGTATTTCAGTTAGAGGCTCAAATTTGTTTGGACCTGCAACCAGGTATCCCATAAGTCATCTTCTCTCTTTCTCGAGTTAAGTAATTGAGCTTGTTTTTATATTTGTTTTCTTGTATTTATAATTTTCCAGGTTGCTCTGTGCACTAGGAGGAAAATATCTGATTCAGAAAGCTACTGATGAATCAATGATAAATTTTGAGAGCTCGGAAAAGCAAGATGACCTCCAATGCATGAGCTTTTCTTGCTCTGTTCCAATAGTGAATGGAAGGGGGTTCATTGAGGTGCATATCCTCATTTCCTGAAGCTTCTTAATTGAATACGTGTATATGCATCATATTACATATTATGTCCCATTTTCTTCCAGGTTGAAGATCATGGTTTAAGTAGCAGCTTCTTTCCTTTCATTGTAGCTGAGGAGGATGTTTGTTCAGAGATTCGAATTCTAGAAACCGCATTAGAGTTTACTGAAATGTATTCTGAATCTTCGGATTCACTGGAAGAATGTAGAAAGATGGAAGAAGTAAGAAGTCAGGCCATGGACTTTATAGATGAAATGGGTTGGCTTCTTCATAGAAGTCAATTGAAATCAAGATTAGGTCACTTAAACCCTAACCCAAACCTCTTCCCTCTAGAACGGTACAAGTGGCTTGTAGAGTTTTCAATGGACCGTGATTGGTGTGCCGTTTTGAAGAAGCTTCTGGATATTCTTCTTGACGGGACTGTAAGTATAGGAGAGAGCAATTCCTTGAATCTTGCATTATTGGAGCTGGGCCTTCTTCACCGCGCTGTGAGGAGAAATAGCCGCTCTCTGGTTGAGTTCCTGTTGAGATACACGTCCAAGAAAGAGAGTGTGTCGGTTGATGAGGAAGCTGGTGTTGACTTCTTATTTAGACCAGATCATGTGGGCCCTGGGTCTCTGACTCCACTTCATATTGCAGCTGGAAAAGATGGTTCCGAAGATGTGATTGATGCCTTGACTGATGATCCCAGGATGGTAAGCCTTTTTCTTCAACTAGCTATTTTCTTTTGTATGCTACAACTTATATGTTTATTATTCACATTCTGTATGGAGAAATTATCTAATATATTGGGTGTATGCAAGTAATCGGAGAAAAGATAGGTGGGTTCCATATGGTGGGCTCCATCTTAACTCTCTTACAATAGTTGCATGCGCCCGATCATTCACCCGATGCATTGGATAGTATCTCCACTTTGGTAATCCTCCGACATTCGAGTATGGGGCGGTTGCTACTTTGGTACCTCTAGATTTCACAAAATCCAATCGAAATGAATGTAATCAATGATTACAAAATCTCACCTAGATTCCAATTTCAACTGCTTACCAAATACCAACCGGTTTTGTCGTTTGGTTCAAGCCAGAGTTTGTGCAAACTATATTCTAATTAGATGGTCATATAAGAGCTTAGTTCTACATTTGGGTCTAAACAAGGATTTAGACCCGGGTTTTAATTCCTTAATTTACTGATTCAGCATTTGAAACTATCGTTTGGGTCTCTAATCATTGATTAGGCTAGAAAACCCCAGTTGGGTAAGTAAACTAGGCTCATTTTTTGTCGCTTGAATACTACTTTTTCAAGTGTTGTTTACTTAATTATCAAACCACTAATGTATTCCGGATTGATTCTTAGGTTGGAATCAAAGCATGGAAGAATTCTCGAGACAGCACAGGATTTACCCCAGAGGATTATGCCCGTCTACGCGGTCATTACTCTTACATCCACCTTGTACAGAAAAAAATCAACAAGAGAACAACACCACCACCACCTGAACATATTGTCCTCAACATCCCTAGCTCCCTTCCAGACACTAGTAGCTCCAATGAAAAACAAAACAATGAGCTGGCTACAGGCTTAGAGATTGAGGCCCGAAGAGCGATTCAACAGGCCTGCAGGCTCTGTGATCAGAAACCAGCCTGTAGAATCTCGAGCAAGGCTTTCGTTTACAGGCCTGCAATGCTATCAATGGTTGCCATAGCTGCAGTTTGTGTTTGCGTGGCTCTACTGTTCAAGAGCTCACCCGAAGTGTTCTATGTGTTCCGTCCGTTCCGGTGGGAATCTTTGCGTTACGGAACAAGCTGAAGAGGTTGTTGATTAATGATGATCATAGGATAATAATGATGATCATAGGATAATAATGATAAGTGTTTGCAAGTTGTTTGGCTTTTTCTGTATAGATTGTATTTATTGCTATTACAACAATATTACTGATCTTACATCAATTTTTTTAATAGTTCTGTGTACTTAATTGCTACTGGAATGTTATTTTTAGTTTAATGTACGAAGATAATTTTTGAAGTATGTTTTAGGTTAGGTTTTTGTAAAATGTGTTTTAAGAATTATCTTTTAATTAAAATTTTAAAAAATTAAAGACAAAAATGACCTCAATAATAATTATTCTTCTTTTTTAAGAGTCACTTTTTATTTTCTTTTACTCCCGATCATACAAACTCGATGACCGATTCATCTTCTCTTTCGTCACCGGATAAATATTTACTCTACCGTTCGGTATCAACCCATCAACGCACTCTTCTTCATCATCTACATCCCAAACGGCAATGTGCAAATGGCGTAAAAAAAAAATATACGGTTCAATTTTGTTTGAATGGGTATGACTTTCAAATATTTAGTTATAATTTTATTTTAATCCGAGTGTTTTACTTTGAATTATGAACGTAAATAATCATTATAATTTTGAATTAAAATAAAAAAATTATAATAAGATTTATTATATATATATATATATAATTTAAAATTTTTAATTTCAAATATAACTAATCATTTTTTATTTTAATATCAGATAAAAAATTTATTACGAATTTAATAAATAAAATCTATTAAACTGAACAGATTTATAATAATATTATATTATTTTAATAAGTACAAGTATTTTATTTAAAATTACGAAAGTATTATATGAATATATATATTATACATTAATATAGCGGTGACCCTTGCGCATGTGGAGAGAGCCTTTGTGAAACGTTTGTTGTCCTGTTGCGAGCTTTTAGGGGTAGAGAAGCAAGTGGGCCATGGCATGAACATGGGGCCCCACAGACAAAAGATAGGACATACAGCCCACTAACAGCTGGCTACGTGCCTTTCAAGCAACTATATTCATAGAGAAATCCAAATCTGCTTCTAATTTTTTGTTTCAAAAGTCTTAATAAAAAAGGATGGACAAGACCAACAAACGGGCCATCATCTACTATATCTCCACCAAATCCATTGAATTTTTATCCAACAGCCAGGCCCCGTTTACTAATTCCAGTGTCGTGACAATTTTGACCTAAAATCACACCCTTTCACTATGAAAAATAAATAATAATGATTATAGCAGTAATAACTGATAGAAACGGGCATTTCACTATGAAACTAGAAGAACATCGGCAAGAAAAACAGAAAAAAAAACACACAGAAATTATTCATCCAAGTTTAAAATTTAAAAAAATAATAATAATAACCATAAGAGGCAGGTTTCTCCTCAAGATAGAGGTTTTTCCCATTTAAGGGGCTTAACAACTTCCCAGGTGAAATCTGCATCATCCCTACCGAAATGCCCGTAAGCAGCAGTCTTCAAAAACCTGCCATTTCCGCCCCGCTTAAGGTCAAGGTTAATGGTGATCATTCCAGGCCTGAAATCAAAGCTCTCCTTCACAATCTTAAGAATCTCCTTGTCCGGAATCTTCCCAGTTCCATATGAGTCCACAAAGACCGACAAGGGCTCTGGCACACCAATAGCATAAGAGACCTGGACAATGCACCTACGAGCCAGCCCACCTGCAACAATACTCTTAGCAGCTTGCCTGACAATATAGGCACCGCTCCTGTCCACCTTGGTTGGGTCCTTTCCAGAGAAAGCACCACCACCATGAGCTCCCCACCCACCATAAGTGTCAATGATGATCTTACGACCAGTGAGACCTGCATCACCATGCGGCCCACCAATGACAAATCGCCCTGATGGGTTAAGGTGGAAGATGGTCTTTTCATCAAGGTATTTCTCTGGGATAACAGGCTTGATCACATGCTCCTTAAGGTCAGTAGCAATCTCATCATTTGTGACGGTTTCATCATGTTGGGTGGAGATGAGGACAGTGTGAACACGGACTGGAACCATGGCTCCGTTCTCATTGTAATACTCAACAGTGACTTGGGTCTTACCATCGGGTCTTAGCCAAGGGCATGTTCCATTCTTACGGACCTCAGTTAGGCGGGCTCCCAACTTGGTTGCTAGGACGTGGCTAAGAGGCATCAATTCAGGGGTCTCATCAGTAGCATAACCAAACATATGGCCTTGGTCTCCAGCTCCGATCTCTTCTGGGCGCTTGGTGAAGTGGCCATGGACACCTTGGGCAATATCAGGGCTTTGTTGCTCAATGTTGACAAGGACCTTGCAGTTGTCAGCATCAAGGCCTACATCGTCAGAAATAAAACCAATGGTTCGGCAAGTGTCACGGACGATCTTTTCATAGTCTATGTTAGCCTTGGTAGTGATCTCTCCAAAGACCATGACCATGTTGGTTTTGGTGCATGTTTCACAGGCAACCTTGCTGTCAGGGTCCTGGGCAAGGCATGCATCAAGCACTGCATCAGAGATCTGGTCGCACAACTTGTCAGGGTGACCCTCGTTAACGGATTCAGAGGTGAATAGGAAGGTCTCCATCCTTTCAAACTACAAGAGGAGAATTAGCCAAAAAAACTGTGTTAATAAAAGTGAGTGTACGACCAATGAAAATAGAAGAAAAGGCCAGAATCTATAGAGAGTCAGTCAATACAAATATAGAATGAAGACAGAATATTCACTCTAAATTTTGTTCCAATACATTGGATTGATACAGATCTCATTGAGGAAATTCTACGTCTACACACCTCATTTGATTTCTTATTCCAAACTGAGCAACTAGTTGGGTAAGATATAACTAACTATGGTATAAAGTCGCAAAGAACCAAAAATACTTTACTCGAAGTGTAAATGTGATCATAAAAAGGTCATAAACACTTTTTGTCATAGAAGTAGTAAATATGTGAAATAAATATGATCATAAAAAGGTCATGTTGGTAATATACAGTTCCACAATAAACATTAATTTTATTTTTCAAATGCTTGGGACATACTGTAACGGACACCTACTACTAGAGTACTAGATCTATACACATGTATAGGCAAATCATGAATACAAAAATCAGATCCACAAGAATTGACCACCATTTGAGTTCTCGAACTAAGGATGAAAACAAAAGAAGCCGCAAAATCTTATAGAAGACCAGAATTGAACCGGATCATCACTAAGATAACACTGTTAAGCGATCATCAAGTAAAATATTTAAAATGCGAAGTTATACCATATTATCAATCACACATTTCCGCTTTCAAAGGGAAGAAACCTAAAAAATACTCGATGTACTGCGAACTGAAAATGAATCCAATACATTCAGCTCCAGTTTTCAAAATATCAAAGCTCCAACAACCAGATCTCCTTATTGTTTTTAAGTATAATACAAATCCAAGCAAAACACACCGTATTATCCACCAGATCTGCAAGCATTTTCAGCGTATACAAAAAATAAACAGACTCTGCAACCTAGACCACCTGAAATCGTATGCAAAAAAGAGCATCAAATTATCAAATCGGTCAGTAACACAAGGCATCGAGCAAATCTACATCTTCAAAACAATTTCGAGAGTCTACACACCTCCATTTCTTCAAATAGAAGCGGATAAAACACAGCAGAAAGCATTTTCGTAGCCAAAAAAAAAAAAAAAGAGAAAAGATAATTCAACAGCGAAGAAGATAATGTAAAAAGGAGAGCGACCTGATGATCGTGGCGGCGCAGATCTTAGCGAGTGCTTCAAGTTCACAAAAACAGAGATCTGATACCAAATGAAGCGAGATCGAAATGACACAAGAAACGATTAGGGAGGGAGCCTCCTATTTATAGATCCAACGGCCTTGACGACTGGCTACCGAACCAGCAGGTGAAACTTTCTCTATAGAGATTTGTTTTCTGTGAATCTGGATCTACCGACAAAATAAGATCAGTAAATTGGAGCCGTTGGATGGTAGAGTATGTGGGGGCCACTATTTCTGGTTTGTTGTTGGTGGGATTTTGAGAGCGATTGGACTATTTTTACTTGATTGTCAAATATTCCGACGGTTGATATTATTTGTAAGCTTTTTTCTTTTTCTTTTTTTGGATTAATTACTGTGTTTAGGTCTTACCGGTAGCTCCGGTCCCTCACCAACCGTAGCCGGTTGTAGGCTTAACTTGCTTAAGATTTGGCTTGGCTGGCTCCTTGTAAGATGATTTGTATGAGGCCGATAGTAAGACTACGTGCATTCTTTAAATGGTCTATGTGATGTCATAATTCTTTTTCATATAATCTAAATTATCAACTATTTATTTATATTTAATTTCACTGTCAATGAAAATAAATATAATGTAATAAATTCAGGAAAATATATAATTTAACAAATTTAAGTGATTTCATATATTATACATGTTTGGTTCCACGTCGGATGAAAATCATTTTAATTTGTAATTCGATATTTGATTTTATTGAATAATTTTTTTTTATTTCCATAAAAAATTTGATATAATTATAATTTATCAATACAATTAAATAAATATTATTTATTTATTTATTTCATTTCCAATTTCAATTCCGATTAAAAATGGAATCAAATGAGACCTATAATCTCGAGTAAATTTTAATATTATAAACAATAAATATCTCAATAAAAATATAAATGAAGCACATATTAAGTTGAAAGGAATAACGGAAAAATTTAGGTGAAAAAAAAAAGAAAAAGAAAAAACTTTTCGAGAATGAAAAAAGGGAAATCGCATCTATTAAAATAATTGGATGGTTATCAATTAAAAATAGGACTCAATAGTCAATACATATTAAATTATCTATATTTTATATATTTATGATATTATTAAAAATAAAATAAAAATAAAAATGGTAGAAGGGTGTTTTGGATGGAATTAAAGCAATGCAAATAAAGTGAAAATGTAAATTTAGATGGAATTAAAACCATCGTACACGCCTAAGAAACCTAATCAAGTCCAAACCCTATGAATTTAACCAACCAAGCCAGTTAAGCTGACAAGCTAGCCGTATTCATAGCCACAGCCACAGCCACAGCCATATCCGTAAATCCGTATCCATATGCAATGGGATTAGCTGGCCGATGGCTTCCAGCTCGCTCTCACTAATTGACGTGGCAGCAACTAATGAAAGCAAGAGTGCGGTTCCCACTTAATTACCCAAACACGCCTTAAAAATTGAAAAAGAGGAAAGTATTTTTTGATTTATTTAAAGTTATAATTATTTTATTATTATATTAGGTAAAGGTGAATTCCAAAAAGGTTGGGCTAACCGACAGTAACCAGTTGTTTCGTTGTTGGTGTAATAAGCTGGTCTCGAGTCTTGTCCCTCGTCTTATCATCTCTTCAAAGTTTAAAGGGCCATAGTTTTGGAATTTCTAAGAAAATTTTGTGGGGTCAAGTGTGTGAAAAAAAAAATATATAAAAAAAATTTATATATAAATAGTAACGTCATATATATCATAATTATTACATCTTGCCATATTTATTAGAATATATATATATATATATTAGTGGTTAATAAAATAAATTCATATATATATATATATATAATATATCATCGATAAAAAAAATATTATTTTAATATAATAAATATATATAATTTAAAATTATAAGAAATTTATTATTTCATATTATTATATATTATTTATATAAAAAATATTATTAACTAATAATCGGAGGAGTGGAGCTACATTAAATCTTGTCGGGCAATTCACCTCACTGGTTTTTTTTTTCCGAAGTCTTTTTAATTTTCAACGTGCTGTAATGTGATAAGAAACAAAAACATGTCTTACCCACCTTTGAAAATGAAAAGTCAAACTTTGACTAACAGAGATCGTGCCTGTGATAATTTACAAAATAGCCATCACGTCCTTCACGATGCACATATTCCCCTCTTATTTGACTTTCACTAATTGTTGATTTTTCTTTTCTCATTGGGCCAACAACCCCGTTCTTTTTGTGAGATCATTGAATTTACGAAAAACCCAAAAAGGCCCAAACTATTATACCCTTTAATTAGGCCCAAAAACAGAAAAAATGGGCTGGACTTCTACTGAGTTTTTTTTTTTTCTTTTCTTCTTTTTTTCTTCTTCTTCTGAAAAAAGAACATTAATAATTACTTATACCTGTCCCTTACGTCTACCTTTCGTTATATGTTCTGCTCTTTCGCTTCTTCCTGCAAACGGAGGTAATTTCATCGGACAATCTAGAATGGGGAGGGCCAAATCTTTCAAGAACGAGCTCCCTTTCAGTACTCTTCTTCTTATTCTTCGTATTGATTATTATGCATTTAGTTACTTTGATTTTAGATATTAGGGCACAGTTTTTTTTTAGGTTAGTTTGTGATTGTGTTTTTCGCGTCTGAATCTTCTTCTTGCAGAGCAAAGAGTTGAGGACTCGCGTGATATTCTAGCCAAATACCCTGATCGGGTTCCTGTAAGCATTCTACCTCATCGAATTTCTCTCTTTACTAATTAACCCCAATTTTATTTTTTTTTGGTTGGGTGATAATTTTTCGACAATTAACTTGAGTCTTCCTGCTTCCTTCCCATACTAATTGACTTTAGATTTTAAAGATAGAAGTTGAAATGTTATCTGATCGTGATGAAATCTTAAAAAATAAAAATGAAGAAGAAGAAGAAGAAAAAGGATTCAAGGTTTTGACGTAGTGGGGGTTATTAATTTGCAATTGTAGGTAATTGTTGAGAAGTATTCGAAATGTGAGCTTCCTGAGATGGAAAAGAAGAAGTAAGGCTCTATTTATCTCTGCAACTTTTATCATCACACTGATGGAGAAATTTGGAACTAACTTACTAGTCTTGGATCGTACCTTTCTTCTTCTTTACAGATACCTGATTCCTCGAGACATGTCGATTGGGCAATTCATACACATCTTGAGCAGAAGGCTTGAAATGGCTCCTGGAAAAGCTCTTTTTGTATTTGTAAAGAATACTTTACCCCAAACAGGTAAAAATCATCATCCATATAGTGCAGTAAAGATGCCTTCTTTTCCTAACCATTCTTCTGTATCTGCAGCTAGTTTGATGGACTCTGTGTATGAATCGTTCAAGGATGAAGATGGGTTTCTTTACATGTCTTATAGCACTGAGAAGACTTTTGGCTCTTGCTTAAATCCCATCTGATTTGTAAAAATCTTAAAACTTTATGTTGTATAAAAATTATTATGAAATTTACTTCCTTTCACTGTAAATCATCTACATTTATGTTATAAATATTCTATTAACCAATCAATAATATCATATTATCATTCATTTGTTACATTGACTTATTTTATATTTACCTTCCTGGAGCATGGTATAGTTTTTATTTGGTCAGTAAGAAAACTATGTAAGAAAATGAGATAACGAATCGGTCACTTTCATTGATTCCAACCTGTAAATACAAACTCAAACTCAAGACAAAATCAAACGCTGTGATGTCTATTAATGAATCTTTCATCATTATATTTCTCCAACTCCATGAAAAATAAATAGTAATATGAACACTGGATCAAAATGACTCTAACCCCTCCGATATAAAGGGCAAATTGCATATCTTTTGCCCTAAAACTTGAAAAATAAATTAAAAGAATCATTTTCTCAAACCAAAAAGACATGGCAACCCAACACCAGACCCCAAAAAAGTATTCCTCTATACCTCTTGCCCATCTTCACGGTCGATCCAGTGCTCTATACAATTGATGCCGTTAAGCTTCCCCTGCTGACTCCTTAGGGAAGAGCTTTTGACTTCCTTTTCGCCAAACACCACGAACAGGTAATCCCACACCAGAGTCTCCATTACTGTTTAGTCCTCCTGTCACCGGATCTGTACCAGGTGCATTATCGAGACTTTGATCGGAAAGTGAAGCCAGTGAACCATCACCCAGTCTAACCCTATGAAACTTTGATGTTTTCTTCTTATGCTTGCATGTGGGCCCACCCCCATCCCCATAGCTCTGGTTAGTACCATTACCATTATTTGAACCAGCCACTTGCTCATCAGATATTATCTTTGATTTCCCTTTAGCTCCTCTATAACCATCCTTGGACAATTCTTCTACTACCTCTTCTTGTGAAGGCTTGAAGCTAGACTGCAATTCCTTTACACTGCTTATAATGCTCTCTGCAAATTTATCTCTATGATTACCACTGTCCCCATCTAGTACAGATTTCCATTTTCCTTTTTTAACACCATTTTGGTCTTTCGCCTCAATTTGGAAATTAGCATTATAAGTCTCCATGAGTTCTTTCTGTTTCTGTGGGTCCGGACACAGTCTAGCCAACTCAGGTACAAGATGTGACAAGCCAAACTGGTGCACATAACCCAGATATAGTTCTGTGTCTATTTTTCCTTGCCGGTACTTGGCTGATATATCTTTAAAAGCTGAGTACTGTTCTGGATCAAATTCGAGCATAATTTGTATTTTTTCAACTAAAGACTTGTTTGCTGTCTGTACATCTTCAACCTTCAGTGAGCTCTGGTTACTTGATGACAACTTCCGAGCCTGTGGTGCTGCTGCAGAAACTGGAGGAAATTCGGTGAGTGTAGATTCTGCAAATCCATTTTGGGCCAGACTTGGGGGACGCACTGTTGTGGGTCGGACCTGAACTGGAGATTGGCTCGAGCTCAAATAACTAGAGGATGAAAGTTCGGTACTGACAGATTTCTTTGTCTGCCCAGAGGTCTGTGAAGTGACCTGAATATTGTTTATAGCAGGCCAAGATTGATCCAAATTGGGGCCTGTATTACTAGATAGTGAAGGCCCATTAGTGATTGCATTCTTACTCTTCTTAGAATCATGTAATGGTGCCTGAGTATTATTTATAGATGGCCAATCTTGAGCAGCATTAGAGCTTAAATTCGAAGCTGAAGGCCCAATACCAACAACATTCTTAGCCTTTCCAGAACTTCGGGAAGTTATACTTGTATCATTCCTCGCAGGCCAAGTATTGGCTGAGTTACTTGAAGGTAGTCCAGCTCCTCTACTTGCTGCTGGCCAACCTTGAGCTGAATTTATAACAGACACTTTTCTCTGGCGGCGAAGATGAGCTGCCATAGTGTTACTAGGAAAACCATTAGAGTTGTTTCCGGGTTGACTACTGCTACCAGGTGCATTAGCAAGGGGTGGAAAGGATGATTCTTCTAAAGGTGAGGTCCTAGAGCTATTCCCCAAGGCTTGAAGATAGCGGGAAGATGCTTCTGCATCTGAAATGGCCAACGAATCAAACGGCTGAATTAAAGGATCGAAATCACTTGCGTCTTCAGATGCAGCTAGGGCACCAAATGACGATGAGGATGAATCATGGAATGTTGCATCCCTATTAGCTGTCTCTAAACTTGCTTCAATGGCCATAGAAAGTTGATTGTCAGAAGAGTCGAGAAGAAATGTCTGTCCTCTACTGCGGCGTTGGGCTTGTTCATTATTTCTTCTGTATCGGAAGCTAGTAGGTATCTGCAGAAGGAAGAGAAGAAAAAATAAGTACACAAGTAAAGAGAAAAGCAGATGCGACCAAGGAAAACAGACAGTTACACCAATTTCAAGGAGAGATGTAGAAAAAAAATACATGCCTGAAGAGCAGCATTGCGTTTTGAACGAGACATTCGACCTCCATGTTCTATAGCATTATGCCTCTGAAAAGGAAAATAAAAAATAAAAAAAAATTCATGCTTACTAATAATGCATCAAATGTGAGTCAATAAGACTGAAATTACCATGCAAGTGTCATGCCTAACTAAGCCTAACAATACATGTCAAAACATTTGCGCACACACAAATAGAATATGCAACTTCACTGAAGTTACCTTCATTTCTGATTCGGAAATAAAGACAATAAACTTTTTTGCAAGACAGCTCTCGTCTTCACATAGGAAATGGGCATGTCGAAAGTGAATCTGAGACAGAAGAGGATCATTTCCCGTGAGGATATTCCAAAATAAAAAATTATAAAGATGTCACTTTGTTTTTTTGGCCAACAGAAGCTTTTGCGTCCAAAATTATGAAAATCTTTATAAATATCTAAAAGAAGCTTTTTTCATCAGAAGGGGAGAACAAGGAAAACTTGCCTCCAAGTCATCATAATTTTTATAATATTCATACTGTGCAGGATGGACCCTGCAATGAAAATAACACACGATTTACACTTCAGTAAACCAGATTTCAGTTGAAAGAATAAGCTTTTTCTGAATAACCAGTGATTGTCTCACCTTTGGCATATATGGCAAGTATAGTGTTCCGTTGACATATGTGTGTATAGCTCATTGTCCCCATAAAATGGGGATCTGCAAAACTCACACTTAGGATGCCCCGTGAAACCACCTCTTTCACTCTCACTTCCATCCACCCCGGAGTCCCCAGTACTTATATGTTGAATCAGTTGTGCTCTATTGTATAGCTTTTGCTCACAAATAAAGATCTGAATCACACAAATTAAATTCGATAAGATCACCAGATAACCATCAATTTCATCTTTACTTTGCACATACAACCAGAAAGAAAAGTCTCACCTTCCTTCCTTCCAAACAAAGGTTGCACATTACCAATCTGTGCTTGTGGAACAAATGACCCTTTAACTGCTCAATGTTCCGGAACTTTCCTCGACGCTTTGAGCCGTCAGTAGGTTCGTCTTCCATCTTGTCACACACACTGCACGAAAGCTTGCACATTGCCTTGACCATCTTGTAATGGTCGACGTCGTCAAAGAATGCTTGTGTGTCCTCATGATACCAGTAAGACCCCAATCTTCCTTCCTTTACTTCAGATGGCAAAACTGAAAAGTCACTTATTACCCTTGTATAGTCTCCTAAAGCCTGGAAGAACGATTATAGATGATAAAAAGAAGAACATTTAATATCATTACCACAGGCAAATTCTAGTATCTAAGAAACGAGAAATCAATTGAATAGTTTCCAATGCGTTGAGTGCATGAAGAAGACATATGATCAAAATTGAATGCAGCTCATCGACATCGAAGTGACACAACCAATTAATATCAATCTACTAAGATGAAAGCGGACTAAGACAACTGGAGAAACATGATCGGAATTGAAGGAGCGAAGAAATCCCTAACCTTAGTGACGAAGACAACATCGGATTCCAGCTTGCATATGCAACAGCGGCGATCCTGGCAGATGAATCGGAGGCGAGCTACGCAAGTGGAGCAGACCTCACGGTGACCACAAGGCCCATAGGCGACCCACTCAAGAGTGTCCGCGCACACAGCACAGCTATCGTCCATCTCTCTGATTAGGTATTGCTACTTCGCCTCTGAGATTGAAGAATAAAACTGAATCAATGGGGCATGAACGAAGAGGGGAGAATCTAGATTCTAGGGCTTTATTTTCTCAAAGAAACAAAAATCGATAAACCTGAGAAGATATGGAGAAGGGACTTACTTACAGTGATTATTAGGGTTTGAAATCCGGATTAAGATTAGGAATTTAGGATTCGGCAAAAAGGGCGAATTTAGGAATTAGGAATTTGGGAAAGAGTTGTGATATTTGCGAATTGCAATGAGACCGTAGACGTCAGATAAGAACCCTCCTCCCCGGTCACGGCTTTGAAATTTGGGGATGGATTTATTAATTACTTTTTCATTCGTTACAAATTTACAATTATAGTCATTCAGTCAAAATACCAAGGGGTAGATTTGCAAAATTGTCTATAGTTTAGGGCTTCGATTGGTAATTTATTTTAAAATTCAATTTTTTATAATTTTTTATAAAATATTTTATATAATAATTATAAAAAATGATTGAGGTGATGAAAATGCAATTTAAGTAGCAAACAATGGTTACTCTCGATTTGAATTTCGTCCCGAATACATATGTCATGATTTACACTTTTTTTTTTTTTTTTATGTTTAACTTCAAATTTAGAATAACGTGTCAATTAGATAACAGTATAGATCAATAAAATTCAATCTGTCTAGATAGATCTAACTAAATTGGGATTAGCATATGTTAATCGTTAATCCTTTTTACTTTCTCGTGCAATATGATCATGAACTGAATAATATGGCTCGGAAAAGATCCATAATTCGGGAAATGCAGGATCATATACAAGATTTGCATTATGACCATAACAACTACCATTCGCAGACTGTGGATTTGGAGGCATAATCCATAATCCATAAATGAGGTTATATTAATTAAAATTTTGAAATAAAATATTCCATTTAAAATATTTATTATCTCAATTAATTTATTCTAATTTTTCAATTTTGGTTTTTTCTAATACTGTGGAGAAGGTAAGAAGAAACACCTACAATTTGACGACATACCGTTTTACAATAACCTCATGTCGTCCACTCATGATAAGCAAAATTCGGTCATGATTAATAGAATCGTGACGATGACCGTCGTCCACACGTATTTCCTTATTGGCATGTTTACGGTTTGTCACCTAAATCTACATTATTATTTTCCCATGTTCTTCACTTGGAAGATGTATCATCTTCTTTTCTCTTGTATTATGTTGTGTTACCGACCAACCAAACAATTTAAAAAGTCTCAAACCAAACGGTCAAAACTACTAGTCTCTCTCTCACATCAAACTCTCAACTCAAATCTTCGCCAAAAGAACAGAAAAAAAAAAACAAAAAAACATGTTCGATCCCATTGCCCTTTATTGATCATCATCAATTCTGATCACAAATGCCCTCCTCATCTCTCTTTTAGGCCCTTAATCTGGGTCTAAAATACAAAGAGGTAAAAGATTTAGAAATCAACATGGCACTAGAGGTGTATTGGTATGACTTCATTTGCTTCGGCCTTGTTTCAATTGCCTTCTTTGCTGCCTTATGGGTGATTTGGAGGAAAGAAGGAACCTGGAGGAGAACCCTTAATGGAAGAGGAGATACCATATACGATAGCCTTCTATTGTCCCGCCCGGATCGCAAACCAGACTATGCCAAGGCATTGTCAAAGGGTCATTTAACCACTTCCCAGCTATGGACCAGTTGCTGGAACGCGGTGCACCCTGGTTGGCTCTTAGCAGTTCGGTTCATCTCGTTGATCGTTTTGTCCGGGTTCCTAGCTTGGGACGTGGTCGATTGGGGCCCTTCCATTTTCGTTTACTATACGGAGTAAGTTAAAAATTTCAATTTTGATTGGAAATTTATTATTATTATGATGATGATTATAAGGATTGATTAATGGAAGATGTGATCGATATGCAGATGGACCTTTTCGTTAGTGATCATCTATTTTGCGGTATGTTTATGATTAGAGACACATTCTAATTAAGCAAATTCTCTTAAATCCAGAGCAATTATTTGTTTATCTACTTCTTCCTCTTTAGTTGGGTACCATTGTGTCTGCATATGGATGTTGGTTATCGTCGAAGGAACATCCCGGAAAAAATGGGGCTAGGGCCGAGAGAGGAAGGCCAGACTTAGAAGATAGTAGTGCAATCAGCTCTAAAATCTATAGAGAAAAACAAATGAACGGTGCAATTAAGTTACCGGGCCACTATGATGAAGGGGAAGTAGAGTCAATAAATGGAGCTGGATTTTGGGGGTATCTGTTTCAAATTACATATCAAGTTAGTCATTTTCTTTCCTCTTATTTTCGGATTGAAACTATTTATTATTCGTCGTAATTTTCAGTTTTTATGATAATCGACAACGTAACATGATTTCAAACTCGAAGTGATAACTAATTAAATCCTTCTTGTATAGACTTGTGGAGGTGCAGTCGTGATAACAGACATAGTGTTTTGGTCTGTCATTCTCCCTTTCCTCTCAAATGCACATCTTGGTCTGAACCTGGTAAGAAAAGCAAAACCCACTTTTACTAATTTGATTTCTATCTTTCCTTATTGATCTAAGGTTTTTCGGCAGTTGATGGGGTGTATGCATTGCTTGAATGCTGTCTTCCTTCTTCTAGACACAAGTCTTAACAACCTGGTAAGTAAAATGCAAACACACAGATGTTTTGTTGATTAGGTTTTATGTTATAAACTGCTTCATCCTTTTTAAATGTTCTACAGCCGTTTCCGTGGTTTCGAATGGCGTATTTCGTGCTATGGAGCTGCATCTATGTTGTCTTCCAATGGGTCATTCATGCTTGTGGCTTCTCATGGTACTTCTATTACCATTATTTTTTTTATTTTTTCTTATGGCTTACAAAGTTTGATAACAGGTTTTTGACATGTTTATCAGGTGGCCGTATCCTTTCCTTGAGCTTGATTCACAATGGGCCCCTTTATGGTAAGTACATCAACTTTCTTATAACTTGTAGATAAAGAGTGTAGTGATTAAAAATTAAAACATATGTTGCTTGTTCTGCAAGGTATCTCTGCATGGCCCTGGTTCATATCCCCTGTTATGGGTTCTACGCTCTGATTATCAAAGCAAAATACTCGATTCTTCCCAGATTGTTTCCTGATGCTTTTGTGACGTCATCTTAACTTATTCTTCCCAGATTGTTTCTTAGATTCTTCTTCTTTTCCTTCTTCTAGTTTGCTTTCTTTGTATATGAAGTTCATGTAACATTTGTTTTTTGTCACTGTGATTGATATACAACCAAATTAAAGAAGCTTTGATTGATTTGCAAGGAACAGTTTTAAGATCAATGAGGGCATGGATGTAAATATCATGTGCTCCTATGTTCCAAACTTTGAGGCCTCTATTGTTAATTTGTTTTATCTAACAACTGCAATTTGAAGTGAAAGTTGGAGCAACATAGTAATAACTAATAAACGAACCAATACGATTCTACAAGTATCTTATATAGCAATCTGTGCTCGACCTTTCCTCATTTACTGACAAATGATATGAGTGAATTTCATATTTTCATCCTCAGTTTTTGGAATAGAGGTTGGTTTTACTGACAAAACTTGCAGTCTTAGCTTGCACACTTGCTCTACACCTCTTACAAGTTGTATACATCATCTAATCTCAGAGGTTTGCCAATAGTGTTTGCATTATTACAGAGACCAGACTTATTATAGAAACTGTAAGGGAAGATCAAAAAAGGTTTATATCCCAAGGATCCTCCCATAATTGAATCCACGGCTAAGTCACGCGTTAATGGAATGGCAGGAATTCGAACTTACACCGAAAACTTTTATACGAACGTTAAGCATCTTAGAAGTTTTACCTAACTAACCAATTGATCTAAGCATGCATACGTTGATATATACTAAGTGAGAAATTTCCAAGTAACTAGCTTGTAGCTAGAGAGTTTCTTTCTTTCATTCTAGCCGGCAAATAGTATATCACAAACCTCGTAAATATCAAAAAACAAAGCATGAAAGCAATGCGATGCACCACAAATTACAGCTCTCTCTTCTGTCCTATGCTTGCAAAAAACAACAAATCAATAAGTTAAACTTCCAGCTCAATTTTCATAAATAACAATGATATTATAAGATAGTCACAAGAAGACCACCTTATATATACAAAGCCTTGATCGTCTCTCTTTCTTCACTCAGATTTTCTAATAAACCATCAAAAAGGCTACGAACTTTAAACCATGGCTGCTAAGAAGATCATGATATGCACTCTTCTTATTACTGTTATGACTATTATGGCTTCCGTGGGGCAAACCGGAGCCTTAAAGTCCGGGTTCTATCAGTCGACATGCCCCTCTGCTGAGAGCATTGTGAGAGGCATTGTGGCCAAGGCAGTGAATAAGAACCCCGGAATCGCGGCCGGTCTTATTCGACTCCAGTTTCACGATTGTATTGTTAGAGTAAGCTCCGTTTTCGCTATGTGTTATTAAACGCCAAAACTGGTGTTTAATGAAACTGAAGTTTAAATAATATATTTGAGTCATCTCTATTTTTTTTCATTCGATTTTGTGACATTAATAATTAAAAATATATAGATTTTTTAATCTTTTTGAACTGATATTTGTCTCCCGCGTTGTTTTTTTATATAACGAAAAGGGCTGTGATGGGTCGATACTGTTAAATGCCAACTCCACTGAGGAACCGGCGGAGAAAGACAGCGGAGCAAGCCCATTACTACGAGGCTTCGACGTAATCGACGAAGCAAAAGCCGAAATCGAAACGGCCTGTCCATCAACAGTCTCATGCGCCGACATTCTAGCCTTTGCTGCTCGTGACAGCGCCGCTTTAGTCGGCGGAATCAATTACACCGTACCAGGCGGCCGTCGTGATGGAAACGTCTCTCGAGCATCCGAAGTCTTCGAGAACATCCCTCCGATCACTTCCGAGGTTTCCGCCATTAGAGACTACTTCAAATCAAAAGGCCTTACACTAAGAGAAGCCGTCGCTCTCTCCGGGGCTCATTCGATCGGCGTCGCGCCTTGCGGCGCCTTTTTCAACCGGATCTCGGCTGATCCGTCTGTAATCGATCCGAAATTCGCTGCCTTCTTGAAGAAGAAGTGTTCGAGCGGTTCTGGAACGGAGGATCCGACAGTGGATCTCGACGTGGTGACGCCGAATCAGTTGGATATACAGTACTATAAGAATTTAGGGAAGAAGATGGGCTTGCTTGATTCGGATCAGGCGCTGATTAACAGTTCGTTGACGGTGAAGACGGTAAATCAATACATGAGAAATCGGACTCTCTGGGAAGCAGATTTTGCGGCGGCAATGGTGCGTATGGGAAGTATTGGCGTTTTGACTGGCGTTCAGGGAGAGGTTAGAAGGAACTGCAGTTTGGTGAATTAAGTTTTGTTGTCGACATGTCGTTCATTAAATAATTAAATGAAGCATTTCGGATTAACGATTAAAACAGCTTTGTTGTTATTGTCAATATGTCTTTTCTAATTGTTCTCTATAAGAAGTTCTATATCTCTTTCTTTGTCTTGTTTACGGGTTAATTCGATTTTTTTTTTTCTCTTTTCTTCCACATTCACCAAGCTTCATCCACAAAGGATTGACCTCCATGGATAGATCTAGAATTCAAGCTCCAAATTTGTCCATATAGTTTGAACTCCATAAAAAACCATGGAAGCTCGACCTTCATGGAAATTCATGGAACTTGAACTCCATGAACAAATCTAGAGTTCACCTTCAGATCTATCTATGGAGATCAAACTTTCATGGATTTCCATAGAGCTCAAGCTCATCAATAAATTTGGAGCCACATCTCCATGGAAGAAGTGTGGAGCTGACATGTCATAATTTAAATTACTACATAGTTAATTTAAACTATAAGAAATCACATAAAATTTTTGAAATAAAAATTATAAAGAAAAATATTAAATTATACCAAATTTATAATTTTAAATTTTACTATGTGTCAATATTAAAAGTAATATTTTATACATGCCACGATATAATAGGTATTGACATGTTTAAAATAATGACATGTCAGTTTAATTACTATAATCTGCTACTTCAGATCATTTATTTATTTATTAATACTATAACAGCTCTGTTCTTCAAGAAGATCTGGAATCGCATGAGAAGAGATGCCCTTTACTCAAGCAAGTTCAATCCTTTGCTGTTCAACCATTTTACCAGAAGGGTATGAATACTGGTAACGAAGACGATGAGGAAGAAGCTTCAGCTTCAGTTCATCTTTACGTTTCTTCAGAAACAAAGAGGAAATTTGTTTACAGCATGTCTGTAGCTGAGTTTTTTAGAGTAATTGAAAAGATTAAAGCTATTCACAAGTTGACATGGAAGGATATTGGAGATTCTTATAAGATTCCGGAATCCTGCAATATGTGGATTAAAGGAGAAGTAGACAGGTACATATTTCTTTGCCAATATGAGCTTTTTTGATTTCCTTAGGATTTTCTGTTTGAATTTTTATTCTATTTGATTTTTGTGTGTAGAAAAAAGCCATTTCAAGAGATACATGTTCTTCAACAGGCTTCGATTTGAGGAAATTTAGAAGAATTCGGGGTGTTTGGAAAAGGGGCTAGTTCTGTTCCGGCTGTTGTTGAGTTTGGAGCGGGAAAATCTTACAAGCTCAAAGTGACTACTTGTTTTTCATGGCCGATTTGTTTGAATTGGGATTATTCATGATTTGATATATGCTATTCTCATTCTCCTCCCCCCACTACTCTTAGGCTGATTGATCCTTGCGCCAGAAGGAGACCTTGATTCTAGAACGTTTGAGCATTGATAGTAAGGTTTGCATAATCCTATTTAATCAAAAGTAGTTACATCAATAAATGAGATTTTTTTTATATAGATTCTGAAAGCTTGATAACATGCTTGAATTATTGAAGGAGAATAGGTTTCTGTTCATATGTTTTAAATTTTACAGATTTGCTATCATCTTATCATTTGAGAAAGTCCATTTTGCATTCATGATTGAAGTTTTTTATCTTCCATTTTTTATTTTGTGCAGTAGAGGATCAAACTTGAATGCAGTCAAGTCTTTAAAAGGTGTTCCGTACTTAGCAATTGGCAAACATCTCTGTGGGCCTGCAACAGGTTGCAAGAAATTCTCGAGTGACTATTTGATTCTTTTCTTAATAACCTGTCATTTCACTTCCATTAACTGTGTTCTTCAAATGAAATGACCTTTTTCCGAAGCAGATTTAACTCTGAGATGTTGCTAATCGAGATAATAATCTAAGTTTGAAAGGCTTAGCTATAGCAACTTGCTGCCATCATCTTTGCCGGTTGAATCACTACTCAGTAATAAAAATTTAATCTTTCTTTAAATTATATTTCTTCAATCTTTCTTAACCGTCTTTTCACAATGGATTATGTCCCATTTGTATGCAGATAAAAGATACTTGTTGCAATTAAGGATCACAGAAGAAGAATTCCTTGCAATCACATGGTTTACAATTGGCCTGTAGATGTAGATCATAGTTCGGATCTTTCGGATTTGACGGATTGTTCCCTATCGAGTTTAAACCCCATGTAAACATATTCTTCCATAGGTATGGAGTATAGTGGAATATTGGCCTCTTATTAAGAGATTCTAATTGTTTGTTTGTGTTGTGACAGTGAAAAGGAGGAAGAGAGTTGTGAGAATGGAAGGAGTAAGGTGAAGGACGTTGTGAGGTGTTAAAGCAGTGGAGAGGGCAGTGATAGGGTTAATGTGCAAGGAAATCATCGATATGGGTCAAGGAAGATTGCGGGTTGGATACAAAGCGTGTGAAGTATGTTCCGCCTAGTATCTCTCCGGAGAACCATTTGCTGTCTTCAATTATTACTATTTCTTCTTCCTTGATGGATTTTGTATTAATTATGAAAGAGAGAAAATCTGAAAAGGATGCTCATTGTTTTCTAAGTGATTGGTTTGGTTGTGTTTGAATTCTTAACTGATCTTTTGGTTTGGCTGTTGTTTCTATTGTACTTCGTGAAAGGAAAGGAGAGAACTTTTTGGGCTTAGCTAGGATGTAGTGAAACAATTGGCCCAAGTGGTAGAGGGCCCACAAAAAGTGGGGAGGGTAGTGGGATACTTTTAAATTGAAAAAGGAAAAAAAAAAAAATGTATATATATATATATGTATATAATTTCGACTTGGAGATGCGGGGGATCGAACCCCGCGCCTCTCGCATGCAAAGCGAGCGCTCTACCATTTGAGCTACGTCACCGTTTTCAATTTCTCTATTACTAATTTTTATTATTTTTATAATATATTTTAAATTTTGATGGACGGATAAAAATTGAATATATAAAAATTAAAAATAATATAAAATTTTAAATTTTAAAATATTTCCAACAATAATTACTCGATAGAAGCAAAATAAAAAGGTTGATAAGAATATGGGTGAAATAATATGGAGATGAAAATTTGATTTAAAAAATAACTAAATTAAAAGCATTAAAATAAAAATTTTGAAATGAAAATAAAAATATTAATTTTAAATAAATTTTATATAAAATAAGAAATTTATTATAATTATAATTTCAAAATGAATGAAATTATATTATATTAAAGATTGATAAGGATTTACATGACAACTCTATCTACTCATCATCGATTCCATAGAACTCTGTCTATTCAACATCAAAGGACTTTAAATTTTAGTCTATTTTGTAAGGGCCTTGAAAATACTCCTTCTATATACATATACATATACATATACATATACATATACATATACATATACATATACATATACATATACATATACATATACATATACATATACATATACATATACATATACATATACATATACATATACATATACATATACATATATATATACATATACATATACACATACACATACATATACACATACATATACATATACATATACATATACATATACATATATATATATATACAAAGCATATAATACATAATCAATACTCGGATGTTGGTCGACCCATTTTTACATCAACAAATTCAAAATTAACCTGAAATCAAATTTAGTTATTTTAATATAGTTTAGAAAAATTATTGTAGGTAATTTTTTTTTTTTCTTACTGAAGTGAATTTACTGAAAGAACACAAGTTTTAGTTAACAACGACACATCGTTTTCCCCTATCCCCTGTGAGCCTGTAGTGATACCCGACACTGTCCACTTAGAAGCAACCCTACAGAGAAATAGAAAGACTAGGACGGGAGGCCGCCGCGGAGGATTCCGGTAGCAAAGCAAACTGATGCTGCGCTTCAGCTCAGGCGCGGTATTTTCCGGCCAAACGGACTCCTCTTTCTCGTCGGATTTCGGGTTCAGGCGGTTTTCGGCTTCGCGAAGAGCTACCTTACCTTTTACCTTGCAGCATAACAGAGCCTCCTCTTCTTCTTCTTCTTTGCTGCTAAATCATTATCTTCCTCCGCGCAAGCATCGAGTCATGGTTTCTTTGACCTCACCGAACTCGCCTGAGTCTTCCTCTCTCAGGTTCGAAGCACCGTTTTTTTCAATTCTTTCCTCTCCAAAATTTGTTCGCATTAATGCTTCAGTAAACATAAACTCTTTTTTTTCCCCCCCTTAGATCTTTTCTTTTTAAAATTTTTGTCCTGAGCTCAAACTTTTCTGTTTTTCAATTTAGCATTTTAAGTGAGTCACCAGAATACATGAAATATCTTATGCATCTATGCTATTATTTGTACAGAAAAGAGGACATTCCCATTCATGGAGTTTCTGAAACTATAATTGGTGTTCTTGGAGGAGGCCAGCTTGGTCGAATGCTATGCCAAGCAGCTTCTAAGATGGCCGTAAAAGTAATAGTCTTAGACCCGCTAGAAAATTGTCCGGCAAGTTCAATAGCACATCAACATATGGTTGGAAGTTTTGATGACAGCTTTACGGTCCAAGAATTCGCAAAGAGGTTCTGATTTTCATCAAGTTCATCCCTTTTTTTCTAATGTTGATTCATTTTTATTTATGTCTACTTTTTAAACTGAGGTGGTGATTTTATGTTGTATTCTGGGTAGTTTAGATGTGGAGTATTGACTGTAGAGATCGAGCATGTTGATGTGGAAACCTTAGAGAAGCTTGAACAACAAGGAGTAGATTGCCAACCTAAAGCTTCTACTGTTCGAATTATTCAGGTTTTGTCTATCTTCATTTTTCATAGTTATTGAAGTTGATAAATTCATATATTCATGTAAAATAGATTTGATTTTTGGTTCTTGATTAAAATTAGTTGCTTCTTCTCTTACAGGACAAATATCTTCAGAAAGTTCATTTTTCTCGGCATGGGATTCCTCTCCCTGAGTTTATGGAGGTTGCCTTCTGCATAAGTGTCTGAATGAAGGATTTTTCTGCCTTTTCATATTTTTAATTACTGATCGTGAAACATGGCTTAAACAGATAAATGATCTTGACGATCTGAAGAGAGCAGGTGAAGTATTTGGTTATCCTCTTATGATTAAAAGCAAGAGATTAGCTTATGATGGGCGAGGAAATGCTGTTGCTAAGAGTGAGGAGGAGCTGCATTCTGCCATAACTGGTAACTTGAACAAAGAAATATTCAAATTCCTCAAATGATGGAATTCTGTTAGTCTTATGTTTATGTGTTGCCATTGCATCTGTCTCTTTTCTCTTGGTTGTGTTCTCAGCTCTAGGAGGATTTGGTCATGGCTTATATGTTGAGAAATGGGCACCCTTTATAAAGGTCAATAAGCACATATCACTCATTTTTTCCGATGATTGTATTTTCCTGCCTCTGTTTAAATGAATATGACAAACTTCATATGAAACCAATTTCCTTCAATTTTATTACTATTATTTGTTTTCATATTATAGGAGCTGTCTGTCATTGTGGCGAGAGGAAGAGACAATTCCATCTCGTGTTATCCTGTTGTTGAAACTATTCAGAAGTATGCCGATCTATGAGGAGACATAAATCTACTTTTTAACTTTCTTCTATGTTTCGTAAATGCTCCATACATTTAAGATCATAACTTTCATTTTCCTTCAATCTCTTTGTCGTAAATGCTCCATGCATATTTTTCAAGCATTGTAGGGAAAACATCTGTCACATAGTTAAATCACCTGCCAATGTTCCATGGAAGATCAAAGAATGTGCTACTGAAGTTGCATTCAAAGCTGTTAGTTCTCTCCAAGGTGCCGGTGTGTTTGCAGTTGAACTATTTCTGATGGAGGATGGTCAGGTTGGAAACTTTATCTCATCGTAAATTTTTCAGAATGCATATTTTATCTTTTCGTATCTCTTTTTATTTATTTCTTCACCTCTTGATAGATTTTATTAAATGAAGTGGCTCCTAGACCGCACAATAGTGGTCACCACACAATAGAGTCTTGCTATACCTCACAATATGAACAGCATTTACGGGCCGTTCTTGGCCTTCCACTTGGCGATCCATCAATGAAAACCCCAGCTGCTATCATGTATAACATATTGGGTGAAGATGAGGTGAAATTATTTATTTAAATTTTTTAATCATTGAATACATATTCAACTATCTTTATGCAGTATGGAACTTTCTGAAATTCTTGAGGTCATGCCATTTGAACTTTCTTAGGGGGAGTCAGGTTTTAATCTAGCCTATCAACTAATGAAAAGAGCATTAAGTATTCCACGGGCAACTGTTCATTGGTATAATAAGCCAGGTTAGAATAATTAGTTCTTCCATTTTGTATAGTAATCTAGTTTATTATATGACTCCTTTCTTTTACTCACCAAAACATTATTCACAACATGCTCATTGCTCATAATGGTGTGGCAGAGATGAGAAAGCAAAGGAAGATGGGCCACATCACCATTGTTGGTCGTTCCCTGAGTGTTGTGGAAGATTCCTTAAGGTCGACACTAGACAAAGAAACTTCCGAAAAAGCTTCAGGTCAGTTCATAATTACATAACATGCCACTAAAATAGCATTTATGATTCCTTGGCACACTATATGCAGCCACACCTCGTGTCGGAATCATAATGGGCTCTGACTCAGATTATCCTGTAATGAGGGACGCCGCAAAAATTCTTCAACAGTTTGGGGTGCCTTTTGAGGTAAAATTCTTGATAACTTGATTACGTTAATTTTTATATGTTAATACTAATATATAATCATTCCATATTTCTACTATCTGCAGATGAAGATAGTCTCTGCTCATAGAACTCCAGAATGGATGTTTTCCTACGCTTCTTCTGCTCAAGAACGAGGAATTCAAGTTATCATTGCTGGAGCTGGGGGCGCAGCCCACTTGCCAGGCTAGTTGCATATAAACTTCCCTACATAAAACATATATCAACATTTTAGGGGTTTTTATATTTTTTTTATTTTACTCTTGAGTCTATTAGGTATGGTTGCCTCACTCACTCCTTGCCCGGTTATTGGTGTGCCGGTCCGTGCTTCTACACTGGATGGCCTAGATTCTCTCTTCTCCATTGTACAGGTGACAAATCTCAAAATCTATGTTTCTTTTCTTCGAACATAAAATTTATTAAATAAATTTACATAACTTTTTACAGTCTTTGATTAAAATATGATTTTGAACAGATGCCAAGGGGGGTCCCAGTTGCTACAGTTGCAATCAATAACGCCACTAATGCCGGTTTGCTCGCAGTTCGAATTTTGGGAGTTTCTGATAGCGATCTTATAGCAAGGTAGTTCTCCAATATCTACTTAAAAATCTGATTTTGTGTTTTATGGAGCTAGTGAAAGAAATAAAGATATGAAGTTTTTCGGGTTTCATATTCTTTAGTGTCTGATGTGGCCACGGACATTTTGTGCAGAATGGCCCAGTTTCAAGAAGATACAAGGGACAGTGTATTAGCAAAGGTAGAGAAGATAGAAAAAGAAGGGTGGGATTCAAATTCAGAAGCATGACGGGAACCACATTGTCCGAGAATTCAGTGACGTGAACCACATTGTCTGCGAATTCAATACTAGACGAGAAAATTGAGATGAATCCGTATTGTGAAAAAGAGAAAACCAGTTAAAAGGCATCAAGAAGTGATGGTAGTTACATAACTTGTAAAGGAACAAGGGAACCAAAATGTGCTCTCATTGTCACAGCAACTTCATTTATTTATTACTATCTTATCATCTGAAAAAGAGATTTGGGTCGTTTGATGATTGGATTCTGTGTAATAACAAATGCCATATGATCAATTTTTCCTTATGAAGTTGACAGCACATTTCTGTGTATACTAATCAACGTGCAGATCTCATCTTTAGGAACAGGCACATGGGAAAGGGTTTGACTTTGAATAAAAAATTTTATTTTCCATTGACCCGAACAGAAAGACTTAGCCATGATTGGCCACCACTGTGAACCCACCATCCACGACCATGTTGTGTCCGCTAATGTAAGCCGCTTCGTCGGAAGCAAGAAACAAGGCGGCTTCCGCAATATGCCTAGCCTTGAGCACAACCCCCTTCAAATTAGCCACCTTACAACAATCATCCTCAATTCCACTTGGGTCCAACCCATAAGCCGTACATGCAAGAGGAGTAGCCACCCCAAACGGAGAAATGCTGTTCACCCTGATCCCATAACCCCCCAACTCGCTGCAAGCCGACCGGACCAAGCCCATGAGAGCATGCTTTGACACCGTATAAGCATGAGGCCCGGTCCCACCAAGCATAGATGCCACGCTAGTGGTGCAGATCATGGACCCTCTTATCTTCCTCTCCACCATGGCCCGGGCTGCATGCTTGAATGTTGCAGCCACCCCACGGACATTAACCGCCATAATATTGTCGAAGGTGTCCATGTCAAGCTCCAACATGCCCGTTAATGGGCCTATGATACCTGCGTTGCTGAATAATACATCTAAGGTGCCATGTTTTTCAAGAGTGAAACGTACCGTTTCTTCGACCTGTTTCTCATCCCTTACATCGCAATGGTAATAACTTGCCTTGTCTTTGCCTACTGAGTCCACAACTTGACGACCTAATTCATCTTGAATGTCAGCAAGAACGACATGAGCGCCATTTTCGACAAATAATCTAACCGCTTCTTCTCCAATTCCGCTCGCTCCTCCGGTTATGACTGCTACTTTCCCCTCCAACCTGGCATATATATTGTGTTGGAAAACAAAAACACAGCAATCTCAGAAGTTGAAACTATTACGAAAAGTATCTTACCTCAGCTTGGACATTGTCGTGGAGAGAGGTGCTTATGTTTCTTTCAAAAGGATGTAGTAGAGATGAAGACAGAAAACAAAGAACTAATAGAATTGGTAGCTAGATTTTTCTTATGATTGTAAAATGGTATGTGCACGAGACTTTAAATAGGAAAAAAAAGAAGAAGATTAAATTATTATTATTATTAAAAGTTAATTAATTAAATATATATTATTCTAAGATCCCTCTCGGAATTAAATGCAATCTACATGAAAGAACCGATAAAAATGTAAACTAAATTAAATATAAATTTCTAAAATCTAAAATCTAAATTTGTCAAATTGTAAAGGAAAAACTATTAAATGTGAAGTGAAGTGATGCTTTATGATTTATGCTTTATGCTTTATGCTTTATGCTTCTACGTGAGGTTGAGAAAAAAAATCATTAAAAAAAGGAGAATATTGCTGGAGCCTGGATTGGAAGATGTTGGCATATGATCAAAGAGCTGATGATGGTCATTGTTACCAAGGCTAATTGAGAATAGGGTTAAACTAGGCTGCGCTGCTCGAGTTAGTGGACTAAATTATGGGTTTTGTGCTGCCACCAAAAAGCATTCCAAATATGAGGAACAGGTAAAAAATTTTGTCGGATTGAAAGGAAGTTGTATCGGTTTTATTTTTGTGATAGTAGGACTTATCTTTTATCGGTATCTAAAATTAGTTGATATATATATATATATATATATATAGTGGGCCAATATTAGTGGGCCGAAAAGAAAAGAAACCTCTCTCATATCTAAGTGGACATGTAAATATGTTAATAGCTCTTATATGGTAGAACATAGGTCCATAAAGCCCATGATACAGGCCCAAAATAAAGAAATACAGAGGAATGTACATGGTCCAGTTTGGTAAACAATTATTGCAATCTATAAAGTAGAAGTCAAAATAATATTTTCGGACACACAAAATTTTCTAAAATTTTCTAAAATTTTTTTTTTACTCCACCCAAAAACAAAACACGAATAATAAAATTTGGTGGTTTGTCATTGACTCTTACCAATCGCTGCTGGCAGCTGCTCCCATTCTGTGTCCCTCTTTCACTCTTCACTTGAAAAACAAAAAAGAAAAAAAAAAAAAAAAGTTTGAACAGTATGAATTCTGCGACAATTGCTTATACATCAGCCCCAAAATCTCTGAATCCCACCCATTTTTCCGTAAGAAACAGAAACCTACTCCTCTTCAGAGCAGTACCCAGTTGCAGAAAAAGCTCATTTTTAACCCCACCATCTCTCACTCAGCTCTTGTTCTTCAGAATCTCACATGGGTCTCCTTCCTCTTCCTTCAATAAGCGCAGGAGCAGAAGAAGTAGCTCCTTTTCCCCTGTCATGGAATGGCAGGACTGCACGTAAAAGTTCCAATCTCTCTCTTTCTCTATTTTTTCCCCTAATCTCCAATATTGGGTCAAATTGACTTTTATTCTTCATCTTCAATCTTTTGAATATAAAAGTGATTCATTTTTCATACGTTTCAGAATGTCCTAGCAGTGATTAGAGTGACTGTAGGATACTTTGCAAAATTGAATTAACGTTTGACTTAGTTGTGATCGAAGAAAGAATGATAAAGTAAATTGATTGTAGAGTAAAGATGGAAGTTGATGTACCTACCTCAGTGGCCTATAATTGTTACTCGGACCGAGAATCGATTCCTGTTTGGATGCCGTTTATTTCGACCGTCAAGGTGCTCTTAGTACAACTAAGTCTCTCAACTCTCTTTTCAGATTTGCTTACTATGGACTATGAAATCTCTAACATGCTTGATTCTCACATTTTCAAGTTATTGGGTCTGCAAGTTTCTTTTTTCTATGAAATTGGGGCCAATTTGTTTTGCAAAAGAGAATGTGAAAATGCACCAAATTCAACTCTTGAGAATATATATTAGTAAACATATCTGATCATTGTCTATATATAGATACTGGATGACAAGCCTGACTTGTCAAGATGGTCATTGAAGTATAAAGCATTCGGTCGAGATATCGAGTTCTCTTGGCTTGCTCGGAATATGCAGGCAAGTATATGTACATTGTGTGTCTCTGTGTGTGTGTGCACTTACAATTATGTTCTATAACAAATTCCCTCTTTCTTGCAGCCTATCCAAAATCAAAAAATCCATTGGAGGTCTCTTGAAGGTCTTCCTAACAGGTACATATACATATCTACTAAAAATTGATTCCACACATAATGTTAATAAAAGTATATCTGTTTATGTGACAGAGGCATTGTTCGATTTTATCCGAAAGGGGCTTCATCATGCCTAATAGAAGTGAGACACTGCTTCATACTAGTCTCTTTTGTTTTCCTTTTCTCTTTTCAAATACATAATTACTCATCTCATAACAATGCAAAGCCATTAATATCATCTTCTTTTTCTTTTCCAGCTTACAGTTTCGTATGAAGTTCCTCAAATTTTAGCTCCGGTAGCATCCGTAAGTATTCTTATAACTTGAATCGCGATCATCTCAGTAGATAAATTGAAACATGATAGTCGTTCTAATATATTGTTCTTATTCCATTCTAAACCCTTGTACGTTGTTGATTTTCGAATTGGTCCTCCTATAATTTTGATGCAGGCACTGCAACCATTTCTGGAGACCTTACTCCGAGGAGGTCTCGATCGCTTTGCGAAATTTGCAAGAGGTTATGCAGTAAAGACTCAAACCCCCGATGTTACTAATTAATTTTTCCTTTCCGTATGATTATGTTACCGTTCATAGAAAAACATAAATTCAAAACAACAACACATATTCAGACCTCATTCGATTACAATGAATCCTTGTAACTTGTAAGTAATTATTACTTTTGTATCTTATTTCCCGGCCAAAAGATGTTTGTATGTTTAACAAGTGACTTAACGTCTTAAACCCCATTTGGGACCAATTTGGAACAACCATACCCATAAACTCGATATAAAACTAAAAAATGCAGTTTAAAACGTCAGTTTCGTTAGAAGCTTCTGGTAAACATCAACTTAAGAACATAAAGGGGAAGGGCTAGTGAGTGAGAAACTAAGACTTCTTCTATTGATGATGTGATGTACATAGAGATACAGAGCAGAAAAGGGTCAAGTATCCAATGAACATGAGCCCTTTTCAATGTGAAGAGAATCTATAAGAAACCTGAACAACTTGTATATGTACATCAAACAAAGCTTGCAACTCTAACCCAAGTACGACTTTAAAATGGCACACCTCCAAAAATGCTACCCTCTTCATACTGCATAAGAAACCGTACTCAATTCCGGTTTAAAAAGAGGGACCTGGAAATATTATGTACACACAATATTGAGCTGCCCACAACGATGCTCTGATCAATTGTCCAACCAGCTCCTCAAGTTACAAAGGGCCTCCGCAGAGAGGCTACAGCATCTCAATTTCCTCTCCCTAGATGCCTCTTCCCTATCATCAAGGCTAGAGAAGCAAACAACAATGACCGTTAGATTATCAAATGTATTGAGTCTCAAAGCAGCCATGACAAGGTCTCTAGCACACTGCTCAGGGTCGTCATGGCATCTAAGTCCTCTACGGACAATGTTGACCGCTTGTTGACTTGACAACACATCCCAAACCCCGTCACAGGCTATGATTAGGAACTCATCTTCTTTAGTCAGAATAATCTGCTTGCATTCTGGGTCTGGAATAAGAGGGGAAGGAGAGTCTAGAGGGAATTTCATGTCCCAATCCCCTAATGCTCTGGTTACTGATAAAACACCGTTAAGATAGCCATCATCTATATATGCGCCCAATTCTTCCACCCGCCTTCTTTCTGAGAGACGGATTGGTCTATGGTCTTGAGACATGTCTATGGCTTCTCCTTTATGAGAGAGAACTGCTCGACAATCACCAGCATTGGCCACTATTAGAATCCTAAATGAAAGGAAGAAGAGTATTTAACATCGTCATCTACCAAATAGGAAAAGCGGGAAAAATGAAACTGTAAAAAATTATAATGGGATTTACCTTCCAAATACAAGAGCAGTCAGTGCTGTAGTGCCAGAGGAACGACTCACAGTATGATCATTGGCAAGAGCTTGATCGGCCAGAAGATATGACTTGTGGAGGGAGTTCTCAAGCTCTTCTAAGAAGATTTCATCAACCTCAGATGTTTGAGGAAAGTTTGTATCTTCAAAAAGGAGTCTGATGACATTTTTTCGAATATAAGCTGCTGCTTCAGGTCCTCCATGCCCGTCAAATACCTGCATGGAATTTTAAGCCACAATCAGTAATGGGATAATCGATGATAGAGTTGTTTGAAATGAAAGTGAACAGAAGCTTTGAAATTACATACCCCGAAAAGTGCACTTGGTTTGGGGAAGTTGAAGAGTGATCCTAAATGGGAACATAAGTCGTCTATCCGTATATGCTCATCTTCCATGTGTCTTCTGGGTCCAATATCAGCATAGCTACCAGAACGGATGCAAGGAAGATACTGAATGATATCAGATTCAAGACCCGGATCTAGAATTTTCTCGGCAGGTTTAACAGCCTGAAGCAAGAAAAGCGAGTACAAGTTCAGTAAACACAAAAGGACTTCCAAAGTATAAGCAGATTTATAAGAAAGCATAAGTGAACAAAGGCAGAGGAACCGTTGGTTCTTATTCACATTCACTGTTCATTGTAAAGATAGATCAATAATTGGATAAGATTGAGCCAAATCGATCTTCAATTTCAGTACGGTTTGATTTTTCGTTACTTCAAGAACCTCTTATAGTCAAAGATCATGGCCACACTCCAGAAAGAGTTTTCATTGGCACTAAGAAACGATCGTTTGCTAATAAAAAACCCATGACGAGCATGATCACAGATGACTTATGATTCCGTACTGAAAATTTTTAACAAAATACTGGAAGAAAAAAAGAGTAGTCGTGATTATACCCAACTAGTATAGAAACTCCCAAATCCGATCATAACTATCCTCTCTAATTTTTGTTAATCTCTAAGAAACCTGAATTCAAACAAGCAAAGAAGTACAACAAATCGGATCCGAGAACTGAATCAACAACAACACTTTCATAAACCCTAGAAATAGGAAAAAATGAAGGAAAACTCACCGAATCGGAGCTCGATAAATCAACTGCAACTGAGTCGGAAGCTCGTAGCTGATCGAAACTCGAAGCTACAACATCTTCCACCTCATGAACAAGACTCTGATTATGAGGATGAGCTCCCTTACCAAAGTACCTAATCGGCACGCTCTGTTGACACATAACCACCTCTGCTTCTGCTACCATTTTTTTCTCTTTTTCTTCTTCTATCAAGCTACCATCACCAGATAAACTCACAGAATTAATCAAAAACCACCGCCTGGTATCAAGAAAAAAATATCTTCGATCAACCAGAGTCGCGTAGAAAATTTCGTCCTTTTTCAAGATTATTCTGAATTCGTGTAGAGATTCTCGGGCTGCGTCCTTTTGTTTTACGCGTCAGTGAATGAGACAAGTTGGAGACCTTGGAAAAGCGGGGTGTGGGCCGATATTTAAAGGGGTGAGTGGGTGACCGGTGGCTGCCGGTAAAAGTAGTTGGAGGAGTACACGTGTGAGTTTCTAAGGCCCTTTGATCGCTTTACAGGTTGTGGTCGACGCGTTCTTCGTGTGCTTTCTGTGGAAGTTTCATGATAAAACGATCTGTTTCGTTGACTCTTTTTTTTTTGGGTGCTGGTCGGTTAGGATATATACGGTATTCTAACATTTGTATGTGGGTAAAACTGGAAGTCCGTAACTTTTAATCCATATGGTTAGTTTATTATTAATTAATTAATTACTCACATTAGTTCGGCAAAACGTTTCGTTTATGAGATTCTAACTCGACGACTTTCATTTAAAACTAGACGTAATCACAAAAATAAATATTTAGTGAAAGAAAATCAAATGTGTTACGGGAATGGAAGTTTATAAAATGTATTTTTATACGAAAGTTATATATTTTTAAAATTTTAAATTACGACTATATAAATCCTAACGTAGTTACGAAATATTTTAAGTGATTAATGTGAACCCAAATCTAATATTTGGATTTTTCTTCTTTAAATTTTAATTAAAATAATTTTAACGATCATTTTGATTAAAATATTTTTTTCGAATCAATTAATGTCAAAACTTTAAGTCAAACTTTGGATATCCGAATTCGAATCCAAATAAAACCGGATCTCGTTTAAAGGAATTATTAAAAAGCAAAAAAAAATTAAGCTAATTTCAATATAAAATTTAAAAAGCGACTAATTCTTCCACTAATGATAATGCATTTAGCAACCCATTACTAAAGATCAAGATAAGGCCTATATTTTAAAACATGTCGGGTGTTGGCGTGTTGCAACTCTCCTGATTGATTGAGAGAAGACAATGATGCTAAAAAAAAAAGCATGCGATAATGTCAATTATTAACGTATGATCAATGTCTTGTTTGGCATAATTTTCGAGAGAACTTTGTAATTTTATAATATAATTTTATTATATTATATTATATTATATTATATAGTTAAATTATATTTATATATTTATACAATAATCAAAACTCAAATTAAAAACTTACTCTCAAGATCTTGAGAGAATTTATTCGATTTTTGTATAACAGCTAAATTAAAATTATATCTTTTATAATTAATTCAAATATTTATATAATGATAGATAGGTTTAAAATTTTTTATACGAATTATCAGAGATAAATATTTAAATACAAATTACGTTATTAAGTTTATTACAATGGGTCAGTCATTTGCCCGTCAACCACTACAATTGGGCTTTTATTTGGGCCATTCTTGGCCCGTCCCTTTCTTCCTGGGTGGGCCTGAATTATTATTTTTTTTAAAATTTTTTATAAACAAATAATAAATAATGACGTATAGAATATTATCGCCTCCTAATTAAAATATTTATTTCACAAAAAAAAAAAAAAAGATTATCGCCACTAATAATCATCATCTTTATCATTTCCTCCCCTTGTGATTAATTTATGACATTTTATTTACATGAAAATCATAGATTAAATAGAACAAACACAAGACAAGAAACTGTGATTGTTTTGGCATTATTATATCATTCTTTTTTTTCTTTTTTTTTTTAAATAAAGCGATTCAATCAAAGTGGAAATGTAAAGAGTATAAATAATGGAAAAATTTTAATGATCTTTATCATACATTATATTATACTATATATTATAGTTTCTACTACCCAAATAATAAGCATGAATTCTAAGAATATTCTAGGAAAGGAGCACATTTGTTATTTCCTCTGAGGTTCGAGATCAAGATTTGTCGAGGTGTACCGCTGACGTGGCGGCAGCTCCACCTTGTACATGCATACATATTAATAAATTTAACAATATATTGATGCTATGATTTATTAACACTTCTTATATTTTCTTTTAGTCAAAAGATAACATAAGGGAGGGGGCTTCTGGATCAATATTTTATTTTATTTTAAAAATTATTATAATTAATAATAATTTAAATTCGAATTTATAATTCTTATACTAGTCATAATATTAAAATATCATTAAATTAATATTAAATTAATAATAAAAGTTTATAAATAAATAATAAGTAAAATTAAATTTAAAAAAAAAGAGATAATTTTTGATCTTATTCTCATTCTCATTTCAAATTTTTAATCCCAGTACCGGAAACGTAACGAGACTGTTATTTTGATTCACGGTGAATATCGAGATGGAATCAAGATTCTCATCTAGATCAAGAAAAATGCTCACTTGTACATAATACTTATAATTATATTAATATAATTTAAAAAAAAATAAATTTATTAACTTTTTATCTTATATATTATTTGGGAACAAGACTAAAAATAGTTTCATTCCCGTTTCAATTTCCAACTCTCAATATTGTGAACAAGAACATGATAAGATCGAAATTTTAATTCTCGTTCAATACCATACAACTTCTAGTCCTAAAGAGGAAAATGCTTGGAATGTGAATTTAAGGCCTATTTTGAAAAAAAAAAATTTGGATTTTGCGCGTTTTGACTTTTGACTTTAATTCCAAATGTGGAGAATTTTTCTTCAATCAACAGCAATTAGTAAATGCTTAAAAAAAAAAAAAGGTCCAATTTTGAAATGTGGAATGATCCAAAGTTTAATAAGAGGGTAGTTAAGAAATATATTAAATTATGTTACAATTATTTTATTTTATTTTATTTTATTTTATTTTATTTTATTTTATTTTATTTTATTTATAAAAATGATCACGTAAATATACACCATAATAATATATAAGAATATTTTAAATATATAAAAATAATATTTATAATTATAATAAATTATATATATATATATACAAAAATATCTCAATTAAGCTTATTACTTTAACGTACGCGCAATCAAACTTTATTTTCTAAAGAATGAAACATACGCATCATCGTAATCTCTCTCCATGCTATTACACTATAATGATTAACACTTAGATGGAACCAATCATTCTAAAAAAAAGGACATTAAGAAGAAAAATAATAAAAGCCGTTAACGGCTATTAATACTCTTTAATTAGTACTGACTTTCAGTTACTTAGTGATTAATGTCATTTCTTATGATCAATAAAACACTATAACATTTCGACGGCTAGTTGTTTGTTTGATCTTTGGGCATTTCAACATTCGACCTTATAGGATTGACATGTTCTGTTAGGATCTTACTTCATACTTCGAATATTGCTTATCACATTCGAAACTAAGGTTCTTTACCTTTTCGGTGTGACCTTACATGCGATCCTTAAGGATTAGGGCGAAAGATATGGTCAAATAGCTGACCTACTCGCATCAATGCTCGACATAAATTGATACAAAATTTTCGACCCTAACCTTATCTATTACACAATGATTACGAGCATTTATTTATTATCTCTTCAAATTCAGTTTGTATGTTTCTCCCAACTTATTGATATTATTTAAAAATGAACATTTTTACCTTTTTAACTCATTTTTCTTTCCAACATTCATTTATCACTTTTACCTTATTCATCCGCCATTTGTACTCTCCCAAATTTCAACATTTCTAGAAAATTCTCTTCTATATTTGCAAATCAAGAACTTGTTTGAAGCTTTCTTCGTACTAAGTACTACCTTCTAATTCATTTTCATTGCATAAAAAAATTTCATCTACAAAAACTCTTTCCAGTTTTTTCTTGCATGTTCATTATTCTTACGTATTTCTATGATTTTTCTAACTTTTGATCCATTTTCACTTTTTTTTTTCCTTCTTTTTCCATTTTCACTATTAATCATTATAATAATATGATATTTAATTAATTAATAAGCATTATCGATTATTTTGATTATTAATTATTATAATGTTCAAATAATTAATTATTTATCTAATCTTTTAAGAAATCTCACCGTCCAACTTATAAAATCAATATGCAATTTGACTTTCATACCCTTATCACATTTAAAATTAAAGTTCTCATCATTTTTAATATATATAAATTAAATCATGTTATTTATTTCACAATAATAAGAGATTTTAAATTTAAATTTATTATTTAATTAAAATCTTACGGGCTCGTTTTATCAACAAACTATTTGCGTCTCTTCAGTAGGGTTGGGCTTTGAATAACCAAGACCAAAAAAAAAGTTTGAATGCAAGGAAAGAGAGTTTGAACGGTCAAAAGAGAACAGACCTAGAAAAGTAGGGAGAAGAAAGGAAAAAAAAAAAATTTGTCCTAAATATTGTTGTGTTCGACTGTAATAAATAAAGGCAGTCTCATTTCCTTACCCACCCTCCCTCCTTCCCTCCCTCAATTATTTAGCCAGGAACCCGACATCAGAAAACAACCAAGAACACGCAGGAACGACAGCAACACCTACATATACTATTTCTCTTTCTTTCCCTACGTCTACTACTTTTGTCGTCTTCTACGTTCTTCATCAAATTAACATTCAACAGATCAAGATCTTTCTTCATCATCGACTCTTCCTTCCTTTTTCCCCTCCCTCTCTACGGTCTGAACAGATCCGTTTCAGACAACCCGTTTTACTTCTCTCTCCGACCTGGAGATGAACCCGCCGTTACTATCCGCTGCTTTGCATTGGTATTGATCCGATCGGTTAAGTTCATCCCAGGATTCTTCATTTTCTGCTCCTTTTTTTTTTTTTTATCTCGATCTTCTTGCATGTGATTTAATTAAAGCTATTTATCGAGGCTTGATCCGATCCGTTGGGTATTTCGAACGTTTATAAAGAAACTGATATTTGAAATTTTTAGGTTTTAAAAAGGGAAAAAATAAGAAGAAGAAGAAGAAGAAGAAGAAGAAGAAGAAGGACTGCTAATTTGGGTTTGAACTTGAATTGTTTCTCTTTTGTGAATTAAGAATTTTCCCTTGCTTTCCATGGAGAGAGAAAAAAGTAAAAATCAAAATTTCCCAGAAAAACGGGTTCGCAGATCTATATCATTTTTTTCTTTATTGAAATTGAGCATTTTAGTTTTCAGTTTGGTTATATCATACTTTCTTCGCCCTCTGTTTGGCTGCCGAGAAAGTTCTAAGCCAAAAGAAAAACAGTCAAACCGGTTTGTTGAGTGCAACTAAAGTATGCTAAATTAAGAAGAAACTTAATCTAATTTCGTTAAATAACTTCTTACTTAGAGGTTAATGACCTATTTCTATTATGTCCTATCTACAATCCAGTTTACATTAATCTCTGATATCTTTTTGAATTTTTTACGACCAATTTCTATTTTGTTTCTATTGTTTTTGCATCTAAGACTAGACATTTTTTGTTCTATCATGGTTGATTCATTGTGGTTTCTTTCTTTGTTTCATTTTCGTCTGAAAATTAAATCCTCTTTCATTTTGGACTATTCGAAAATAGATTTGGTCCGCCGACAAGATATTGAATTTTGTATCCAAAGAGTGGAGGAGCTGAAACTGGAACTTGGAAGGGTATTTCTAGATTTTTTATTTTTTATTTTTCAAGCAAATGGCTTCCGGACTAAGGGACCCCAAAGGAAATATCGCCGGGGTAGATAAGTTGCCCGATGAAATGAATGACATGAAAATCCGAGATTTCAAGGTATTATATTCTTCTCTTTTTCCTCATTCGTAACTTCTCTTTCTATTTATTTAGTTTTTTCATGAATTTTCTTTCTTCTTCGCATCACAGGAAATTGAAACGGTTATGGTAGATGGAAATGGTGCCGAAACGGGCCATATAATTGTCAGCACAATTGGAGGACATAATGGCCAACCTAAACAGGTAACTATTTTTAACACTTCCTCTTCTATTTTTTTTTAAAAGTCGCCTACCAGATTTTGTAGTGATGGAGTTTTACGAAAATGGTTCACAGACTGTAAATTACATGGCTGAACGAGCAGTTGGCAAAGGGTCATTTGGAGTAGTCTTTCAGGTATAGCATTCTGTTTTATATTACAAGATTTCCATCCCCATGCTTTAAGTTCAACAAGTTCATGTCTTTTTGGGTTGGGTTTTGCATTGCAGGCAAAGTGCTTAGAAACAGGTGAAACAGTTGCGATAAAGAAGGTTCTTCAAGACAAGAGGTACAAAAACCGGGAATTGCAAATCATGTCGATAGTAGACCATCCGAATGTTGTTTCTCTCAAGCACTGCTTCTTTTCAACTACCGAGAAGGATGAGCTCTATCTCAACCTTGTTCTTGAATATGTTCCAGAAACCGTACATAGAGTCATCAAGCACTACACCAAGATGAACCAGAGGATGCCACTCATATATGTTAAGCTCTACTTTTACCAGGTATATTGCATTTCATTCAAGAGTTTGAAGAAAAATTTGATTTAGGATTGGAATTTTGGTTTTGGCCGGTGATAAGATCAGTTTTTCTCCATATCTGATGTGAAAAATTTATGCAGATCTGTAGGGGACTTGCTTACAGTCATAATAGTGTTGGACTATGCCACAGAGATATAAAACCTCAAAATTTACTGGTGATTTCCTGACAAATGCTACACTTCCTCCTCCCTTTTTATTTTTTATTTATTTTTTTTTTTTTTTGCAATTAATTATGATTGTTATCATTCTTCGTGTGGCAGGTGAATCCACACACTCACCAACTCAAACTCTGTGATTTTGGAAGTGCAAAAGTCTTGGTTTGTTCCCCTGCTTTCTTCTTAATTTTCATTTTTGCTTATTTATATTAATATCTATATTTGTATTAATATTATTATGTTGCATTTATTGTTTGGCAGGTGAAAGGGGAACCAAACATATCATACATCTGTTCTAGGTACTATCGAGCACCTGAGCTGATATTTGGTGCGACCGAGTACACCACAGCCATTGACGTCTGGTCAGCTGGTTGTGTTCTAGCTGAATTACTTCTCGGACAGGTTGGGTCACTTTTTTCTTTTATGGTTGACCTCGATTAGTCATTTTCTCCCTGGTCTAAACGACTGAAATGCATGAGCTTATGTGTTTTTGCTGATGTCAGCCTCTGTTCCCCGGAGAAAGTGGAGTAGACCAACTTGTTGAAATAATCAAGGTGGCTATATTCGACTGTTCAGTAAATTACACTGTCGTTTTTTTGTCATGTATTTAGTTTTGTTATTTAATTGCAATTTCTGGACAGGTTTTGGGTACTCCAACAAGGGAGGAGATTAAGTGCATGAATCCTAATTATACTGAGTTCAAATTTCCGCAAATAAAGGCTCACCCTTGGCACAAGGTAGCAAACGGGTATCACCAAATTTTAACTTTTTTGCCCCTGACTTGTATGAACTTAAATCATAATTCATGGATCATCAGGTGTTCCACAAACGGACCCCCCCTGAGGCCGTGGATCTCGTCTCCAGACTATTACAATACTCTCCGAATCTTCGAACAACAGCTGTAAGTTAGTTACCCTCTTTTTGGTTCAGCATTTGAAACTGCAGTTTGAGTCTTAATCTATATTGGGCTATTTCTTCTTCATATATAACACAGTTTGAGGCTTTGCTTCATCCCTTCTTTGATGAGCTACGGGACCCTAACACCCGCCTGCCAAATGGACGTTTTCTTCCTCCACTTTTCAACTTTAAACCTCACGGTAATAAACTATTCGAGATCCTTTTCTAAAATCGATTTTTTTCTCTCTCCGTTGGCTATTGATCACCCTAATTATTGTTCTTGGTTTCTTGATCAGAATTGAAAGGAGTCACAAAGGAGATGGTTTTGAAGTTGATCCCGGAACATGCTAGAACGCAGTGCAGTTCAGTTGGGTTGTAGTGCACCCAAAAAATACAAATACCCGTTGTTCGTTTCCGTCCGGTTGAGCTGTGCCTTCAGTTTAGTCTCAATTAATTTATTTATTTTTACGTTGTCCTTGTATACTTTTTTCTTTTATTTTTGGACAAACTAGATTGAGAGAGTTTGTGCTTGAAATTATGTTCGATAGAAACCTATCCATCTTCGATGTTGCTCTGTTTTGTAGAAGACATGAATGGTTACTAGTTCTCAACTTTGTGTACTGTTGTGATGTATGGTTTTGTTGCCCAAGTTGGAGTAAAGTGGTTAGTAAATAACTTCTCACTATGAGTAATCAGTGAATGATGATGATCCATTTATCTTCTTGAGATTAGACCGTCTTCTTCTTCTAGCACTTGGGATCAGCATACTCTTGGATAAATTTTTTTTTTCAAGGGAGCTACAATATGATCACAATCGTGTATCACTCATTATATTATATTAGGGTCGAGTAAATTTAACCCGATCTGAGTAAATTTATCCCGCCCCGACAAATGTAATCCGGCAAAGACAATAGATCCGACCGATCCAAATATGGTCGTACATTACGACACATTTTTTTCTTTTGAATTTAAATTAAGTATTCTTATTTAACAAAGGAAGATAACATTTGTAAAATTAAACTCCCTTTTAATTTTATTTTAAAAAGTAGATTCAACAAATTTTCTGTTGCTAAAATGGTATTTCCTTTTAACTTTAGTTGACTTTTTTAATTTAAAATTTAAGAAATATGTAAAATTACTTAACTATCCCTCCTGTTAAATTTTTTTTCTCCCAAAGAAATAACTTATTCCCCTTTATTCTCTCCTCCATTTTCACACTGATCACATTCACCTTTACCTTCTTCTTCAACTTGTTTTGGATTTTCTTCCTCTTGATTTTCTTTAACTTCATCTTATTATCTTCACCGGTTCCCAAAAAAATAACATATTGACTTATTCAAAACAAAATCGAGTAGATACCCAACAATGGTTCTAATAAAGAATATGAATATTAAGAAGTTAAAGAAGCGGATGAAGGATGATTCGCTGGAGGAAGTCATGAATGACGATAAACAATGTAAGTTAGTATTGGAATCAATGACCAAAATAAAACAATCTGAAAGACTTCGAGATATTATTATATATTCCCATTACCTCGATGGACCCTAAACGTACCTATTGAACATCGAGCATTGCGGTCAGGGACTCGAAAGTCTCTAATTCCTGATATCTGATGGGTCTTGAATGTACCAATCAATCATCGAGTATCGAGGTCATAGACTTGAAAGTCTCTGATTCTCGATTGGCCTTGAATGTACCCATCAAACATCGAGCATAGAGATCATAAATGATCTCGATGGGGTTTTTTTTTTTATTCCTTGTACAATCAAGAATTTTGATGTAATCAAACTTACTTGCATATGGTACATAGAGCTACTTGGTCCTATGATGACTTTTTCTTCTATTTGGGTATTATAATTGCATTCTAAGATCAAAGTGCCGACCTTTAAGGTGAAAGGTTAAATATTTAAGATCAACTATTAAACATTTATGATCAAAGGTAAAACCTTTAGGATAAAATATTTAACTTTTAAGGTAAAAGGTCAAATCTTTAAGGTAAAAAGTTAAACATTTATGATCAAAAGTCAAATATTTAGGGTGAAATTCTCAACATTTAAGATCAAAGATATTTGTTTTGTGTTCCCCTTACTCGATGGACCCTGAACGTATCCATCAGGTATCAAACATTGAGGTTAGGGACTTGAAAGTTTATGATTTCCGATATCTGATTAGCCTTAAACATACCCATCGACATTGAGCATTGAGGTCACATCTCTCATCTCGATGGGTCAATGGGTATTTTAAAAACCCATCGAGATTAGGGGATCAATACTTTCATTATTGTTGAGAACTATAAGGGATGATCGGAGTCTTGATCCATTCGAGGTCAAGGTGGTTGTCAGAATGAATGAGAATCCTACGGATTGTATGTGTCATTTAAAAGGAATTCTTAATTAACAAATCATTTTCAGTTATACATTATATATGTCCAATAATAACATAGATTTAACCTAATCATAATGTGTTAAACATAAACTCAACTTCTAATTCTTTGAATCTAAGCCTCTGTCCTCATATCTCAATACTCAATAGAGGCCTTAATGCTCTTATCGAGCATCGAGGTATAATCACAAAAACTTATTTGTCTTAACTGACCTTATCTCAGCACTAAATGAGATCATGAAAGTACCACATTGTTTATAAAGATGATTAGACAAAGACTTAGATTTCTCTGACCCCATCTCGTTTGCTCAATGGAGACCTTCTTTATCCCCCTATTGAGCGTTGAAATAAGGTCAGTTGAGACAAACAAGTCTCTATAACTATATCTCAATGTTTGATATGGGCTTTAAGGTCAAAAGTTAAATATTTAAGATTAAAAGTTTAAAAAATTTAATCTTTATAATCAATAATTTAACCTTTAAGGTTAAACATTTAAAGTGAAATATTAAATTTTTGATCTTAAATATTTAACTTTTCATCAAAAGATTTGACATTTGATCATAAATGTGTAACCTTTGACTTTAAAGTTAAACATTTCACCTTAAATATTTAATATTTGACCCTAAAGATCTTTAATTATAAAGGTTAAACTTTTGATATTAAATGTTAAAATTTTCATCATAAATGTTTGATCTTTGATCATAAATATTTAACCTTTGATCTTAAAAATACCTTAAGAGTAAAACCTTTCATCCTAATTTTACTTTTGATCATAAATGTTTAACATTTGATTTAAATGTTTAACCTTTCACCCTAAAGATTAGCACTTTGATCTTAAAAGACACTTTTAATACCTAAATAGAAGAAAAACTTATCATAAGATCAAGTAGCTCTATATACCATATGTAAGTGAGTTTGATTATATCAAAATTCTTGATTGTACGAGGAACAAAGAAAAATACCCATTGAGATGAGAGATCATAAACTTTCAAGTCTCTAACCTCAATACTCAATGCCCGATGGATACGTTCATGACTCATCAGGCACCGCGAATCAAAGACTTTAAAGTCTTTGACCTCAATTCTCGGTGCCCGATGGGTACATTGAGAGACCATCGAGTATCATGAATATATAACAAATATCTCAAAGTCTTTCAGATTGCTCCATTTTGGCCATTTATTTTGCCGCCAACTTTCTTTGGCGAATCATCCTTCGTCTACTTCCTTAACTTCTTAATATTCAGATTCTTTGTAATTGTTAGGTCTTTGATTGGTTTCATTTTAAATAAGTTAATGGGTTACTTTCTTAGGAGCTGGATGAAGACAATGAGATAAAGTGGATGAAAAACAACATGAAGAAGATGCAAAACAAGTTGAAGATGAAGGCGATCTGTGTGAAAATGGAGGAGAGAGGGAAGGTGAGGGGAATGAAGAAGATGAGGGTAGGAAGATAATTTCGCTGATTTGATTAAGGGCATTATGGACATTTCAAGTTTTTTTTTCCTTTAAAAAATTTAAAAAATTTAATGTATTTTTCATTCATATTTCTTCTTATATAATTTTTCTTAATTACATGAAGTAATTACTCTATTAAATACCAAAAGAAAAAAAAAATCAATTTTCAATTTATTTCATCGTTTGTCTTTATTAGGTTTTTTTTTATAAATATTTTTATTTATTATTTTCTTAAGTGAAATTTTTAATTCATTCTTTCTTCAATGATAATTGATTTCTCCATTAATTCTTTCTTAAAATACATATTTTATTTTTAAACAAATACAATCTTAAGTAAGGGCATGGTTGGTTCAATTATTTGGTGAGGATATAATGAAATTTTTATTTTATTCTACTGTTTGATTCAAATAAATGATTAAGTGAAAATGAATTCTTTCATTTCTTTCTAAATAGATGTTTTTGATGGAAATCAAAATAAGCATCCACTTACATGGGTTTTTTTTTTCCGTCTTTTTTAAATTCTATTGTGGTATTTAAGTCAAACGGACATAAAAAAAATGATAATTCTCATTCTTATTCATACTCATTTTATATGTAACCAGACAAGCATAAAAAAATCACCATTTTCTTTCATATTTCATTCTCATTCTCATTCCTACAAAAGAAATCGAACCAAATGAGCCATAATATTTCTCTACAAGAAATCTCTTTATATTTAATACTACCTATAAAATACAAACTAAATTACCTTTAATTTTTTTAAAAAAATATTTTAATAATATTTGATTCGATTTGATCAAATTACAACGGATCCAGTCTAACCTCCACCTAAAGATTGTCTAATCCATTCTTACAGAGTATAGTTGTTAGAAGCTTGTATCCTGTGATTTAGGCCTAGTCCAAGCACGAGCACGACCCATATGTGTGGGCCGTGCTAGGATAAGATATTGGATACGGCATCATGCTACTCCACCTAAGTCTATTATTTTATTTTATTTTATTTATTTATTTTTAACCTTCTAATTCTTCCATGTTTTATTCCTTACCCCTCACATAGTCAATTTTTCCTCACAAATTTCCCTTTCCTTCCGCCGTCTCTAATTTTTAATATTCTAATCTCTAATATTACAATATTTAATACTTTAATATCAATACTTATTCTCTCAAATTCCTTTAAACTATAATTACTCTTCTCTAATATCAATACTTAATAATTCTTAATAAATATATTATAAATTTAATTAATAAATAAAACCAAAGAAATAAAGAAAACGTAAGACACATGATCCAAATCCATTTTGAGCTAACCCCACAAGCATGCCCAAGCACGAGGGTTAAGCCCTATAGGCCTTGGGCCAAACTTTAACACCCTTTCGGGAAAATGGACCGGTATGGATAGGTCTTGTTGCACGAATAATAATGAACCGTACTAGGGTTGAAGAACCGTCCATTTTGATACATCTATTATTAAAATACAACTAAACTTATCCGTTACTCATCCAATATTATAATTAAATTTTATTACTATAAGAAGACATTCAATTTCTATGTCTATAATATTTATAACGTGCTATGCTTTAGTTATAAGGAAACGTTCAATTTACGTCTATAATATATATAACGTGATATACTTAAATTCTATCATAAGAGGTGCATAGAAGAAATTTTCGTTTAGAAGAGAGAGAATAGTGGCCGACTTTTTCTCCTTCTAGAGAAAAGCTTTGGGGTTTGCAAGCGTGAGCTACAAACTTAATGATTGAGTTATCTCAGAAAAGGTGAAGTCGGCTGTGCCCAATTACATCACTCTTTTCGGACTTAGTTGTTTTGTTGCTCATCACTTCACCAAATTTTGCAGACCAAAGAAAAAAATGGCCAAAATGGTTGCAAAAATTCAAAGAGAAAACAGAAATATGTGGTCTAAAATTTCTCTTATAGTTTAGTTTAGTGAGAGTTATGATTGGGCCAATGGTTTGGAAGAATGGTTAGCCGACCCTTTTCTTCTCTCACTGTTTCCAATAGGCGCTGTGCTGTATATAGGTACCTGAATGCTACTCTTTCGGCTTTGTTCCTTCAAATCTACTTATTATTATATGAAACTTATGTCATCCAAAAATCTATGCCTATTCCTCATATATCTTTCTTCTGCTGTTTTCTAGTACAATAGAAAAATGTCCGAAAGTTGGTTAGAACTATTACAAGGCACATATGTTGTTGCAATTCAGCCGCCCCATTACTAGGATATACACAACCAAATACATATATATATATATATATATATATATATATATATATATATGTGTGTGAGAAAACGCCCTCAGCCACCGCCACCACTACTGGTCGCCAAAACATACACCCTCCCTCCACCCCCACCCTTGTCGGGTCCATTATATTTGCCATCCTCGCCGCAATTATTACGAGATTTGATGAAATTAAGTGTAATAATATATGTGTATTTCGTCAAATACATTCTTATCCTAAGTTTAGTGAATTGTTACATCACATATAGTCCCGAATCAAAATTAGATTATTTATATATCCAATGAATTATTAATGAATATTTAGATCGTATTTTAATTCTTCAAAATTAGTCCCATAAACAAACAAGGCCTAAGTATTTCTTGAAAGTAACTTCATATTATAGAATAAACTCTTATTCTCAAAGCATGTGTATATATATAGGTATAGATATCTACATATACATAATCACAAGCAGTCTACTTCTGCCCTTTTGTTGTATACCAAAAACCAAAGAGAGGGAATCAGTCTACCACTTAACAAGTCTCCATTCATTCATTCATTCCTTCTTAAAAGTTGCGGCAGTCTAAACTATATACATGTATTAGATATAGATATTATTCTTTATATCTTTAAGCTGAGCAGCAACGACCCATTACAGAACGCAGAAAGGAATGGAAATAATATTGTAAAGAGTCGAAGCCACATCCTCAACCACTAACTCATGCAAGCCGACCAAGCCACTTCTCTTTGCTGGACATCATTGCCAGCCCTTGCCTATGTAACTCATATTATATACATATATATATATATATATATATATATATATATATATTGATCGTCATCGATGCAGTGATATTGATTTGTGTGGCCAGAAAATTAAGGCCTTTTTGAAAGCAAGTATATGTATGTATCTTCAACCGCACTCCTATTTCACTGTCGTTTTCACAGTAGGACTACTTTATTTAACTAATCATTTTCCAAACTTCAAAAATTTGCGAGGAATTGCGTTCTGTATGTATTGATTGATCCATGTAAGTGATAAATGAGCCGGGTTAGAAAGAAAACAAAAAAAAAAAAAAAAAAAAAGGCAAAAGGGAAGGCAAAATCTATAATAAAGAATGATAGCATGTAGCTTTCTTCATTTTAGATGAGTTAAGTAGATTAATGTTTATAATCTGACAATTTAGATCAAGCTGTGTCATCTTTGTAATCAGCACATGATAATATACAAGTTAAGCATGGGGTTTAGATTCTTGGCTATGATTTGCTCATGATCACCATTATTAATACATGATTTGTAGTTGTAATGAGATTTGATATGTCATGCATATAACCGTAGGTCCGTATACCACCGTACACCGCATGCATACGATTATGTCTCGAGATCAAATACTTTTTTACTTACTTTCTTGAACTAAGATGTTTCTAATCCTACACTGCCATTTAGAATATATTGTCCCAATGCACGACATTCTGATTTGCCCATCAAGTTAACCTGAGATTCAAAAACTGTGCCCTGTTTTAATATATTTTCTCAAGTGTTGGACTAACTAACTAGGTATGGGACCGCAGATGGAGACCGTTATGGCAAGAGCATGAGTGCCCCTTTCTCTTTTACTTTAATTCAACTTCCCACCCATCTGGTTTCTTCTTCTTCAGTTCATCTTTTTCCTGAACATTCAAATGCATTCATCCTTCACTTGGTCGGTCCACACATCGCAAAGGAATTTTAAAAGGAGAAAAAGGCCTTAGTTAGACCTTCCACTACAATGCTTCTTATTATATATATAGACAAGCACTGCCTCTAGTCCAAAGCAAACAGAACAAAAATTGTCATAAAAACACTTAGCTTTTTCTGTTGCATTCATTCCTTCATTCTCTTTGCCTGTTGCATCTAGTTTTTTTTTTTATTGTGACAAGACCTTTGACATAACCAACATCTCTCAGACTACAACTCGGTCGGTTTCTCTGAAAATGTATAGTAACCGTGTTGCAATACCATCACTTGTGTTCTCCTTGTTCTTCATTGTCTTCTTCTTTTTGACCGAAGCAAGAGTCCATAACCATACCAAGCACAAACATACTAACCATCAAAAACACCATTCACACATTTCGCAACCTCCTTCTCCGTCACCCGAACCTTCTAGGCCACCTGCAGATGGAGATGTCTACAACTCTACTGATATATTCGATGTACGAAATTTTGGTGCTATTGGGGACGGGAATACAGACGATACAGAGGCATTTAAGACAACATGGGACACGGCTTGTAGTCAAACTGACAAGTCAGTTATTCTTGTTCCTGTTGGATACTCATTCATGATACAATCAACGATTTTCGCCGGTCCTTGTCGAGGCGAAGTTGTCCTACAGGTAATTACAATAATATACATCATAAATTTCTAATTATTCCTAGTTATGCTCTTTAACGTTATATTGACTAAAAGTGTGTTCCTTTGGACTTGATAAGATTGATGGGACTGTGATGCCCCCGGACGGACCCGACTCTTGGCCAACACAATATAGTAAGCGGCAATGGCTCGTTTTTTATCGAATCAATGCATTGTCATTACAAGGGGGCGGTGTAATTGATGGGAGAGGTGAGAAATGGTGGGACCTTCCTTGCAAGCCACACAAGGTAGTAAACCATACGGCAATTTCGGGTCCGTGCGATAGCCCCGTAGTAAGTCCCACGCTCCGCTGAAACTCCAAAATTCTTCTTTTCTTTTTATGAATAATGTGCAGAAAATTGATTACAACTTTAATTATGTAGGCATTAAGATTCTTCATGAGCTCCAACTTGACAGTCCAAGGTCTTCGAATCAAGAACAGCCCTCAATTTCACTTCCGATTCGATAATTGCCGGAATGTTCATATCGAATCCATTCACATAACATCCCCTGCTCTTAGTCCCAACACGGATGGGATCCATATTGAAAACACAAACGGAGTTGAGATATACAATTCGGTTGTTTCCAACGGTTAGTTATTTTAAACTCCCCAAAAACATATAATTATTATCCCCCCTATTTTTTGCAACATAAAACTGAAATATAAGATTTCTGTTTTGTGTATTTAGGTGATGATTGCATATCAATTGGTTCTGGCTCATATGATGTAGACATTAGAAACGTTACATGTGGACCAAGTCATGGAATTAGGTAATGATATATTGATTTTACTTTCTATGACAACAATTTTTTTTACTTTTTTTTGAAGTACGACATCATAATTTAATATCACTCTTTAATCAGCATCGGAAGTCTCGGCAAACAAAATTCTCGTGCTTGTGTTTCAAACATCACGGTCCGAGAATCATTGATTAAATATTCAAACAACGGAGTTCGGATCAAGACATGGCAAGGCGGGTTCGGATCGGTGTCCGGGATAACATTTAGAAACATTCAAATGGACACCGTTAGAAACCCTATCATAATAGACCAATTCTACTGTCTTACCAAAGATTGCACCAACCAAACATCAGCGGTCTTCGTGTCCGACATTCAGTACTTGAACATAAAGGGGACCTACGATGTGCGGAGCCCGCCCATGCATTTCGGTTGCAGTGACTCCATTCCGTGTACCAATTTGACCCTATCGGACATTGAACTTCTCCCGGCAAAAGGGGATTTCGTGTTGGACCCATTTTGTTGGAATGCTTATGGGGAAGAAGAAACTTTGACTATTCCGCCCGTCTCGTGCTTGCTCGAGGGGGTTCCCCGATCAATATTGAATAATGAAAAAGGGTATTGTTGATTATGCAAAAGTTACAATTACAAAAGAAGTATAACCCAAATTAGTACATGTACATATTTATTAAGAGAGGCATAGTGATTAGTCATGATTGCATGCATGGATCTATCATATAAGGGTGGGCAAAAATCCTCCGGGGACCGGAAGCCATGAACGGTACAAGGTGTTACCGGTCCCGGCCCCAACTTTCCTTATGCTAGTACCAGGACAGAAACCATCATGAATATAGTTTAGTAGTTTTATATCATTATATATGTGATGATTGAGAGGAGTAGTAGTCTTTTATATTCTACTCCCTAAGCAGTGTTTCCAATATAAATCTTGTTTTACTGCTTCATCTTCTTCTTAAATAGACTATTTAGATTATGAGAATACTATTAACTTCTTTGTACCACTTGAGGCAACAATGTTAATCGATTATGTCTTATAATGTGAATGAATTGAAAAGTGATTAAGTGGAGGCGGGGGAAAAAAAAAACAACACAAAACACAAAACAAAAGAACTTTTTCTTTTTGATCTCTCTCTATTAGCATGCGTGAGAGATGTCTCTCTCCACCCACCAAACTTACCTTTTCTTTTCCATTTTCTATCTTCTCGTATCAAAATGTCTATAGGCTAGCCAATATTTTTTTTCTGAGTAGAGAATAATAATAATAATTATTATTATTATTTGTTTTTTTAATCGCATATTTAATAATAAAGTACGAATTCTTCTAAAAAATAATAAATCTCACTATATCATCAGATAAATCATAAGTGTTATATAACGTATTCTAACTGTTTAGTCCGGTAAAATAATACATAAAATTCGTTTAAAGTTTGATTATACATAATGAAAGTAACAAAAGAGTAAATGGCTCTAAAAAAAACAGTCAGTGCAAGCCACAGAAATGAGAACTCAAGGGAATATTTTGTCTCTAAATAGTAGAAAGAAAGATTCGAAAAGGTACCCTAAAAGTTCAGGTCACCCCCTAAAAAGAGAGAATCCCCATTATAATTGCCCACTACCCTCATTTTCCCTTCTTATTATATTCACACCCCCCCATGTGGAACCAAAAAGAAACCATATATTATAAAGAGTATGCTAATATATACATAAAGAAAGCTACAAACGAAAAATATAAACTACTACAACTTGCTTTTCATCTATTAGAGTATGCCATATGGTACCTACATTTTGTTTTGTTTCCTTGCAACTTATAAATAAATAAGTGATATACCATATGTATAATTCTTATTGGAAACAATAAGATAGTATTTTGAAGTATTTTGAACACTCATACAGTGTTGAAGATATTGGGTTTAGATAGTGAACTTCTTCTGGGCTTGCTAAGGCATCCATCGGCCTGAGAAGGATGGGTTTGTTCTGGACCGGGAAATTATTTTCAAAACTTACAGGCCCATTAGCCGCAAGGGCAAGAGAGAGATTTAGAAATTTTAAAGGATTTTTTATTTTTAATTTATATATATTAATTTTATATAATATATTAAATTTAAATATAATTAAGATAAATTAATCTATTCTAATTATAATTTTTTTTTAGAATTTATTGAAAAAAAATTGAAGAATCTTTAATTATTTACAAAGACTAGAATAGAGCAAAACCAGAAATTTATTGGTCAATTTCAATAAATTTTTAAAAAAAAAAAGGGGTTAATCTTTAAATATTTACAATGACTGGAAACACGTGACACATCAAGTAGGGCGAAAAGTAAATGGGTCATATACAATATATATATATATATATATATACATATATAGATGATCAAAATAATATATGGGTCAATGTTTATGTATATATATACTTGGAGATAAAAACACATTAATTTGTTGATTATAACATTATTCTACAACATTGAATAAAGACTTAGTCCTAGTCCAAAGTCACGTGACAACTTTAATAAAACATGGAAATTATTAATTTAAAAACCCAACTGTTCCAAATTTCCAATTATGATGTAAGATGGTTGGTGGAATCCTAAACTAATCCGTTTTCTGTCTTCTGACGTCACCATGATATCGTCATCGATCATATGCAGTAAGAGTGAGAAAAATTCAACCCCATGTATAATAAGTCCAAGGAGTACCATTATGCCAGAAAGCAACCCTTATTAGCTTTGAATTGGGAGAGACATGGAGAGGGGGACGAGCTTGAAGAAGAGGAAGATATGGGCTGTTGACGAAGAAGAAGATGAGAAAATCGATAAGTTTTTACGAGCTGGTGAAGAACATCGGGAAGATTATAGATCGGACAACGAATTACTCAGACCGTGGAATATGGAAGCCGAGTTTTGTACGTGAAGATTTCATGGAGAAAGGTGGTACTAAGTCGAGTCGGATCGTGAAGGAGGCTGATGATTCTACAGGTCGGAATTGTGAGTTGAAGATTGAAGAGGGAGCTGATGGTATGCAGAAGGAAGAGATTGAAGAAGATTTGTTAGACTTAAAGCCTTTCACTGTAATATAGCTAACTATGAACCGTGTGGAGAAGGTGGGAACTGGGACGGCTTGAAAAAATGTGATGTTTGATTAATCCATCCATGGCCTTTACCATTTTCTTTAGTCGTTGTTGTATTAGTCTATGATTAATCCACCTTCTTCTCTAGATTTCTCTTCTACAATCGAATGTGACTTTAAAAGATATATTTTTCTTGTAATTCAATAATCGTGCTTAATAACTTCATATATTTGTAAGATTAATATTTCTAAATTATTTCTAAATCTTGATAAAAAGTTTAAAAATCACTATATAATAAAATAATCTAAAAATTACAAAAAAAAAAAAAAAAAAAAAAGAGGAGATATTTAAGATTATTTTAAATATCTTTTATATCATGTATTTTTTATTATGTAATTTTTTTTTTCTCCTATTTATAATTTTTAGAAATTACTTCATTTCGTATAGTAGTGCGTTTAGGCTAATATTATTAAGGATGGTATGAAAGTTTGTATGTTTTTTAGCGATATAGAAATTTTGCATGAAGTTAATGCTCATCTTATCTCAATTTAAGGTTAAATAATGGTCTCATTCGACGTCAAGGATCATAAATTTTGATTTAAAAAAGTTAATAAATCTATTTTAATTAAATTTGAATACATTAATCTAATCTACTTTTTAAAACAAAATACACTTAAAAAACATACAAAAAAACCGTTTCAGAATTCAAATTTACTACAACTCATTACCCATAACTCTTAACGCATTCATAACCCACAACGTACCCGATTAAAATATCTAAGAAAAATAAGCTGTTGAAATGTCATGAGAAACACGACCCACGTCACCATAACGATTGGCATGACGTCTCAAAGATGACGTCATGTTAACCATAGGAATCAACCACTCGTCTGTCCGAATTCCAACCACGTCAAATATGTAATAATTTCAATTTCCATGTCAATTCTTTAATTATACGAGACGACTCGCAACTTCTCAACGTGAGGGTAGTTTCGTCTTTTCGTCCCATCTCTTTCTATAAATTTCAAACTGACAGAAATAAATAAGAAAAATGTCGTAAAACGAATCGCATCAGGTCCTTACACTCTCATCTCGTTTATTCCCAACTCCCTCTCTCTCTTTCTCTCTCTCTAGATCAGCTCAGCCATGGAAAGCGAGAACAAGCGAGAGAGAAATGAAAAGGGAAGTGGACATCGGTTAGGCGGAGGCGAAGAGGAGGAAGCAAACGTAGATAAGTTCTTCGAGATTGTACGGAGAATTAAGGAAGCTCGAAATCGGAGGCGGAAGGAAGTGATCAGCGATTTAGAGAAAAAACAACCGAAGAAGAAGAAGAAGATGGGGATGAAGGATCGGGATGAGGAGGAGGAGAAGAAATCGAACTGGATTCCGAGATTTGAAAAGGAAGATTTCACTACCGACATTGATTTCAGTGGGCCTCCTTCAATCTTCCCCAATCCCTGTAATTACGTTAAGAAAAATGACCAGAATCGCCGGAAAGAAGATGTTTGTTTAGATCTTAAGCTTGCTCTCTAGACCCTATCTTTTTTTTTGAAGTTCATTTTTTTAAAATTTAAATAATAATCTATATATATATAATTCGAGAGGGCGGAATTAGGCCCAGTCCAGATCAGGCATCAGGACCGGCCCAGCCCAGCCCAGACGACCACTTAGATTAGGCTGAGTTTTTTAAATATATATATATATATATATATATATATTAAAACAAGAAAATAATATTAAGATCACAGTCTCTGAATCATCAATCTGCACGAGTGGTTTGGTGTCAGTACTTAATTCAATCAACGACTAGATCAAGCTTGCTTGTTAACACGTTACCTTATTTATCATTCATATGCTCGTACAAAGCCAAGTTTCTCCACATAGTCATAGTATACTAATTGAATATTGAACACATAAAAATATCATTATTAAAGACCCAAACTTCAATTAAAATAAAAGCGTAGAGAGTCTAGTTAAACTAGAAAATGTGCAAATTTGTGCTTTATTTGGATCATAATTCCATATAAATTGAAGTTTGTGCAGTTAATTCGGTTCTAATTTTTGCTTCCTGTTCCCTAAAATAAATAACTATATAAAACGAAGGCTTTGCTGACGATGTGTATTCGTGCTGTTACTATATCTAATGTACGAGGATTCGGAGCTCAAGGCGGCTCAACAGAGAGGCATGGTGGTAAGTTGTTCCTTCTTCATCAAGTTTTTTTTCCATGTAATGGTTCTTTTGGTCTATATTTCTGATTCAGTTTTCATTGTTGTACCCCTTTACAGGTTCTGAATTTTCGGAAGACAACTTCGTTGCTAAAGTGAAAATGGAGATTGTGGATAGCAAAGATCAGGTACTACAACTCTAATCAACTAGTTAGCATATTTAGTTTGCCTGCATGTAAATTATTTGTTCATATCTTGCACCAGGTTGAAGCAGTAATAGAGGAGATAATTGAGGAGGCAAGGACCGGTGAAATCGGAGATGGAAAAATTTTCAGTAAGACCTTTTTTGAGGAATGTACCTTGTGATTGGAAGATAAAAAACCGAACTCATTGTAAGGAACCTTGTTCGTTATATGCAGTGGTACCAGTTTCAGATGTCATTAGAGTTTGCATTGGTACGTCTTAACCTCCTTTAACTAAAGGAAGATTAATGCTGATGATTCGAACCAATCTCTGTGGTTAAATGTATATAAATATGGTTTAGTTTTTGATTTTTGATTCTTCTTTTTTCCTCAGTCGAGCATGGGGATAAGGGGGAAAGGATGACGGGAGGACGATCTGACATTTCATATGTTACTTGAGTTAAGTTGTAGGAGTGAGCAATGAGCAACGTAAGATTGAAATGAACATAATACTGTTGGTAATTTTGAGATCGAGACTTAAAATATGTAATGGATATATTTTTCAAAAAATGATATTTTCACTCTCATGGATTGCTTTTATAGGTTACTGTGAAAATAGTTTTTGAGATATGATAAGTCTTTACAAAATCTCACAAGTAATAGTGAAACTTTGTTCTGAAATACATGTATGTGTTCATTTTCACTATGTCTTCTCTCTAATTGCTCATATTTATAGGCAAAGTTGGTACCTCTTCGTGAAATAATATATTGTTTCTTGAACAGTAACACATCTTGGAAAAACAGTTAAATTATTTTAATGGTTATATATTTGAATTCCCGGAATTCAAACTATAATGGGAACTAACTATTGTAATTGTCAACTATTTAATTAAAATGATAAAATTAAATTGATCAATCACTGTGCGTAGCGGCTGGCTGCCATAAGCCGCCAAGTCGCAAACATGTAAAGTGCTAAGTATGCATAATAAGCGCCAATGTTTATAAATGAACAGTTTAATAAGCATTACCCGCGCGCACGTGTGCAAGTGCGAGTCCCGGTTAGCTCTCAACATTTATTTATTATTATAAATACTCATTATTTGCAATAACTTATAAATGTTTTGAGATTTTTTTTGAACGTGGGATGCTTTTAATTGCATTTATGAAGTATTTTTTGAGCTTTGACCTTTAACTCATTTACACTCTTTAACCATTGTTTTGAGAAGTTCAACAATCTCTCACTGGTTAAAGTGTAACTAAAAATTAACATGTCGGACGGTGTATATGCATAAAATAAAATATCTTTCGATTTGAACTTTACCTTAGTATAAGTGTCACAAAGTTTTGTCGAAATCCCAGACAGCTTACAGCTTTGAACCAGTTATTCTTATATGACAAAACCGGTGATACCACACACATAGACACTCATAGTTCATATATTTCAGATATATCTCGTTTAGCACTATTATGGCCTTATGCTTATCATGTTCATGAACTTTTTTAAGAAAAATTCCAATTCTTATGAAAGGTAACACCACCTCTAAGTTCGTATAGGTGAAGCTCTTTAAATATCTTTATTACATTTAAGATATTTATCACTTGTAGACTAAACTTCATTAAGAGTTTGACAAACTCAGCCCTCGATCGTAACAACCGGCACTATACATCTCAGATAGGGCCCTATTGGTTTAGTGTTGAAATACTATCTACTTATCAATGACTTGTTTTTGTCCTTTGAACTTAAAATTAGTCATTTCCTAGTATTAAGTTAGGTTGCCATCATTGGTGAATCTTTTATCTCAAGAGTTTCAGTCATATCTCTCTAGATGTAGGCTTTACCAATTCTCTTGAAAGATATTTGGTAAAAGAATCTATCAAGTTTTTAATTGATCTCACATATGTGATGAAAATAATTTCACTTTGAATTAATTGTCTCACATAATCATGTCTAAGACTAATATGTCATGACTTTCTATTATACACTCCACTGTATGCTGGAAATAAGATGGTTTGACTATCACAATATATAGATATAACATATACTGATTTTAAAGTAAATGAAATATCTAAAAGAAGATCTCTTAGCCACTCAGCCTCTTTCCCAGTTGCTGCTAAAGCAATAAACTCGGACAACATGGTTAAGTGAGTGATGCATGTTTATTTCTTGGAACCCTAAGAAACAACACCACCTCCGAGTGTGAATACCAAACCTGTAGAAGATTTGTTATCTCATACATTTGATATCCAGCTTGTATTTGTATATTCTTCGAGTATTGTTGGGAAATTTTGAATACTGGAGACATAACTCATTGGTTCTCTTAAGATAACAAAGAACTCTACCAATTGCCTTCCAATGCTCGACGTTCGGATTACTAGTAAACCTAATTAATTTACTAATTATGAATGTTATATCAACTCTTATGCACTATGCAGCATACATGAGACTTCATATAACACTTGTATATTTAAGTTTAGCCATTGCTCTTCCATTGTTCTCAACAAGTTTTATACTTGTTTTAATTAAATAGTTGAATATGCAAAATGACCGATTTAATTTTACTGTTTTAATTAAACGGTTGACAGTTAAAATGGTTAGTTAACATTAAAATTTGAATTCTGAGAATTCAAATATATAACTCTTAAAATAATTTAATTATTTTTCCAATTAGTGTGATTGTTCATTTCACGAACATGTGCCAACTTCACCTACAAATATGAGCAATCTGGAGAGAAACAATTTACACTTTTCTCTACCTGTTTTTTCATTATCGGAAACCAAACACATACCTATATTTCAGAACAAAGTTTTATTATTTCTTATGAGATTTTATAAAAACTTGTTATATCCTGAAAATTATTTTCACAGTAATCTATAAGTAATTCGGAAGGATGTAAATATTATTTTTTGAAAAACGTATTCATTACGTATTTCAAGTCTTAATCATAAAATTACTGTGATAAATTAATAACAATCGAGAAATAAATGCAACAATATGTTCTCGAGGCTATGAAAGATGATTTTTCATGAACTCTCTTGTACAAAATACACACTAATGATTTTAAGACAAATAAAAAGAAGGGGACAAAAAAACTACATGATTTTAAGACAAAAAAAAAAAGTTACATAAATATATTACATAACATATAGCTAGTTTATATCTAAACCAGCATTTAATAATATTTGTTGTGACCATCATCATCATCGTTCATCTTGAAGAGATTAAGACGGGAATCAGCCAATCTAAGAGAGTAAGCAGCTTTCTTGTACTGACCCCATGTAAATGGCTTATACAAGCTTCCTTCTCCCCTCATCATCTCAGGAACAGGAAAAATCCATGCATCCATTGCAGGCGCACCAAAATACACCATCGACATTCTTCCCTCCTCCTTCTTCTTCTTCTTTTGCTCCTGATCAACATTGTTTCTCCCCATTACGATTGCTCTGTGCCTCAAGCTCACAAATCTTCCATTCGTCAAAGCCTATAATGTGACATTTAAGCGGACTTGGTTAAATTAAGTATCGATAATGCTTAAAGTTTAAACTGTTAGAAAATGAACGAGCGGTATGTACCTGAAAGGCATCACCAACCATGACGTAGAATGCATGAGGGTCGGGTGGGACCGGAAGCCATAAGCCATCCGGCAAGCATATTTCGAGCCCTCCCACGTCATTGGATCGTAGGAGTGTCAATATCTGAGGGTCGGAATGCTCACCAAATCCTATTCTCTTGTTTGCATTAAGGCACTGATCATGATCAGTGGTAGAGGATGCGTAGTGATTTAGTCTTAGAACCGAGTCATTATCATCACCTCTGATCAACCGGCTGAAGACGTGCTTATCGGATAACCATAGACCCTCACCCACTAGATCGAGAATCTTACATGTTAGCTCCTTTACTTCTCTTACGTAATCATTCACAGCACAACTGTCCCAAAAAAAAAAAAAAAATTCATATATTTTTAGTAACACAATTATTTAACATCAATCATGTTAATATATAACTAATCGATTAATGATTGAAACATATTTAGTACCTGAATTTTATAGGATCAGGGGAGATGGCATTGGATCTATGAGAAATGTCAAGAGGATTAGAATGAAGAAGGAGATACTCGAGATCACCCGTATCGCCATTCGGGCCGATATTTTTTGAGCCGTAACCAAACGGATTAGCGGGCCCTGCCCATTGCTTCTCCGTAGCCGGTTTTGCAAAGAAGTTAATTCCTTCTTCTTCCATTCTTGCAATCACCTCCTTGGGAACTCCATGATTAACCACCTTGAAGAAACCGACCTCCTCGCACGCTTCTACGATCAAGTTTGACACTCTCGAACGACATGTAGCATTGTCGGAAAGATTGACCGTTGGAATCCCTACCGCCTTTGTCTTCTTCATCCTCATCGGAGTATGTCGAGAAAACACAGTCATGGCTTCTTAAGGAAGTAGAGGAAAGAAAGTTTGAGCTTGAAACTGACTTGGACGCAAGGCTATATATATATATATATATAGGCCTAAGGTGCTGATACAACAACATAGATAGAAACTAAGTACATGTAATGAATAAACATTGTTATTTGAAATTGTAAGAAAGGGACAATGGTAAGGGGGAGCGGCTGTTTGTCTGCTGCAATTGGATTAGTTTATTACCGAAAGTGAAAGTGTTGTGGGCTTATTTATAAAGTTACTTTTGGGCCGAAATACCACGTCATCTTTGCTCTGACTTTTTGCCATGTTTGACTCAGTATACGTGGACATCTTATCATCTTATAGATTTTTATTTTTTAATTGTTGCTTGAGCGCCACGTAGCTTGTTACCACCACCAACATAGACCTAGGTACTAGGTAGGAGAATATATCAACAACTTTTCGACAACTTCAATGCATTTGGTCGAGAGAGTGTTTGTTGAGCTTGGATTTGGCCCTAAATATACATTTTAATTCGTGAGAATCTATGATGGTATGGATCAATTTTAAAATAGATTTATCCTATCATATTTAATATTTAATAAAAGTATTTTTTTTTAATATGATATTTTATAAGTAATTAAATTAATATTTTAATAAATTTAAGAGTTAAGATATATATATATATATAATGACGATCAAATTTAATCTTTTATTGAAAAGCTTATTTTTGCTTAAAATAATATTAATTTAGTTCTTTTTTTTGGTTAATAACTATAAATCCTGATCTTAAAAGAAGATCATATATATATATATATATATTGGCATTTCCTTTTGAAGATCCCCTTCCCTTAATTTCGGGATTTTCCCGACTATATAGATTTGAAAAGGAACAACATATATTTATATATATATACATATATATTTGAAAATATATGTGATATTACTTTAATAACTTCAAACAACCCTTGAGTTCATCGTTTGGTCGCCAAACTAACATAATTAGCTTAATCAGGCTCGTGATCTTCTGGTTAATTAGTTGAACAGTAATTTTGTTTGGGGTGAACAGTAATTAATTAAAATCTCAAGCAGTTGAAAAGAACATAAACAGCTCTCGGTCAATTCCAGTCTCCAGTTAGTTTCTTCTGGGTTCTGACCAATATTTTATCCACTTGGTCGGCCAATAAGAGACCAATAAATTTACTAAGTTAATTGAGAAAATTAAGCACATGAATTCATGATTTACGTCACTTTATATCAAACAATCGAATTACATAATCCGAACATGGGCACCAATTGTGACTGCCCTACATAGATTTTGATCTAAACTAATTTAATACTCACGTGTGCCCTTTTTTTTTTTTTTTTCTTTCCTTTTTAACAAAAAGAAAATCAAATAATTATTTTATGTGATTAATTATTATAAAGTTCAACTCTTTAGATTGACTTTTATGGCACATTAGCAAGTAACAAGAGTTAATTAAAGTGCAAACAATGTTTTTTTTTAGTCTACGATTCCTTTTCCTTGAAAGCATGACCCTTGATTCCATGCTAAAGACCGGAAAAATATTATAATCATTTTGTAAAGGAAATAATTGAAAGGGGATTGTGTCTCAATAATTTAATTCGGTGTATATATATATAACATTAAACGATGCCATTTGAAAATGGAGAAGTTGTTTCAATTTGATCGAACCGCATTGAATTGTATGTTTTGATGTTGTGCGGTTAGTTTTCTTGTCTAAAAAATTATGCGGTGCGGTGTACAAGATCCCGTAATATGAATTTTTTTATGATACAATTATATATACAGTTTGATATTTTGATTCAAGAAGTCAATTATCTCGAAGATCTATTTTGTTTTATATGTGTATAATACCTATTTTGATACTTTCATCACTTCATAATATGTTAAACTGATAATCGAAGTTGTGATACTCGACGGGTCAAAAGTCTCATCGACCTGTAGAGTAAACAAAAAATTATGATACTCAATAAGTCGATGACTCATCGACCCATCAAGTAAATTAGAAATCACGATACTTGATGGGTCAAAAGCCTCATCGACACGTCAAGTAAACTAACATATGAACTACACACCTATTATTACTATATTATTTATGCTATTACAAAAGCATTTTTTTTGTCATTAAAATTTAAAACCGCACCCTACATCGCAACTGATCATAACCGCACCGAAATTCACCAGTGCAATGCAATCGGTGTGGTGTCCAAAAAAAAAAAAAAATTACAGTGCGGTATCGGCGGTGCACATCGCAAAATTTCGGTGCGGTACGATGCTGAAACCGCACCATGCACATACCTTTGAAAGTGAATTATGTTAGCTCTAATCCAGATATATGCATTAGGGATTATCTATTGAGAATCTTATATCGGTCTCGATACCGTACCGATTTTAGGTATCAATAAAGTGTTGGTAGATATATCAGTATAAGTCCTAATCTTGTTACTAGGGATTGGAAATAAAAATGGAACCGAGACCAATTTTAAAACTGTTTCCAGTTTCGATCTCTTTAAAATAATATATATATATATCTATATAAGAGTAAATTTACTTTTTAGTTCATTTATAGTGTGATTGGTACAAATAACCTATATTATCAACATTAGCTTCGTTGTTGTGATTAGTGTCAGGTTCTTCCTTCATTCTTTCAACATCAACATCACCATCCTTAACATAATATGCTGTCTCATTCTCTTCATCATCAACACCAACATCAACATCATCATCCTCATCATCCTCATCATCATCATCATCCTCATCATCATCATCATCCTCGTCGTCATTATGATTTTTTTCATTGTCATGCTCATAATCATAAAAATCCTCATAATTATCAATATTATTTGTAGGATCAGGTATGTCACTCCTACAATCCTCATGATTATTACAAGCATGATCAAGTATATCTCTCCTAAAAAGATCATGAATATTAGGAAGGTTAGATAACACTATCTTATGTGAATAACTCTAAGTTTTCGGAATCAACTTCACGTACAAGATAGATTTTTCATCTTTATATTGTAGCTGATAGAAAAATCCCTTCACATTTTAGTTATTTTTTATATATAGCGGGGGAAGACAACAATTTACTCATTAGCTTGTATAATAATTACAATTCAAATTCATTATAATTAATGTCGATAGAATCATAGACAACCTTAAATAGATGAGCATAAATGACATTACATTCAACCGAAACTCAAGTCAATCCTTCTATGTTATTTCGATGCCAATACCATGAACTCTTCTTTTTATTTGGTTTCACATTCTCCTTCTATTCATTATCAAAATATATCATTACGAAAAATATTCGTATTTCTATACAAGGAAAAAAAAATCCTAAATCAGTGATCTTGATTATAAGAAAGAAATGAATTATAGACTATTGCTCGATGGCTCGAAGTCAATCAGTATTGCTCGATTGCTCGAACCATGAAGTCATCAAGCAATCGAGCATCAAACCGTAGAGATTTGTAATGCAAACTTAGATTTCCAAAAAATCATTACATACCTCAAATATCTCTTTTCTTTGCAGAGGGAAATGAAAGCTCAATACAAAGATAATACAATGATTTCCTTTATAATTATCTCTCAACGATTAAGGAAAAAAATTTCAAACATACCGAATGGCTTTCGTAACTCTTGAGCTACAATTACGAAGCTTACAAAAGAACGATGAAAGAGAAAAGTGAAGATTGAAAAATATATTAGAAGTGATAAAAGAGTAAATTAGATTGGAAAAGAGCTATAATTTCAATTTTTATGGTTTTTTTATATATAAATCTTACGGGTAGCCACTGGCTTCAAAGGTGAATAAAGGGAATGAAGACATTTTGGTAATTTTGCACGAAAATGGAATGAGGATATTTCGGTATTTTCAAGTTTTATTAGTTTTTTTACAATATATAAAAAAAAAAATAGAGAACCATAGTGCAAACGAAACTTTCATGTGGGTTGGTTTCTTCATCTTTAGAGGCCACCTTTAGTTATTATCTTTATTTAAGAATTAAAAAGCACCGACTACTCGTACATTTTGTAAAAATCCATATACATGGATGGCTACCTGAAGCTAACTATAGAGGCTTCTATATATAATAAGATTTGTAAGATGGTTTTTAAAATCCCATAGTTTTTTTATTTTTTATTTTTATTTTTTTAATTTTACTTTATAAATATTTAAGGACCTGTAACAGTTTTTAAAATTATATTTTGTATTTATAAATATAAAAATTAATTTTTTTAATAAAATTGAAAAATAAAAATTAAAGTTTTAAATTATAATACATCACGGTAACATATGTAATATGTTATATAGTGAAATATTCAATTTTTTTATTACAAAAAATTATCATATAGAATATAATTAGTCATAAAAAATAAATCATATAATATCAAAGATCACATAGATTTCTATTTCTGAACTTTGATATTTTCAATTAAAAAAAAAATATTAATAATAATAAAAAAAAATACAAGCATTTTGACTTTACTGTATTAACTCGAGCTGTTTGGTGCTCAAACGGAAACTTCAATTTCAAACGCTTAAGCAGCTCCCATTTACAATCGCACGTCACGTGAGATAAGTGAACTCCTCCGGTTTAATCTTCCGCTCAAACTTTCGCGCTCGACGAAGAAAAATCCCCAAATTGAAACCGATACCCTAATCCATATTCGTTAGAATTTCCGGCTTTTGGCCAAGATCTTCGCGCGTAATTCGAATCAAAAGCAATACTCGCTCAATCCTGGAAAATTCTTACCAGAAATCAGAACGAGCGAAACCTTAATTTTTACTCATGCACTGTGAATTCGAGCTCCACACGAGCACAAATTAGTTATAAACCCTAAATTTTGGGGAATTTCGAAATGGATGCTAAGGACATCCTTGGCTTGCCAAAAAATTCATTGCCACTTTCGCAAGAGAAAAAATCTAGACCTCCCAAGGATTCTCAGAGAAAACCAGATGGAATTTCGCGCGAGGTAGTCTCTCAAACACTCTCTCGCCCTCTTTCTGGATACTCAAAATAGTAATGTTAGTAGCTGAGGATTCTGTTGAGCTTAAAATCTTAGTTTTGGTGTTGTTGAATTGTAGGTTTATGCGCTTACTGGAGGTTTGGCTCCTCTTATGCCAGCGATCGATGTTTCTCAGCTGAAAAAACGACCTCCTACGGATGAGAAGGTTATTTGATTTCTGCATTGGGATGGTATCATTATTCTCCCAATGCTTATTTTTCCAATCCTTGATATCATTTGCAAGTAGGAAGGCAATAGAGGTCTCCATATACGACATTTTCTTAGTTTTACTTTTCATTTTCACGGGAGATAATTTGGGTTCAAGACAGTGTTATGTTTGAATGCATTTACTGCACGTTGATGGGTTTATTTGTTATTTGGTCATCTTTTAAATTTCTTATGGAGGACAAGTGTCCGATAGATCAGATCACTAGAATTACTGGCAGATGATCGGTCTGTGAAACGTGGCTTGTGGTATTACCATATAGGTTGATGTTATTTCTTTGCTGGGTCAAGTATTGGGATCTTTACTTGGGAGGTGATAATGAAGTACTTTTGAACCTTGCTCGTGATTCTGTCCTCAATTTGAGTGGTATATTCAGAAGAATTTGTTCCACTTGGTATTTCTAGGATGCATGATGATTGCCCCTCTAATGCTGTAGTGTTATCTTGAAAACAATTTAATTTTTTGTTTCAAGTTAATTTTTTTGCTGTGATTTAATATATTTATTTAATTCTGTAAAGTAGAATCTTTTCGTAATGATTTTGAGATCATACCTCAGATTACCTGGCAATGGCTTCCATTTACAAGTTCTGCTCGAAAAGACAATTTGCAGCTGTACCATTGGGTAGGTTTTATGCCTAATTGGAAAAATCTTATGTAGTTGTTTGCTGTACTCATAATTCTGTATGTTCGTTTTGATTGGCAGGTTAGAGTTGTAAATGGTGTTCCACCAACTGGTGACTACTCCTTTGCAAAATATAACAAGGTACGGTTAAGTTTGCTTTGAAACCTGTAATATCCTGTTTGTTATATTGTCTTTTCATTTAGTTTTTGGTGTTTTTTAAAATTTGATCCATTATCTTTACTTTTTACATGTGATGCAGTCTGTTGACATTGTCAAATACACAGAAGAGGAGTATGAAAAGTATCTGAATGATCCTGTAGGTATCAGTTTGAGATTGTATTATAATTTTGTCAAGTCCACTTGTCTTATATGTTGTTCATTCTATGCGAAAAATAAATTGATTATTGTAATCCTGTTTGTGAATTTTCCGTACCCGACTTAGGTTTTCTCATCTATATAAGACTTCATAGATTTTTTCGGTTTCAGGGTCTAAGTAACCCTATTCATGCTTTATGTTTGTTAGATGTGGACGAAAGAGGAGACTGATCAGTTGTTTGATTTGTGCCAACGGTTTGACCTCCGCTTCGTCATTATAGCCGACAAGTTTCCATCATCTAGGACTGTGGAGGAACTGAAGGATCGATACTACAGTGGTATTATATTTGTTTTGTTTTGTTTTGTTTTCCATCATGTTTTCGAACTTTCATTTTGCTCTGTTTTGCTACTGTTGGGCTTATAGCTCGAGTAGTTTTTACATATTTACTTAGTGGAATGCTTAAGGGGACAAAGTATTTACTGTTATCTGTGTGCATAGTTTCTCGAGCGATATTGACTGCTAGGGCTACATCTCCTGGGGACGTTTCAGGACATCCTCTAGTTAAGGTCTGTTGCTCATAATTTTGGGTGTACATTAATATTGATCATCATGGTATGGTTCTTCATATTACTTCTTTCAGGTTAACTGTATATCGCTACGCATAAATGTATAAATATGTTTGTTATAGTTGAATTGTGTTTTCTTAGTGGATTATTTTGTAACTCTGTTTGATCATCCCTTCCTTGGTGTAGGATCCTTACAAAGTTTCACAAGAGATTGAGCGTAAACGAGCATTGTCCATGGTTCTCTCTCAAACAAAGCAGCAAGAAAAAAGAGATGCTGAGGTGTCAACTGTCTGACCTTTCTTATAGGTATCCACCAACCTGATTATATATGTATGTGTTTACATTTCTGGTTTATAACTTCTCAGGTTCTTGCTGAAGCGAAGAAAATTGCTGAGTCACGCATGGTGGAGAGGGTGAGTTTCATATTTGTGTTCTCCTTTTAAAGTTTCCAGATGTCATTTTTCATAATATACTTCCTAAGCTAAGATGATGATTAAGAGTATCTTGTTCCAGAGCTGAAGTAGTGATATGATGTTAAGATGGAGAAAATCTTGCATGTGTATTTTTGTCTTACATGAAGTTGGTTCATTTATCTTAGGCAGCCGAGGAGAATGAGATGCCTATCACATCACAAATAGGTCAAGATAATGATAGGGCTGTACTCCCTGGCAGTTCAGTGTCACCTTCATCCAATTTTCAACCCATCTCTGTGACAGCTTCACCAACAGCAATGGCAGATAATGCGTCTACACTTACTTCTCTGCGCATGGTACCGTCTTTTTTTTCTTTTTAAATAGTTGCTTGTCTTGCTCATTCTGACTTCTTCTTGTGCTTCTTTTCTTTAGAGAGTTATCTAACATACTGTTAACATTTTCAGCTTCCAGTGTATCTGAGAACATATGCACTTGAGCAAATGGTTCAGGCTGCAAGCTCATCAGCTGGAGTTCGGACTATAAAGCGGGTTGAACAAACTCTACAAGATCTTGGGGTTTGTTTCCTAAACTATGGCGGCAGTGGAGACTACATTATTTTCCCATTTTAATAATTGTGTTAATTTTGTTCAGATTGTAGCTTTATTATATATAGATTTGCTTCTGGAAAGGGAATATATATGTGCTTTATTCTTTCAGGTTAATCTGAAGCCTCGGGTTCCAACCAAAGCTGTTTGTGCAGAGCATCTAGAATTAAGAAAGGAAATATTGACTTTGTTGAATCTTCAAAAGCAGGTATGGTTTATTGATAGTTGTAAATATGTACTTTGCGACATACATCAAGACATATGTATGTAAGAACTGTGTATTGTAAATTAGCTAAATTGTCTTCTGCGGAGAACGTTTGAAAGAGTGTTTCCTCTTCTCAAGCATTGATATGATTTGTAATAAACAGTTGCAATATAAGGAGGCAGAAGGTTCGTCTTTTAGGGAGAGTCCATACAATGAGACACCAGGCACACCCAAGGTTAATAAACCAATACCTACATATATATATAATACAATTTAAGTAACATGAGAATATTGGTTTATTTCAAAACTGTGCATATGAATATTGTTGCTAACTTTGCTCGCTCATCATGTTGTGGTGTAGGATCGAACATTCATTCCTGATTCTATGAATTTCGGAGGTAAAAGACTATTAAAAAATATATATTTTCATGTCAACATTTGAAGCTTAGTCTCGTGAATTTCGGCCTTGTAATCTTTGTATGTCTGTTGACAGGTGAAAAGCCTGGCAAAAAGGACTTGAAACGAAAGGTAAAAATAAAGGTCTTCTGATCTTTTGTTTTCTTGAGACTTTTGACATGTAAATTGTGACATTATCATACCATTCCATCTCTAGGCATCGGGAAGGTTATCAGAAGCTCCATCTTCTCCAGCACAATCGAAAAGGCCAAGAAAACTCAAGGCATCGGATCTTTGATTCTAACAGTTGTGTAAGCAAATCACCCTCCGAAAATCAGTTCAATCTGTTTGTCATAAAAACCATTAATATCTATCTCATTCATGTCAGAAGTCCATTTCCATGCATTCATGAGCAATCATTCACGGTGAAGGGTGGTTTGTGTTATTGGGGTGCAGTTCGGATTCAACAGTTCTTCATCGTGGACAACTTAAGAAGATAGAGAGGAAGCAGAAAAGGAGAAGCAATTTTGTCCATCCCTGTAGCTTCCAAGTTAGTTCAGCAAGCAGTATCAGAAATTGCCATGACTTTGTTATGGTGTTCAAATTGAAACACCTTCTCGATCCATCAAATAAACTCGTTGGAAACACTACTTGTAAAATATATGCGTTTATATATATATATAACCCAAAAATTGACCAAAAGAAAGTTTATTTTGAGTATCACATTACATTTTCAGAGTAAAACAAGTTGCCTTATTGGGCAGTGTCAACAGTCAACACTTGAAGAATAGTATAGATTATAGAATCAAGAGATGGAACTTTACATGCTGGGCTTGTAAAGGATATGAATCTATGATCCTGACGAGCCTTCAAACTGGCCAAACTAAGTAAACACGACATCATTGATATCTGGAAACTTCTCCTTTGTTGGCGCTTTAGTTCGGGAACCATTCGACTCAGGCCCGACATACTTAACAAGGCAGTCTCCACCTTCTAGAAATGGTAAAACGAACCGAACAGAACTGACATGGACACGGGAGGATGGCCCTTATAGGATTTGATACAGCATGAATTTTCAATATTTATTTTTAATTTTAATTATTAATTATATTAATTTCTAATTTTAATTATATTAATTATAGTAACTTTTTTATATTTAGAGTTTATTTATTTCTAATTTTAACTATTAACTATACTAATCTCATTAAATTATTAAATAAAATTCCATAAATAATTAATAATATAAACATTTTATAAATAAATTAAAACTAAATTAATTTTAAAAAAATATTTCAAAATTTTATTATATAATATATTAAATTAATCATATATTAATATTTTATTAGTCATTTTATAATTATATTATCACTTATTTAAAATTAAATAAAAAAATCACTTTGAAATTTTATTATCACTTATTTAACATTAAATAATATTAAAATAAAAAAAGAGTATGGCTGGGCTTACGGGGTCTTAACAGGCACGGCCCGGCCCGTCTACCCTGCCCGTACCGGTATTTTGCCACCTCTACCAACTTCAACTTCAACGGACCACGCACGCTCCCACCGAAACTCTTAATGGCCGGTCTCAATATGTTGAGATGTCCGTTAACTGCCTCAACAGTTATGTCCTTCGGCTCCTCATCGTAGATTTGGTGAATGTCCTTCACTGCATCTCCAAACTTCTCTTTCAGTACTCGTTCAATTCCCATCTTCATGGTCGTCGTTGAGCTCGGGCAGCTTCCACATGCTCCTGTAAATTTATTGCTTTAGCTCACATCCTTATTTGATATATATTATATGTATATAACTATGTATAATACATATCTATAAATGATAATATAATTCTGGACGTAAGCATAACGAGTTCAACTAATAGGAGCTGATCATGTGTTTCAACCAAGAAAAAATGATCACCTCTATTTTGGATTATTTGTGCCCTAATACCCAAATTAAGATCTCAATTCCCAATTCGCCAGTTTTCAATATCCTCTAATTTCTAGAATCATATTCCCAAAAATCGCATGAAGTAATTTGGGGCAAGACTCGAACCTTGAAGTTTGAGAGAAATGACACCATCCTTCAACGCCCACAACGTCGACATTTCACCATCTGAGATGAGATAAGGTCGAACATCTTCCAGGACCAGGTCAACGTTTCGTTCTTTTAGATCGAACTTCTGAGCCGAGTAGAGTCGTGGAGCAGAAGAATGAGACGATCCAGTGGACGCGCTAGAGCTCGAGGATGAAGCTCTAAAGACGGATTTGGAAAAGACCCTTTTTTGGGAGGCTTGTTTTTGTTGGTACGAGGAGATGAAAAGTTGGTGGTTTTGGTGAAATTTAACGGGGTATCATCCATGTAGAAGAAGGGATTTTGAGTAGTCCAGCAGCTGTTAGAGACGCCATGGTTGATGATGGATGATGGATGGCTTTTGGAGCAAAAAGATGATTTTCTCGATTAGAGTGTGGCGTTGAAGTAATTTCGATTTTTTCTGAACTTGTGTACGTTTTTGTAATATTTGTTTGTATATAAATATAATTAACAAATGGTTTGTTCTTAACAAAGGATTTGGCCAAACAGATAATGGGATTTAAAGACAAAATATATGTAAGAATAAACTTCTACTTTGGGCTAAAATGAATGAATGAATATTCACACAATCTCCTTTTAACCATTCTCCTTTCCAAATTTATTTGTCTAAAATTTGCAAAAGTAACCCTTTAGATAAAGATATTTTCACAAATAGCCCATTAATTGAGCAATTTTCCCACCTGCCAAACACCATTTCCTCTCTCTCTCTCTCTCTCTCTCTCTCTACTTCAATTGACTTATCAGTGACCAGTGACCAGTACCAAACCCTTTTCTAGGTCTCTTCTCTTCTCTTCTCTCTCTTTCTCGCTCTCTTGCTTGTAGTAAAATAAGAAGAAAATGGTGGTGGGTTTAGATGCAGAAGACAACAAAACCCAGCAGCAGCTCCGTAAACCCCCCAGCATTTTCTCACCCGGCTCAGAAGTAGAAGTTCGTAGCGACGAAGAAGGATTTAGGGGTTCATGGTTCATAGCCACCATTATTACAATCTCTAGCACCTTCAAGGTCAAGAAGAAGGCTCTGGTCAAGTACAAGAGCCTCGTTACGGATGATGGGGCGGATAATTTGAAAGAGTTGGCTGATCTCGATAATCTGAGGCCTTTACCGCCTGAAATTTCTGACCAGAAATTCGAGGAAGGAGTAGTCGTTGATGCGGATTATGAAGATGGGTGGTGGACTGGAGTTGTTCAGAAGGTTCTAGAAAATTCCAGGTACTCTGTTTTCTTTGAGAATCCGCCGCATGTTATTAATTTTGAGCAGAGCAAGCTTAGGGTTCATCAGGATTGGGTTGATAGCAAGTGGGTTCTCCCCCCGAAATTGGTACACACTCAATCAAGCTTATCTGTTTTGTTTGTTTCAAAGTAACTTATACACTAATTTGTAGATATGCATGCAAGTGGGATTTTTGGTTAATTAACTTGCTTGTGTAAAAGTTTGAATTTTTCATGGATTAGGACCGATGGTTGTAAAGTAGGGCGAAGAAGAATTTTAGATCAGCTTGATATATCATGTAACTATGAGCAAAAGACTTCTAAGTCAGATTAAATCATGAAACTCACCGAATGCCTTACCAGAAGTCTATACTCTATATACATCACTTTCCAGATGATTCTCTTTAAACGCTTTATGCCTGTTTTCTTCTTCTATTATAGAATATATGATCTTAAATTTCTAAATCCATGCAAGTGCTTGCGAAAATGATCCATACATTGTTTTGGTGGCATATACAGATCATAACTGCAGAAAAAGGTGGCTACTTAGACAATGTAGGGACAAAAGCTGTGCCAAGAAAAGGGGGGCGGAGAAATGTGAAAAGTCCAGTGACTGAAAATTCTGGTATACTTAGTTCTTGACAAATATATACATTTTAGTCCAGTATTCCAAGAACCTTTACTTGATGATTAATAAAATGCAGTTTCAGGGCCCAAAGTAGGTGCTGCAGAAAAAGATGGTAGTAAAGTGGATGGTATAGTAAAAGAATGTGAAGTCCTAACTCTTTCAGCATCGAAAAGATCAAGGCATACACCTGCAAGGAGAAGGTCTGGTCAACTTCCTAATGGTGAAGTGCATAAGACTGTGAGAGATCAGAAAAAGGATTCAATTGATCAATCAGAAGACAAGAGAATGGTAAGCATACTCGTAAAACCAATGTAAATTAGGCTGCATTTGTCTAAGTAGGTTCATCTGAAATGGGTAGACTGAATCTGGGTAAGATTCTCTGAGTAAACTAATTGTAATTTTGTTAAAATATGTGGGCTCTTGATCAGATTTGTTGGGTTCTGGATTTTAGTCACAACCAAGCATTTAAAATGGCTACCCAAATGCATTTGTTTGATGAATCAATCGTATTTACCCAGGAAACTAAACAGCAGAAAGTTAGCGGAACCAGTAATAAACGAAAGCGGGGTAGACCTTGCAAATTGATTATCAGATCTTCAGGTGAAGGTACATATACACACTTCCTAAAGATATGATCATGCAAAAGAGAAGGGAAATAAAAAATAAAAAATTCTTGTGGAATAGGGAAGCAGCAGAATGGAGCTGAGAATGTTACTGGTCAAATGATTGATGAAGATTGCATTAACGCTCTGCCTTTGGTCTCAGAGGTGGGGCCCAAAACAGGTACAATGAAAGCTTTAAAACCTTTATTTATTTTGTGATAAAACTCAAAATGGGTCTGAAATGAAAAATCATTCAAAATACTACGAGGAGCACAAGGCATTATGCAATGTCGTGGCTTGATTTTAGCCATACGTGTATCTATTCTATGTGGAGTGTAGAATTCCTCAACACAGCTAAATACAAATATTATTATTCAGTAGTCATCTCGTCCAATATTGTCCTGTAATTCTTTTGTAGATGTTCAAGACACGCTGGAAAGAAAGAAGGGCACAAGATCTAGGAATACAACAAAAGAAGTCGTAGTTGCTCAAGGTAGGGCATCTAACTATGTGGATGATGACGACCAACCCCTTTCCTTGTGGTTCGGAGAAAAAATGCAGTCAGGCTCCCGTGAATCAAGTAATCTATGTCCCCAAAAATATTTGTGGTGGAAAACTTGTTTGACTTTGTGACCCAGTTTGCTTTTAGCATTTCCCATTTGACAAATGGCAGTTTGGACAAATGAAATCCAGTTTGACATTCGATAATCTTGAAACTGGATTTGTCTAATTGTCCAAATTGACTCCATATCTGTTTACTTGTCCAGGACAACCTGCTGCTACTACTACTACCACTATTGACCAGAAGAATAAGCCGATTGGCTTGAAAGCTAATAACAATATGCTAGGTGAGAATCAGGGATCGCCTTTCATGAAGAGCTCACCTATATGGAATGCTATTGAATCTATGGAAGTATTTATGATAATGCCACAAAACCCACATTTCCGTCCTCTGGATACATTCAAGGAGGAATACCGTGAAGGATTAGCTATTGGAAATATGGTAACTTTTGCCAGCTTGGTTGAGAAGATATCCAAGCTTCGATTTGATGATCCTAGATCTGTTTTCGATAGCACGTTGGAAAGTCTTGTTGACTTGGAGAAGCACGGGTTTGATGTCACTGTGTTGCGCAATAGAGTGAATGAGTTAATTTTGATTACAGATAAGCAAAAACAGTACACAGTTGTGTCTGTAGATCTTCAGAGTAGGATTTCGGAGAATACACAGGAGAAAGGAAAGCTTTCTGAAGAGATTGAAGATTTGGCGAAGAAGATAACCGAGTTGGAGAAAAAACGGGCTTTGTTGAAATCTGAAATGAAGGTAAAAGATGGGGAAATTTCAAGGCTGCAATCAAGACTGAAGCTTGTTAATGAAGGGAGAGAGAATAGTCGTGCTAAATTTGGAAAGCTAGCTTCTACCCCTTTTAAACCGGCTCTGGTACTTTCTCCTTCATAGCTGTGAGCTTTCCAAATATGTAGTGGAGATGTCTCTAGGATTAACAACGTATATTTGTGTTAGTATTGACTAATGATCTTTTGTTTAGGGGAGTAGGAATATTATGGTCATCTTACGGTTTGGCCATTTGGATGTTTTTGCTTGTAGATCTTAAAAACGATTGACCTTAGCTAAGTAGTAAATAGCTTTGAAATATTAGAATTCGCTCTAAGACTGCATAGTTTATGAACTATTTAGACATCATTATTTTGGATCATTTGTCAAGTTTATAATGCACTAACGGATTCAAAGCATAACATGGGTTCTCTATCGCTCCCAAAATATCAGACCAAAAGAGCAAAACAAATAGCCTTGAACATAAAGTGAATCCACAATATTCAGAAACATAACCAATTCATTTCTTCTGTAATTACTCCTCTGCCCAGTTAATGATACATAAACATAACCCAAGTTTAACAGGTTGAAAAAAGACATTTTTCAAGAAGTTACGATGAGATTTGACCGAATGATTAATGCAATCGATGAGGACTCTGATGACTTCACTTTCGGTTCTTGTTCTCTTCTCTTTCCCTCTCACGCTTCTTATAAAGCCGCTGTAAAACTTGTTTAGCCTCGCACTGAGGGAAGTTTGCAAGATCGTAATAGTGCGGGGCTATATCTACTATCCTGTATCCACGCAGAAAAAATTAAAGATGTCAAGCAAAATTTAACACGAAACCACAAGCTAATTGAGATACCTTCTTATTACTAAAGCAAGAACAATACTAGAGAAAACTTGTATCTATGCAGCGTTTCGAGAAAGATCATTGATAGCTGGAGAGACTAACCATTCACCCCTGATGTCTGTCACTGTACGAATAAAGTTCCTGCTCGTTAAAACATATTCGTTGTATATCACCCACTCAGGTTTGTGATCCAAACAATTTGACGGATGAAGGTGCACCACCTACAGAAGATACAGATAGCATTTAGTCCTGCATACACAAAATAGACTTCCCAACCATATAAAATAAAAATCCAGACACCAAACTGAACTAAAGAAAGAAAGTTTACCTGGTTGTCTTTCACAGTCAAGTAATGTCCAGTTCTTTCCAGGTGAGCTACCTGCATGAAATACCCAGCTAACATGGCCTTTCTAATGTTTATGTAGTAGTCACGACTGTTGAAATCAGTGCTGCACAACTTCAGGTTGAACCTGGCCATGATACGTACAAGCTGCTGTCTAACATTATCTGCAGCCTTCAGTGCCCTCTGGTTCACAAAGTTTTCATAGCACCAAGATGGATCCTCGTCTGTCAATAAAATCACAAACAAGATAAATCTGCATCAACTTTCCATAGTAAAAGTAATAGGAAAATTTCAGAGACAATTAGCAAAAGGTACTTACTGTTTTGCTTGAAGGCATGATATACATTCAAGAGTGTAAGGTGATCTCCATCAATATGTGCAAACCTTGCTTTTGCTTCGTCCGCAGCTTTTTGAGCCTCCCTAGGCCGGACAAAGCAATTGGGTACTAAGAAAGAAATTGGTTATCAAAGAAGGAGGCCCACGCTAGGTCAGTCAGCAGATGCATAGAGGCGAGACCCTTTGCTTCATGAGAGATAATAACTGAGAAACTGAAACTACATGCATCAGCACTAACTAGGGAAATCCTATGGTACCAACATGCCATCTGGGGGCATGGAACCAAGTGAAGACAGATGCTGATGACAACCTAGTTTGACACTAAACAGTGCTCTAACCACTTAATGCGAACTTATAAGTACACATATTAAGTGGTTATTTATCATGATCCCAGGATTTGTTGAGCCCTAGGATTTGACTTCTATTCATTATTAACATGAGACTCTACACAGACAAAACAAGGATACACAAGAAAATAATACCTGAGAGCATGGCAGAAATGGATAAAATTTCATTTGAGCAGTAGAATTCTGGACTGACAACAAGCATTTTTGACATCTGGGGATCTAATGGAAATTCACTCATTATTTCGCCAAGCTTTGTCAAGTTTCCTTCATCGTCCAATGCTCCCAAGTAATTTAGCACTTCCAAAGCTCGCATTAAAGTCTCAGGAGCAGGAGGATCCATGAAATCAAAATGTACTAGATCATCAATACCCAATTTCTTCAAGGTAAGAACAGTATTCGCCAGGTTTGACCTTAATATTTCTGGGTACGTCTGTGGCTGCAGATCATTATTAAAACTTCTCTCTGTATAAAGTCTGAAACATTTTCCAGGCTGGGTTCTTCCAGCACGCCCTGATCTCTGATGGGCACTAGCCTTAGAAATAGGAGACACCAATAAGGACTCCACCCTGACTCGTGGGTTGTATACTTTCTGTTTGGAAAACCCAGGGTCAATAACATAAACAATGCCGTCGATTGTCAAAGAAGTCTCAGCAATGTTAGTGGACACCACAATCTTCCTCCCAGGAGGACCATCTTCTTTCACAGGAGGTGGAGCAGGATCGAATATCTTTTGTTGCATAGCTGGAGGAAGAGTTGAGTATAGTGGCACTACTTTCACAGGTCCAACCTGGTCACCCATGTTTGCAACTTCTTTATTTATTTTTCGACAAGCATCTTCTATTTCTTCCTCACCAGTAAGGAAAACAAGTATATCACCAGGAGGTTCACACTGATGAATTTGTACAACTGTTCGAATAGCTGACTCAAGGTAGTCCCTCTCAGGTTCCTGGGTATAGAATATTTCCACTGGATGAAGCCTACCCGGAACTTTCATCAGTGGTGCACCACTAAAATACCCCTGAAACTTTTCGGCCTCAAGTGTAGCACTCATTACAACCAGCTTCAAGTCAGGTCTATTTCTCAGAACCTCCTTCAAAAGCCCAAAAAGAACATCTGTCGCCAATGTTCTTTCATGAGCCTCATCAAGAATGATTACCTTGTATCTCTCTAAAAGCGGGTCTGTCATTGCTTCTCTCAAAAGCATACCATCAGTCAAGTACCTGCCACAGAAAGCAGTAGATGTTAACAACCGCCTAAAAAGTAAAAATGCTAGAAGAACAAAATTGTAAGAGAATAAGTTCATTCTTAGAACACACTAAACATCATCCAGCGCTCATATTATCACAAAGTGCCCATAGAAGAAACTTATATCCAGCGCTCATATTATCACAAAAGTGCCCATAGAAGAAACTTACTTTAAAACAGTTTTTGCACTACTGCAGTCTTCAAAACGGATGCTATAACCCACCTCTTCTCCGATAGTAACATCCATCTCTTCAGCAACACGACGAGAAACAGACATAGCAGCCACCCGACGAGGCTGAGTACAAGCAACCATCATCTTCCTACGTTTATCTGGGGATTCTAACTCAACTGCTTCCAAGACAAACTGAGGAATCTGTAACAGAGACAGAATGACATATTAATCAGGGAGTCCACCGAAAAATGATTTCAACCCAAATATCCAAGCCAAGAAAAAAAAAAAAAACAACTTTTTGCATAATACAAAGTAAATAACCATACAGGAGTATTAGGAAATTTTTAAGGAGCAATGGAAATAGTCATAAAAAACACCCCGACTACTCTCCAATTTGACTACAAGCGAACAGAAAATATTAAGATTTAAAAAAATTTCCCGAACACTTACTTGAGTTGTTTTACCACTACCCGTCTCACCAACCAAGATCAAAGTCTGGTTGGCCTTCAGAACCTTAAAGAACTCTTCTTTCTGCAGCCAAACCGGCAACGTCTTCCTCTTCTCGAAGATATCATGGTACCTCTGAGAGTACGGCTTTCCAGTCCACCGGTTGAGTAGATTGTTGACGTTGTTCGCCATCGCTCCTACGCCGTTTAATTTTTTCGTAGAAGCTAAGGTGTCGTCTACAACATCAAACAAGCTCACCTTCCTCTTCCTCTCTGTTCCCATCAAAACACCAACCAGAAGAAACTACGCAGAGAACACGAGGAAGCACAACCAGGATCGAGAATTAGTATAGCGTAGAAGGCGATTGGAAACGAAATTAGATCTTGCAGGAAATTTCTAGAGGGTTTGGTTTTAGCTTAAAGTAAACAAAAACAAACCCTAATCGTGATAGGGAAAAAAAAAAAAAGAAGAAAAAGAATTAGAGCAATTTCTACGATGCTTTCTAGAATTACCTATTTGTCCTTGTTCTCGTATATTATTTACGGGTTCGATTTTAGTTGAAGCTCTCTTGGGCCCCAAAGACATGTTATGTTCCAGTTCACCAACTAATGACGGTTAACCCGTTTGAGTCCATTTATGTTCCGAATAGATTATGGACGCAGCCCATGAACAATGTTCATTTGACAACAAATGGACCTATTCCTCAACAAACCCAATGGACCCGTTCTGTCTTGATTTATGATCCAACTTGAAAATATTTCGTTATATTAATATCATATTATTTATATAAATGCAAGAATATCTTTATCACCATTAGTGCTAATAAGATAATAATCACATAACGGTGGAGAAGTCACCATTCAAGCAAATTCTTAGTATATGGTACAATAATTGAATCAAACTTTATTAAATATTATGAAATCTCCATTTTAATTAATACTCCTAACTAAATGATACTGATGCATTATATGATCACTTGAATATGGTCCATGTGGAGTATATATGAAACATGTGCATTGTTACCTAATTAGCTAATTCCATCCCCCTTCTGAACTACATTCTTAAACGTGGGTCCACGTGCTATATTCAATATTTTTTTTTTTTTGATGCTTCAATGTTAAAAATCCTTTAAAAATAAAATAAATTTGCAATGTGTATTGATATATAAATAATTGATAATTTAATATCTGATAAATAAATAATTTTAGCTAATTATTAGTATGTTAAAATAGTATTGATTATTTAATATTTATTAAATTAATAAAATTTTCTTTATTCTAATATTAAATTATTAATATATTAATGGGTAGTAAAATATTGATAAATTAATATTTAATAAATAAATAATCTTATTTAAATACTAATTATTATTTTTTAATGATTTTGATTATACTAAATGGTTGTTTATATTTGTAAAATTAATATAACTTTTTGGACCTCAAATATATTAATTTATTAAGATTTTATCAAAATAATATTAGATAGGACCTACCCTCGATAACTAGATTAACAACATTTAAAACAAAAAAAAAAAAAAAACAAAAAAAATTTAGGTTGTAATTTATAATTTAGTTTACGCTACATAATATCTTACTTAAATCCATCCAACATCATCGTGCTCAACGAAAGCTTACCAAAATCAAAACTCGAGTCTTTAGGCAAAAATAAAACTAAAAATAAAAATTTCGTGTCCTTTTCAACTCGATCTGTCCTTATAAATCATATTCAATATCCTAATAAACAAAAAACATACGTTTGAAAAACCAATAATTACTTGTCCTAATCTAATCTACTTCAATTAAGAAAATCCATTTATTAATAATAGTACAAGCACGAGTATAAAACGTGCACGTGGAAAGTGATGAAAAAATTGAATGATTTGAAAAACTAATATCTTATAGATAACTCCAACTCCAAAAATATTAGGGATAGATTTAGATTGATCATATCCTAATTTATATTTATATTTATATTTATATATATATTTATATTTATATTTATATATTTATTTGTTTTGTATTGAAATAGTTGTTGTTCATTTAGTACATGAGCTTTTTGGGTTGTTGGGGAGACTAATGGCACCATTCAAAATCCGGTGGATAGCTAGCTAGCTAGCTACCTCCATTTTTCACTTGTCAATCGTCATAAGATTTTTCTGAACGAAAAAAAAAAATCTCATGGAAATAAAATGACGAATATATGAAATTAAAGGCTCTCTCACCAATCCTGCAGGGAAACTCATTTATGACAAGGTTCCAAGAGGTCCCGAATTCGAGCCTGGTATGAGAGAATATGCATTGATATTCGTAACTCGGACAAGTAAATAAATATTAACATAACTAACTTGAATTGATACTCGTATCATGTATATAATATATACTTCCAAACGGCAATATATGAACAAGAAAGTACCGGACAAGGAAACAAAAAGAAAAAATAAAGAAAAAATAAATGAACTGAGAATGAAAGGAGATTACACGGATGCATAACTAAAATAACGTAAATTTATGGTTTGGGCGTGTGGAGCAGTGTTCACTTCTCCCACTTCAAAGGAATAAACACACACCATCTGCATGAATTCAATTTACCGACGTTGAATGAGTATTTGGACTGGATTAACTAGATTTAGCTTGATGATCAGCTATGCCTTCATTCCCGGCTAGAATCAGGTATTTGTCTCTCCTCGTGAGCTTCGTGCACTCAAACTTCAACACCCGACCGATCTCTCTCTGCGCTATATTCGCCACGTCAAATCTCGATGACATTTGATCATCCACACGATCATGGCACCTTGCAGACGATGACCACGACAACGACGATGACGATAGCCCACAGTAAACTTCGTCGAGAAAATGGACGGTGTAAGATGGGTACGGGTTCATCAAGAAACAAAGCGGGTCCAGGCACTTGAGCCCGCTCGCGGTGGTGCCATGTATCATGCTTACATGGCTGTCATTCGCGACGGGGATGATGACATCACTCATTTCCGAGAATAACGGACTGAACCGCAGGAGATACGGTTCTCTGCATGTAGTTCCTTCCGGGCAGACAACGATATCACCATTCTTCAACAATCTTTCCATCATCATCGCATCCTGATCTCTGTTCCTTGTCAGTCGGACAGTCTTGATCGGCGACAGAATCTCGGACATCCGGCTTAAACTGTAGGTGACTGCTGTGGGTGTTTTCTGTAAAATAGAGGAGAGGTAAACCGGGTCTAGTAGGCTTCTATGGTTGCAAACGTAAAGGTTGCCTTTGCGTTGGGAATCCCCGTTTGGCAGGTGAGAAAACACGGTTTGGGGTCTTGAAACGGTAAGGTGCATGCCAGTAAAAGCAAGGATAGGGACCCCTACACTGTAGGGTGATGAAATGGAAATCAAAAGTCTTAAAACGGAAAGGAAAAAGCCAAATGGGAACCAGATGAAGAAAGCTAGAATCTCAGTAAGGGTTGGTTTGAAAGCTAGTCTACCATCATGGAATATTAATGGCTTCGGATATTTTTCTCTTGCCAGATTCTGCCATTTTCTCTTTTCAGCTCTACTAACCAAATAAACTTCCTGTCAAAAACAAAACCAGATATGTAATGAAGTCAAACTATTAAGCTAAGATCATCATATGAAAGAGCTCAAAAAGTACTCATGATCTGACTAGTCATGCTTCGAACCAAAATAGTATTTAAGAAAATGGATATTATGTAAATGTTTTTATGTATACCTTGCACAGGGATGAAAGATGGGGATCAAGGCCATTGTGGTGGTTAGAAAAGGCAATAACATTGTCTTGATCAGCATGGGTTTGAGACAAGTTAGAAGCCATGATGATGATGTCTCTGATCGTCTTCTTCTCTTCCATGAGACCCACGAAGTAGCCACAAAACACTTTAAGATCTCTCCCAACAACAAGGTCAATCTCTAGATAATCTCTCAAAAAGCACTCGATCATTACTTGAGGAAAGTGAGTGCTAAACCCAACTTTCTTGCCACCTTTCTTTACGACTTGAAACATTTCATGCCCAACATCCTCTAAGAAGTACTTGGGCAAAACCGAACTTCCAACCCTAAAGCTGTCCTTTTTCAGTCCGAAGAAGGAAACCATGGCCATGATTTTCAACCCCATTTCCTCGCTAGCCAAACATACAAAAGGGAAGGAGAGGAGAAGGAGTAGAGCCCTTATAACACTACCAGCCTCGAAAGCCACAAGCATGAAGTATGGAAACAGAGAAGAAGATGACTTCAAAAGGGTTTCCTCCACGTTGAAAATCAAAGTATGGTTTGCTAGGTTAGGGTTGGGGTGATCAAACGACGACGATTCATGAACAGTAGTACTACTACCCAGAGAAGAAAACTTGCGATACTTTCTGCTTGATGTCGATGTGGTACGAGCCGTGGCAACATCATTAATATTACTATTGTTTCTGCGTAGAACTCGAAATTTTCTGAAAATTATGCGGTAGAAGAAGAAGAAGAAGAAGAAAGCTTTTGACATTCTTTTTTTTTTTTTTGGTTTGGTTGTTTGTTTTCTCTTCTCAAAGGGGAAATATAACGTCTATAGTACTATACTTGGTAGTCGAGCTAAAGCAGGGATGAATAAGGAGCTAGTACTGGTCAGTTGGTCCAGTATGGGCTATTATTGCAATATCCACAATTAATGTTGTTGCGTGTAAGGAGCCAGCTTTGTTTTTTTTTTTTTTCTTGGCCAAAGTAGACAGCTTTTTCATTATTCTCTTCAACTTCGTCTTACCTATGGCTAGCTATGTTATACATACATACATACATACATACATATAATATTAAATATTATATTATTGCTTAGAAAAGAGTGACCATCAAATCATGCATAGAGAAGAAAAAATAAAAAAGAAAATGATGAATTATGATGTTAAAATAGGAAGCTTATCTTAATATAGTTTACGTGTGCGAATATGCAATGGGGGCATGCATGCATGCATGCAATCTGAACGCGAAGCGAGCGCGAGAATACTAAAAGTTATATATAAGACAACATTATCACAATATAATATATATATAACAATAAAGTTGAGTTTAGATTTAACCAAAATGAACTATAAAGTTAAGTTTAGATTTAAAATTACATTTATGATTTGTATCTACTAATGGTTGTTTTTCATATTCCTTTTTTCCATCCTTTTTTAAGAATTATTTCAAAAAAAAAAGAAAAAGAACAGTTCCAATTTAGTAGGATATGGACCCACTTATCCGACAGACAGTGGACCATTTATAAAGTAGATAGATGAACCTTCTCTCCAGCACATGACAGCTTAATTAAAGCCCACATTAGTTGGGGTCCGAGAAATGTTGAGTTAGTGAAACGTGTAAAACTTTCACGCTTTGTAGTTAGTGGGCCCACTCAAGCTCATCTCCTTAGCCTTCCTTATCGGTAATATCTGATTGGATCTTTATAAATATTTACTCAAATTACTTCAAATTATAGTTTTAATTGCCGAATTAATATGAATCATTATTCTTAATCATGTAGGGATGGTTCGAAACATGTTTCATATTTTAGTGCAAAACTTACTAAGTATTTATCATTTAATAAGGATTTTAAAACAGCGTTAGAAGTGATCAAATTGGTTAAGAAATAAATTAAGTTAATTATTAAAAAAAGGGTCTTAAAAACTGAGATTTAGAAAGATGGGGGGGTTTTCCTAGAAAGATAATAAATACTCGAAGACTGATTAAAAGGGAAAAGAAAAAAAAAAGTCAATATTTGGGCCGAAATATGAACACGCTTCGATGCTTTCGGGCTTCCACGGTTTGAGTTTGACCAGGCAAGCAAATATAATTTTGGGTACAATAATTGGAGAAATTTTAATTTTTAAAATTTAAAGATAAAAATAGATATTTATTAGGAAGTAATTTTTTTTACATAATTTTTATATATATGTATATTTTTATAAGTAATTATTTTTACGTTTTTTTTTTCTTTTATTCTTATTTTAAAATATTAAAATATATTTTGAAATGTAAATATTTGTTTAAAATTTATGACCAAACATGGGCATAAGATGTTTATACGAGTTGATTTATTTTAAGTTATATATAAGATTGAGTTATATATGATGATGTATATTAGTATAAAATTGATATATGTATTAAGAGCTTCATCTGTCATAGACATATTTCGCCTCATAATTTATCTAATAAATAATTATTTATCTAATAATTATTTAAGGCATTCTTGTATATATATAGTCTATGATAGGGCGGACAAAATATATTATATAAAAATTTAATAATTTAAGGTTAAAAATTAAATTTTAACAAAGTTGAGGATGGGGAAGGGGCCCCAAGAATTAAATTTTATAAAGAAAGGTATTGCATATCTCTTTCTATTCCCTTAGTCATGAATACGTGACAAATTAAATTTTATCACAATCAATTATCATTTTCATATATTATATCATTTTTTATATAAAAATAATATTTATAGTTATTATAAAATTTAATTTGTCAATTCCAAACTAAAGAAATGCAAAGAATGAGTTTTTTATACTACGCTTCAATATAATGAATTCGGTAAGGATAGAATATGTCTCATGGTCGATTGAAGGTCCTATACCATTTGAATTATCTTACCTTCAATCTGGTCTCATCCCTCTTTCAAGCTCCTATATCACTCCTTTCATACTTTTCAAGTTGTACTTGTGAGCTTTCGGGCCTCACAACCTTTCTTTCATATTAACTTACTTTACAAAGAAATCATCCTATAAGTTGAGTGCCTTTGATAGTGCAGGGAGCTACGCTAGTTAGAGATTATATCTATATGAGAAAAATTATAATTATTTTTATCATTCATTTGTCTTTCTTTTTCTTTTTAAGAGTGTTGATATCGAGAAAATCTACTGTAGAAAAACTCGAGAAATTAATGGGATTTAAGGATCGGGATAGAACTTCAGTGGATCTAACCATCAGCAAAAGGCGATTAAAATGTGAGAAATGAGCGCGTGCTAGAAAAAAAGTTAAATTGGCTTATAAAATAAAATGAAATAAATAATTACATATTAATGAAATTGATCTAATTTTTAACTAGGTGAAAATATGAAGATTAATCTAGGTCCGACTTTTTTTTTCAACGTATCTACTCAAAAAAGGATTGAACTAAAGCTAACAAAAAAAATGGTGAACAAAAAACGGAATAGAAGATTAAAAGACGGAAACAAATGAATAAGTAAGGAACAATTTAATAAAATGACGGAATAAAAAACAATATATCTAATTTATGATAAGAAATTAATTTAAATTAATTATACTCCTATGAAAGTGATAAATGAAAGAACTTAGAAGAATAGAACGAAAGATAAAAACATCTTATCCGTGAATGATAGATTAATACTATCACTCGGATGAGAACCTAATATTCTAATTATTAATTATAAATAACGAATTTAAGGAAAAACATAATTCTCTAAAGAATTGAAAAAGATGTGTTAAAGACACTCACTTCCGGGGAAATAAAAAAGAAAATGATAAGTGTCGGATAGATCGAGAAATTTGATTGTAGTGTGTTTTGTAGTAATCGAATGAAAGTCTTTTTACCTTCACCTAAGCCTTCTATTTATAGGCAATTGGGATGACATTTTCGTAAATAAAAAGTGGCCAAAAACTTGCTCTCCACGCTTAAAAATGGTCATCCACTTTGTGGGCCATATTTCTCTTTTTTTAGAAGAAAGTTTAACCTTCAACGGTCATATTTTCGACCCGGTTCATTTCGTGTCAAGATACATTTTTTTCTTTTTTCTTCTCTCTTGGCCCAAAATTTAGCCGCCTTTATCCACTAAGCTGAAAATTCAGTCACTCGCTTCACATGATAAAATTTGTGGCTAATCAATTTGGAGTTACTTTTGGAGAAATGAGTCCCACCATTTACCCTATTTATTACTTGACCTATTTCCCTCTACTTTTTGGCCAAAAATTAATTGTTTTATGCAAAAAATAGGCTAACTATTTTACGAGAATGTAGCTGAAAATATCATTTTTGCTCTTTTTATGGAAAAATTTGATGCTTTTTTTGCCACCTGTATACTTGATCGATTTTCACTTCTTCCAAGGCCACTTTCACCCAACTTTGTGTGCTAGAGACAGTGCATCCCTCTTCATGTGAGTCTAATTTGTCTTATTCTTGAATTGTTATGATTGATTATCAAAAGAGTAATCTATGGCTATCTTCCAACCACGACATCAATCCTTGTGAATCCCTTATATTTTCTAGTGTTAGCCGAATTTCACACGACATAATGCCTTGTATTTGGCCGAATTTCTATTAAAATCGATGAAACATTTCATTTAATCAGTCGACTTAATGAATTTAAATGACTGATTAATTAGGCAATATTTTTTAAATGATTTCAATTTTTTCAAATTTTTATCTAATCACGTCTTGCCATTAATTTTTTTTATTTGGACTCCATAATAGACATGCGGTTTCAAAATTTAGAGACCGATCTTAGAGCAAGACTAACTAAAATGTCTATCTTAGAGCAAGAACCAATGCAGACTCAAATTCAAACTTCAAAGGCTAAGATTACTCAATTCTTAAATGATAAAGTGGTACGACTTTCACAAATAGTTGAGGATAGAAAGGCTAGGGTAAGTTTTTTTTTTTTTTTATTGGTAATAATTTTTGTTTCTTTTTTTAATTAATTAATATTTTTAAACAAGTTCTTTAATCATATATTTTCTTTAAATTAAATATGCTCATAGGGATATTTGCATAATGAATAAAGATATTTTTTTTATTTATGGCTACGAACTGTGTTGGTGATGATTTGGTTCGCGATGTACTCTACTACTAACGTTACTATGCTAATGGCTGAATAAAGACACTTGTTGTATCTATTAAAATATCACAGGATCTATATCTTAAAACTCGGGAGAGGTATCGACTCGGATTACATGTAAGGAATAGAACGTGTAAGAGGTCGCACTTCAATCACTTGCAAATTGTCATAACCATCCATCGAGGAAAATATCTGCAAGTGGTTAAAGTACGAGCTCTTGCTCGTTCTATTCCTTACATCTAATAAGTGAATGCCTTGCTTGAGTTCCAAGATATAGACCTTATGTTATTTTAATGGATACAAAAAATATGTTTATTCAACCATTAACATTGTGATGTTGGTCGTAGAGTACGTAGTGAACCAAGTCATCACCAATGCAATTTGTATCCATAAATCAAAAATCTCTTTGTTCATCATAGAAATGTCCCTATGAACATGCTCAATCTAAATATGATTAAAGAAATTGAGTAAAAATATTAATTAATTAAAAAAAATTTATTATTACAAAAAGAAAAACTTATTCCAACCTTTCTATCCTTAACCATTTGTGAAAGTCAGGTCACTTTATCGTTCAAGAATTAGTAATCTCTGCATTTGAAAATTGAATCGGAGCGTGTATTGATTCTTGCTTTAAGATAGACATTTTGGTGAGTCATGCTCTAAGATTAGTCTTTAAATTTCGAGGACACATGTCTATTATGGAATGCAAGCTGTAAAAAAATTAATATCACATTGATTTAGATTAAAACGGAGAAATGAGTGAAAAAAGTCAACTAAACGAGACGCTAGATTCACACTTCATACAAAAATTAGATCATGAAACAATTAAGATCAACTCTATTTAGGTTAGGGTTCTAAGGATATACATATATATTATTTTTCTATTTGGTCAAATGTCTTGCATATTGACTTAGTAGGTACATATCATAAATAAAGAAAATGTCACATATAGACAGGTTCGTGCACTCAACAATCAGGCTAGAATCAGCTACTTGTCTCTCCTCGTGAGCTTCGTGCACTCAAACTTCAACGCCCGACCGATCTCTCTCTGCACTCGATTCGCCACGCCAAATCTCGATGACATTTGATCATCCGCATGATCATGGCACCTGGAAGATGATGACCACGACGACGATAGCCCACAGTAAACCTCGTCGACAAAACGGACGGTGTAAGATGGGTACGGGTTCATCAAGAAACAAAGTGGGTCCAGGCACTTGAGCCCGCTCGCGGTGGTGCCATGTATCATGCTTACATGGCTTCATTCGCGACAGGGATGATGACATCACTCATTCAAGAGAATAACGGACTGAACCGCAGGAGATACGGTTCTCTGCATGTAGTTCCTTCCGGGCAGACAACGATATCACCATTCTTCAACAATCTTTCCATCGCATCCTGATCTCTGTTCCTTGTCAGTCGGACAGTCTTGATCGGTGACAGAATCTCGGACATCTGGCTTAAACTGTAGGTGACTGCTGTGGGTGTTTTCTGTAAAATAGAGGAGAGGTAAACCGGGTCTAGTAAGGTTCATGGTTGCAAACGTAATGGTTGCCTTTACGTTTGGAATCCCCGTTTGGCAGGTGAGAAAACACGGTTTGGGGTCTTGAAACGGTAAGGTGCATGCCAGTAAAAGCAAGGATAGGGACCCCTACACTGTAGGGTGATGAAATGGAAATCAAAAGTCTTAGAACGGAAAGGAATAAGCCAAATGGGAACCAGATGAAGAATGCTAGACTCTCAGTAAGGGTTGGTTTGAAAGCTAGTCTACCATCATGGAATATTAATGGCTTCGGGTACTTTTCTCTTGCCAGATTCTGCCATTTTCTCTTTTCAGCTCTACTAACCAAATAAACTTCCTGTCAAAAACAAAACCAGATATGTAATGAAGTCAAACTATAAAGCTAAGATCATCATATGAAAGAGCTCAAAAAGTACTCATGATCTGACTATATAGTCATGCTTCGAACCAAAACAGTATTTAAAAAAATGGATATTATGTAAATGTTCTTATGTATACCTTGCAAAGGGATGAAAAATGGGGATCCATTGTGGTAGTTAGAAAAGGCAATAACATTGTCTTGATCAGCATGGGTTTGAGACAAGTTAGAAGCCATGATGATGATGTCTCTGATCGTCTTCTTCTCTTCCATGAGACCCACGAAGTAGCCACAAAACACTTTAAGATCTCTCCCAACAACAAGGTCATTCTCTAGATAATCTCTCAAAAAGCACTCGATCATTACTCGAGGAAAGTGAGTGCCAAACCCAATTTTCTTAACACCTTTCTTTACGACTTGAAACATTTCATGCCCAACATCCTCAGAAGTAGTTGGGCAAAACCGAACTTCCAACCCTAAAGCTGTACTTTTGCAGTCCGAAGAAGGAAACCATGTCCATGATTTTCAACCCCATTTCCATTAAATCGATCAAGCCTTTCGTTTCATCGGTCGATTTAATGGATTTAAATGACTGATTAATTAGTTAATATTTTCTGACCGATTTCAATTTATTTTAAATTTTTATTTAATTACGTCTTGCAACATATTCAAAATATGATTAAATGAATTTGTTTTCAATTCAATTCTAGATATGTTTAGTTTGTAATTTCTCATCAACAATCTCAATCTCGATAGATATATACAAATTATAATTTGAATAAATCGATTGATCGACTCAATTTAAAAAGAAAGAAAAGATTACAAAATCTATACCGTCACAAAAGGACATTTCATAACTTTTCTTAATACAAATATGAATTCTAAAATATGGGAGTCATCCAATTAGGGCTATATAAAATCTCTTCCGAGAAGTGAGTCTTTCACTGACTTCGGTACTTATAGAAACAGAAACAACCTTGAGGCTGATCAAGAGGGATCATACCTCCCCGTTCAGAGGTATCAATTGCTTCCAACATGGCCACCTTATCATCCATCTTCGGCCGTTTGTCCGGATTGGTATCCCAACATCTCTTCATTACAAGTCCAAGAGAACCCGGGCAACAACGAGGCATCTCTGGCCTAGGATTCTACAAAGTTATTTTTACACAAAGGCTGCCACAACAATATATCTCACATAAGCAGATTCCAAAACTATACACATTACACTTTCTATGAATTAGAACCTGCACAATTCATTGATTATGTAGTTTGTAATTGTAAGGTCTGATGTAAATTTAGTGAAGCATAATTAATATAACTCTGGAACGATATATCGTAGGGAAGAATTAATGAAATATGATAATGACTTTATTAATTATCATGATTTTATTGTAAGTGAGATTATTAAATATGATAAATAACATTATTAATTATTCTCTACTATATATCAATCCATTGATCATGTTCTTATTAGCATTATTAATCAAGTTTCAATCAAAGCATACTCAAAACGATCCACAAAATTATAACACATAAAAATATGCATTCCCATTTGCCCATTTTCACTCAACACAAGTTCTAGCAGATAGTTTCGAACTTCAAAATGATCCTAAAATTTCCAGCTAGCAACAGCCACTGCATCCACAATGAATACGCACTCCACAAATTTTGTCTTCCTCCAAATGCTTCTGAACCCGGCAAATAACACAAGTCATCTACTACTCCCGGGGCTGGATGCAGCATAGACAGCAGAGCCCGTCCATTCATATCCCGGCTTCTTACATTTGCAATTAGGTTGCCGTCTGCATGGCTGGAAGAATTCATAAGGATATTTTACAAATTTCGTTCTTCTTTTGTAATATAGGTAAAAAATGTAGCTTTGATAAACAATTAACGTACCATTTTCTTATGCATGAAAACTAGGATACCATTTCAAGTCACTAATATGTATGATGATGTATCTAGGCCTAGTCGTGTGGATATTATAGAGCCCGATTTTTCTCCCCATTATAGGATTTTGACAAGGGCTTCCAAACAAAAGCAAAGTCACAAATTTCTATCATGGAAAGGGACGAAAATTATTTCGTCATCTCCTCTGGTTCCCTCCCAAAAGTTGTCAACATTGAAATAACACCAAGATGTAGTAATGTCCTTCCTCTGCGAATTGGAAAGTGAAAACTAAATGCAACAAGAAAAAAGAAACTGCAATAAAAATAGGATCAGAGTTCACAGATGGTTAAGTGAAAACCTCCTTCTAATTTGAAGCTAAAAGTAAATGACTTCTGTGTTATTATATGATTTTTCAGTACTATTTCAATATTAAATGGGCACAGATTTAACAGCTTTAGCCATACAGAAAAGAAAAACGGTTTTGATCAAGAATGTTAGTTTCCATTCTTATGTAAGAAATTCAATTACCTTTTACTATTTAGTCTGTAAAGTCTCTGTTTCCCTAAATTTACAAATAGTTATTTTAACCAAAGCAGTATTTGTGATTCTATTTATAAATTTTTGAACACCAAAAAAATAATAATGATAAGAGATTATTTTAAAAAATACCCTCCTCCCTTATTTCTTTTTGCTAATTACCCTCCATCCTTATTTATTTTTATTTTTTACTTTTTACCCTTCTATAAAGCAATAGAAAAAAAAGAAAAAAATATTAAATTACCGATTAACCTTCCCTAAATCACAAACCAGCATCTTCCCTAAATCACTAAAATCCCAAACCGGCATTACTCTTCTCTATTTCATTTCATCCTAGCCGAAATCTTCTTTCCTTCTTTTCCCTCCTTAAATCACCCAAATCCAAACCGACATCTACTCTTTTCTCTTCTTCTCTTCATTTCACTCTTCTTCTCTCATTCTCTTCTCACTCACTTGGCAGCCATGAAGGAGGATAATTGGTTCGGATAATATAAAAATGAGACCGATATCAACATGTCGGTCCAACAAAATTTGGACCGATATCTCTTTTTTTTTTTTTTTTTTCAATATTGATCTTAAAAAATTTATTTGTTTATTTTGTAGGAATGGATTGATGTTGAGGTTGAGAATGACAAAGGGAATGAGAATGAGATAGAGAATGAATACACTTCGTAATATTATATATATATATTTTTTGTAAGAATATTTGGTACCTTTATTTTTATTTGATTTTTATTTTATATGATTATTTGGGATATTTATCTAAGAAAAGTAAAAAAAAAAAAAAAAACGGATCGATAGACCATGGTTCGAACCAAAATGTTTGAATAGAAATCTTGAATTGATATTGTTATTATAAATTTGACCTTTAATAGTAATTGTGAATTTTGAATTAAATCTTGAATTTGTATTTTTTTTAATTTAACTTTAATTTTATTTTTTACATAATTTAAGTCAACAACTTAACCAATACGGGTCGATGGGGCATTCAACTCTACAGGTCGATGGGGTTAATGGGGCTTTCGACTCTACGGATCGATGGGGTTGATGGCCCATCGTTTGTCGATTGAGTCGTAGAGTAATTTGGTTATAATGGTCAATGAGTCAATGTGATCGATGGGCAAAAAAATTGTCTATGTACTAAAATACTCTATGAATCGATGGGTGTTCTAAACACCCGTCGACCTGTCAAGTATTTCAGATCAAAAAGTTTTAGTTTCTGATCGACATCTCACATGTCGGTCTGTGCATTTCAGACCAACATCTCACATATTGATCTATGTAGACCGACATTTCACATGTCGGTAATTTCATATTTCTATCGACCCATAGAGTATTTCATATCAAAGAGCTTTAGTCTTTGGACTCAAATACTCTACAGGTCGATGAGTGTTCATAACCTCTAATGGCTCGTACTGGTAGGAAATATAAAATTATCGACATGCGATATGTCGGTCTAAGACTCAGACCGACATCTCACATGCAACTCTAATTTACTCTACTGGTAGAAGGACCTCACCTGTGAAGAGCTTTTCGACTCTTAAAATTACTCTACGGGTTGAAGGGACTCTAACCAATTTTGATCGACATCTGACAACTTTTGACTCTCTTTTAAAAACTTTTACTATCTGACCTCAATACTCTATGGGCTAATGGGTCTTCAGAACACCCGTCAACCCATAGAGTATTCAAATCAAAAGTATCTTTACTTAATATTCTACCGGTCGATGAGTGTTCAGAACACCTATCAACCCATAGAATATTTCAGTACATCAACTAAAATTTTTTGATATGAAATATTCAACGGGTCGATGGATGTTCAGAACACCTATTGAGCCGTAGAGTATTTCAGTACAGAGATTAAAATTCTCTAATTTGAAATACTCAATGGGTCGTGAGCTGTTCATAATACTTATCGACCAGTAGAGTATTTCAGTATAGAGGCTAAAACTCTTTAATTTGAAATACTGGACAGGTCGACCAGTGTTCATAATACTCATCAATCCATAGAGTATTTTAGTATTTGAGACTAAAATTTGATATTTTATTTTCTAAAATTAATGCAATAATGAATCTCATTTTTAGACTATTTAACTGCCACGATTAAAAAATAATTATAATTAAAATTCTCAATTAATATTAATGAAGACATTTTAGGTAAAATCCTCATATTTCTACCCCATGACATTTTGTAAGAATTTGAGGGTGACACGTAATGTAAGTAGCACAACTTGTATTATATACTGGATTTTTAACCCATGTACGGAAAATGTAAATTTGATAAGTTAAATATAAGTAATAATCCTATAGTAAGTTTAGGATTTGCATCTTTAATTCTATATATTTTCTTTGTATTATGAGAGAGATAGGTTGTAAGCTGTTATTAGAGATTATATCTAAGTTTATAAAGAAAATCTAAGTAAACAGGATTGACTTAGAAATAGTGCTATTATTAATTGATTGATTGATTTATTGTTTGTCTTTCATCTTCTCTCTTTGATGAAGCATTATACTTTGAGAAGGGAAGAGACGCCAATATCATCTAACATATTCATTCACAATTATTTTTGTGAATATACTACCCATATAACTTTATATTTATTATTTGTATGAATACCCATACTAATACATATATGAAGTTTGGCCTCAAAGAATACTTACCATGAATCCAATATCATCAAATATCTTGATAGTATTCAATAAATATTATGGTCTATAAAATTTTCTCCAAAATTTTATGTGAAAAGTAGAAATAATCAAAGAACCTGCACAATATCAATTCATTGATTGGTAGTTTGTAATTATAAGGTCTGGTTTGAAGTTGAGGAAGCATAATTAATACACCTTTGCCCAAAATGGTAACACAACAAAATATGCATCCCAATTTCCTAACTTTTTCATTCTTCAAAATACTAATAAGAACAATAGGCGTACTCCTTAATCTCTCAGACAACAACATCTAGTAGTCTAGTCTCTTAATTTCCAAATGATCTTAAAATATCTAGCAATTTTAAATATCTGTTGGTATTTTAAACACCCTTCAAGTTCAAGATGTGATTCAGATGTTTGTAAATCGTTTCCGAACTCCAGACTCGAAGGCCTCAAAGTTGGATAACTCGAGTAACTTCACTGCAAAAATGTTGTGAGACATGTAGAATTCTTTACTTCATTTGGAGCTTAATTAAAGCTGTTTTCTTTACTTCATTTTACCACTTTACTCTGAAACTATTAATCATGAAATTTTATTCTACTAATACAAGCCAAAGTCTTGCAATTAAGCAAGCAATAATTTTTTACTATTATTATGATCATATCAGAAAACCGTAAACAAATTATTTTCTTACTCTAATATCATAACTCGTACGGAAATCAAAAGTGCTAAACACTAAATTAAATTCAAACTACACTAAAATAAAATTGTCTAAAGAAAGAAGAGAGCTAATTGATTGCCTAGGTAAATATTCTGCAAATCACAGCTATATGATCTCTGGACTGAATTCATGAACAAACTTGCATCTAATTCTCAATGACATGATCCGATTCATGACAATTAGGCCAAACTTGTTCATAGACATGTACACGGAATATTTTTGGCTTGATCTCGAGATAGATGATTCTATTAATGGATTTGCGGTTCTCCTCTGTCACGATGAGCATTCTCACACGATCAAGTCTATCCTTACTCTTTGTTGCATTATCCACTGCAATGTAGGACCCAAATCCTATAGTCAAGAATAGTTCGTCAGACCAAGCATAGAAGGGAATACCTTCACATGTTAACCATACGTATCTGCCTTGCATACAGGATCCCCCTGCCGATCCTATGACTGACTTGAACCACTTCCTAATCCTCTCATCATTCTCGTCCATCATCCTTATGAGGTTCCTGGTTGAGCAGCAATTGAGGATGACGGCATCTTTACCAAAGATTCTGATACTGCAATATATTCCAGTAGCGGTGGTTTGTTTTGTCACATCTTCTAAAATCTCATTTTGGATCACGAACTAAACCAATAACACAACCTGTAATCCATCTTTCTTCGATACGCTCCAACTTGAAATTAATGTGATTTTCATTCTCCAGATTCTTGGTCCGAATCGGGTATTTCAAACTCTTCGATCTAACTCTATATTTGGTGTCAAAAAGGCCATTCAGCTTGATGAACATTCCGAATTGCATGTTGCCATATACTGGTGTGTATTTTTGGGATGTTACCATCATGATCCAATTCCAAGATTATTTTTCTGGAAGCCTGTAGATCTGTTGAATCTATTCTTATCCTGCTTCTTTCTTGAGCATCTTTCTCGTAAGCAAATACTTTGTTGAACACGCCATTGTAATGATGTCTTGATTTAAGTAATGAATGATAGCTCACATAGACATGATCCCCAGGTTCTATTTCTATTAAAAAAGCAGGATGTGCTTTGTGATGTGCATACTGTGAAAATACTTTGATTATCATCGTAACGGTGCACTTATTTACAATTTCAATATTTCTTCCAAGTAAACTCACCATCTTTGTGTTTCAGAATAGTGATAGATATCTGTAAAAGAAACAGAAATATATTGCAAATTAATAGTATTGTAGATTAGTAAGAGCCTTAAAGTTCTTAAAAAAGAAGAAATCACGAGCACAAGTATATCAAAGAGAGAGAGAGAGAGAAGGGTCAAGTACGTAGCATCTCGTACCTCTTCATCGGAAAACAGTGAGAACTGACCGCCGATGAATGATGAGGAGAGGAGAATGACCGACAGTGGCCGCCACAGCTGCTTAGAGAATTTGGGTACAGAAATCTTAATGAGTTGGTATTATCTTGTTGGAGGTATTGACGTAGATATATTTTATACATGCAAACTTAGAGTTTTAGTCTCACCAAAACCCTTTTCCTAATCCAATTACAACTACTCAAACTTTATCTATAAGCAAAGAAATAGTATTAATTTTATAATCTTGACCAAATCTACGCACTTACTTTAAGGGTTCGTTAAAAATAAATTTCCTAAATAGTGAGAGCCGGAAGAATACACAAAGGTTATACGTATGTTAATCCATCTTTATTATTATTATTATTATTTTAAATAGAATCAAAATTCTGTCAAAATTATCATGAACCATTCAAAATTCTTATAAACAATAATAAAAATTTATATTTAAATAATTATAATTATAATAAACTTTTGAATTTATTTATAATGAACACCCAATTTTAACTTCTTCACAGCAAAATTGTCATTACCGATGGAACATTGATTTTATAGGGCATGTAACAGAACATGATTTCCTCCCTAAAATCAAGCAACTACTAGCAATCTTTCCCTTATATATTTCAATATCATAACCGTATAGATTTTCCGTTCACTACCTTAGTTGTATAGTCAAAGGCAATGCCTGCCTATTCTATTTATTGTACGCACATTATACGATATCAATATCAAGAAATATTCTTCCTTACTTTATCAATAAGCACAGAAATAGAACTATTAATTTTATCAACTTCACCGAACCTACACACTTACTTTAGGGGTTCCTTAAAAATAGGTTTCCTAGATAGTGGGAGAAAGAACACACAAAGGGTATGCTAAACTTATGCTTGTTCCTTTTGTTTTTTCTTTTTTTTTTTCTTCTTTTCCATTTTCAAGTGTAATTTATTTTCTAGTATTGTCTTTCCTTTTATTTTGGAGTATATAAATAACTTTACAGTATGTTCTTATATGATACGAATCTACGTCTTGGTAACTTGGTTCGGTGAAAGCTTCCATAGCGGGTTCAAAGAACTTACAGACTCCTCCATTGTCGGGTTTAAGAGAAAATTTGTGTGTAGGACTGTTGACAACTTTAGGGAGAAGCAAAGAAAATGACAGTGCTAATGTTTCCCTTTTCATGAAAGAAACTGTCACTTTGCTTTTGTTTATTTTCCAAGAAAATGATTTATATCTTAATTAGAAGAGATCTGAAACAAGACTTTGCTTTAAGATATGTTCTCTCTATGAGATGTATAGGCGCAAGTATCAGAGCTAACTGATCAATATCGTTGGCTCCATAATGTTATTTTGGGGTAACTTCTGGACATGGAACTTATTATTATTTAGGGGAAACTTCCTTATTTCCCTAAATTTCTTTATCTAATTATTTAGGGATGAGCAGGTATCATCCGACCCGACATGTGATATTTTAATAGATACAACAAGTATCTTTAGTACAGTACACTGCAAATGAAGTCATCACCAACACAGTTCGTAGCCATAAATCAAAAATCTCTTTACTCATCATCATGGAAATATCCATATGAGCATATTCAATTTAAAGAGAAAATATGATTAAAGAAATTGAATAAAAATATTAATTAATTAAAAAAAGAAATGAAAATTATTACCAAAAAAAAAAAACTTACCCCAGCCTTTCTATCCTCAACCATTTGTGGAAGTCCTGTCACTTCATCATTCAAGAATTGAGTAATCTCAGCCTTTGAAGTTTGAATTTGAATTTGTATTGATTCTTACTCTAAGATAGACATTTTAGTTAGTCTTGCTCTAAGATCAGTCTCTAAATTTCGAAACCGCATTAATATTATAGAGTCCAGTAAAAAAAATTAATATCACAATGATTTAGATTAAAACGAAGAAAGGGGTGAAATAATCAACTAAACTAGATGTTAGTTTCAAATTTCACACGAAAACTGGATCATTCATGAAACAATTAAGGTCAACTCTATTTAGGTTAGGGTTCTATATAACAGTATTGTTATAACAGTATATACATATATATTATTTTTCTGTTTAGTCAAACATTTTACATATTAGTTTGATATGTACATATCATAAATAAAGAAAATGTTACATGAATGACGTAGTTATAAAAAAGAGTGGAGATTACTCACCTCAAGTTTTTGAGCTTCCATAAAAGCAGCAATGGTAACTTCTCCTCGAGCTAGAGAGGCATCAAACTCTCCTTTTCAAATCATGAAACAAAACTTCATACTGCTGCTTATCCAGGGAGCCACAAGAAAAAAAGGTAGAGTAATAAAGCTTTATATTTTTCTACGAGAATGTTAAGGGATGTTACAGCTTAAACAAGACATTAGTTATATAGATAACGTGTAAGGGGAATGGGAGGAGAGGAGCACCTTGGAGACCAATGTGTAAGGGTGCAATTATATGCAATTATATGTAAGGGTGAAATGAAAGCTGAGGCTAAAAGAAACAAAACCAAAAGCACCGATCCAGAACATAATAATTAAACATAGAATGACATCAAAATTTTGGTTGAGGAGCTGGAGGAAGTGGGAAGCTAAGTGGGATAAAAAAAAAAAAACTATTGTGTTATTGTTACTTATTTGGTTTTATCTATTTATTTATTTATTGAATATCATGCAGGAGAGATGCAGAAGAGAATTCAGATAAGAAAGAATGTGGTACTAAAACATGTCAAGTGAACAGGAAGGAAGTAGGAAGAAAACACTCACCTAAGAGAGGTGATGGTTTCATTACTTTCTGAAGGAGAAAGATTCTGTAAATACTGAACCGAGAAGAAGTCCAAGTTTCCACTCATTTCCGGCTTTGGAGAACCTTGAACCATTCCACTACTTCTCTAGCTTATTCCTGTACTACGAGAAAAAAAAAATCTATTTTGCTATATAAACAATTCGTAAAAGAAGCAGCTAAACTGCAAATCGAAGCAGAGAAGTTCTCTTCACCTTGAAAGATAATAATAACAAGCAAGAATAGAATAGATACGATCAACGCAGCAAGGCTACTGCTACTACTACTAGTGCTAGAAGTAGTGGCTTTCTCCCCTTTCATCTTCTTCAACTCCTTAATATGCTCAATCCTCGCACGGTTCTCTATCCCCAAATCGACTACATTCTTATTTTCCGTGACAACCTCATCAGTATCATAATTCGTAGAATTTTTCCCATATAGCAGTAATAAGGGTTCGTGTTTGACCGATTCATCAGCATTTAATAGCCTACCCCAAAACACACTACCGAAATTATCATTATTATTATCTATTCTGTTTTTGATGATGGATTAGATGATTTAAGCACTTTGTTGTTCTCTTGGTGATTATTAGTCCGACCACTTTGAAGATCAAGGTTCGAGCATTTTTCTGTTGAAGCCATGAATACACAAACACTGCTCGATTCTTCAAAGAAGATGGCAAATTGTTTATATTCAATCAATTTCCTTTTCTTTTTTCATCCCCAAAAAAGCCGTAAAATTAAGCCCAAGACAATAAACTGTGAACAAAAATCTCCCCCAAGAAAATTTATCAAATTACTCAACATAAATAGACTATGAAAAAGATTAAATTCTTTTACCCAGGATTCTCACTTGTATGAAACATTAAACCCGATAGAAACTCACCCAGCTTTGACATATCAAATCACAATCCTGCATTGACACGAGAAGATTGATACAAAATCAGAGTTAGGCAAATTACATGTTAGAATAAAAAATGGAAAATTTCCACACAAAAAAAATTTCTACAAAAAGAAAAATTATTATTAACCCAAAAATGAATCTCACATGGTATAGTTATCCAAGAAGAAGAACGAGCTAAAGATCAAAATGACAGCTTTATAAATAATGTCCCCAAATAAAAAAGCGATGACGTAACAAACAGAAAATCCCAAAAACTGAAACCAGAAAAGAGAAAAAAAAAGACAAAACCAGAAACTGATCGAGCGGGAAAAACCTTAGCCGTTAAAAATTGCAAGAAGAAGACAGTAAATACCACCAATCAAGAAGTAGAAAGAGGGGCGAGAAGCGTTAACCTAGAGTAAGTCAAGGGAGGAAGAACCCAGAAGGAGGCAAAAAGTCCAAGATTTTGAGTTTGGTGGAAGAAACATTCGCCCAATTCTAGAGAATTTTGGACCCCGAGTAATTAAAAAATAAAATGAAAAAAAAAAAAAAAAGAGGAATATTATTCAGTTTTGTTTAATCATTAGAATACAAAAGGATAATTTTGGCCAAAAAAGGATACTAACGGATTAAAAAAAGATTGGACGCGTGTCAAAATAAGGAAGCTATCCTAATTCCGAACAAGCCCAAAGAAGGAATTAAATTAATGGGCCTAGCAATATCCTTCGGGAGGCCCAACAGAAGGAAAAGCCCTTTTATTTCCTTGGTCCAAAAAGCACTTTGATTAGACAAGATATAATACAGATACAAGTATTTAAATATATATATATATTAATCTCGTTTAAATAATATTTTTAATTATTTAAAAAATATTTAATTAATAATTAATTAATATATAATATTTATAATTTAATTATGATATATTTCTAAAAAATGTAACTCAATCTTTTAATTATTTTTTAAAAAAATTAACATCAACTTATATCTTGCTCTAACTTTTTTTAATTATTACTTGAATTTTAGGAATTGCATTGTTTAAAGTATAGAAGACCTTTCTTCTATACTTGTTAATATTAATTTTCATATTTAATTAACTTTTAAATGAGCTCCATAAATTAAAAAATTATTAATTTAATGATAATTTAAAAAACTAAAAGCTTTTAATAAATTTTTTAACCTAAATAATATGAATTTATTAAAATTTTACTATATATGTATATATATATATTTAAAGTCGTTATTATCTTATTATATGTTTTTTTATATATGATATATTATTGTTTGTACATAGTTTATGACCACTTAATTTGACAAGATATAATCATATGATATATAAAATTCTATCACAATTATAAATATTATTTTTATTTATTATATTATTTATCATATAAGAATAATATTTATAACTATAATAAATTTTAATGACATTTTATCTATTATATTATTCAGAAAAAAAAAATTTTGTACAATTCTATAACGAGAGGCATTTCTTATTACATTAGGAGCAAATGATGATGTGGCTCAAAGGATATACTCCCAAAAATATTTTTAAAATTATCTTCATGACAAGTTAAGTTCATATATAAGTTATTAAAATTAAATAATAAAAAAAGTATTTGAATAAATAAATAAATAAAAGAATGTACATAAAATGCATATCAATTCATGAATTGCGCTCTTACCGCATGATATAATATATATATATATATATATATATATACGATGTTGTCGACATACATACAGTCACCAGTCTGATTGTCTCAATCTCAGCTCACAGCATTTAAATTTGTCGACGTCTAAAAACCATGTCCCCTTCTGATCAAATCAACGGCTTATAACAAAACGACTAAAATCGGGCTTAAAATTGGGTCAACGTGACAAGTCACTCTTGTCTTCCAGTCTCAGGCCCAGTTCCCAGCTACTTATTATTCTCTTTTAGCTTCCTCTTCTAAATCTCTGTGCTCTGCATTTTTTTCAATATCAAATTAACTAATTAAAGATATCACCACATTAAATTTCTCTCATCAAATCCTTACAAAATCCAACACCTCTGTTCCTCCTTGTAAGAATCAATTTGTTGATTCCTAGATAAGCAATGTAAATGCTAGGAAACAAAGTGACATATTATTATTATCATTTTTGAAGAAGCTAGCTTATTGCTCATCGATCAGAACCCTATATTAGTCTAGTGTCAAGGAATCAATGCACGTTAAAACGACAAAAGAAAGAGATAGAAGAGGACAAATCAAAGATGAGAATAACATAAGAGGAAGACAATAAGAACAGTTCATATATATATATGTCGTAAGAACTAAAGAACCTACTTCAGAACAAACATAAATTCATGGATCAGGGTTTCAAAACGTATGTATATAGAGATGAACAAATTTTACAAGTGATCAGGAAAATATCCTCATACATATATATATATATATATATGCAAAAAAGATATATATAAGTATCTTCTAGAACAGTTACATATAGCCATGATGCGCACAAATTATAGTCTAAATACCTCCATTTTAACAAATGTTAGTAAGAGTACGTAAAGACATGATGATGGGCAGCATCAACGCTTTCTAGCTACTCCTGCTTGAGCATATTGGAAGGGATGATGTCTTGAAGAAGACCATGATCGCTAATCAAATTAGCTTGTCGTCCCGGATTAATGCAATACCCTCTCTCGTGAAGAAGCGACGGGTTAGTACTCACGGACGAACCATTAATGATGTTATTGGAGTAACAAAAACTCATAGGCCGCGAAGTATTATTGAGTACTAGAGGTTTTGGCTCATTTAGATAGTGAGATAATAGGCTGGCATTAGTATTTCTAGCCATATTTGGATTAATAGAGAAGGTGGCGGGGCTCAATGTGGTCGAACCCAACTGAGACGTGACAAGGCCCGGTCGAACCATGATCGGGCTTGGGTGGGTGTGTTGACCTTCGTATGTAGTTACAACGATGGTCGGATCGGTGAATGATCGCTCCACACGCTTCTTTACATTACATGCTGCACTGGTGCAACGATAATAGCTCCTGCAGCAGTTAATTGAAGCTTTTTATTGTGTAAGAAGGTTAATGAGTAGAGATCAAAAATGTGTCGGAGACAAAAAGGGATATATATATATATATATATATTTACCTAGGAAAGGGGCTGTTCTTGACAGCTTTTTGGCCGTACTTTCTCCATCTATAACCATCTTCAAGATGATCAACCTCGCTCTTTGTCATAAACGCAACCCTTGGCCCTCTCTGTCTCTTTTGATTTGTCTTCTTTGCTTTCAATCTTCTTTCCCAAAAGAAGGGAAAAAAATATTTAAAAAATAAAAACAAGATTAATCGCATGATCTCCAAGATAACTAGAATGATATATACTACTGAAAAAAAATTCATAAATTAAAGATGAAATAAATGTTTCTTAAATCCACTATTACTTTTACATATAGGATCGATCCTCACCTCCCTTGGGAAAAAACCTTTTTTAAGTTCAAATTTCTTGTGTCTTTATTAAATTTAACAGAAATGATTAAATCGAAGGGAAATAAATTAACTAATTACTCATTAAACTCACTGTTTTTTGTATTTTGGCTGCTGCTCTTCTCCTTCTCCTTCTCCTTCTCCTTCTCCTTCTCCTTCTCCTTCTCCTTCTCCTTCTCCTTCTCCTTCTCCTTCTCCTTCTCCTTCTCCTTCTCCTTCTCCTTCTCCTTCTCCGTCTCCTCCCTCTTCTTCTTGATCTGCAGCTGATTTAGTCAGCTCATCAGTAACAGCTAGTACCTCACTCGAATTACCAGATGAAACAGAGGAAGAATTAGGAGTGGCTGGATTAAGAATCTGCTGCTGTTGCTGTTGCTGCTGCTGATGATGATGATGCAATATTTCCATAAGAGAGGAATTATTATCTGGAATATAATTATTAGGAGGCGAGGAGGGTGACGTCAGGGATGACGACATAGAATATGGTGTCTTGAGCAGATCATAAAGCGAAGAAGAAGAATCTGCAGAAGCAAAGGCAGCTGGAATATGATCATCTTGAAGACCTAGAAGCTCCATAAACCCTAGAGAGCTCTTCTCACCTTCTGTGAACACGTCGTATATGCCTCTAAATATTGTCGATCCCATCAAACCTTCTTCTATTTTAATCCTCAATTCTTCCTTTTTCTCCATAATATATATATAAATATATAAAGAGAGAGGGAGAGCTCACTTATAAAAAGAAGCTAGCTTTGATCTTCATCCATGAGAGAGAGATGAGAGATGGAAGAAAGCTATTTTTGAGAGAGAGTGTGAAATGGGGAATATGGGTAAAGGTGGCAAAGTAAGATTCGACCGGCAATTGCAGGTAAAGGGATTGTGTACGGACGAGATAGAGCCGGTGGCCGTGTCGTGATAGGGATGCATGGTCCGACAAACCGGTTTTTTAATTTGATGCGTGTTTTGACTGCTGACCTGACCGGACCTGACCCTGTGTGTGAATAGGGTTTCCCTGCCACGTGTATCTTACGGCTTTGATTTGCTTCTATTGATCTTTCACTCGTGTCTGTATAATATATTCTGTATATATATATATATATATATATATATAAGAAAGAAATATATGTATGTATATATCCCTAACTATCATGCTGGTTTTACGTACCTTTTTTTTAATATAAAATTCTAACTAAGATCAAACTCTAATTATGATATATAGAGAGAGAGAGAGTGTGTGGAGAATATAAACTGTTGACTGATTCAAAACGTGATTAAAATGGGGAAAAAGGAGGGGGGGTGGTTTCTCTAGATCTTAACGTGCGTGGTAATTTTAGGCTTTTTAAGGGTGGGGCGATCGACCAGACCTCATCTTGAAAAATCATGACTTGGATTCAACTAACCACAAACAAAAACAATATAATGTTCTCGGATTGATTAGTACTCATTACATTTACATGTTACATTATATGTTGGAAGAACCAACCCATTTGGCTAGATTACTTTATAAGCTCCATGTAGATTCAATATGAAGTAAGTTTACGGTATCAATGTTGGATATCTGGTTTCCTTTATTTTCAGGGAGTAGAGTCTGACTTTATTTTAGCATTTTTATTTATTTCTATAGGTAAATTTTTATTTTTATTATAAATTTAATGCTTAAAATAATTACCACATAAAAATTACTTATATTAATATAAAAATTTATACGATTAATATGTAAACTGGAAACTTTTCCTTTTATACAACATGTCAAAATTATTTTCAATAGACAAAGTTCTTTTAATTTTCTTAAACTGAATTCAATTTCTTCCTTCACTGACCGAGCTCTTCCAGACTCAAGTCTTTTACTGAGTTTAATTTCTCTCCTCTCAAATTGAGCTACCTTTGTGAATTGAGTTATTCATTTTCTTTCCTAGAGAATTTTTTATTCATTCACAGATCAAGATCTAATATAATATACTTCTCAAACAGAGTTCTCTAAAAAAAGACAAAAATATGATCGAGTTTTCTTTATGTGGTCTCAGACCAAGATCACATGTCGATCTGGACCGAGATCACATGTTCAACCCTTCTGTCATCGACTCATTAACCTATTGATCCCTCCAACCCTCCGACCCTTCAACTATGAATTATGAGAGATGTCCTTTGGCCCTTCGACCCTTCAACCTTCGACTTTCAACCTATCAACTCTTCGATCACATACCGAAATGAGATCTTGATTTGTATTGCTCTGCATCTCAGACCAACATGTGATATGTCGATCTATGTATCTCACATATAACTCTAAGATATTTTTCAACCCTTCGAATGACTCAAATTATGTGAGACGTTGGTTTGAGATGCCCATTGACCCATCGACTATAATTTATGTGAGATGCCCTTCGACCACATACCGACATGAGATCTTGGTTTGTATCGCTTTGCATCTCAGACCGACATGTGAGATGTCAATCTGTGCATCTCAGACCAATATGAAAGATGCCCTTCGACCCTTCGAATGGACTCAAATTTTGTTGTTGGTCTGAGATACCTATCGGCCCATCGACTTATCGACCATTTGACTTTAATTTATGTGAGATTCCTATCAACCCATTGACCCTTCGACCACTCGGCATGAGATCCTGGTATGTATCGCTTTGCATCTCAGACCGACATGTGAGATGTTGATCTGTGCATCTCAGACCGACTGTGATATGCCCTTCAATCCTTCGAATGAACTCGAATTATGTACGATGTATGTCTGAAATGCCTTTCGACCTTTGAGAACTCGAGAACTTAGTCTGATAAAGACCGACATGTCTAGAACTTGAGAACTCGGTTAGGACTCGAAACTCGATTAGATTTTGAGATTTTAGACCAGTAACTTAGTTTGGACCGAAAACTACATCGAACATATGTCTCTAAATTTTTAATTCAGATCGAACACCGGTCTCTTGATTTCAAATTCATATTTTAGATATTCAAATCCAATATCCTTCTCTAGATTTCATATTCAGATTGAGTGTGAATGGTCATCATCATTCGTCAACATTCATTAAAAGCGAGAGAGGAGTCGCAACTGTTAAGAAAATATGAGAGAGAAATAAAGAAATATGGCTCATAATTTATATGAGATGCCCATCGACCTTTCGACTCATCGATCATTCGACTATAATTTATGTGAGATGTCATTCGACCACATATCGACATGAGATTCTGATATGTATCGCTATGCATCTCATACCGATATGTGAGATATCGGTCTGTATATCTCAGACCGACATGGGAGATGTCCTTCGACCCTTCGAAGGGACTTGAATTTTATTGTCTGTCTAGGTGCCCATCGACTCTTCGACATGTCAATCCTTCGACTACAATTTATATGAGATGTTCATCGACCCTTCGACCATAGACCGACATGAGATCATGGTCTGTATCGCTCTACATCTCAAACCAACATTTGAGATGTCGTTTTGGGCATCTCAGACTGACATATCTAAAACTTAAGAACTCAGTCCGGACTGAGAACTCGTTTGGGATTGAGAACTCGATCTGATTTCATATTTAAGACCGGTAACTCGGTTTGGACCGAAAACTACAGATAGAATATCAATCTCTAGATTTTTAATTTAGATCGAATACCAATCTCTTGATTTCAGATTCATATTTTTGATATTCATATATAATATCAAGAATAGAATATATATATATATACCATATTATTATCATATTTTAAATATTCAAATTTCAGATTATATATATATATATACCATATTAATTTTAGATCTCAAATATTTAGATATAAAAATTCTATAAAATTTTTTTAACTTTAAGGATAAGCTCTTACCAATTTATTCAATATTTTTCTTCTTTTAGGTTTTGGTAGATATGTTAAAAAATATATAGCTCTACGGTGTTAACTGGGGTTTAAAAAATAATAATAATAATGTAGCAAAATTCGATGTAAATAGTCGGTGGTGATAACGAGACAAAAAGATAGTAGGTCATGTTTTATACCTTCTTTAGGCGGAAATTACTTTATTAAGAAAAAAAAAAAAGGTTCGAAAAGAATGATGAAAGATAAAACAGTCATGTACATGCATGATGACATAATTTTCGTGTAACTTCTTCTCACCATTGCATGCTGAAATAATCATGTATACAAATAGAGAGAGATAGATATAGATATAGATACTGGATGTAACTTTTCTGGGTACAGAATAAATTTGCCTTGTTTTTTCCATGGACTTGTAAATCGACAAAGTATTGATTACATGCATTTTGCAGCAGCCCAGTACGTTTACTAGTTTGAACTTTGAAGTGCAATGAATGCATATGGGTATTACATTTATGATGTTTTTATGCCTTACTCAAACAAGGAATTCGATCCCCTTTTTCTCATGATCACTACTCGATTGCCTTTTTCTTAAACGGAAATTTCATTACAACAATTTTCTCCAATTTTTTTTTCATATTCTAGTTTGCTTTGAATATTGATTTATTTATCTAGTTTTCAACTATTAGTTTTATAATATTCACGTGACAGTCCAAATTTATATAATAATTTTGAAAAAAAAAAGATAAAAAGATTATAAGGGATGATCAAGGGTTTTCTTGCTCTCCAAATTATTTCTAAGAGGATCTAATATATTTATCAATTTATTGGCAAAATATTTTTTAGCAAAATATATTAATAATTTTAAATTAAAGAACTAATTTTTAAAAAGTAAAATTAAAAAATTGAGTGTGAGTAAGGATTTTTTCCATTCTCTATTACTTTATTATCATCATTTATTATTATTATTATTATTATTATTATTATTATTATTATTATTATTATTATTATTATTATTATTATTATTATTATTATTATTATTATGATTACTACCTAGGAAGATATAATACAATCTCTCAACTTTTTTTTCATTCATATTATTTGGTTAATAGCAAATTAAATCATTCAATATTTAAACAAGTACTTAACTCCATATATTTTCTTTGGCAAAAAAAAAAAAAAAGAAAAAAGAAAAAGAAAGAAAAACTCCCTATATTTTAGAATGCTTAAAAAACTATATTTTATATGGTAATTTATAGATTGATATCAAACAACCAAGTGTTTTTACTCATTTGGTAATTACAAGTATAATTACTTGAAGATTCTCTTTAAAATATAAATCTTGAAAATTTATTAAATATTTAAATAACAGCTAAACATATCACCCTAACCCTAGCTAGCTAGCTAGCTAGCTAGACCTACGTACTGAGTTAGTGTGCCATTCTAGGCTTAGGTAGCTACTAATTTCATTAAGTAAGTAATTAAGCACTAATCAAATAAATACTCATAATACACTCATAAGCTAGCCTAGAAAATTGAAATGGGTGTACTCCCCATTCCATGCATCTCTATCACAGCCACAAATTTTTCCAAATTTGCTTGTGAATTATTGGACAAGACTTTTCTAATCACATCTTAATCCTTAATTACTTTATAATTAACTGGTCGTAAAATTACAAGAATATCCACGAATCTGCTTAGGTTTTTACGTTTGGTAGCTAAAAAATTAACCATCCTCCATTATTGCCGGGTCATAAGCTCAAAAGTTTCCTGTAGCACTTGTTGATACTTGATACTTGTTGATTGATCATGATTTTGAAATTTAAGTTTTTATTTATTTAGTTATTATAAAGTTTTATTACTATATATTATGTTTTGTATAAGATTTCGAACCCCACCTAACCTTTTACTTTAATTAATGACTCTTACCCACTTAAAAAGTTAGCCGTGAACTTATCATGTTCATTGTTCAAGAATCCATCCCCATTAATCAACGAAAAATCCCTTTGATCAATTCTCTTTTTATCTCTCTCTCTCTCTCTCTCACATGGTAGACCTTCTAGAATGTTGACATTATAAATTTGTATAATTTGATGGAAATCTGACTCGTGAGTAACTTTTGGAGCATAATCTTTTTATGGATGATCAAACCTTTTAACCCCATTTGCAGGTTTTAAATTATTTTTATTGTTAAGAGAAGATTTGAGATTTGAAAGCTGCACATGGGAGGAAGTCAAATGTGTTAATATATTATTATCTTCAGTCATTTTATGATTTGTAAATCTATGTAAGAAGGACCGAGTCAAATAGAGAGACAAAAATCCCGAATTTTATGTGTAAAAATGTCTTTATAGTTTAAGTGGCATCCAATGGTGAATACAAAAATTGTAGAACTATTCATCTTCTTTGACCTTAATATATATATATATATATATAACTATGCATATAATAATAATATATAGTGTTATAAAGGATGAATCAGGATTTTGAAATTACGAGGATAAAATCAATTAAAAAGTTGGGGAATTAAAGATTATGGAGTTAAAATTTTTAAAATTTAATCCTTAAATGTTACCTACCAATGCATGTTATATCTTTGGCCAAAAAAAAAATACATATTATATCAATTATTATATGATAAATAATATATAAAAATAACAGAATAAAAAAATATCTTATATGTTTATAATTAATCTATAGCTTATATAGTGTTATATATATATATATATATATATAAAGCTAGGGTTCAATTAATTGAGTTGTTGTTATGCGAACGTGTGTGGGTGCCCCCATTAGCTTTTTTGTAGGTCCAGAGAAAAGATAAACATGATGGGAGTGGATTGGATTATGTTTTCTAGTCCTACATTAATGGCTGATAAAAAAAAAAAAAAAAAAAAAAAATAGTAAATCAAAATGGATCCTTGAAAATCTGCAGCGGTTGAATGCACTAATTAACCACCATGTTCGTTGGAGTGATGGACTATAATTGAAATCATTAGGATTCCCAAAAGAAGAAAATAAATAAATAAAAATCTAAATTTATTGTCCCTTTCTTTTATAGGTCTTAGAAACACTGAAATGCACGGACTTAACAACGTGCAAATACCATCTGAAATGCTAATTAAGAGTATTCGTATATTAGATATAATATTTTTGATGATTTTATATTATTATTATTTTTAAATGTTATTATTTAAATAAATAAAAATATTATTAATTTTTAAAAAATAAAAGAATTAATTAGAAAATATTATTTATTTTTATCTTAATAAATTAATTAACAAGAGAAAAATAATAATTATTATGTTAAATTACTATTTATATTTAAAATAATATGATATGATATGATATAATAATTCATATTATATTTATCCAACATTAATACTTTCTCTCACGTATCAGCTCTTAATATAAGAAGTGAAAGTAAATAAAATTAATAATTTAAAAAGTAGCATAATTTGAACTTAAAATATCTATTTTAAGATTGTGTTAAATTATTATTTATTTTAAAAATTTAAGTTAATAAAATAAAATATAATAATTTATATTATATTTATTAAATATTAATATTTATTTTATAAATTTTTAACTAATATAAATATTTAATTAATCCGAAATAAATGTTTTCAACATACACCACAGAGTTCCATTTCTTTAAGCTTCAAGAAAAGGAGTTTTTATTTTGATGGTAATATATATATATATATATATATATATAAATATATATAAAGTCACCTGTTAAATTAAACTTTAGATTATAAATTTCATTCGCATTCCTCTGTAACCAAAATAAAACTTTTTTTTTTCCCTTTCCCCAAACCATAATAAAAGTGTTGTTACACAAATTACAAGATCAATGATCTGAATGAAGAAAAAACAAAAAAAAAAAAAAAAGAAAAAAAAAAAGAAAAAAAAAAGAAAAACCATACCTTCTTCATTCACTGAAGTCTGAAATTATTATGATTAAGTTCAGTGCTTGAGTGCTGACTCAAAATTCTTCCGACAGTGTTCATATTCGTACTTGGTAGGTGCCGAACAGTTCTTTATTTTTCCTTTTTTTGCTCCACCAAAATTAAGGACCTCTCATTTTTTAGATAAATATTTAATATTGTTTATATTTATTAATAAAATTTGATATATTATATAGTTTTTATATACTCTATTAAGCTGTTAATTTAATATTTTTTGTTATTATTATTATTATTATTTATTTAATGCTAAGTTAGTTGACTAAGTAAGCAGTATAGTATTGCAACATAAATTAATTAAGTTATCATAAATGACATGTCCGATTGTGGGTCCCAAAGTGGTATCGGAAATGTTCCATAAATCCTGTCAACCTTTTTGTCTTTTGAGAGTGGAGGCGAGGCATCAATTAATATCTTTATTTATTTAATTATTTAATTATTATTTTTTTATTTTTTAAGGTTCGACGATTTTCTGTCGACTCTCTGTCGCCTTCATGTGAATTACGATTACCTTTATTTTATTTTTTTAATTAATAAATATAATTATAATATGTCAAATTAAAATTTTGATTTCGGTTTAATTAATATAATCGAATATATCCATTCCGTGGAAGTTAGAACATAGAAGAGGGAGGTTTGTTCAGCAGAAGGACCATTTGGGCCTAGTGCATAATTAATGGGTCATTATTGGAACGTGGATCGATATTAACATGAACTAGTCCGTTACATGGGGCCCGCCTATTTGGAACGAGCTTTTCAGTTTCAGGCTATGCTTTGAGTTAATGGGCTCCTTAATTTGTGTCGACGAAGTAAAATTAAGAAGAAGATGATGATGATTTCAAGTTTCAGTAATGAGAAAGATGCACATGATACGATACAAAATTATAATTATTATATCTTGTTGATGTTCCTAATGACATTTTTAGTTATGCTAATACCTTCTATCGCAGAATTGATGTTGATGTTGATGTTACGTTGTATCATGTTGATGTTGATGTTACCAAACATGAATTAACATGAATATTATAAATCAGTGACTAATCATCACCATGATCATTGTCATCAAAATTACCAGCAGTGCTCAAAGCACGAACCATAAACTGCATGGCTCTAACTCTCATCTGCAACAAGAAGATATAATCAGCTGTCTGTCTAATTGAAACCCCATCTAATCCCAAATTAGTCTCTCCTCCTCCTCGTAATTAACAGCACTGTTTGGAACCAGCCTCCTCGGTGTCCTCACCCTTCTCTCTAAGTCGCCACGATCACAACTTCTAGAACTTTCTCTCCTCTTCAGCAAACCTTTGAAATTTTCTCTCAAATTCCGATCAGTGCAAATTAGATCTAGACAAAAGGGCAAGAGGCTGTGTTTGTAATAGGCTGTGTTTGTGAACAGGATTAGTGGACCACTTAGTAGAGGACAACTAAGGTTTTAACGCTTGTACAAGTTGCCAAACGTGTCTGGCTTTTAGATTTGGTTAACGTTTATGATTTGAGTATTTTCTTACAACTCAATGCACATGCAGTCACATGATTTTGTTCACCCTCTAAACCACCACCTGTCTTTGTAAACACTCTGGATTATCCCTTAGTCATTTGGTTTAGGTATAGATGATAGATAATTAGTTAACTAATCTAGGTCTTTAATTATTACTTAGTATGTATATGATGTTACTTGTTAGGATTGGGATAAGGGTTTAGATTTTTAATGGAAGAACTAGGTTATAGATGATGTTGGTAACATGTCCGATTCATCGTACGGTCATAAACCCTAAGAAAGAGACAATCTCATGTTAAATTAATTAGACGGATGCATTTAATTTGTCGTTAATCTAATTAAAGAGACGGACCCATTAGGCCGCATCATACTGTCTGGCCCAAACTTAATCTTCAGGCCGTTTTGTAATCCTCCAATGGGCCGATAAAATCGTATGACGCCCAATATAAATTTACAATGGTTTTACGGTCAAATCGATCCAGTAAAAGTCAAAAGAGAGTCAACGCGACTAATTTTCAAATCTCCAAAAATCACGGGTTAGTTAAGTTAGTTGGGAATGGTAGTTTGCGGGCGGTTTCGTTTTTGTCGGTTGAGGCTGGCTACTGTTGGGCCCACAAGAAAAATAGATTGGAATGTATAATCTTAAGATGGATAAATGAGCTTATCTCTCATTTTGATAGATATAAATATAAAATAGATATGAATTATTTGATTTTATATTTTAAATTTTTGAGAAATTATATATATATATATATATATAATAGGATGATATAAAATAATTAATATTTATTTCAGATTTTTAAATTTCTGCTGAGACAATATAATATATAAAATTACTTTTAACTTATCTTGTTAATTAAGATATTTAATAAGATTAAATTATCATATTTTTTGAGAAGTTGAGAGAGAGTTCTTACACGACCGACATTGATTTTAACTTATCTTATTAACTAAGATATTTACTAAAATTAGATTTATCATATTTTTGGAAAAGTTGAGAGAGAGTTCTTACACGACCGACATTGACGGGGCCTTTGACGGGGACTTTTCCTTCTAGTTCCTTGTCGGTATAAAGATAATGCATTGCCGCATTTGCATGCATGTGTCCCTACTTCTAGCTAAGATATTATTTGAAAATAATAAGATATTCAATTAATTTATTTATGAAGAGTGGGCCCTACATTATCCGTGACAGTTGGCCAACTAATAACGGTCTCCACTATCCATAAAATAATAATTAATAATAATTAATTAATTAGGAAATCTCTGGATATAGGAGGTTTCATTTTCTTTTCTTCTATTACATGAATTTTTATTGGACCGATTCGCAGATGAATTATCCGAAAATTATGTGAAAGTTTGAATAATAATAATAATAATAATAATAATAATAATAATAATAATCTTTTTATTTATTTATTAGCCAAGCCAGTCAAACTCTTACACGTAGGTATATATAACTTTTAATACATAGTTTGTTTGATCTTCATCAAAAATAGAAAGCGAAGCGAGAAATTCCACCACCTTCTTCTTCAATCCAAGGAACACTCAAACTCAATTTACCATCATCAGGTGACCATTCAAAGGCCACGTCAGCATCACCATTCAGACAGCACTTCTTAGGGGACCCACTTGAGTAGGCCAAGAATCTGCCTCCACCTTTCACTCTCACTTCCGCCCCAGCAATCTCGCTTTCCTTATTCCTTATTATCTCAAACTTCTGGATGGTCCCACCAGAATTGAACATGTTGGTTAATCCGATAGGCGCGAACTTGATACCCGGGCCCACGGTTTCGACTGGAACAAAGCTAAAAAGCTCAAAGGAAGATGGTTGGATAATGATGCGAATAGGGTGGTCGGACCTTGTGGTGCCCCGAATGAGCTTCTCCGCTTGGTTGAGATAGACTATGTACTCTTCCGCCTTCCCCAAATGGGCTGCTTCAGTGTTCTGGTCCCACTCTATATCATTAACATGAACTGTGGCTGATATCGGCTTGTAGCACTCCGAGTAGCCCTTGATCCTTTTCTCCTTCGGGTCCCACCCGGCTCCTTGGCAGTTGAAAGCTCCGATTACTCCTCCATACTATCCAATATTTTGAAAGTAAATTTAATATAGAGTCAGCCCCATTTTAGTATACTTATTAAGCTGATGTTTAAAAGAATTAATATTTAAGATAGTGGACTTTGGTTATATTTTAGCAGCACCAACTTCCAACCTGTCTGATTCACATGAAAATTCAAATTATCTAATACCGGTCGAAAGTTATGTACCTTGTTGAAGTTCCAGATTTTGAGGACAGTCTTGTGATCAAACAATGGGTTCCTAAAGAGGCAATCTCTAGTAGGGAGAGCAAAGTGCAGGCACTTGGGGATAGTGCCATCCGGATAAACAAGTTTCTTCAAGAGCTCGAAATCGTGACCGGCCAATGAATCGCTGACGTAGACAGGACCGCCACAGATAGCCCTTGATCCGGCATGAAACTTGGCACAAATGTGGTCCGATTGGAACATGTCCCAATCGGGTTGTATTATTTGTCCCATCCACATGCTGTTATATGCACAATGGATCATATGGACTCCTTGTAACCAATATACTCCATTCGGATCCCCATTCGGATCTTGGAACCAAAAGTCATCCCCTGCAATAACATAAAAAGAAATACAAGATTCACGTGAGTCCCACTAGATTGATTCAGACTAGATGGCAGTTTGAGCTCACAAAATTCAGTTTCAGCTCAGTTTATGAAACTTATCAAGGAATATCACAAAAAGAATGAACGAGTAAAATATTTGTTTAACAATTAGTAAAAATTGTTTACCAACTCTTCCCATAGAGATTTGCCTAGTTCCAAGGAAGAAGAAATCATTGCACTGTTGCATGCTAGAAATGAGTCCCGTCCCATTGAAGTTCTTTGCAAGAGATTTTGACAGCCCATCATAGTAAGCTTTTGCAAGCTCCACTCTTCCTCCATGTTCCTCAGACACATACTCAAGGCACTGCATAGATCAAATAATCAAAATCAAAATATTTGTTCCGATCAGTTTTTTTTTTATTTTTTTGGTGTGTGAAATGAGGACTTACATGAATGACATCAACTTTCACACCGGTAATCCCAACTTTAGAGAGATACGAATGCATGGAATCATAGAAATCCTCTGCTTGATTCGGATTAACAAGTCCGATCCCACCTTCGATAATCTTCACGACGGCAAGATCTTCCATGGTTCCATCAAGGCCAGAAGATAATTTGCAAGGAAGTATCTTTGAATCTAAATGAGTTGCTCTTGGCCTAACTCCACCCCATGCACCACAGAGAGCATGCCAAACGTAAATATCATCTAGGCCCTTGAATTTAGTCTTCAAATCCCTGGTAAATGCCTTCAATCCATAATTATCAGCCTTTTTGCAAGAACAAGTTTCACAGCCCAAATTACTAGTTTCTCCTTCTTCTTCTTGACCAAACATCTCATTCAACTCTTGCTTTAGCTTCTGAACTTTGGCTTCAAAAGGGGTCAAGTCCTTGACCCCAGATTGAACAGCTTTGCTATACTCCTTCTCAGCATGCTCAATCTCAATTCCCTTAGAAATCAGCATCTTGGGCTTGTTTGGGTTGAAGGGAGGAGGAGTGGGACCCAAAAAGGACCCACCTTTGTACTTTCTAAACTTGTCACATTCTTCAAATCTATGAAGCCTAGCAGTCATTTGAGTACCACCCAAAACAAGATTCTTAGCATCTTCATGTGGGTTTTCACCATCTAAATTGATGCTCTGCCACCCATCATCAATTATAAGAAACCTAGGGTTTATCCCACCTTGAGCAAAATCATTCACTCCATGCCAAATCCCAGTTGGGTTCACTGTCAAATAGAATGCATCCCAAGTGCACCAGCCAAATTTGTCAACTAAAGTTGGGACCTTTTTCTCTTCTAAAAGCCTAAAGGTGTTTAGATAAACCCTTATTGCAGAATAAGCTTCTTTCATCAGATTATAAGGGTTTTCAGACACATGAACATAAGCAATTGAATTGAAATGGGATGATTTCACATGGGTAGAGCCACTTTCCGCACAGATCATTACATGCCCATTTGAGCCAGGGTGAAGGGCAGACCTAAAGCTGCCGTGAATAATGGGTAAGATTAGGGCATATGAATTGATTTCAGGGAGGTTCAAGAGGACCCATTGGGTCTCCATTTGAAGATCCGACCCGGAATTTCCGACCCACATGGTAGACCACCATGTTTTGAACCTGAAAATGCTTACAAATTCCCTCCCTGTGAATTTACCCAATGAATTCAAAACCCTATGGGAAGAAGACTCCTCTGCTTTTTTGAACCCCAGAAAACCTCCCTTGTGGGACTGAGCACGAACGCGTTGTATAAGAGAAAGCGGTGCGTCAGAAGATAGGGATAGGGAAGGGAAGGGAGTGAAGGAAACATTGGTTGGGACTTCAGAGAGTAATGGGACGCCATCAACAGTCAGCTTCCCGTTTGATAGATCGAAATGGGGTCTTAGAGACTCGGATTTGAGAACAGATGAGATGGGTTTTGCTGGGTTATTAGGTGGAGCCATGAGCAGAGCAAAAACAGATCAGAAACAGAGTAAGAACTGAGAGGTAAAAAAAAAAAAAAAAAAAACAAATTAAGAACAGAGCTTAGAGCTTGAATGAACAGAAATGGCAAGAAATCAGCAATGAGTGAAAGAGAGGAGAAAAGGAAAGGTGTCTAGACGCAGATTGTAGAATGGTCTGGTCGCAGTGAGAAGGGGAGAAGGGTGGAGGGTTTACTTATGGGGAGAAAAAGGAGGTGGTGGGTGGGTCCAGAAACAAAATAGAAATATGGGATTAAGGAAGATGATCCAGATGAAAAGGACGTCATGGCGGTTGCCTCTGAGAAGTTTTTTTTTAATTAAAAAAAATCCACAGTAGTTGTTTGTTTGTTTCAGAACAGGACCAGAAGTTATCTTTGAGAATTCCACACGCAAGTGGTTGAAAGTTAAAAGGTGATCTACTTTGGCTCAAAAAAGGGAGGAAACAGAAAAAATGAAAAAAAAAAAAAAAAATTGATCCCCTTTTGAGGCATTTTCGCTTCCGTTTTGAATCAGCTCAAGTTAGATTCTTACATTTTTCTTTTCTTAGTTCCTTTTCCTTCCCTATCTAAATAGAGAGAATGATTAAGAGTTGCCTATCTTTGATTATACATTCATAATGATTTTAAGACATTCTGATATATATATATATATATATATTATATGATAATGTTATATTAAATATAATCATGCAAGTCTAAGCTAATCTTCATTTGGGCCGTTGGGGCAAGTCCACTGAATCCAGGCCCAAATATTGTCCTTCTCTCTTGATTGCCGAATGACGATTATGAATAAAGTACATAAACTTTCAAGCAGGAAGAAATAGCGAAACAGCATTTTTTGGGTGTGAGATTCTGGGAATCAGAATGTAAAAGGTGAAAAAAGTTGTGATTAAAAAGGGTTGAGAATCCTCATCCGCTTTGATTCTCACATCCATTTGTAAATTATTGAATTTCAAGGCCAAGTAATTTTCTGCAGTTTGAGGTTAATTTGGAACTCCATTATAGATGAGAATTTGGAACTCCATTATAGATGAGAATTAGGAACTCCATTTGGATGCATTAGGTTAATTTAAACGTCAGTAAGCTTACCCAAATAGAAGCTCTGATCATGCAAACCTAGAGGTGGGACCGAATCAGCCTGGCTTGCTAATGGTCCGGCCCGAGTTAGCCCCGTTAACCTGTGGGCCGGATCAGCCTGTATCTTAATAAGCCTGCAGGCCGTACGGCCCAAACTCGAGCCCGAGCTATTTATCATCTTTTTTTCCCAACCCATCCCTCTTACGTTTTCATCATTTAAACATTTTTCCCTTTTTTATTTCAAGAAATTTCCCATTCTCATAAATTAATATAACTAAATAAATAATATACTTATATTTTTCCTTAAATGATTCATATTTGATTTCCTTATTACACAGCTAAAATAATTTGCTACATAATAAAATCATATATACATAATATATGTATATAAATTGCAGGCCGGCCAATTTTCTTTTGAATGGACTCGGGCTGGGCCTTGTGTTTTGAGGTCCGAGCCCAACTCAGACTAGGGCTGATAGGGCCAAGCCAGCCCCTTTTTGACACCTATATGCAAACCACATATCCTTTATTAACAATTTTATTACCACAAAGATCATTCACAAAAAGAAAACAAAGATTTCGTAGAGCACATCTTTGTGGCAATTTTGACATATATTACAACATATAAACAAACCCCACTACGAAACAATTCCAACCGAAGGGGTGACATGTTACAAAGAAAGAAAGAAAGGATAAAAAAAAAGGAAGGAAACGCTACAATGGAATCATTTGTAATTTAGAGACTTGACGATGATCAACTTTTCCACTTTGAGTATGTGTTCTATCATCTTCAAGAACCAACAAATTTAGGGTCCTTGATTCTCTTAACCAGGTGGCCATCACCGAACCTGTAGATACAAATCTACCTAAATTACACTCTGCAATCCGGAAGGGCGCACCAATTCCGGTCAGAAGTGCCTCTATTGCAGGTCTTAATGTCCCATCTCCAACCACTTTACTATGCTTGCCCCAACCCGTCAAAATGCTGTTATCAATATCATCATCATCATCATCATTATTATATTCCAACAATATTCTGAGATTCTAGTTTTAACAGCTTATCCAAATGAACACCTAAGTAGGTCTTAGGTGAGGCCCAGTTTGCCCCAGCATTTCTAGAACCCCATTTAGATTTACATTAATAAATCTCCAAGCTCTTAAATAAACAAATCATATCAATTCAAATCTAATCTTCTACTAATAACTCAACTTCAGAACTCTAGTTTAAACGAGGATGTACCTTAATAGTTTTGGCAACTGATGGCCGTCAAATACAATAGAGTGAATATTTAACAACCAAGCATGGACCATCGCATGAGCAGCCCCGGAAGACATGAGGTGCAAATCTAAGCAAGAATCAGACCATAAACTCTCCCATACGTTCCTGTTTTTCCCTTCAAGCACAACCAGTTGTGCGCCTCGTTTCTAATTACAACATTGTATTTATCACAGTTGAAAAATAACCAACATCATGTGTAATAATATAAGTGACTGAAAAATAAGAGAAAAATTGTCAGGTTTACCTGACCAAAGTGCCATAGCATGTCAGTTAGAGCGTTGTAGAAAGCCGAAGCAGTTGCAGAGTCCATGTGTTTAACTTCATCGAACAGAGACTGGGCTTGAATCCAGACGCCTTCACTGTAGCCCATAAGAAGCCCATGGGCCACACCGTAGACTTGATTATCTAATAACCGAAGCTCCTCCAATAACATTGAAGCCTCGTCAAATGAATCACAGCGGCTGCATTTCAAGAAACAGGGTCAAAAATTTGGTCCCCCTCAATATAGATCAAGAGCAAGATCATGATTTTGGATACTATGAAACGGGCTTATATCCCTATGTGAGAGAGGGTAGTGGGCCCCACTTCATCCTCTCACATAGGGGTATAAGCCCGTCTATACCCCCCCCCCCCCCTATGTGAGAGAGGGTAGTGGGTTTGGTGTGTGGGCCTCACTTTGTCCTCTCTCACATAGGGTTATAAGCCTGTCTCATAGGATAGTTTCTCAAAGATTTCACCAAAAATAAAAAATAAAAAATAAAAAAAGAAAATTGAAGAAAAAAGTACCTGCAAGCATTTAAAATGGCTGAAAAGGTGACAACATTAGGCTTAATTTCAAGCTCATGCATCTTACGAAAAACACTTAGAATGCTTGAGATTTCATTGTTACCCTGTCTATCTTTCTTAGCATAAGAATCTCCTTTCTCTCCAGCAAGCTGCTGATAAATCCTCAACACTTGATTATTATCTCCTCCCACCTCCTCACTTTCAACTACATTACATTGGGTCCCACTAGCTTCTTCACCAACAGAATCAACTAAAGATTCACCAATACTAAAACGGCCAAAAGCATCGATTATAGAATTGTAGGTAACAACATTAGGCCTAATTCCTTCCTTAGTCATCTCATCAAGCAAAGAAACAGCAGATTCAACCAGCCCATTTTTGCATAAAGCATTAATAAGTTCACTATAAAGTACTACATCGGCTTTTAACCCTGCCCCCTTGAATTCTTGAAAGACCCCCATTGCCTCTGTATATAAACTACCTTTAAAGTAGTTATCAATCAATGTAGAATAAGTTAACAAATTGGGAGAAACCTGTTTGGACTTCATTTCCGAAAATACCCTTCTAACTTCGTTAAACCTCCCCTGTTTTCCATACCCAGCAAGAAGTGCATTATAAGTAACAACATCTTTCTTCACCCCACAACTCTCCATCTCCTTACAAACATTCAGAGCTTCTTCAAACCTACCAAGTTTAGCATAAATGGAAAGCAATGTATTGTAAGAAACCCTGTCAAGACTAATACCTAAGAACTTCATTTCATTGAATAAATTCAAGGCATCTTCTAGTCGACCAGCTTTTGCATACCCATCAGCCATAGTACTATAAGTAACCACATTAGGCAAGATTTTCTTGGCGGGCATTTCCGCCATGATCTCATAAGCCAAATCCATTTGCCCGCCTTTACAAATCGCATCTAAGAGTGTATTGTAAGTGAATATATCTTGATCAATCCCCCTCTCAACCATCTCACTAAACAAATTCCTAGCAGCTTCCCAAAACCCACCTCTACTACATACAGCAAGTAGAGAATTATACGAAATTCGATCCGGGGTGACCCCATTATTTAACATCTCATTGAAAATCTCCACCACCCTTTTGAACTCAACCCCTCCTTTGCCACAAGCATCAATCACAGCATTGTAAGTGACCAAATTCGGCTTAACACCTGAATCTTTCATTGATTCAAATACGTTTATAGCTTCATCAAAACAGCCAGATCTTCCATAAGCACTAATCAAAGCCGAATAAGCATAAACCGTGTTTCCATACCCTTCATTCAAAGCTGTTTCGAAAACACCCTTTGCAAGTTCAACCTTTCCCAATCTACCTAGAGTACTTATCATAGAGCTAGCTAGTTTTCCTTGCTCGTTTCTTCTTCTCTCTCTACTTATAGCAAACTCAAAAAAGCGAATAGCTTTCGAGCATTCACCTCTATTTCCAAGTTCACGAAGGAGGAAAGTATAATCTTCAGAGCCGGAAAGTTTAGGGCCGAAATTAAGGAGTAGAGATTGGATGGAAAGATCGTCCTTACCGGAATGGAGGGCATGATGGAGAGCTTCCTCGGCAAAGGCAGAGTGTCGGGAAGGGAAGGCGGAGGATTTGGGGCGGCCCGTGTGGAGTTTGGAAACGAAACGGGTGGAACGGCGGCCGGAGAAGTTGGCAGCGAGGTCAGATTGGGAGGTAGGGAGGGAGCAGAGAGAGGGGAAGTGGTCATGGGTGGAGGGTTTTGAGGAGGCGGCGGAGGGGTTGTGGGAGGTGGAGGTGGAGGCAGGAGGATGGGGTTTGGAAAGGGAGATTTTGCGGGCGGTGGTGGCCGAGTTGCTGGTCGGACAGTGTTGGTTGTGGCGGTTGTTTTGTTGTGGGTATGGGTGGTTTTGGTAGGGTTTTGAGGTAGTGATTGAGCAGTGGGGTGGGGTGGAAGCCATGGAAATAGGGTGGAGAGAGAGAGGGGGAGAGAGGGGGGAGAGGAAGGAGATTAAGAGTTAAAAAGGCATGGAGGGATTAGGGAGGTCTAAGGAAGAGAAGGAAGAGGCCATTGTCCACATATGGCTGGATTTCTGAGAAAGTGAAGGATTACGGATAAAGAGAGAGAGAGGGAGAGAGACCAGAACTGAGCTGATTTGGGGGATGAGAGGGTCCTGTGTTTTGGATTTCCGACATTGGAATATCCGCTCCACATGCATTTTTTTAATTCAATTACTTATTCATTTATAATTAATTATATAACCTTATTAGGCTTATTTTTGGGATCTTTTTTTTTCAAGTTGAAAATGAAATTCTAAAAACCACTTGCAATTGGCAAACAGATGAGGCGGTCAACACTCGAGCTTCGAGGGGGAAAAAATGGCTTCTCTCGTACGCTAGAAGAAAAAAATTAAACTAAGAAAAGCCCGCCAACTTAACTTATTCCATTTTTACCATCCATCGCCATGAATGTATGTAATGCTGTAAAAGCAGAACAATGAATTTATTCTTACACACAAATGGTCTCTTGTTATTTCTTGTTGTCCAATCAACTTCACATGAATAGTGAATACTTTCCGTGAAGGAGGCAACAGACAGACTAACAGTTGTATCAAAAATAAAGACCAACTATAAGCTACATTTGCATCAAGGGGATCTAAAATCATAATCTAAAAAAAAATTTTAGTTTGCAAACGCTTATTAAAAGTTTTTAAATTTGTAATCACTAATCTGGAAAATTCAGATATCAGCAGCACAAAATTTGATCTATCAGGAACAAAAAGGCGGTTCATTTTTAGTACGTCTTTTTCCTTAAGAGTGATTTTTGCGGTTCCCTTTTGGCAGTGGTGGTGAATCCTGGCGTGGGTATTCCCACCATGTCTCCGTAAAAGTCTTGCAATCTTCATCCGGTAGAAAGTAAAAGGAAAAAAAAAGTTGTAATTAGAGTACTGGTTTTATTAGTGTTTTAAGAGGGAAAAGTGTTGGAAACAGAATCGATTACCTTGGAATGCTGAGAAAAAGGGCGATCACAGTGACTCCAACAATAAGAGGGAATACAGGTGCTGGAGTCAATTCCTGTATGGAACAGAGGCCGAAGACAAACCACAAATGAGAAAGATCGGTACGGTAGAGAAATAAAATTCAGTTCTTATGTAGAACAACCCATTTCATCTGTTCGAGTGGGTTTGGGAAAGCATTAGGGATCTAAGGTTTATATCTGGTGGGCTGAAATGGTATTGAAGACATCCCAAACTCTTTCCCAAACCTAGGTTTAGCAATGTGGTTATTGGGAAAAGAAAAGATAAAAACTTTAGCGTTTTAGCAAAAAATGCCAAGGCAAGAGTATATAGTATAGACTATAGACTTAACTACACAACTCCTGAACTATTGACATAAATCTGCTGCCGACTAGTAAAGGGGGTACCTGTTTGTGGTGGTTCTGTTCAACTTTGTATCTGAGTGGACCGATATGAATTTGGGGATTCTTCTCCAAATCGACCTCAATAACCTCAGACTCAAACTTGATCGTGCTTGATGGTTGACTAGACCTAAGCTGCAGAAGGTGCTTACCCCTGGGTATACCCTTTACCTGGAAAAAGTTTGAAAGCGGCAAGGGAAATGTAGATTGAACATTAGAAGCATCGCTTGCTGACTTGATTTCCACCAGTATTTGTGAGTGTAGTTCCTCAATTTTATTTCCTTCAACATGGCCACTTAAGATGGTCATTTCTGGTTGTTCAAAGACCAGAAAGTCCAATCCCCTTATATCCACAGACCCAACCTGCAAAACCAAACAATGGCCACTTAAGATGGTCTTTTTATTTATTTAGTTATTTATTTACTTTAGTGTTCATTATGATTTTTGAAATTCTAAAATGTCAAACCTTCACAGAAATTGATTCCGGAGTTGCACGCTCAATCCTGGTGCTACCCAGGTCATCCTGTTGAACTACTTTTATTGTATAGGTTGTGTCAGGGAGAAGTCCCCTCAATCTATAACTTCCAGATAAATCAGTCTTTGTTTGCTCATAATAACCCTTTGACTCTGACCGGGCTTCTACCAATACACCTTCTTTTGGTTGGCCAGACAACAGAGTCACCAAACCTGTAGCACTGTAAAAAGGTTCACAAAAATTCATTTAGCCACTTGCAGCCAAGTATCGTATTCATGAATATGACAATTGCTTAATGTTTGTAACTAATTTAAGTTTGTGTGAGGTTAGAAAATCAATCTTACAGGATGCATCATATTTCTTATTTAGAGTCAGGAAGTTAGAGAAATGAAATGACAAATATCCGATAGAAACTGAATCAGGATAGATAAGTAGGGCATAGACTAAGTGGCAACCATGTTCTTATGTGATTAAGAGGTTATGGCGTAACAAGTTAAGGTTATACCACAAAGAAGAAATTTTGGTTGACAAGATTCTAGATTCTTCTGTGTACAAAGTCATCTAACGAAGATTTCTTGTATGACAACGTAATAGTGGGACTCTTAATAAAAATATGATAATTAGATTCATCGGAAAACAAAAAGCAATTAGTCGGAGTAAGGAGGCAAAATGAAAAAACCTGTAAGCCACACGGGTAGCCTGAAAAATGACTTCTTTGGACTCCCCGGGTTCCAGTTCTATAGTCTGTGCCGCAGGTGAGAACGCATACTCCTGCAGGGCAAGGTAAGACATTCAATTTGATTGTCACTAAAACTAATATCCCTTCAAAATCAAGTCAGTTCACTTAACGATTAATGATGAAAATTGCAAGGAGAAATGAGAATAAAAGAAGCCAGGGAGAGAGGAAAAGAATCCCAAGAAAATAAAAAAAACACACACACTAAACTTAACGTCCAAAAGAACAACCTTTAGAAGAGGACGCAAATAGAAGGTCCCAGGGAAAAGGTTGTCGAATAGGAACTGTCCACCTGCACCTGACACTGAGTTATTCCTATAACCATTGTCACCGCTCAAGGATAGTAGCACCGAAGGAAAAGGTTCCTCAGCCTTATCTCTAGAAAATATCTTTATTGAAATGTGACTAAGCTTCTGGCAAGAAAAGGAATGAGGTCCAACTCTTTTGAGATGGAAGCCAGGCTGCAAGGGAGAAAAGAAAGTTCAACAAAGCTTCCATTCAATTGAAGCAAAGATTTACTTTTCATAAATCGTGTTAAAAAAATTCCAGGACAAGTGGTTCAGACCTTAGAAGCCTTAATGCTGTAAGTTATGTCATCATATAGTGGTCCGCCAATAAAGGAGCCATCTGTCCCTGTGGTAGTTTCAAGTACTAATTCGCCATCCCTAACTGGCGCAATGCTGCCATCAGCAGCAGCGAAAATACTAACATGAACACCATAAATAGGGGGAGAAACTGATCCTTCAATATATAAACCTAGTCGACCAACAAATTTGGGAATAGAAGCTTGGCAACCATCATCTTTCACCGAGACCTGAAAAGGCCGGAACAGAAATTAATTTTTTAGGATTACATCATTCTAAACTTTTGAATGCGGATAAAAAGGGGGAAGATATCTTACACGATGCTGCTTTGGATAAAACAAGATATTCTTCTCCACAGAGTTCCTGTTATAATCCAAGATAAAGAGGCAATAATGACAATGATTACAGGTGACTATTATCAAAGCAAAAATACAGAAATCAGCAAGATTAAACTTCACATGCCTAAAAGAAATACATGGGGGGCAGGAAAGCTGCATAAGAAACTATTTCTTTGAAGCAGGAACTTCCTATATCTAAAGCACCTCTGCGGAGGCAGCTTACGGATGTCTAAGTACACAAGTATAATTAAATACACAACTTAGTTGAAGGCTTGAAACACAGAACTTTAGTCAACTAGCATTGATAAGCAACACTACCATTGCAAAAGTTTAGATACTCAGCATTACATCCGAAAAATGTTAACATTCAATAGGATAATATTGTCATGGACAGTATATGAAAATCATGTAATTTACTTCATGCAAGACGCTCAATTGACAAGTCCATTATTTTCAGACATTTGAGTACTACAAACTCTTATTTTTTAATCGATATGTTATTAATGCTTTTTAACAATATAATTACTAATGATAATGAACCATGCTGTCACTAAAAAACACCTTATCAAGAGAATAGTTTCTGAGCAAAGGTACCTGGAATCCTCAGGAACAAAGGTGAGTTCTTCACCAATGTTAGCCCACACGGAGTACTCATACTTGGGTGTACTTGAAGGGTCATCCGCATTGGAAGTAAGTTTGGCAGTGGTAGTAGCAATAATGCCACCTCCCAAGCTCAGAATGTTTACAACAATACTCTCAGGTAATTTATATGCATGACCAAGAGAGTTTCGCTCAACAATTATTTGTCCTTTAAGAAGATACTTCACTCCGTTCAAATAAATAGGCTGACAAAGAAACAAACAAAATCAGAGGGACAATTTATTTAAATAGATAATTTGGATAAATATAGAAATTCTTGTAATCACAATACCTCTGGATTCGATGTATCTATTTTCTTCGATGAGCTCTCAAAGAAAATACATGAGTTGGAGAAATGAAGTTCGTGCACTCCAGGATACTCTACACATATATGTTGTGAACCTTTCTGCATTAAAGAGAAGATGAGAAATGAACATCAAGGTGCCTAAGTGTCCACCAAGTAATACTTAAATAAAAAAGGAAGTGTCCCAGAGATTGATCTGAGAGAATTACCTTGATTTTCAAATTGCTGAGAGAATCATCTGCTTGAGTCATGGAAGCATCAATATCATGACTGGATATGACATTCACCCAGTAACCTTTTTGAACAAAATCAATTCCTTTCACGTCATCTGTGCCAATATCTAGGTCAATAAAGTCCTGCTCCCAGCACCAGTTATCTTTGCTACTAACACCTTTTGATGACCCATGTTTAACCTAAACAGCAGTAATTCCCAACGATGCATGTAATCAGTGCCAGTCACATTGCTATTATTTAAAAGTAATGATATAAGCATCAATTGATAGATTATGCCATTTAGAAACCCTACAAATCTGACAATTTTTTTATTTTATTTTCAGTTCATCTCCTTACAAGAAATCAGGTAAAATATAAACCGATTGGATGAGAAAACATAGTGCCAAACAGACTGTACCTCTACCCTGTATTTTCCAGGGATGATGTTAGGAAAAACAAATTCGCTACTCTGATCGGTCAAACTAATAGTCTTCCTTTCGCCAATGTCTTTACCAGTCAATCTTTGAAGGCTAATAGAGACAGATGATCCGCATCTCTCTTTGCAGACTACAGAACCATGCACATTGACAAGTGCCTTGACAACAACCAAAAAGAAAAAGTTCCGCAAAAATAGACATTGTCAGGAAAAATTAAGTTCTTATAATAAGCGAATAAGCTCTCAAACATTCATGCCAATTAATAGTTTTGCAAGCAGTATGACAAAAGAATTTGGTTCTAGGTTATAACTCTTGTGATGGAAATTATACCCAAATTCCAGGAGAATTGATATCATATCATACATGTAATATTATGTAAAAAAGAGATCAAAAGGCAATGAAGCGACTGATGAATTCTTTATGGTAAATCTGAAACACCACCTGAGAAAATTCAACATTCAGCAGTGGACTTTTAACTGCAACGTCGAGATAGGATGGCAAGAATAGGAGTCCAGGAGCATTTTCAGATGAAGCTACTACAGCAGATAAGCGATATTCACCAGCTAGAACCTGAAAAGATGGGACGGTTAACTGTAGTTTCCATGGCTAGTGCGAAGATTCAGGCCCTCTTCAACTAGGACATTGATATCTTCCCTTCCAACGTTAGCTACATGATATTTGAGTTTCATTTAGTTAGGCTAACATACCTCAAAGCAGAAATTCCCATTTCCATCTGTCTGTTTGACTTGAGGTTTCACATTCTCTGGTCCATGAGTCAAAGCCACCTGAAAATCACATATTAAGTAGATAAATATAATATATATGAATGACATATCTAACTCAATTAAGATTACAGAATGATTGAATTTACCTTAGCCTTGTATCCAGCATTAACCATCCTAACTATACCACAGACATCATAAGACATTGCCCTAATTACAGCAATTGAAGCCATGTTTGGCAACACCTGAACAAGTAAAAAAGTTAGAAATTATAAGCAGAAACTTCATTTTATTACAATACTATTAATCTGTGAAAATCATTATAAGTGATGTAACCAATTTGTAAGTAATTGGACACTGCCGCCATTAGAAGGAGAGGAACCTTATCAAGCTTCAAGGTAAAGCAATGAAAGATTATGCAATTACCAGATAATCCTTCAATTTTTCGAATTTGTAATGCTCCTTTCTGGCCTCTATGGTATAACGATTGGATGTAACCTACAACATTCAAAGGCAAGGACACTTGAATATTAATAAGAACAATAACATATAACTATAAAGTTGCTGTTAAAGAAAATCTGTTCAGGATCAATTTTTTTACAACCCCAAAGCACACTAATATAAAGCCAGAATTTTTCACAACAGCCAGATAATCATCTTCAAAATTATATTACAATGGATGGATATTAACAAGAAAGAAGAAAAAAAAAAAAAAGAGATTGATGAAGAAATCGGATTTTGGGTAATTTGTGGTTTGAAAAAGAGATGGACAGAGCAGGAGAGAAATAGAGGATGACACTTCAAATCCTACACGCACAATGTACGGCCATGTGGCCACTAATCCAAAACCAAAATTGAAGATTATTAATTAAAGCTTTTTGTCTTTAAATTAAAGAAAAGATCCCCTTAAATAAAATCTCAAAAAATGATTATATTCTCCTTTTACCAAAGACTTACATAAGTTGTGGTTAAGAACACAAATGTGGAAAGGACATATTAAAAGAAAGAAAGGGGGGAAAAAAAAGAAGAAGAGTGGGAGAAACAAAAACTTAAGAATGAAGTAAAAAGAAAAACTGGAACAATTTGGCACAATATCTATCTGGGGGACAAAGTCAAGAAGGGGAGAACTGTGAATTCCATACCTGGTCAAGCTTGTAAAAACCTTCTTTGTCTGTGACTGATCGTTCATGACCGTCAACTATGATTTTAACACCCCCCACTCCTGCAGCATTTCCATCTAGCACACGGCCTCCAACAGAAAATCCAGTAACCTGATCAAATTAACAATAACTATAGAATCTGCAATTGAAAGTATCTACCACTTAAATATAACATAAAAGTTTTTTTCTTACTAGAATCAAACTCGATTTACCAAGACAATATAAGTAAGGCTTATGTGAGGCACAAATTTCCACCACATTGACTTACCACTACTGTATCTAAAATTTTGAAATGCCAGCCAGAATTTTCACTTAAACTTTCAAGACAGTTTGATAATTAGGAATTTAAATTCCCTGGATTAACGAAGAATTGACATTTACGATTGGTCATTGCATCTCAACTTTTAACTTCTATAATAATTTCGGATAAATGTCAATAAGGATGGTCAAAAGGACAGTGCTGGTAATAGCATATCATACCTGAAATTTTTGAGGAACCGTAAAGTGTTGATGCTCAATAATCACTGGCATAATGGGAGGTGAAATGTCAAATGTTGCATTTTCACCTTTGTAGAAAGGCAAAAGCTTATAACCACCTGTCACATAATCAAGTAGCTAAGGCAAGGTCCCATCACAGGCCACGGAAATTGTTGGATTTGTATGTATACATCCCATGCCAGAGCGAATTTCTAATTCAAATTCATGCTCAGCCCACGAGAAAAATACATAAATACAATTATCAATTTATAGACATAATCATGTACAGAAAGAAGAGAGAGAAAAAGTGAAACAAATAAATAAATAAATAAATAAATAAAAATAAAATAAAAGATGTTTACACAAAGAATGGAGGAAATAGCATTGATCAAATGCAAATTTCAAAATTACCACAAGGTATTGATTGAAACAAGAACATCCCATCAGCATCTGATATAGCATGACATAGTGCCTTTCTTTGTCCAGGTACATTACCAGAACCTTGTGGACAATCTACCTCTAAGACGTCATCTGAGTATAAATAAACGTGAACTCCCAATATTGGGTTTCCCTACAAAAAGAAACAAAGGACTTCCTTCTCATACACAGAACAATGTATATTACAAAGCTATATATACTACCTATAGTATGCCCTATGAAGTATACATTCCATCTGCTACAATTGACGGAAGAAATTTACTTAACAAATATGTCATTAAATACGACTGCGCAGAATTAGTTGACTACGAGAAAGTTATACAGAAAAATGGATCTCCAAAAGATGAAAGAAGATAAAGTGAAACTTCTCCGTAAGCAAGGGAAAAATTGATAAAACCAACAAGTAGAGAATAAAGCGATTGATTAGACATAAAACGGATAAGTTTTCACAAGCAGAAACACATGAGAAAATTGAATTTCATCGTCTTTGAAGGGTATTTACCTGAGCAACAACATACCCACGAAGAGTGTAACCAGGGACAAAGAAAACATCATTGATTATGCCATTTCCAAATCCCACCTCCACCTGACTAACACACATTTATTTAGCAAGTGGTCCATAGGACTTAGACCCATGTCAATGATAATAATATATGGTCTTGATTTTTGAATGACAGATTAGGAGGGAAGAGTGTGTAAGAGCAAAGACATAATGTGATGAGTAATTCATACCTGTGTGGTGCCTTTACCTTCAACTTTCAAATCAGGATGTGACGCACGTAATTCATACTTTCCTGAATAAAGAATTAAAGTTTGAAAATAAAATCAACTAATAACTCGAGTGCCTTCTCAAAAGAAAAATGATATAGTAAGCAGAATCGACTAGAAAAATCAATGCTGGCCAGAAAGGCCAGAAAAATAAAGCCTATTTGGTGCGGGGATCTGGTTGCCACAAGCTATCTAGACTTTTTGGCAGAAATAAATAAGTAGATTTTTGTTGAACCATCTTACCTTAACTCTTTCCAGAAGCAAGACACAATCAAGCTTAAAAGCCAGTATCAACTGGGGTATTCTGAGACTCACAAGTGCACCAACTACCCATACTATTCACAGAGTTTGAGTTTAATGATGTTTGACAGTAGGTCGATTGATTATTTGATTTACTTATTGTTTATAAGATTGATTTGGGAACTTTTATACCTGGAATAACAGTTGTAAACAAGTAACTCCCATCAGTGGATGTTACAGTAGAAGACAAAATATTGCCAGCAGGAGACAATAGCTCAACGTTTACATTTGCAGGGCCACCACTTTTTCTTGAACAGCTCTCTCCTCCAATAGCTCCTACTACTCTACCTGATAAGGAGAACCTACAATACATGAATTTAATAAGGTAAGAGTTTCATAAAAGCTGAATCAAGAACTCGCACATAGCTTAGTTGCATAAGCGTGATGTATAAATCAAATCTTAGAAACCACATTTAATACAAACCCTGTGAAACGAAAGTTTATATCTTCATTCGCATTGCAACCAGCATCATCAATGACTACAGGAACCTGAATATTGTATATATATCAGAACTGACAGCAACTTAATTTAAGAAAAGGCCACATATCAGTGATACTAGTGCACAATAGAAAGAAAACTGACCTTTTCTGGGTCCCAAGACCATCCTTCAGGTCCATTGATCTTAATTACAAAAGAGCCCTACAAGATCAACAACTGGCATAAGAAAATTTGACAGTGCATAAAATGTAAAATTAAGATAGCTATCTAATACTCGAGCTGGATTGATGTTTTTAGGTCCATTAAATAGGAACCATGGTCAAATGTCAAATATACCCCTTCCAAGAATGATGCCCTAATGTCAATTGATAAGAAGAATGGTAAGACTGCATTATCTCATTTAAAAGTTTCCTGATCATGCCACGAGTTATTTCAAGCAAGACTAGATTATCCAGTACAGTAAATATGTAAAGCTAACTATGTGGGCTACGAACTCCAACTAAATCTCACAGGTATAATCTGCTTTGAATCCTGCTTTCAGGGCATAGGATGGTTAATATCCCAAGCAACTGAGCTCTTCGTCTCTGCTGTAGGCATTAAACCATACAGCACAAACCACATCAGAACTGGAGAAGTACCTTGTCATACACTGGAATGAAGTAGTAACCATTAGGAGAACACTGAGTACTGTCCTTTACTAGCCCATCTACTGTGCGAAGCTCAACCTACATCAATCACAAAATCTCAGACCTCGGGTTCTTGTTTGTTGTAACCAAATTGGCTAATTATAATTCAAAAAATTTGAGAGGTACCAGTGTTTTACTTTCATAAAAAAGTAAACTCAGATAGTTGTACGGGAAAATCAAAGAGAAATTCAGAAGACAAAAATCACTTATAACAAATGACTTGTGACTATATCGAACTTTCTATTCTACAGAGCTGAAGAAAAACCACAGACATACCGTAATATGAGAATAATCCAATTTCGCATCAGTCGGCTTTCTTGACTTGATCAAAGACGAACTTGCCTACAAGAGAGATTCATAATCAGATAACTGAAAAAAACAACGAACGAACTGATTATCACTTCGCAAATATATTTCCAATAATCCACTTCACATGTCCGCACATTGCAACTGAGGCACTTCAAAGAATCTAGATCCCTGACTTATAGATCCAATCTATCCACAGTCTCTATGCTCGATATTAAATACTCCTCGAATTTCCTAGCAGCCAAACGGGAAGAACAGACAAATCTAAGGAGAAGATTACTTACTTCCACGAATCCACCGCATCCATGGATTGAATCAGCGGAAGCAGCAGAAATCAAATAGATTAAAATCGCGAAGCAGAGAAGAGTTCTCCCGACCACCATTGCTACCAAGCTTGAAGAATCGGATCTCCGCTAATCTGTTCAGGTGAAAATCAGATCATGAGCTCTATCATGCTCTGATTCGTTTGGTTTCTCAGCTGCGAGGGTTTATGTGGTTTGCCCTTTGAACGCGGACCCCGGCCCGCATGCGCGCTGTTCCGTGCAGTGTTGAGCTGCTGCTGCTATTCTGACGTAGTAAACGCAGTCGTATGGTCTGCAAACGGAGTTAATTCAGGGAAATTGTAATTGGGTCATCAGAGACGAAATTATAACAATTGGATTGGGCTTGGCTATAATCTTAAGCTCGGGAAAAAGTCCTCATTTGGACGTAGTAGCCCAGTCCAGATCCTTTCCTAAATAAATAAATTTTATTATTATTGAAAAAAAAAAAACAAAAAAGAAGAAAAAAGAAATAACTGGACAAACTCGTGCTGGACATTCTGTTCTAAGCAAAGGGATCAGAATCCACAGACCGTAGATCTGCAGGGCAAAGTTCATATCAAGCTTCGGATCTCAGGTACTTTCTATCTCATCATAACTTTCACGCGCTTTCTTGGATTTTCCGTCTGAGCGAGAAAAATTCCTCGTTAGGGTTTCATTTTTAGTTAATTGAATAGTTTATTAATTCCCGTTTGATGTTCCTGCATCGATCTACTAACAATTTTGGTTTTAATTAGTTCGATACTAGCTACTCGGTTTTAATTATTTCTTAGTTATGTGATTGAATTTGAAGAGAAAATATGCTCCACTTGAAGTAACAACTGTGATTGGGGTGTGTGTGTGTGTGTGTGCTGCATTTGTTGCATTAATCGGCTAAATTGAATTGGAATGGAGTTCTAATCACAAATATTCTTCATTAGTTCCAAATCCGAACAGATTCAGATGAGTTGCACGGTGAAATTCATACTAACATTCTCATGCCATTGTGGATGATAACTTTAAACATTGTCTAAATGTAGGAACTTGTCTTTTGGAACTGGAACTGAAGTCTGAGCTTTATGGCGAGGATTAAGCCACAAACTCTGCTACAACAGAGCAAGAAAAAGAAGGGACCAGCACGGATTAGTGCCACCACTATTGTATTATGTGGCTTAATTTTAATGTTGGTTGTATTTTTCCTCTTTTCTTCGTACAGACATTGGTCTCAAAGGTTTGTGTAAATTTTTCTCTTCTACTAGTTCGTTCTGTTGTTCATTTGAGCTACCTTGTAAAATTTCAAGTTGTATCTATTTGTTGAAGAGGCTCCGCTATATTTGGAATAAACATGATCTGGCAGTTTTATATGATATGTTTCATTACTCATTTAGAATTTGAAACTTGGAACTGCCTCACAAGTATCAATACTGACAAATATAATTATTTTCCAACCTGTGTTTAGGTCAAGATTTCAAGGAGAGACTGACTTTTCAGGTTCAGAGGTGAGTCTCATGGACACTTCCGTACATATTGTGACGGACTTAGTGAAACCTCTGCACATTTCTAGTGATGCATTTATAATCATGAAAGGGTGTACTCGAAGCATGTGTTTGTGTGAGTTTGTGTCTGTATATTAAGGTTCCAATGCTTCTTGAGAGCCTGGAATTTCGTTCAATAAGTTCCTATATGTTTTACAGACTGAAGCTGTTTCGGGGGATGCAATGAAATCTGACCTCCCTGGATATGTGGTAAGTTTTTCCGTCACTTTCCTGTGTTCTTCCCTTGAAGATTTAAGGGATTTAGGTGTTGGGCTTGACCAGGAGCGATTGCATTGTCAAACTCTTGTCTACCTTATTGCATGCAGTTTTTAAATGCGAAGATGAGTGGCTTTTTTAACCCTTTTTGTACTTGTCAAGGTTTTAACTACCTCAAAAGGCGAAATAACTTTTGAACTTTACAAGGAAAGTTCCCCTGAAGTTGTTGATGAATTTACTGAATTATGGTAAGTATAGGATTAGAATCATATTATCAATATTTTCTCAAAGTTAATATTCATTAGCGTCTTTTGGTCTTTCTTGCCGCATGACATCTGTGTACTTGGGGGCATGACAGACCTGTTCTATGATCATTCTCTCAAATATTCAAATAATTTGTATTTCAGTCAAAAAGGGCACTTCAATGGGATGCGATTTCATCATGTGATAAAGAACTATTTAATTCAAGCAGGGGATAGTCAAGAACTTGGAGTATCTGAAGATTGGATTTTGGGAGGAAAGCATCATGCTAAACCGGATGAAAGGTCGTTACTTCCCAAATAATTTAATTTATTAATTTATTTTATCACTCGTAATGTTATGATTTGCTTCATCTGTGTCATTCATTCAGACTGATAGGTCGTTTTGTATTATTTAACCAGTCTAAGACATGAAGCATTTATGGTTGGCACTCCGAGGAGCAAACAAGGTGATAATAAAGGATTTGAGCTTCTAATTACAACTGCACCAATTCCTGATCTAAATGAGAAGCTTATCGTCTTTGGCCATGTTGTTAAGGGAGAGCATGTAGTGCAGGTACAGAGTTGGTTTGTACAATTTAATAATAATTCTGTTTACTATTTTACTTTATGTTCTCTTGCCCCCTCTCCAGTTACTATGTTGTGTTGATCCATCTTCATCCTAATACGTTGCTCAGGAAATTGAAGAGGTGGATACAGATGAATATTATCGACCCAAGTCTTCAATACAGATTAATACCGCAGCTCTGAGACAGAAAATCTGAAAGCCGGCAAAGGAGAAGTAAAATGTTAGATGTACCATGCGTCACTTTTATACAACCATGTTGTCTTCTCAACTGAACTTATCTGCATTGTCACAGCGTCTCGGGGCAGACTTCAAGACATGGATTACATCCTTGAAAAGAGCTTCTTTCCAACATTTTTCAGTATAATGTAATCGTGCCACTGTAATTTTACTTGCATTGTATACGTGATTTGTTGTTCATACACTATAGTAAGATTATGAAAGTTATCTTGGTTTGAAATTTTAGAGATTTTACCAATTACAAATTACTTTTAAGATCATGAACGTTCTCCCTATTGGATGAAACAGGGTTCAAATCAAAAAAATTTGAACAGAAAACTGTCATACATGCGGACAAATCCTTCAAAGCAACTTCTCAAGTTGTTCAATTTCTGAATATTCTCTTCCTTCAACCTCTGACGCATGTCCCGATAAGCTTTTCCGGCTGCTATATAAACCTTGAGCAGCAAATGGTAAATATTAGAATTCAGACCACTAATACTCTTTGAATTAAGACCACTAATCCTCTTCAGAATCTCGCAAACCTTCTCAGCCATATCCACATCTCTCTCTTCCTCACAATACTTGAGAAAAGCACTAGCCGTTGGAGGAGATGGACTCCACTTTTTACCCTTAACTTCTGACGCAGCCTTTTCGAGATACTCAAGCGCCAAACCGACCTTCCCAGTCCTAAAAAATACACCATAAACAGCTCCCTACCATTAAAAAACGGTTCCTTTTTTCCTCTCGACAGCATCCTCAAACACAGATACAGCATCTTCATACATGTCTTGATTTAAATAAGCACCTATAGCAATCTTTGCCAATCGAATATCAAAAGTCGTGCAATTAGCCTCCCATTCTTTATAACTGTTTCACACCCTCTACATCGTTTATTTTACTAAGAGCTTGAAGCAAGACAACTAATATTGTTAGTTCCTGGAAAATCCTTGTTGAGCTAACCCCATAGTCTTTTGACCTTGTCTAGATTGGGTGTACCGGCATATAGGCTGATGAGGAAATGGTAGGCCGTCCTATTCGTTCTACGGGATCTTATTTCCTCCTCTAACTGCTTAAGTACTACCTCAGCATTCTCAATCTCCTCCGCTTTGATATATAACCCAGCAAGGTTACCATATGTTGTCCAACTACATTTCTTTTCATCAACCCTTTTCATCTCCTCCATTATGCTTTCTACTTCATCTACGCCTTTTAGCAAAGCCGAGCTATTCATCCAGATATTGTAAGTGAAGGTGCCCAATGAGATACCCTTTTGCTTCATTTCATCTACTAGCTCGAGCACTTTTTCAGGTTGGTTTATTTTCATGTACATAGTCATGAGGTCGGTGTAAGCCAAGAGTAGAAGCGAGGTTTGATTCGCCCACCTCTTTGAAGAGAGCTAATGCTTTTTCAGTCATTGTTTCTTTGCAATAGCAGTGGAGAAGAGCTCCATAAGTTAATTGGTTTTTGGCGGAGGGCGAGAGGGAGTTGAAATAGGTTCCCGCATTGGTTATTCATTGGGTTTTTGCAGTGAGGACTAGACGCATGGCGTAGTCTCTATAGGAGTAGTTCATTTGCTTCATCTCCATCCATTTCATTATCCGCAATTTTAGTAGTGGAAAAGCTGATATGGTTCAAAAATTGAAAACTTCAATTTTTATTGATCTATGACCTAACAAGCAGAAAAAGAGACTTACCATGAATCAGAGATTCAGAGAATAATGAAACAATAATATATAAAAGGAGGTGATATGGAGACAGAGCAACGGACCTCGAGGGCATGATGATGTTTATGATACCGTCTGAGCTCCCGATACAACTCTGGAGAGCAGGCTTCCGGACGATTTTTCCCTCCATGATGTACTGATTTAACGTTTTCACCACGCTCCCTCCGGTATCTCCTAAAGCTGATAACCTACTGTAAAGCGGCAATCCCTCATCTTTCGCCATCACCGGGCCCACCGGGCCCAGCTCCACCTCCATCTCCGCCATCGTAGTGCAGAGCCGCCTCACGAGCCATGCTCCTCCTCCGCGAATCAAGCGGCTAAGATTCATTTTCGTATCAGAGAGGTTTTTGGTTATAAGGGTGTACTCCTCACTCTTGAGTGCTTTAATAAGGAGGAGAGATGGGATCCTCTTAAAACGCACCGTTTTATTGTTCCGTTATAAACTTTGTTAACTACTAGTAACTACTTTCCATAGGATAATAAAAATGGAGGCTCTGTCTCTTCTTCGTCCCCTAACGATTTCTTCACTTTCGCCTTACTCGTTTACTCCTTTGAAACCTTGCATACGAAGCCATAGCTTGAACTTCTCCTGCTTCTGCTCTCGTCGATCGGAAAAGGTGATATGCTTTGGATTTTCAGCTCTGTAAGGTGGATACGGTGATTTGAATTTCGATAACGGATTTATTTTAGGTAAGAGATGAAAGAATGGATTCGAAGAGGGTGTACAAGCCAGGAGTGTTCGACGATTTGTTCCTCGGCTTGTTCCGGAGCAAAATGGTTAAGGTAATTCAGTAGTTGAAGGATTTTCTATCGTTCAGGAATCAGGTTTCCCCATTACATTTATATTCTTGAATTTCTGTTTGGTTGGTGAAAAAAAAAAGCATAGAAAATGGATGATTTAAACTTATGATTATCTAAAACAGGAGGTGGGATGGGATTCTGATAAACGTGGATATGATGGACTGATTGAAGTGGCGAACCGGCTCGTGATGAAAGGAAAATCGAACTCGGACACCATGGAAGCATCGGTAATTCCTTGTAGGAAGTAGCATAATGTGATTTTAGTTCATTAGAGAAAAATGCCTCTTGTTCATGTTTTTTCTTTCCTTCCTTTTCTGAATTTCTGGTATGGCAGGTAAGAATTTTGAGGTCTTTATTTCCTCCATTTCTTTTAGAGCTTTATCAATTGCTCATAGCGCCTATAAATGGAGGGAAAGTTGCTGCTGTTATGGTTGGTGAGTTTCTTGATTCTCAGCTGAATAGCCCTTAGACAACAAGTTATGTTAATTGGGACTACATCTTATTCAATGCTTGATTTGTTATCAAAAGTGCCATAAGAAGAAGGCAATTCCGGAACAAACTGTCTTCTATATCAATTGGATGAGTTCCTTTTCATGTACGTTTCTTCTTTCTGTATTTGCTTGGAAGCAAGGGTGACTGCTATAACTTGCCAGTGGCTAATGGGCACATGCACGGTGAACTCGATTGATCTAGCCGATGGATCTTCGTGTCAGAGTGGGGTATATAAGCTTGTGATCAAATTAAGCTGCAGAGTTTTAGATTCGTTGAGATCGGTATACAGTTGAATATGGTCTTCCAAATTGTTTGTTGGTAATTGCTGTAGGTATTTGTTGAAAAATGCAAGTACTTGGAGGAAAGTAAGTGTATAGGGATCTGCATCAATACCTGTAAGCTTCCAACACAGGTCTGTGAAAAAGTCTTTGATGAAGAGATGCTTTGTATACTTATCCATGTTAGGTAATTCATCACACGAATGATTAAAACACTAATTCCTGAAACTTGGACTTTTGTTGTGTAGACTTTCTTCAAGGATCATATGGGAGTTCCCCTACTAATGGAGCCTAACTTCCAGGACTATAGCTGTCAGGTAAAAATCCATAGTCCCCTTATCTCTTAGTGAAGGGTATAGTGGTTTAGGCCATTATTATTTGAAAACTGATTCGCTAACTCATTCTTGTACTCTGATTAATGACAGTTTAAATTTGGGGTCCGTCCACCTCTACCAGAAAACGATAGCACCCTCAATGAGCCTTGTCTGGAGATATGTCCTAATGCCATCCGGAGAAGAGAAGTGACCAGAAACACAGATGTATTGCCATGTCCAAAAGCATAAATTTATAGGAATCCCACATTTTCCATGCCCCGGGCCCTTTAAGTAGCTTAATTAATATACCCCCTCAACCCAACCATGCAGAAATCATAATGTTGATCAAAAAGCCTACCAAATTTTGATCGAAGACCAAATATCAATTTTCTAATAATATAATATCTTTCTAGTGCTAGCAGTTAGCTGGTTACCAACTAACAATAGCTTACCAGAAACTCTACCCAACCCAACAAGTTAAAATGAATTATTTTTAATCACAAAATCAGAATGGATAATGTTCTTCCCTAATAACAAGTGGAAGACGAAGAAACGTGGTGATATTATTTTGTATATATATATATATATATAAATTTAAAGGTATGCTAATAAGTTCAAATAGCTTGTACATTGGAGTAATGGCTTTCGTGCTTGGACGAAGGTATGGACACACTTGAGGGGATACAATGATAACGACCATTGCTTAAAAAAACGCCTCGGAACAAATGCTTATGTATTTTAGAATATTCAACCTTTTTTTACGTTTCTTCGACCGACCGTTTTGACACTTTCTCTCTTTTGGTCTATTCTTTGCATTTCAAAAGTCGGCATCAACGGTTTTCGGTCAATCTCAATTTTGTGGGCTGATTTTGACTTTTTTTTTCCTTTAAAAAAAGAAGTTTATTATTAAGAAAAAAAATAGAAAAACAAAACATAAATAAAATATAAGTCTATACTTACTATTTAATAACTCAGTTTAAATAATTTATAGGGATAATTACTGTATCATTCTAATTTATTTAATTTTTGCCTAAATATTGTCACACTACCACCCAAAAAGGCAAAAAAGAGGAAAAAAGAAAAAGAGGAAAAGAAAAACGAAAGAGAAAGAAAGAACTAGCAGCCAAAAACGCTCTGGAAGCGGAGGAACGAACCAACGACCTCACCAGTCTCCACGAACAGGGGCACGAATCTCGAGGAAGACTGTCTATCGTTCTTTTATTTCCTTGCTCGTACGAGCTTCTGAATCTTGCTGATCAGTAATGGCGAGTTCGCTGTTCGAAGTAATTCGGATTTTCGCGCTGATTACTCCGCCGTCAAATCCTTCCTCATTTCCTGGCACAGAAGATTTCAGCTCCTAGCTAGCTAACTGTCGTCTTCTTCCTTCTCGATCAAGGTCATATGCTTGTTTATCTTTCTCTGCGTCATCTCGCCGTTTTCTGATCCACATCTCGCAGATCTGTAAGTGTCGGCGGTAATCGGTGCCGTTCGTGATGTCCGTGCCAGAAGTTTTCATCAACGCCGGTAATTCCTATATTTCTTTTGTTCATATAAAAAGAAACAAAATCTCGTTATTGACGACTCCTGTATGGTTTGCCGACAAAAATGCAGGAGACACCAGAGAAAGGAAATGAATATTTTCAATGAGATGATGCTTCCGTTCGCCTCCATGAAAACATTTAGAAAATATAAGAGAGAAACATTAGGGCTAAGGTTTTTCTAGAATTTGGCGGTTCGGAATCCAGCTTCTTTTTTGGCCTCTTATTTCGCTAATTAGGACTTTGCAACGCAATAGTTGCTAGACTGGAATTCTTCGTATGCTTGCTAATTAAGAACTCCTTAAAGTTAATATATCGATCTGTTAGATATAGATATTGTAATTAATTGACTAGGTTTATCGCTTTTGGAGTGGATGAGTTAAGCAAGCATTAACATGCAAGTGTATGATCTCAATTGGAATAATCTAGAGATTTTTTTAAGGCAAGAGCTTCTGAGGTTTCTTTGCTTAGAAATTTGATCTGCATATATATTTCTCACAACTTCATTCCTTGAAAGATTGAATTTTTATATCGATCATATACATTATCTAATACAGGTACGCTGAAAAATGGCCATTGCTTTTTCCTGAAGAAATTGGTTTTATTCTGCTTTGTGCTATCAATCACTAGTGCTGATCTACCTATATCTCCTAGTGGAGCTCAATTGGATGCAACTGCCATTCCTCATCTACCTCTTCCTGCAAACTTTCCAGTACATCAATGGCACTGGAGGAAACATTTTTCACCACGTGGTGCACCAATATCTAATCTTCCCTATTATGACCCTCTGCTAACTTCTGGTCATCCCTCTGCTAGCTCACATTTTTCAAAACTATATGTGAAGAGGAATGTATTAACACCACCAGTTTTAGGCTCTGAGAAGATTGCCCCAATACAGTCTAGTGCTGGTTCTGTACCTTCTAGTTCATCTCAGCCACCGTTATCTCCCTACTCATCCGGTAAGTGGTTTGCAATATAACCTGCGTTATTTGTTTGAAATGTGAATTCTAAATGGATTCAATGTTATTTTTCAATATCTGATTCTCTTGATGTTTAATAGTTCGAACTTTTCCTTAACTTCACGTTGATCTCCACATGGGACACCTAGTTTTTCTACTTCAAAATGCTAACTAGAAACAAGACCTTGTTTTGGTACTGATACTGGCTTTTATCCTTAATCTGCCAGATTGTTGCACTCATGACATGGTACTGAAACGGGGGAGTCAGGGATGTGATTGTGCATACCCTATAAAGCTTGATCTTCTCCTTTTAAATGTTTCAGAAAATCCAAATTGGAATCTGTTTATGCAAGAATTAGCTTCCCAGCTTGGTTTGCAAGATTCTCAGATTGAGCTGATAAACTTTTATGTAATCAGCTTGTCGAAGTTAAATATCTCAATGGATGTTACTCCACTTATGGGGTTCAGTTTCTCTGCCATTGAGGCATCAGCGATAAACACTTCACTTGCCATGCATAGGGTTCGTCTAAACCCTACACTAGTGGGTGATTATAAACTTCTCAACTTAACCTGGTTTAAGCCGCCACCTCCTTCTCAAGGTAACTCACACGCCTAAACTGCTCTAGGATTCTGCGTATTTGATATGGCTTTGCATGGCATGGTTATTATATAGATCAAACTGTCTTAGATTCTTTAACTTGTGTATCAAATCTTGAAGAGCAGCTGTTTGTTAAATGAACTATGTTATGGCATTTTCTTGTAAGAGTCTCATTTTCAATTCTCAACCCAAATGAACAAGTACTTGGCCCATTGCGAATGACTTTACTCTCAACTGTATGATGGTGTCACGCAAAACTCTTGATAAGATGCATGCATAATCTTATTTTATGCATACTTTTATGTATTGGAAGTTGGTATTTTAGTATTGTTGTCACTTGTCAGCAGATTGATATGGTCATTTCATTTTCTGTACAGCTCCTCTCAGTGCTGCATCACCTGTGCCCGTCCCAAGGCACAAGTCCCCAGCTTCCACATCTCCTAGTGCTTCAGATAATAAGAAACACACAAATGTGATCCTTTTTATTGGTATAGGAGTTGGCCTCTTACTTGTTGCCATACTGTTCTTGCTAATATTTTGTTTCTGCGCATACTGTCAAAGGAAAAATAAGGCATCTCCAGTAATAACTGGTAAGTAACACAAACTAAGATTCATACCTAGTGATGTGTGTTTTTTTTTTTTTTTCTGTTACAATGTTAGTAGCACTGTTCCCAATGCATCCATGTTTGCGATTGAATAATTTGTTGAAAACCACTTTGGGAGCTCTGATAAAATTCCAGTGCATAGGGACTCCTGTACAATCCCTATTTCCTAGTCTCAATTTTCCCTGTTTAATGGAACCCTTAATCTAGATATATAAGGTGGAAAAATAATATATTTTGGAAAGTTTAACACAATTATCGATTCGTCATTTAATCAGCTTGCTCATCTTTCCTTTCATTTTCCCAGAAAAAGTGATAGGTGCGAATGCGGTTCCGGTAGTAGGATCTCTTCGCCACCCAACCAGCACAAGGTTTCTATCTTATGAAGAACTCAAAGAAGCAACCAACAACTTCGAACCTGCAAGTGTACTTGGAGAAGGTGGTTTCGGTAGAGTTTTCAAAGGTGTATTGAGTGATGGTACACCAGTAGCCATCAAGAGACTTTCTAATGGAGGGAAACAAGGAGATAAAGAATTTCTTGTCGAGGTTGAAATGCTCAGCAGGTTGCATCATCGTAATCTTGTGAAACTTGTTGGTTACTATAGCTGCCGAGATTCTTCACAAAACCTACTTTGCTATGAGCTTGTCCCCAATGGAAGTTTGGAGGCTTGGCTACATGGTGAGTTCATTATAATCAAAATGCTATTAGCATCTAGTTTGATTATTTATTTCACGCGCACACCTTCTTTAGTAGATAGTACAAAATTATGATGGTGGTCTGGTTTTCTTCAGGACCCCTTGGTTTAAGCTGTCCTTTGGACTGGGAAGCCAGAATGAAGATTGCCCTTGACGCTGCTCGAGGACTTGCTTATCTACATGAAGATTCACAGCCCTGTGTTATTCACAGAGACTTCAAGGCATCAAACATATTGCTCGAGAAAAACTTTACTGCCAAAGTTTCAGATTTTGGCCTCGCTAAACAGGCTCCTGAAGGCAGAGGAAATCACCTGTCAACTCGTGTAATGGGGACATTTGGGTTTGTCTCCATATCTTCTTTCTTAATTCTTATGAGTTATTGTATCAGTTTGATTCTGTATTGAGATGCAAAGATTTTGGTTTTTGGTCAGATATGTAGCTCCCGAGTATGCAATGACAGGACATCTACTAGTTAAAAGTGATGTTTATAGTTATGGAGTTGTCCTCCTTGAATTGCTGACTGGAAGGAGGCCTGTCGATATGTCACAACCAGCTGGGCAGGAAAACCTCGTCAGTTGGGTTAGTATTCTTATTTAAGCACAATACAAAGTGTGAATCTGGTTGAGCGTTTTGAAATTGTGGTTTGGGAAAAGTGGTTTGGTTTTTAGTTAAATTGTAAGGGAATACAGATTTTTATCTAAACTCTATTTTAGACCCAAACCAGAAACTCGAACACTCAACCAAATTGCTTGTAATTTTCATTGTTTACAGGCAAGGCCGATTCTTCGAGACAAGGATAGGCTGGAAGAACTTGCTGATCCAAGGCTAGGAGGAAAGTACCCAAAGGAAGATTTTCTTCGGGTGTGTACAATAGCTGCGGCTTGTGTTTCCCCTGAGGTAAATCAACGGCCCAAAATGGGAGAAGTAGTACAGTCGCTTAAAATGGTACAAAGAGTCACAGAGTATCAAGAACCCACTTTACCACCCTCCAACAACAGCAGACCAAACCTCAGACCGTCTTCAACTACATTCGAGTCTGATAGAACATCATCCATTTTCTCATCTGGTCCTTATTCCGGTCCTAGTAATTTTGGCGCAGAGAATTTCTCTAGGACTGGAGTTTTCTCTGAAGATCTTCACGAAGGGCGATGAAAACTTCTCCGAGAAAATTAAATTGTAGCTTTCATGGGGGTTAAAATGCTCTTAACGGGCTATGCAGAGGAATCCTTGGACTGCAGTTTATTGACATTTTAGAAAACTCTGCAGATGCTGTGATTCGAGTTGGAAAATGAATGCTATGAGAGAGGGTATAATACTCACGTGAGAGAGGATAGCGGCTTTGATGTGGATCTTATGTGTAGATCCCTCTATATCTTCTCACATGGGTGATATATGCCCCGATCCATTCTCGCAAGAATGAGTTCTTCTTATTGAATGTTCTCTGTACACGGTGAATGAAATTTTGTAAATATTTATTGTACATTATTGCAATGGGGTGCCTTATATAAAGGAATTTTATTTTCTTCGCTCTTTCAAATTTTAGTTCTTAGTTTTAAGGATAAACCTTAAAAAAGTATACAAAAATGATTTCCAAATTTGATAATTTGGTCATTCTCTATTTTTTGTTGTCAACAGTTGACTGGAACCTAAATCATATTCAGTGATTTGTTGACTTATTGCACTCTTCGGCCCCAAAATCTACAAAAAGGCCCCACTAGGGCTCCATTTTGCAAAACCTAGAAAATAGTTGAGGCGAAACTATAAATTCTACATAACCAAGGGACGTGGTCAAAATGTAAAAGCGAAATTATTGACCGGTAGTAGGCGCGAAAAATTACACACGTGTATAAAAAAAGGCGCGTCCTTGCTAAAAGAAACCATGAGTGCGCAGGATAATTAATCTGCGCACACACTTGCAGCACAGTTTGGAGTTAGAAGAGGAGGGGAAAAAACGGGAAAATGGCAAATAAAAAGGAAACTTAGGAAAGAGAGGGATCGGGTCACTGAGTCGAATCGGGCGACTTCAGTAGAGAATCGCCAAAAAAATGGTGAACGAGAAGAATATTTGTCCTCTTCTTGATCCCCTTGACCACCGCAACCTCTTCTCTATTTTGTCCCTTCTCTCTCTCGTAACCCTAATACCTTCTTCTCCTCCAATTCTGTCCTCAATCCGGACGCCTCCTTCGTCTCTTACGATCCAACTCTCTCGACATACTGCTCGATCAATCTCCCTCTCTCTTTTGCTCCTCGCTCATCTCAGAGGTCTGTTCTCTCTCTCTCTCTCTCTCTCTCTCTCTCTCTTCTTGCTTTCTCCCTCTGCTTTTTTTTTTTTTTCGTTTTTCTTTTTCTATTTCCACCTGGTAATTCTGTGATTGACATTGTGTTGCGTCTAGTTTCATCAATTCTAGTTCTTTCTTTCTCCCTTATGTTTATCTGGATCCTTGTTAGCTTCTGCGTGCGTTTCTAATTTTTATATTTTATTTTTCTGGCGTTTTTGTTTCTTAATGAGCATTATTTGAGCATTATTAATGAGCATTATTTGTTTCTGGCGTTAATGAGCATTATTTGTTTCTAGCTTCTTGATCCCTTTTCAGTTTGTTTTTGGTCAAATTCACTATTTTAATTCTTCTTAGGGATATGAATGATGATAGAATTGAAATAATCACAATGTGATTGTGCTTTGATATAGGATTTGATGATCTTAGAGAAATTGGCACAATAGAAATCCCATTATGGAAGAAAGTGGTGGTAATAGGATTGACGGAATCGGTTCTTCCTTCAAGAGGAAGAGGAGCCAAACTTCTCGCCGGCCTCGACTTGATTCTCCACCATCTTCATCATCAACGCCTTCTTCAGAGAACGTGAGTAAGGTCTCTAGTGATGACACTAACTACAAAAGAAAAGAGCTTCATCTTGATAAATGTGGGCCTAGAGTTTCTTCTCCATGTGACAACAATGAAGGTGAAAAGTTTCATAAATCCAGCAAGAGAGATAGAACCTTCACTTCATTATACAATAATGGACCAGGAAGATCTAGTAATGAGAACAAACGTTGCAGTGAAGGGGTGCTTGCCCCTGCTATTTGGAAAGGCACAAGAAAAGAGGGTGTGCATGATGGAAGGAATGTTGAAACTTTGAGTTCTGGACAAACTGAATCATCTGTTGATGGCTTGGGAAATGACAACAAGGTTAAGAAAATGAGGCTTAAGGTTTGTGGTGTAACTCGAACAATTGAAACCAACTCGACTTCAGAGAAAAGTTCTCAATCCTCAGATGCTACTAGACAGCGACAGAAACAGAGTGTTCAGGTAATTGAATCCTGCAGATGGATTATGATAGTTTTTGTGCTTTCCTCAACTTTTAAAAATAAAAAATCTTTTAAGCATACCCTCCTTAGTCCCCCCTCCCCCCCCCCCCCCCCCCCCATTTTCATTATTGCAATAAATTATTCAGTTTATATTTTTTGGTAAACAAGTTAGTATCTATTGATTTTTTCCTTGTGTTGTTTTCCAAATGTTAAAAGGCTAGAAAAATAAATCATTTGTAAGCACTTTTTTAAATAACGGATATGCTTATAAAACCTTTTCATGATCCAAGTCAAACGAGCACTTATATAACTATTTCCACAAAGTTACTATCATAAATGAATAGTACCTGGATCCCATGCAATTGCATCATGGGTATATGTTTTAAATGCAGGGAACCTCGGATGACAACCATTCCCCTTCAGATAAGAAGAAAAGGTTGCAAGGAATACCATGGAAAGATTTCAAAAGCAGTGGTTTTGATTTGAAAAAGGAGGAGCCTCTGAATGGGAAGATGTCAAAAAGGAATTCCTCTATAAGATCAGGAGACAAATCAGAAACTGTGCATAAAAGCAAGAAGACCATTAAGAAACATGCAAATGATGGAGATTTCAGTGATGAGGATGAAGATGATGAAATTCGATACCTAGAGAAGTTAAAAGTTTCAAAGGCTAAAGCAGGGGGGTATAAAGAAGAAGATGAAAGATCAAGCAAGAAACACCGTAAACTTTCCAGCATTTCTGATATGGAAAATGTGGGTGTATCAAAATCTGGTGAAGCTAGCAAGAAGACCAGATCTGATAGAGTGATTGAACAGTCAGATTACGAGGAAGAAGAAGATGATGATGACAAGCTGGCATTCAATGATGACCTTGAAGTAAAGAATAAGAAGAAGCAGATGATTGAATCTGCCGATTCTGTGATGGAGTCTAAGAGAGAGACAACTCTCACAACACGTCAAAGGGCTCTTCAATCCAGCAAAGATTCTTCTAGTGTAATTGAGTTTCCAAACGGTTTGCCACCCGCTCCACCCAGAAGTGCGTATTTATGTCTTGTCATTTTGTTCTCGTTATTAAACAGTTTCTTAGATGCTGGTCCCATTTATTTGTTTGGTTTCAATAAATACAGAGCAAAAGCAAAAACTTTCGGAGATTGAGCAGCAAGTTAAGAAGGCCGAGGCTGCTCAGAGACGTAGAATGCAGGTCGAGAAAGCTGCCAAGGAATCTGAGGTCTGTTTTAACTCTCTCTTACTCATTACGTTTTTATATGGAAGGATTGGAGTTAAGCCATGACTAGATTGAATTTCTTTCTTACAGGCTGAGGCTATCAGAAAAATTCTCAATCAAGATTCAAACAGGAAGAAGAAGGAAGATAAAATAAAGAAGCGCCAGCAAGAACTGGCCCAGGAAAAGGCCACAAATTCTCAGAGGCTTGCTTCTCACACCGTCCGATGGGTAATGGGCCCCACCGGGACCACCGTGACATTTCCTAATGAAATGGGTCTCCCAAGTATTTTCAACTCCAAACCTCTCAGGTACTATATTTTCACATTTCTGACTTCTAATCATAACACAAAGCTAGCAAATTAGAAATGGCATCTATCTTTGGTATTAATAATGGTCCGTACATAACTTCTGCTTGTATTATTTTCAGCTACCCTCCTCCTCGTGAAAAGTGTTCGGGTCCATCTTGTAGTAACCCATACAAGTATAGGGCTTCTAAATCGAAGCTGCCCCTTTGCAGTCTCGAATGCTACCGAGCAATTTAAGGAGTTTTGGAAGAAACTAGCTGTTAATTTTAGGAATTATCTTACTCTGGGTTGGAGTAATCAACAACTCAAAAGTTAAAGACTCCCTCTGCCTTTCTTTCCGGCCTTCTTCAACAATTGTTAGAAATCCACTTTCATCCAAATTTGGTGAATTTTCAACTCGATCTGTTCATTTTATTTTGTTTCTCGTCTCCTTTGCAAATGGCATTTATTTTATTAGAATTCTGTAAATTCTCACCAACCACTTATTAATTTTTTAATTTCTTTTTTCGAGGGTATATATATACATATACACAGTATGTACTGAGAAACAATTATATTCAAAGTTGAATAAAAGTATTATATATTCCAAGAGAATCTTTTTGCTGGTTTTTTAAGTAATGGAAAACATTTTAGGTATGTCAACAGACAGAACCACCTTAATCTCCATCTCTCCCCATCAGATGTATCTGTATTTATATTTTGCAAGGCACGAGACAATTATATATATATATATATATATATATATATATATTCTGTTCAGTAGGTGGATAAGCATATTAGGAAGGTCAGAGAGTTTCTGTCACACGGGCTCTATATATAATGGACAAATACCAGACACATATATTTATAATTCATGGAGGCATGAATTTTGAGTCTTTGACCGTGTCTAATGTCAACAGACGGAAATGATGAACCATCTGTACGTGTTGCTCACCACTCTTATTGCTCAATCTTCTTCTAGAGTTGTATATATGATCTATCTAATTTCATATTATCCCTGCCTTTATCTAACCCAAGAGAATCATCCCCTTACTTTCTTCTCCTTCTCTGTACTTGTACCATGGCTACTTTCCATTACTTGCAGCAAACAACTAAGAAACTCTTAAACCTAAAACAATCAGTCCACCTCCTTACAATCACCCTCCTTAACCTCTTACTCCCTCTCTCCTTCCTCCTCCTCGCCCGCCTCACTTCTTTCCAATACCTCCTAGTCTTAATCCATTCTCCCCAGCCCACTTCCTTCCTCTTCTCCCTCACCCTCTTCACATACCCATCTCTCCTCCTCCTCGTCTCCTTCATCTGTATAGCCACCCTCTACCACACCTCAACTGGTAAGAAACTTACTCTCATCTCCGACAACCCGCCTGACCCGATCATTACTCATCATTCCAAATTATACATTGCTTGGATCTTCCTATGTTATTTACAAGTTTGCGTTGGTTTGAGCATTGAAGGAAGCATAGACGTTGGGTTGTTTGACGGCAGTGCTTTTAACAGCTTTGATATGATGGTAGGTAGGATTATTTTCCCAACCAGGGTGTTGTTTTTCCTTGGTTTGCATGAGACGATGCTTTGTTGGTCTTGGACGGTGGTCAGACCGGTGGTGGATGATACGGTTTTTGGTGGGCTGAAGGAGGAGAAGTGGGTGGAGAAGGCAGGGGCGGCTGTTAGTTTTGGTGGACTGTGGTGGTGGCGTTTGAGAGATGAGGTGGAGTCCATGGTGATTGTGATTGTGAGTAAGAGAGAGCTTTTGATGAGTATTGGGTTGGCTGATTTTGCTGCTTGGGGTTTGTATTATCTTGTTGTTTTCATTGGGCTTGTGAAGGTTGTCAAGGGGGTTTGGTGGGCTGGTAAGGCTTTGATTTGTACGAGGAAAAGAGACGAGAAGCCTTGTCAGTTTTATATGATTCATGAAGAGGTCTAAATTACTTTTCCTTCTTCTGTCTTTTTTTTTCCTCCTCCTCCTCCATTCATTCATTAGGCAAAGGCCCAGAGCCAAAATGGCTAGCCTTGTATTCATGGTATAACTAGTAATGGTTTATCTTTCATTCATTGTGGCTCTTGCATCAGCACTGTCAAAATCTAAGTTCTAACTCCACAGCTTATAAACTTGCAAAGACCAATCGTTCTACTCAATCAATATGTTCTTCAGCTTTCAGTGTCCCAAACCAAAAAATAAAAAATAGAGCTCTAGTATAATGATGACAGAAAATCTTTACATTTATTTACATTTGTTGATAGCTCAAAGAAATTCTAGAACCCCATCCTCTCGAACTTCTTTCGAAACTCGATATCAAATCCATTGATAGCTAACTTTACGAACTCTGGTTCGGGGAGAGTGATGTGGCATTGGTTGCATTGTTGCTTGAATTGAGCTAGATAGGTATCGGCCGATTCCCCGGTTCTTTGATACAATCGGGATAGATTGACCATTGTCACCTTTAATTTGACTCGATAAAATTAGGAATATAAATGTTGCTCCATTTCTGACCAAGTTCAGATGAAGTTAGGCAGCAATCATGTATATCATGTGAAAGCTTGTCCTATGAGGGAATTTTGCAAACAGTCGTAGCCGGAGCCAGTCATTAGCACCGGCTTCTCCACATTAGACTATATATTGCCGATGTGTTCAACCGTTGACTATATTGGGTCTTCGCCCAAGAAAAAACTAAAATTTGGAACCCGATAGCTGTGAGGGAACGATTCTTGGTCGACTTCATCCAGGTACGGCTTATAATATGCCGATTACGGTGTTACAGATCATATGTCTATTGACCGTTGGTGGAGTGGCTAATCTTGGCTACACGAATATAGCCAGAGATGGTTGGGAGATTTACGACTCACCATCCAAGGGACATCTCCCCGGCGGCAATGCTGACATAAGGAGCTGGTGGTGGCTTGTATATCAGTTGAAAAGGTAGTGATGGATACCTCGGATGTGTCGGCAAACTGCCATTGGGAAACCCAATGCGTATCTCCTCGGTCGAGGAGGCGGCGCCCGCCTTGGTTGGTGAGTCCATCCACTAGTAGAGGATGGTCAGACTGGCCTATAGTGGAAGATTAGGTGGCCGATATAAGATGACCGACATAATTTCTCTTTCATCGGTTCTTACCCCTGAAGGACCGTCAACCTTCAATACAGGCGACCGAATTTGGCCGTCTAAATGCCCCTTATGATAGTCTTATTTGCGGTGGTGGGTAGAGCGGTCCGATTGGTGGTAGATATTGATCGAGCTATTCCAAATGGTCGAGAAAATAAGCCGTTGTATTCTCTGACCATCTTTCGACCGCTTCAAGTCGTTCGATAAGTCGGGTCATTAGTAAGTCTGATGGGTCACACTATTACGCCTCTGATCGAATAGGATACTCTTCAGCCTCTAGATATTCTCCGGAGGCAGCATCGGGAGTCGAGCGATCAGTTCCACTTGATTCGAGCGGATATTAAAACTATTAGCCAGATGAGGCGGTGGAAGTTGCCTTGACAAAAGATCTTAACTGTGACTCCGGGCATACCGAAAATTTAGAGTGGATTTCATATTATCAAGATAAAATAATTGAATGTAAATGCACTGCCAATTACTAATTGAATTAATCTAACTGCTATGTCGAATAGGCGAAGGATTTGAAACTAATTTAGGCTTTACTTTCTTTTTGACATATCTACTTATGAGAGAGTTTAATTAAATACTACCAAATAAAATAAAAATAAATAACGTTAACTGAATTAAAGGGAAAAAGACGAATAAAATAAATAACACTAGTAAAGTAGGATAAAGGACTTAGATATACTAAATCGGCAATTAAATGTAAAGACTATGCTTAGATAAAATCAAAATTAAATTTAGGCTAAGATAAGAAATCAAGATCTAGCATTAATGGCAAGAATAAACAAAATGACATTTGAACTTTGATGAAGTGACAAAAAAAAATGTCTTGTTCATAAATGATGAACTACGACCTTTATATAGGTAAGAACTCAGTACTCTAATATTATTGCAAATACCAGATCTAAGGAGAGAAATACATAATTCCAAAATAAAATGAAAAGGAACAAGTGTAGTATAAGACGGACCAAAAAGTTTAATTTATCATAGCATTGTGTTTGTGTGTTAGTTGATCGAGTGATGATTGAATGATAGATTGTTTTGCCTTCCACCAAGCTAACTATTTATAGGCAATTTTGTAATGACATTCCCGTAATAAACTTGAAGCGAATCCCATTCCTCCTTTTTTAGAAACCATTTCCCACTTTGTGTACTACGTTCACCTTTCTTAGAGGGAGGTTTGAACTCAGTTTTTCCACCGAACTTGGTCATCATTAGGCTTAGGTTTGTTCCAACCCTTTTCCCTCATTTCCCTTTGAATTTCGGCCGAACTCCTCCACTCTCCATGTGTTTTGGCCACAGAGCTTCTCTTTTAGTTAAGAGTATGTTGAATGAGTCTCCACTTTTTGGGGAAAAGTAGCTCAGTTTTTTTATTAAGCAACTTTTTGGTCATAACCTTCTCTTTCTTTTTTCCGTTCCCGATGGGAATCCTAGTCCCATCCCGTTCATGTTCCCAGTATTGACAGGGAATTAAAGTGTTGGTCCCGTCTTGTTCCAGTTCTCGATATTAAGGACCAGGAATGGGAACGGGAACGTGACCACTTTTGGTCCCATTCCCAAATAATATCTAAGAAAAAAAATTAAAAAATTTATTTTTTTAGTCACAATAATATAAAATTATAAGTGTTGAATTAATTTTACTTATGATTTTTATATAAATATTTGTTGTTAATCTACTATTGACTTGGTGATATTTTAAGATTATGAGCATTGCAAGAATTATAAACTCAAACTTGAATTATTATATAAATTAAATAATTAATTATTAATTATAAAATAAAATAAATTTTGATCGGGAATTCCAATCCCGATCTCATACTGATCTAAGTCTATAATGTTGTTACCAAACCGATAATGAAAGTTTTATTCTCGTTCCCAGTACCGATATTGGAATAATGCGAACGGGAATGGTACCACTCTATACTGTTCTCGATGGGAAAAATTCTCACCCCTACCTTGTTCGGCCAAAATGTATGATGGAAGGAATTAGTTTTGTCATTTTTCCGAACGGTCAAGATTAAACTGCCAATGATCCTTTTGCAAGTGATCTATAGTTATTATCTATGCCGCCTCATCAATCTTTGTGAATCTTTGTGACAATTAAATCCTTATGGGAAAATACTATTAGCTGAATTTTACTAAGTTAAATACTATGTGGTCGGTCGAGATAATTATTATTTGATCGATACTTATATTTATTTTAACTAGTCGGCTTAATTATAATAACCAACTTGTATTTATTTTAAATTTCTAAACTAATGAACTCTCAATGTCTACAATTTTTCTAATATCAATACCCCTCCACATACACAAAAAGAAAAACCAATTCTTATATCATAAAAGTGGCTCCCAATATACTTATAGTTAATCTAGAGGGATTGTCCGAATGGTTAAAACTAAAGGCCTTGAGTGAGGCTCATCTTGAAATCTTGAGTTCAACGTTTAAGTAATTACAGCTAACCATCATTTAGCCCCAAAGGCATGGAAATTTACAATTTTTGATGTCTGGATGGCCTAACACTAGACAGAAACTAATTGGGTAATAGTTGGATAACTGCCAAAGACTCCTAGGTTACGGCTATATATATATATAGTGTAATTATTGGAGTCCTTAATTCGGAATTTATAAGCAGCCCTTTTTTTTTTTTTTGCTTTATTCTTTTTCTTTCTCCTTTATTTCAATTCTCTCCGATTTGGAATATTCTACTAGGCTGAATTTCTTAGGAAATTTCTGATTCAGTATACTCCTAAAACCATCATTCTCTTTGGAATTATATGATTGTTTTTGTCAATCTGAACAGAAAACTCATGGTTGCAAACTTTTAATCCTTCTTTATTTAATCCAGTCCTTGTCATTGATTCATTGTCTTAGGTGTTGTTAATATCGGAATGTCAACATCATGCTTGAATTTGCAGCCCATATCTTACATTTTTTAATTCAAATCAGTAAAACTAATAGACAAAATCATCTCATATTAGGGACGAAAAATAAGCGCGCGCACACACAATTGGGTCTATGATGGGTGATGATTCTTTCTTCTCCTTCTCTCCATTTGATTTCAATAATAGCTTCCAAGGAAGCTCTTATGTTCTGTTTGAAGACTCTTGTCACAATGACAAGGCTGTTTACAAAGGCAAGCATAGCAATCTCTTCTCCATAGAAGAATTCGGAGAATTCAATCCTCACTCAACCGATCAAACCAGTTTCTATCAAGACAACATCATCGAGAAAGTAGACCATACAAGAAATCAGCATCAACCCGGATCGAACTATTCTATGTTAGATGAGTTTCAATTCGACGACATTTTCATACCAACACATCCGAACCAAGAACCCGTAAAACTCGTGGAAATCCTTCCCAACCGAATAAGAAAGCATTGTTGCATCCCGCGTCTTCTTTAGAGCTTCTACGAAATTCTGGAAACAAGTTTAAGACTATAACGAGCAAAACAAATAGCGGAGTTTCAGGTCAAGTTGAAGATGAGAATGATGGTCGATTATCAACCGAAGAAATTATGAGAGTTGCTGGAGAAACCTATATTCAATTCTTTCCGCTAGGATGTGATGATCTTTCTTACACCCATATGCACCCTTTTGGGTTTGAGCTCTCAGGCTTATCAGAGCCTGAAACCCGAGATGTTGAACTGGCCCACATTCTTCTATCGGCGGCAGAAAAGGTTGGTCAATAACAATATGATCAGGCGATCAACTTGCTTCATCATTGTGAATGGATGGCTTCCTCAAAAGCAAACCCGGTTCAAAGAGTGGTCTACTATTTCTCTGAAGCGCTTCGCGATAGGATCTACAGGGAAACGAGGAGGATCCCATTTGAATACAAAGAATTAAATGAAAATTTTCAAGGGTTGAGTACTAATCTCGTATTTCTCACATTTCATCAGAAGTTTCCCTTCAATCAGACAATGCAATTGGCTGGGATTCAAGTCATAGTAGAACATGTCGCGACTGAGAGAAAGATCCATCTGATAGATCTTGAGATTCGGAGTGGAGTTCAATGGACAGCTCTGATGCAAGCGTTGGCCGAAAGGCAGGAATTCCCACTCGAGCTCCCACTCGAGCATCTTAAGATCACGGCCGTCGGATTCACTGGAAATCGCTACATGGAAGAGATTGGAATGAGGTTGGTTAGTGTTGCTGAGTCCTTCAACTTGCCCTTTTCGTTTAAGGCCGTATACGTAATGGATATGGTCGACATGAAGAAAGAACGATTTGATATTGAAGATGATGAAACGGTAGCAATTTACGCTCATGCGATATTAAGAACCATGATCTCCAAGCCTAACCGTTTGAAAAACTTGATGAGACAAATCCAAAGCCTCAATCCATCTATAATGGTAGTCGTGGAAGTTGAAGCAAACCACAATTCACCATCATTTGTGAATCGTTTTGTGGAAACTCTTTTCTTTTATAGCGCGTTCTTCGATTGTCTCGAGACTTACATGCAACCGAACCATGAGTATAGAACCATGATGGAAGCTATACTTTGGGAAGGAATCCGAAATGTTGTTGCAATGGAAGGGGCCGAAAGGGTTACCAGGAATGTGAAAATTGAGGTGTGGAGGGCCTTTTTTGCACTGTTCGGGATGGTGGAGCTTGAATTGAGCGAGTCGTCTCTATACCAAGCTGAATTGGTGATTAAAGGGTTTGCTGGTGGGAACTCTTGCACTCTTGATAGGATAGGGGCATGTTTGACTGTTGGCTGGAAGGGAGTTCCTTTTTACTCCCTTTCAGCGTGGTCATTTTGTGGTGAATAATGTCTTAGTGTGACGTCTTTTTCTTCTTCCTTTTTCTTTCTTATTGTGAATGAAATATGAACACTAACTTAAAATGCTCTGCTTTCTCAAATGCTCTTCTTAAGAGTCAGAGTAATGGAACGAAAATGATAGCAACTCGGCAAATTTACTCGCAACAAACGTTTCCAGCATGAGTAAAAGTACTATTGAAAACAAGTAATACATGATAATCTCACCGATACATAACCAACAAAAACACGAATCCGTCATTCGCCAAGCGGCCTAGCCGGTAATTTAATCCCTCTTTTAAGCTGCGAAAGCTGCCTCAACAATGGCATGCTTCTTTTTTGGGTATCCCATACCGATCATGTGACTGAGATATGCCCTACCGTCCTTCACGGTGGCTGACGTGGCCAACCGATGCTTCGGCCCGGTAAAAACTGCCACCACAGTAGCGGTTTCCCACCCGTCCGTGCTCTCAACCAACCTTCCGGAAGGATTCCCTGCCACCACGAGCTTCGTGGAAGAAAGAAGCTCTATACCATCTCCAAATCTCAAGGGACCTCCTTTTACATTAACCAAAGAAACCTTCTCCCCATTCTTCAAATCAACCTTAAACAATTGCCCGCTAAAAGTGTGAATCACTAAAAGATACCCATATGGGTGATATACAATCCCATTCAGCCCAACCAAGTTGTTGTACCACTCTTTCGGAGTGAAAATTGGATCCTTGATAATGGACAGGAATTTGCCATCCGGTCCCACCTTCCATATCTTGTTGGATCTTGCGTCGGTGACGTAAGCATATCCTTCTCCGTCAACTGCCACGTCATCAGCGAAGGCTTTCTCGTCGTCTACAAGAAAATAAAAATAAAAATAAATGTGACAAAAATGTAAATAATAGGAAATTGAGAGGAGCTTTGGGATTATCAAAATACTTAACTAGGGCCGTTAAGTTGGGTTAGAAATAACCGATGCCACGTGGACAGATCATAAGCCGCGAGTGCGCTGTATCTGTTACCGAACACGTCAGCGATCACAACCAGTAGCCGGTTCCGAGGCCGGTCGATGACGATCCCTAGAGAGGCATTTCCGATTAAGTTGGAGTCTTTGACCAGAGGGACTTCATGGAGAATAGCCTCCGGCGACTGCTCGTCGGGAACTGGAATTTGGCCTATACCGCCGTCGAAGAAGGAGATTAAGAATCGACGGTTGAGATCGTCCCACTTGGCGCATTCCCGGAACCAGCCGGTGCTGTGGTAGTGGTACACGTGAGTGGCTGGTTTCGCGAGCTCGAGGGAGACGATGATGGCTACCGGTACGGCGGAAATTATGAAGAGGAGGAGGAGGAATCTGGTCGAGCATAAGAACCCCATGATCACTGCTCAGTCGCGAAGAGAGATGAGAGAGAGTGAGGCGTAGGTAAGCTAAGAAATGTTATTTATTTGTTTGTTTAAATGATTTGAATTGAAAGTACGTAGGCTTTTTAACTTTACAATTAATTAATTAATTATTAAATGGTTATGGTTTTCTTGTAATTTTGGTTTATTATACCTTGTGACAATTTATATGGAGACAAAATGGGTATCTTTTGCTTTAAAGCCCTTTCGGGTACTTCCTAAATGCATGTATCTCCGTTGGATTGAATTTAGAGATAATTCGATAAAATACTATTTTTTCTTAATATTTGTTTTGTTAAATGACTTTTTTCTTAAAATATCTATCACTTAATTTAAAAAATAAATAAGTAAAATAAATTTAAAAATAAAAAAGTAGAAAAGTAAAAGAAAAAAATATGAAAAAATATAATTGTCTGACATCTTCTTTTTCCCCTCCATCTCGATGGTTGCTCGTCGGTTTTTTCAGATTTGCTTGCATTGATCTAGAGAATAACAAAAACAAAGAATGAAAAGAGATTTCCTTATGCACGACCAATAATGGAGAATAACAGAAAAACACGGATCCAGAGAAAAAAAAAGACTAAGACTTTGATCTGACTTGATCGGCCCAAATCTTATTCCATATCGAAAATTATGATATCGGTATGATTCTAAATGTTGTAAGATTATAATATATATATATATATATATCTCATAAAACTAGACTTTTAGAGATTTTCATATAATCCTGAAACAATTCAATTGAGGTTATATAACCAAAGATATAAAATCTTAAAGTTGACTAAATAAAATCTTGAGTTTTTGTCCGAAATATTGAGTTCCAATCTAAAATAGTTGTCTATATATTTCGGACTAGTTCTAAATATTATAAAATTACAAAACAAATATATCATAAAATTATACTCTTAGAGCTTTTCATATAATCTAGAAACATCTCAATCAAAATTATATAGCCCGAGATAAAAATTATTAAAGTTAAGTGGTTCCAAACTAAAATTTTTATCCAATAATTTTGGACTAGTTCCAGATGTTATAAAATTATAGAAAAAATCATGAAAATAAACTCTTATAGCTTCCAATAGAATCTAGCAAAATAGAGAAGGGCGGGCAGGGCTTCCGCAAGGGCCTCCCCCCTCTTCCCGGTCAAGATAGATGGGAAGGAGCCCTATCAAGTAAAGGCCATAACCAGCCTCTTTATTTATGTACGTACACCTTTCTTTCAAGGTGGGGCCGGGCCGCCCTTCCTCCTGCTAATCCGGCCATTTCCGAACCAGTCTTAATCAGAGTTATATAACACGAGATAAAAATTCTTAAAATTGATTGGTTTCAAACCGAAATCATGATTTTAAATTGAACATTCAGACCAAAATCTTTTGTCCAATAATTTTGGACTAATTTCAGATGTTATAAAATCATCGAAAAAATATATGATAAAAATATACTCTTAAAGATTTCGGTAGAGTATAAGAATACCTTAATCTAAGTTATATAAATCTAAGTTATATATATATATATATTTATTATTATTATTATTTAACCCTTCATCTTTGATTTATTAATGGCTAGATCATGGATCCTGTGATGCGCATTTAAGTCGCTCGTGTGATGTACAATTTAATTGGGTCTGGCCCATCTTCATAATCCTTGGTCCTTGATCCGCCAATTTAATTAGGTAAGGTAGACCATATCCATGTAGACCCCACATAACAACCACCACGTGTTCTTTGTACCAACCAAAGCCCAATTATCATACCAGTTTCCTAATTGGGCCGCGCTCGTCCTCAGTCAGCCCATAGCTAGCCAGAAGGTGTGGCCTGGCCAGAAGAGGACTTGGAATTTTCTTCCCTTTTCAGCTTGATCGATCTTGGAGCAAGCGTCTCCTCACTCCCGAGTAAGAACCCTAATCCCCAATATATATTCCTTTTTCTATTTCGATTTGTACGCTTCAGATTCTTTTTCGTAGTTTCTCTTGATATATTTAGGTTTTCTGATTCTGATTTCGCTTGGATTGATTGCGAATTTATGATGCTTCGTTTCTTTATCAATTTATATGAGATTTTCACGTTTTCTTCTTTATTCTCTGTTTGGTTGATGCGAAAATTCTATGTTGTACTGGTAAATATAGCAACGAGTTACTCCTGTCTCCTTGCCATGAGAACTTAGGTAATTGTAGAGTAAAAAAAAGGAGGAAATTAATTAAAATTCTATCCTGTTACTAATCTCGAATCGGATGAAAATTGGTCATAATGATTTAAATATTAAAGATGAAGTAGCTTAAGATTCTTGTTATGTGTGGAAAAGTTGGCTTCCAGAATATAACTCCTATTGTAGTTTGCGGATAATGTTGAATAGAAGACAAGTTTTCCAGGAACAAATCTATGCTGCCTTTGTGAGATGAGGCCTGATTCAGAATGCATTATTCTGTTATGAATTATCGTCAATTCTGCTTGTGATCCTTTACGTTTTTGGATGGTTGTTTATGGATTATTTGTTGTCCAAAAATTGGTTTTGGTGTTGAAAATTGAATTGATTTGGATTTTAACTAATGGTTTTTGTTTACAATCAATGGGAAGAGAATTAAATTATTCCTTTTTTTTTTTTGTAATTAATCTAAGGAGATTTTGTCATTTTAGATTCTGACTTGAGAGTTTAAAAGAAATGGTGGGTAGGCTACCTCATCCGACTCTGAAAGGACCGAGCGTCGTGAAGGAGTTAAGCATTGGGTTGGCACTGGCTTTATTTGCAGGTAGCTTTTGGAAGATGCATCAATGGAATGAGCAGAGGAAAGTGCGGACGTTTTACGACTTGCTGGAGAAGGGTGAGATTGGTGTCGTTGTCGATGAAGAGTAAATCAAATCCAAAACCCTCCTGATCTCTCATTATCTCTTTTTACCACAGTCTTTATTTTGGTTGTTGAATCAAAGATGAACAACCATACTTTTCGGTTCTTGAAAATGAATAATTTTGTCCAGCTGAGTTGCTGAATTCCATTAGTTATGACTGTTTAAGTTGACATCTATACACCTTTTCTGAAATTGGTGATTCTTATGACTCTGTTCACATGTTTTGAACATTTTATGCAGCCGTTTTTCCTTTTTTTCATTTGGTTCTTGTAATGTGCATGATATGTAGGTTGAGCTGGGTAAGCTTTCTTTAATAATGTATACTGGATTTTCTGGATGTATACTGCATTTTAGTCTCAAATTGGAATCAAAATGATTTCCCAAATAACGTTTAAGATCATGTTGACGTGCATGAATGAAGTAAGCCAACAATGGGACTCGATGTTATGAGAAGAATTTGGCCATGGAATTAAATTTTTAGAGCATTCTAATCCGATTATTTATGAAGTTCTTCAAATAAAGTTTAAACTTGAGCTTTTTGTCCTATATTTTTATATTTTAGTTTGATTATTCTATATCAGATTCTCTATTATATTTTTTAGCTCTCATTATATCAAAGCTATAATGATTCTTCAAGTTTTGTTTATATTATTTTAAAATATAGCTAATGTATCGTTTTAAAGAGCTGTCTTATGCATGCATGTATATTTGCATTTGGGGAATTTTGTTTATCTTTATTGCTGCGCTTGAGAATGAATATTCATGTAGGTATTACCCCTTGCCAACTAGTCCAACAATTAAAATACAAAACTAGGTGTGAACTAAAATTCATGTCCGAAAGTACAATTTCATCCTAATACGTGATTCAAATCGCATTTTAGGTATTACCTCTTACCAACTAGTCCAACAATTAAGATAGAAAACTAGGTGTAAACTAGGTGTAAACTATAATTCATGTCCAAAAGTAGAATTCAATCCTAATAAGTGATTCAAATCACATGTTAAGTAAACTGTAGTTTGATTACCATAGAGCCTCGACCAAGTCTATAAATACAACTGGATTTTAAGTTTAAACTTCAAATTGGCTTTAAAAAAATGAGTAAATTTACTTTTTAATTATATATAATATCAAGGAGGACATATACATGATATAACTTGAAAACTTCATGGATAAGAAAAATACAAAGAAATTGTGTAAGCTGTAAATGTCCATATACAGGCTAAAATAATCATTTCGGAGTTAGAACATGTGTTTTGATGAAATGGTTAAATCGTTTGACTTCATTAAGAATGAAGATGATCTATGTGTGTACAAAATAAACTAGTGAGAGTTCAATTGCTTTTATAATTCTATACGTAGATAATATACGACTCATTGAGAATGATATATGAATATTACAGTTTATCAGGCTATGGTATCAAAAAATTTCTCCATGAAAGATCTGAAAAAAGCATCTTATATTTAAGTAATAAAAATCTATAAAGATATATCTAAAAGGCCGCTTGGCCGGACCCTGTCAATAGATGTAGACAAAATGCTAAAATAGTTCAGCATGAAAGATTTCAAGAGAGGACTCCTATCAATGAGTCATGGAATATATCTTTCCAAGAATATGTCTCCAAAGATATAATCAGAGAGGGATGAGATGAGTAGAGTACCCTATACTTCGGCAATAGGATTCATCATATACACTATACTATGTATGAGACCAGATGTTGTTTATGCTCTAAGTGTTACAAGCAGGTTTCAAGACAATTCGGGACACATGCATTAGATTACTATTAAGAACATTCTTAAATACTTAATAAGGATTAAAGAAATATTTTTGATTTATGAAGGACCTGACTTGAAAATTGAGGGTTTCACAAATTATAGTTTTCAGCCAGATATTGATGATAAAAAATCAATTTCAGGATTCATCTTCGTACTAATTGGTTGAGCAATTAGTTGAAAGAGTTCTAAACAGGAAACAACAACATATTCTACTACCAAGGCCGAATACATTATAGCTTTCGAAGCAGCAAAAAATGTGGTTTGCATGAAAAAGTTCATAATAGAACTTGGTATAGTTTCAAGCATGGTTGATCTCATATTAATGTACTGCGATAACAATGGGTAATAACACAAATAAAAGAACCAAGGTCTCATTAGAAATCTAAACACATGCTACGATGTTATCACCTTGTCACCTTAATCTCGTCAATGTTCAGTTCTGGGAACTTTAACTCGATAACTATGAGGCATTACATGAAGCCCCTATCGCTGATTTCGGACCTCAGGGCAAAGAACTCTTCGGACTCCCAAGTATTTAGCCACAATGGCACTCTTAATATTGGTAATCAAAGCCTTTAGTTCCTTCATCTCGGCTCGAGCACCTTCCAGTTCAGCCCGAATGTCTTGAAGTGTGGCTAATCGCTCTTCGACCTCTTGCAATTTGACCCCATCAGCCTTTCTGAGATCGACCTCCTCGTGATATTTCTTTATCTATTGGTTTTTCTTCGAGATCAGCTCTTTTATTTGCTGAACTGAGGCCATGGTGCTCGGTCTTTAACTTCTCATTCTCAGCCTTTAGACATTCAAACTCCTCATGCTGGAAGGACTGAACCGAGGCCCCTATGATGGCTAAGGCAACTTGACACTAAAAATGGAAAGGACTATTGGTTAGTCAGACTTAGTAATGTAAAGAAGTAACATGAGGAAGTATACTTACCATGGCTAGGCTGGAGCTCGAAGTATCTTGAACCTCTAGAAAAAAGAGTTCAACCATCCTGAGATTCTCTTGCGTCAGTTGGAGGTCTGAGGTCTTCATTTGATATTCTTTAAGGGAGCCACCACTGATCTGTAGCTCTAGCAAAGATCCTAAGCCGGACTGTTGTGTCAGGAAGGCCATAATAGAAGTGCATTAAGATAAATGTTGCACAGATGGAGAATGAGCGACACTATGGTGAATGATTGCTTGGGGAATTAGGGTGGCCTGAGCTAGGGCAGTAGGTGAGGCAGGTGAAGAGCTAGATATCTTTATCCTCAACTAGTCTGAAGGGGGCTCCTCCCCGGCTTTTAGCCTCTTGGCCTGATTTAGAATCTTCATGGGAGAGCCTTGCCTTTTCTTGGCTTGCTTGGCCGCAACTTTGGCCTCTCACCTCCTCTTCTCCTCGAGGTACTTCGAGTCGATTAAGGCAACAACCTCACCTCTAGAAATTTTCTTTGCTAAATGTTAAGTGTTGGTATGCACATAGAAGAAAATACTTAAGTGCGAAATATAGATTGAAGGGTTACTATGAGGAAGATCCCTTGGCTCATCTTAAGGGATTGTATTTAAAGGGTTGACTTCTAGAGGCGGGTCATCACAAATAAGGCCGTAGTGGGCCAAACAATCGATGGTTAGAACCATTCTGAAATTCCTCTCATTTTCTAGCTTACTATGATGGTCTCTCATACGGCCTCATCCATCTCAGACAGTGACATCTCAAAGTCGGTAGAGGCTACGAAGGCGTGTTAGCTGGAAAGAAGATTAAAATGCCACGTAACACATGATGACCAATGGAATTATGTGCTAAGGGATTAACTGTTGGGCCCGATTCCGGGACAACCTCAGAGCTACAGCCTTAGCTTGAGTAGGGAAAACCGAGGCTGAGATAAGGTCGGTAGGCATTAGGGTAATTGGATATGGAGAGAAGATGATGATTGAGGCTGGGATCCGATACGGTTAAAGAGAATGTTAGTCAATATGATGACAGTTGAGCAGCATGAGAAGATGTTATCTGACGTTGGGGCTGAGTTGGGTATTGCCCCGCTCGTCCCAGACCTAAAGAAGAATACTCAGAAGAGGAAGAGGACAAGTGAGAGGTTATCATGATGTCTGAGTAGGGAACTTATCTTTGTCATATCATATTGGGGGTGTTTTGACACCGATCATGGAGCAAGAAATAATCAGAACACTAAGTAATGTGAAATAGACAAGTGTAAAGTTGTCTAAGATTTCCTAACTTTTTTCAGGTATAAATGCTAATTGATATAACAATATAAGGTTAATACATTTTTTGAGATCTAAGAAACTTATTATCTATTTTCTTCTTATACTCCTCGAGAAAATGATTAGAGCATCAGAGCGGAGTTGGCAGATCACAATCTCAACTACTCTTTGTTTGTGAGTGCAGGTGTTTGATTTTGAAGCACATTGTCAATATTAAAACTCTTTATAATAGACGGATATCCACGTCAATATCTACTTTTCTATTTTTTACATGCTGGATGCAGTTAAGGCATCTATTAAGTGTGGTTTTGAGCGTATTGACGTTTATTGATTAAGATGCTAGTTTGGAATATCTAAGCAATATTACAATTTGTGAAAAGTTCTCCAAATTCTTACAATAAAACAGATAAAATGAAAACTTGATTTCTATTTCATTGAAGGCTTATCTGCATAAAGCAGTATATATATGCATGCTTAAACAGACTAAGATATTGAAACAAAACTAAGAACTACATAACCTAGACAAAGCAAAAAACAAACACAACTTTAAGCAACAAAAGTAATTTAGCCAAAACGCGTGATTTCAAATGCTGTTTGATTCTAGTTCAGCCCCGCGTGCGGCTAACTATTGGTCAAATCTTGGCTAGTCTCAGTCTTTTGGGTAAGAACAAAATCAAAGACTTGGGAATAATTAATGTGGGGACAAGCTTAGGGGATAGCGGCCTGATGGGCAGAAGACCTAAGGCTGCGCTTCATTATGGCCCGCATCAATGATCAAATAGTTAGCACCGAGGCTAGACCAAGTTAGCTAGTCCGAGGTTGAAGAAGTGCCTGACGGGTAAACGGACAAAAAGTAAACCACGTACTTTGACACTATAGAGAGAGCAAATTTATGTGTGGCGGGAGAAGAAGGTGCTACCACTACCACTGATAGTGAAGTATGTCCAGAGAACAATGAGTATACTAATTAATGAAAGAAAGGATGACATGTGTAACTAAGATTTCTCAGGTATACAAATTAGAGTTTAAGAAAGGTAATCTAACTTTTATAATATAATTTTTTCAAAAATATTTTTCTTAAGTATTTTTTATTAACTTAATTATTGAAAGAAATTAACCGACTCGATCACTTATTATTTCTTGATACGTAGGCATTGCTAGTCCCGGAATACACCATTTTCCTACGACGCCTTTCAACCGGACGTAAATTCAGATTAATAATAAATATATTTTGTTGTAAATTAATTAATTAATTAATTAATTAATTAAACTGGTAATTATATTTAATTAGTAAAAATTAAAATTAAAATTAAAAACTGCGATCAACCAGAATTCCTCTTACGTGGAGACCGTTGCATCCATGTTTCGATGTCGTGTAATTAAGTGGTTCATCAATTCATTTTCTGAAAAGTTTTACTTATTATCAAATCAAATATACAAAAAAGGAAGATATTATTATTTCACAGAAATCGAAAGAACAAAGATTCGTAAACGTTCCTAGTCTAATTTAAGAAGAAAAAAAAACAATTTATTAATGGCCTTGTGAATGTGGTGGCCGGTGGGTGGTCAATGGTAATCACGAGCAATATTGACCGAAAGCTGAGATTTAAAGAGAGATTGAACTTCAGCTGGCTTGACCGATCGATCCACTTACATATCAATAGCACATTCACATTCACATTCACATTTTACCTTGTCGAAACGCATATAAATTTGGGTTTCGTTAGAGAAGGACGGTAGCATAGACTGAATCAGGATTCAGAGTACGGGTGAGGGGGTTAAATACACTATACGGAGAGCAAGAACTTCATTGTTCCTCATGGTCATGTTTTGGGTGTTTGTGTTACTTCTGATGGCGACCTCGGCATCAGCCGATTCACACTACTATGATTTCATTGTAAGGTCTCTTGATCTCTTTCTTCAATTTTTTGTTTTTTTTCAATAATCAGTTAGGGTATTTGATACACTGTTTCTTTCTTAAATCGTGATACAAAACGTATTTTAAAACATGAAATATATAACCAAACAGCCCCTAAGACTAGTTTATTTAGAGTTTAGACTAGCTAGCACTGTAGATATATATTAATTAGTATAGTGCAAAATGATTGTATTAATTAATTGTTCTGTTAATTTTGGTGAAGGTGACGAGGAAAAACTTCACAAGATTGTGTGCTACAAAAAGCATGTTAGTAGTAAACGGCAGTTTTCCAGGACCCACTGTAGTCGTTCATAAAGGAGATACGCTCTATGTTAATGTCTATAACCATGCAGACGATGGTCTCACCATTCACTGGTTCGTATGCCTGTATATACATATATATTTAAATGTCATATATCTTATTTCTATTGAATTCAATTTATGTATCATAGGCATGGCGTGAAGCAACCAAGGAATCCATGGTATGATGGTCCTGAATACGTAACTCAATGTTCTATACAATCCGGAACAAACTTCACCTACAAAGTGATATTTTCGGACGAGGAAGGAACTCTGTGGTGGCATGCTCATAGTGATTGGACACGAGCTAGTGTTCACGGTGCTATTAAAATCTTACCAGCGAATGGAACCACTTTTCCATTTCCAGAGCCTGATGGTGACGAGGTCTTAGTACTTGGTAGGTAAATGCATAAAGTGATTCAACTGTTTGTATTTCAATCAATCCATACAGTGTAGTCACTGATACCATAACGCGGGGAGGAGGGAAACAACTAGTACATTCAGTCGATACTTCCTCAACTAACAGTCAACCAACACAAAGTCAACTTAAACTTCTAGTTTAATTAGTTACTAGGAAAAAGACAGTAATACCCCTTTTCCAGCCCTCCTCTCTACCTAATGCTTGTTAGGTCAAATATTGGTTCAACTTAATTTCTGTAGGTTATCATGATTAATATGGCAGCATCCTAATGTTTAATATTTCAATATTTTGACTTATATAGGTTCCTGGTACACCGAAGATTATTTGAACGAAGTGGTAACAGAGGATCTAGAAACTGGAGATGACTTACCTGACTCAGATTCCTTTACATTAAATGGCCAGCCGGGGGATTTTGTTGAATGCTCACAAAGTATATACTAATCTTTATTTATTTGTTTATTTATTTTCTTTTGTTTTTTTTCTAAATCTGAAATTTGCAAATTAAGGTGGATAAGTTAGCTCATGGTTTGCTAAAAGTGTATCATGACTGCTAATTGTAGAATCATTTGAGTTTTGTATTCCTTTGAAATTGCAGACTCGACATACCGTTGGCAAGTTGACTACGGAAAAACATATCTTTTACGTATAGTCAGTGCAGTCGTCGATGAAGAACTTTTCCTTGCAGTTGCGGAACACAACCTCACAGTTGTTGGAGTTGATGGAAGATATGTAAAACCAATAGAAACTGGTTATATAGTTATAAGTCCAGGACAAACCATAGATGTCTTGCTCACAGCGAACCAATCTCTTGGTCGTTATTACATCGGCGGGAGAAAATACTATAGTCAAGGGTTCTACAACATTACATTTGATGATGTCAACGTCACATCCATTTTAGAATACAGAGGCAATTACTCCTTTTCATCTCCACCTATATTTCCTTCACAACTTCCTAATTACTATGGGTTGACTTATGCATTAGATTTTACGAACCGTCTAAGGAGCATAGGTCCTGTTTCTGTCCCACTCAATATTTCTACAAAAATGTTTATAGCGGCTTCCATGAATGAGATATATTGTGCGAACATTACTTGTGGAGGGCTCGATGGAAACAAACTCGGAACAAGTTTAAATAACATTAGTTGGGCAAATCCGGACACCGACATATTGCGAGCGTATTACAGGTTGGTAATATTCTGACTTTAATTGTGTTGGATATATAGAAAATTTTGAGTAACTAACTATTGATAGCTCAAGCTTAATCATTTTGTTCATCGGCTCATCAGGTTGAAGTTGTTAACAGATTAAAAACAACTTCTATTGCAGGAATGTTAGCGGGGTTTATGAATCTGATTTCCCAGACCATCCAGCTACTTTTTACAATTTTACTGGAGATGACCTTCCTGATAGTACCCTATTTCCAAGCCAAGCAACAAAGGTGAAGGTGTTAAATTATAATGAAACAGTTGAAATTGTATTTCAAGGTACTAATGTGCTCGGAGGTTCAGTGAACCATCCAATGCATATGCATGGTTACGGCTTTTACGTCATTGGGGTCGGCTTGGGAAACTTCGACAACGAAACTGATCCTTTGAATTACAATTTGGTTGATCCACCAAAGGTAACTACTTGGTCAGTTCCAAGAAATGGATGGATTGCAATCAGATTCCAAGCAAGCAACCCTGGTATGATCATCCTTCTATTTAATGAATCGATGAATGGACATTAGCTATTCTTTCGCCTTTCCTTATTCTTCTTTCCCATGTGCATTTTGTTGACACTGCAATTTACATATCAACGTGACTCGTAATGCTTATGTTAGTATGTATGCATGATTTCCTTCTTTTTTAGGAATTTGTGTTAATATATCTTGTTGGACCTTCATTGATCTACTAGCGTAAGTTAGAAGACGACTATCATCGCTGCTTGATGACAACTTCGATTTTCTATCGTTACATTCCATTTCATTAGCCTGAATGAACAAGGTTTAAACTATCAGCTGCTTTTTGATACCATTGTAGGTGTATGGTTATGGCATTGTCACTTGGACCGTCATATGACATGGGGCATGGACACTGTTTTCATAGTGAAGGATGGAGGCACTGCCGAGACAAGTATTCTCCCAATGCCTGCTTATATGCCTTCTTGTGAGGAATCGCTCAAATCTAAAATTAAAAAAGTTGGATCCAAAGGAAGAGCACCTGAGGTAATATTAACATGATTGTATACAATGCTAAATTCAATCATAGCTTGTATAAGTAGTCATAAGAGTTGTGTCTTGTTGGATAATTGCATACTGATATGTAGAAATCGTTGTTATTGTCTCTGATTAAGGAGGTAGTCTTTTGATCGATCAGTAAACACATACATATTTTGTAGGTGTTGTGAATATAGACCAATTTTGTTTAGATTTATTACTCTCTACTAAGAGATTATTCAATTATGTAATCTTCAATTTTAATCAACATTCAATATTCTCATGTAAACAAAATAGATTATAAATGATAATGAACTAAATCAACACAACGAATTATAGTAAGTCATAAGTGACTGAGTTATATCACTTAAATAGTGACCCAATTTGATACCCACTCCAAGACCCAGTAGAATAATGAGTTTTGGGCTTGGGACCCAAAATGGCAATCCATAAGTAAAAGAATGGGGCCAACCGAATTTTGAGGTCACCCCAAATTCAACTACATACTCCACCTTGAACCTAGAAATCTCGTATCATCACTAGTACCCCAACAGTCCCTATCTCGAAAGTCTCTCAAAGCCCGAATTCAATAGTGTGTCACCCCATGTGAAGTAAGTTTAAACAATGATTAAACTTTATCACAATAATAACCTTAGTTCACATATCCTATGGATTTTCCTAAGTTGGAACTTTGGCTATATGAAGTGTCCTGATAGCAATCTGATCTTGAACATAATAATATTTCATATCCACAAGTTTCGTATGCTTATAATGAATGAAATTTTTACTCAAATGAATAGTAGATTGACTATATGAGAAAACTGTATAGATTCCTTCAAGAATTCTGACTTTTCTAAAAAAACCTTGTAACCATATTGCTTTTTTAAAAAGCATCAATCACTATCACATACTCTGCTTCAGTTGATGAAAGAGCAACTAATGGTTGTAATTGAGTCTTCCAACTTGTACAATTCCCTCCAAGAAGGAATTGATAAGAAATTGTCGATTTCCTTGTATCACGATCACCTGCAAAATCAGAATTTATAAAACCAACTAGATTTAAATCATTAGTCCACTTAAAAAAATTTAATCCAAGGTTACAAGTACTACTAATATACCGTAATAACCATTTTAAAGCCAACCAATGATTATATCTCGGATTTGACATGAATCTGCTCAGTAATGAAATATCAAATGACAAATCAGGTCTAGTGATCACAATATACATGACTGAACCTATGACATTTGAGTAAGGTATTTTATCCATTTTTAGTATGTCTTGTTCAAGTTTAGGACTTTGTGATTTACTTAAAATAAAATAGTTTGCAAGTGGAAGACTAACACTTTTACAATAACTAACCCTAAACCTAGAAGCTACTTTCATTAGATAAGTACTTTTATGTAATTTTAAGTTAGTATTTTTCCTATCCCTAATGATCTTCATTCCTAAAATCTTCTTAGCACATCCTAAATCCTTCATTTCAAATTCAGAATTTAGTTTAGATTTTAGACCTTGTATTTTCTCTTTTGATTTACTTATTAGCAATATGCCATCAACATAAAATTAGTATGTAAATAGGAGTATCATCAACATATGAATAGTAAAAATAACAGTCAAACATGCTTCTTTTAAAGCCTATACTAAGTACAAATTTGTCAAACGATGCGATTAGCCTTAGGCTTTTCCCATTCTCTCTTCCGGATAAAGCTAAATCACAGTTAGTTCCACAACCACCTAGAGGAGTCACCACTTGGGATGAGTTGACTCAACGATTTCTTTCGAAGTACTGTCCACCTACCAAGTCCGCTAAGATGAGAAGTGATATAACAAATTTCTTCCAACAATATATGAAATCACTTTATAAAGCATGGGAGAGGTATAAAGATCTTTTACAAAAGTGTCCTTAGCATGGATTGTCAGTTTAGATGCAAGTGCAAACATTCTACAATGGTTTTCTTCTTAATACTCAAGCTATGGTTGATGCAATAAGTGGGGGTGCCATAAATAACGAGTCACCGGAGGAAGCTTATTAATTGCTTAAAGCAATGGCTAGTAACAATTATATGAGACATTCATATAGGAATCTTCCTAAGAAATTCGTGGGAGTATATAAAATGGACAGTTTCATAGCTTTATCTGTTTAACTGGCTGCTATTAAAAAATAATTGGGCTATGTGAATGTTAATGTTATTAACTCTTCTTCTCTAATTTGTCAATTTTATTTAGGAAACCATTTGAGTATAGAATGTCAAGTTGGAAGTCCTTTTGCTCAGCCTGAACAAGCCAATAATGTCAATAATTTCCAAAGAAGGCAAGGGGATTCGTACTCGAACACCTATACTCCAGCATGGCAAAATCATCCAAATTTTTCATGGACTAATGATAGTGTTCAAATTTCACCTCATGGGTTTCAAACTCAAGAGAAGAAATCAAATCTAAAGGGTGCGTTGTTTAAGTTAATTGATGAGTGGAGCAATAGATTCAACAAGAATGAGACTCTACTCTAAAATCAAGAAGCAAGTATTAGGAACATTGAAATACAAGTGGGACAAATTCATAACATGTTAGCCGGACGAACTTAATGTACTTTTTCAAGTAATAACGAGAAAAATCCCAATGAGCAATTATAAGTTATCTATTCGAGGAGTGGTAAGCAATTAGAATAGATACATACAAATGAATCTGATAATGGAAAGAAAATTCAAACAGAGGATAGCTAATCAAAAGTTACAGTTCCAGTTCTCAAGAGCCACAACATAAATTCAAAAATAGGAAAGTTGAATCGAAATTCTTTTAATTTATATAATAATGATTCTAAACAGTCGATAAACAATTTTCAAAATTTATTAATATATTTAGAACTTTACATATTAATCTTTGTTTTGTAAATATGTTAGAGCAAATTCCAAAATATGCAACATTCTTAAAAGAGATTTTTACTTACAAAAGGAAATTTGAAGAGAATGAGATAGTGATATTTACTAAAAAAAATATAATACTTTACTTCAAAAAAATTTAAAATATATTTATTATTACAAAATAGACCTTTGCATACACCCGAGGAGCAAAGGACTACTTCCCAAAAAATGGACTTAAGCTCAGTTAAAAATTTGAAATTTTCAGGGAGTAATTAATTGTCTTTGCACTATTCACCCATGTCGGAAGACTTGGACAGGAGATAATCCGATAAACCTTGTTCATCATATTCAGAAAATTTTAATACTAGTCCAATCACTTCTCCTTCCGGATACCAAAGACCACTTACCGGCTTCTCCACACACCCTACTACCTCCTCAACTACCGGCTCGACCATCACTTTAGCCAGTTCTTTTCTTTTCTTTTTTAAGATTCAAACCCCGGAAAGAGTTTTTGTGATTCGAATTCCTGACCTCCTCTGTAAAAATAATATCAAGTGATTAGTTGAGCAAAACTACTTTAGCCATTCTGCTGATCTTAGAAGAGCTGCACTTTTGAGGTCCGTTTAGATGAGGAATCAACCTTTGTCGGGTCAAGCCTCGGCTTAGGAGATTCTGTAGCTGTTGTTGATGAGAGCTGAGTATCATCATCAGATAGAGAAGGATGGTTTTAATCAGGACAAGTCTTGCAGGGTTTTGGATACGAGCGTTGCTAAGGAGGAGGATGAGCCCGAGTGTTAGATGGTTATGAAATAGAGAGAGCTTTTTTTTTTTTTTTTTTTTAATTATTATTATTATTGTTTCCTTTGGTTCTCTAAATTTAACTTCCGTGACTATCTAAATTCTAAACTCCAGTTTTGGGACAGCAAAAAATTTTCATCTCGGACAAACGACGATATATATGAAATAGAAAAAAATTTCAACCTTAAACGTTAAACCCAGGTGATCATCATATTTCAAAACGTAACATCACAACAAAATACGGATCCGTAAACAAATAACAGCCTACAACATTTCTCATGTTAAAGAGCTAAAACCCCATTTTATATGGAACAAGTAGGAGCTAGTAAACTGGACGGTAAGAAGTAAAAAACTAATTACCCATAGAAAATGGATGGTTATATCCAACTCCCTCTCACGTGCCTACCATGTGATGGTTATTCCAAGGCTAGAATCGTTGAGAGATTACTGGGCAAAAGTTGACAGAATGTTTTTCTTCAAGGTGAACTCATCAGCCTTTGCCGGGCTTATCGACTACATAAAAAAGGAACAATTCAAAAACAAAGTATTAGTATCACTTGCTAACAGGTTCAGACATAACACACGATTATGCAAATTATTTGGGACTAGGCTTCTCACCTTTTCAAGAATGCGCTGGAGCCGCTCGATTTCATTCTTGGCATAATTGGCTCCTTTCTCCAAACTATTTTTAGCAGATTTCAAGTATATCTTTCCATGCCTACAAAATGGTAGCAGTAAACATCCATTACTAAAGATATAGAAACTAACCTACCGTTTCAAGCAATAAAGCAGAACCAAACGGCCAAAGACTGACATTTTTCACATGAATATACTAAAATCAAATAGAAATTCAACCAATAATAGTACCTGGCAGAGGACCCTTCGAGCTTCTTAACTTCCTCTTCTATCCGGGCAAAAATGGACTTCTTCTCTTCATCCTTGGCTGCCACAAACTCCTTGACCAAGGCATCTAAATGTGCAACTTTACCAGCCTACATCGAAATCAAATATTTAAGTACATAGTAACAGAAAGACCATATAACAATTAAATTTATTTAGGCCAGCTGCTTACTGTTGATGTAAGTTGTCCCTTTCCATCACGACTGGTGCCAGATTTTTCATTAATGAAGTTCACAAAGTCGTTCAAATCTCTGCCTCCATCATAGTCTTCACCAGCTTTGTTTCCCTTTGGAAAGAATTTCAATGTAGGAAATCCACTCACACCATACCTGCATGTACATTACTTGTCTTTTTGTATAGACTAGATAATGCAGACCCAATGAAATCATATTTTTAGCAGACTTACTTCTCAGCTAGATCTTTGTATTTGTCAGCATCTAGATTAGCAATCACTACTTCTTCCTCTGATTTGAAAGCTGTGGCTACCTTTTCATAGGTCTGTAAATACGAATGAAGGATCAAGATCAATATTTGATGCAAACTGAGGAGGCCTAAATCTATATAATTTGAAGAACAAGAAAACAAGCTTACAGGAGCAAGGCTCTTGCAATGACCACACCTGAAATAAAGTAGGATTCATAAGATACTACGACTTAGATTAAACTCTGAAGACCAGGAGAGTATAATATAAAATAAAAAAGGGGCTACAGATAAAAAATATTAAAAGAAAAAAATGTTACACCAAACACAAATAATACAAGAAAACAAGATAAAAACAATAGTAATGAGATTGAAAAAAAAAAAAAAAAAACAAGGAACAAGCATGATTACCATGGTGCATAAAACTCAACCAAAACATCTTTGGTTGCATCCAGGACAATCTCATCAAAATTATCAGCTGTGAGAATTGCTACATCAGATGGAGTTGCAGCTAATTTCACATTGGTCCCTGTATAAAAATGAAAAAAGAACAATAAGAGAATGTTATCGTCCAACCAGCAGAAACTACGAAGTAATGATAAACATGAGTAGTACAAAAAAATTTCTTAGTAATCATCTTCAAGAGATGTGAAATTCTGACTTCTCGGATATTATGAAAAATAGCTTAAAAGAGAGACGTATAAAAAAAAATGCATGGCAATCGCACAATTGAAGGCAACCCTATAAGATATTAGCAATGAGCTATACCTCCTTCTGTATTAACAAATTCAGTCAGGGCCTCTGCTGTGCGTGGCCCTTCATACCTGTAATCATATTCGCCATCAATTTTTTCCACAAGTTAAAAAGGGTTAAAAAAGCACAAAATGAGTTGTGACTTTACATTTACTAAAACAAATGGCTAAAATTTTAGTTATTAATCGGTTAAAATAAGCAATACTCACTTTTTAGGCTCCAGTGATCCTTTAGGAAACCATTGAAGTGTTGGGTAGCCAGAAACTCCATACTTGCTGCATACACTCTTATGCTCATCACAATCAACCTGTCCAACATTATATCTTAGCGTTAAACTCATATAACAACAAATTAATTTTTCTAATTTAGATTTAAAAAGTTTAGTCCATGAAAAAGTTCCAACTTTCCGGGAAAATGTCAAGATTGTCCTAGAAGTAAATAATCTAATGAATAACTGACTATAGAATATCAAGAAAGATTAAATTGAACCGTCGTTAAACCAACTGAGCTTACCTTTCCGATTAACACAGACTTTGCTTTCTTAAAGCTAGCCCCAAGGTTCTCGTACTCTGGAGCGAGCTTTTTACAGTGACCGCACCTATCAACCAACCATTAAAGACTGAAAATCAATCACAAAAACGTAAAAAGAAAAATTATGCTATGCATTTGTAAGCATACAAACTGAAAATTTAGAATCACCGATCATAAAACAAAACAGATATAAAAGAGTGATTTGCTCAAACATACAGATCTACTGCTCAACTAATCACCGAACAACATCGAAAGATAATCCACTTTAATAGGATCGGTATTCTCGACTACAGGATTTCGATTTCTATTTAATCAAAAACTTCATGAGGCAGGAAAATTCAAAAAATGATGAGATATTGAAGGATTGATTACCATGGAGCATAGAACTCGACGAGAGCTCCTCTGTCTTGGCCTACCTCCTTCTCGAAGTTATCTCCGGTCAGTACAACGACGTCATCTGCTAGAGCAGATACAAATAACAAGGCCGCCAAGGATCCGATGGCGAACCAGATCTGATACTTCTCCATTTTCTCTCCGTCTCTGTTTTTCTCACTTCACAAATTTCCGGAGCTAGATGTACCTTCCTCAATATATATATATATATATATATATATATATATATATATATTTTTTTTTTTTTTTTTTTTTTTTATTTGTTAATTAATTTTTCTATATATTTTTTCTTTCTCGTTATATGTAAATTTTGGCTGCTCATCCATATTTAAGGGACTTAATGATTGCCATATTAAAAATAAAATAGAGGAAAAATATTGTATGTTATTTTTATATATAAATTGAATACGAGTTAATAAAAAATAATATTTTTCTCTCTTTTTTTTTTTTTTTTGCTTAGACAATTGGTAGGAACTTATTTCTATTTGTTTTTTCATCTCCTTCAAATGATAGATAATTCTCTAATTAAATTTTGATTGCTCTTTTACTAATTTTCAATCCATTTTATTTATTTTTAAAGTTTGGAAATATGAAAATGATAAAAAAAATTGTATGAATTATTGGTCCAGACCGAGTTCTCAGTTGAGTTCTCGGCTAATATCGAATATTAGATCTGAGTTCTCAGTCCATACAGAATTTTAAGTCTGAGTTATCGGTCCAGACCAAGTTATAAACGGAGTTCTAGGTCTAGGTCAAATTCTAAGTCCGAGTTCTTGGTCTATACCAAGTTCTAGGTCTAAGATGCTTAGAAATATATTTCTATCTGGATCGAGAACTTATTTTGAACCGAGAACTCGATTTGTACCGGGAACTCAATCTGATCATCATATTCAAAGAAAAAAAAATTAATAATTATAAAAAAATATAACTCATAAAGTAACTATATTTCAATCAATTTATATTTTATATTTTTTTCTTATAATATAACATATCTTTCAACTCTTAAATTTATAAAAATAACCAAATTTTACACACAAAGACAGTTATAAAAAGAGTGAATAATAATTAAATTCGCTTGCTGACGGGGAATATATGGGACTACGGGAAGCTTGTAAAATAAGCTAGAATTATAGAGTGCGGGTAACCTCATTGGAGATAACGTGCACCCCGCGTCTCACTGCTGCAATGCTAGTTGAGAACTGACGTGGTTTATTGACGTGTCAAAATATCTGAGGTCGAGCTTCGTTTTATTTTAAATGGGCCTGACCAGAAAGGCTTGTGATGATTGATGTGATTTGGGCTTTTCTCTTTCCAGCCCTTCTTCTTCGATTCCTCCCAGTCAACATCAAACCAAGTACCACGAAACAACAAAGCGACATCCTACATGGCAACCTCCTATTGGAGGAATCAACAATAGGCTTGCGCTCATTGGTTGATTACACCACGAACACGTTGCAGAGCGAAGTCACTGGCGAGAGTCGTCGAATCCTTCTTTGTGGAACTGACTTCACACCCAACTTCAGGGAAGAACTCCGATACATTCATCAGAACACTTGAGAGAGAGAGAGAGAGAGGCGGTGATTTACGAGGAAAAGCTAATTCCTTAACGTTTTCCTATCTGAAATCAAAGCATTACGTTAAATTGATCTTATCAGGGGGGATTCGAGTATCTCCCGGTTCTTTCTCAGGCGTCCAGCTCGTTTGAAATGGCGCATCGTAGAACAAAGCTCGCTTTCCTCTTCTGCGCGCTCTGCTACGTTGTCACTGCCATTGCGGCGTATGCATATTTTCTCTATCTTCGCCAGTTTCTCATTATTGATATTGTTCCCGAATTATTAATTAATGCGTGCAAATGTGGAATTATGGTTTGCAGTCGTGTCATGGTGAGTTGATTTTCATTTTTGTTTGCAGAAAGAGCTACTATGATATATTGCAAGTTCCGAAGGGTGCGTCGGATGATCAAATCAAGAGGGCGTATAGGAAGCTCGCGTTGAAGTACCATCCCGATAAAAACCAAGGAAACGAAGAGGCCAATAAGAGATTTGCAGAGATTAATAATGGTATTCCTTTTTCCTGATTTTTGTTTTCCATAGGTTTCGTTAGATTACGGTATTTCATTTTGTTTTTGGACTGAACGATTTAAAAAATAAAAAAAAAAGCATACGAGGTCCTTTCGGATAGCGAGAAGAGGAATATATATGACAAATATGGTGAGGAGGGTTTGAAACAGCATGCAGCGAGTGGTGGAGGTAGAGGTGGTGGAATGGGAATGAACATCCAGGATATTTTCAACCAGTAAGTTCGCTTCCTGCGTTTAAAAATATTTTAGGCATTGAAAAGGAAGTAGAAGAATTAAAATTGGTGAATTTTTAGAATTATTGATTTTGGAAGGATGGTTTTGACTATGGTTATAAGACGCATGAATAAGTAAGAAATCAGAGGATAAAGGAAAGCTTCTTCTTTATGGTATCATTGGAGTACCGTTCTCTGTGTTTGCTTCTTTCCTCCATGCCTCATTTTTCTTATCCAGGATTATTCATTATTGGTTCTCTTTTTATTCATCATAATCCAAAGAAACTATTATGGTAATTTAGTGCAGTACAATGTGAATTGCAAATGTGATTTCCTTATCTCTCAACTTAAGAGTTCCTTGTCTTTCATCTACATGGATGATGGATGTACTATCACAAGTTTACTGAATTACCTTTTTTCTTTCCATGTCACTTTAAATTTCACATTTCTAAATATATGAAATTTGGTTATAGATTTTTTGGTGGAGGAGGATCTATGGAAGAGGAAGAAAAAATTCCAAAAGGTGATGATGTCATCGTAGACTTGGACGCAACACTTGAAGATTTATACATGGGTGGTTCATTAAAGGTAATGGTCAGCATTTATAGTGTTCATGAACAATTTTTAAAAATAAGCGGGACAGTTCAAAAGGTGAACGTCTTTGAAAGAGTTTTCTTGGGTAATTTTATTTATTGTTAGTTATGTGATTTTTGGGTGACCCTTTATTCATAAAGGTATGGAGGGAGAAGAATGTTTTAAAGCCAGCACCAGGCAAGAGGCGATGTAATTGTAGGAATGAAGTCTATCACAAGCAAATTGGTCCGGGAATGTTCCAGCAGATGACAGAGCAGGTACATAATGCTTCTAACAATCTTTTCTAACAAGGACTGGCTGAGATTTTTCTTGACCATTTTTCCATGGCCCTTTTTGTCTTCAATTCTTGTTATATGACCAGTGTGATTGATAATCTGACTTTGCTTATTCAGGTCTGCGAACAATGTCCAAATGTTAAGTTTGAACGGGAAGGATATTTTGTCACTGTCGATATTGAGAAGGGGATGCAGGATGGGCAAGTAAGCATCTATCCTTTACAGGAGCTTTAGATTATTTTACATATAAACTTCGTTTGGCTTCAGTTTGAACCTCTATACAGGTTTGTAAAGCCCATAAAATTATGGTAGGGCGTCAATGATAAATTAATATAGTGAATCATTAAACAATAAACATTTGTGATCCCTAGAATTATGGGTAACTTGTATTTTGCAGGAGGTGGTTTTCTATGAAGATGGTGATCCTATAATAGATGGAGAAGCTGGAGACTTAAAAGTTAGTTCACCTATCTTCATATAGCAAATTCTACTTAATTGTGTTCTGGAAATAGCAAAAGTAACTAGCTTTTCTTTGCAGTTCCGTATCCGCACAGCACCACATGATCGCTTTAGAAGAGAAGGCAATGACTTGCATGCCACTGTCACTATTACACTGGTAATTGTCAACCCAATAAATTTGCAAATACCTCATGTTCTAGGTCTATTAGATGTTCAAGCATCACATGTTGGCTTGCTTCACTTTTGAGCTTCGAAGGATGACATGTTTGTATCACTTTTGGGCTTGTATCATTTGAGTTTAATATTCTGAACCTTTCTATATTTCAGGTTGAAGCTCTTGTTGGCTTTGAGAAGTCCCTCAAACACCTTGATGAACATTTGGTGGATGTTGGCACAAAGGTGAGTACAAGAATTTCTAATTAGTAGTAACACTTTAGTAGAGACTAAAAAAAATTTCCCTATCAAGTTTTAGGTTTTCTTTCAAACTTATATACAACTTGGTTTACTACTCAGGGAATCACAAAGCCGAAAGAAGTGAGAAAGTTCAAAGGCAAAGGGATGCCATTGCATTTTAGCTCGAAGAAGGGGAATCTTTTCGTCACATTTGAAGTTCTTTTCCCCAACTCGCTAACAGAGGATCAGAAGACAAAGATCAGGGAAGTTCTTGGTTAATTGCAAGGGATGCTCCCCAATCTAACATGGCGAGACGACAAAGAAAAATGAGAAGGCTCTACCTTTTTTCTCCATTTTTCTTTCCTGTCTCAGGATTTTCTGTTTTTGGTTAACATGTTAATCTCACTATCTATAGTTACACTTTCAAATCATCAAACCTCAGCCTGATCTTTCCGAGCTTATACCGCACTTTTTCTTTTCCACCCCTTTTAGTCTCTTTAGTCTTTAGTTATAGTAAGTAAATGATCTTGGATTTGGTATTTCTTTACCAGACGAAGTAGTTCTTATGTTTATTTGTCCTTTCCTTTTTGGCATTAATGAATACTCATAATAATGTTAATACATTGTGAACTAAGAGGTTTTTTCTTTTTCTTTTTCTTTTTTATGTGTCTGGTGTTGATTAATATTTAAATTAGTCTTTTATTTTTTATTTTAAATCCTAATTACTTTTATTTTTCCTCCCTCATTCTCCCTCTCACGGTACACTTCTACTCCCTCCCTTCTCTCCTCTCTCTCCTCCATCACTCACCTCCTAGAAGTCACCCGGCATCTACGTAAAACTCAGGACCTAAAACCTGGCACCATTGAAGAATCCAAAATCCAACGCTGGCTAAGAATCCAGTTCTTCTTGTAGTTATTTGATTGTTCGCTGACCGCGCGGGGTTATGGGTTTTTTTATGTTTCGGTTTCGACTCTAAGCCAGATTGAGTAGCTGCTGCTAGTCCCTCATCTTTTTTGGACCCTTGCAGGCCCAGGGGAGAGGTAACCTTTTGTTCTTGCAATCCAGCCATCAAGAGCCACATTTTCTTAAGAGAAAACAAAACACAAAAATTCAAGCCTTATCATTATTAGCCTTGTTGCATTATGCAATAAGAATGATCGGAATACTCTAAATAGGACAATTCGGATTCTCTTTCTTTTTTCTACTGATATGAAATTCTGGACTCTAGTTCTTTCTTATTTATACACAGCAAATTCGGTAGCTAGGAAATAAACTAGGTTCTTTATCACCTAAGCTTGTGTTGATAATTATGGAAAAAAATCAACTTTTGCCTAGTTAGCCTCTGTAAGTGCTACTTCTCCATGAGCAGACTTTCTTGAGTAGAAAGTTAAGAAGAATTTTCTAGGTTCTTTCTCTAATCAGGCCTAAGACTGTTTCTGAAACGCTTCCATAATATATGGCTCCTTCTTGGCTTTGTGACTGCTCTCCCTTAGGGGCCGGTGAAGAACCCAAAGCCCAGAACCCAGCACAGCCTTCAAAGAATCAAAGAACTTTGAGAAGAAATGAGTTCTTCGCCAGCGTTGGGTTCTAGGTTCTGAGTTCTGTGTACGCATAGGCAAACTTCTCATCTTCAATAGGTAGGTGAGTGAGGGAGAAGAGAAGAGAAAAAAACAAAAGGAAATAAAAAATAAGAAACCAATTAAATGACATGGCTTAATATAAATGACAAGGTACATCCAAGAAAACATCTGTGAACTAATCTTATCAGACTTGGCTTCATGGTGCCTCGAAAAGATCCGAGACAATGCGAAACACACAATTTGTCACCTGTATTAAATCGGTGACTCCTTCTACCTGAGAGCTTTAAGCTCAAGAAAAAAACTACTGCTGTTCCATCTTATCCTCTTCAAAAGCCTTCCTCAGCTTCTCTTCATCTGTCTCAAAAGCCCTCCTTGCTTGTTTTAGCTCCTCATTCATTGACAGCAGTTCCGAACAACGGTTAAGTTTAGGTAAGTCCTACAATTTTTTTACAAAGAAACGACTAAATCCAACGAAGCTAGAGAGGAAAATAAATAAATAAATAATGCTAATGCAATAAGTTACCTTGCGCATTAAGTACAAAAAGTCCTCAACAGATAGCTTTCCCCTTTTCGATCCAATATCTTGGGCTTTATGAACCTGCCGGGGGGGGGGGGGGGGGGGGGGGCATGTACTCTTCAGACATAATACATTATCATACTGTTTCAGGAAGGGCTGAGCTCCTGAAAATTTGTCTAAACTTCCTTACCAATTCAGTGATGTACTCTACAACAATGTCCTCCATAAGTGCAATACTCTCTGGTAGGGGCTGATAATGCGCATCAAAAATTTCACTAGTTATTACATAGGAACAAGTACTGAAAAGCAAGATGCAGTATTCAATGTTGACTCTTATCTATCATGGGTTCCGGACTAACTAGAAATGGTGAATCAGAAAGTTTAAGCTTTGTATTTCTCTGTACTAAATAAAAATAGCACAGCAACCTTATGTTTTCTTTCCAGAACTAAGAACAACTCCATACTTTAGGAGACATCAAAAAAACTAAACAATGTAGAGAAAATCTTCTAGTCCGTTTTTAACGGGTGCAAGGTGAGAAGATATGTTGTCCGCTAGCAAGCAATATTTAACTTAGTGATACAATCTGGAACGTCATACAAAAAATTGCTAAGAGTTAATTGAAAGAAAGAGCTAGATTATTACTTTTACCCATCTCGCGTCGCTTTCTAATACAAGATTCAAACATAATTAACCTTATTCAAAGTAATAGTAATGTTCTTCTTCCCCCTCTAAAGAATCCAAGAACTACAAAATACTTCATTAAAAACAGAAGATGCAACTTACATTGGGATCATCTCCAAAACCATACATCATGTGTTGCACTGCAATTTGTGAGGAAAAAAAGTTATTATACATATATATATATATATATATGTATAAGTTAAACCCTAATTAACCAACTTACGCTCTTTCTGAAATACTCCTCTTTTGCGCTTAAACGAACTTTCCGATGGCTGTGATGATCCAGCTCTTGGTTTTGAGGAGGGTCCGGCTGACGCGTTGTTCATCTTCTTCACTCAATTTCCTACCTCAAATACGCCATTTTCAATTAAATCAAAGAACCTATATACTTGTAACTTTTTTCTTTACTGAAAGATGAAAGAAATCATGAATACTGAAGAATTAGAACAGGAAAATTGAAAGGAAAACAAAATAACATCCAAGGAAATTTTCAGCATAATTTCCTCGTCCCTACAACTAACCTCTATTTTCGGAGAGAATCGCCGAGGAATCTCCGATTCCAATATTGTCAGCTTCAGGAAAGAAGATAGTTGCAGAGAGGGAGGGAGGTAAGGACAGGGATTATAAGCAAATTGGGATTAAGTAATTTAAACTAATTATTGTAAGATGCAGTTTCATGGGTTCTTCATACTGGGCTGGCCTTTTCAGAATCTGATTACGGCCCATAATACCTTGTCGGGCTATAAACCTATTTTTAAGATAAAGCCCAAGTTGAATGGCATTTTGAGCCTTTTTGGGGTCTCCTATGCACCAAAACGATATAGACAGTTCAATTTTAGATGAGAAAGTGTCATGCAAGTGAATACCATATATTAATTTTGTATTTATTTATACAATTAATTTTTTGTATTCAATAACGGTTTGAAGGGTACCTGTTTTGTACCGACCATCAATTCCGTGGATCCCAATCCCATATCTAATAAGTTCCTAACTCCTTACCAACTCTGTTCACTCTTCAATTGGAATGCAGGTATCCATCCACCAATAAAATAAAAAAATTAATTCTTAATAATATTCTGGAAAAGTGGGCCATGGGGCCCAAAATAGTAGTGGATCTATGATGTAGCCCACGACAACGCCACGTTGGCATATCTTGCCTTGTAATTAAAAGTGGGCCAAAATATAATTTTGAATCTGCCTCCAAATGAAAATTTAAATAAGAATTCACCACAAAAATTTTAAATAATTAAATTACATTGAAAAGTTTTTTAAAACTAAAAATTTAAGAGAATTTTAATTTTTATTAAAAAATTATTGATAAGACAAGCTTAATCAGGATATGATATAACATGCTTATCAGAAATTTTGATTTGTTTTATAAATTCTTCTTTTTAATTAAATTTATTTTCAAACTAGATTTAGATTATATATATATATATATATATATATAATTGACAAAAATGAATTCTTAATATTTATATCGAATAAATTTATATTATTGGAATTAAATTTTTTATTAATTTAATAAATTATTAATAAAACTTAATAAATAATTCTTTAATTGAGATATAAAAAAACTATTATCTATTAAAATTATTTATTTATCAAAATTCAACTATAATTTTTAAAATTTTAATGTATGAATAATTTATTTTTTAAAACTACAATTATGTTTTATTTTGCCCTTAAAAGAGGGACAGATAACTATTGACTTAAACGCGAGTACACGTCGGTTCGTCACTCGCAGGAAAGTCAGCCCCAGCCAAGACAGACATATAAAAAGCGTGAGATAGAGAGACCGGCTAGGACACGTCATTGCACTGTGTCGTTGATCAATAGATGCTGACATGGCAAAACCAAGAGAGATCCAGAAACTTTTGAGAGAAGCGTGCGTGGTGGTCCATCCACCACGCGCTTTCGTACGAAACTCAAGCTCCTTCTACAACCCAACAAATGGCAGAAACGTAAATATATTTAGAAAACAAATTGCACATGGGAAAGCGGAGGTGGGTACGTGAGGGGCAGAAATCAAATGTATTGTCGTTTAAAGCTAATGAATAGAGGTTGGTCACCCGTCTCTCTGTTTCGTTTCAAAAGCTGAGAAAGGCACGACCTTTTTCTTCTCTCCCTCTCTCCCTCTCTGCAACGGAGTAGAACAAGACCACTCAAAATTTCAAGATTGTGTCAAATTTCTCGTATTTATAGGATTCAATTTCAACGAAACAGAAGATTTTAATTAAAATCAGAGGAAGAAGAAAAGAACAAGTATTAAGAAGGAGAATGGATGGTTTGTGTTTGAAAGCGGGGATCCATGGCATATCTCCGTCGATCTCTGTGAACGGTTCTTTGTTAGAGGTCCGTTCGAATTCGTCTCACGTGAGTGCGGTGGTGGGGAGGTGTTCGTGTTCTTCTTCTTCTGCGGCTTCGTCTACGGTCGAGACATCATTGCCGCAACAGAAAACGTCTTCGTCCTCTGCGTTGCCGAGGTTTTCGTTTAGGTATCCTTTGAGATCTCTCTGGCCAGGTGGAGGAAGGTGCAATGGGATGGCTCTGGACGAAGCTGTTTTGGTGGAAAGTAAAGAGGAAGCCGGCAAAGGTGTTGGTGCAGAGGAGGAAGAAGGGGAAGACAGAGCATTGGTGGGGTCGGCGGAGGAGAAAAGCGGAAACTGGGTATTGAATATTCTGAACGCGAGGCCCTTGTGGAACGGCGGCGACGCCGTGGAGGAGGAAGAGAAGGAGGCAGAAGCGGAGGCAGAGGAGGAAGAGTGCGATGCTTGCAAAATTCTTGACGATGGTGAAGAAGAAGAAGAGATTGAATTCGACAGAGAATCGTTTTCAAAACTGCTTCGAAGAGTGACATTAACGGACGCAAGATTGTACGCTCAAATGTCGTATTTAGGCAATCTGGCCTATTGCATTCCTAAAATTAAGGTACCGCAGAAATTTTTCTGATTGATCTTCCCTCTTCCGATTTAATAGGATTCATTTGAAAATCAGGCATTTCGATTACATCAATAGTAGATCTTGGGGGGGGGGGGGGGGGGCGGAGGAATCTTTTTTAACCACTTTGTTCTGAAAAAGACCATTTTTAGATTCAATGGCTGCTTGCTATGATCATATACAACATTTTGATTTCTAATTATTGCAGCCTGGAAATCTATTGAGATACTACGGCCTAAGATTCATAACCTCTTCGATTGAGAAGAAGGAATTGGTCTCGGCCTCTGAATTTACAGAGCCGAAAAAGGAAGAGAATGTCAAGAAACGTAATAACATAGAGCACCAAATAAGTGCATCTGCTGCATACGAGATTGCTGCGTCTTCTGCTTCCTACTTGTTTTCTCAAACAAAAAGCATGCTTCCTTTCAAACCATCCAAAGCAAAACCCGATAGTGATGACTCCTTAGGCGAATCAAGCCGGGCAAATGACCAGAATGTGGATATGATGAACTCCGAGATGACTTCTTTGATGGTGACCACTGATTCGGTGACAGCTGTCATTGCTGCCAAGGAGGAAGTGAAGCAGGCTGTAGCGGATAATTTGAACTCGATAAAATCTTCTCCTTGTGAATGGTTTGTCTGTGATAATGATCAGGGCAGTACCAGATTCTTCGCTATTCAGGTAAAAAATCAAAATCATATAATCACTTTAAAGAAAGAAAATGAATAATCTAGTTATGATGCATTATTTATTTTATTTCCTTTTTGTTTTTTTTTAAACAGGGGTCTGAGTCTCTCGCATCCTGGCAAGCAAATCTACTGTTCGAGCCGACTCAATTCGAGGTAGAAAAACAATCTTTGAAAAAATCTTGGTAAATTTCCTATTAATTTTCTTATAAAATTTTGTGTTATATATATTTTTTTGGTTTAGGGATTTGATGTTATTGTGCATAGAGGAATTTATGAGGCAGCAAAAGGGATCTACGAACAGATGCTGCCTGAAATTCGTTCACATTTAGAATCACATGGGGCCCGAGCAATGTTTCGGTTCACTGGGCACTCTCTTGGGGGTAGCTTGGCACTACTTGTAAATCTCATGTTATTGATCCGGGGTGAAGTTCCGGCTTCTTCCTTACTCCCCGTTGTAACTTTTGGTGCACCCTCTATTATGTGTGGAGGCGACCTTCTGCTTCAGAAACTTGGGTTGCCTCGGAGCCACGTCCAGTCAGTTATCATGCATAGGGACATTGTGCCTCGAGCCTTCTCTTGCAAGTATCCTGATCATGTTGCAAAACTCCTCAAGGCAATAAATGGAAACTTTCGGAACCATCCATGTTTGAATAACCAGGTGAATAAGAATTTCCCTACTCTTTGCAGACAATTTAGTTTGGGGTTTTACATGAAAATTTGTGGTTTAGGGTGCATTCTTCTCAGAGATTAGCATTTCAAAAAAATTGTGTATTGATTTTGTCTGGTAAACTAAACTAAATTTTCATTCAGATGAGCCATTGAAGCTGACTGATTTATTCGGAGGCTAAATTGGATTTTTGACCTTAACTGAATTTTAAACTAAAGCTGCAATTACGAATGACAAAGTAAATGGGCGCTTGATATAGACTTTGAAATTTGTATGTCGTTAAAGTATATAATAACGATTGTAATTAATTGCAGAAGCTATTATATGCTCCGATGGGTGAACTCTTAATTCTTCAGCCGGATGAGAAATTCTCTCCTCACCATGAACTTCTTCCATCAGGTAGTGGTCTATATCTTTTAACATGTCCATTATCTGACTCGAACGATGTAGAGAAGCAACTCCGAGCCGCAAGGATGGTTTTCCTGAACTCACCACACCCACTTGAAATGTTAAGCGACCGGTCTGCTTATGGCTCAGATGGGATGATCCAAAGAGACCATGATATGAACTCTTACTTGAAATCGGTGCGTGGGGTGATTAGACAAGAGCTGAACCGGATAAGGAAGGCCAAGAGAGAGCACCGTAGGAAGGTTTGGTGGCCGCTTGTTGGCCCACATGGGGTTGTTAATCCTGGGATCATTTTGGAAAGGGGTTTGGTTTCGATTAATCTTGCTGGTGAACACCGATTTGATTTCTCAGGAGTAGTGCATTCCGGGAGAGAGACGGTTAAACGGTTTAGCCGGCTTGTTGCTTCTCAGCACATGCATTTGTTTGTTGTGCTGTTGCTGCCTGCGAGATTGATACTGTTGAAAGCTTGTGGTATATGATCATCAGTACACATTGAACTTGGTCATTTTAAGGATGTTATTCTTTAGGGGAGAACAAATTTGGAGGTAGATATTCATTATTCATTGGTATATTAGAAAAGGGGAGGGGGGGGAAGGCGAAGCTATGTAGATTATAGAAAAGAAACACTTTGAATCTAAATGAAAACAAAAGATGTATTGTTTGTAAAGTGAAAGTGTTGTTTGTAAAGTGAAAGTGTTGTTTGTAACAAGAAACCTTGTATTCACAAGGGTATATGTAGTTTGTATTCACGAACTGAAAAAATAAATAAATAAATAAAGTAAAATCTAAAATTATTATTTTCCTAGAAATTCAAATTATCTTGACATTAAGAATCTTCAATACATGTCATGTCATGTCGTATTCCGTGTTGGACATTTGAGCACGTGGTTGAATCGAACGATATCAGACTAGTCGAAGCCGACAATGCCAAGATAATAGTCTTGGTCTGAACCGGTGGTGGGTGCGCATAGGGTTCAATTTACGACCCCATAAAAGAAAAGTCGGTGTTTGGATTCCGCTAAAGTGGCTGACTCACTGTGCCTATCTGTCCAACAAACCATGCTCTTCTTACTATAAATAAAATCATGGGATAACTTACAAATTCTGCAACTTGGGCTTATTAGTTGAGTTGGGTTGGCAATATACGGGCGCGCGTGGATAAGAGCTAGTGGTGCGTTTGACCAAAATTTTGGCATGAATTGGGGACAGAGACTGAAAAACTCAAAACTAGATTGCGTGCAGACCAACCATAAAAGGCCAAACAAAAATATTAAAATAACGAAGCAAAGGATTGGATTGCAAGGTGTCGGATTTGTACAGTATTCATGCATTTCGTGAAATTTGGATAGTTCATCATAGATCTAAGCATTTTTTAGCTTAGAATAAAATTAAGATTTTTATAATTTTGGGTAACTTACTTTAGATTAAGATACCAACGTATTTTTAGAGAATATACCTTAATAATAATATAATAAATTTTTTTTTAATTATTTTAAAAGTTACTTATCTCTCGATACCTTTTATCCCTGTATTTTTTGTTTTTTACCCTTTTGAAATTAAAAAAGAAAATCATAAATATAAAATTATCGACATGTGAGACGTTAGTCTGTGCAACAATATGTAAAATATCAATCTGTGAATCTCAAATCTACATCTCATATATTAATATGTACATCTCATACCAATATCTCACATGTCGATCTATGAAACTCATACTAATATATGAGATGTCGATCTAAGATTCGGACATATGAGATGTCAGCCAAAATCTCATATTGACATACATTTGCCTATTATCCAACATGTACTTTAAAGAGAAATGAAAACGAAGGCATAGTATCGGGCTAGATCCAACCGCCCTCCGCTCGTCTACCAACCATCCGCCACCTGCACGAGATCCATCACATCACACCCCTCCCCTCTCCTCTCCGCCCTCCGTCTTTGCTCTTCGATAGATTGTGTGGATTGGTCAAAGTTACAATCGGGAAAGAATTGAGATGCTTTTCCTGATTATCTTGTTCCTAATTTTTATCAATCGAAAAAAACTAAGGGTAGGTGATGAGATTTTGGATTCTAATTTGGTTCCATCGTTCTAAGCTGAGAAAAGGTATATAACCTCTCTGGTTGACTAGGTCTATAGAGGGGGGAAAAAATCCAGATCGGATATCCTACTTTCCGATCCGATCAAATTATCAGATTTCTGCAGCAATCGGGTCAGATCCAAACCCCTGCTCAACCCTAGGTTAAATTGGCTCTTCTCCTAGCAAGAGACGAGCTAACATGAAGCAAAGAGCTTCTATCTGCAACTGCTTCCTCCTCAACCAGAGTTCTCCGTCATTTGCAACTCCACCACATTCTTCCCTTATCTTTTGTTAAGTCCATTAGTTCCATCAAAAAGTCAAAGCTAGCAATAACACTATAGAATGCCCTATATATGTTCCAGTTTAAATATGAATCAAACACATTAAGCACAACTCCTATCCACCATAAACCCAGATCACCAGGGTCCACACATACCAGATTTAGTTAAATTCACCATAACCAGAGCAAAGAATTGTGATAGATAGGGACATTATCCATCCTTCAACAACCCAAGCAATTCCTCCAATCCTAGTTAATTACTCGGAACATTATTATTTAAGAAGCTCTAGCCAAGAACTAATTCAAAGGAATGAGACAAACAAGCATTTGAAACTATAGAGAGAAGTTCGAGCTTCTCTCAATATATTTTTTCCCTTTATTATATTGTGATTGCTTAATCTTCCATGTTTTCTACAAATTATTAAGAACATGTTAATCTTTTAATTTTCAATATAGGATATTCTAGAGCGTGTTATCAAGGGCGGAGATGGCACAATAGTAGCCACATGCCCTCCTTATTCCCGTTTCGTTAAGTCTCAAGTTGACTACGCCATTATTAGCCCCGGGTTGACCCATGCTGATATGTGGATCCAAGAGTTCTTAAACCACGAGATTCCATGTGTTGCTGCTGATTACATTGTGCAACACGTCTGCAAGCCCGGATATCCACCCGACAAACACGTGCTGCATAGCACCCATTCATGGGCAGACAGGTCATTTCGCAACCTTAAGGAGGGTCAGAGGAGGTTGTTGACAAGCCTATGATGTCAACACTGCAGGACGTCGATCATGCGGGTGGTGATGATATTTCTTGTGGGGTTTGTGGGTCCCATGACAGAGCTGAGGTGATGCCGATTTGTGGTAACGAAAATGGTACTGTAGGGTGTGGGATTGGTATGCACATACATTGTTGTGATCCTCCATTAATTGATGTTCCAGAGGATGACTGGCTTTGCTGTAGTTTGAGTCGAGACGAGAAGAAGTCCGGTAATAAAAAGAAAAAGGGAGTCAGTCTCTTCTTCGAAGAGGGAGTGATATACATGTCTGTGACTGTAATGTTTACGTTTTGTATATGTTTTCATCCCACAGAAGTGGTGAAACAATCGTACTCTTTATAGGGTATATTAATTATGTGACATACGATTGATGGAAGACTTATTACTGTAAAACAAACAATTTTTATTGTAATACCAGAGTGGAGTTGCCAGTAGCCTAGTACCGCTCGTTAGCAAGTGTTTCCCTAGAGCTGATGTGGTAGACTAGTACCACCGAGGGGACATGGATCAAGACATCATTTCATTGATGTGGTAATTGAAAACTGTCATGTTGTCTTTGGCCTTCGTTCTGGTTCATGACCAGGCTATAAGATCGCAGATCGCACATGACCAAAATAGAATATCGTAAACTGATATACATACCAATAAGGGCAAGAATCAGGATACTTGAGCAACAAAAGGGGTTTGTTTATGTTGTGTCTCAAAGCTTACAACCACGTAATAAGTAAATTATAAACATCATCGCTACTCTCGCTAAGCTTTCTGTCATTTGGTCTTTTTAATGCAGAACTATATCAATTAGACATAGTCATATATAGTGGTAAGTACACTGCACCAGAAGCAACCCAAAAAAAAAAAAATAAATAAATGAAGAAAATTTGAAAACCCAAAACCCACATTCCTCGAACTTTTCCCCCTTTTTTTGGTTTATGTGATTAATGAGAATGGATAACTAAGTAGTGTGAAAAGAACATATAAGATATTCCTGATCAGTCGCAAAAAGCCTGAGAATGAATAACTAAGTAGTGTGAAAAAAACATATAAGATATTCATGATCAGTGGCAATAAGCCAACCAGAGCCAGTATCTATAATGTATGTATGATGAATGGATGAATGGATGAATGAATGATGAGAGCAATAAACCACCCCCAACAATTTATAAGTCATCACATGGCTGAGACTGACATCATCATCATCATCATCATATTATCTGGCCACGACTTCACTTCCCCCCTCTCTTCTCCAATTATAACTTAAAACTAAATACTCTTAAACATCATGCATCACGTGTCTATATATGATGTTCATTCTCTATTTTATATGCTGAAATAATCTATATATATATATATATATATATATATATAAAAGGTACATGCATAAAATCTATATGAGATTAGTGGATACTTAATTTGATATAATATATGATATAATAATATAAAATTAATATATATAATTAAAATTAATCTATTTATTTATTGAATTTGCTTGTAATGAAATGAATTCATATTACAAATTAATTCAAGCGGAATCAATCAACTAAATAATCTTGCAGGCAGTCTCCTTAAAAGTGGAAGTGGAAGTGGAAGTGGAAGTGTACGTGATGCGATGTGATAATACTAAAATTGCAACAAGCTAACTAGAACGTGGTATCACTTGTTTGAGAGCAGAAGAGCTTTTGCTCTTATGTAGGGACCTAAACTATTTTTTTTTCATTCATCTTTTTCTTTTTCAAAAGTTTTTTTCATAATTTTTTTGAAGTATAATGTCTTCAATAATTATCTTATTATGTTCATTATTCAATCTAATCTATTTCACTCTCTAAACTTTTAACATATTAACAATGAACTCCCAAATATTACGACTAAATAATAATAATAATAATAATAATAATAATAATAATAATAAGCTTTATGATTATGTTAAATTAAAATAATCACAACTAAATATATAATATAATATATATACGTAATATTTATAATTATAATATGGATTAATTTAACATATGACCATATAATACATCCATATAAAAATTCTTCGTATATAACGGAATGAATTGTGTTTAGAAGGGGCTTTCGTTTTTAAAGCGAGGTAACATGGATGCACATGTGTGATGGAGTGGCTTCTAAGTATAAATTCAAAGCTTATACATATTTATCTATTTGATAAAAAAAGGATAAAAGGGCGCCTTAGATCTCTTCCAAGGAAAGAAAAAAAAGGCGGGAAAGAATAAAAGAATGAAATTAAAAAAAATGATCATACGCAAATGCAATTTGTATAGATCTAGAAGCCAAAGAACATGATCTTCTGGCTCAAACAATTAATTAACCAACCAATCGAGTCAATACATTTTTTTTTATTTTAAATGATTGTAAAAGTAGGGCCTGGTAACAATATTCATGGAAGATTTTTTACTTTTAAATTCAATCATATATTCGGGAGTCATACCTTCATTTATGAGTTGAATCTCTAATTCCGAGTCAAATCTTCAGTTACGGTACAAATTCAATCATAACTACAAGCTTGCCGATGTAAAGATGTTCAGCCGATGTAAATATGTTCTTTTATAATATAATTGAGAAAGAGACGATGCATAATTGTCTTGGTCGGGTAATAGTCAGCCACCAAAGGATGATGATACAATTGGGGAATAAAAACCGGTTTAGATATGAAGATATATACACTAGCAACCAATTATTTATGCAATTGAAGGGTAAATTGGAATGTCATGAAAAAAAATAAAAGAAGCATTAAAATGCAATACTCAAGATTGATAATACACGTGAAATGTATATTCATAACTGCAAGTTTACTCTATTAGTCGATGGGGCTTTCGACCCATAAAGTAAACTAGCAGTTATGTTAATATACTCATAACTATAAATTTACTCTATAGGTCGATGAGGTTTTCAACTCGTAGAGTAAACTAACAATTATGTTAGTATTCTCATAACTGCAAGTTTATTATACATGTCGATAAGGCTTTCGATACGTAGAGTAAATATTCATTATGCTAGTATACTCATATGGAAGAACTACAATTTATTTTTATGCTTAAAATAATGATTGTCCTTCATAATAGAACTACAATTTATTCTCATTCTTATGAGAATGATGAATAACCAGATTTCGAGAGTGAAGTTGAAGGCAAGTTTCCAACCCATATAGGTGAAGTGGAGGAAATCAATTTCTCCGATGTACATCAGAGGTAAATAGTTGCATCCCGTGACATGATAACTAATGAAATATAGGCGCATCACTAGCCGATATCCTTCTTGTTTACATCTTATATGTATGTTCAATAAATGGCTACTCTTATTGTATTGTTATGCCTTATTATTTTAGTTTAATTAGTTAAGTTTACCTACTAAGAATAGTATAAATGATCTTGATTAAAGTGTAGATAAGGAGAGTGAAGATATTACGTTTGAGCCCTAATTTCATACGTTTTGTTTTGATTAAATAATAAGAAACATATTTTGAAATGTATTTTTACCAAATAAAAATGATATTTTAATTTTATAATATGAATATCATTACTAAATGCAATAACATTTTAATATGAAAAAATTATATCATAATGTTACCTCTTATTTGACATCAAAAACAAAATTATAATACCAATTTCTAAATACTATTACCAAATGGACCTTTAGTTTTCAAAATATATCAATTCTTCAATTTCCTTATTCATTGCGATCGCAGTGCAATATCTTTATTTACAAACTAACTTTTACGGTTGGACAGATTATTAATCGATCGATCACCGGAGGGTCATTGATTACCGGGGAAAAAAAAAGTTGTTGGAAAGGCCATTGATGATTCCCAACAACAGCCCACTGGAAAAAGAGAGATTGAACTGTACCTTGTAGTTTTTGTCCTATACCTTTATTGTAAGGAATAAAAGCATAAATACCTCTCTTAAGTCTTATCTCTTTATTCGTTGTAATAATAATGACTTTTCCTCTGTCTCGTATTGAGCGCATTAGAATGACAGTGAGAGAGATTAGACTCTTCATTCTAACCCTTTCCCTGTGTCTTGTTCTTCGGACACTGACATTTTTACCTTCACACTGTTCTTTTTATATTTTTCACAGTTCCAATATGCTGCAGGATTCAATCCGATAAGGACTAACCACCACATGTCTAAAAAGTTTAGGACATGACTGAATTTACAGTACAAGGTTTGAAAGACATTGAATCGGATTCGAAAAGAGTTGAGAAAATTATGCATATTTAATAAGTAGAAGATTTGAAATTTTAAGGATTCTGTACAGGTAAAAGTTGAAAAAAAATATAAGGATAGATGAGAAAGAAAATTTACATAAACAGGTGACAAAATTTTTTCCGGCAACTCTTAACTTATAACAGTTTGTACAGAAGAGAGATGATCGGACGGACAAAGACCCCTAAACGAGCTTTTAAATATATTTGATTTCAGAATTTCCTTTTTTTTTTTTTTTTCTTTTCTGAATTCTCTAACAACTCAATGCTTCGTACTTGACTTGAATTGGACGGTTAAATCCAACCTGTGATAACAGATTCCCCACCGTCGCGATATCCCGACAAAAAACTCCCTGAAAGATCGATGGATTTGAATTATTTGGACTCGAACCCTTATTTTCCGACGAGTCTAATTCAACATTCGACTCGTTAGATGATCCCTGACTCTGTTTCACTTGAAACATTGCCTGAGCTTGAGCCTGGGCCTGTGCCTGTGCAGCTTGTTGCAATGCCGCCGCCGCTTTTATCCTTTGCTTCTCGGAACCTTCTTCCTCCTTTATAACCGCCATTACGCTTGAATAACCCTTTTGAAGCAATCTGTAGAGTAACAAGGCCGACATTTTTGCTCTATCCTTAACCGAATCAATATCACACCCATCCTCGAGTTCGCATCGGTCGATAAAGCACAATGCCTTATCGGGCTTGTGACGTAGACATAACAGCAAGTGGGCCCGTTCCAATTCTGATCTCGAACAGCCCCGTCTCAGCCCGATCAAAGCATAATAATCCACATCCCCGGTCTTTTCCCCTGAAGCAACCCTCTGTTTTAACCCCTGAATTCTAGTACTTAAGGAACAGAGCTTTCCTGGAGTCTCTCTGTATTGAAAATTTCTCCGCTTCCAAGCGGGGCCTGGAAGCTTCCGGTCCCGCAAAATCGAATTGTATAAAAGCTTTATATGTTCGAGATCGTGTAAGCAATCAGGTAAGCACCGGATTGATTCAAGAAGAGTTGCTCTGAGCTCTAGGGCTTCGAGATTCGACGGATCAAGGGCCAGAGTACGGTTACAATCCCCAATGGACTCTGCTATACGGCCTGCTGATCTATAGGCTAACGCCCGATGCATGTAACATTGGGCCAGGAAGCTCTGAGGAGCATCCCGGCGGCCATCAAGGATTTTAGAGAAGTGGCGGATGGCCTCGGAGTGGAGCCCAGCATCTAGGGAGGCGAGGGCTGCCGTCCGGCGGCGGAGGAGGAGCTTGATGTAGCTGAGAAGGTTGGTTACAATATCGGATTCGGTCGAGACTAGAGGCGGTGAGGTCCAGCTGATGTCAGCTGAGATTGGCGGGTTGGGGAGGAGAGAGAATCTGTCATCAGACAAGGAGATGCTTTCTCGCCGAAAAGCGGCAGTGGCGAGGCGTTTCCCGGTCTGGAGGAGCACGAGGGCGTCTTCCAAAAGACCTAAGTGACAGCAAGCTTGTCCTAAAACAATGTATCTGCATTAAGAAAATGAAAAATAAATAAATAAATAATCTGATTAAAAATATTTCAAAGTGCATTAAAATCGTAGCAGTAAACTAAACAGTGCAGTTAGCAGTATCAATAAATTCAAATTCATAAAGAAACGCAGAACTAACTCAGAGCAAATAATTAATAGAAGCAATGAAATAGTAACAGAGAAGAAGAACAAAAGGAACAAATTACCTCCATTGCCCTTCTTTCTCGCAATTTTTACTGAGGCTTGCCATGACTTTCTTCTTCAAGTCGGAAACAGAGAAGCACTTGAAAGACGACTCACGACTCGGCGAGTCAGGTGAGGAGAGGAGCTTGATTCGCTCCCTTGAAAGATGCTGCGACGACGTATCAGATCCTGAAACGTCGCTGCTCAGCTTGAGGCTAGGAATGTAGTCCTGAAGCATATCGGCGACGTCCTTAAACCGCCGGAGATAGAGCAGAGACCGTGCTTTGAGCTCAAGCGCCGGTTCTAGGCGAGGAGAGAGGGCTATCGCCGCCTCTATCAAGCTCAGCGCTGCCTCAATGTGGTGGTGCTCGTGTGTGGCGATCAGAGTTCTCGCATCTCTTAAATACTTCTCCACAATCTGAGTTCGATCGTATAATAATCAAATGAGTCTCCAAATACATTACGACCAAATACAAAAGTAGAGAAAAAAAATTAAATTACCTTTCTGTTGGTAAGCCACCAGGTCTTCTTTTGATTTTGATCAGTAGTAAGGCATTGAGAAGAAACCGCCATTGATGAATGAAGGTTAATGAAAGAGCTGAGCTACCATGAAAAGGTTGCGAGGAACTCCTGTATACTCTCTATGTACTGAGAGAGAGAGAGAGAGATTTGAAATCTGGTCGAGATAAGAGAGATGAGAGGGTAAATAAAGGGCGGAAGAAAAGAAGAAGAGGGGAGGGGCATAAAGGAGACAAAGGGAAAAATGCCAGCTTTGACCTGGAAGAAAACTTCGATCCTTCACATTCATAGCTGGCAAATTAACACTCTCTCCCTCTCTCTAGGAATGGCTAGGTGTCCTATGAGTCTAGGCAGGGGACCTTACAGATTGCAAAAGGGAAGGAGGCAAATGATGGGCCTTAATCCTTATGACCCTTGAGGGTCGGGTCGCCCAAGGGTGGGAAGGTGACTCCCTCGCATATGGCTTGGATTCAAACCCTGTCCGATACTTAGGAATTTTAAATTAAAATTGCGGTATCGTGAATCTAACCGTTTTTTTAAAGTTCGGAGCCGGAAGATGAAAAGATATAGAAAAGTTCCCCGATTTATAAAAATAAAATAAAAAAAAACAAAAACAAAGAGAAAAGAAATGGGCCCCTTACGTATTGACCTGTTGAAGCCGGTTACTGCATGATATTTGACTTGATATAGCAGGTCACGTATCTCGGGTCGTCGGTCCTAAATCATAAAACTTAGAGAAATCTTTTTTTATTTTTTGTAAATAAATAATAAAATTAAGACGCCGGCATTTTGCCCGAAAAGCAAGCAAAGGGCGAAAGCCCCGGGTTCTGTGAATTGCACTGTAAGACACAACCTTACTAAATTCGAGGACATCTTAAATTACTAAATTGTCCCTGCTCACTTTTTTTTTTAATTATTAATTATTAATTATAAAATCGAACTTATTTTTATTTATTGAACTAAAAAAAGCCAGTCTTAATTATAATTTACCACTTCCATAGGCAACAATATTTTTGCTTCTTAATGTATCAATCTCTCTATCAAGTGTTTGTTGATTTAAAAATTAATAATTAGCTTAATAATATTCCATAGTTTGTGTGATTATCAAAATAATCGGTTTTAATTTTGAGAAATTTTTTTGAGATTATTATATTTATAAAGAATCAATTTTTTTAAATTACATATAATATTAATAATATATAATATAAATCATATAATTATATAAAATTAATATATACTATTAAAATATAATCTTCAATAATAATTTTTCATTAAATTTAACTTTAGTGGGATTAAATAATATTTATATATCAGTGAAGTTTATAAAACTAATGCGTGAGAGCAACAATGGAGGAGAGAATGGTAAAATGAGTCATTAGCAAATTTATGGGGAAGAAAAAAAGAAATCGCAAGGCACAAGAATCATGCTTTTTCTTTTTGGGGTTTTCGCATTCCTTTTCTTATCTACCCTTAACTTTGTTAATATTATATTTTTAACCTGAAAATTTTAAATTTTTATAGCTAAATCCTAACATTTTTTTAATTAAAAGTTTAAATATAATACTTTTTGCCCTCCTTGTGATTTTTGTCTTGCTCCGGCCTGATTTCCAAACTCACTGCACAGTGGCCACATGTTACGTTGTTTAGGAGATTGGGTCCCACATTAAGACAAGGACAACCCGTCCATCCGGGTCAGCAACTATAAGGGCCCTTTTATGTACCAGTACGTTATCCCTCTCTACATTATTTTGCTTTGCCTTTGCCTATTGTTAGATCAATGATCAATGCATCTCATAATGATATAAGTTCGTACCTATATATCTATTAACTATATTCATGTATCCAATAATTGTAGCATGATCCAGTCCATTTGGTCCTTTAATTCATCCGTACTAATTAATGTTGAGTTTTTCATTAATTACTTGCCTAATTCAAGTCCAAAAGGATAATTAATTTTGGTTACCCAACTAATTTTTTTTTCCCTTTAGTATTTGATACTTATAAATATGTAATTTATGCATGGAGATGCAATAATGTGATTTAATTAATTGGGTTTATTTCACTAATCCTACTTATAAATTTCGGCCAAAAAATATCATACATGCAAGTTATTGGACGATTATACCATGTATTCAATAGCAACTTAGAGTAGTGATTGGATGATCATATGTAGGGTGATGACCACGGGAGGGACCCAGAAATGGACATATGGACAGGCCAAGGTGTCAATGACTGCTAAGCACAGGTTGTCAAAAATTGCGACTCTTTAGGAATTAGGGGCCACTGTTTTTAATTTTTTTTATTATCAGAAATCGTTAAATTATGATAAAATTACATATTTATATATAGAATTAGAGATTTATTTTAAAAATTATATATATATATATATATATATATTGCAGTAAGCTTTGATTTTGATTTGTCCAGCTACAGATAAGTGACTGTTCAATACTGTCGGGTAGAAAACAATGGACATGGTCAAAGTGCGACTATGATTACGAAATTATTTTGAGTAACGAGATTTTATATGACATGTAATTATATAATACATGTTATTTTTATTTATTATTATAAAAATAAAATTTATTATTATAATGAGATGTTATGTGAGTTCAAAAATTCGATTAGAACAACTTAGAAGTCTCGTGGTGTCATGTAAAAACAGTACTACTTTTGAGTGTATGCAATAAGGGATGATGATTTTGGTTTGGCATGAGATGGGGAATATTTATGATGAGGTTGTTCCAACAGCTCTCGATCGTATGTTCTTTTGTTGTTTCACTATTATTTACTACTCACATATGATGATTGACTTGTTTAGTAGTTAGTAGTTAGTTGTTAGTTGTTAGCAAGTTGACTTATTATAATCTTTATCATTAATTCCCTAATCATGTCATTCATCGAATAGAAACGAATCCAAAGGAATTGGATTACCAGATGCTATATATATTACTTAATTGACGTTATTCGGTTTGGGTTTCTGATGATCAAAAGAATTATGATGACTAATTATTGGTATTAGATTAAAATTTTAATTTTAATTTTTAAAAAAATATATATATATAAAAGGGTTTGGTGGGAGAGATATGGAACATAGGATTGAAATCCAGGTGGTGAATGCTTGCTTGCATTACAAGGACTAGATATCCATCCATCCCATATTTTAAATCAGCATTTCTCTCTTTGCCTGTTTTAGAAGCTACCTCCTCTCTACTCTAACCTTATATTAATAATATTAATTTATATAATAATAATAATATGTAAGTTCATATTAAACTAATCAATCGAAAAAGAAAAAAAAAGAAAAAAAGAAGAACAAAGTGGTAATGGGAATCGCTCCCATTATCTAAGACATGTTAGGAATCAAAGGGACAATCTTTGACGTAAAGCCCTAAAGATTCCCTTATCGATTAACCCCTAATTACAGTCATTACTACAAGATTATCTTATCTAACTAACCAAAGTTTAATCTCTTTTTATTACTCTTTTGACGGCATATATAAGTTGTAGTTTTAACCCAATCATGTTCTTCTCTGATCAATATATGTATACTTCCCAAAGTTTTTCGAAACTTTCGTTCAGACCTTGTCATTGTGGAGATCAAATTTCACGTGGAGATGAAGACCCACGTGCTGTGCAGTGATCACGTGTGAGTGTATATATATATATATATATAAGGCTTGTTTCCGACTTGAAATTTGGTGCTCTCTGAAAAGTTGGAAATGATGTGAACTTGTTTGTATGTTTTTGTGTGTTATGGGTATGTTTCACACTTAACCACATCATCCCAACTTCATAATCTCTGTTTCTTTCAAATTAACAAAGACTTCAAGGTGGTATACGTATAATTCCTAATCGTAAGAGATGTATCGAATATTATGGATTTCGTCGCCATAATATGAGATTACGTACGGATCATACGTAAAAAAAATACATGATAAATAATATGTCAAAATATTGACGTTAATTTTCATTCAATCTCAATCATGAGTTTCGATCGGTCTGGATTCATATGGCTCAAACTGAATCCAAATTATTGCAGTAAAGATTTGAATTCGGCTTGAATCATATTAAGACCCACGTTCGGAATTTGCATGCAAGTCATGCTTATTTATTTTGCAGGCCAAAAAGCAAACCCCACATACCCTTAAATTCGCGCTCTGTCTGCATGCAGTTTTGAAGGCAAAACTGAGAAGTCAAAGCTATTTGACAAAATGTTAATACAAATCAATTAAGCGGCGCCGTGGCCGGCCCAACCTGTAGGCCCAATTAAGAATACTTGAAAACGGGAATTCGAACACCAAAAATCAAATTAAAAACCAACTCAATTATTTATACGGCACTAATTTCATTAACCAATACCGAACCTTTTTCAAAAGTAAAATACAATTGCAATCGCTGTTATAAAAAATCATAATAAAAGAAAAAAGTCCCTTCATTTTAAGGGCAATTACCCATCTCTCCTAGGACTTAATGACCCCTAAATTGGCAGCTTGAAGTGAGACAGAATGTTTAGTGTCACCAATATGAATCCCATGTTCACCCAACGGGATTCTTCTAATTCCAAATCTATCCACAACGCTCAAAAACTTGCAAACATGGATGTTGATTTGGACACTAGTTTGGGCCCCTGCAGGGACATAGACTTTCTCAAAGGCCACCAGCTGTTTATGAGGAGCCCAAAGCCTACCTTGCGGTGGGCTCGAGAAAACCAGCAACGTGTGGGACCCATCTTTGGATCCAATATTCTTGACGTCCAGATGGAGGCCCAATGAGAGCTTGTTACACCTTGCGTGCGTCACTCGGACTGCTTTGCCGGAAAGGGCGGCGGCGGTGGTGTTGTGAGATTTCTGGTGGCCGCCGTGGAGAGGAACTGCCACAATGGCGGGTGCGTTGGCTATACTTTGGATGAAATTTGTGTAGCTTAATCCGTGGCCGAAGGGATATACGACCGGGCCTTTGTAGAAACGGTATGTTCTTCCTGGCTTTGATGGGCTGGGCCTCATGCTCATGCTTGTCATTGGTAGATTAGATAAGTACTCTTGTGGGTACCATGTCATCGGCAACTTCCCACCCGGGTTAGTTGTTCCAAACAATATATCAGCAATGGCAGCACCTCCAGCTTGTCCAGGATAACCGGCCCACACGATTGCACCGATACGCGGATCACTCTCGGCGAAAGACACGTCAATGGGCCCACCTGACATCAAAACCAATATGATTGGCCCACGGGTGGAGGCGGCAACCCTGGATATAAGCTCTTGTTGGCGACCAGGTAAGAGAAGCCCAGTCCGATCTCTGAATTCCGCCTCAATAGATTGGTCCAGGCCCATCACCAAAACTGTCGCATCTGCTTGACGGGCCGCACCGATTGCCTCTGCAAATAATCGGTCCTTTGCACAACCTACATCTTCACAGCCTTGTTGGTGTATTGTCTTTGCGTATCTCCCTATTCCTTGGAGTGGAGTCGTGTATCCACATGCTACACCTGTTGGGCCGGCCCATTAAATTTTAAAAATTAGTAAATTTCTTCATTCAAAGATATGACTAGAGACAATCTTCAAACAAGTTTAGAGCAAGTAGCATTCCTTACCAGCATAGTTACCAATCATGGTTACATTGACGTCTGAGTTAGGCCCAATTACGGCGACAGTGCGGTGACGACGAGGGGATAGAGGAAGCGAGGGACCCACATTCTTAAGCAGGACAATGCCTTGTTTAGCAGCTTCAAGGGCCAGTTCCTGGTGTGCTGGGCTACAAACATCTTTGGGCCCTAAGTTAGCATAAGACTGTGGAGATGGCCCATCAAACATCCCGAGTCTCATTTGGATCGTTAGTGTATTAACCAATGCAACATTAATATCCTCCTCCTTCAGTAAGCCCTTTTTCACTGCATCCTCACTGTGGATCCCTAGAAAGGGCCCACAGTCCAAGTCCAAACCTGAAAACAACCAGAGAGGCCCACAGTCCAACATAAAATTTTCAATTTAATCATTAATTAATTAATTAATCTAATCAATTCTAAGCTCTAACCAGCTTTGATAGCATCAGCAGCGGCTTGCTCCGGAGTTGATGTATAATGTTGGGTACCATAAAACACCCCAACAGAATCACAATCGGACACAATGTACCTACAGAACCACCAACAGGATTATAAACATCCGACGGCTAAGATTATCTAAACATGCGAAACAAAAAGTCAAAACATACCCATCGAGCTGCCATTGACCACGGACGGTCTTCTTTAAAAGATTAGGGTCAGCGCAGGTGGGGACACCGTTGACTTGATTATACGAGCACATCACACTGGCCACTCTCCCTTCCCTAACGCACGTCCTGAACGGCACATTGAAGGTATCCTCCAGATCTTGCTTGGAGACCTGGTAAACAAGATCAACGGTCAGGATCTAAAACACCTTACTAATGAAAAATACAGAGTAGCGTAGAGTAGTAGTAATCCTGTACACCTGCGCGTTAAAGTGGAAGCGATCAACGCCGTTCCAGTTATCAAGATCGTAAGCAGTGAAGTGTTTACAGCAAGCAGCTACTTTCAACCGGTCACCGTCGTTTCCCTGTAGACCTCTGACGTATCTGGTCGCATATTCACCGGCTAAGACGGGATCTTCACCGGGAGTTTCCTGTCCACGGCCCCACCTTGGATCTCTGAAAATGTTGATATTTGGGCTCCAGTAAGTGAGCCCAGCAACACCCCCGTTGTACATGGCTCTGGCTTCGTCGGACACAACCTGCAGCGCACGCCTGAAGTACACGTTAGCATTCAAATACACGATCACGCTAAAATGTGCACGTTTGCAACTCCTTGCCGCAATGAAATGTGGCAAAACGGCACGGCACACGATATGGTACGGGTATAATAAATGGATGTTATATTTGCCGTGCCATGTTGACCATAATATTAATATTATATTTAAAATATTAATAAATAATTAATTTAACACGTTATATAATATAAATAATATAATAACATATAAGTGACATAAATAACAACTTATCAATAACAGTAAAATAATAAAGGAGGTAGCCATGTCGTACTTTCAAGGCCTGACTCATTTTACCACTATGTCTACAATTTTCCATCATTCAGTGTCATTATCACGACTCGTGACCCATTCCATTTGGCAAGTTGCTTGGGTTGGGTTCGTGTCTGAAACAAAGCATGATGTAAACACCAAATAAAAGCGATGAGATATGCTTTCTTGGCTTAAAGAAAGTCATATATTATAGTAAAGTTAATGATTAGTGTCTTAATTGCATACTTTTACCATATACCTTATCCAGACAAAATCTTATCTTAGAAAGGACGACGTGGATTATATATATTTTCATGTTTTGTAATATGTTACATGATGATGTCGATAATTAGTCTCATTAACTTAATTACTATCTTTGCTATTTATATTTATTTTAATAATAATAATAATAATAATAATAATAATTGGGTAGATAGGATAGGCTAATAATAATAATAATAATGCAAAAGATCATTTTGAAGTATAATATGAAAAGAGCGTTTCTGACCCGTCCGATTTCCTCCCACAAGGAGGCGTTGAAAGAAGCGGCGGTGGTGATGACTTGAGGGAAGCTAGTGGCCCCAGGGAAGGGCCCGCCGAAAGTAGTCCCTGGGCCCGCATTGGAAACGCCATGAAGAGCTTCGGACCACCATTCATAGCCTTGAATTCCCAATCTGGGAACAGACTCAGCTTTGTTGACAAGCAACTTCACTTTCTCTTTCAAAGTCAGCCTCCCTATTAGGTCTTCTACTCTGCTCTGTATCGGCAACTTAACGTTGCAAAATGGTAGGGCTCCGGTAGTTTTGAGTTTAGGATCGCAGGCAAACGGGTCCTGGGCTTGGACGGTTGGACGAACGGAGAGGTGGGAAAGGATTAGGAGGGTGAGAATGAGGGAGAAAGAAGGGGAGGAGGAGGGTGACATTGTTGATGTTAAGATGTGAAGAAATTAATAGACAAAATGGAGCTGTTTTTGTTCTTAGAGAGGAGGGTGCAATGCAAGTTAAGGAGGTGTGAGAAGTATATATATATATATATATATATATGTGGATGCATGGTACATGATCGTGTTGTGGGTGTGCGAATTGAAATTAAAAACTAAAAGCGAAAGAGCAAAAAAAAAAAAAAAAGAAAAAAAAAAGGGATTATGGGCTGTTAAAGATTTCTTCTTTTCTAATTTTTAAACCAAAGTTGGTGTTGTGAAAAAGAATTAAAAAAAAAAAAAAAACTTTTTTTACAACAACTGAAATTTGAGAATGAAAACTTACCTGCCGGCTGAGGGAAAGTTAGAAAGTCTTAAAAAATATATATTTAAAGTCACGAATTATTAATACAAATATAATTATAAATAAAAATTAATCAAAATAATGCTTATTTTAAAGAAAATAGAATAATATTTAAACATATATTTTAAAAAATATAATAAAATGCTTATTATTATTATTTTTAATAAGGGTAAGATGGTAAAGTTCTGATGCTGACATGGTGAGTTCTTGATTTGCGAAGGTCAAAGATGCGTCCACTTTTCAAAGGATTGATTTTTATTTTTATAATTTTTTTGAAGTAAAATAGAAATATATGTTCTGCTTAGCTTTGAAGAAATGTCACCATAAAAAAAAAAAAAAGCCTCTTTAGAAACCCTATCCCAATTCACCTGGATTGGACGGTGAGAAAATAAGAATATCATGATTCATTTGGACAGTTAATTTCAATCGTTATATTTCTATATTTCATATGATATTTGGTTACTCAAACAAGTTGGGACCCACTTGCATTGAGTTACCTGTGTACAGTCGATTTGGACCGTATCTGTCAAACTCTGGTTTTATAAATTGTGTTTTTCTTGGTAAGCTGAACTGAACGTCCCACCCACAGGCCACAGTGTGGATCAAAACTCAGAAGATTGTCTGTCTGTTTCCGATTGCTATTTCCTTTTCATTTGGCCATTACTTATGTGTAGCAGCCCATATTCCATTTTCTCAAATATTTTTTATTGTACAAGCATTTGCTTCATACCAATGGATCTGGTGCATTGATTGGCCAATAAGACATGATGACATTGGCTTGTAATTAATCATTTGTTCGGTCCCATTTCAGAAGGTTACGTTGCAGCAACCCCGCAATCTAATTGCAATTTGGTTAGATGTTTTTTATCAAATGGAAATTTTAACTGAAACCACTGGATCGAGATTCGAGGAATCACTCCATTCTTACATCTTCTAATTGAACCACTCCATTCTTTATTACATTTTCAATTTGCATGGACATTCATTCATTCTCTTGTAACGAGGTTGACATTTTTTTTCCCCATATCCGTATTCAGTTAGTTTAGCTAAACACAACCATAATACTTGATTGGTTTCCAATTCAGTGTCGAATCACCGGAGATGCAGGAGGTGAAGTGTTCAACTTATTAAAGTTAACCGATTTTAAAAATTATTATATATAATAACAAACTCGAGATCTTAAGACAGATAACTTTCGGGAACTCGAGTCTTAACCATTCCGATTAGGAGGATGTCATTAATTGATCCCTATCTAGGCTAGTAGTTATTACTTTTGTTAATCTAATCATCAATGCTAAGATGGAAATTTATGCAACTTTTTCAGAGAAGGAACATGAAATTACAGACAAGACAGATAAGGTATCCAAATTTATCCACAATATATTTTCAATAATCTAAGTGTTGACTTGTTTTCATGATACCATGTGCGTTAGGTACTTACCGATTATTTAATTTATTAGCAGATTGATCTGGAAAGATTTTGAAGATTAGGAGGGGGGGCCATGGGCCGCCGAATATAGAACACGGGCCGCCAAAAGAGGTCAAAAATACAGTATGGCCCATTGGAAATCAACCATATCGTATAGCCCAACAACGCATGTAAAGTCTAAGGAAGAACACAACCAGAGGAAAGAGTAAAACTACGATCGGCATTTATAGCGCAATATGGAAGCATTCTCTCATAACCGCCACCCCGTGATTATGATTGGCGTTCAATTCGTCTATAAATAGTGAATGACAAACAGTGAATACGGTGATGAATCTCGGTCAACTTTACAGCAAAAATATCAAACACGGACTAACTTAATCTTTAAAGGAGGTCCTTAACTTCACCCTTGAGGATCTTTATTTTTATATTTTGTAAGTGGATCGAAAGAGTAAAGTAAATTATTTGGGTTTTGTACCTAACAATTTAGGGCCATTTATGGGAAATGAAAATCCCTATTTTGCATGAGTAATCAAACCGAACGGGAGGCCAACATAGATCGTAATGAGGATATATTTATTATACTCGAAGAATAACCATCTAATTAAGGAGAAAATATAATAGAAATATGACCAGCCATTAGATAAAGAGGACGTCTACTTAGAAGAGGAGCAATCTCGAATTCGGTTCTCAGAGAAGTGCAGTACACTAACTACCTGTCCAATGTAATGATGGTCAGAAAACCTAACAGAAAATGGCATATGTGCATGGACTTCACAAATCTCAACAAGGTGTGCCTTGAGGATATCTTCTCACTTTTTAACATAGATCAATTGGTTGACACAATGCTAGGGTATGAGACCCTTAGCTTATTGGTTGCTTACAATGGATATAATCAAGTAAGACTATGGGAGCTCGATCAAGAGAAAACATCATTCACCATTCATATGGGCTTGTATTGCTATAAGGTAATGCCTTTTAGGCTAAAAAATATGGGAGCCATCTTCCAACGATTGGTAAAAGAAATGTTCTGGGAGCAACTTGGAAAAAAAATGGAAGTCTACGTAGACGACATTTTGGTCAAGTGTCTATCAGAGGCAAATCACGCAAGGGATTTGGAAGAAGCTTTTCTCATTATGAAGCGGAATGACATGAAGCTAAACCTAAAAATGTGCACATTCGAAGTTGCATCGAGAAATTTTTTGGGGTTTATATTGCATCACCGTGGCATCGATGCCAATCCAGAAAAAGTCCAAGCGATATTGGACTTGTGGTCACCTCAGATGAAGAAGGAGCTTTAAAACTTGATAGGTTGTAATGCTACTCTAAGCTGCTTCATGAGTCGCTCATTAGACAAATGTCTGCCTTTTTTTCTAAGCTTTTGAATGGTGCAAAAGGAGGAACTTGGATAGACTAGTGTGGGGAGATGATCTCTAACTTGAAAGAATATTTTCTTATTATACTGAGGCTGGCTAAGCCCATACCATGTACTTTGCTGATTTTATAGTTAGATGTTGAAAGTGTATGCATGTCAAGTCAATTGGGTTAGATCCGATGAGTGTATATTTTGTAAGATACAATCTTATTTTTAAATATTAATAATATTATTATTTGTTCAATAATAGTAAAAACACTCATTCATTATATTTATGAATTTTATTAGAATTAATATATTATGTTATATAAATACATATCATGATAAAGTTCAATATTTTAAGTTCTGTTATATAAATATATTTTTCTCCGACGTCATCAACCGAGTAAAAGGGATGTGTTAGGCTAAGTCATTAGTCTTAAAGGCATATTTAGAGTGAATTCTCTCCCTTAGCTCGACGTTTGAGGAATGCACCTTCAACCATGTGTCATGGGAACAGAACATTGAGGTGAACTCTTTAGCCCAGATTGCTTTAGAGCATGATGCTGAACCTTCCCCAGGAGTCTACTCGAACATCTGGATAAACTAAGTATTCAAGGATCGCATGTGTTTCAGACCATTTCGCGAGGATGGATGGGCCCGCTATGGGCATATCTAAAGGAGGGCGCACTGCTATCAGAAATAAGCCGAAGTAATGAAAGTCCAATAAAGAGTAGCTTGTTGTGTGATAATAGTTGATCCCTTATACAGAAAAGGGGTATTATTGTCCCCTTCTGCGATGTTTAGATGAAAATGAGGTCGAATATGTATTGAGAGAAATACACGGGGGTATTGAGAGGAAAAAGAAGTTACTCTTGTTGGGATATATTTGGTCGACCCTTAGGAAAAATGCGGAAGAAACATGTCGGACTTGTCAAGATGGCCAATTTTATGGAATAATTCTAAGGCGGCCTCCAGCTCCTATGACATTAGTGGCAAGTCATTGACATTTTTCAAATGAGGAATTTATCTGATTGGCCCAATACCGTATTTATCACAGTAGAGGAAACATGTAATTGTTGTAGCAATTGATTATTTCACAAAATGGGTTGAGCTGAACCTTTGACTTTGATCACAGAAGAGAGTACCTCCAACTTCTTTTAGAAAAACGTCAAATGCTGCTTCGGCATACTAGAGGTGATTGTCACAGACAACGGAACACAGTTCAACAATGGAAAGGTCAGAAGGATGTGTTCCGAACTTGGCATACAACACATTTTCTCTTTGTCATCTCATCCTCAATCTAAAGGCCAGGTTGAGGCCGTAAATAGAGTCATCAAGACTTTGTTTTAAAAAAAAAGTTGGAGCGGATGCAAAAGACAATGGGCAGACGAGCTACCAAGGGTTCTCTAGGCGATTTGTACCATGCTGCAATCCACAATCGGAGAAATGCCTTTCACTCTGACATAGGAAGGTCCCTATGTGGTGATCGAAAAAAACGGCGTGGGTACTTATAAGCTGAAAGATAAGTACGGTTCGGAGCTTATACATCCATGACACGCGGAGGATTTGAAATTATACTTTGAGCCCACATAAGGCCGGAGACTTGTCCCGAGTGTATATGTGTTTACTTATAATTTCTTTGCCTAGGTAATTTGTTTCCATGTAGAACTCGGGAATATTCTAGGAGTAGGAGCTTTTAATTCATTGCTTAGAAAAGGGACCCAGATCGCCCTAGCATGTTTTTGTCATATGCATTAACATGCATTTCGCCTAAAAAGCTCAAACATCAGCTTCGGCCTAAATTATGTCTAGCAAGAGGTACACTAAGCCCTCCAATCTAAAAAAAAAAAAGGGGCGTGAACTCGTTATATATACAATTACGAGCAAGAGGCAAATTAAGCCCTCTCCAACACGCGAATATATTGCAAGAGGTAAAACAAGCCCTCCAATTACGAGCAAAACATTATTTTTTCTTTAAAAAAAAAAAATAATAATAATAATAAAGAGAGAAAGAAATGGGCCACAGGCTGCCTTACAAAGTAAAAAGACATCAATATGACGAAACCTCACTTAAGAATCCATACCAAGTCATACCATTATGTGTATTCATTCCAAAGGATAAGTGATTCTATCCGATGCTAATTCATTTTTTTGGTTAATTGTCATATTCTTGTAGTAAAAGCAAAATATATGCTTAATTCATTAATTTTTTTAAAAAAAACTATATAATTTGATTTACCAATTATATTGGGCCGACATATCTAACACGACAAACAAGAATATTGGGCCCAAGTATCCAATTTTTTTAGCCCAAATATATATAACTAAGAGAATCGGCCACCCAGATATCCAAATGTTTCTGCATACCAACCATGAATCGGTAAAAGTAATGAATAAAGTTAATCGATTAATCGCGAGTTGACCAGCTCTAAATAGCCAATTAATAAGTCAACGCACATTAAACATGAAGGTTTGAACCCAAATTAAGTTTGTAACACATTATCACTTCATGATCAACCATTAACTCAACACAACGCGCGAAATGAAAGTTTATATAACTTACAAACGCGGTCGTTGTACTATGAAACGAGGTAGTTACTTAAACAGGAAGTTCACCGTTTGGTTCCTAATTACTTGAAAAAACAGAACATAACATACATATTAAACTCTAATTAATTAGAACAACCAATGAGATACCTTTTTCTTAGCCTTCTTCTCCTTAATAGTATCCAAACTAGGTTTCCACCCCTTACCGGATAACTGTCGACTCAAGTACTCCGGTCTCGCCTCCAAACCCTCGGTCATAAACTCAACCTCGTCATCGATCTCCATGTTTTCTTTTTTCATATGAGTATCACAAAAACCTCCAACACTAACATTCTGACCGGGCGCCACATGATCAGCAGGACAAATCCGAGCGAACCAAGGAAGAAACCTCAAAGAACCCAGAAACAAACGGGACCGACTGACTGAATTAACGATCAAAACAAGACGGTGAATTTCCTCCGGTGATAATGTTCCAATCTTGCCCCGTCTTATTGGAAGGATTAAGTAGACATCGTTCGTAGCTAGCTCCTTGTCTGCAGGCAATGGGGCCGGTTTTTTTCCCGTTACGGCGGAGTGAAAGTCAACCACAACATGTTGTGGGTGTTCTAGCATCAACTCAGCTACGGTTACCGGGTCGTTAAACTCTTCAACCGACCCGTTCGAGAGAATGATTTTTCCAGATGAAGGTTTGGATAGTTGGGTGCATGAGAAAGAGTAATGGTTACCCATTGAGGGAATTGGAGAGAGAGAGAGAGAGAGAGTGTTAGGTTTTGTTGTTATGGGGAGAAGTGAAATGTATAAATGAATGAAATGTAGGAGGGAGTTTGTTAAACGGCTCCATCTTGTGAGTGATTTAAATGGTGGACTCGGTATTGCTGTAGTAGATTAGTTTTAGATGGGGTCGTTGGGTCTTGCCTTTTGGAAGGGTACTTTAACCTGCCCATTTACTGCAGCTAGTAACATATATATATATATATAGTTTTATAGTAGAAGTGATATATAAGTATGCATATGTATATAGTTGACGAGGTTAGAAAATGGTAGTAAGTTTATCATAGTCGAGGAACCGTTCAACTAAGAATATGTTCTCTTACACATTCTAATATTCGGAATCTTGGATAACGTTTCAAGTTGGGCTCAAATTTTCATTAAAAAACTAGAAATATAACAATGTCTGACTTTGTTGTATTGTTCTTAGAATGTATAATGATAATTTCTTGACAATTTCAACAAATGCTAACAAGATTGATTCTTTCAACTGTTATTACATTAATATATCGGGAAATTTAGTCCAATTCAATTTGGAACTACCTTAAATGGGCTTACCTAAGAGTAACGACCCAATATTGAAAGACATACAATAAGATAAGCAACTTGTTATGATAAGATACCACCGTATGTTAACACACGGTATAAAACCCAGGTTCTGGTTCCGAAATGAAGAAAAGAAATAAAAAATGGAAGAAGAAGAAGAAGAAAAGTATGGAAAGTATATCTATGGCTGACTATTTTGACATGACACAAGCACTTAAATGAAACTGTTCGTTTCAACCCTTCTCTCTACCTAATACGGTTGTTAGAATGCCTTTTTAAAGTGCTTGATAATCCATATCAATAGACTTTGTAACCATTTGTGTCATGATAAGGTATTTTGCATAATATAATTGTTTAGTAAGATGATCTCGTATCAAAATTTTAATATAAATTTATATTAATATTGTTACGTAAATATATGAGCCCGAAAAAATATTGGAAAAAAAACTCCGTTAACTGGATATGATCGGAGAACAGAAGTTCAGATTCTCTAGTTTTTTATTTTTTTTTTGGCCAAACAAATTCTCTAGTTGAGTATGAAGTATATATAGTTCTAAGATTTTCAATTAATTTTGACTACAAGAGTGTAAAATCAAACCCTAAGAATTATCCCTTAATAATATCAAAAACAGAATTAATCCTCAGAAATAGTATGTAATTCAGGATTCCAACGTTTGTGATAATTCTCCTTCCCCCCAACTAGTCCACCATCAAAAATCCTGATCCCTCCTCCCTCCCCGTCCTTTTCAAGCTGCCGATCCGCCACCACCGTCTCCGGTCCAACCTTCGAACCGGTTGGCTTACTAATCTTCCGTTCATTACACGCCACCTCTATCTTCTCCATCTCCGGTTCCGAAACCCTAGAATGAACTCTCCCAACCGTAACCAACAAGTAAATTTTCCCCCGCGAAAGATCGTCATCAGCCCGCATCGCCGACAACCAGCGAGTCCGCTTCAAATCATCCACCGGACATACTACGTGTCCAGGGTTCTCTAACATGAGCTCTGCAGCTTTTAAAGGTATGTCGACATCTCGGATCCTGCTTCCATCAGCGTCGAGAAGCTTTGCCGTTTGCCGGTCGGATTTTACGTGGAAACACTTAGATACACAGATGCCCATTATGAAATTAATTAAGAGAGAGAGAGAATGAGAGTGAATGTTTATGATTGAAAGTAATTAATGTGTGTATACTTATATATATATATATATATATCTAGAGAGAGAGAGAGAGCGAGAGAGAGCGAGTGAGGTTGAGGAGGAAAGGGTCAAAGTTAACTGTGAAAGAAGAAGGCAGACAAGAGAATAGTAGTTGTGTAGTTGTCATTGGGGGAAGAGGACAAGAGATGGTGTTAGTTACGCGGATGATACTGTGGGTCTTTTTACGTGGGAGGTCATGAGGTTGAGCTTCTTTCTTGATATTTTTTTGCTTAATACTCAATGATGTGGACGACTTCTACTTTGATTTTCTGGTGGATGTGGTCCAAACAAGAAGAAGAATAAATAGAAGAGAGAGAGAGAGAGAGAGAGAGAGAGAGAGATAAAAGAGTTTTTGAGTTCTTCAGTGGAATATTTGCCCATATCGGGTACAAACAACAACAAGAGTATTTGCCTTATTCGAATCTACAATCGAGATTAATTCGAAAATCAAGCCAATTATTTCTAATATGTTATATTATTTAATAAATAATATTTTTATATATTAAAATAAAGGAGGGAAGTAATAATATAAATATGATATATTATAAATAGTTAGAACAATTTTTAGATTGATCTAGTAAGTTAAAATATACAAAATTAGAAATTAATTTGTTTTCAAAAAATAGGGGCCTATATTGGATTTCTAAAGCTGTTTGTTTTAGAAAAATAGGGGTCGACTTAGCGAAAAACAAAAGTTAATGAGGTAAAATATATTAAATAAAAATTAAGGTGGATAAAAATTAATTTTTACTAATATCTTATCACTACCTTACTTATCTTGTTAAATATGCTTATAATAATTAGTAACGGGTATTGTCCACCCTTAATTTATCTAAAATTAAAATTTAGATCGAAAATATAAAAACTTTAATTAAAACCCAGTTTTTACGGCCCCAAATATTGCTTCCGGTCATCTGTCTCACTTACAAGTTGCTAATCATGAATTTTTACAGCTTCCATTAAAGGCGATGATTGGAAGGCTGAAGGCATAAGAATTTTGAAATTTGAGAAACCTTCTAGATGTATCATCGAACTAGTATGTAGAGTACCAAGTATGACAAACGATAGGGCCAGCAATTATTGTCACCCGTTTCGCACACGATATTTCATGCGAATCGGTTCCGACAGAAACATTATCATACACCATCAATCGTCTCCCTGCCGTTCCACCCACCATCAAAGATTTGATATGAAACTAGAGATACCAACAACACACTGTTTGCCCCGTCTTACAAAAATACTTATCTATGTTCGATTGCTCAATTTCGGAAAACAAAAGCTTTAGAACCAAAGCCTTATCAAAGATGTTGAAACGGCTCTCGTGCCATAACACAGACTAAGACTTGCAAACTCAAAAAGAAAACAACTAGAATTGTAGAAACAGATAGGCAAATTTAATAAACACAACTATAGTAATGCAGCGAGAATTTTTGTAGCCACACGGTAAAATTTTACAGAGCAGTGACATTTACCACCTCCTTTTTGCAATCCAAATATAACAACATCCAACAGATAAAAGCCAGTAAGAGGCTGCTGAATCAAACTAGGACAAAAATTAATGTTGACATAGCTAACGTGATTCTTCTTTTTGGGGGAAAAGCGGGGGTGGGGGAGATGATATCATTGTTCATGAAGAGCAGTAGTACGTTTATAATCTGACCTTACTTACTTGATGTACTGTGACATCCACTTGAAGCCATCTCCGTAACCCATTTTGCGGACAATGCTGCACATGAATACCTCCAAGGGGCGGACATTTGAGTCTGCTAGGTTCACCTTGCCCTTGCCAGTGGTGAAATTAGTCAGCCCAAGGTGGTACCTTAATTCATCTTCTGAGGTAGCATAAGGTATGTCGATCTTGTTCCCCAAAACTAGGAAAGGGACATTGGCTAGTGCCTCATCTGAGAGAAGCGCATCCAGTTCCTTTTTTGATTCTGCAAATCTCTCCTTGTCACAGGCATCCACCAGGTATACTACAGCATCTACCTGTAATGAGGGAGACACACACACGTTTTACCAGCCTTGTTCTAGTGTTTTCTGTATAGAAGTCTAGAGGATGAGCCCCATAACATATGTAGTAAATCCATCTCTAAACTTGGAAATCACTGGAAAATGTAGGTAAGATAATGAAGATTTAGATCCATGGAAATCCAAAGTACAGTGTCCTCCAGAAAAGGCCTATGAGCTCAGTTGGCTTTAAAACTTAGAGTATCATTTAATGTTTTTATTGCCTCATTTAGCAAAGAAGAATCCCTCTATCCTTTACCTAGAGGAATCAACCTGACGGGCATAAATTTCTAGATCTGAAAAATCTACACAGCTACAACCAACAGTACGACAATTTTAAGAGAAAATGCACTAGAAACTTGGCGAAGTTCCAATTTTGTAAAATGAGAATATTAAATATGGAGAGAGAGAGAGAGAGAGGGAACCGTGAAGGTTCACTCTAGGGAGAAAAATCACTACAAATGTAATTCAACTTTATTCCATTGCTAAACAAAGCACCTTCACTTTTTATATAACTACCGAGATAAGTGAAAGGGAGAAAATTACTCCAAAGACAGGAATATTGTAAGCATTTAAAGTATTTGGATCAATCAGATACATACTTCAGGACCGCATACTGGTTGGATATCTGATTAACTATATTATTTTAAAGAAAGCAGAAAATATACCCTTTTTTTTTTGTGTAACATCAACTGCTCGGAAAAATGTAATTCCCAAGACATCTTTTAACCCAACAATATCATACCTAAGGAAAGATACCACAGCACGAGGCCTTTATCTATTTAAATGATGCATGTCTCAGGCACAACCTTACAAACTCTTCAAAAGACCAAAAATCTTATACCAAAAACAAGATTTATCGTTGAAATATTAACAAAACGTGGATTACAATTTATGTGGGTCAATTAAAACATTGTAAAAAAAACATGATATAAGTTAATGGCCTGTAAAAAGAGGATTATAAAACCAAAGAAGGCAGAGAAACCTCAATTATAGATCAGTCAAAGAGTTAATCTGACAATTCCTATGCCACATGCTTGGCTTGAATATTGTAAATTTACCTTGGCATAGTAATCCTTCCAAACTCTGCGAGCTATCTGATGGCCCCCCAAATCAAAGGCCTTGAACTTAATTTTCCCAATACTCAACTCCTCTGACGTAGGGTACTGCGTTGGCTGATGCTGAACTAATCTCTGAAAGCCAATCAAAGAAAAAATATCACAAATGTAACACTGCCATTTATTTGATTATATAGCAAAGAAGCTAGACATAAGTAGGAAATTTGAAATCAAATAATTTTCACTGATTCAAACGTATCACTACGTGTGGGTCAAGTATTCGTTCTAGCTAATATACTTTTCTCTGCTTTTCAGATCTGTCTATGTATAATTTGCATGGTACGGTTCCATTATCCAGAGAATTTTTCCGCCAACCAATTTTCTTGTAGAAGACACATATATCAGCTCAATCAGGCGAATTAATGATAAACGTAAACACACTAATGGATCCTATGGACTCTGAACTAAATGAAAGCTCAGGATACCTCTAATTACAATAAAATCAGAAGAAAATAATATATTTACGGACTGTACGAAGTGAAAATCATTATTGGAAAGTTAAAATGAGAGAAGAGAAAGAGAGAGAGAACCTCATCCTTCAACATGTGAAGCAAGGTAGTCTTTCCGGCATTATCGAGGCCTAGAAACAAAATCTTAGCCTCTTTCTGCCAGAGACCGAGCGAGGCCAAGACGCCATAGAACCAATCCAGTAGGAACATGTTCGACCAAGTTCAATCGGATCCAGAAACCAAATATAATTGATCGGATCTACTACGATCTAGCTCAGAAGAGAGGATGACGAAGCGAAATCGTCCGAATCAAGGACCCCGCAAAGAAGAAGAAAGTTCCGTCTTTCACCTCCGATACCTAGAGATGGGGGAACGAAAAACTACAGGAAGAGTTAAATGGGAACGCGAACGCAACCGAGCGATTTCGGTTTTTGTCCGCTTCGAGGGTCGAAGTGAAACTGCCGGATTTCTTGGTTTGCTTTTTGGACGCAATTTTTTTATAGACTCGCTCCAAATTTTGTGGTTTTGCGCAGGATCGTCCGAGCCCAAAATCGAAACTGAGCCCAATCAGAAGGCCGATAATCAATACAGAATTGGGCCGTAGAATTAGCCCCGAATCACATAAAAAGATTAATTATAATTATCGTGTAATTTATTTTTTATAAATTTATTATTATATAATACGGATTTGTAAACTATGATTACAAATTATTATAAATAATAAAATAAAATAAAATAAAAATCGATATAATCAATTCAGCTCTTAGAGGTATATTATTTATCATAAAACTCATTTGATTAGATAAAATATCGAAACTGCATTTGGAATGTCGAAAACGGCATTTCGAGGCCGAAAAAATCGAACAAATGCACTCTTAACATCTAAAATTGATCCGACATCTAAGAATTTTATTTCTCTGTCAATTAAAGATTATTCATTTAATATTTACGAAGAGTAGCTTATTAAAGGCGATTGGATTTTGTGATAGATTCATTCCTAAGTAAGAGATAACAAGCCCTAGTGGGTTAAAAAACTATATATTAAAATTAGGATTAATATAGCTTAACAAAAATCCCAAATTAAGTAATAATTTGATTACTCACATGCAATGGAAGATTTAACGAAGGGTATAAAGATTAAAAAATATATATATTTAATTAATAAAATTTATAATTTAAACACCGACACAATCATTTCATAAGAAAAATAGAGAGTAACAAGTTAATGTTTTGTAAAGGAGGTGGCAGCAGCCCTAAAATATAACACGCCGTACGTGGCCCTTATTCTAATCACTCTCTATTTTAGCTGCATAATCTTAATACTGTAGATACATTCAAGTATGTAACGTCACCGTCACCGTCACCGTCACCGTCAACGTGTCTCGAATTCTCGAAAAAGTAACTACTAAACTTCTATTGTCAATAATAATTTACGAATACTATATATTAAATTAATAATTCAGAAGAGACGTGGAAATGGACACCACTCAGCAATGTCTAACACGACGCCGCCTGCGCACGTTAGCGCCGACCACTTTGCTTGTAAACATTGAATTATTATTATTTGATTTTTTGCTTTCTCCGAAGTTCAAAACGAAAATTCCAGAAACACAAGTCAGTTTCATGGTTTCATCAGTCTCACTCTTACTCTTTGTTGGCTATTCTTGTGACTTGTGAGCCTAAAAAAATGATAAGATCAAAAGAAGGATAAACACGTACCGGACACGTCAGCATCCTTAACGAATATATAAAATAATCATGATATATCTTAAATCCTCTTATAAGGGGGAGTGGGGCCCATAATACCCATGGACAAATATTGATTTAAGATCTTAGTTTTGATGGAAAATGCCCGATCTTATTCATTATGGTTGAAAGACATGCCCTGCCCTCCTGAAATACTCGAATGTTTGTTTGTTTTTGGTTTTTGGTTTTTTCTTTTCCTGTAATAAGGTCCGACACCAACCTAAAGTGAAAGGAAATGATTTATATCTAATTTTATGTACCGTTTGGCACCATCTTCTCACCAAAAATAAAACTTACTTCCCACTCATATCCGACAAAATATCAAACATAATTTTAAATATAATTCTCTAAATATTATTATATATTAATTTAATATTAAATTGATTATATATATATATATACATTTTATAAGAATATGTTTTATAATAATATAATTATGATAAATTTTAATTTAAAATGTGACCGTAGAGGGAACGAGATCGACATTATTTATCAATCAAGCCACTACATTTACTATGAGTCAAAGGTTATGACTTGGTCGTGCACTGCATTCATAAAAACCAAATTCTTAAGAATCAAACAAGCTAAACACACACAGAGGCTGTGAAGTATGGAAATGAAGCTTCTTCTTTGACTCGGGCCGAGTCGAGATGTATGCCACCTTTTTTTATGACCATATTTGATATTTATTGCATTCAAAACGCGTAAGCTCGCCCTGTGGTCCACTTTTGGTTCGTACAGCTTCTTGGGATTATTAATTATTATTATACATATATTATTAAGAAAATATCCAAAATTTAAGAAGAAAGAAAAGAACAGAAGGAAAAATCCAACTTCTGAACCATAAAGTATGGGGGTATATTTGGAAATTCACATTCTCTACACACTTTTTTTATTTAAAGGTCCATATAATTCAGAAACCGAGACGAGTAAGATAGAGGAGAGGGAGTTTTTTTTTTTTTTTTTTTTCTGGAGAACAGAGGCATCTTTAAAGAAAAACAAAGAACAGAGGATTTTTAGATTTTGAATAAAAAGATGGGAGACGTTGTACTGTTTCTGGATTCCTTCGAATCCAATTCTTATTCAATTCAAGTCTGTAGAATTTGCCATGAAGACGAATCCGGAACTTCTAGAAGCTTGGAATCGCCTTGTTCATGTTCAGGAACCGTTAAGGTAGTTAACAGAAACTCTGTTTTCTGGTTTTTGTTTTCTGGTTTTTGTTTCCTGTTTTCTGTTCACTTCCTCTGTTTTGTATTCTGGTTTTCTTTTCTCTTTTGGTTTCATTTCAAAAACTGTTAATTAGTTTTGGTTCCTGTGTTGTTAAGTTTGCTCACAGGGATTGTATCCAAAGATGGTGTAACGAGAAGGGAAACACAATCTGTGAAATCTGTCTCCAGGTTTGAGCCTTTTTTTTTTCTTCTGGCATCTGTTTTACGGATTTTACTTCTACAAATTTGAGTTGGTTTAGTTTTTTGTTTCTGAAACGATAAAACCGAAGTCCACGTCTCGACTCTCTCTCTCTCTCTCTCTCCTTGCAGAGCTTTGAACCGGGATATACTGCACCTTCGAAGAAACCTCAACCAGTAATGGCAGGGGAGATATACAGGTAAAGGCATATCTATTCTTCCATGTATTTACTTATTTGCCATGTAATTTGTAGTAAGCATTTCTCTTTGAGTATAAGCCAAACGTTCCTTACAATCAATCAGTTCCCTCCCCCTCAAGAAATGAAACTTATTCTAATTCCACAACAAGGCCTTTCCTCCCAATTATCTTTCTTTCTTACGACTACTCATTACTTAATATGTACTATTACAGCCTGCAAATTCAAACAAGAGAGCATGATAACCCGGAAAGCCCGACATTCGCGGCCATGGAAGAAGGATTATCCGTTCGAACCGAGTACAACATGTGCGCCTCTGCGGCTGATAGACGAGCATCCTATTGTCGATCACTTGCTTTACTCGTAAGTTTTTTTAGCAATTTCTAATCCAGAACTAATTGAAATCTTATTACAACATGTGATATGTGAACTCCATCCATTTAGTGCTAGAGTTTGGCATTTTACCAATACTAATTAATTACTAAAATATGTATAATTAGTCATTCCTAGTGTTATAGGGTAATAGCAATATAGGTCACCAACCCACCAATCTTAACGGTTCCTCAAGTATAATTAATATAAGTAAATTAGTTGATAATTAATCATATTATTGATATTGTTGTTGCAGTTTACAGTAGTCATGCTCGTAAGACATACCTTTGTCGTGCTTACCGTCGGATCCGGTGGCTACCCGTTTTCGCTTCTCACCGTGAGTAACGGGATACATATTGTTGTTAGTATTGCATTTTAATTATAATCAATGAAGGAAATAATGTATACATTTTTGCAGGTACTTATTCTAAGATCAATTGGTATCATTTTTCCAATGTACATAGTAATGCGAACAATCACGGCGATTCAAAACCATATGACGAGATATTAATATCATGTGTTCCGTACATAACAATCGAAGAAGAAGAAGAAGAAGAATGATGGGGAACAACAGTTTGGAAGCTTTTATTTTATTTTATTTATTTTATTTTTAAATTTTATTAAAGAATTCCCCTGTTTTTTTTGGGGGTGTATTTATATATTAATGAAAAATGTCGTAAAATTTGTTGTTTCTAGCTTTTTACTGGATGCAAAGGAGTATGATTAGATAGAGTTAATTTAGAATGATGGATAGATATATTCACTTTAAGAGGACAAGTTTGTTTGAGCTACCACCAAACAACCACCTTTGTGTTTGTTAGTTAGATGTTGAAACTACTGAAAAATTGACCTCATAACTCTTAACAGTTTAACACTGTTTACCAGAGTAAATCTGCAATTCTAAGTTACCTTAAAAAATCTATAAAGTCAATAATTGAAGATAAAAAAAAATTGTAAGTTAGGGGTAGAAAAATATAATAACATAAGTAAGAGGTGGTTATTTAAGAAAAAAAAAACTTTTTCTATTATTTATTCATACATGCCATATCAGTAAATATGACATACATGTAAAAATTGGGGTTTGTCTTAGTTTGAATTTTGGACCCAAAAAAAAAAAAAAATCTTAGTTTTGTAAAAATGGAGATGTTCTCGGGGAGTTTATTCTAGTTATAGTAAACTATAGGGGTTTAAATTATAATTTACTAACCAGAAACGGGCCTATCAAACTGCATTGAAACAGGCTTCTCCTCTCCATCTTATGGCCCACTAAAGGCCCAACTTCAACCACATCGATCTCCCTCTCTGACTGACTGCTGCTGCTGCTGCTGGCCTGCTGCTCTCTTCTCTCTCCTCTTTCTCTCTGTCTCGCCGGCCCACAGTTCACTTCCACCTTCTACCACTACTAACCACCACAACGCAGCGATTGAAGTCGAGCTCCTTAAATCTCTCCGCATGCTCATTCATGGCGGATCAATGTCTTCTAGTCTAACTTTTCGAAAGCTCACATTCTCTACCTTCCTCTACATCACTCAACCATCCCATCCACTCTATCCTACAATCTTCAATGGCTACTGCTCTACCACCGCCGAGCTACGCTCTCTCTATCAGAGACGACCACCGCTGGGACGAGAAAGACGAAATCAGAGAATCCAAGTGTTCGTGCCTACTGGTAGCTCTCTGCCCTTGCCTCGTATGTTTCATTCTTCTCATCATTGTAGTCTCTATCATCCTCACTGTAAAAGTCCGTCTCTTCTGCCACACACCTCTTCACTCCTTACTCTACAAGAAAAATTGTTGATTATTCCAACCTCGAATTTAAGTTTTAGAGGATTTTCAAATGTTAGTGATAGCGATCACGATTCCGATGATGGAATTGAAATTAGGGAGGGTTGTATGAGTGAGGATGATACTTATGGAGGTTCTAGGGTTAATTCAAGAGCAGATCCAGATGAGGTTGATAGAGTATGCAAGGTGATTGACGAGTTGTTTGCCCTAGATAGGAACATGGAGGCAGTACTTGATGAATGTGGAATCAATTTATCTCATGATTTAGTTATAGAGGTGTTGGAACGGTTCAAACAGGCGAGAAAACCTGCATTTCGATTCTTTTGCTGGGCAGGGGAAAAGCCAGGTTATGAACATAATTCCAGGACTTACAATTCAATGATGTCCATATTGGGAAAGACTAGACAATTCGAAACCATGGTCGTGATTCTTGAAGAAATGGGTGAGAAAGGACTATTAACAATGGAGACATTCACCATTTCTTTCCAAGCATTTGCTGCAGCAAAAGAGAGGAAGAAGGCAGTTGGGATTTTCGAGCTGATGAAGAAATACAAGTATAAAGTTGGTGTAGACACTATCAATTGCTTGCTTGATTCACTTGGAAGGGCGAAACTTGGAAAAGAAGCCCAAGCTGTGTTTGAGAAATTAAAGGGAAGATTTACACCGAACTTGAAAACTTATTCAGTTTTGCTTAATGGTTGGTGCAGGGTGAAGAATCTGTTAGAAGCTGGAAAGATATGGAATGAGATGATTGATAATGGGTTGAAGCCCGATATCATAGCTCACAATACTATGCTTGAAGGCTTATTAAAATGTCAGAAAAGGTCTGATGCGATCAAATTCTTTGAGCTCATGAGAGCAAAGGGCCCGTCTCCTAATGTCAGGAGCTACACGATTCTAATCCGAGATTACTGCAAGCATAGAAAGATGAATGAAGCAGCAGAGTATTTCAATGAAATGCTTGAAGCTGGATGCTCCCCTGATTCTGCTGTTTATACTTGTTTGATTATAGGGTTTGGAAATCAGAAAAGAATGGACTTGATCCCTTCTCTTTTAAAGGAAATGAAAGAAAAAGGTTGCCCAGCTGATGCACGGACCTATAATTCTCTTATCAAATTGATGACAAGTCAGAAAATGCCAGATGATGCAGCAAGAATATACAAGAAGATGATTGAAAGTGGAATTGAGGCATCTATACATACTTATAATATGATGATGAAGTCTTATTTTCAAGTAAGAAATTACGAGATGGGTATGGAGGTATGGAATGAGTTAAAACGAAACGGGCTTTGTCCGGATGATAATTCTTATACCGTGCTGATTGGAGGGCTTATAAGTGATGGAAGATCTGGAGAGGCATACAAGTATATAGAAGAGATGATAGAGAGAGGAATGAAAGCTCCTCAGATCGATTACAACAAGTTTGCTGCTGATTTCTCTCGAGCTGGAAAACCAGACATACTTGAGGAGTTGGCTCAGAAGATCAGGTTTTCTGGTAAGTTTGAAGCCTCTAATGTTATTGTGAGGTGGGCTGAAATGATGAAGAAAAGGGTCAAGAGAAGGAAGTCTCCCAAGTTTGTTGTTGGTTCATGACAAGTGTTTCTTGTATAATTTGTTTAGATGTTGTTCTATAATTCTATTTCTACTTCTACTTGTATTTTTGTACTTTTGTGTGTGATTCTAACTTTTATCTGTTAAATATCCTTCATGTGATATTAATATATGGTCTAATTTTATTTTTATTCTTTCATCATGAATAAATATATTCCATGTGTCAACAACCTAATAAAATAAAATAAAATAAAATAAAATAAAATAAAAATTCAAAGCTATAAAGTACATTTTACTCAAGTTTTTAATTTTACAGTTGGATATTTAAATATTTATTTATATAATTTTAATAATTTGACAACAAATTTATAATTTTAACAAAACAACATAATAGAGATAGCATCATGAATGATGATAAACAACAAAACAACATTTAGAGTAAATCATGTGACAGAAATGTTAATAAAGCATCATAAATTTCTGTACATTTACGTCATATTATTGACATGAAGTCATATTTTCTTAATTGGATCTTATGATTTATTATTACTGTATCTCACACTATGAAGCACCCGATGCTTTATAATGGATGACTATGTATTTGTATCGTATTTATATCTAATATCAAAATGTGAAATCATAGTTGCTACACTTCAAAATGTAAAATAAGCTATTTATCAAAAAATATTATTATATATTTTTTCTTCAATCAAAGCAATTGATATATAAATTGACTCATCTCGATTTTTCAACAATATATTGCTCTCCGCTTGAAGTTCTCAGGTTGCAATCGGTAAGTTAATCGTATTATTACATTTATTTCCATATCACGAAAATAGATTATTCGACATATTGATCATCTTATTTATTACATGTATTTCAGGTGTATGTGCTAGGTCTCCCGCAGAATGGATTAGCCACTCTTGTTAACAAGAGCAGCAACGTTGCACTGATCCTCCTCATACTAATGGTCATTATAGCGGTGATCTCCATTTCCCTATTTGTGTTCGCCATAGTTATGGCAGCAAAAAGAGAGATGCATTTGTGTGGGAAATTAATAAGACAAATGGAAGAAACGCAACAAGCAGAGCGGAAAAGCATGAACAAAAGCGTTGCCTTTGCAAGTGCTAGCTTTGACATTCGGACATCTTTAGCTGGTCTTACCGGCTTGATCGACTTATGATCCGGTGATGTTTCCGCCTGCTTCCAAGGTGGGGGCTAACTTGAGATTAATGGATGATTGCACAAAAGACCTAGTAGGTATGTCAAGTGGATAATACAGTGTATCTAGGCATTTTAATGTACTACGGACGGGAGTATTAACTCTTAATGGCTGATCAGATCTCACCAACACTTTCACTGACGTGGCTTGATCACAACCTTAATTTGGAAGTGCAGATCGAGTATATTAAGAAAAATATGTTATCATTATGTATGTATCATTTTTTTTTCTTCAGGTTTATTTCTCGATATGAGCAAGATCGAAGCAAGAAAAATGCAGCTTGAAGAAGAAGAGTTTGATTTGTCGCAACTTCTTGAACACGTAGTAGATCTATACCATCATCCTGTCGGCATTAAAAAGGGCATAGATGTGATTTTAGACCCTCATGACGGTTCTGCTATAAAATTTTCGCAACTGAAAGGCGATAGAGGCAAACTCAAACAAATATTATGCAACTTGTTGAGTAATGATGTTAAGTTCACCTCCAAGGGGCATGTTAGTGTGCAACTGAAAGGCGATAGTGGCAAACTCAAACAAATATTATGCAACTTGTTGAGTAATGCTGTTAAGTTCACCTCCAAGGGGCATGTTAGTGTTCGGTGTTGGGTTCGAAAAGCGAGTTTCCAAGACAAGATGATTGCCTCTAATTTTAAGAATGGTGATGTAATGAAACATGCGTCTTCCTTGTTTTGTAATAAGAACGAGAAAGCATATGAAGAAGACTTGGAAGCCATGAGGAGAGTTCATGATCAAAACCCTAATAACTGTATGGAGTTTGTGTTCGAAGTTGACGATATGGGTAAAGGTGGAGAATCCCATGTCAAAGACCATGAATCTTAGAATGATCGAAGAGGGTGGTTTTGAACCGAACGACTATCGTATCAAGACCGTTTCAGTAATCAGCCATCTAAGATTATATAGTCTCTTTACCGAGATGGGGTTCTCGGGTGAAATTTGTTCAGTTGAAATTAGCTGTTAGAATCTGGTAGTAGACCTCTGCTCCTGAACAAAACTTTGAAGGAAGAAAAATAGTAGTAAGATCATTAGATGGGTAGATTATGGAGCAACAAAGTTAGTTGAATCTGTTGGACAAAACTCACTTGCTCTGGAATTCTATATTGCAATTTTCTACATAATATTATAGGTAGCTTCCAAATTAACCAAAAAAAAAAAATATATATATATATATATATTTAAAAAAACTAGGAATATATAAATTATGAAGTTCAAGAAGAAAAACGAACAAAATTGGGTATAACATTAACCTTGAAATCAAGAGAAGTGAATACCAGCCTTGTTGAATAAGGAGAGTAGGTATAAAAATTCCTGCAATGTGAGCTTAGATGACCTCTTATCTTCAAAATCTCCTTCCTTTAAAACAGCCAAAACCTTGTCTTTAAACTCAGAAGTCTCCCCTTCACCCTCACCATCACCATTCTCCACCTCCATCTCATCTTCTGCTTCTTCTTCTCCTTCCACGCCATCGTCCATCTCCATGCCAGAAAAATCCACTCCACTATCAACACTCTCCATTGAAGTCTGGCCACAGAGATTAAGAGCTTGCAAGGTTTTATAATTCTTCTCAAGCAACAAGAGCACACTTTTCTGCCTGAAAATCGAACCAAGAGTTTTATTCTTCCTATTAAAACAAATCCTCAAAAACCCATCCCACTCCTTCTGCTTCACTTCAATCCGAGGTTTCCTCGGCTCGATCCGAACCACAGAGGAATCAACCTTTGGTGGAGGCCGGAAATTGTTCTTCCCAACTTTGAGTAGATGGAAAACTCTAGACAGAAGTTGGGTATTTACAGTTAAACGGCAGTAAAGCTTATCACCAGGCTGAGCTACTAGCCTCATTGCAAATTCTCTTTGAAACATTATAATGGCACATCGGAAAGCCGGTTGGTGATTGAGTAACTTGAATGTTAGAGGAGATGAGATTTGGTATGGAATGTTTGCTACGCATATGTCAAAATACGGAAGCTCGGTTTTTAGCACGTCTCCTTGTATGACCTAAGAATTATCAAATTGAAAATTGTAAGGTAAAAGGAGAGATTTTCATCTAGGAAGATTGATAAACACAGCTATGTCAAGTTAGAGCATCAATTAACAATAATGAGTATAGATGAGTAGTATCGTAAATATCAGTTGTAGAATTATGTTAGAAAATCGATCAATTTTAGAAAGCATTAGAAACACAGATTAGAGGACTCACCTTCAAGCGACTGGAGAGAGGAGTGCCTTGGAACCGTCTTTGAAGTTCGAGAACCATACGAGGGTCTAGCTCGACGGCGATAACCATTTTTCCAGCTTCGAGAAGCTTCTTAGTGAGATTACCAGTACCAGGACCGATTTCGAGGATGATATCGGTGCTCTTTACGCCAGACTTTTGGACTATGGAGTCAACGAGTAATGGATTCTTGAGGATGTGCTGGCCTTTCGATTTGTGAAAAGAGATTCCTCCTTGATAGGGAGCACTTTTCGCCGAAGCTTTCGGCGTCTCCTTCCTCATCTTCCCGCCGGCCATTGTCGCCGCAGAAAAGGCGTAGGAGCAGAGGCTGCTTCGTTAGGGTTTTGGAAGCTGCTTCGTTAGGGACCGATAGAGATTCTGGTTGCTCCTGGCGCTAGCCTGTACGTTTTCATTTAAACTAATATTATAGCGCATCAAACTCCAATTACCGTTTTACCCTTCTGCATTGTTAAGCCGACTTAGCTCTTCAAATTCCTGTTGACGTGTTCTAATTTTACGACATGTCGAAATAAATTAGAACACCTCAGTATAAACTTTTAAAAAAACTGAGAACATTGGTAATATCAATCGTCAATCTTGCCCATGAATATGGACTTAGTTGTATTTAATCCTAAAGATAATCAGCAGTTACTAGTCAAATAAAACAAATAGTAATGTACTAATCATACAAAGCAAGCAATACTAACACTCCCAAAATACAGTAAGACTAAGTGAGATAAATAAAATTAAGCTACAAACAGATGGAAGGAATTTAAATTTCGCGCCTCCCAGCTCGGTCTAAGTTACTTTAAAGAGATCCTTATGTCTAAGAACTGTTTAGCTACACTAGATTTTGCAGCAAGAGCATGTCAATCGATGAAACGAATGTCGAAGGAATGAGGATGTATCTGCCATACATTCAACGCTGCATATTCCTCCAAGCATTGTTTCAATTGGGCTTCACTGTATCCCTGCATAATTACCGAAAAAGAAAGAACACATTCAGATTGTTTTAACTTTGTTTGTGCATTGCTCGACGGCACTTAGATTGCAGTTCCATCATACTGACCTTTCTGGAAATCCAATTGAGGGCATGAGCATAGCTAACGTCCATTTCATTCCTCCTGGCAGCTTCATCTCTCAGGATTGAATAGATATCTGAGATGGCATCCAGACCTGATCGCTGACGATCATCTGAGTACAAAGAGAATTTTGACATCTGCATTAAACGCAGTGCTTCATCTACATCACTCTGAGCCACAGTTTCTGAGAATCTCAGTCTTGCTAGTGCCTGTAAAGAAGAGCAGTTCAAGAGTATTGATGTCAGTATAATATAATTGAACCATATGCTAAGGGATGTCAATACATTATAATTAGGAAATGAATATAATGACTTACTGCTGATATACGAAGAATGCTGAGTAGAGTTCTGACTGTTGTATAGGTATGTGGAGCATCGGTTTTATTTTCGTCTTGTCGAATGTTGGAATAGGCACTTGCAATATACTCCTCTAAATCCTTAGGGATATAAGGAGAGACTCTTCTAGCAGCTGAAATATACGCACTAGACCCCCCACACCAAAAGGTAACAAATGCACATACAGAACATGTAAGTATGATTGGCAAATCCAGATATTTAAGGGGTGAAAGACATGGTGTACATTATAGAGAACAATCAGATCATATATTTAATCTGTGAGATGACATGGAAAATTAATTGTTGTTGGTTTCTTTCTGGGATAAGGGGCTACAAGGACACTTACCGAAGAACAGATGGTTCAAGTGGAGTGAACCCAAGAGCAGGAGATTCTTTATTCTGGTGGACGTAAACAACATGCCTAGCCATTTCGAGATCAGTATCCATATCTGCCCGGTCCAGGATTAGCCAAAGAAGATCAAATCTTGACAGAAGGGCCGGTGGAAGATTGATATTTTCAGCTGGAGTTCTGCGCAGGTCATATCTTCCCCTTTACAACAACATACTATGAAGTTAGAATTTACTTACTGACAAACACAAATCTCCAAAATGCTACTGAAAAATAGAAAAGAAGAACAAAAAACAAAAACCCAAAGTATGCTTTCTTGTCTGGAAGTAGAAAGCTGCCCCTATTTGTAGCAAGGACAACAAGGGAAGAAGCAAGAAAAATGATCTTAAAAAGTCCTAAGTACCATGCTGGATTGGCAGCAGCAAGTACAGCAGTCCTTGCATTCAGAGAAGTAGTGATCCCTGCCTTGGCGATGCTGACAGTTTGCTGTTCCATTACTTCGTGAATTGCTGTGCGATCAGATTCATCCATCTTGTCAAACTCGTCGATGGCACATATACCCATATCTGCTAGTACCTGCAATATAATTCAACACCTCAAATGTTTTACCCTAAAAAAGAAACTTTATAGTACATGTGAGATCCATGTTGGCATAGAGCTCACGCCTCATTACTTATTCCTCAACCTATAAAGAAATCCTAGTTTGCAAAGGGAGACAATTCTTATAATGCAATCATGTAAAGTACAGTACTTAAGATCCACAGAAAGTACATATGTAATAGTCTAACTTTATAATGCAACCATATAAAGTACAGTAGGTGAGATCGATAGAATGCAAGTATATAGGTCTTACCAATGCCCCTCCCTCGAGAACCATCTCATTTGTTACTGGATCTTTCTGAACAGCAGCAGTTAGACCAACACCACTGCTTCCTTTGCCAGTTGTGTAGACTCCCCTTGGTGCAATGTTGATGATGTGCTTAAGGAGTTGACTCTTTGCAACTCCAGGATCACCCATTAAACAGATATGCAAGTCTCCTCTAATCTGCAAAGTATACGCTATTAATACTAGACCGAAATCACAGAATTTGTAACATTTAAATAGGAGAGAAAATTATGATGCAGGTGGATCAGTGAGTGACTTCCAGGTATAAGAGAGAAAACTGAGGCGGTAATTTTCCATTGGCGTAATAGCTATAAATAAGAAGACATGAAGTTTTTGTATAGAGACTTGATTGCAAACATGCATAGTTTCAACAGCAATGAAGCAGATCATGTTTACCTTCATGCCATCTTTTAACTTCCGGTGAGGAGCACCAACAAGGAGGAGAAGTAGAGCCTTCTTAATATCTTCATGGCCGAAAATTTCAGGGGCCAATGACCGTGCCAACTTATTATAAATATCGCCATCCTCAGCTAAACGAACAATTTGTTCCTCCTCATCTCCTCTGAGTTCATATCTGCAGTAGAAATGACTTAATATCAACCATATATTTCTTTACCCTATAACTAACTTCCATTCTATTCATTTACAATTTTTCCAGACGAGGTAATTAAAATGAACTAGAAACAGGATGCTATGGATATTTACATCGACAGACACACATACACAAATGTATTATTAATATGATCAACAATACAACTAACACCTAATAATCACAATAAGCAATTGGGGAGAGAAGATGAGAATTTGAGAACTGAAATATTGCTTACTCTTCATATCTTTTCTTTGAATGATTGACAGACATGGCCTCTAAGAAAGTATCTGCAACTAGGCCAGCACGCATCGCCCTAAAGCCAGTGTATGGAATAGGAAGAAATATCCCAGATAACTCAACAACATCACCAGGTGCAACCTGATTCGTCACATAACCAGTTATTTTTACAGGATAGGGAGTCAAACTGGTCATATAATCTTTTACTCAAATCAAAAAGATGCAAAAATTAAATCTGTATTTTATCATCTTCAACCATACTGGCTTCTATAGTAGTTAGTCAATTTGAAACTCCCTACAAATTTCTCAATGATCATTATGGATTCAAGCAACAGAATTATGTTGAGCATTTTAATAATTATTTACACGCATCAAGACAACCAACCTTCCTTGTGAGCTCACCCCTTAAGTGAACAGACATTGTCCGAGGAATGTGACCTTTTGGAACATGTTCAGATAACTCCTGAATTTTGGCCTGTAAACCAGTCACAACACATCTCATTTAAATGAAAACGTAAAAATATCAAACAACATATGAAAAAGAACTAAAAAAACCCATTGGAACTTATATATGCATAAGTGCTTGTAAGTGACATATATACCTCCTGAAACTTCAAAAACTTTGATGCTCGAAGTTGTAGAATAAGGTTCCCTTTATTTCTATTTATTAGACACCGCTTTGATGGACACTCAAGAAGGGGCATGAACACTCGAGCTGTTACTTCCTGTTAGAATAAAATGGCTAAATAAATAAATGCTATTGAAAGGAAGAAATGAATCGATGGCAGTAAAGTTGCCTAATATTCTTTAAAATAGAAGAAAGCAATGCCATAAATGAAGGGTTAAGAGGGGACCCCCAAAAAAAAAAAAAATTTCTCTGCATTTTTCCAATGAGAAGAGAAAAGAGGTATGGAAACCAAATTGATAGAGGTATGTCCACCCATGCAAGATCCATCTTAATTGCATCACACAGGAAGATATCATAATTGCCCCCTTTCTTTGTGGGATATAAGGATTAGTAACACCACTTATGTAGTACTAATCACCTGGTAAATCTCAAAGCCACAGTCTTCGCATGTATAGACAGCTACGCTCATCAATGGCTTAACATCTGAACAGCGTGTCACAATGCCAGATAACCTTACAAGCTGGCCGATATTTGAAGCCCTCACCTCTCTGATAGTAAATGGACGACCCTTTGAGGATGCTCTTATATAAACTTCACTGCATCATGAATAATCAAGCATTAGAAAATGAAGATTCAATCTGTCTCATGTCAGAACTAGATAACTGCTTCAGAAATGCAGATTGGCATTTCAGTACAAAAGATTTCAAAATTTTTGAAATAACGTGAACATTTTCATGAAATTTCCCTCACATATGTGGAACATGAACATGTCTAAGTAGCTTTAACTAAATGCTCCTCCAGTTGTGAGTTTCAGAAATCTTTTATAACATGAATGACAAGGAACTGAAAATAACTTCCAAATAGAACCAGATGGTAGATTCATGAGATCGTAAGCATTAGAATTTCACACCACCTTTTAGGTCAAGGAACCAACTATCACAATTTACACTGCACAGCAAGTATCATTGATAGGCTCGCGAAAACACAGGTAAAAAAAATATTAGTAAGCGTCAAAACCAACTAGAAAACTTTGACGTTCATTTGAAAATGATTGGGCAATTGTCGCTACATTAGTTTTATACTTTTAGGTTATAATCACCTAATTCAAAGTTTAGAAACCATAAACCCAAGAAGCATATTAATGAAAAGAGATTAGATTTCTCACAAGTAACGCTTGATTTCAGGAGGCATCTGTTGAAACGGATCGGTACCATCCACATTATCTGGCCCATCATCCGATCTTTGAGTCATCAATATGTCATGATCATCATCCAGAAATGCCTCTGTGGGTTCTGGAATGAGATCATCAATAGCTTCCGCGAAAATTCCAATGTACCTTCTGGTGTTCTCGGTTATCCGTCTGACAAATTCTTCATCCACGTCCTTATACTGAAGTACAACATAGCCAAAATTAGGGTTTCATTATAAAATTTGAGACGCCTCAAAAGCACACTGTTAGAAAGCATAAGAAGATAAAATCATGTACATTAAAGAGATCCTCAAGATCAATCTGGACTGCACGAAGTTTGCGATTCGCCACCTCTTGCTGAAAGGGGACAAAGATAATTAGGGCTAATCCTAAAACGCGAGGGCAAAATCAGAGAGAATGGGAGAAGATTTACCAATATGTTCATGTACTTAGCTTCGCCATTTGCATCGGCGAAGTTCGAAATGAATTCCTTCGCCAGGACTGCCAAAAATTAATAAAAAAACTAAAGAAAAATCGATATGACACAGCACAGAGAGAGAGAGAGACGTGAAATCAAATCAATATTACCTTTGTCCGCAGTGAAGTCGAGGCTCTTCGTGTTCATCATCGTTCACCTTCTCACAGGGAGAGAGGGAGAGAGGGAGACGGATGGAAGTGGGAGAGTAGAAGATTTGGCGGGAAATGAGGGAAGAGGGAATTGATTTTGGCGGGAAATTAAAGCAAAGGAGGGTCTGATACTCTGATTCGGTACAACTCGGAGTAACACTTTACGGTACGACAGCATAAAACGAGCGGCGTTGATCGAATGTACTGACGACACATTATTTGCGGGGAAATTATAATTTGCCCCCAAAATTTTTAGAAATTGTAATAAATTTTTAAAATACATTATAATGAATACTTAAAAAAATTTAAACTTAAATTATAATTAATAATTAATATTTTTTAAATATTAATGAATACTTAAAATTATAATAAATTCTTAACTTTTTAATAAATTAATTTTTAATTATTAACTTGATTTAATATGATTTAATTCAACTTATAAATTTTTAAAAAAAATGAATTTTAATTTCAAAATTATTATTTAATTAATCTAAATTAATTTTATTTATTTTTCTTTACTCTAATATTTATATTTTTCCCAAAATTTCTGAAAAAAAAAAATAAATAATAATTTGATTCTTAATATTTAATTTTTAAATATTCATTATAAATTTTAAGAATTTATTATAATTTATATACAATTTTGGATATTACTCCTAATTTCTCCTTTATTTGCGACACCACTCGATATTTAACTAGTTTAATTTATTGATTTTTTGTTAATTGGTTCAAGCGAAATATTACAAAATCCAGTCTTACCACTCATTTTCTTTTATTTCCTTTTTAACCCACAATCAAATCAAATATGTCCAATGTAAAGTATAATCATTATAAGCATTAAATGACTATACTTATGTATAAGCATTATAAGCATTATAAGCATTATAAGGATTATATCAAATTTTCGGTGAATTCCTGATCCCAACCAATACTAAAAGTGAATTCCTGATTCCAATTTCAAGAGGATAATCAGCATCGGTTTGATCCTTTTATCTTGATTTTAAGCATTAAATCCCCAAACACAAGTTAGACTACTATACATAATAATAATAGGAAAAAGAGATTTAAATTGTATTTATTAATTAATTTTAATTCCTAACTTAACATAATTTTAATAATAGAAATAGAAGTGAATTTTCTTTTTATGATTTTTAAGATTTAAGTTGGGTTTAAGTTTAATTAATGAAAAAATAAATCAAATCATGCCACGTTAATCATTATGTTAGCCTTATAAGAAGGCCGCCATCGGCAAAGAAGGAAATCACAAGAACAAAGAAGAACCGAGAAAGAGGTGAGGGAGAAAGGAAGAAGAAAGAGAAGAAAGGAAGAGGAAAGAAAGAAAAAAAAATAAATTTACGATTTTTAACAATTTTCTTAAAATTCGATGTCAGTAAACTTTGGACTAGAATACAAGTATAGTATGTCTGTCTCATAGCACGGTTTTTATGAAATGTTAATATCTGAATTTCATAAATTGATATGTTTTGATAATTTATATGTATAAATAAAAAAAAAGGCTAATAACTAATGAGAGAATTGTTATAAAATATGCTTTAAGTATGCATAAAATGTAAGACGTATTATGAGTATAGTATACATATAGAGTAAAAGATGTGTTAGGAGCATGTACACGAGCGAGCCGATACTCACACGTGTGACCTAATTTATATTTATAATAAAAATATTATTATTTTCATAATATTTGAAAATAACTCACCCACGACCATTAAGATGAGTTTTATGGTTTATTTCTTAAAATAATTATTACAATATGTTGTAGAGAAGTTTAATAAAAAAAAATATATATATATATATAAAGGATGTTAAATAACTCTATTTTATAAGTTTTATTTATTGAGAAACGTATTTCAATTTATATTACAATATTTTAATAAATTTCAAATTATTTTGTATTTTTATTAAATAATTTTTAAAGTTAGTGCATTTATTAATTATATTTATTTTCTTAAAATATTTTGATAAATTATATGATTAGTAGGACGAGCGTAGTAACATACAAAAATCTGAATGTGTCGATTATCGCCCCGACCCGGATGCAGCTGAAATCCCGTGACAAATTTTGCCGGAAAATTTTCTGCAGGGATGACAAAAGTAGTGCTGTTAGGTCCAAAGTTGGCAAAGAAGAAGGTCAATGCATATAATGCCACAAAACCAATCTTGTTTTTCTTCAAGGTCCAGTCATGGTAAGGAATTGCTAGTCCCAACATGGATATTGTCATGAATAAGAACCCAAGAAGTTGAATTGTAAATCTTCCCAAAAAATCTATCGTGAAAACCGTGACCCAATAGCCGGGGACAGTGCCACAGACTGCAATTAGGGTTTGTGCCCTAGCAATCATGTAAAGCTCCTCTAAAGCACTCATTGTCCTAGGAGCAGGCAGCCATCCAACGGCACTGAAAATATCCTTTTGGAAGAGATTTTGGCTGTAGTAGGCAATGTCTAATAAAAATAAAGTCATCATCGTTCAACAAGGTGGCGTCCACGGTTTTGCATGAACTCTTTAGAGAACAACTTGAAAGAGTTTCTTCCTCCATTTTGATCTTGATCCTGATCTTCGTCTTGTCGTCTACTAATCTCTTCATCAATCATGACGTTTAAGACCTTCGCCATGTCAAGAGTAGCTTTCTTACGATCCTTGGCAACTAAGGCGGTGTAGCGGGCAGTTTCCTGCATTTTCTTACGCCAATAGTAGGTTAAGGCAGCAGGTAGAACACCAAACATGAGAATAATCTGCCATACGTAATCGGCTTGTGGTACGGTAGAGGCAATCGCATTGACTGCTTAAGATGGTGCAGGGAATAAACAGTTGAAGATTGATGCGACTATAATCGCGACACTGCCGCCGGCTAGAATACTGAACCCTTGCATGGCGAACACGGCTGCAATGAAACTCCCTCGATTCTTCTTGTTCGAATATTCCGCCATGATAGCTGTGGATAATGGGTAATCACTACCAATCCCAAAACCTACCAAAAAAATATAAAATGAATAAACGGGAAGATGATTGAAACATGTTCAAATCCATGAACTAGTGAAAAAGCAGAGAGTGGCCATGATGGATTGTGGCGAGGCACCGAAAGATCAACCAGAAGCGATCGAGCAAATAACCATGAGCAAAAGAGTGATTACATAAACACGTTTTCTTCCAAGCTTATCACCAAGCATTCAAAGAAAAGTTGTCCGACAAAGGTTCAACAAAGAGCAACCCCATTAACAGCAGCAGCGACATTAGGAGGTAAAACTTCCTGGTTCCTCAAAACCAGGAACGTGGTAGTAAGTTCTACCAAGAAGCTTCGTGACGAGAGAGATGCAAAATAGATCGTAGGAATCCGTTAAGAATCCCGATCCGGCGACAAATATGGTGAGAAAGTCGTACATCTGCGTCATGGTTTTGTCCAAGACATTAAGAACTTCTAGATGGATTTTTGCCATTGTTTGACGAGTTTTTGTTCTAGTTCTTGACTTCTTCTTTGCTTTTAGGGAATTGAATGAGGTATTTTGTTGATTAAGATGCGTGTACATATTGTTTAAAGGGAAGGGAGGAGTAATTCTAGTAGGATTCGAAGTAGTTTTTAGCTATACGATGTCTATATATCTCTTTATAATTTGAATTTAAAAAGATGCAAGTGTTTGAGATTTAGTAGGATTTCGGTAGACTATTAATACCACCACGATTCTTTTTCCAATTTTTAATGTTAATGAATTAGTTGTTTGAGATAAAACATTTCACTGTAGGGATTCTTTGATAGATGGTATACCGTAGACAGATCTATCTCATAAACCCGGTCTACCTCATAAACCCGGACGGTGTAAGTTATAACTTTACCACCTTACGGAAGTAATTTCCTACTCATAACACATAAAATTGTCTCAAAAATATTTTCACCATTCTACAAATATGTTCAAGGTGATACGAATGGATTTTGTTCCTTGGTTTTTGCCAACTTTGCTTGTATGAGTCTGTCTAGGATTGCCGGCTCCAAAGGAATAGCATCGAGGCAGCGCTCCAATGCAGCGACAACTATCTGGTAAAAAAACAAAGCCCATTTTCCTTTCATCATCAATTCAACTCAACTCAACTATGAAAGACTCTAATTCACTTCAATGGAAGTGGATTTTAAAGGTTCATACTGCAAAAAAAAAAAAAAAAAAAAAAAAACTTATAAAACTTTACTAGTTTACCTCATCAAGCAAAAAGTCAATTGTTGCTTCAGCTTCAACAATCTGCTTCAAAGGGGTCCTTAAGAATTGAATATCCAACTGAATTTGCTGGAATCCGCTTCGGTTGAAAGTTTGAAGTCGCACAAATTCTTGCAAGCTTTTGAGGCAAAGTTTTACTACCGTTGTTATGACAGATTCCTGTAAGTACAAGCAAATTCAATCCTAATTCCCCCATTTCCAAACGCTAATCCTTTTTTGTAACTGAATAGAGAATGAGTTAAACAAACTCTTACCTCAGTAAACTCAACTTTTGTGAAAATCTCAACATTTTGCTGGAACAACTTTGCTAAATGTGTTTCTAAGAGCAGGCTCCTAGCCCTATGCGTGTTTGATCGAGTCAATTTTTCCTGACGCAGCGGACTGCTTCGTGATGAGTTGGAGCTTCCATTGCTGTCATTCCGACGATGCTTATGAATCCCTTGAGGTAAAATCTGCTTTGCATCGCTTTGCACTGCTTCCAACTGGTACACAATGGATATTAAGAGTTGAGGACCTAAAACACATGTCCATGCTAAAGAAAAATGCCAGATAACTATTCAAAAGAGGGAAAAGAAAAAGGAAAAAAGAAGCCTTGAAATATAAGGGAATACAGATACAAACCTCTTGCAGAAATAAATCAACAAACATGTGGACCTCTCGTGGCTCCTTGTGCTGTGAAGTGACAGAAATTAGACAACACACTTGAATAAATTCCAATTCTAAGTACTTCCTTTAAAACTCTAGGAGCATATAACAATACAAAGGGCTTACCTTAACCCAATTTGGCGTTCTAAACCGCTTGTTCAGAAGAACTGATATCCTCTGAGTTCTCATATCTACATACTGAAGATAATGTTGAGATTATCGATTAATTAGTTTTATAAATCTAATAGCATTCAATCCCTCCCATGCATAGTATTTGGTTTGAATACATCATAAATCTGAAAATGGAATTCAAACTCTTACAAGGTTCAGAAAATTTTCCCCAGCTGAGCGAAACATTCGGCAGAAATCTCCAGGTATAAATGAAGGTCCCCTAGCACTGCCACCAGAGAAAGAAACTGCTATTTCCTGGAAGTAAAAAAGATACATGTAAGTGCAAGTCCCTAAGGTCCATGTAGAAACATAAATACTTTCATCAGGAACAACCTCGGTGATTCTTGGGATGCCAGTTTGTTCGATAAAGACAGAAAGTTGAGCCAGCACCAGGATTAACCCCACAGAGACTTTGTCACCATGGGTTGCCTCTCTAAAATCCTTTTCTTCTTTATTGGACGAATTATTTCTTCCTGAAAGCACGAGGAAGCGGCGATCTAGTGAACTGAAGAAATCTTTGAATCCATCTTGAACCCAACCAATAATCAAGTCTCTCAACTTGACGAGTAGCCCTAAATCATTGTCGAGAAGTTGGCGAAATTCCTGCAATGGATAAGGCGGAGAGAAAAATAGAAAAATATAAATGAAGAGCTGTTCCTTTAAGGGGGAAAGAAAAGAAACAAATAAAAAGAACAATCGTGATGGTAAAATTGTTAAGACTACATTTCAAAACAAATAGGGAACCATGTTGCAACTTCATCACTTCTTCTACATCCTAAAATGTCATAAACTGTATCTAACGGAGGGGGGAGAGAAAAAGAATGATCGGGGATGCACGGTTAGAAAGTTAATAGATTCAAGATCAACTCAGTTTGAACAATACAATACACAACCAAAAATAAAACGAACACAAGTTCCAACAAGTAAAGACGATTAGACTAACAAAGCAGTTTTTGTAATACCAATAAGGCGTCCATGCCGCCTTGAAGAACTGCCTTTTTGCTGGCCTCAAGGGAAAGCTTCAAGGAATACTCCTCCATTCCCTCCTTTTCTCTAGTATGAATCTGTGTGAGCGTATCTGCAAATTCAGACACCGCATCTGTGTGAGCCCCACTTACACCTTCTCTGGGATAAAACGTGACTCACGCATATAATCTTGAGGAATATTATATCTCAAGCAAATAAATCCCTTCCTCTCAATTTTAGTAGCAAAATCACCTCAAACACAAATGTTTTTTCACTTGTCAATGCAGCAAACGGTTTCACATGCAATGCCTACTCTTGGGAAAATGCAAATCTAAGCTCCCAATTTTTTTTTTCCCCTTTATAACTTTTATTATTTTTATTGTTGTTATTATTATTATTATTATTATATATTTTTTTGGTGGGGGGTTGGTCCAGTTGGGAGAAAGATTGATGGAGGTTGAAAATGTATTTATTCATAGGGGTATAAAGTTCTATGAATGGTAACCTGAGATGTCCTGTAGGAGATGAGAAAATGTTGTTGCAACATATTCTTTCACAGAAGCCTGAGCAGCCTGAAAGTACAAGATTATTCAGTGATTAAAAAAAAAGAAGTTATTGTTTAACAGTTGATGAAAGGTATACGTTATCCACAATTTAATCAATTATTTTCATATTCAGACCTCAAGTGAATAATCAAGTAGAGAAGCCTCATCTAATACTTCAGCTAATGTCAGCACATCCTTCCAGACAATCTCTGCATGCAGATTAACAACTGGATAAGCCATCCAAGACGCTTTTAATTTTTCTTAAGTTATGGTTTATAGAAAAACGCCATCAGAGAAAAGTTAGTTATACTGAAAAAGTGATGTAGGATGTATGAGGAAGATTAGGGTAGATGGAGGATTTGAGATAGAAAATTAACTATTGGCCTCACACTAATAGGATGTAGGCCTCACATTTATGTTCAAGGAATCACACCTAGAGGAGAAAGCCTCCCACTTTCAGGGTTGAGAAAACACAAAATTTATTACAAATATTCTATATCAATTAAAATATGCCAATAGGCAACCATTTATAGAGAATAGTAAGAAGTTATAAGGAAACCTAATTCGTGTAAGAGACTAACCAAAATACTTCTAAATAAATAAGGGCAATGAAAATCAACAGTAAGACATGTAAGAAGAAAAGCACTCTATTAAGACATGTAAGCACATATGTAATGTATATACATGTGTGGAATTCAAAGAAGAAAGAGCTAACAGCGAGTAGATTTCAAAATTATGGATTAAATACTCCAAACAACATTCATCTAATTGGGGATTCGTAAATGGTACAAGTGATTGCACTACCAGATTTGTACTACTTACGAAGAATATGGAGTAGATCTGTTGAAGGAATCCGTTTCTTTAGAGACTGTTCCGTAGTTTCAAAATGCCTAAAAAGCCAAAAGTGAGTGATCCTTCATGTTTTTCTATGCCTCTTAAGAGTTTGATCAACCAAAAGGTGACAACTGACACGTGACAAGGAATGCACTTTCTTACTTGGTAACTAAGTTTTGAGCAAATTCGTTCAGCTGCTTGTCTGAATCCAAAAATATAGCACGATAAGCACGGACAGCCTCCGCAACTTCATGCACTGAAGCCTACAGTGAGGGGGAAGAAAGTAATAAGGATGAGCGTTTATTAATAGTTTAATAGTTAGTTAATAACATAAAGAATACACGTTTAGTTGTTGGTTATTTGTCCCTTTCTTGCTTTCCAGAATCTCAATTCTTGAAATTTCACCCACTAATATAGATAAGGAGGCTGGAAACGACAAAGGATGCCATATTGTCCCACCACTTACCTCATGTGTATCAGCAATTGACCCGGTAGCATTTCCTTCTTTAGTAGGATCACTAGAAACCACTGAAGCATTGCTTATGTCTTCCATTTTGAGCTGAAGGTCTATAATTGATTGTTTCAACTTTCCAAGTAACTTGGCCTCTAGGCTCTCCACCTACAAAAATAGTGGAAAACCTTTATTGCATGAAAATATCCGCACAATAATGCTTGAGACGATGTATTCAACACTGTTCTTCTACTTCTCATAGGTTAACCATAACAGAAACAAAAGAGTGCAGAACGAACCGGGAAGTCCAACTGCTTCAGAAGCACCGCAGCCTCAGCCCTTGCTTGTATGGATTCAGAATCTGAGAATAGCTTCCCCTACAAAAGAAAATTTTCAAATCGTAAGTTTGATATGTAGGAAATTTGCAAAGTTGACCAAAATCCAGCAGTAGATTTAATGATAGGATTCTGTAGATTGATTCTTGCTCATACCTGCAAGTTCTTTATAATTACAGACATTGCTTCTTCAGATGCTCGCTTACAATCCAGAAATGATGAGTCTCCATATGCCTAGCCAAAATGGTGAAACCGTATTTCAGTTATGATATGAATTTCGATATAACTTAACAAAACTTCAACTACCCAGGGATGGATCTTAAATGAAATTAAAAGGTAACGATACAAGAGGATTGACTATGGATATTTCCATGGTCTTACCTTAAAAATTGGAATTGCACCAGTATAGAACCTCACTGCATCAGCATAGGCTTCTGTTTTAATACACTTTCCAAGTCTGCCAGGTAAATCATATATAAACTGCTCTTTTCCAAAGAAGACAAATTTGTTAATTATATGTGGCCAGACACGAAAACTAACACAGAAATATTGCATTAAAATGTCTACAGTAAATAAGGAAGGGAATGCCACAATCATATTTATAGCAGTGTATTTCATATTGACAGGACCTTTTTAATTAGCTAATTGAGTCCATTCGTTATTTCTAGGTTAATCCTCAGTTTATGAGACAGGGTCCTGAAAATCTAGGATCATTCCAGCTGGTAAATTAAGATTCCATACAAAAGAAGAAAAAACCTCAGTCATACTAAAATACATAGCATCAAAATGGGAAGAGCTGACCCGAATCATCTAGTGATGCTGTGTACCTGAACTTTACGTAGAAGGTTACGGGTTCGATGCAATTTCTCGATATGTTCTCTCTTTTCAAACAGACATGTGTTGACACCATCACTTCTTGATTGCACTGATTGTATCTGCAATTTTTGATAGGTCACTTCTGTAAATGGAATCACTAACTATGTGCTTCTGTCTCTCACTTTCTCAGAAACAGAACCAAATAAAACTCGAATTTCCCATACTTTCTCAAGAAGCTGTTCCATGTTTGACTCCATCCCCACAATATTGCTTTTCATCCTGTTTGAAAAAAACAGAAAGATACAACAGTGGATTTTAGCAAATGAATTTATCAGAACTATATAAACGGGAACATTAGCAACAACAAACAGCTTTCCTCAACCAATCACAAGATATTAAAGGAAATGGGAGAGGAGAAAGAAAATTAAAACAGTCACCTTTTAATTGCATCCGTGGCACTGATGAACTTGTTGTAATTCTCGTACACTAACATCTGCAAGTCCGTGTCGAGACTCTTTATCTCGGACGCCATTGTGACATGTCTCTGAAGAAGGCCGTCCAAATTTGACTTTTGCATCTACGCATTTCAGGTACAGAAGCGAAGTAAGCATTCGAAAAATTCATCCAATAAAACCAGAATGCAACGCAGCAAATAAAGTATCAATCAATGAATCTTCCCTATTCCAAATCCCTTCCAAGAAACTAAGTTAAAGATATTTCACGCATATCATATGAATGCGAATATGCTTTAAGAAAGAAATGAGAATAATCATACGGCGTACCAGAAGGCTCATGTACAGATCTGGATCGAAGGAGGTGCTGTTAATGGCGTCCAAAGGAGTAACGTAATTACTAGAAGTAGTTGATTGAAGAGACATTGAAGGATCGGAGTAGAAGCTCGATAGCAGATCCCTCATCCTCTTCGCCTTATCATCTAAAGGAACCTTGTCCACCTCCATTTCTTCTGCTCCTCTGTTCGATCTCTTCGTTCAAAGATGTAGTTTGCGAAGGGAGATCCTGGCTATGGCGGAAAGCCAGAAACTGAATATCTCTCTCGCTCTCGCGCCTTTATTTATTTATTATTATTATTTTTCTTTCCTTGAGCCGGTTGCTTACGTGGACAACTGCATAGAAGAAAATATTATATGCTATTGTATAAATAAATTATCATTTTAGTTTTATTCTTTACTGAATTTCCGACCTAAATTACGCCCTGGCATATAACGCACAAAATACATGGGCCGACGAAATCTTACAAAAGTCCAGCCCATACCCTTTTTTTTAAAATTGGTCCAGCCCATACAGTTACTGGTATCGCAGATCAGTCTTCGGCTGACGAGAATGCTGGAGAAGGGCTCCTAAGAGCCCAATTCGGTGGAGGTGGCGAACGTGAGAATTGGGATCGGCTTAAAGCCCAGCCCAAGAGTATTTACCTGGAAGGGTGGACTGGATTGCAGCCTGCAGGCCCTAATCATCGTTTGACTTTTTTCTTTCTTCCCCTGTCGTGTTGTAAAAAGAGATTATGTTGACTTCGAAGGCATATCAAAGAGATCAAAAGCCACCCTTTATGTGTTATGGAGGGGGAGGGGAAAAAATCTATTTTAAAATTTTTCATAGTTTGGTTATTTTTGTTTTTAAATATTCTTCAAGTTTTTAAAAATATTTAATTTTAATTTTTAGAGTCAAAATTGTAAGGTTTAAAAATAACTTTTAAAATTTTATAAATAATAAAATTGACATATAATACATCCATAACATTAAAGTGAGATATTTTAGTTTTAGTATTTATAGATTTAGATATTATTTGAGATTTATAAATAGTTTTAGTTTTTAAAAATTGAATTAAATTTGAGAATTACATAATATTAATTTTAAATTATATGAGATATTTTAGTTTTAGTATTTATAGATTTAGATATTATTTTTTTAATTTTACATTTATATTTTATAATATGACCCAAAAGACTAAAATAAAATATTTTTAAAATAAATAATAAAAATTTAGGAAAATATAACTATTTAATTTCTAGACTTCATTTTGTTTTTATGAAAAAGGAAAATTGTAATGAGAATAAATAAATATTAATTTAAATAAAATAATTGACTTGGCAAATACTTCACTTAAAAAAAAAATTAAATCAATAAATAATTAATATAAAAGAAATTATTAAGCCAGTTATTTTATTTAATATCCCCAACACAAAAAAAAAAATTTGTTGTGTTGGCCTAAGCAAAGAAAAAAAAAAAGGGGATAGAAACGTGAAAGATAACGTCATCAATTACGACAGACATGACCAAAGAAGCGGACCCCACGAGGCGCGATCCCTAACGCCTATAAAAGAGCAGCTTGCATCCTCATACAAACCTTCCTTCGCCTTCGCGTTTCGTCGCTACGCACAAACTTATAATCGAAGCCGTTTTCCAGTCAAGTATTCTTCTCTCTTCCCTTCTCTCTCATTTCGTTGTTTTTGCTTTCTGGCCTTTCTTTCTTCTTTGCTTCTCTAGTAGTCTTCTTCTTCTTCCTCTTCGTTTCAATATCCATTCTTTTTCGATTTGGGAATCACTGCGGCCTTGGATTCAAAATCAACGATGCTAGATTTTCTATGACCTGCGCCCGGATGCGTCGAGTTCGTCTTCTGCACTCATTCTCCGTTGTGTTTCTCTACTGGTTCTACGTCTTCTCATGAACGAATCGTAATCTCATCAATCTTTCACTATTCCTAATTTCTGCACTCTTTTTGTTAACCCTAATTTCTAGAATCTTTAGTTTTTAATTCAATTCGCAAAAAAGAAAAACAGACACAAATTGAAATTCATTCGATTGAGAGTACCGTTGGAGAAGATCTAATGGCATCGATTCAGAGGCAAACAAGTTCGGGATCGGATGGAGATCTCAGATCTGGATTAATGGATGAAAGGAAGAGGAAGAGGATGGAATCAAACAGAGAATCTGCACGGCGATCTCGGATGAGGAAGCAGAAACAAATGGATGACCTAACCGGCGAAGTCAATCAGCTGAAGATCACGAATAGTCAACTCTTCGAGACCATCAAGGCAAAAGAGCAAGCTTATGTTCAGCTCGAGTCTATGAACAATGTCATGAGGGCTCAAGCTATGGAGTTGACTGATCGGTTGCAGTCTTTGAATTCGGTTCTTCAGATAGTAGAAGAGATCAGTGGGCTCGATGTGGATATTCCGGAAATTCCGGATCCGTTATTGAAGCCATGGCAACAACTCCGGCCAACTGAGCTGATCATGGCCTCTGCTCATGATATGTTTCTACATTGATGTCTTTGATTAAATTACCCTCTCTCTTTACTTGCTATCATACTAATTCATGCTGTGTTCTAGCTTGTTGTGTCAATTCAAACCGGCTCTGCTTTTGTGAGTTCTGTGAAAAGCTGTTCTAGTATCTTTGTGATGTTTTGTTGAAATTTGGATGATGTTATGTTTTCCTTGTATCTGGTAATAAAATTTGTACTCTGCATATTTGAAAAATACTCTTGGTATTGCAAAATTCCATCTTTCAAGCGTAGCCTCATTTTGTTTGAAGATTCAACCAGTGGGGTTATTGAGAACATGACGTTGATAAACAGATAAAGACTTGAACTTTATCTGTAATTTTGACCAAAACCTTTCTTACTTTGCATATGCGTACACAACTCATATTCTGGGCTGACAAATGAGAAACCTTCCTCTCCTCTTTTGTATGTTCAGGAGGAGATAGTGGGTCCTACCTGTTCATAGTAAGAGATGGATTGTTGGAATTCTTACTTGGACTATAGAGATATCATAAGGTAGAAGGAATTTGTAATATGTATGAGAATTTATAGAATTATTCAGATTATTTACTCCGGTCTGAATTGCATCACTTCATCACCTCATTCTGATGCCCGGAGTACAGACCCCTCCCGGAGCACCTTAAAACCTCAGCACCTTAAACACGATCATCACGTTGCTCAGCTATTAACATAAAAAGTCTTGATAATTTTCTTTCTTTTTTCTTTTTAATTAATTTATCTGGGTGTCACGTTCACCAAAACAAGTAAATCTTTTCTTTTTTAAATCAATTAAATTTAATCTCACTAAAGGGAAGATTTTCCGATCCAGACAGAACACGTGAGTTGACTCTATATCATCTTAGTTCGGGAACAAAAACATTATTAATCACAGATTTATGTTGGAAATATAGAATATATATATATATATATATGTATAACATGATATATAGTTCTATCATGCCAAACAAAGAGAAAATAAGAAGACGTGGATATCATAAGTGCATTTCATTAAAATGAAAAATCATCCATTGAAACATACTGATTTCGATCAGTTATCATAAGTGCGACACTCATCGGTTTCCGGGTTATCCTTACAGAAGGTCTCTAACGGGTCGGAGTCCTTCTTCTTGTCACGTGCATGGCTTGCCGCCGCGCTCAGCTCCTCAACTTCATCCCAAGCCGCCACGCACTCCCCACTTGCCGGGTCACCAGAGCAAGCTTCCTCCGCATTCTTTATGCTCTCTTCTACCTTTTGTGATATCTTATCCGGAGCAGCGTAAACTGGTCGGATCCTCATCCTGTAGGATCCGAATTGGCCGTAGTTCTTCCAGACCGGGCGGTTGAGCAGCTTGGTGGAGGTAAGTGCCCGGGCCGGGCTTTGTTGGTCTGCTGCTTTAGCTAAGATTCTTGGTGTGGAGAAGCTTGAAATGGTTGCCATTGTAATTGGGATGGGAAGGCGGCAATGTGATTTTCGTTGGAGGTATTGAATTGATATATTGGTGGTGTTGATAAGATCTCACAATTGGAGCACATAATTCATTTTGGACACACAATTCTTATCGTGAGAAACCCAATCAGTGGAGCCCACGTAGGATCGAGGTTAAGATATTTTTATTGGAAAAACCAATTTATATATATTTTTCGAAGAAAGCGAGGACGAGTTGTGGGGTCCTTTTTTCACTTTATAGATCAAATAAAAATATTGCTAAGAATCTTTTCCTTTTTTTTTTTTGCCAAAAATTGTTCAGAGAATTCAATATCCAAAGGCATCTCTTGTCACGCAACATCTCTAATGGGGTGGTCGAAATACAATAAATAAAGAGTAATGTGGTATTTGGGTGAAATTTTTTGAGGTTAAATTCATTTTTCTGTCTTCACGTAGTTTGATTTGTATAAATCTATTCGCGTATAATCACGTTATAATTTTTTAATTTATATGTAATTTAATACAATTTTTTTGATTTATTTGATTATTTTTTTATTAATTGAGCTGACGTGATAAACTGACAAAGCATGCCAATCATCAAAAAAATTTATTTTTTATTTTTTTCATCATTAAATGAAAAGAAAAACCCGAACATATTTATTGGAAAAAAAATCAAAATAATTATTTTTGTGAGAAATCGATTGAAATGATCTCGTTTCTTTACGAGATATCGAAATCGAATTAAATATTCGTGAAAAAGATCATATTGATCATGTTATGAACTAGATTAAAAAAAAACAAACAAACAAATAAAAACAATAATTGATCATCTAACCTAATAAACAAGATTCACAAGTCAACATTGATTTTAAATGAATTTTTATTTTTATTGGCATGACCTATTCGACAATGTCATAGGTATGTTTTATTAAAATTAAATGTTCTTTTCTTGACATATTCAATATTGAGGCAAGTTTCATTATTTAAATTCAAAATATAAATACAATTATTTAAGGGACTAGTTTCATAAGTAATCTATCTAATTGAAAGCTCTCTTTATCAAGTCTAGAAATATAAATAATATTTTTAATCATAGTTTGTGCATAATATCATCAGTCTTTCAAATTTAAAACTAAGCTCAAAGGCAAAACTAAATCACAAGTTCCTATAGTTAAAGTCGAAAATTTTGTTCAATTTTCAGCTCGTAGGTTGATTTCTCCTTTCTTCCATAATTTGTCTACTTTTTAAGTTTTGCAATATTAATTAAACAAGATAAATGAATGAATACTTTTACTGTTATTAAATAGACAATAATATCGTTAATATTTACAAATATGATATTATACCACTAATTTATTCAGATTTAGCTTTTGTTAAAACTTGTGGGACTCGCGTGTCACGAAATGACGCCGCTTTATTGAAGAAGAAGAAAAAAAAAATGCAAAACGTCGTTATGCCATAAATGAAACAAACAATGGGAAGAATGAAACATAGAGTTTTCCTATTCGAAATTAATCCCGAATCACTCTCCGTCGAAGGTTGAAATCAACCTCACTTCGTGAACGATTATTAAGTTATCTCATTTTATCAAACTTGATTTTTGTTTGATCTCCTTATCATATACCCTTTCTCTAATAACAAAATCTTAACCACAAATTATACGGAATTGCATCCATCTAAATTTGGACAAAGTGGATGACTTATGGATGTCGTTGTATTGAGGTTGCACCCTGATTGAAACAGAAAATAGGAAGAATGAAACATAGAGTTTCCTTATTCGAAATCAATCCCAAATCACTCTCCGTTGAAGGTCGAAATCAACCCTTCTTCATGAATGGTTGTTAAGTTATCATAACTTTATCAATATTTTATAATTTGTTTGATCTCCTTATCATATATCTCTTTCTCTAATAACAAAATTTTAATCACAAATTATAAACGGTGGAAGAAAATTCGTGATATTTATTTATTTTTAATTAACATTTAGTAGTCATTATTTAATTAATTAATTTATTTTATTAACTACTCGTGTCACCTTTTTTTTCAAAAATACATCACTCTCTTATAAATTTTATAAATATTAAAATTACACCTCAAATTTGACATTTACCTCTCCTCATTACTCAAAATAAGGTACATTAAAAAAAAATTAAAAAAAACGATCTTACGAGAATTTCGGATACCTCTTTCCCTTCCCACTCCGATATAAGCATATTCTTCTTTTTTTTTTCTTTTGGGGCCAAATCAGGCATATTGATATATACTAAAGAGAATGGAAAAGCAAACAGTGGCATTTAGTGATGATGACATTATAGGAAATGAAAAAGAAGGGGCTCTAAAAAAAAACATTTTGCATCTTTGCTTATGATTAAGCAATTTGATCCCCTTAGATTGGAAGAGTGGCTATGGTGGGATTCCTTCTTCCACTCCCATATGAAAAAGGAAGGAATGGACAAAGAGAATAACATTTCTTTCATTAATCCTATCAATAAAGATCATAAGTGGTAGGAGAATTTTTTTTAATAATATATACAAGTCTTATTATATAATGAGATAAACTTGATGAGTTCGTACGAATTTGATCGATGAAGTTAAACGGGCTTAAGTGCATTTCTTGATTTAATGTAGATAAACGGTAAATATAAGTTCATATCTAAATAGTGATAGAGAGAGTCTAGTTAGATTCTCACTCCACTCTATGACACTAACCTTTTTGATAAATGCATGAACTATTATCTAAAAATGTATCACGTATTATTATGATACTAATAAATTTTTTTAAAAAAATCATAATCCATGCTCTCAGTTCCCCAGCTTCGGTCATGAGGAATGACGAGACAGTATCTAGCGGTCGAAGGCTGGACATGCTATTCGGAAGAACGTGAGGAAGAGAAAGAGAGTTGAGAAGAGAAATAGGGTCAAGAGTTCCTACGTCTTCAGTCTTCGGGAACAATGATTCCCCATTGTTCATTCGTGGTTATATCTACGAAAGGAAAAGTTGCACCTATAAGGGAATGTTGATGTCAAAGGAATGAAGAAATTATGGTAGAGTTGACTACCACATGAATAAGGAGAGAATTGGAGAAGATTCTTGGGAGGAAGATCGGAATTGATTTGATTATGCGATTAATAAGAATCCTTAACTAATAAAAGTTAATATTTCCAACCAAAGATACGCAACACTAAAAATATAAAATTTTGATATAGAAATAAGTAATGTCATTTTAAATTCTAAAAAGCTATGTTTGATACCGGTTTTTTTTTTTTTTTTTAAATTTTGGAAAATCAATTTTTATAATTATTATATATAAAAAATATGTCAGAAAAAATAGAAAATCATTTTTCTTTTGAAAAATCTATTTGATTTAGTAGTTATGAGAACCGGTTTTTAAAATTGGTAAAAAAAAAAAAATGAAGAAAAAAAAAAAAGGGTACTTCTCTATTTTTTATTTTTTGCATGTTCAAAAATCGATTTTTGAAAAACACACATAAATTTCGGTACCAAATATACTCAAAATTTGTTTGAAGGTTTTTTGGTCTCAAAAGTAATCTCAAGTTGTATTGTTATCTGAAATTTTCTCAATCTTAAAGCACACAATGGTTTATTATAAAATATTATGAAGAAGATGAAAAATTGTAGTATTTTGAGATTGAAATGTTACTATTTTTTTTTTTTTTTTAATTTGGGTATTATTAATTTTGAATTTAGGGGGTTTTGTTCTTAAGGAGATTTTGTTGGATTGGATAATATTTTCAGGAGTTTATTTACTATACTTAAAATACTTTATACTACTCTCTCAAGCAAATTTAAAGATTTAAGAAATACGGTCCGAATGAATAAATATATATACTTCTTATTCGTTTCAAATTTATTTACAAAATATTTATTTATAAACATTCTTTAATTTTTTACTTTTATACAATAAAATCAAACATAAAATATACAAAAAAAAAAAAAGTACATAGAATTTTATGTACATTCGGACAAACGTATCAAGTTAGCATCTAAACTAAGTATACATTCAATTATATTTTCTAAGTGAAATCGGATATGATGCATCTAAAATCAAACTTTCGGTTACACAAACTTAAATTATTTAGAAAATCCAAATTATATCGTGGGATAATTTACTTTTTAATTTATGTATGGTATGATTTTTATAAATTCGTCCGGTAGTTTTTGACCGACTTTTAATTTTTATGTAGTAACATGTTGACAAAAGCATACTATATTATTAAAAAAGTATATTTATTTTTATTCTTAATATTTTATTATTTATACTTTTCTCCTATTTTATTTATTATTTTCTTTTTTAATCCAAATTTTATTCAAAATGAAAAAAATTAGGAGGAAAAAAGCAAACGAATCCTAATCCAATTTTTTGAGAAAAATTGATCAAAATAATTCAAATTTTTTTATAAGAAAAATTACTCATTTCGATTTGATTTCTTTTTGAGATATATAAATTAAATTGAGTATTCATAAGAAAACTGATCAAATCAATTATGCTTTTCCTCGAGAAGAACTAAAGCGGATCGATCTTATTCATCTTTTTCGTTAAAAAGATACTCTTGAAAAAAAAAAAAATTTTGAATCAAACCAAACCTCCATTAATGGAGGTTGCAAGGTCGATCCAAGCTTGGTACACCTCCATCAGAGGAGGTGTGGTCCGATTTTTTCTTTTTCTTTTTGGGCTCAAGAACATATTCTTAATGAAAGAAGATGAATTAAATCGATTTCGGTTCTTCGCAAGAAAAAATTGAATCACTCCAATCAGATTTCTCATAAAATACTCTATTCGATTTGAATATCTAGCAAAGTATTCAATCGTTTAAATTAAATATGAAAAAAATATTTAGTATATATATTTTAATGACATGACATATTATATCAACATATCATATTAATATTATTATCTAAAATCTATTAGACTAAAAAATATTATTTAAATTGTATCATAATTTAAAATTTATTTAAAAATTATATATAAATAAATTTATAAAAATTAAATTATATATAGACTAAGGAGTGAATTTGTCATTCTAATTTTGAACCCTAAACCAAATTAAGACAAAAGGAAGAATAAAAACAAAACGCTAAAGCCAATGATACCGACGAGGTTAAATATTTTTCACTATTAGTTTGAGGATAAATATGTAAAAAAGATAGAAATCGGGTAGGGTCGAAATGAACAAGAAAAAAAAAAAAAAAAGGTTTTAGGCTTTTTAGCGAATAGCTAAGCATGCAAACTAACGGGACCGCGTGGGGGGCAGCAAGGGCGGCGTTACACGTACGGAAGACAGAGTCCCAGCTTTCGCCGCGCTTTATATCAAGCTTGGGCGGTCTCACGCCAACGAAAAAATCCAAACCAAGCGGTTCAGGCGAAAGGCGTGAGACCTGTTTGTATTCTTCTTCACTCTTTCCCGCTCAGACGTTTCTACAAACACGTCGCATTCATTCTCTCCCGCCTATAAATACTACTACGCAGTCCAACCTCTGCCAACAGGAAGAAGGAGAAGAAGAGAAGCAGCGCCGGCCGACAATGAGGTACGTTCTGGTTACCGGTGGAGTGGTGAGTGGACTCGGTAAGGGAGTCACTGCCAGCAGTATCGGCGTCGTCCTTAAAGCTTGTGGCCTCCGCGTTACCTCCATTAAAATTGGTTCTTCTTCTTCTTCTTTGTGATGACTTCCTTTTATTTCTGCTAATTGTAATTTTTTGAAGGATGGTTTCTAGGATTGTTTTGTGATTTTGCTAACTGCTGCCCCCATTGCATGCATGTTGCTCTTCTGTGATTAGTTTCAGTGATTGCATGCATTCTGTCTATCTGTTTGCTCTTGCTTGGAAATGCTGATCATTCTTTTCTGCTGATCGAAGTTTTCTGAACTTTCCTTCTGGTTAGCTTTCCGGGAGGGATTCTTCCCCCCCCCCCCCCCCCCAATTTAGCGCCTTTTCCGCTGATTGTTCGTCTTTCTGCGATTTGCATAGCATTGAAATTTGTTGGGAGAGAGGGGGGAGAAGGGATGACTTTATTTGCGCACATGCATGGAAAGAGGCCAAGTGTCTGAGCGCGTGGGTCTGTGTTTTTTGTTTGTATTTGTGCGCGTCCACAATTTTTTGTGTGTGTGTGTGTTTGTATTTGTTTTTATGTTATTGTTGTGTTTATTTGGTTCGAAGTTGATACTTTTTAGTACATCAAAGTCGGAGCAGTCACAGCTTTCCTCCTGTGTCTGAATTCTGGAATTATTTCTTTTAATTGTATTTTCGACTCTTGCAGATCCGTACTTGAATACAGATGCTGGTACAATGTCTCCTTTTGAACATGGGGAGGTTTTTGTCCTTGATGATGGTGGTGAGGTATCTAGATTCCTTCTTCCCGACACAACTCTACTCAGCTTTTGTTTATATTGCAGTTACAGGACGTGTGTCTATGTCTACGCCTTGAGCTCTGAGCTTGCTTTCTTCTAACAGGTTGATTTAGATTTGGGGAACTATGAGCGCTTCCTAGATATAACACTTACAAGAGACAACAATATCACTACTGGAAAAATCTATCAGGTATTTAATATCTTTGGATGTGAGATACTTATCTATCATTATCAATCAAGTGTATGAGCGTGGTAACTTACTGAAGTTGACCTATTGTCTCAATCTTTGATCAGTCGGTTCTTGACAAGGAACGGAAGGGTGATTATCTTGGAAAAACTGTTCAGGTGATGCTTCAGGTCTAGTGTATTATACTGCAAATTTTCATGCATAGAGAATATTGTGACTAAAAACCTCCCTCTATCCTTTTTGGGATTCCAGGTAGTTCCACATGTGACCGATGCCATAAAAAATTGGATCGAAAAAGTAGCTACAATTCCCGTAGATGGAAAAGAGGGCCCTGCAGATGTTTGTGTGATCGAACTGGGAGGGACTGTAGGTAATATCTATATCAAATGAATAATCAGTTTAACAAAAGAGTTATCTTTCCTTAGAACTTATGGATTAGGTTGATTATGATTTAATCTTCTATTCCTTAGGTGATATTGAATCAATGCCATTCATTGAAGCCTTGCGACAACTGTCATTTTTGGTTGGTAAGATATCAATTCGTAGATTCCAATATATACTTAACAGATCAGTTTTAACTAAATTTGAATTCTTTATCCAGGACAAGATAACTTCTGTCTTATTCACGTGAGCTTGATACCAGTGCTTGGAGTTGTTGGAGAGCAAGTAATAATCCACAAGTTCCATTTTCAAAACATTTATTACCTGCTCTCATTTGGTCTACTCGATTATATAGCTTGGTTTCATCCAATAAACTACTCCCTCCCCGGGAGTGAATGTAACTGTCTATCTCTCTCTTAGTAATATATCTCACTTGCAGAAAACAAAACCTACACAGCACAGTGTTCGGGAACTAAGAGCATTAGGCTTGACTCCTCATCTCTTAGCCTGTCGATCTGCTCAGGTATATCACTTACTACATTTGGCCTAAGAATCATTTTGGTAATCCTCTCTGATCTTGGTTTTCACATTTATAATGTGTCTTGAGTGTGACATGATCATTTCAACTCATTTTGGTATATCTTTACATTTGTCACACATAATTTCATAATGAAGTAAACATGGCAGCTCATTAAGCCCTTTTTGTTGGTGAATGATTACAAATTGCCATTTGAAATTTGTCTCGTTCCATTGGAGTTCTGTATTTTTTCTGGTGCTTTTCTTTTTTACATCGGACAAAATGAAAACAACATCTTAATTATAATGCAGCCTTTATTGGATAATACAAAGGAAAAACTTTCCCAGTTTTGCCATGTTCCAGTAAGTTGTTAATTAAGTCATTTGTGATGTTTAGAAAGAACTATGTTTTCTTGATTACAGATTTATATAATCTTATGATGTTATGCAGTCCGTTAATATTCTCAATATTCATGACGTTCCAAACATTTGGCATATCCCTCTCTTGCTCATGGTAGGTTTTAATTTACGTCCTTGGCTCTTCTGGGCTTACCACTTCAAATATATTACATATTCCTTTATTGATTAACTTTGTTTTGGATTGCGCTCTTGTTTCAGAACCAGGATGCTCATCATTCGATTCTTAAACAGCTCAATTTAAGGTAATTGGACTTTAACCTCCTTTAACACCAAATAATTAAACATCATAGCATAAACCAGCTCAATTATTTTGTTCACCTGATGGTTAAAATTCTGTTTCAGCATATCTGTGACTCCTGATTTACAAGATTGGACAAAGATGGCCGAGACTTTTGACAACCTGACCAACTCTGTTAGCATCACAAAATGTGTACCTATTTTGGAGTTCACTTGCGTTGTTTGTTTCTAATTCCAGAATATGCCCAATTTTTTTAGGTGAAAATTGCAATGGTTGGAAAGTATGTGGGCCTAACAGATTCATATCTGTCCGTTGTCAAGGTGGGAACTGCCTCTTATTCCATTCTGAAGTGTGATAGAAATTTAAGAATTTTCTGTTTGAATTAATCAAGTTAGCAGTCAGTAGATCTGAGAAGGAGTGCCCTGATTTCAGAGAGTATCAGCTAGTAATTAAATCCATCCTGATTGTCATTTAGTGACTGTTTTTTAGCCAGTATACTTGACTTTTATTAGCACAATGTCCATTTTTTGGTTTATTTGTTCTTTGCTATAGATTATATTGAAGGGTATTTGCACCCATTATAATTATGCTGATTGTGATATGACATAACTAAATCGATCCTTCTATACTAATATTTACAAAATAAAATTCCCTATATGGTAGTTTAATAAAATAAGATACAAGAACAAAAACGTGTTATCATAATAGGATTGTAATTATTGTTATTTTTTTTTCTTCTGTATGATTTCACTATCACAAAGCTCATAAAGGTGCTTGTTTTTCAAAAAATTCAGACTACCCCTTACTTCAAGTCCTAATTCTGCTTGTAGGCGCTTCTTCATGCATGCATTGCATGTTCTTTGAGGCCATCAATTGACTGGATTGCAGCTTCTGACCTTGAAGATGATACTGCCAAATCAGTAAGTATACCCTAGATGTAGCACTTCTGAAGGTTCTCTCTCGCTAAAAAATACATAACACAAACAATTATTGTTCTCTTGTAGGCACCAGATGCACATGCGACTGCATGGGAGACTTTGAGGGTAAGATATGAAAATAACCTTTTCAATTTTTTTCCCTACTTTTAAACATGCACTAGCCGTTTCTTTTAACAAAGCATGTAGTTTGTTAAGTTTCTGTTAGTACCACTATGAAGAAACACTCGGATGCCAATATCCAGCTCCTTAAAACCATGCATTTCTTTTGTAATCTTATTATATTTTAAATGTTGATTATTTTAAGCAACTTTTGATTTTGTTTGGTTTTTGATGTAGTTTTTCCCCCTGCCTCTCATCTTTTGTGCCTGTTAATGATGTTGGTGATTGGATTCCCATGGATTTTTTTGACAAACTATGATAAAGTTTTTATGAAACTTGGGGAAGGACCAAATGTGGGAGTTTGATATCGACTTTAGCTTGAAATTAGCTTTGACATGATGAATAATTTCAGAATGCAGCCTGTGTCCTGGTTCCTGGTGGATTTGGAGATCGTGGTGTGAAAGGAATGATATTAGCTGCAAAGTATGCCAGAGAGAACAAAGTTCCATATCTTGGGATTTGCTTGGGCATGCAAGTTACTGTAATTGAATTTGCTAGAACAGTAAGTTAACTCATCCCGGTTACAATGCTTTCGTCTATATTTTAGGATCGTAGATATTCCTTACTCACTTTACTTGTCTCAGGTTTTGGGTTTGGGAAAGGCAAATAGTACAGAGTTCGACTCTGAGACACCTGATCCTGTTGTTATTTTTATGCCTGAGGTATATTGACTTTGCTATGCTGCTCCCAATATTTGCTTACTCTCAATATTTGCTTAGTGTTATATGTACTTTGAAACTCAACTTTTTTTTTCTTCTTTCACATCCATATATAGGGTTCGAGAACACATATGGGAAGCACAATGAGACTCGGATCTCGAAGAACCCTGTTTCAGACAGCTGATTGCATTACTTCAAAGCTGTATGAGATTTAGCCATTTGTAGCACAAGTTATTCAGTTTATTCCTTATCTGTATAGTTCTTAATAACTTGTGTGATGCATTTTTTTTGTTTGATGATTATGTGAGGAACCTTAATTGGGAAACAGATTCAAGCACCTTTTCAGCAACTAACAAGTCCAATATTTACTCCATTTTTTCTGCTATTAATTGTGCTACAAAACATTTATACTTATTCCGTTCTGCTAGGTATCACAACTCGGAATATGTTGATGAGCGGCATAGGCATAGATATGAGGTCAGTTTAGCAATATTATAATTGGTTGGGAGATTGATACTTGATGGACAAGTACTTGATTGACCAAGCCCCTATCTCCTGCAGGTGAACCCAGAGGTTATTGAGGTTTTCGAAGAAGCAGGGCTAAAATTTGTTGGGAAGGATGAGACTAGAAAGCGGATGGAGGTTGGTTGGTTACTTTTCTAATATGAACTAGTCTTATTATTCCTGAGTTAAACAGGTTAAATTGCACAAACAATCGTACATCTTGCTTCTTGCTTTCTGAAACCCTAACTCCTATATGCTTTCTTAAACAGATTTTGGAGCTTCCTAGTCATCCCTTCTACGTAGGCGTGCAATTTCATCCAGAGTTCAAATCACGGCCTGTGAGGCCATCACCTCTGTTTCATGGTACTTCCCTTTCATATTAACTATTATTACTTAAAGCTATAGGCAAGATCTGATTTACAGAACATCACCACTTACCGGCATATTTATAATACAAACAGATAGGCTTATTGTTTCTAAGAAACAACTATTTCATATAGAGAGAAATAGGAAAACAGATTATAAATCTTGAGTGGCCCTGTAAGTTTCCATCTATCTAGGATCCAAAATGTTGTTAAGAGGAAATTTGTATTGTCTGATTGGAATTTCTCGATTCAGATTTAAACCAGTAAAATGTTTGCCCTGTAGGTTTTATATTGGCAGCAATTGGCCAGCTAGACGCACACCTTAACAGGCCGGCAAACGGGAGTTGATATGCCAGCTTGTTTCAAGTACTTTGCTACTCTAAAGGTACATGGATGAGGTTTCAAATACATGTTTCCAAGAATACCCTTTGAAGATGTTCCAATACCTCAAGCCTTTATAATATGATCTGATGCAGGAAAAAATAGGTGGAACAATGTGTACGTACCATGGGTTGATGAAATCTTCCTCCATGTTCGGTTTTAACTTTATCGGACCAAAACGCTTGTTCCATTTCTGTTTTGTACTTTTTCTTGATCATCAATACTACAATCTTAAGTTTTTAGATGTGTAATAGCAAACTATTATCTTATGTTTAGTAGATAAAAATTAAAGGAAAACTCATCACTTACAGAATGCCGCAATGCCTCTTTTTACAACATATATATATATATATATCTCAACTGCAAAAAAGGGGGGAAAAATCGATACAAAAAATGGTATATAATTTTTTCAAATTCATTATTTGAACGCTATGATTTCATACATTTAATTGTATTGCTGATGAGAAATCTGTCTCTGCAGCCTCATTTCCTGGTAGAACTTAGCTATGAACTCTTCTGCTCTCAAATCAATCCCCTGTTCTTCCTCATCTAACTCACACCCATACGCACCTTCTTCTTCTTCTTCTTTTTCACCATTCTTTAGAAAACTCTCTCTCCCCTCGTCATCAAATGCACTATCTTCCCGATCAAAATAATGTCTAAACTCATCATCATAATCGATAGGCGGGTTCATACAAGGGATGAGAAATCGCATAGAACTCGGCCTGGGCATTTTGAGATGAATAATAGGCGTTTCATCGAACGAAAGCTCTTTTTCTCCATACTGTATTTGACCCCTAGGCTGCCGGTTCATGTGGCCTATACTCTTTAAGATCTTGGACACGAGATGGAGCTCGGTCAAGAACCGGCGCTTGAACACTCCCCCTTTCCGGGCCGATATCAGTGCTATCCGTAGCATATTCCATGCTCTAACGGATACATCACTCTTTCTGTTTGCCATTTTCATCAACTTACTATGATCAATAGCAGAAATAGTAGCAGCAGCAACAGTAATAGTAAAAGTGATTTGTACGAAAAGGAATGAGAAAAGTTGTAGAGTTGTGGATTTTCCAGACTGTGATTTATGAGAGAAAAGTAGAGAGAGCTGGGTATTTATATGTTTGGAAAATCTGATAATGTTAAAGGTTAAACGCGGTGTGATTGAGCGACAGATTAGTTTTGGTGTGAAAATGATAGCATGGGTTGGTGGGACCGACCGAATTTGAGGACACGGCTGTACGCGGGATTGAATCAAAGCTGGAGTTATTTGCCCCAAGTTTTTGCTTCCTAGATTCACTGATTATTTTATGACTAAATTAGAATTATACCCCTTCATTGTTTTAATAATTACAAATACTACACTAAGATTGAAAACTAGATATATATATATATATATATACTTTTTTTTAACCTCCATTGATATATATTTTTTAATTTAAAATTAAAAACTAAGGGATGGGTTATATATTTCAGCATATGCTATTTTTTCTTTACTTATTTTAATATTGACTTGATCTGATTTAACTCTCAGATTGTTTAGGAGAGAATGAGATGAAAATAAAATTCAATGGGCATATGTATAAAACTTTCAAAGTTAAGGGAACTAACTAATTGATTATTTATTGGGTTAAAAGGGTAGGTAGTTAGCATATAATTTACAAAAAGGAAGGTTCTTTGTTTTGTTTGTTTTTTTTGGCGTTAGAGAGTGCACTACAACCAAATCAAAATGGAACTATAAAGAAATTTAGTAGCCGTTTTGAAATGGTCAGTCAATCATATGATATGATTTTGTGTTGTTATATAATATTATAAACTAATGTGAGGGAAATGTGGAGGAAAATGGGACCCATAAGTTGAGGAAGCCAACAAGAACATGTTGTTTGGGTCTTTTGGGGTATTAATAAATCATGTGTGTGTACTGTAGGAAGCTGTACTTTTTAATCATTGTCTTTTTATGATAAGATATTGTTCCTAATATTACATTTTCCATGAAAATACTTTAGAAAACAGAGACAGAAACATAAATTTGTGATGGAGGTTTTGACCAAAAGGCCAAGGGGAGAGAGGGGAGAATGGTAGAGAATATTAGAGAATTATTTATTTATTTTTATTTATTTTATTATTATTTTCATTCTTAATTTTATTCCTTATAAATAAATTGAACCAAATATGTCTATTTTTCTGAAGAAAAAAAAAAAAAATGCAATTCCGCATAATAATCCAAACTCATTAATAGTCATCACTCATCACAGTCTTTGTTCTTATTTGACGTACAGGTCAAGTTACAAAAACCGGCCCAAAAAAACGAAGAAGCAAACTCATCATCTTTGCTTTCTTTAGCTGGCAAGCTCTAGTTTCACGAAAGAGTGCACGAAACAAAACATGGGTTGTATTAACTACTACTATTAAACGCGATAGATTTTCAATCTTATTTCTCCAGAACTACTGCGACCAACAAAATAAGAGACTTAATAGAAGTGTCAATTTGGTTGTTTTGCTGATTTCGTGGACCATGTTTTGGGCCCATTCTCCTGGGCTTTGAAAATCAACGACGGCCGTTGGATTAAGCTCATCTCCCCTTAAACAGCTGTTTCTTCGGCTCTTTCTTAAATTTGGTTTTCCATAATTTCGTAAGTGGATCAATTTATCTTAATTATACATAAAATTAAAAAGTGAATATCTGTATACAAAGTTCATCAATCTGAAAACGTTCTAGATGAACACAAGATTGTAAATTTGTAACAAACGTTACGAGGCAGGGTCAAAATTTGAGTGGGCTGCTGAGCTAGCCGGCTAGCTAATCAATGGTTACTAATTACTGAGTTGGGCCTTTTTTATGTCATTTCACGTACTCAATTAGGTGTTAATTAAGTTTAAACGAGAATATTCGCACCACAAATAGTTCGTTAATGTATTTTTGGTTCGCCATTCGCTAAATATAAAGCCCGTGATGATTTCCAAGCCCTTCACCGTTCAAGCGTTCTCTCTCCCTCAAACACTTTGCGAGGGAGGAGCGCGCGGTGCTTGGCGCCCCGCGACAGCTAGGCCCCAAAAATCTTTCTGTTTAATACAATGGAACAGAATGCATCCGACAATGTCATCGGTGTCGTCGATATTGAACAACCATTTGTAACAGTGGCTGAGAACATGATCAATGAGGCGGCTCCAGCGGGTTCAAATGGTGGGGTTGCCACCAAACCGCCTAAGAAAAAGTCCGGTGCCATGCGGATTTTTAGGGCCACGATGTTTATGCTTCGGGCACGTCGGAATTCAAAGTCCATAAATGATCGCATGGCCTCAGCTTCACCCGGAATCTGGAAGAAACTTGTCTGGTCTATGCGGCCATTGCACCTCCAGGGCAATGAACCACGCGGCTTACCTCCGGCGCAGATATGTTCAATCAAAGCTATTCATGTTGATCATATACAGACAGAGTCACCTACGCACGAACATTTTGAAGAGGCCATCTCAAATTTATCGTTCTCTCCCGGTTAGGAACACTTCCACGATAAACACGATATATAGTCTAACTTCCACTTATGCTACACGTCATCCATATAAAAACTCACATATATTTAAGCTCGCATCGAGCATGATTTTGAGATAAATACATGTCCGTAATATTAATCATACTCGATCTATTTTCATATTAAACTTTTCTTATGGTTCGTAGTTTTGAGAATTTCAAACTCCGTTTATGTTTCAGGCGTTCAAAAATCAATGTCAACTCATAGCATGAGTCATTATGCATCGGCTGATAATCTACAGGAGTTGGACCAGATCGAAGAGAACGACGATGACATGAACGTTATCGAGTATGGCGAGAATGGAGGGGACGAGATGATTGATCTGAAGGCCGAGGAGTTCATCGCGCAATTCTACAAGCAAATGAGGAATCAACACGTGGATCTGGAGAACCAACGTTACAATGAGATGATTCAAAGGTCGATAGCTTGATTGCATGATACGTCTAAACGTTGTTGTTAATTTAAGCAACTATGCATGTTATGCGGATTACTGCATGCATGGGTGAGGGCGTTTTTTATTTTCGTTTTTCTTTATATTTTTCTTGTGCTTTATTGTAAGAGTTTACTATGGGGGGCACGCATGGGGGAGGGCGTATTTTGATTTTTGATTTCCGTTTTTCTTTATATTTTTCTTGTGCTTTATTGTAAGAGTTTACTATGGGGGGCACGCTAGCTTAAGTTTAAGCTAGATTAATGCTTATAACTTTGTGGGAGAAATATAGAATAAAGACGAGATTCATTTTGAACTAACGATATAAAATTATCGAATATCATTATAATGGAGCAGGCTAGTGAGCCTAAAAGGTGCATACGGGTTCGTCCTGAGAACACCTGGCTCGAGGGCTATGTCGTCCAAGGGGGCCGTAATGCCCATGCACACGACGAGGCCCATGCACATGCATGATGGCGCGCAACCCATGCTACCTATCAGCTTGTTTCCTTATTAGTTTCCTTTATTTGCTTTCCCTGTTACCTTGTTTAATTTATTTCCTTAATTCTTGTTTACTTAGAATAAGTAGTTTCCTTAATTTATGTTAGGGTTTGTTTTCCAATATAAGACCCACTGTAGTTGCTTTTGAGATTTTTGTGCAAGAATTATTTTACAAAGTGAAGCGTCTCTTGACACCCTAAGTCAAGAATCAATGTCTTATTGTAAGTAAGGAATCTCGTCCCTACCAATATCGTTCTATCAATTGGTATAATGCTGCGCGATGGCGAATAGGGAACGACTTGAAAGTGTTGAAAGGGCCATCGATGAGATTTGCGGGAGCCTGAATACGCTCTTCGATCGAAGTTTATGTTGAACTTTTTTCTTTAGCTAAAGTGAAATGGGTTAAAAACTCAAAGCTCAAAAATGCTTAATAAATGCAATTAAATGTATCCCATATTAGAAAGGGAGAAACATTTTCAAGCATTTATAAGTAATTGCAAATAGTAAGTATTTGTAATAATAAATAAATATTGAGGTTTGACCAGGACTCGCACTCGCACACACGCGGCGTGAGGCGTGAGGCGCTTTTGGCGCACTTGGCACTTTGCACGTTTGCGACGTGGCGGCTACGGTGGTTGACCGACTATTTAAATGGTTGACAGTTAAAACAGTTAGTTACCATTAGAGTTTGAATTACGAGAATTCAAATATCTGACCGTTAAAACAGTTAAACTATTTTAATGAAGAAGTGTGACTGTTTGTGAAACAGTATATTGTTTCACGAACATGTGCCAAAATTTGCCTATAAATAAGAGAAACCTATAGAGAACATAATCCAATCTTCTTCTCAGTTTTCGTACTGTCAGAAATCGAGTATATTCCATAACAAAATTTATGTTGCTTGTAATCTTTTGTAAAAACTTGTCATATCCCGAAAATTATTTTCACAGTAACCTAAAACAATCTAGGATGGTGAAAATATCATTTTTTTGGAAAACGTATATGTTACGTGTTTCAAGTCTTGATCTCATTTCTTCTCAACAGTTTATCCCACGAAGAATCCATTCATCAATTTATGAACCCAACCAAGAAGGAGTCCGCTTGGATGAAGGGCAAGAAAGCAGCTCGCTCATCGGCGTCGGATTCATCCTCTTACACGCGATCCAATTCCTCGACAAAGAGGAGCAGTCATCTGTCGGCGAATCATCCGACGATAGTCGTTCCGTTCTAAGTCACCATTCAAGGGGGAGTGAAAAACACACACCGCGATTGAGGATGGAGTTTCCGAAATTTACCGGCACCGATGCTATGGTGTGGCTAGATCGAGCACGCCAATATTTTTCAACCAACGAGGTCCAAGGGAACGGGAAGGTCAAATACGCTTCGTATCATCAGGAAGACGATGCAAATAGATGGTGGCAATGGTATTTGCACCATAACAAGAAGAAACCGGTAACTTGGAGGGTTTTCGAGAAGGAGTTGCTTCATCGGTTTTAGCCGACGACGTTTGAGAACATCGACGAATCACTTTCTAAAATCCGACTGGGAGGGTCCTTCGATGAGTATCTCTGAGAGTTTGAAAGGCTATCTAACCAAGCCAAGGGATGGCCGATGGAAGCTTTAATGGCTACGTTTCTCGGGGGGCTAAAGGATAAGATTGCATTGGACGTCTGGATGTTTCGCCCAAAGAAATTGATTTAGCTTGCCGACAAAACGATAAGTTGATGAGGACCCGTAAAACGAGCAGCAGCACTCGAAGTTTTTCGTTTGCTAAACCTGGTCCGGGGGTGCCACCAACCGAGACGCACACTCAAGCAAAACCGTTCATACCGAACGCTGCCAAACGGCTCACTTTCGACGAGATGAAGAAGAGACAAGAGAATGGCCTTTGCTATAATTGTAATCAAAGGTTCGTAACGGGACATAGATGCCCAAACGCCCAAGCCATGTTGATCGAGGGTTTGGATGAGGAAGAAGAGGAGTTCGAGGACGCTACGGTCGAACCAGAGGAAGAAGAAACCGAGCCTCAAATATCGATTCACGCCATATCGGGAGGAGCCGGTAAACGGACCATGCATTTATATGCGGAAATAAATAAACACCGGGTAAATGTGCTTAGCGATAGTTGATCGAATCACAAATTCATTCATGATAAAGTGGCGGGCCGGAAGCAGATGTTCACAACAGATGGCAATGTCAGTAAGAGGGCCGATATTCAAACCGTGAGTTTTATTGACAGTTTTTTCAAACTCGTCGCAAACACCTTGAACATGCCTGTACTGGTTGAAGTCGGCATTAATGGCTGAAAAACAGAATACACCTTTTTTTTTTTACCTTTTTGGTTGATTTAAACGATTTTGGTTTATGGGTTTGTTATGAAAATTTTTTTTTCTTTTTCGTTTTGCTTTATTAGATCTCTGAGTCTGCATGTTATGGCTTCATAATGAAAAGTTACATTTTTTGCTCCATGTTAATTTGACTACTTCGATTTGATTTGATAGTGACAATTTTGTGAGAAAGTAAGAAACATTAAAGATACAATTTAGATTGTTTCTTCCTTTTTTTTTTTTCCACTTTCAAAATACAAAGTTAGAACACATCATTCAGTAAGGTTATATTATATGTCTGTCTTAATCGTTCTTGATATTGACCTAAATCTATATTGATTTATATAATGAAATTAGATTTTTATTTTATTTTATTTGATAGGGAGATTATAATAGATCCGATCTTAATCCTTATTTTTTATAACAAGATCAATATTTTTATTAATATTTAAAATCAGTATCCACGCCGAATTGGATATTGAATGTCATGCAAGCGAGCATAATAGATAAAGGATGGAACATGTTGCAACTTATAATATGCACCTAATCCAAGTCCAACGACTTAAAAATACACACTGATCATCTATTTTCTTTTAATTTGTTTCATTGACTTCCTTTTGGGCCAACTTGTTACTTCTCAAGAGATTTAATTTAATACGGCTCATATGAAGCCCAATAGCCCATGGTCATGGGGACCCACGGTCCAACAATCATGCTAAAATGTAGTTCATGATGTTGATGATGACGTTAATTAACGGAGAAAAAGAAACGGCCCACGTCCTTCTATCGAACACGTCATCCCTGCAGCGCAATCAAATATCTACACGTATCTTATAAAATTCCCGCCATAACTCCGTTTTAGGAAAAAAATTGAATTTCAAAACTCTTTAATAAACTGTTTCCTTCCCCAATTAATCCCGCCACAAAGAAGTCTTTCTCTCTCTTGCTCTCTCTCCACTTGGATTCTCAGAAATGGCGAGGCAAACTGCTGCTGTTGCAAAGACGGCTGCGAAGCCAACAAATCAAACGTCGGCGCTTCACCCTCCTTACTTCGAGGTACTCGCCATTTCTCTTAGTTTCTCTTCTTTTCTTATGACTTCGTAAAACACAATGCATTGTATCTCTACGGATTGTGTTCGTGGATTTTTGCAGATGATCAGCGATGCGATATTGACGATGAAGGACCGATCGGGATCTAGCCAGCAAGCGATCACGAAGTTCATCGAAGAGAAGCACAAGAAACTCCTGCCACAGAATTTCAGGAAAGTGTTATCAGTGCAGTTGAAGAAATTCGTCAAGTCCGAGAGGCTCGTGAAGGAGAAGAATTCCTACAAGATCTCCTGTACTGAGAAGATCAAGTTGTTAGATACGAAGAAAAAGGTCGCGATCTCAAGCAAGAAAGCCTCGAAGCCAAAACAAACAGCTTCTTCTTCTCCTTCTTCCATGGAGATTTCGCTGAAAAAGGAGGTGAAGACGAAGAGGCTGAGTCAAGTTAAGACTCCCGAAACTCTGAAGAAGAAGAAGATAATGAAGGATTTGACGCCGGTGAAGAGGAAGAATTCGAAGCTGGACATTTCTTCAAGGCCAGCAAAAAAGCCTAGAAAGTAGAAACCGATCTGCAATTGCATCCCATAGTTCTTAAGTAGATTAGATTCAAATTTGCTATATATATACATATATCTATTGTGTCTTGCTCTCTGTGTTGTTGCTTTATGTGAAGTTTCTTATATTATTCTGTTAAGGATCTATGCTTCTATGATTGATAATGCCGATCTGTTGCTATTTATGATTAATTTCATGGACGAGGAATTCTAGCACATGATCACATCAGAATTTTCTTTTTCTGGAATAATTCCATCATACTTGGACGGTTGGGCCGACGGGCCTATTATATGAAGAATTAACAGACCGGCCCTAAGAAGAAATTGGTTAGTCTCAAATTTTTCTAAGAGGCATGCAACGTAATGCAACTGGTTGGAATACGAGCTATTAAGATGCTTGATAATTTGTATCGAGTCTTAGATGTGAGTTCAATTCTCCATTACTGTGCGAGATTGCAAGTATGTGACTTAAGCATGTAGTATAACATGATGTAGCTGAGGCATGTCGCACATGTCGCACAAGCTATCAAAGGGTTGTTACCGGCTTTCAAGGCTTAAATGCTCACGGTAGGAAAATGATAGTAAGAAATACAAACACAAAAGAAAGAAGATAGGGTGAGAAGTCATAGAGAAGCAAACGAGAGAAGCAAACGAGAGAAGTATTCCCTTGTGGGGCTCTCATCTAATTAGAGTCAAGATCTCCTGAGGCATGTAAGACTCAGTTTACACACTGTGCCTGTGGCAACCATAACTGGTCCAAATGTACCACCTGACGGTTGTAGTATGTATGTATATACATACACACGTCAGCTAGAATTTTTAGTAACAATAGATTCTCTTCCCTTGTAATTTGTATGGAGAAATTCATTTATGTATTGTCATATTGCATGATAAGTGATTTTATTAAAAATAATATTTATAATTAAAATCATATTAAATATATATATATATATATACACACGTCATTCTAGAAGAAAATGGAAAACGTGACTGGTTAGTATAATTAGAGATTACTCTAGTTAATTATCAATGAAATCGTGACTCATAAGTTATGTTTTATATATTAGAAAACTAAACTTGCATTAATTTAATTTTATAATATGTACATATAATAATAATATAATTTGTACAAAAAAAAAAATTATTACTCTTGCAAAATCATGATAGCCATGGTTTGACTCGTTTAAGGTTCATTATTATTTTCGGCCACGTGGTTTTGAGGTTAATTTGTTAATCACTACGATCCCATATTAAAGGGATCTTTGGTTAGTTAACTTTATGTCCTTCTTTTTTTTTTAGTAAAATGACTTTTTTGACTTATTTTGTTAAATCACTTTATTTTTCTTATTATATATTTATATTTAATAAAATAATAATAAAAGGATAAAGTTACATTTATATTCTCTCATTCTTCGTTTTCTTTATTATTTTTTTCTCTCATTTTTCAAAAAATATAGCTTATATCACTCAATCAAAAAAATGACCAAACTCCCACAACTAGAAAAAATAGCCCCCCTTACTCTAGTTTGCTTCTATCGTTCTGATTTGTTCGATCCTTCGTAAGAGAAGAATGATCTATATTTTGGTTATCCTTTATCGGAGAAGAATAAATTTCGTTATTCCAACTCATAAAAAAACCAAGATTTTGGAGGCACATATTCTATTTTTCTCTTTGTTTTATTTTTTCTTTAATGGATATACGCATACCATGTTTGTTTTTTAAATTTTGATAATTTCATCTCAAAATAAGCTGGTAATATACTCATTTTCCTCAATTTGGCGGAGATCTAAATTGACTGCTATTACTTTCAAACTAGTGATAATTGTTCTGAAATATTAGTTTAAAATTCATTTTGGACCAACTATCACTAGTTTGAAATATTGTGCCTAAATTTTGGTTTGGGTTTAATTGGTACGAAATCTAGGAATTTTTTATTTATTTATTCAAAATTATAATTAATTTCAAATGATTTATTTTTCAAGAATGACGTCGTCTGTATTCATAGTTGTATGTTTTGATGGAAAATGGAAGGATGATGATCAGATCTTAAAACCATTGAAATCCTAAGTTTCAAAAGGTTCACAAGGATGGAATGGTGTTACAGCTGAAATAAATATAAGTTTTAGTGAGCTGTTAGAATTCATATACAATAATATTTGCGTTGATCCTGCAAATATTATTAATGCCTCATTTAGATATGACAATTGCGTATAAGCCATTATTTTTATCGATCACTTATTTAATATTTATAGAAATTGACACAGATATGAAGTGATGTCAAGTAACCCATGTTAGTAATAATCAAAATGATAATTATATGAGTTATGATGATGGTAGCGATAGATATCTAAATGACAGTTTGAATGTTGAGGGAAATGTTGTTGAACATGAGGTTAAGGTTGAGGATAACGAAGAGAATAAGGATGAGACAGAGGATGTAGAGGATGAGATCACATGAGTGCAAGAATGGAAGAAGAATGTGGTAATTATTTATTTCAGGATGACTACTTTGATGAAGCTATATTTATCTCTAATATACCAGATACTTTATATAGAATCCGGATTGGATACCAGCTCCCGACTTGCTGCCGCACGTTTTACCACAACTGAAAAATGAAATTAAGGACGAGGATGATGATGTGTATACAAATATTTTTCTAATTGTTGCTTAACTAGTGCGGTCGAATACTAATTTTCTGACATTTGAAACAATTTACTCCTGAAATTTTAAATTCAAAGTGAAGAAGTCGAAAAAGATTGCATATGTTGTCAATTGCATAGATATAAATTACAAGTGGGTATTCCGTATTACGAAAAAGAAATATTATTCATATTTTCAAATTCAAAATTATAAAAATAAACATACATGTAATTTTGATTACTTACATGACAAACATAAGCAACCATCCGCATTGATAAGTTTTAAAGTCATCACATGAATATTGAGGGGGGGGGGGGTGTATTATGTCTTTTCCTTTTTTTGTTTTCTTTTTTTTTTGACTTCTCATTTTATTTTATTTATAAGTTTTAAAGTTATATATTAAAATTTTGAAAAGAAAGTCATTTATCAAAACAAGTATTGAAAAGATAGCATTTATCAAGTTATCTCTATATGAAATTTTGTCATAAAATTTATAATCACAAACATTTATTTTATATATCATATCATCCATCATATAAAATTAATATTTATAATTATAATTAAATTTAATATATTATATAATCATATATCAAATACAAATACAAATTTCTCTTTAAAACCTATTGTATAGTTGTTTCATTTCATTTCACAAATTATGTATTAATGAAGTCTACTCCAAAAAAAATAGAACAAAAATTAAATAATATGAAATATATTTTCCGAACCATGTCCCCACGACCAGCCGAGTCAAACCCATCTCCAAGAAGAAAATAAGAATTGTTAATTTGCACTAGTTTTCTTGTTTACGTTAACAATATAATATCCCGTCGTATGGTTTGGGAGCTCATGAACATTCGAAGAAAACCTTGAATGTATCAAGAAACCATACATTATGTACTAAGCAACGACAATTTGTTTTAAGATTCAGATCCCTAGACGAGCTTATATAAGTGAGGAATCTTAATCTCTAGTTAAGTTTATACAAATTTTTCTTGGGTTGACTTTGATTTCTTGGTCAATATTGTGTCGCTAACTCAATAACCTTATTGCATTCATATCATCTCACAAGCAACATTGAAAGGTTAAACTTGGACCATTTCAAGTTCAAATGATACGAAAATGTAATATTTCTACGTATTATTATATGATATAAGGTCAAATTATACATGCATGCTACTGTAATCTCCACTTTAGACGAATTCATCAACAGGGAAGAAGAAAAAGATAAAAGGAGAGGGACAAAAAAAATGAAGAACTCTATAAAAAAAAAAAAAAAAAAAACCCCCCAATAAACAAAAAGAAAGAAAAATAAAATCAAAAAAAAAATCAAAAGAAAAAGAAGCCCTAATTATATTCGATTCTAAAGCAACACTAAGCCCTAATCAGGCTAACAGCTCTAGTTCTAGGAAGAGAAGATAAAGAATAAACTTTAATATCTTTTTTTTTCTTCTTTGTTTGCAAATATGGTTTAAAATGCTAATGAACAAAATCTAAATGCGCAAATAAGTTATGTCACGTTTTTTAACTAATAAATGAGATGATCTTAGTTTAAGTGTCACTTATTATTATTATTATTATTATTATGTGTAAAGTGCTAAGTATCTTTAATAAGTACCAAAAATATATCATGTCTATATTATACGTATTATTTTTATTTATTTATTATTATTATTATATATTAATAATTTATAAATATTTTAATTATATTCTTCATTTTTTATATAAGATACGTTTTAATTCTTATTTACTTTTTTAACTTAATCAAATTTTAAATGAATTCGATCGAAAAGAAATATGAAGTATCGGTGTGTTATAATTAGTAAATTTAAAATCTTTACTTCGATTTTTAAAAATAAAATATAATAATAATAATAATAATAATAATAATAATAATAATCACGAAAAAAGAAAAAAAATTTATGTAGTACGTCATTACGTCATGTATTATATCCCATTTTATATAATAATCTAACGGTGAAGGTCCCATGAGGTCGGATCTAGCGGTCCTCCCCATTTGCATTAAATTCGTACAGCGACCCGTGTGAATTATAGGTCTCTATTACGCTTCACATTAATGGCCACCTCCCTCCCTCCCTCTCTCGTCAAATTCTATTTTATTACACGTTAATATGAAAAAATAAAATAAAACTTTATTATTATTATTATTATTAATTATCTCAGGCTTTCGTATTTATATACCAAATAATTTTCACCATTTTCACTTGCACGATCAGATTCAGACAGCACTCATCCATATCTCTTCTCTCCTCTTTATTTCCTAGAGAAAGAAACAACAGAAAAAATGGAGGGTGGCGGTGGGTCAACAGTGGCCTATAAGGGACTAAGGGGGTACTGGTTGAGGAGGAACTACGAGAGATTAAACGGGAAAGTACGGAGACGGGGTAAACCGGTGGAGCTCGGGTCGAACGGGAGGAGAACTCGGTTCTGGCTGGTGAGGCCCAAGCTGAGGCTTTTAAGACGGATCCCTCTGTCGCCCAAAAAGCTAATGCTTTGGGTACGCGACGCGTACGTGAAGATGATGGTCGGGTTCAGTAGTTCTCGGATCGTAAGTTACGGGTACGGTGGATCCATAGCGGGTCCGGGGATTTCCCCTTTTGGTAAGGGTCCAATTAAGGAGTATGATGCGAGGATGATCATCGAGATCTATAAGTCGATTTTGAGAAGACAGGGGCAGCTTAATGGGGCGCTTGGAACTGAAGCTTGGGTCGCTAATCGCCTGCCACCGGTGAGAGAAATCGACTGATCGAGATTATTCCGACCGACAGGGAATATCCTTCTGCTGTAAACTAGAACAATGGGTCCCGCATTAAGCGGGTGGTTAGATTGAATCGGATGCAGTAAAAGACAAGAAATTAGCTGCGTAAGATTCTTTGTCCTAAGACCCAAGTTTATGATTTTTCGTTTGTTAGGTTCTCTGTAATTGGATGCTATTTTTCTCTTTTGCGACGATTAATAATGTTTTAAGGTCTGTATCAAAAATATAACTGAAAAAAGAAAATTCCATTTTGTCTTTCTGCCTCGGTATTCTGTTCAGTTTCAACGACGGTTTTAGCGGAGGTCATCGGAAATGAATTTAGATTCGGTCTATGTACCGGACCTATTCAGATCCCTTATAAAATCGAATTAAAAATCAACTTAAACTATTATGTCCTTAATATGTTATTGAATTATTTAGTAAAAGTTAAAAGTAAATAAGTATTTTAATTTATATTAAAAATGATATGTCAGAATCTAAATTTGTTTTTATTCAATCTTACTATAAGTCTGATCCGAATCTTACTTTTTGGAAGCAATCGAAACCCATCGTTAATTGGATTTACTTCTCATTTGTTTAAAAAAAAAAAAAAAAAAAAAAAAAAAAGAAGTAATACAACAGATTAATATGTCTATTCCGATTAGCTTTGGATTAGGACATTGGGATAATGATAGTTCATAGTTGTCTGATTGGGGAATTTTATGATTGGACTGAGATTAGCGTATCAAAGTTTTTGTTGGAGCGAGACATTTAATTCATATCCTCTTTTGCCCTAATGGTTATAATTCTTCTTTCTCCTCAAGCTTTTATACCAATAATTATTTTCTTAGTTCTGTTTATTCAGGTGATAGAGATGGAGCGATAGGTCATGTAACGTTGAGATGTGTTGTTTATATTATGAGGACGATTTAAGGTTTTTTTTTTTTTTTTTTTTTTTTTTTTCTTAAAAAAAAATAAATCTTACCATAGTTATAATTTTTGTGATGTTTAGATGTAAATAATCGATTGAATCAGTTGTCTATTGGATTTATATATTTTTTGTTATTTTTCTTTGTCGAGATGTGTTGGGCCAATTTTTGGCAATGTCCAAATGTTGAAACCCATTGACCCGGGTTTTTAACCCGCTGGACTTTGGGTGCCCTTTTTCTTCCCAAGCCGCTAATTAGGTCTGACCCAATTTTGAAGCCTAAGCCCATTAGGGTATTAACACCCTTCTTGGTTGGTGACTTCTTCAAGCTCTATGTGCCGTTTTCCTCTCTTGTGATATCGCATGCTCTTTGCTCATTTTGCCTTGATCCTGCTGATTTGTGTGCTTTTTCATATTTGCGAGTTTTAGGGTTTGAGATATTTGTGGTTTTGAGCTTGTAATTTAATATTTAGTCCGTTAGGTCGGACTAATTACTCCAATTTGACCGATCACATTAATGGCCGGCCATACCTAAATATTTAACAAACATAACAAGATTGATTATCACACTATGTATAGTGTGAGCCATATAAATTCTTACGGATTTGAGATAATCAGTTACTACTGCGAACCTAACTAAATTTTCCTTTTTAGTGTGAGCCCACCACCACCATAGCTAATTAATTATATGTTGAAAAATAAATCAACTACTAACTAATTATATTTCATTTTCAAATTAAAAAAAAAAAAAAAAAAAAAAAAAAGCCTATCTTTACTCAGGCCGAGAGACTCCGGCCCAATACAAAGCCCAAAATACAATTTCAAATCCAGCCCATCGTCCAAAACGTGCATTACACAAAACTACATCAAACACTTCCACTACTACTGCTACTTACAGAGGAACAAGTATCAAGGAAACTGGAACTTCATGTAACCCTGCCTTCCAGAAGGAGGGCTAATGTAAACCCAAAGCATGGAGATAATGATCGAAAGCAATCCTGACCACACAAACACGATCGTAGGGACCCGCCCTCTCCTCCCCATCAACCCTTTCGCAAAAGGGTATAAATGACATAACACCCAGAAGCTGAAGAACACACCTCCAACAAGCTTACTCCACTGCGGAAAAACACTGTACGTAGTCCTCGCTGCTCCAACCGCTATCGCGATCACATTCACCATCATGATCGTGATCGGTGGGACCATCAGAAAGCTCCACCTCACTTCGTAAAGCTCCGCAAACTCATCTTCTCCGTCCTCGGGCGCTGACGATTTGGAAGTCAACGTGAACGAAATATCAACTCCCGCTATGACTTTTAGTAGACCTTGTAGTACTGCCGCCGGATGAGCGCTTGTCCCTCCGATTAACCAGAACTGTTCGTTTCGCCACCAGTCGTGGAGAGTGATTCCTGACCATCGGATTTCCAGAATCGCGAGTAGGCATAGCGTGATCGTGATGATCAACAGGAAGACTAGAAACGTGGCGGAGAGTGATTGGACGATGAACTGTCCCGTAAATAGAGAGACAGCTGGCAGGAAGCAATAGGCTATGAGGAAGAACGAGGTAAAAGGATACATACCAACATTAAAATACGCCACGCGCTGTAAGAACTTCATCCGACGGCTAGCAAACAGCGCGTTGTTACGGGAGAAGAAGATCTCGACAGATCCCGTGGCCCACCTGAGAACCTGGTGAAGCCTGTCCGTTAGGTTGATCGGGGCGGTCCCACGAAACGCGTCACGTTTCGTCACGCAGTAAACAGACCTCCATCCACGGTTATGCATTCTGTAACCGGTAACAACGTCTTCCGTTACGGAACCATAGATCCAACCCACTCTCTTACCCCATTCCGTTTTGTCCTCGTAAAAGCACGAAATTACGCTTATAGCCTCGGCTACGGTCGCAGCATCTAACGGCTCACGTGGCACGGCCAACGAACCGGCCGGTCTACCATGATTACCCTTCCCTTGCAAATCCTTTAACAACCTCCCTTGAAATTCAGCAACAGGAATTGAAGCAGCTAAAGAAGTAGAATTTCCAAATCTCTTGGGCAAAAGCAATGACTCAATATCTAAGTCATCTTCTTCTTCTTGATCCATACAGATAGGAATTGAAATCTCATCTTCTTTTTTAGACATGTTCTTTTTTCTTAACAACATCTTGATCTTCCTCTGCCCGAACCAGCCATGATGCTCGGTCGCTCGAGGAGGGCTAAAACCGTAAATAGCCGTTCGTCGGAAAATACATCCTGTCCCTACATACATTGGACCTTGTAACCCGTCAAGAGCTCTCATGCTGACATCGAAGAAAACCGTGTTATGATTAGCATACCGGTCGCTCGGATCAATCCCTTCGAATCTCTGAGGAAACTGGACGTAACAGATTCTGTCCCCTCCTCGATCAAGCATGAAGCACATGCCTTCTCTAAGAGCCAATGAGTTGTAGATGTAATGATCGCAATCTAGGTTTAGAATGAAAGGACCGTTAGACATGATTGCGCTTGTACGGACCAAAGCGTTCATGGCTCCGGCTTTCTTGTTGTGATCATATTCGCGACGTTTTTCTCGGGAAACATAAACTAGCATTGGAAGTCTTATGTCGACTTCTGTTGTGTCAATTAGATTCTCTGCATCCGGTTCTGAACCGTAAACCGGTTCCGAATTTGAAGGAGCTAGCATTGCCTGTAACACACAAGAAGAACCTATAACTAGTACTCGGTATGAAGATAATTAATCACAGAAATTCGATAGAAGTTTAAGTATTTTATGGTTACCTGAATTATTCCGGCGTGGTCGCCTCTTGAGTGGTCCGGTTCGGAAGAAGGCCAAGTTCCAGGCCAATGAGAGCCATCTGACATCCAAGTTGCCTTAGGAACCTTAATAGATTCTAGAGGATCAGTGGATCCTTTCATTTCCATTTGCTTCTTTTTCACTCTAAGTTCTTCATGAGCATTATAAGCATCCGATCGCCGCCTAATAGACTCAGTCAAAGAGTTAATCCTCACCTTAAACTCATCATATTCTCTTTTAACCCTTCTCCTCTCCCTTACAAAATCAAGCCGGACTTTATTCTTTAAAAAGTCCCGCTTCTGGCCGAAATAAGTCTCGGGATTTCTCGGCTCGATTTGATGTTTCCGGCAAAAGGGGACCCATGTTCTCGCAAAGCTAGCTGTCTCGGCCAATGCCTCAAATGTAAGAAGTGCCCCTCCATCATCTGATAAATAACAAGCCAACTTTTCGACAGGATAGTCAACTGCAAGTATGGAAAGGATGGTATTTGCCGTGACAAGGGGGGGCTCTTTTTCCGGGTCAGCTGTTGAGACGAAAATGTCAATGCCTGGAAGGTCGGATCGGCCTTTCGGGTTTCTGAGGTTGGGTGATTCGAAACGTTGTTTGAGAACACAGAGATCGGTTACTCTGTTTACAGGGCAGAGTTTAGGGAGTTGGTCTAGGATCCAAGAAATCGCGAACCAACACTCGCAAGTAATGGACATTCCCCATAGCCACATTGCTTCTCGGTTTGGATGACGGATCCTCCACGTGAGAAATAATCCGAGAGCTACTAGACGGATTATAATCAGCAACCTGCAAAGAGTACATATATCATAATGATGAGGGGGGAAAAACAGAGCTTTTGAAACCTTAACTTAGAAAACAAGTGAAATCATGGACTAACAGAAACGCCCCAGAAAAGTACAAGAAATTACAAAATCGTGATCAAAGAAAGGCATACCAAACAACCTAAGAACAGAGAATTTTGACATCCTAAGAGTTAATATGAGAAAATTTTACAATATGCAAGAACGAACCAGGAAAAACTTAAAAGTGAATAATTACCTGTAAGGACTCAGAATTGCAGCAGAAACATTGACTTTTCTAGTCAAAGGCCGTCTACTTCTCTCGCCAAAATCCGGAGGGTGTTCAAAACCATTGGCTCCATTATTCCCAACTCCATACCCTTCTTTAGGCCAGACTGCATTTCCATATCCATAAGTCCCCTTAGTCTCAAAAAGCCAACGAGTATGATCAAAATCAGGCTGGGCCTTAAACGATTTCACAACAGAAAGCCTCTTATCAAGCTTCACATCCGCCATTGAACGCAAAGGTAGAGCTTGATCCTCTGCCTCAGACCCTTCCTCCTCTTCCTCTTCATCGTGTCCTTCCTTTTCTTCACCATCACTGTTGTCCTTATACGGCTCTTTGCACCCAGGACAGTGCCCTCCTTTACCACTTCCTACACAATCCAAATAACAATCCCCACAAATCTTGAACCCACAATCACATGGCGATCTCGACCCTTTGATGGCCTTATCATCACACCCCTTCATTCCGCATACCATCCCAGACTTAAGGAGTGGCTCAGATTGCTCCATTGACCGGTCTATCACATGCCCATGTGTCACTGAATTGAACCCTCCTGTGAAAAGGGTACCTGAAATGAAGCTCCTTTCCGGAAAATTGTTTGTAGAATTGTTGTTGTTGATGTTAAATTCTTCATTGAGACTTGTTTGAGAGGCAGAGATGGGTTGGTGATCTGGCGTTGGAGGGATATGAACAGTGTAGGTGAGAATCTCTGAGTTTAGGTCCTCCCTGACATCATCTTTTGAGATAGAGAATCTTTTTCGGAGAGGGGAATGTTGATTGTTCGAGAGTGAGGTTCGAGAAACGGGACTCGTAAGGCCCATGTTCCTGATCCCTCTTCCTCCTCCTCCTGAGCTGGTTTTAGTGCCTGAAGAGATAGTTATGGTAACAGGAGAAGAAGGAGAAGAATTTGTTTTCACCATTTTTTTCTTCCAAGTTTGGAAGAAGAGATTTCGACGATGATCTAAGGAAACGTTTTTGAGTTAGGAGTAAATGTGGATCTGGAACTGGAAGTATAAAAAGGAAACAGAGGAAAGATCTTCGAATTTCAAAAGCATTTCCTTTTTTGTTATTTTGGATGAGCTGAGATTCGAGGGTTGGAGTTTTTGAGGGGTTTGAAACGATGGAAGAGTAGTGAGAGAGTTGAGGTAACGGTCGGATTTTTTTGATTTGTAACTAGGACAAGAGAGGTTTGAGGACAACGGTCGAGTGATCTGGGACGTCGATTACATAAAGATCGCATGAATGGCTTTTCAACTGAAACGGATAGTCTGCTGGGTCCACTGTAGGAGAAAAGATAAAGACAAAAAAGTCAAAAAGGATGTAATAAAGTTTTCAACGTTCGTAACGATTTTCATGAACGGTGAAAAGATACCCTTTTTCTCCTTTTAGTGAATCTAGCGATGGTATATGCCCAAAATTAAAAATACAAAAAAAAAAAAAAAATTCTAGTGGTGCCAGAATGTAAATATTTAAAATTAGTGCGGTCATCATTTGCCCTTTTCCATTTTTAGTGGGTTAATGTTAAAAGCCACCTGTTGGGCCTGTTAGAAGATGCTGAGGCTTAGAGAAGGAACAACCCAACCTGTAAGCAGCCCATGGGCCTAAACAGCCCAATAAAAAACAAGGTTAAGTGAGACATAACCGTGCCCACGTATGGTAGGCAAAACGATTTCATTTTAATCATTTTTATTTGGGAAAATGAGGTTTTTACCCCCTAAACTACCATCATGTTAGATTTAACACCCTAAATTATCATCACATCTTAAAAATATTTCCCCTCAAACTATATAAATTATTCTCTCAATTACCATTTATTAAAAATATCCTCCTTAAACTACCATAGTATTAGACTAAGTCCTCCCAAACTATCACAATTTAAGAATATCTCCCTCAAACTACCAACATCATATTAGACTTCTCCTTTATATTTCAAGAGTGCTAAATCTAATAAGATGGTATTTAAGAGATAACTCTAATACATGATAGTTAAAGGGTTAATAAGTCAAATATGATGATAGAGTTCAGGAATATTTCTAAGATGTTGTAGTTTTAGGGTAGATAATTCTAATAAGATGGCTGTTTAAGGGCAAAGTATCATTTGACCTTTTTATTTATATCATTTCATAAGATGGCTGTCAGAGATGAAATTGAGAAGAAAAAGAAATAATAGGGGATGAAAATGAGAAAGGGAGCAAAATATAGGGGGCTAAAACAGTAAATTAAGCAAATAGTTAACGCACCCGTTACGGATTTAAAAGGAAATGCGATCGCGCCGTGGTTTACTTGTCGTTGACTTATAAAGTCCGTCTCTTCCCCGGTTTTTAACTCGAAACAACGTGCGCTGTATCGTTTCATTAATTAATTAATATATAATTCAATTTATTTTTCTGCTTTTATTTACTTCCCGTCAAAACCCTTTCTCTTAACGATTTTCTTCTCTGTAACAATCTACCTCCGATATCACTATCCAATTCGGAAATTGCGATCGGCGACAGGGTCCGCTTCAATCGCCGGCAAGTTATCTCTCTTTTTTTCTGAATTTCTTTTTAATTTCTCCGATTTATGTGTTGGGTCTAGGGTTCATATCATTAGTTTTCCTCTGCTTTAGGCCCTTCTTAATTTTCGGAAGAGAACTATCTTCTTCATTTTATGACAAAGGGCGTTCGATGGAAATCTGGTCGAGTTTCAATTTGATCACTTGTTAATTCTCCTTACGTTTTAATTTGTATCGATTTTGAATTCGTTTTGGAATTTTTTTTTTTTCTTAAAGCTTGTTGATGTCTGAAATTGCTTATATTGAGAACATAGTGATTTCTGTAAAGTTTGCTACTGAGGTTGGAGAAATGTATTGGTGCTACTTCGTTGAAATGTAAATAAGCAGTGTGCTATCAAATTTCTTTGTCTCTTAAGGCGTAATATTGGATTTATGTAATTGCAGCGAAGGCGTCTTAGTAGGTACGCATCCAACAAGGAGTCGTGTTGGATGCTTGTTTCTTAACAGCATTGCCCCTTAAATGTTGCACTCTGAAAGTGTTCTAACTTGAATGAGAGAGCATTTGGAGTTTTGCAGTACAAGAAACTGGCTCCTAGCTGTTCTGGTCAAATAGCAAAAGATGACCGATTGGGTTCGGGAGATGCAGGAGAATTAAATCTGGTTATGTTTAAGAAAAGATAGAAGAATATATTCTTATTATTAAAAAAGAAATAAAAAAGGAAAATTCTGGAGGTCAATTGATATCGTATTGTGAAATCAGTACGTTTAAAAGATGGTGGATTTGAGACACTTTCTGTTGTTTTCTTTTGTCTCCTTAGTACTCTTTGGTTATGCTACAGCAGAGTTAGAACATGAAATCTCACAAAAGCTAAGAGCTTCACCAGACAGAAATGTAGGAAGAAATGTTATAGATGGGGTTGGTACTGAGAGTTCCTTCAGTTTTGGGGATGATGCCAATGATTTACATGATGAGAGAAAAGGGGGAAGCAAAGTTTCAGTTTCAACTGTAGCAGTATTTACATTAGCAATGGCTGCTGCCACTGGGCTTGGTGCAGTTCCATTCTTCTTTGTGGAGCTTGACCCTCAGTGGGCAGGCCTATGCAACGGAATGGCTGCTGGGGTAATGTTGGCTGCTAGCTTTGACCTCATACAGGAAGGGCAAGAGCATGGTGCTGGAAATTGGGTTGTATTTGGGATCTTGGCTGGTGGAATATTCATTTTGCTTTGCAAGAAGGTAACAACCCTGTTGCTTTTAACTTTTACCTTTCTTGTATAACTTTTCATGGGCCCCTATGACATTGTGAACTCGATCCTTCAAGCATAATTGTTGTTACTTTAGAAACTTGAATTATTCTTTTTGCTTAAGTTGGACCCGTAATTGTCCAGTAAATTGGTTCCAGTATGATTTATTTATTTTTCCTTTAACACGTGAGGTAAAACAGGTACTTAAAGATTTTCTCTTAAAACTTCTCTAGAGATCAAAGAGTTTTTGCAACTCCTTGTAGTGGAAATCCGTTGCTCGCTTTAACTGAATTCTCCAAGATTTCCGTTGGAAATGCTTTGAAATAGTTTTTTGCATAGGTTATGATCTCATTTTCTATTTTTGATATTTATTTTCTCTCTTATTGAGTTTCAGTTTCTTGAAAGACATGGAGAAGTAAGTATGTTGGATATAAAGGGAGCAGATGCAACCAAAGTCGTCCTAGTAATTGGTATAATGACCCTTCATTCATTTGGAGAGGGATCTGGAGTTGGTGTCTCATTTGCTGGTTCTAAGGGTTTCTCTCAAGGACTTCTTGTCACTTTAGCTATTGCCGTACACAACATACCTGAAGGTTTAGCTGTGAGTATGGTGCTTGCATCAAGGGGCGTTTCTCCCCAAAATGCCTTGTTATGGAGTGTAATTACATCTTTACCCCAGGTAAATGGGTCTTGCTTCATAGTAGAAAAATCATAGCATCTTCACCGAAGTTGATTCAATTCATCGCTAATAATAAAACCATTTGTGGTTGTAACAGCCCCTGGTAGCGGTTCCTTCATTCATCTGTGCGGATGCATTCAGTAAGTTCTTACCTTTCTGCACCGGATTTGCTGCTGGATGTATGATCTGGATGGTAGTTGCTGAGGTGTTGCCTGATGCATTCAAGGTAATAATAATAACAACAACAATAATAATAATACTTTCTTTAACTTGCTTTCCTTTCAAACAACTTAACTTGCTAGTCATCTGATCCTTGTTTCGTTAGGAAGCCTCTCCATCACAGGTTGCTTCAGCAGCTACACTTTCTGTAGCGTTCATGGAAGCTCTAAGCACATTGTTTCAGAGTTTCAGCCATGAATACAACTCAGAGGATGTTTCGGGATTCTTTGTCTCATTACTTTTTGGGATTGGCCCTTTTCTTGGTGGCATTATTCTTGTCACATTTGCTCTTGCTTTCCGTCTTCAGCACGCTCTTCTAATGGGCTCAGCTTCTGGTATCGCCTTTGTCCTTGGTGCATGGCGACCGTTGCAATTACTTTTTTCCTCAAAAATGGGGTTCTTCCCCCTTATCTCTTTCATTGCAATAGGAGCCTCTTTTGTCCATTTCTCAAACTCTTATCTTTTACAAGTTACCGGTCAGAAGAAGAGAGTATCCACAAATGACTTTCCTACCCCTACCTCAGCCTTAACCGTTCGCACACTAGAGTCGTTCTTATCATGTGGGGCTATTGCCTTTCATGCTCTGGCCGAGGGACTTGCACTGGGAGTTGCTGCACCAAAGGCTTATGGGCTGGGCCGTCACATGGTCCTTCCAGTGTCTCTCCATGGGCTCCCTCGTGGGGCTGCTGTGGCGAGTTGCATCTTTGGTGCCACTGACAGCTGGCATGGGTCACTTCTGAGTGCTGCTCTGATCGGATTTGTTGGTCCCATATCTGCTATCGGAACTATACTTGCTGGATTAGATGATTATAGTGGGTTGGATCATGTGATGGCTCTTGCTTGTGGAGGATTGCTTCCAGCTTTTGGAAGTATAATCAAGAGAGCAGCCCGGTTGGATTCAAGGAGAAGCAGTTGTGGGCTCGTGATTGGCCTGGTCTTTGCTACATTGTGTTTGACGTGTACTAAGTTGGTTTGCTTGCATACACCATACTGCAACTCTGCACCCGAGGCTGTCCGGTGATAATCTTGCCTTAGTTGAGATCTTGGGCGATTATATTTTCTCCTTGAGTTCCATGTGATTAGTAAGTACATTCATAATCCCCTAGTAATAGATGAAAGATTTGTTAGGGGGAATTCTTGGACCTTTTCTCTCTTGATGTTCATAGAGGTAAGGGTGACATGACATACAAATACATACAAATCATATTCTCAACATTCTTTAAGAGTGAAGTCAAAACAAGGCTTGAAGAGACATATTTGGCAAGAGTTGCTCTTCCTTTTGCTGAATCTTCTTATTCATAACACGAGTAATTTGTACACTTCTATGTTTGTACCTCTACTTTAGGAAACATAGCCAAAACTAATTTACATGACACTTTTGACTTAACCAGAAACCTGTAATCGATATTGAAGATAAGAGAAATAGTACTCGATATTTTCTTTCCACAGAAAAGTAATTTCTCATTCATTAATGTTTCCTCGGGGGCTTTACATTCTATTTCCAAATGCCGAGAAAAAAGTTTGGAAGTCAGTCTAACAAACACTTTTAAGGTACGGTACGGATTTGTTACAAGAAAATGCTCCTATCTATGTACAACTCCCTCCCCACCCATCTGTTCAAGAGACTAAGGCTACGTTTGGTAACAACTCTTAACTTTTGCAACCCAAAAACCGATTTGTCAATCATGCCCAAAAACCGGTGTCAGACCCCAAAATGCATTTTTTTAGATTCAAATCCTATTTAACAACCAAGGCAAAAAACCGGTTTTTTGACCCTAAATCCGTTTGGCAACCAAACCGGTTTTTTCTGCTGAAAGTTAGGTTGAGAGACATTTTCCAGCACTCAGCAAAAAAAAAAATCATAGGGAAAAACACTCCAATCTCGGCCTTCAATCCGGTTCTAAATCATGATACCAGACTAATAAAAATGGAGCAAGATAGCTGGAAAACAATCATAAGACTGTCTTCAAAAGAGCAAGACACAAATACTGCTTAATAGCACCCAAAAACCTGTTTCATGGCCATCGCGAAGAGGACCTGGGAGAGAGCCATCAGGGTGTGAAGTGATTCGTTCGAGAACAGATTTGCTTTCATGAGCAAGCTTGGAGTGCTTGCGCCAGGAGGCGTTTTTGATGATCTTCTCAAGAGCTGGAGCTACGACCTACCTCACACGGGAAGGAATAGCTACAGTGTAAAACAGTGTAAGAAATTGAGTGGTAGATGAGAAAGATAAAAACAAGTTTTACAAGTAAAACTTGTTTTTGCATCTCTTTTTTTTTTTACCTCTTTTTTGCTTGTTTTTAGAAAACGTTTTTTTGATTTTTCTAACACAAAAAACCAAGCCAAATGACTTTTTGTCCCCTAGTGAAAATCGGTTTTTGAATTTACAAATATGGAAAACGATTTTGGAAGTTGTAACCAATCACACTCTAAAAGTTCTATCAAATTTCTGAACCATACTAAGCAATAGCGATCACAAAAATATCTCCTTAAGAATCAAGAGAACGAGCATGACTAAGCACATTATGACAAGCACTGTCGCACACTTCACCATTCCTCCTCCTTTTTGGCTTCTCTCTGCCTGCAATCAATGAGTCCGTTCATTCCCGTAGAAGCATTTGGTTCTGTTAGCACTTAATGCCAGTACAATGACCAAAACTAACATATATAATAGTAATAGAAAACCCAAAATAATACAAGGCAACATATTCTGAAAGGCAATAATGTGCATGTAAGAGGACCTTTTGGAGCTGTTTTAAACCATCGGCAACAGTCGCAGCAACGTTCTGGATATTCGGTCAAATATAGTGCCCTGCTAAGAGTTACTAAATGGTTTAGTCACTTGTAAATTTTGCAAGCTATGCAACAAAACAAAAGACAAAGATAGCACCGACCTGGTCTACAACAAGGACAGAGATCCTTCATAATTTGAGCGAGCTCATTCACTGACTCCACTACCTACATATAGATCCTGCTTATTAGTATAAAGGATCATGAAAAGAAGATGTTGACACAAATTAAGGCTTTTGTTACCTGTTTTATCTCTCTTGCCCTTTCCTCTGAGAACTGCTCGCTCTTCGTTAGCTTCATCATCTGGTGCTCATTAAAACCCAGGAAAACATGCAACGAAATAGAGAGAGAAATTGCTTAAATACCGTAGAAGGTATCTCCTCAGCATATACTATGTTTAGTGTAGGCCTTTTTCCTTCAAAAGTAACCACAGATTCCATGTCGGTGAAAGGCCTTCCTTATAAGTTCAGATCATGCTATTTTAGTACTTTGAGTTCCAAATAATAGCCAGTCACTTTTGCATGAGTAAGGATATTAGCAGAATAAGAAATTAAGTAACCATTTTTTTTTCAAGCTCGTTCCACAAAAGATACACCAGAAGAAGAAACATACCACATCACTAAATTTATCATCATCCAATCTAGTTTTGTTTCCGTTAAAATTCATCTCCAAATCAATCCCATCACGTCCCTACATTAAAATTGAATTTGGATCATCAATGACTCTTATAACAAACATCAGAAAAGATAAGTTTCCAGGCTATTAATATTTTGAATGCATCGAAATGGCACCAAACTAAGTTAAGGAAATCTCATATAGACCAGCAAAACATCATGGGTCAGTAACCATAAGATGACTGCATGTTTTTAAGACAAACTAGGTATATCTTTCAAATGCAGCACGTACATAATACACAAACCTCTGTTTGCTTCTGCAGATGCTTCAGATACATTGACTGTTTTCTGCAGAGTTTCATCTACAAGTTCTGAAGGTCTGTTGCAAGAGAATGCTGACAAAAAGAAAAATTCAAAATTCAGTAGCAACATCATAATGAAGTAAAAAAAGAAAGAAAAAGAATCCACCCTCCTTTATTCCTTTCTGTTCAACCGGGGGGGGGGGGGGGGGGGGAGGGGGGCATGCATTTCTATAGCCAATTACAGATTATTCTACAGTAGAAAATATGTGAAAACTGAAGAAAAACGTATAACCGTTATATGTAAAAGTGATCAGCTATAGTCAGTACATACCTTACAACAAGAATTAGAAAAACCTCATAAAACATAACCTACAATGTCGGAGAGTCACACGGTGCAATGTAAAGATATTAAACTGAGAAGATAGTGGACATCAATAGCCTACCTGCACGTTTTTTCTAATGTTAGAATCTTCAGAGGAGTCACTTGCAGAAAGTTTCTTTAATCTCTTCTTGGACTTTCTCAACAGACCTGTAATCTCTTGGGTAAGGGCCTCAATCATGCGTTGATCTTCTTTTCCATCTCCAAATGAAGTCATTAGAGCTTTGGCATGAGCCTTCACTAATTCAGCCACCTTTACTCGTGCGCATTGTATGTTATTAGCTATTTCTTCAGAATCATCCACCCAAGCAGGTGGTAAACCCACTGTATAAGCATCACCACTGCACCACAGATTTAATACTGTTTAACAAAGAAATTGACAGAAGATGATAAAAATGACTTCTAAATAAAGCAGATCCATCTAAATAAGAGCCTTTGGTTTCCCTGATTTCATTCCCTCCAATTTAAACATTTCCCACCTCAATTGTATTCCCATGGATGCTAAAATCACAAAACAAAGAAAGAAAACTTGGAACTTACTACCAACACTACCGAAGTTAGATCGTCAAGAATGATCTATGCATTAACAGAGAGCCTTTGGTTTCCCTGATTCTCGAGAAAATTTGAAACTCAAAAAGCTTTGTTACGACGCCAAAAACGCATAAACAAGCCATTTTCCGTCATTCCCGACAAGAAAAGTAGGAGAACTAAGAAACGCCATGAAAATAAGTAGAAGAACAAAATCAAGTATCTGACCTTGAAGGACCTGAATCATCTGTGCTGAGAGGCGCATAAGAAGAGCATTTGGAACGAAGAAAAGAAGCGTTCACCATCTCAATCACCGGACCGCTCGAACTGGACGCAGAGGAAGATAACGGCGCTCGGACGCTCTTCACGGCATCTCTGTGCTTCCTGTACAGAGCGGTTCGATTCCTCGACGCCATGGAAAAGCAAAATTGAAGTAGAATAAATGAAAATAAATGAAGATCAAAGAATTTCGAGTGAGTTCCAGAGAACCTTCGTTAAATCAACATGAAATTGTTGAATGTGAGAATGAAATTCTGGAAATCGGTTGGACGCGAAAATTCGTTTGGTTTTCAGGGTGAATGGAAATAAAGCAGCTTCGCCGTATATGGAATGAGGTTACTAAAAAAAATAGAATTATACGTATTTTTCTGATTTTTTGGTATTATTATTAATTAATTAAATTTATATATATTTTATCCGATTAAGAAAATTAAAAAATAAATCTTATTAATTCTGTTATATGAAATATAATTAAACTACAGAAATATAATTAATTTTATTTTATAATTCTGAAAAATTACAACCAAAACAAATCATAATATAAAGATGAGAAGTGAGAACAGCCGGAATCTTAACATGGAAGTAAAAATGCCATCGTATTAGACTTTGGGCCTGCTTGTTACTCAACTGGACCCTATAGTACGAATGATTGGGCTTAATATTGGGCTAACGGGATCTCAAGTAAGCCCATTGAGGCTTACAATCCGACAAAATAAAACTCAAAAGACCATAACAGCCTAGATATGGATCTTTTATTCAGGGTGAATGCTGTAATATGGCGAACTTTATGGGGGTAATATATAAGTAATTAGAACATCATCCTAAATCGTCGGTCTGTGGTAGTTGAGGGTAGTTTACGAAAATACGCGGGAGTTCGAGGCCATTTGCGTAGCAGAATTCGTGTCAGCGAAGAATCCCACCCGCCGCTTCTAGCCTTCTTACAAATTAAATAATAAGAATAATAAATAATAATAAGTATTTCTTCTACCTCAGAAGCCGATCAATAAATTGGGACCAAGAACAGCTTGAAGTTTCATAAAACTTTCTGGAAGTGTTTCACGCGTCTTTTTATTTCTCTTTTTTTCTTTTTTTCTTTTTTTCTTTTTCTTGGCTGTAACTTGAATCTTCAATGAAAAACGATGGCTGGAGCTTCTTCTCAGCTACTACTTCTTCGAGGAGCAACCAGTTCATGGCTCAATCTGGTTAGTTTTTCTTTTACTTTCTTTCGATTTTTTAATCAAAAGCTATACGAGCTGAAATGGTTTTTTTTTGGGTTAGCCGATTTCTGTTTTGATTATAACGAGGAGGAAGAAGATGGAGGAGATGATTTGCTGGAATGTTATCCTTGCCCGTTTTGTTCAGAGGATTATGATCTGCTTAGTTTATGTTGTCATATTGATGATGAACATCCGATAGAAGCAAAATTAGGGGTAAGTATATTTCCTTGCACCTCAATTTCTTCACTAATTTTAAGGTTTTGGATTTTAATAGAGGTTCTGTTCATTTTGGAAGAATGAAAAATGGGCGCCACTTTTTGTCATTTTAGTTACACTCAGATGAACTTTATTTATATCCAAATCCCTAAATTTGTTACTTCGACAGATTAATAAAAGGTTGTATTAGAGCTTATCTCTTTTTCTTTCTTTCTTTCTTTCTTTCTTTCTTTCTTTCTTTCTTTCTTTCTTTCTTTCTTTCTTTCTTTCTTTCTTTTTTTTTTTTGGCAAAAAGAAAATGAGCTCTTTCGGGGCGGAGTCATTGCCCGTTTAGGCCAGGGCACCTCCTGATAAGAGCTAATCTCAGTTTATATGTGGGGTTTCAAGATGAATCCTTTTCTACCATTTAGGGTCAGCATATGCTAGGTAGGTAAAATAATCTACCCTCATTTATATAGTCTATTTTTGTGCAAACTGTATTTTGATTAGATTCAGAGGTTGACTAGATTATCTTGCATCGAGCATTCGAGATCATATTTGAGACAAACTGGAATTTTGCAGGCTCAAAATGGATTTTTGAGACCCTAACTTGAGTTTTTCCATAAGTTAAGGTGGATTGGTTACGTCTACTGGATATGTTCATATACAATTTTTTAGAAGTAGTGCATTTGTAAATACTATTTGCTTACTTTCATTTGACATGCTTGCAGTTGGAGGTATGTCCGGTTTGTGCGACAAGGGTCAGAATGAATATGGTTAGACATATAATGAAGCAGCATGGAGACATTCTGAAGATATCCTTTTTCTGTTCTCACTAGTCTAAGATTATTTTTACATTCTTCTGATTTTTAGAAGATTAAAAAATTCATTTACGTTTTGGCCGTGAGGAGTTGAACGTCGTACTCTTTTTGATTCCTTGACCTAATATCTTACACTCAAAATAGATTCAAAGTTTGTCAGGAGAATTTTCCTCCAAGTCTTTCTTTCACAAGGAAGGACTTTTACGATGAAGATATGGAGACTCTAACTGGGGGATTATCTTCCATCACTTCCACTTCAAAGATTGCAACAGATTCATTGCTGTCGTTTGTTTGTAATGAGCCTATAACGGACCACTCTAAATGTGTACAGCCTGATTCTTCGACTGAAGTAAATGTAGAAGCTAAAAGCTGGGACCATACATTGTTAGAAAGGTACTAAATAGCTGAGCTTATAATTGATCGAGGATTTCGTATTGTCCTTTTATTCATCATCCTGGGACCTTATTATTCATCGATGATTTTTGTACAGAGATGTCGGCTCTTCTTCTATATCGAACATAGACCAAATAGAGAAGACAAAGAGATGCGAATTCGTGAAGGGACTACTTTTATCAACTATTTTCAATGATGGCTTATGAGCAGAAGAACGCTTTATATGCCTCTATTATCAGGCGCCGAGACAGAATTCGTTCGGAAGTGATCATCCTTTATATTGTTAGTCGTAGAAGAAGAACTGGATAGACGTAAAAATGAATGTAATGCAAGTAACTCAAATCAATGTTATTCGCAAGCCGAGCTAATTATGACTCGAAATTTCCATATTTCTCTTTCTCATTCCTTCTCTTCTATATAACCAGCCAAGGTACAGACTTAAAATGAAAAAAGAAATGTCATAGATGAGAAAAATGAAGAACCTACAAAGGCGAACGGAGTTTACTCAACCACTTTTTCCGCAGTTTGACACCCAAACCGTTAAAAGTTTTCGCCTTCTTCTCATCCTCTAAGAAATCACAAAGCATCTAATATCAATTCTTCATCCATGTCGGGTAATGCTTGGACTGCTCCAACAACATCCTCAATCAAGACGGAATTTGTATGATCATCCTCACTTCGCTTTTTACCCATTAAGGAAGGTACAACACTTGTCATGTCCTCGTGTCTTCACCTCCCAGTTTTTTCCCGTGTCCAGAAAAACCATACATGTTTTCTAGTTTATGCTTGTTTTTCCGACCTGTGTGATGTTCTGATTCCTGCACATTACCATCTTTGTCCTCACTTGAAACTGATGTTTCTGGAGGTTGAAAATCAGACAAGATTCTGGAGAATTTTCCTTGCTCAATTTCGTGTTTCAGGTCTAATCCTTGCCCGGAAAGACAGTCTCCAAGTTCTACAGACGGGTCACAGATCACACACAGGTATTTATAGTAAGGCACATGTCAGCAGATGAATATGCCTGTAAGATCTTCATTATTTTCTATACTACAAAAAAAGGAGCAGTTTTTAATTTTGTCCAAGTATGTTACTACATACCTTGATATGAAATTGCCAAACATGATCATCAGCAATAACCATTTTCCGTGCATCGTCCCAGACAAAACCGTCCAAGTCTAAGAGATTCCTTATAACATTATACTGCCTTCTTAGACTCTTGTATCGCTTCTTTAACACTTCCATGTCATAATTAAAACCGAACTTAGCATTAAAGGATTCGATCATCTCGACCTAGGCTTGTCTACGGAAAACACCATCTATCTTATTAGCTTTCTGCACTTGCTCAAGCAAAAGGTCTATGAAATAGCGGTCCATTGGAGATTGCCAATAAGTTCTACAACGACTATTCGTGGCGATTTCTGTTATATTAAGCATCGTGGAGGGCACAGTGCTAATTTCAGGAGTTCCAATTCCGAAATCTTCAGCAATAGTAATTTCATGAAGAGCCTCGTCGGCAGCATTTTCAGGCTGGGTGGCTTTGGTTGCCACATCAGCAGAGTGGGATGACGACTCCCGGAAATTATCCCCTGCTACACCAAATTTTGTGAGACTTAGTTATTAAAAGAGGATGCCCTTATCCTGAGCCTTGGATAGGGAATGAATCAGGGCAGAGGATTAGGTAAGCAAGGATAGGGTCATCCTCATCCTCATCCTCATCATCACTTGCATCCTTGACTTTGGCTTTTCATCATAATCGACGGCTCTACTCGACTCTACTGCTAGGAAAAACGAAGTAAGAAGTAAAAAACAATAACCACTTTTTTTTTTTCTTTGTTTATAAAATAAGTTTTCAAAAAACCTTTTGATATATATAATGTATATGTATGGTACATAAGCTACGTGATATATTAAATTAATAAATTATATAATAATCATAAAATTATTTTTATTAATTATATTATAATAAAATTTAATATATGATGTAATTATATTATATATATATATATAATTTCATAATTACTTTTTTATTTTATAATAAAATAATATAATTTGATTCTAGAGAGAAATTTTAAAATATTCCGAACTACTTTATCCCGAGCTTAAATCGTAACGGGCCATTTTTAGAAGTTAATAAAGGCGAATTTAGAAATAAATACATGTGGTGGTCACAAAATTAGTTAGAAATAAATGAATTTAACAGAAAGATATGGTCGGCTTAGAATGGCGAAGTACCTACAAGTGCCTCTAACATCTGACCTTTAATCCTATATTGTACCAGATTCATCAGAATCTTTGGATGTAAATTTTCTAATAAATTTGACGATTTCAAGTTCACAATGACAGAGACAGATTTTGATGGTCAAACTTGAATCACGGAATTGGGCCGGTTAACCCCAATGGGCTCAGCCCATTTTTCCTTCAGTAGCCACGTCACTGAAGTCTGAATTTTTTTATTTTTTATTTTCCTCTAATCGAATAGGAACGATACACGTGCGGTTGAATAGCTGATGTGTCGGGTGACCCAATCAAATTTTCGTACCCCGAAATACTTAAAAGACACATTTATCCAAACAATCCTTTTGCTCTGTCTCCGTATATTTCGCCCACACACCAACCCCGTAAATGAGGTTCTTCATTTTTACAGTTAGGGTATTCTCGTCTTTTATGAACTTTCGGCGCGGCGCATCGTTTGGTCAAGGCTGTGAGCCGGATCGATGAGGGAGAGGAGGATGGGAACTGGACAATGATAAAGAAACGTGAAGAAACCAAAGCCTTATAAAAAAAAGACATCTCCATTGAAATTCATCATCATCTTCTTCTTCCTCTTCTTCATTGCGTTCACAACCGAATCCCTAAGAAATCTCGTAGCGGGACTAGGATTTCTCGATGGTGTAGTCGCGGTTTCTCGCGGTCTTCCATAAGGGGGAAAGGAAACGGACTGACTCGGACCGGGTTTTTTCTGGTTCAAATTTTAAGCTCTTAGCCCTCTCTGGCCATGCGACGCTGGTTAGCTGCGATCTCTCTTTCCCTCTCGAGCGAGGATTCAATTGGTAGCTTCTTCGCTCAAAATCTTGCGTGTTTTAGAGGTTATTGTACGGAATTTAGCGATGGCTGGAGATACTACTCATGGCCCTAGCTCGAGGACTCTTCTTTGCAATGCCGGAGCTGGTGCTGCTGCTGGTAAAGTCATTTTCTCTCGTTTTCTGGGATCGGTTTGTTTGATTGTCTAGGAAAATTGATTCAAAGTGATGGATAGGGGGAGGGGGTCCTTCTTAAAAATTCAAAGACCATTTACAGAAATCACTTATCATATTTTTTCCAAGTTAAGTCTATGAGAAATTCGATGCTGGACGCTTGAATATAAATTATTTCTGTTAATTAAATGTCTCAGCAATCAATTGGGTTGCATATACAAATTCGATTGAATAGATTTCTTTATCGAATTCAATCATTTGGAATGGAATCTGAACGGAGGAAATTGATAATTACTTATCATCTCCCTGCAAGTTCAGTTTAACCATGATGTTGTCCATTTTGCTGTTTTATTAACTGCGATGGTTATTGAAATTGGCTTGTGCTTATTTGCCTCTGCAAATTTGGTGCAGGAGTTCTTGCTGCTACATTTGTGTGCCCTTTAGATGTTATCAAAACAAGGTTTCAGGTTCATGGAATCCCAAAGATTGGTAATGGAAGTGCTAAAGGTATGACCTTTTACTCTCCTTAACAAGGAAGATATGATTTATCACTACTTTATGTTTCCAAATATTAGTAACAGAGTGGAAAATCAAAGTTTAATGGGAGAGTTATCGTCACATTTTTTTCCTGTCTGTTTCCTACTATTTTAACGTTATATTGAATTCAAATCTTGTTGTGGGTTTTGGACAAAGTATGTATGCATGATAGGTTTGTGCTTTATTTCCTCAGGAAGCCTTATAGTTGGTAGCTTGGAACAAATTTTTCAGAAAGAAGGCCTTCGTGGAATGTATCGTGGGCTCTCACCCACCATCCTGGCATTGCTTCCTAATTGGGCAGTGAGTTTTTTGGAACATCTATAAGTATTCAAGTTATATGCCTAACATATAAAATTGCTTAACATCCTCAATTATACAGCTATAGCTAGCTCTGATGTTTTACTGTCTCAGTTTTCCTGTGTAGTTAGAAAAATTGAATTTCAAGGTTAAAAGTTGATAATTTCGTCATCTTATCCTCCTGGATTAGTGGTAGTGGTCTTCTATTGTGATAAAGTCTTCATCTAACTGACACAATATTTTGCAGGTTTATTTTACAATTTATGAGCAGCTCAAATGCGTCCTTTGCTCCAAAGGTTAGTTTAATGACCCCTTTGTTTTCGTATTGATTTTAGCAGGAATGTAAAATACACTCTTTATTCTACTTGATTTATCCTTCAGTAGTTGTTCGAGCTCTTAAATTCATTAAACCCAACTACTTTTATTTCCATGTCTATAACAAGTAATCAACTGTGATACATATGCAGATGAAAATCATAAACTTTCAGTTGGTTCTCATATGATAGCTGCTTCTGGTGCTGGAGCTGCAACAACCTTTGTTACAAATCCTCTTTGGGTTGTAAAGACTAGGCTTCAAGTAGGTCTTCAGGCTCATGCTCTTTATTCATCTTATTCTATTCCATGCATTGGGTTCATACAATTACTATTACTCACAAATTGTTCAACAGTCTTTGAATTTTCATCGCCTTCCCTTATTTGACAGCTTTTATTCTCTGAAGTTTCCCTAAAAAAGCATTGAAACTTGAAAAGTTCACCTCTGATATCTTTCCTTCTGCAGACCCAAGGAATGAGACCAGGTGTTGTCCCTTATACAGGTACACTGTCTGCTTTGAGAAGGATAGCCCGTGTCGAAGGCATTCGAGGATTGTACAGGTTTTCCACTTTTCTAAAATCCACAGAGGTTAATCATTATTTTCAAATAAATAATTTCAGCTTTTGTGAATTTGTTGCAATAACCAGTGGTCTTGTGCCTGCTATGGCTGGTATAAGTCATGTTGCAATCCAATTTCCAACATACGAGAAAATAAAAACTTATTTGGCCAGTAAAGGTAATATTCTGATCTTCCCCCATTCAAATCTAGTGGGCAAAAAAGGAAGAAGAAAATTCCGAGTCTGATTAAACATGGGTTTTTCAGATAACACTACAGCGGATAAACTCAGTGCAACTAATGTAGCCGTCGCCTCATCCATCTCCAAAATATTTGCATCCTCTTTGACTTATCCACATGAGGTATGAATTTCAGTTTACTTTGTATCACCCTAGTTATCATTGATCATGAGAGATTGTGTTAAAATGGACCTGGATCTAGAAAATATATGATTTATACACGATCGGAAAGAATTCACACCCGATATTTGCAGGTGGTCCGGTCAAGGCTACAAGAACAAGGGCACCATTCTGAAAAACGGTATTCTGGTGTAATTGATTGCGTTAAGAAAGTTTTCCAGCAAGAGGGTCTACCAGGTTTTTACCGTGGGTGTGCAACTAATCTTCTAAGGACAACCCCAGCAGCTGTAATAACATTTACCAGCTTTGAAATGATTCACCGATTTCTAGTCACTCTATACCCTCCTGATCCACAGCCTCACATATTGTGAAGGTAGGATCTAATATTGCTTAATCAGACTAGTCTTTTTTGTCTTGAATGATAACAATTTCCCACAATTTGATTGTGCATTAAAATTGTTAGATTTGTAGTTCCTAGCATTGTTTTGGCAACTTCTGTATCGTCAAGTGTTTTGAGGAAGGGAAGAGAGGGGAATATTCTGGCGGTCAAACAAATAGATGATGATGACGATAATGGTGTTAGGATCTGGACTTGTATGAGTGCATACTCCATGTTTTTGGGTTTTTGATGATACGGAATTTGTTCTGAGTTCTTATTGGTCTAGTATTCTATATTTAACTATATAGCTGTGGTTGGATCATGGATGAAAATATTGCTTTAGAATGGTTTTCGACGGGGGTCCCCCCCCCCCCCCCCCTCCTCTCTTTTCAATGAATATTGAAAAGAAAAATGGAAGTTGAGTTGTCAGATTTGAAGGACGTTGAAAGGCTAACAGGCAGCCTAATAATGGAGTTGCTTCATATAAGATGATCAGGAATCTGGACAGGAAATGCTTATTAGAGGACCATATCTTTGTCATTTTCCTGTCTAAAACACTAACAATACCAATTATATGCCCCCCTTAAAGAGGGACATCTCCATGAATTAAATGAAAAGGCAAACCAAATTTAAATTATTTATTAAAATAAAAATAAATAAATTTTTATTAAAATTTGTACAGATAAAGTACTAAATACACACCCTCAATTTTATTGAAATTAGATTTTTTATCATAAAATTTTAAATCCCTCCTAAATACACACCCTCTTACATTGATATATATACATAATATATCATTCACATGGATATAAGAAGATATTTTTTAAACTTTGCGAACAAAAAGAAAGGTACGGAAAAAGAATTAGAAAGTATTGGTCTCAGGAGTAGGAGAAGAATGTGAGGAGGAGCATATAAGGACTGCACTTGAAAACAGGAGTGCTATGTTTGCATGATTCACTTGGCGGGCAATTTTTCAACTTGACCCCACCACTATTAATAACCCAAAACTAAAAATGACCTCATCATTATAATCAGCTTTCTGCTCTCTTCCCTTTTTTTACCCCACCCAACAAAAAATAACCATTTTGACCCAAACCATAAATAATAATAATAATAATAATAATAATAATAATAATAATAATAATAATAAAATTGTTAGTTAATATAGCTAACAACAAGCACTTGGCTGAGAAGTAAAGTGCTTATTTAGAACCACCACAAAGAGTGGGAAGGTTTTCTAACCAACTATGTTCTTTCTTCAAATTAAAGAAGGCTTTACCCTTTTTTTTTTTTTTTTCCTTCTCTACCCAACTTATCTTTTAGATTTTCAGGGGTCATTTAGAAAAATGTCACATTTCAAAGATTTTTTCATCGACGTCTATAAAATTTAAGAAATTATTATTTTCTCAAGATATAAAACCATATAATAAACATTTATTTCAGCTATAATTTTATTATAACACTTGATTATAGGCTTTCTAGACCACGGATCGATTGTCTGTAAATGTTTTTTTTTTTTTTTTAGTGGTAGAGCTGGTTTTTAGGCTTTCTAGACCAGACTTTGATTCTTATTTTATAATATATATTGTATAAAATGAAAGCTTAAATGATTACAAGGAAGCTAAGTCCTTGTAGAATCCTTAATATGAAAGCTTAAAGTGATCTTTCAAAAGTGACACTTGGTCTTTAATAGTACTTATCTTGGATCTGGAAATTATATGTGAATGAAAAGCATATGAAAAAACTTATGGCTAAATGATTTAAGTTTGTCGGACCATTTTTAAAAGGGCAATTACTTATTTCCTATAATTCTTGACCAAAATTCATTTTAATATATGATCTTACATTTACTGGGTTTCGGACGTAGGGCTGACAATTTCAAAACTGACTACTAATTATTCATTAAATAATATAACATTATTTTTAGTATAATACGTATCTCTTATTTTAATATACAACACATTTTTATTTTTCGGAGTAAAGAATATTACCTTTAAGTATTGTTTTATATATATATATAACTCTGGTTGAGATTAAAAAGTTAGTTAGGTTGATCTAGTATTTAACTAAGAAATTTATCTTACTTCGCCTTAAATCGAACAAGCTTAACATGATATTTGGATTAATATTTGATTAAATTCTATTTTATTTAATTATTAAAAAAAAAAAAAAAAGGTGCTTAGTAGCAGAAAGTGATAAGGGGAGATTATGATGGCGCTTTATGGGGACCACCATCACTGCAGCTAGCTGGGCTCACTTGGCATGTGAATGAGATAAGAAGAAAGAAATTGTCATTCATTCATCGCGCGCCCTTTTCCTTTTCATTTTGTTGAATTTTAGTGATCGAAATTTAAAATACTTAGTATATATATTTTTTTTTTAAATTATATTTTTACCGGATTATTTATAGATTATTATAAAAATAATTTTTGGGATATAATAAATTTTTATAAAATTTTATAAATAATAATGAAATTTTGTTATGTAATATAGGTATGTATTCGGTTTTTGACAGTAAGAAAATAATATAGAAGAAAATATATATTTATTATCTATAGATTTCTCATATTTATGTGCGAAATTGCCACATGTTTGTGATATAATATATTATTTCACGAACAGTCACACTGCTTAAAAAAATAATTAAACTATTTTAACGGTAAAAATTAAATCGATTAATTACCGCGTGTGGCGGTCGGCCATCATATCGCAAAAGTGTCAAGTGTCAGGTGCGCTTAATAAACGCCAAAAGCACCTTTTCCACCCTTTTTTTTTTTTTTTTTTAATGAAATAATAAGTTTGATAGGTAACCTTCCTTAAATTAGTATTTACAATTATAATCTTAAGAGATCATATTAACTAAATATCTATATTAATTATATTTTTCAAAAATATGAAAAAAATTTATAAGAAAATACCCCCATATCATGTTAGTTAGATTTAACTCTTCAAAAGTAATTTTTCAAATTTAAAGAATCAATTTAATAAAGTAAAGTTTATTTTAATAGTATTTTATTTTGTTTCTATTAATTATTTTATTAAATAAAAAATAAAAAGTAAAATAAAAAATTATAATTAGTGGATATAAATGTTCTCTATTGAATTCCATTTTATCTCAAACCAGAAAAACTGATTAGTATCATTGCATCTGCTCCGTCAGGGCCAAAAAAAAAAAAAAAGTAATTTATAGGATTTGCACATTAAAAAGTGATTTATTGTTTTCCAATTATGATTATATATTAATGCCTATAATCCATATAGAAAGAAAATAAATATGAAAATATTACAATCAAATTTAAGAAATAATTCTTCATAAAAGATTAATTTAATAAAATAAAATAAAAACTTATATCAATTTTCTTATAATATAGAATACACGTATCAAAAAATCAGAAAACATATATATATATATATATAAAGTGAGAATTTAGCAAGTTCAAATTATGCTGTCGTGCTACAGCTCCTTGTCAATTAACTTACTTTTTTAAATTTAATTTTGAGAAATAAATAATATAATATTAAAAATACTATTTAATCGATATTATTAATTTATTATATATTAAAAAAAAATTAAATTTGAATCTCACAGAAAATAGAGGTAAGAAGAAATATCAAAGAAAAATAAAATGTCGAGACATAATTTGCAAGCTCTAGATGGGTGGCGTCAAGCGTGCTTGAGGCGCGTGGTCCTTAAAAAGTATCATATTTGAGCAGGTCTTAACTCGAGATTTGGAGTTCGTGACACGTAACGGTGAGGGAGGCGATATTTTAGTGGTGGAAAGCCACGTAGGATAGATAGATGATCGGACTTTACGTGTCGGTTTTTTATTGGCATATTTGGGAGATTTAAGTAGAAGACATTAGGATAGCGCCTTGCAAGAAGATTCCCGTGATGTGGGACCCTTCAAGACGCGCCACGTGGGCCTCTCTCGAATCTGGAATCCAAAGCTAGGGAGGTTTGGTTCCGGAAGCCGAACCTAGGATTTAAAATTTTCGAACGTTGAAGATACAAAGTACAAGAACTGACAGATATATCCTTTCGAGCTCCTTTAGCTTCCTACCAATCATTTTAGCGGAGCATGGGCATGGGCTCTATCTTTGGCTAATATGTTGGTGAGGAGTTTCGTAAGCTGTTGTTGCACACAAATTTAACATCATATGTATATTTAGATATTGGTTAATTTATTTTTTTAATCTATAGTTTCATTTTTATATAATTTTAGTCAAAATTTTAATTATTAAAAAAAATTATTTATTATTTTCCTCTTTCTATATATATTTTTTAATAAAACCATTATATTTTTAAATTATATATATAATTAACATTTATGATTAATAATGATTAGTCTCGAGGGATTTTAAACATAATTAGTAAAATTTTGAAGTCAAGATCTTTAACATTTACCCATTGATGAGGTTTTAGATCAAATTGATTTTAGGTAGATTTATAAATTAAATATTTTTTAATTTAATAAATTCAATTGCAGATTTTCATTCAAAATCCTTTGACGTAATGGCTACTACTTCAGGATTAAATTTGAATGGTACATTCCATCATTGTGATTCATGGAATTTCGGGGTTGTTGGTAACGTTTTTAAATTAAACCCATTATTATGAAAGAGACCCCTTGCCTACTTAGCTGTTGATCCAATTTAAGGAGTAAAAACACGTTATTATTACTAACAACAAATATTAAAATATATGATGATATAATATATACCGTCACTTTTTTGATAGATAAAAATTTATGCCGGAATTATAATTTTATTTATGATTTATTATTATAAATTCTTTTATTTTTTTTTTTAACTAAAATTAATAATAAATTCGATCTTAAAAAAAAAAATTCTTAATAGCAATATATATGAGCGGAAGTTAAATTATGAAATTGACATTGATTTATCAACTAAATTTGGAAGAAGACATACGCGCCGTAATTAGGCAACTGGCGTTAAAAGAAAACAAATGCTGATTTCTAATTAAAAAAGAAAAATAAATCTTTTTTTTTTTTTAAAAAGCTGGATATTTGGAAAAAGGGAGGCTCGGAAGTAGGTTCGGACTTTAGTAAGGAAGAAAGTGGGAGAGTAGGGGACGTATTAAAAGCACAGAACAGAGAACTTCGAGTATTCTTCCACTACTGCTACTCCTCTCTCTCTCTCTCTCTCTCACTACTTTTTCTTTATCCGTTCTGTTTCTAGAGAGAGAAAAGAAAGGGAAGGGGGGAGAGAGAGAGAGAGCGAGAGAGCGAGAGCAAAAGGTCAATGATCAAGAAAATGTGAGTATGAATTGGAAACAAAGAAACATAATCAACGCCATCACCAACAACAGCAGCAAAAAAAAAAAAAAGGCATTGCGTGTTTGAAGTGAGAGAGAACCTTCATCTATTTTTCTCTGAGTTTCTGCTTCTCTCTCTCTCTCTCTCGATTTTCTCTTCTTAGGAAACATCCAGAAACTTGATGCTGTTCTCTGCGCTGGACTATTGAATTTTTTGTCCATAATTTAAGCGAGGGAGAAGATTAGAAGGCAGATATGGAGGGGGCATTGTCGTTTTCGTTAGCTTCTGTGGTTGAAGATGTGCTTCAACTGCATGGAACTCGAATTCGCAGCCTCGATTTGGAGTCTAGAAAGGCTGAGGAAGCTGGTAATTTCATTTCTTCTCACTTTTTTTTTTTTAATTTATTTTTTTGATTTTTTGATTTTGTTTAGTCTGAATTCTACTTTCAAGGTTGTAATTTCTTCTCATTTTGAGCTTGTTGGTAATAATTCAACTAAGCAAGGTGAGATGAAAATTCCAAACCGAATTCACTTTGATTGTCGCTATTTTCCCAGCAACCAAACAGAATGAATTTTCCTAGCAGGTGCTACAGAGAATTTTGAAATCAATTTAGTGATTCTAATGGCGGATTATTCTTAGTGTTATTACTATTACTGTTAAAAGCTTATATAGTGAAGGTTACATTTGTTATTCAGCATCAAGAAGAAATGAAGCAGGTGGATGGCTGCGAAAGATGATCGGAGTTGTTGCAGCTAAAGATTTGCCAGCAGAGCCTTCTGAGGAAGAGTTCAGGCTTGGATTGAGAAGCGGAATTATCCTCTGCAATGTTCTCAATAAGGTTCAACCTGGAGCCATCCCCAAGGTGAACCTTATCCTAATATGGTCTTTTTCTTCTGATATAACTTTTTCTGAAACCCAATCGTTTCCGATGAGATGGTTATATGAGAGTGTCATCTTCAGGTGGTGGAAAGTCCTTGTGATTCAGCTCTGATCCCTGATGGAGCAGCATTATCTGCATTTCAGTATTTTGAGAATGTTAGGAATTTCCTTGTAGCTGTGCAGGAGATGGGGATTCCTACTTTTGAGGCATCCGATCTTGAACAAGTATGTGTTAATACTGCTCAATAGTGAATTACAAAAAATTATTCGGATTTTGCTATATATTTTTCACAAAGTTGATTAACCTTGGTTCTGAACTTTACGAACCGGAGATTGTCATTTCATATAGACTGACATGATTTGTTTTATCGGTTACTTTCCAGGGAGGGAAATCTGCAAGGGTTGTAAATACTGTTCTGGCTGTAAAATCTTTCAGTGAATGGAAACAGACTGGGGGAAATGGAGTCTGGAAATTTGGGGGAAATGTAAAGCCAATCACAACAACAAAGCCTTTTGTGAGAAAAAATTCAGAGGCATTTATGAATTCCTTGTCGAGGACCTCATTAATTAACGAAAAGTCTTTGAATGCTCTATCATCAGACTATGAATCCAATGAAATGGTTTGTAAACTCAACTGCTTCAGAGCATTTTACGAGCTTGCTTTTTTCTAGTCCTTTGAATTACATCTCAGTCTCTATCTTTTAACTGTTATTTTGTGTTTGCCTTCCAGCCTAGTTCTTTGAGTACGCTTGTTTGTGCACTTCTTTCAGATAAGAAGCCTGAAGAAATTCCAATGGTAAGGGTTTAAGTACTCAAATATTTAAATTGTCATTGTTTTAAGTCATTGAATAAGCAAGGTTTATGAAAATGGAGACATGTACTTTGACTCACTTAATGGATTCAAAAAGTGTCTCCGAAATATATCGTCGTTATTCTTATATACAAATGATTGGCCTACTTATACTGATAAATGAGAAAAATATCTCTTGTTTTGCAACAGTTGGTGGAATCTTTGCTCAGTAAGGTTGCGGAGGAGTTTGAGCATCGTATTGAAACCCAAAACAAACCAAACACGGTAAGTTACATCCCTCAAGATTACAAATTTTCGTTCTTTGCCAGAAGAAAGAGTCCCATCCTCCTCTTTAGATCTTCGAGTTCAAATCTGTTTGAGATTATGCACTCCAATAAAAAATCCATTCACAATCTGAATATGCGCTTTTCTTTCTGTTTTTGTGCTGTTTATAGACAAAAGCAATGCCAAAAGATTTTACCGGTTCTCAAGGCAACAGGCAACCATTCAAATCAGCTTCTGGTGATAGAAAGGTGAGTATAGATGCTCATTGTCTAGCCTATAATTTTGATCTAGCTCAAGATTCTGAGTCATTCTTGTTTATTGCTGTGATTTAGATGGATACTAAAATGATCAAGAAAGAAGAATCTTTCCACAATAGCCACCATATTTGTGTCGAGGAATCAAAAAGACAGCTTGTTAAACATCGAATGATTTTTGATGAACAACAAAGAGATGTTCAGGTATCTGTTTGGACATATTGCCTCACCTTTTTGTTTACTGGGTATATTTCTTACTACATTTATGCCAATTTTTCACTTCAATAGGAAATAAAGCATAATCTTCATGTCACTAAAGCGGGAATGCAGTTTATGCAAATGAAGTTCCGTGAAGAGTTCGAGAATCTTGGTAGGCAATTAGAGATGTGGCATAAATTGTTTTAACTATGTGCCTCATTATGGAAGAGGAGACGTCTTTGTTTATTATCTCATTTGACTGTTTCCTTACCTAAACAGGCTTGCACATTCATGGCATTGCTCGAGCTGCATCTGGGTATCATAAAGTCCTCGAGGAGAATCGAAGGCTATACAATCAAGTACAAGACCTAAAGGGTAACAATACCAGTTGCCTAAAGTTAACACCGTATGCCTGTTTATTATATGCTTCTAATGTTGAAAATAGTTCATGAATTGCATGTTCTATTTGATCAGGAACTATTAGGGTTTACTGTCGAGTTAGACCCTTTTTGTCTGGGCAGTCAAGCTACTTGAGCACTCTAGATCTAGAAGATGGAAATGTTACTGTCCATACTCCTTCAAAGCATGGAAAAGGGAGTAGGTCCTTCACCTTCAACAAAGTCTTTGGGCCATCTGCATCACAAGGTTGGTGAAGGTGGTGAATTTTCGACTTAAAAGTGGCTTAAAGCGGCTTTAACGATGTTTTATCCTGTGTTGTTGCAGCCGAGGTCTTTTCTGATATGCAGCCACTGATTCGGTCTGTTCTGGATGGTTATAATGTTTGCATTTTTGCCTATGGCCAAACAGGATCGGGAAAAACTTATACCATGGTATGATAGACGTTGGATTATCTTCAAACTTTGAAATAATGGCGAAAATGGGATTTATTTTCTTCTATTTGAATAACATTTGCAATTTGAATTTACGTTTACTTTATTATGTGTCTAGTCTGGACCAAAAGAGCTTACAGAAAAAAGCCAAGGTGTAAACTATAGAGCGCTTGGAGATTTATTTCTCATAGCAGATCAAAGATGCGACACATTCTGTTATGATGTTTCTGTTCAGATGATTGAGATTTATAACGAGCAAGTCAGAGATCTCCTTGTCACTGATGGGACAAATAAAAGATATCCTTATTCCAAAGTCCTTTATATTCTTTTGTCAACTCTATGTGAATTCAATAATTCTTATGCTATAACTTTACCCATCCCCTTCAACTTATAATCCAAAGCTTTCCTTAGCCACCCTTACATTAGAAATTCGTAACAGTTCTCAAAGTGGATTTAGCGTTCCTAGTGCCAACCTCGTTCCCGTATCATCAACATCTGATGTCATTGCTTTGATGAACCTTGGACAGAGGAATCGTGCTGTAGGGGCCACAGCCCTTAATGATCGTAGCAGTCGCTCTCACAGGCAAGAAATTTCACATCTCTAGTAACATTTATATCTCTAATTTCTTCTGAAATGCTTCAATGGCCACTAAGCTTAACTTTAAATTTTTTATCTTTAGTTGCTTGACTGTTCATGTTCAAGGAAGAGATTTGACATCTGGAACTATACTTCGTGGTAGTATGCATCTAGTTGATCTCGCTGGAAGTGAGAGAGTAGACAAATCTGAAGCGACTGGAGATAGACTAAAAGAAGCACAGCATATTAATAGATCCCTTTCGGCTTTAGGTGATGTCATCGCTTCTCTTGCCCAAAAGAACCCGCACGTTCCTTACAGAAACAGCAAGCTCACACAACTACTTCAAGATTCACTTGGTAACATCAAGCTACACGCATGGTCTATGATTATCTTTCTCTGTTCTAAAATTATTGGTTACTTATGATGATATCAAATGTGATATTCCTAGGAGGTCAAGCCAAAACATTAATGTTTATTCACATAAGCCCTGAGCCTGAAGCTGTTTTAGAGACAATTAGTACGCTTAAATTTGCAGAACGTGTTGCCACCATTGAACTTGGTGCTGCTCGAGTAAACAAAGACAGTACAGATGTCAAAGAGCTCAAACAGCAGGTTCCCCTCCCCCTCCCCCCCCCCCCCTAAATTTTCTCTTTTAGAATGTCTTCTAAAAGAGTGAAGATTTTTCTCTTTAGATTGCCACTCTTAAGTCAGCATTGGCAAGGAAAGAGGTGGGGCCAGAGCACATCCAAACTTCTGTTTCTGAAAGCTCTGAAAATTACAGATCAAAACCTGGTGAGTTTTCACCATTTCAGTCTAAACACAAAACCATAGATATGTTACAGGATCTCCACAGTTGCCGCCAACCCATGGGTGATGCAGCCAACATTGAGGTAATAAATTTTTTAATTTCTTTTGAATAATGAAAATTTTCATATGTTGCATTCAAAGGACTTGAAACTTGACTTACTTTTCGATTAATTTCTTCTGCAGCTTCACAGCAATACTAAAATGAGGCAGAAGAGGTCAAGCTTAGATCTAGATGAACTACTAGCCAACTCCCCCCCATGGCCTCCTATTGTAAATACTCCAAGTAGCAACAGTTTCAGTGAGGATGATAAGGACATGTGCCCAGGTGAATGGGTCGATAAGGTAATGGTGAACAAACAAGATGTAAACAGAGTCCAAACACCTTTAGGTTTGTGGGACCCGGACAATGGACCGTCAAATGATGGATTCTACCAGAAATATCACCAAGAACACGCAAATAATAACATGTTCATGGGAGGAGGGAATCAGTTCCATATTTCTGGTAATGATGATATAGACGATCTTGATGCTGCAACAAGTGATTCATCCGAACCCGATTTACTCTGGCAATTCAATCGTTCTAAACTCACTGGTTTAGTCAAAGGGGTCAGATCAAAAAGCCGGAAAGTTAATTCGAAGAGTACAAAGAGCTCAGAACTAAGGTATCAGAGTTTATATTACATCTTTAGTATATATATATATTATACATATATATGTTGAAGTATCATTCTGATTTTTTCCAGTATGGATTCTGACAAATTATTGTTTTCACTTTTTGTACAAATAATAGTCCATTGGGTCCTTCTCCTTCTCGGAAAATATCGAACGGGGTAGGACCTCCTTTGCACCGGAATGGAAGGCAGTTAGCTTCTGTCGATGTGAAACACAAGAATGGGTACAGAAAGTAGACACGGTTATTAAAATTTAACACGAGAAAATTATTGGTTTTTTATCTTGATTTCTCTGTATTTTTATAGCAGGAGAGTTTCTAAAAAGGTTTTTTTTTTTTACATGTTTTTTCTTCTTTTTTGGTCATAAGATTTGTTTGTAATTCTTACGATACTAGATAAAAAGAGAAAAGAAAAGAACAGAAAACAGCAACGGTTCCAGTTGCTTTTATATCTGTCTTCTGGCGAGTTCATTGTGTGTTTGTTTTGATGAGAGCTGTTTTTGTATAACACACTATCTACATCTCAACTGTTCTTTGTTTGTTAATCCCAGAAAATTGGAAAAATGCTTCATCTCTCTTTTGTACGGACGTACATGAAAATCTTGGAAATGTGCTTCAAAACCATGCTTTATTTATCTATGATTGAGCATAATATATCTCTTATCTGAAATTAAATTATTAAAAAATTAATATATAAAAAAATTTACACATAATTTAAAATAACGTGACATATAAAATATTTACATCTTTCATGAAAATAAATAGTTCATGTAAGATTTTTTTATTTTTATTTTTAATATTTATCATGTAAGAAAACAATTTAAATTTGCTATTACAAAGAATAAATACGAGCTACTATTAAGTATTAACTATATAAGCAACATATCACGTGTGATGTATTCTAACGACGTATCGGATGGTAAATTGATTGCTGAGACGACATCACATCGATTTTAGCGGATATTGGGTCACAAAAGTTTGAACCCCCGAAGCAAAACGAAGGGTTTTTTTTTCCTTCTAAATGCAAAACCCGCAAAAACCCTAAACCCCCCTTCTTCTACCCCTCTTACCAGCGAAGTCAGTCTCCTCTGCTAAGCACACAAGACTGAAGAAGAAGTAATTCAGACTATCTTCAGATTTGAATTGACCCGAAAATTGAAATTCGGTTCCATAGTGCCGCAACGAAATGGATGAAACCGGAAATAGTCTGAACGGAGACGACATGGAAAACCTTAAGGGTGTCCGTATCTCCTCCATGGATGACGATGAAGAGGACTGTGCAGAAGAACAACGAGATGATTATGAAATTGAGGATCATGACGAAGATGATGATGAATACGATGAACCGGTGACTTTGGGCTTTGTTGAGAGGGCAGAAAATCCTTGGTCCCTTCACCGTCAATGTTTCCCGAGCAAGGCCGGCGGCGTTCCTGTACGTTCTAACTTCTTCAGCCGCTCACTCTGTCTCTATTTGAATCTTGTTGAACTGGAATTCAATTCTTATGTGGTATTTTTACTTTTTCCTTATTCATCTTCTTGGCATGTAGGCATGGTTGGATCCAGTGAATATACCTTCAGGAAAGTCCTCCTCTTGTGATATATGTGGAGAGCCTCTGCAATTCTTGCTCCAGGTATTACTTAAACAAACTAAATTTCTACCATTCCTCTTATTATACTCTCACTTAAAACCCTCCCACACTAATAAATTTTGTTTCTTTATGATATCATAAATCCATTTGATGAATTCATGTACTATGTTAAATATAAACGAAACCAGGTAGTCTTCTAGATTGAAACAATGTTTTGATAATTTGTTTTTTATTTGTTTTTTCTGTTCCTTGAGTTTATAGATTTACGCACCACCAATTACTGAGAAGGATTCTGCATTCCACCGAACAGTGTTAGTATTTATGTGTCAATCCATGACTTGCCTTCTTCGAGATCAACATGAGCAATGGAAACGCAGTCCAGAAAAGGCGTCTCGTAGGTACTACTTTTCTTCTCAATAAAAAGTACATGAGAACTCATTTCTCTATCTTTCTTGTTAACATTGTTTTCTTTTTTTTCCAATTATGCAATGATCTCTTTCTCTTTCTCTAGTGTGAAGGTCTTCCGTTGCCAATTGCCTCGCCTTAACCCTTTTTACCCTTATGAATCTCCAAGACATGATGGGACTGATAAGCCTTCTGGAAACGGATGTTAGTTTGTAGTTTTATTTCTTTCCCTTGTTAACTAAAAAAAATCAGATTCATACACCATTCTTATATTCATGTTGTTATACCCCTCAGCTGCACTTTGTAACTGGTGTGGTACATGGAAAGGAGATAAAGTTTGCAGCCATTGCAAACAAGCACGATACTGCTCTGAGAAGCACCAGGTACATAGGTCTTCCATTTTTAAATCTATCACAATTAATAAAATCAGGGTTTAAGAGCGAAAAGTCTTCTTTCTCTATATTCAGGGTTTGCATTGGCATTCAGGCCATAAAAATGATTGTCAGCTGAGGAGCATATCTTCTCTATCATCTGGTCCTAGTTCCTCAGGTGCTATGCCAAAAGGTTAGTAATACGATTTTTTTTTTCAGTTGAAATATTGTATTGGTTAAATTAGATATGTTTACTTGAGATACATTCTTTTCAATTTTGTCATCTGGAACTTTTTTTTTTCCCTGGCAAACAGCTGCAAGCAAATCTCTATGGGCAGAGTACAAGATGATTGAAGAGGATGAGAGTGCATATGACGAGGAAACATTAGAGAATAGTTCATCTGCGAATTCATTGGTATCTAGCAGCAGAACGGATGGCTCAATGATGTCTCTGTTGGACAGTTTTGAGGTATAACTTTTATTGCTGTCATTTTGGAATTTCAAAGCTGGTCTGCTAAATTATTTCATCCTTTGGCAACCAGGGCAGTGATGAAAGAAAGGCATGGGCCTCTTTTGAAATGCGCATAGCCAAGGCTCCTAAACAAGTTTTGAGGTAATTCATATTCTCCAATGGGAATCTATAAACTTTACACTTCAATTGTACAATCACACATGAAATCTCGAGGCTTAAGAGTCAATATTAACTTATACTAAAACTTATAGTTGACGAGTCATCTAGTGGTTAGATTGAAAGTTGATTTTGGTTAAGAGTAATTCCTTTATTTCATAAAACAGATATTGTAGAGGTATCACTCCTAAACCCTTATGGCCTATGTCAAGTGGCCACCCCTCAAAAGCCGATATTCCCAGGTGCAGATATTGCGGGGGCCCATCTGGCTTTGAATTTCAGGTAACGGATATTCCACAGCTCATTTCATGTCTCTTCACATATGATTGGTTGGATGCAAAGGGTTATAAATATCATGGCGCCTTCATATGCTGTTTTTCGATTTTGGTTAACAGATCTTGCCTCAGCTACTTTATTTCTTTGGTGTAAAGAACGATCCGGATTCGCTTGACTGGGCAACTATTGTGGTCTATTCATGTGAATCTTCATGCGATGCAGGCTTTGCTTACAAAGAGGAATTTGCTTGGGTTCAACTCCCCTCCCCATCTCAAGTTATACTACAGTAGCCACTGTTATCAGAGAAACTCGTACAATTTTGTTTTGTTATCCTATATAAGGTTCAGTAATGACACAATTCTGTAACTTTATCTGAAACTCATATAGTCATCGAACAGCTTTATCTACTATTTAAGTTTGAGCTGATTTTGTTACTATAAGAACAAGCTTGACTCATTAATTCAAACCACTCGAACAAAAAATTACATTGTAGTACCATTAATGGCTTCAAAGCAATGACAAACACTTGGCAACGGTGAGAGCACAAGGCACAAATCATCTGGACTTACTACAGGACTACCAAAAATATTCTTACACATGAATGAAGAAGAGAAAAGCTATACACTTCTGAGAAATGACCATGTAAACGACACCAAACTATGAATAAACTCGATTACAAGACTAAGAGAAACAAGCAAGACAAAGGGGATAATGATGAATCTCTGTTGTTTTTTTTGTTTTGTTTTGTTTTGTTTTTTTTTATTTTGGGGAAAAAAATCAACATCTTCAATCAAATGTGATGAATAAGGGGCATCTCTTTTTTCACATCTCATGTACAACTGGAATGGGCCTTTTGCGGTGAAGAAGATCCTTATAAAACTGCAGAACGGAGATCAATATAAGGATGTAACAACGAGAAACAACCCTCGGAAGAATTTGAAGGCGACCCTTCAAGGTTATAGCACGGCTCGGGCAACACCCCCGCAGAAAAACCCATCACATTTGAACAAAGCCATGAAATCGAAGAAGCCGACGACTCAGAATCAATAGAGAAGTAAACATTTATTAGACAAATAGCAGTGAAAGGCGAATCCGAAATACCCGAAAAAATCCCGGCATATGTAACATTGGTACCTATGATATTCTCAAAGGTAATCCCTTCAACAATTGGCAAAGCATTTGGATCATATCCATCATCTGGATGGGACCCGTTCTGCCCCATTGCCTTAATACCCAGTTCAAGATTTTCCATATTCACATCAGACATGAAAATCTCCTTCATGTAACCACCTCGCCCTCTAGACGTCTTAAGCTCGATCCCAATGACCGAATCGGTTATACGGATTTGCTCCCCAAGAATATTAGAAATCCCTCCTGACATTTCTGTTCCAAAAGCCAGGCCAGATCCCGAAAAAGATTGGAGATTAACTGTTTTGATGTGAACGTTAGAAGTCGGTTTTCCAAAGGCGATCCCATACTCATCCCATCCACTCTTTAGTACTATGGCATCATATCCCGTGCTTATGTTGCAATTCTCAATGCAAACGTAGACTGAAGAATCTGAAAAATAAAAAATAAAGAAATAAAAAGTCAATGTGTTATTAGAATCTCAGGATTCTTTTCACATAGTAGTGTTAGGCCAGGCTAGGAGAACGAACCTGGTACTATACCACTAGTGTAGGGAGAATCGAACGGAGTATGAATACTGATGTTTTGAACCCAGAAGTTGCTGCATTTATTGTTATGTAAACAATAAGTAATATATCAATTAAAATTGAATCAATGAGTGAGTTAGAGCTTAGAGCTACTCAAATTTACCTGCAATATACCGGATGAATATTCCAAGCAGGGGAGTTTAAGAAAGTTAAATTTGAGATAATGATATTGTCAGAGTATATAAACTCGACGAGGTGGGGGCGGCTATAGTTTAAAGAATGTGAATTGAATTGCTCCCACCAAATTGAAGCCTGGCCATCTATAGTTCCATTGTCACCTGTTATGACAAATTATCCAAAGCAAAATTGAAGAAGAGGCTTAAAAAGGGGCAAAGAAAAAAAAACCTAAAATTTAATAATAGTTCTACCTGTTATCCATACATCAGTCAAGTTTTGTCCATTGATCAAGCTACGATATCTTTTACCGGGCAATTCAATCCCTCTGCCGTATGAAGGGAGGGGTTCCATAACATCCCAATGAGCAAAGTTCTGAAATGAACATTAAACAGATTTTATATTAAGAAATAAATGTAAGAAAAAAAAATTGGTATTCATCACTAGATTTGATGATGTCAGAGAAACCTGAGATCCAAGAATAGTAGCGCCTCGTTCGAGGAAGAGAGTAAGGTGGCTAGTGAGATTAAAACTCCCCGTAAGCCAGTTTCCGGCCGGAACATAGAGCTGGGCACCACCTTTATCGGCGAATGACTTGGCATAGAAAATGGCGTTCTGGAAAGCAACTGTGTTTAGGGTTTTGCCGTCTCCAATGGCTCCAAATTCTAAAATGGATACACTGTGAGGCCTTGGATTTATGGACCTCTTATAGTTGCATTGTCCTTCATATCTATCTTCTTCATAAGTTTGAGCAGCACTACTGCTTAATGCTAGAAGCAAAAGCAGAGCCACCTAGAGTTTGAAACAAAACAAAAAATACCCAATTCGTAAATTAATCTCCCAATAAAAAAATGGTTTGAGAATTGACCACATTGCAGTTTCTTACAGATCATTAAAAAAAAAAAAAAAAAAAACCAAGAAGCAATGAAAAGATCTATAAATCTAGGAAGATTCAAACTAAGAATCTAAGCAAAGAAAATTATTTTCCATAAGCAGTAAAGAAATCAGAATACAAAGCATCAAAATCAACGTACTTACTAGCCTCTTCATAGTCGCATCCACTTTTTCCCTATGCAACCCCCACCAGAAAATTTTCCTGGTAGAATCTAAAAACCTAGTAAGCAAGAAGAACTCCAAGAAGAAAAATATGTAGAAATGAAGAATAAAAAAACCAGAGAGACAGAGTGAGGGAAAAAAAAAACTAATAATATTGGAGCTTTTAGTACATAAATGCCAATAATGTACATAAGAACAAACAAAACAAACGGAGAAATGGAAAGTGACAGCTAAAAAAAAAAAAAGGAAAAAAAGGAATTAGCCAGCTCTTCTTCCAACGAGGGAAGATACTGAAGTAGAAATACTGCCCCAAGAATCAAACAAACTAAAAAGTTAATTTTGAAAAAAAAAAAAAAAAAAGAAAAAAAAAAAGACATTCCAAATTCCTGTGAAAATCTACTTAAATTATTATTGTGTCCCATACGTTATCATAATTACTTATTTGGTCCACAATCTGTTCTTTATTATATAATTAGTCCCTAAATCAACATTTTCATAATAAAAAAAAATACTTATGCTAATTACATATTCCTACGTGAAATGGAGACATTAATGGGTGGACTTTGTTTATCTAAAAATTATGGATTAATCTAATAGAAATCAAACACATGTATTAAAATTTAAAAAAAAAAAAAATTATCTATATCTGATTGCTATTATATTGATTCACGATTTTCATTGTGGACCAGGTCAACCCTAAAATATTTCCTTAAAATGGTAGGAAACGTTTCAAATATCATAATCTTTTTTTAATAAAAATAAAAAAAAGGAGAACTAAAATTAAGAATAATAAAATATTAGGGACCAATTAATAATTTAGAGAAATCTTTCATTTACTTGCCGACCTCATTATTGGCCAGTACACCCGCACTTAAAAAACGGTTCAATTTGAGAGTAAATTCTGTTGCTGGTCGGTCACATTGCTGCAGTAAATGGGGTAAATAAATGTGTCTCGATTGCGTGTGGGAAGGTGCAGGAAGTTAGTGTAAGGACGCAGGGTGTGGGCCAATGGGATCCACCGTAAATGATTTGTCCAAAAATGCTAGGCTGGTATCAGTATGCCACTCTGCTGCCAGATCACGAACACCAATATACTTTTTGGTATTATTTTTTTGCGACCCACTTTTAAGCCTCCCATGTGATGGTTGTTGCCTTGCTCCATTTGTGCTACACTGAATCAATTCTCCTTCGTACGATCATGTTGGAATGTCGGAATTACCATCATAACCCTCTAGAAAATAATATACGGTTACGGTTACAGTAGACGAGTCAGGTCAATGAATCACAAATTAGATGTACATACGTGAAATAGTTTAGTATGAATTTATGATCTCAAAGTAGTGATAGTCTGATAGATACCAAGCATTATACGAAACTAAATACCAACAGTGGGTAGTGACTTCTTACATGACAAAATAGTACATGTAATATATTGATGAGGTGGGACCGGGGGAGGGGGTCCACCAACCAAATGCTTAACTTAACATAAACTAAACCAAAAGCAACAGAAAGGGAAAGGATTACAGCAATACATGAACAAGTACAACAACATACCTACTCGCTACTTCATTCATTCATTCATATGCTTGCGCTTGCACTTGCACTTGCACTTGCAGCTTGCACTTGCAGCTTGCAGGTTGCTTAAAGGAAAACCCAATACCAGTAAATGCCCACGCTCTTTTGTCTCTATAATGGCCTTCATACATTACACCGACATGCTTATTGTGTAATTAACCCCCAAACATCTTTTTATACTTAAAATAAGGTTGTCGTGAATTCGGTTTTGACCTTTTTTTTTTCTTTTTTTTAAGGACGGTTGTAATATTATAATATAATTTTATGATATATAATAACAAAATCTTAATAAATTAATAATTTTTATTATATTTAAGAGAAATCTATTAAGTTTGTAAATTTTAAATAATCGATATTATTTTAATACGTTATTATCGGGATAAGGAAAAACTATTATTCAAGTTATTTATTATATTAAATTATAAGTTTTTTTTTAAATTTTCCCACTTGGTTCAATATAAATGCATCTCATGTATCCTACCATTATACACTTTTTATATTGTCTTGTAACGTGACAATGCTGTGGTCCATGAACTTGATCGGAAAAGTTTGTAAAAGTATGAAGGGTCACGCCATGTCCCCATTTTTGGGAGTTAAATTTTTGTTCTTATTTTCATGCTTCTTTCACTTTTACTTTGTTGACCCCCAACACACTCAAAACGCGACGCCAAGGCTGGATCTAAACTCCAAACTAGGACTAAGCCCAAGAAGTAGTGTAGTCCGCGTTTCCATTTGAACGGGGCCCAATAGGCCCAAAATCAGAGACTGGCCCAAAGGGCAACCACGTGACAATATTTATATAGTGGGTTCCACCCCCTTTGTCAAATCCTCATGGGCCCGTGGCTGGCCCCGCTGTTGACCATCCTCATCGTCCCGATTCAGGTCCTCCTCCATGCCGAAAGCACTCTTTTAGATCTCTCTCCAATCTTAACTCTAGCATTGTTTATTTTTATATCATCCATCCCCTCCCCCCCCCCTCCCAAAAATTCTTAAGCCCCCCAAAAAAGGAGTTCTTAAGATATTCTGAAACCTTACTTATATCATTCAAACGAAATCATGCAATAAGATATATAACTAATACTGATCGACCAGAAAAAAGGGATTTTCCTGTAGGGGTTAAAAAAAAAAAAAAGTAGGCATACTTTTTGAAGAGTGCACATGGTATGGATCAGAGTAAGGGTCGCGATCTTGTCCGTGATGAGTTTGGGCTGAGGAGCAGCCTCTACTGTATCTGTATGTGTAATGCATTTAGTCGTGATGTACTTACCGTCTCTCTCTTTCTTTCTTTCTTTCTCTCATCCACTTTACTCATTTTGTGCCCACATGGCTTCTTCTCCCTTTCTTTCTCAAACGTGTTTAAAGCTCTTAGATTCTATGCCGTAACTCTCAATTGCAGCTTCTTCACCTCCCCATCTTTGCATCTTTGGTAATTGCTCCTCTCTTTTCTGCTTCTTCTTCTTCAGATTGATTATTGATATGGGTCTTTTGTCTTATCATTTAATTTCTCCTTATCATTTCAGATTTGGCATTTTAGGTAGCTTTATTTCGGGGGGGGGGGGGGGGGGGGAAAGGAAGGTGAAGAAGAATTTGTGTTTGGTTAAAGAGCATTTAGCTGATTTTTTGTGTAGGGGAAATTTGGAATTCACCGTGATCAGAAAGTGGAAGTGATTATTATGAAATTTCGTGTCAGTTTTTTCTGAATCTACTCTTCCAGAAAGCATATAATGTTTTTTTATTTGCTAATCTCAGATACCTTCACAAAACATGATCTTGATACAGATGTTTTCCAGATTAGTAGGTCTAGTAAGAAACAATTACGCTAGTTTTTCTTGTCTTCTAAATACAAAGAATAAAAAATGGTGTTTGATCTTCTTTCATACTCATTGAAATGTTTATAACATCCATAAATAAGGAATGGTCACTTACAAATCACCTATTATGACCTCTAAAAATTTCCTTTCAGTTCTGTTTATCACAGTTCCTACAATCTTACGAAAAACTTAACATCTACGCTATGTTATGGTCAGATAATGGATTCATGTGATTGCATTGAGACACAATGGCCTCCGGACGAGCTCCTGATGAAATACCAATACATCTCCGATGTCCTAATCGCCCTTGCCTATTTCTCCATCCCCTTAGAACTCATCTACTTTGTTCAAAAATCCGCATTCTTCCCTTACAGATGGGTCCTTATGCAATTCGGCGCTTTCATAATCCTATGTGGTGCAACACACTTCATCAACCTATGGACCTTCACCATGCACTCTAAATCTCTAGCCATACTGATGACAGTTGCAAAAATCGCTTGCGCCTTTGTCTCTTGTGTAACCGCTTTAATGCTTGTCCACATCATTCCGGATCTTTTAAGTGTCAAAACCCGAGAATTATTTCTCAAGAACAAGGCGGAAGAGCTTGATAGGGAAATGGGTCTTATACTAACTCAAGAGGAAACCGGGCGGCATGTTAGAATGTTGACGCATGAAATAAGAAGCACCCTAGATAGGGATACTATATTAAAGACTACACTAGTTGAGTTGGGCAAGACTTTAGGGCTTGAAGAGTGTGCTTTATGGATGCCATCTAGAACGGGACTGAACCTATTACTTTCTCATGCTTTGAATTATCAGATTCAAGTTGGGACAAATGTTCCGATTAATCTTCCGATAGTTAGTGAAGTGTTCAATAATGCGAGGGCAGTTAGGATTCCTTACACTTGTCCATTGGCTAGAATTAGACCTCTTGTGGGAAGATACGTCCCACCTGAAGTCGTGGCCGTTCGGGTCCCACTTTTGAATCTGTCGAATTTTCAGATCAATGATTGGCCGGATCTTCCTGCTAAGAGTTATGCCATCATGGTTTTGATTCTACCTACTGATAGCGCTCGTAAATGGCGGGACCATGAGATGGAACTTGTCGATGTTGTTGCTGATCAGGTTTTTTATGATTCTCTCATCATAGTAATCTGACACTGCAACCAATCTAAATATTCATTGTAAAAGGAAAAAAAAAAAGATATTCCCTTTTCTAACTCAACTTAGTAATGATAAAGTGGATATTCTGATTGGCTGCTGTGTGAGATCACTTTTTAAGCTTGCTTTAATTCTCTTTTTTGTTTTCCTTTTTCTTCTCATTTTTCCATATGTTTTAAATTTTCACACCTTAGGATGAATTTCTTATAGGTGGCTGTTGCTCTTTCGCATGCTGCTATTTTAGAAGAGTCCATGAGGGCCCGTAATCAGCTAATGGAACAGAACATTGCTTTGGACTCTGCTCGAAGAGATGCAGAGATGGCAATACACGCTCGTAATGATTTCTTAGGCGTAATGAATCATGAAATGCGAACCCCAATGCATGCGGTTATCGCTTTGTCTTCGCTTCTTTTGGAAACCGAACTGATTCCAGAACAAAGAGTTATGATAGAGACGATTTTGAAGAGCAGCAACCTTTTGGCGACGCTTATTAATGATGTTCTAGATCTGTCTAGACTTGAAGACGGAAGTCTAGAGTTGGATATCAGAGCATTCGATCTGCATGGTCTTTTCAAAGAGGTGAGCTAGTAACTTTTTTTCACCCTTCACTGACATTTGAGCTAACATTTACTATGGCCATTAACTGTAGGTGGTGAATTTGATAAAGCCTATTGCTCAGATAAAGAAATTATCGATGAACTTGGTTCTGTCTCCAGATTTACCCATTTCTGCCGTTGGCGATGAATCACGGCTTATTCAGATAATGTTAAATGTTGTGGGAAATGCTGTGAAGTTTACTAAGGAGGGTTATGTTTCAGTTATAGTGTCTGTTGCAAGACCAGACTCTCTAAGAGACTTGAGACCTTCCGAATTTCAGCCCGTCTTAAGTGATGGTTACTTCTACCTAAAAATACAGGTTGAATATGGCAGCTCTCTTAATGAATGTTAATTAGCTATATAATTTGATTTATATTCTCTCTTTAAATTTGGCAGGTGAAAGATTCGGGCTGTGGAATTCTACCCCAGGACATCCCTCATGTATTTACGAAATTTACTCAGCCAAGAAGCGGGTCCAGTCGAGCCAATAGTGGGGCCGGACTTGGATTAGCCATCTGCAAACGGTATGTTGGATCTTTGTATTTTATTCATCCAATTTTTACTTGCACTCTTATATTTAGCCGGTCTATTCGATTGAATTAGGTTCGTGAATCTAATGGGTGGTCACATTTGGATCGAGAGTGAGGGGTTCGAGAGAGGGACCACGGCTGTACTTGTAGTGAGACTCGGGATTTGGAGTGGCAATAACACTCCAAATGAGTTACCAGTGAAGCAGTTCGTGCCTGTAATGGATCATAGAGGAGCGGATCTTCCCGGATATAAACCCTACTTTTGGAGAACATGATCCTGTTTCTTCATATCAAAAAACCATATAGACAATGTTTGGGTACAGATAAGTCTCATTTGTAATTCCGACTGCCGTATTACTATTACTACAAGATACGAGACAACCCCAACTTGAAAGTCCTTTATCGAAGTGAGTTCATTGTAGCTTTATGATGGAAAAATTCAGAGGTTGAATGGACATTCAATCTAATATATGCGCGGTAGAGTGTGCAAGACATAAACACCATCAAGAATAAACTGCTTCTGAGGAGAAGCCAATATTTAAAACATAAGGAACTACACAATGTTATGCATTCAACTAAAATATTGGGGTAAAATTGTCCAAAACTACCAAAAACTTAAAAAGACAGGTTTCGCTTCCTGGTAGAAGTGAACTTGCAATATTTAGTACATCAACTTGAAAATTTGGACAACATCTTGAACACTTGTAAACAGTAGTCATAGTAGGATCAAGTGAACTCACTTCTTAGATTTCTTTGATGCCCTACAAAAGCAGAAAAACCATTATGGGATCACAATAACCATACTGTTGATGCTTAATAGTAATACGTAATAACCCTCCATTGCTGGATAAAGATTACTTACTGAGTAGGCTGAGCTACAGCAGCAGGTTGGACTGGTGGAGGAGCAACTGGTTGTTTCTCTACTGGTCCCTATACAATAATAAATAATAATAATATTAATAAAAAACATTAAATAAGTTTGAAATCTAGATGATATGGAGAAATTGAGATTATCTTACCTGAGCCAACCGTTCCTCTCTCCTGGCATGTTTCCTTTCCCTGCTAGCCTTGTTCTTGGCTCTCTTGGCCTCAAACTGATCAGACAAAGTCTTCTCTCTTGCCTTCTCAGCCTTAGACTTGTGGATGCTCTCCATGAGCACACGCTTGTTCTTGAAAACATTACCCTTCACCTTCAAGTACATGTCGTGGTACATGTGTTTGTCAATCTTCTTTGCTTCTCGGTACTTACGGAGCAATCTCCTTAGAACCCTCATCCTACGCATCCACAAGATCTTAGTGGGCAGCCTTGCTTCCCTGGTACCCTTACGCTTACCTGAATAAAATGTAGAAACAGTGTGTCAAAAAACAAATCTTATCCAACTATTCAAGAATTACTGCTGACCAATTAAATAAAAAACAAACAATGACTTGAAATGAAATAATACCATATCCAGAGTGACGCCCCTTTCTCTTGGCCTCATTCATCCTGCGGGCCCGGGAACGAGAGTGAATCTTAGTGGGCTTCCTGATGATAAAACCATCCTTAACCAACTTCCTTATGTTCTGGCCTGTAATTCAACAGCCAATGAATGTTATGTTTATCAGTCATTGAACCTTTAGAAACATGGGAGGAACGGCTCCCTAAAGAGGACAAGACCAAAATTAAAACAGAAAAATTTGAACTACACAGAAAACAGAAAGTAGATGTATCCAACTAAAATTGACTTGAACATGATATATCTGAGAATCATAAATGATAAGAAAAGAAAGAGACTAATTTGGAGAGAAAGTATAATAAACGCGAAAATAAAGGATTTTCATAATCCAAAAGAAAAAGAATGGGCTGAAAAAGCCAATATTCGGCAATCTAAAACAAAATCTGGTCAGTAGCTCGTCGCCTACTAAATAGAATTGCACATTTTAGCACTAAAACAGCCTCTTCAGATCAGCTAAAAGAACAAACGAAAATTTCATATGCAGAACCTAAACCTGTAATGGAGCGGGAGTGAAATAACAGCAAAGAAATTATAAACCCTAAATGCAAAATGAAACTATATAATTTCCATTTTCAGTTCTTTCTAAACAATTATCAGAGGTTCTAAACAGAGCTCAATCAGACCAAACGTACATCAAGTAGATTGCACCAAAAGGAAAGAAGAATGATAGATATAGAGGCGTACGAGAATTCGCCATGGATATTTCGTTGACTTCATTAGGATCAAGCCATACTTTTCCCCTTCCGCACTTCAGAACGCTGGAAGCGAGTCTCTTCTGTAGCTTAAGCGAAACCATCGCTCTAAGTCTCTTTGGCAGCTGCTGTTGCAGAGAGAAGATTCAGTTTTGGTGATAACAGAGCTTTTAAACCATAAGTTTTGCATTTCATTTCTAGGGTTTTGGAAAGCACTGTTTCGTTTTTTGGGCGGACCTGGGCTCGTTAAGTATTATGAATCTCCACCCACACAGGCCCAAAAGTAGGGATCTCCATATGCTTTCACCTATTTCGGCTTACTTCCTCCAGCCCAGCCCAAAATCTAAGCCATAACAAATTGAAGGCTAGGAAATTTTGATAAAATGATTAGAGAGTTCAAAAATTCGTAGGTAAATCTTATATATAATGTATCGATTAATTTCAATAGTATATATTAACTTTATATTATTATACCTATTTTGTGTATAATTGAGGTAGATCGATTTCACTATAAATATAATCGATGCACTCAGAAGATTATTTGGCGAGATTTTTAAAAAATTAGACAGTTTTTTTTATTTTTTTTTATTTTTGTAATCACTCCGAATCCAACTACCAAAAATGAGAATTTTAACTTGCATGTACTTGTAAGCTGTAACATATAATACCATTTCTTTTTGGAGAGGATCATCATGATTTGGCTAACGTGCAAGCAACTTACTTTCACATAACAAGAACACATTAATGCACATAGACATCTAATTACTTATTAAGGATCTACTCTTCTCCCTATAAAAAGCCCTTTTGATAACAGCCAAATACATCCACCCAAGATCCTTTCCTTCTCCTTTCTTGTATTTCCAAAGCTAGTAATTGATATAATCCCTCTTGCATTATACTAATCTATTCTTGTTTTTTAATGAACGTTACTGTCACAACATTAATGTCATTTACTATCCCTATGCTTCTCTTTAACAGTTTCAGTCATATCCACTCCCGCTAGTGATTAGGGTAATGACCCCAAAACACAAGGCAAAGATCATGACAAGCTTAAGCTTCTCCCTAAGACACCCTACCTAAAAAAATCAGATGGCCAGAAAAAGCCAGACGGGAAAGAAAACACGCTCCCGATCGGCATCGAAGGGATTGTTATGTGTAAATCCGGGCCCAAATACTTTCCAATCAAAGGTATATGTACAAATGGTTGAGGCGAGCGTTCATATTACAGTACGTCTGATACAAAACATCCCATGAAACAGCTCAATTCTACGTACTGGTTTTAGTTATTGCATGCATGAGTTGTAGGTTTCCTCGAATTCATCCATATTTCATTTTTTGAAGCCAAAAAAATTGGGTGGTGTTCAAGTTTAATTTATTAATAAATATATGTCAATCTATTAAAATAATTATCTATTTAGATATTTTAAATAATTTATATATTTTTATAAGTGTATTAAACTTAATGCGAGATTTAGGGGTGGACAAAAAACACTGTTCAGAGAGGACGATTCTAGATCCAATACCAAAATTGAGATGGAGACCAATTTTAAAATCAGTTTCAATTGTAAGTATTAATTTATATTATAAATAAATAAATAAAATAATCGACTTTGTCATAAAATAAGAGAGCCAGTATCTAAGACCACATATATTCTAAGGCCTCGCTAATTAAAAAATATATATAATTATTAAAATTTAAAAAAAAAAAAAAATACTTAAAAGACATTAAATTTTTACTTTTATCATATTCATAAAAAATATAAAAATAAAATAATTAGTAAGAACCCAAATTTTACTTTGAGAGTTCCCCCAATCGATCATGAATCCCTTCTTAAAATAACCTTTATCTCTGACCAGATCCAACAGGATCGGACAAGTATGTTTCGTAAGTAAGAGATCCGTTATTGTATTTCGGTTTCCTTATCCACTCAATTAGTGCGTATAAAAACATAATTATTACTCGACCCACTATTGTTCTAGAAGATATTGTATGTTATGACGAGTCGTTTTCGTTATGATAATTGGATCTCTCTCTCTCTCTCTCTATATATATATATAGAAGTTGTCAGAGAGATGACCAACAAGACAGGTCACATCTAATCTTTAGGGGAAAACTCTCCTTAAGTTAGGTTTTAATTTGAGGATCCTCAATAAAATGTATAAGATCCACCTATAAGTGTAGTAATGGAGACCCACGTTTAATGATTTTATAATTGAATGGGGACTCTCAACTTGAGGGTAGTTTCTCCCCTAATATTCACGAACAATTCTCGTATCTATGTTCTTGTCTTCTTCAACAAAAAAGTAATAACGGACGATCTGTTTTAAGCAAGAACTAAAGCAATATAGCAAGAAGCCAACAACTTATAAGATTATGTTCCAAATATGGATATATATATATATATATATATATGTAACTGTTGGAATTTTGATGGGTTAAATATGAACAAAAAATTATGTATATAAGGTACATAAATACTATATTCACATGGAAAAGCTTGATGCTTTATAAACAAACTTACTAATTAGCTTTTCTTAATAATAATTATTTTTATTTTTATTATTTTGTCAAGTGAATCTGATTCAAATGGCAGGTTCGATATATATATATATACTGTATGTTAAAATTGGCTAGGCTACGGGATGAGTATACTGACATGACCCGCCGCATACCCGGCTCGATCCATATTTGGCATCCGAGTTCTTATATAAAGATAATCAGTTCAGCCTAGAGGCTAATCAGTTCTAGGACCTATGAAAATATTCCTATTTTTCATAAAAATTCTAAGTGTTGAGATAACTTACGAACAAGCAAGCCGAATAGAACGAACACTTAGCCTAATTTTGAAATCAAGATTTCATATTAAAAGGCAAAAAAAAAAAAAAAAAAATATATATATATATATATATATATATATATATATATATATATGAAAGGGTGTGAATAGAAAATGAAGAACACAAAAAACGGTGTGCAAAACATAGATTTTTTTTTTTGTTTTTGGAAACTTAGTTTATTTGTGGAAAAGAAGTCAAGAAAAATGTGAAGGAGCACTATAAACAACGTGAGTGAGCGGAGTAAGACTTACGGGATCAAGATTGGCCAGACTTAGCGAAGAAAGGGAGAGAAGGGAGATGGCAACCCTGATCTACCTTTTCTTTCTGTGTGCAGGAGCAGATTTGTAGCTGAAGAATATATTATTGATACTGGACCTGATTTGGGCATCGACAATAATATTACTTCATCCATCAAAATTTATCAATTAGTCCGTAGCAATCTCCGATCATCACTAACATTACAAAATGGTCCTCTCTTCCCTTCACATATTTTTGTTGCAGCACTATTGGTTCTTGCTTCTGCCAACAATGGCGGATCGTTTGACCAGAATGAAAACCTACTGTCAATCATTATAGCAATTCAAGGCATCATTTACTGCAAATCGCCCTCTAAACTCATCCCACTTGAAGGTATACATAGATACGTAATTATCATAGGAAGAAGTACATGACACATTTTTATTTCTCGAATAATAAAGTTAATTACCGATCCATGCAAAAATTTATTGTTCCTCATGATGTGTGGCTATATATATATATATATATATATATATATATATATATATGATATAGGGGCTGTGGCAAGAATAACATGTGAATCTTATGATAAGTATGGCTATGAGAAGGCTCCTTACTCTTTTCTGGGCGATCCAAGCAATGAAAATGGTTACTTCTTGGCAACACAATCTTCTTCTGAGATGGGAGGTGCAGCTAAAGAGGAGTAGCAGCTTAAAGTGCACCCTTAACTGCTGATAAATTACAGTTTTCTCACCCATAAGAATATGAAATTGTTCACCGTAGGCCCTTTCTCTTACACTTATTAACCTGTTGACCCACAGACTGGAGTATTGTAATAATTAATGAATGACTAATTATCGCTTCATGTCCCAAAGGACAATGCTGACTTGGATCCTAACTAAACACGACATGTCACATGTCGTAATTTAGATAATATGTATAAAATAATAAATATTGATTTTTTTTTGGGGCCAAATATTAAAATTGACTAACTTTGTTTTGGCCAAATTATTTTGACTAACTTCATACATTTTCCCCCCTTTTTGAATTGATTGGCATCGCTTTGAAGTCAATTGGATACAAATCGCTTTGATTTGCTTTGAAACTTCGAATTGCTCGTCTAATTATCCATAAATAAATTATCAATTTTTTTTAGAAAAAAAAAAAAAGGAAAGAAAAATAATAACTTTTAATTTAATATAAGTCAAATTATAAGATTATGTACATAGATGGAGGAACAAATCTAATTTCAACAAATTAACTATTATTTTAATTGGATAAGTTCTAATAAAATTCTTCCAAAAATAGAAGTCAATAATTCTAATCACCAAAAATCGTTTCAGAATTATAATTATTAAAATAAAAAAAAAAAAAAAACATGTAGTAAAATTTTAATAAATTAATAATTATATTTTAAAATTTTGTTAATCTCAATTTAAAAATAATATATTAAAATTTTCTCTTTAAAAAATAAATTTTTTATTAAATTAATAATTTTTTTATATCTTAACATTATTAATTTATCGAAATTATTATTATATATATAAACAAAATTATTATCATAACAATTCCGACCAACTTAGTTAGTTATATCTAATCCGGAAAGGGCTAAATTATTTATGAAGTGAAATATTTTTAACAAGATATACTTCAAATGTATTTATATGACCAAAATAAACATTTTGATAACATATTAATAGTCTAGATTATATTATACCGGATCATATATATATATATATATATATAAGGAAAAATTATATAGTAAACAAATAACAAGAAGAAAAAAAATGCATTACTATTTATAGTAAACAACTTGGAATATTCTATATTGAAAGAATCTTCAAAAACGGGGAAAACCATTTGCTGGGTTTTCTATCAAAATCACTAAATCTAGTGATTAACTAACGGCACCCTTCAGTATTAAAATGAACAAAAATATCCGTTACAAAACAAACGGTTAGGCGCATGCTTTTATAGTTTAGATCCAAACTATAAAACCTATAACTTATGTTCCCTGTTAGCTCTGTTAATTAATATTAATTTATTGAATTACATAATAATATAATTATCTTTTGTTGAACCGTATCAGGATGGGTTGGTGGAACAGTCACTACAGTACGGATTAGAGTATTGAATCAGAACGGCAGTTCAAAGAGAGGCTAACCCAAGTTTGACCTTCCACAGTTGTTTTGCTCATCCATGTCGGATGGATGACCTAACGGATACAATTTAATATATCAAACGTGCATAATGTGGTTTGGTTTTTTTTTTTTCTAATAATAAAGAAAACAGAAAAATAAACGATGGCCCACGCACGTGACAGGTCGCTATCATTGCTTCTTTCAACCATAGAGAAAATAATTTATGTTCTTATCCACTTCTATAATTTTTATATAATTAATTAATTAATTTTTATATACGTATATATATAATATATATTTATAATTAAAAGATATAATTTAATATGGTTAAGAAATCCAGATCCGCTGATCCAAATCCAATTTTTGGGACATAACACACAGCTTCCGAAATTTCCAATGTGATTTTCTTGTTTTTATTTTATTATTATTAATTTTTATATATCAAAATTTGTGTTTGGTGCCAAAATTGTCGCACTGGCATGCCGTATTCCTTTCTCGATCGATTTGATTTCCAAAAAGGCAAAGTTGGTCCTTTATATATATATTAAATTCAAATTTCAGTATGAGAGTAACCAATCAGATCCATAGTTTTTGAAAATTTTTATTTTTTATTTTTTATTTTTTATTTTTACCAACTTTTCTTAGGCTTCACGCTCTAAATTTTTCCTCTTTCCAGTCATCTCTCTCTCTCTCTCTCCCCATTACTATATAAATAGAAGTGCTGGTTTCTCTCCAACACATTGTATTTTCATTGCTTTCTCTCCCGGTCAACGTTATTTCTGTAACAGTGCAGAGCTTTGAAAGTTAATCTTCCATGGCGACGATGAACGGTACGCTAGACCGTAAACCGAGTCTCAAAGAGCGCGTGCAGGACACTCTCTCCGCTCACTACAGCGAGCTCGTCGGACTCCTCTCCAGGTTTGTTTCATTTTCACTTTCCATTACGTAGATCAAAACTATGTCTCTGCTTATTTTTCTATTTTCTTCTAGTTTTCTGTTTGTTTCCCGAGAAACCGCGGGGATCGACGTTTGAACATCGAAATCTCGTTTTGCGCCAAGATCACGAACCTTATTTCTGACTTTTTCATTTTTGTCTTACTTTTCTTCCTCTGTTTGTTGGATTTGAAGGTACGTTGCTGAGGGAAAACGGATTCTGCAGCCTCATAACTTGATCGACGAGATCGAACACGTCATAACTGATGATGAGGCCAAGGCGAAACTCATCGATGGTTCTTTTGGTGAAGTTCTTAAATCTGCTCAGGTAGACCTTCTTCCCTACGGTCCTGTTTCGCATGAACAGTTTCCCGACCAAAATTTGGCATGTTGAAGCAGGAACCTCTTTCTAGCTTGCTTTAACATTTGTAACTAGCCTGATCTGTTAAAGTTAACCCGTGGATCCGGTGAGAAATATGAAAATCAAGTCTCAGCTATTTAGATTGCTATGTTTTGGTTATAGGAAGCAATAGTTCTACCTCCATTTGTGGCTATAGCAGTTCGTCCAAGATCTGGTGTCTGGGAATACCTTCGTGTTGATGCCTCTGAACTAAATGTGGAGGAATTGACTGTAGCCGAATTTCTCGGCATGAAGGAACAACTTGTAGATGAGGAGTAAGTAGTTCCTCTTATCACAGTACGAGTTTTGTCTCAGCTTATACATTGAATCTAAACTTTCTATATTTGGTGCTCTTGTGTGTATCATCAGGTACAACGGCGAGAATCTTGTGCTTGAGCTCGATTTCGAACCTTTCAATGCATCAACTCCTCGCTCGAGCCGTACTTCATCCATTGGTAATGGAGTTCAGTTCCTCAATCGTCATCTTTCATCTCGCATGTTCCATAATAAGGACTCTCTCAAGCCATTACTTGATTTCCTCCGAGCACACAAATATAAGGGCAACGTAAGTGTTTTCAGGGAGTTATATAGTCATCATTTCTCTTATTTTCTGTAGAAAGCAGGAGGGAAAGAAATTGAATGGCATTGATCTAATATATACTAAATTACTATGCATGTGTTGCAGGGATTGATGTTGAATGATCGGATACAAAGCATTGCTAGTCTTCAATCTACGTTGTCCAAGGCTGAAGAATATCTTTTGAAGCTGCCATCTGACACACCATATTCCGATTTTGAATATCTGTAGGCTTCTATTATAATTTCCATTCCATCCCGAATTTGTTATGGTTTGATAGGTGGATTGTTGTAATTTCAGCTTTCTAATCCCTTGCCATTTTCCTAATATATAGATTTCAAGAAATGGGTTTTGAGAGGGGTTGGGGCAATACTGCTGAACTGGTGCTTGAGAATATGCATCTTCTCTTGGATATCCTTCATGCTCCTGATCCTGCAACGTTAGAAAAGTTTATGGGCAGAATACCTATGGTGTTTAATGTTGTCATTTTGTCCCCTCATGGATACTTTGGGCAAGCAAATGTCTTAGGTCTTCCTGACACCGGTGGGCAGGTATATTTTGACTGTTACACAATCAAAATAACAGGGTTTGAAAGTTAACACTGTTCCTAATCATGTTTTTTTCCGATATCACTTAGATGATTATTGCCGAAACTCTAAATAACAGGTATTACTTCTTTTGTTTGTGCTTTTCTGATTATCTTTTGATTTCAGGTTGTTTATATATTAGATCAAGTCCGTGCACTTGAAACTCAAATGCTTCTTAGATTCAAGAAACAAGGGTTAAATGTCACTCCCAGAATTCTGATTGTAAGCATTTCTTATAGGCAGTATTGTTTGGTTCCAATTGTAACTTCACACTTATCTTCGGATTCGTTTTGCTTGTATGAGTCTTACGCATGTCATGGGTTGTCCTAGGTTACCAGACTGATACCTGATGCGAAGGGCACCACATGCAATCAACATCTGGAAAAAGTCGGTGGAACTGAATACTCACACATTTTGCGGGTTCCTTTTAGATCCGAAAAAGGAATTCTACGTAAATGGATATCAAGATTTGATGTATGGCCTTATCTAGAGACCTTTGCAGGGGTTAGTCTTCTTACTCTTGAGTTTTTTATGTCCTCTTGTCATTGAATAGCATTTCTTTGAAATTGATGCGTTAACAACCACAATATGTAGCACATATGTAACTGATATGATTTTTTTTCCTTTCCTTTCTTTTCCTGATCAGGATGTGGCAAGCGAAATCACTGCTGAGTTGCAGGGTCTTCCGGATTTCATCATTGGAAATTACAGTGATGGAAATCTTGTTGCTTCTTTGTTGGCTTCTAAAATGGGGGTGACACAGGTCAGTCTTAGTATTTTGATTCTGAAACTCTCTCATTCTCGAGTTTCTGACGTTCTTAAATTGTGTTATCTGTAGTGCAACATAGCCCACGCATTGGAGAAGACGAAATATCCCAACTCAGATATATACTGGAAAAAGTTTGAGGATCAATACCACTTCTCATGTCAATTCACTGCTGACCTATTAGCCATGAACAATGCAGATTTTATCATCACCAGTACCTTCCAAGAGATCGCTGGAACGTAAGTTGTCATAAACAAATTAGGGACAATATTGCTAAGCATACAATATTTTTTAATACCGGCTTGACTAATGGTCTTTCTTACAGAAACACTACTGTTGGTCAATATGAGAGCCATACTGCTTTCACTCTTCCTGGACTCTATCGGGTGGTCCACGGCATTGATGTCTTCGATCCAAAGTTTAACATCGTCTCCCCAGGGGCTGATAATCGCATTTATTTTCCCTTCTTCGAGAAAGAAAACAGATTCACAGCTCTTCATGATTCATTAGCGGAAATGTTGTATAATCCAGAGCAGACTGACGGACACATGTGAGTTAATACGATTTTTTTTGGGTTATTTTAATGAAACCTGCGTAGGTCTTCAATGTCTAAAATCTCTTGCTTGCATTTCTGCAGTGGTAATTTTAATGACAAAACAAAGCCAATAATCTTTACAATGGCAAGATTGGACCGAGTGAAAAACATAACAGGGTTGGTTGAGCTGTACGGGAAGAATCCCAGACTAAGGGAGCTGGCAAACATTGTTGTTGTGGGTGGTTACTTCGATGTGAACAAGTCCAAAGACAAAGAAGAAATTGCAGAAATCGAGAAGATGCACGAACTTATAGAGAAGTACAAATTGGATGGTCATATTCGATGGATATCTGCTCAACTGAACAGAGCTCGGAATGGCGAGCTATACCGTTACATAGCAGACACGAGGGGTGCTTTCGTTCAGGTACATTTACGGTTTCTCCACTCTTTAAGCAAAGCACTATTATATTTTATACTGAATTTTGTTCTCTTCTTACCAATGGTGGCAGCCTGCACTTTATGAGGCTTTTGGACTTACAGTTGTAGAGTCAATGACTTGTGCCCTACCAACATTTGCCACCTGCCATGGGGGTCCTGCTGAGATTATCGAACACGGTGTGTCAGGATTTCAGTTTGATCCATATCACCCTGACCAGGCTTCTAATCTGTTGGTGGATTTCTTTGAGAAGAGCAAGGAGGATCCAACTCACTGGGACAAAATTTCCAAAGCAGGGCTTCAAAGAGTTCGTGAAAGGTGTGAATGGATGATTAAATTAATTTATTCATACTTCCTTTCTTTTACCATTCGAGTCTTAACTCTCAACTCTGCGAAAATGTTTTCTTCTCTCAGGTACACATGGGAAATCTACTCCGAACGGCTAATGAAATTGGCCGGAGTGTATACCTTCTGGAAATATGTGTCGAAACTCGACAGGCTCGAGACCAGACGCTATCTCGAGATGTTCTATGTTTTGAAGTTCCGTAATTTGGTGAGTCTTCGTTACTCTGCACTAGCTTTTACTCACACTGATATGATGACATTATAATTGATCTTCTATATTATATATATATATTTGCAGGCAAAATCGATTCCACTTGCGACAGATGATTAGATGATCTGCAAAATACAACATGCTTAATGAACCGTGTAGCCGTTGAGTCCAACAAGTTCCTCAGTTTGTTTTGTTTTTTGTTTTTGTTGTTGTTTTTATTTTATTATTTTTTTCTTTTATGCATCATAAAATGCATAATAAATAAATCTACATGTTAGGATTTCTATTTGCTGTTAACCTTTTGTTTTTTAACTTCGGATTTCCTTCTTTTTGATGATGCTTAGAAACGTTGAATAACGGAATCGTGTACCGATGATGATACCCAAATTTGTGAAGGATGATTCTTAGAAACCTTTTATTTGCTTTTGAATTCAATGCTCCCAACTTATTGACCATTTCCGATGTAAAAATCAGAATGAATATATTCAGATTATTAACATTCAATTTAGTCATCCGTGATTATTGATGGCATTAGAAGTCTAATAATATCTAATCTGTTTCGAGACTGATTTTAAAACTATTTATCAACTTATAAAAAATTTCAAGCACTTATCACGTTCTTAGGAAATGACTAAATGATGATAGAAATTGGAATACAATTTGATAAATAGAGACGCAGCATATTCTTACAAATTAGGATGGAGATAAAGAACATTCTAGAAGATGGGGCCCTTCAGCTCAAAGCATCAAAGAATATGGAATACCAGTAGAATTCAACCATTCATTTCCTTGAATAAACGCCCCAATTGTAAACTGACTAGCCTCAGTCGAGCTATTGATAACCTGATAACCCGGCCAGGTCACTCTACCCGTTGTATTCGAACCCAAACCCCGGTTCAAGTACTCGCCATAATACAACGTGCTCAACGCAAAAGTGCCGTTCCATTCAAGCCATCCGGCCGGATCAATTAAATCCTCGATGTTAGACTTCATAACCACTGTCCTTGAGTACTCCTTCCATGGTCGCCCGAGGTAGTTTTTAAACGACGACTTCACCGGAATGAGGTCGGAGGCTGCCGCCACTTTGCAGTTGAGGAGTGAAATCCCGGTGTTCTGGTTCGGGTCCTCTCTGCCTTGTGCGGTGAAGATGTTCTTCTGATTGTCGTTTGGTTTACGAGCATATAAGTTGCAGTTTTGAAACACGACGGCGGCGTTTCCGAAGACGAAATCTACGGTGCCGTAGATATCGCATTCGCGGTAAAATTGACGGAGGGAGTGGACGTAGAGGGTGTCTTGATAGCCTACGAAACTGCAGTTGTAAAATGCTGAGAGGTCCGAACTGCTTCTTAGGGCTACGGCTTGGTGTTTGCTTGGACCCGCGGCGTTCTCTACGGTTATGCCTTTGGCTATGAATCCGTTCCCTACCACAGCTGCAAAGAAAAGGAGTTAAGAGTAATCAATTACAATATATTTTCTTCTTTCCGGTTCTGATTATGGTCCAAAGTGGTGGCTGGTCCCGGTCTCACTTCCTTATAAAAAGGTTACAGGGATTCTGAAAATGAATAAAAAGTAAACTGAAGGGGCCCAATTAGCACGTGTTATTTGGATAATGTAAACTTGAAAAATAATTAACATCTTACTATGATTCCAAGGAAACAAACACATTTTCTAGGCGACACTCTCAAATAATTAACATTAAATTTTAAATTTGGTTTTTTTAAGAACTTTATTTTAGACATGTAACGTAACAACGGTAATTACTAATAAATAATAATTGAAGATAGAATTGAAACTCACCGACGGTGGCTGACCGGAAAGTAGTCCACCCATCAACCACATTTCGACTAGCTTTGATCACCGTCTTTCCGATCCCGTCTCCGACGAACATCAGATTCGTCTTCTTGCTTACCACTTCCACATTCTCGAAATACGCCCCCGCCTTTATATATATCACAAACCTTCAACAGGTAATTATTCTTATTAACTGTTTGTTCAAATAATAATTATACATAATAAAATAATTTAATTAAAATCCAATAGGCAGTAAACATAAATCATATAAATCATAAACCAATAATGAATATAAATCATAGATCAGTGATTTAGAACAGAAAAATTAATTATGACCTTTAAGCTGCATGTGTTTGCAAAGTGGGTCAAGCGGACCGAACCGATGCTAAGTACAGGCGCACATAAATCAAACTTCGTGATAATAAATATTATTATAATTTATATATTATTTTTTTATCAATTAATAAATATATAATTTTATATAAATACTCAATCCACTTAAAAAAATTTTATATAACCGAGCGATTCACTTATTCTACTTTTATATAGAAAATTTTCTTATTTACTATTTTATTTCAAATTATTTTAATACGTGCATTAATATGCTAAATCAACTAACAAATAGTGTTAGAATTATTATCCACATGAGGAAATAGTTGTCGAAAAGAACTAAACCGTATAGAAAAATTTTCAAATTACTAAATAAAGTCAAAAGAAGTAGAAATTAATTCAGCAAACCTGGTTGTGGTGGAGTTTGGAGAGGCGTTCACGGCGTCGGTGACGGTGGTGAAATTTCCAGAGCCATCTTGAGCCACCACCAAATCGAACTTAGTCTGGTTCACAGGCAACTGCAAAAGTCTCCGATCCTTGGACGAGATCCAAGTCGGAAATCCGTCTTTCACTGGGGCCTGGAACTCTGGAGTCCCCACCGACGACTTAGTTCCATTAATTCCAGGAATCTTCTTCAGCATAACCAGAGTATTACTCACATGATGCGAGATCCTGTTCATAAACTTCTCGATCCGACGCCTCACCTTCTTCTTACTGTACGCGAATCCGTCGAGGCAAGTGTACTGGTTCGTCATTGCGGCGCTAAGCAAGGTCTGCAAGTCATCGTAAGCATCAGCGAGCGATCTCTTCTTCGACGAGAGATCTGACAGAGCAGTGCGTAGTTCCGCCACGGTCTCTTCGAACAGTTCAAGGCAGTCATCTAGGGCGCGTTGCTCAATGAGATCGAGGTGCCTGAGGAGCTTGCTCTTGATCTTCGAGCAGTTGTAGGATGCGATCTTGACTTCGGAAATGGTGGTGTTAATGGAGGAGTGAGCGATTTCCTTAGGCGATTTGGAGGTGAGATCTGAGAAAGAAGCGATGGTGGAGACGCAGAGGAAGGGGTAGAGCGTGCCGGAGCAGGTGGAGTGTGCGATTTGGAGGTGGTTGTGGTTGTGGAGGTGAATGTGCGTGATTTTTGCGGGCGTGTTTGTTACAAAAGCTGTTACAGTGAAGAAGATAAAAAGGGAAAGTGAAAGTAGTAGTGCTGCTGCTGCTGCTAGTCTTGCACCTGGAGTTAGAAGTAGCTCTGTTTTCTTTCTGAAGTTGTACATTGTGAAGGCTTGAAGGAAGTGAGAGGTCAGAGTGATGGAATGGGTGATATTTAAATTAAATTAATTAATTAATAAATAAAAGTAAATGAATATAATTATTGTTTTTTGGATTATTGTTTTAGAGATTCACGTGTTGATTAAGAAGATCTAATTCCAGTTTTATGATCGTATAGTTCAGTTTTGAATTCAATAAATTTTCAATATTCTAACCAAACTACAGTTGCAGTTAAATTAGGAAGACAGTTTATTAACAAAATTTCCCAACGCTAAAAAAATTGGGTTGGGCCAAAAGAGATATTTAAAGTTGGGTTTGTGGGCCTTCTGGAGTTTAGCTTTAGCACTGGGCCGGGGGTGGGGGGTGATTCTTCGTAAAGAGTAAAGAAGATTGATTGGTAGTTCAAGTCATTAAGTTTAGAGTTCAGATTCACGTGCCTCATTAGTACAACATGTCCGCATGTGTTTATTAACGATGACATCTATGTAAGTTCGTATAGTTGAGAGTACATTCGCATTGCTTTTGTCGGCAATATATTAATTAAATCATATAGTAAAATAATCATAATACAAACTATAATATATTTATAAAAATATATTCACGACCTTATATATATGTAATTTTACCGAATTGACCCCCATCCATTTGAATTTTGGTCAGATTCTAGAAATTGTTTTCACTTTTCCGAATAATTGAATGGGGTTATGCAACTATATAATATTATTATAAATAAATAAATAAATAAACGACAAGTTGCGCGTTTTGGTGTTTGTCGTGATTGTAAACGACGAGAACAAAATAGATGGCATGAATCCAATATGAAAAAGAAAAAAAAAAAAACAGACAAGTTGGATTTGATTGAGAGGGTCACTGTAACTTTAATCGTTATTGCCTACAGTAAGTTGTAACATCATATCATGCATCTCCACGTTCCTTAGTTACGTATTACGTAGAATCATTTCACAAGTGAGTCATCTACTCCACTCTCTTAATCTAAGTACTTTTTTGTACGATTTAATAATTTTGAGATTGAAATTTGAAATATATAATGAATATTTTTTTTAAAATAATATTTTCATTTTTTAAATTATTTTAAATTATTATAAATTATTATAAAAACAATTTTTAAAATACGATAATTTGTTATAAAATTTTATAAATAATAATTAAATTTTATTATATAATATATTCGATTTTTAAAAATAAGAAAATTAGTAAAAGAAGATTATTTTTTCATATTTATAAATAAATTTTGATATTTATTCATGAAATAGTATATTATTTTTAATATTCACTTCTTCTTTAAAATAGTTTTAACTACCACCCGTTTAAATAATATGGAAAAATTAAGTGTCAATTGTGCTTAGTAATGTCAAAAGTGTCTCACGTCCATGCCATATTTACGTGTGCGAGTCACAGTCAAACCATAATCTTTATTTATTATTATAAATACTTATTATTTGTAATAATTTATAAATACTTTAACATTTTTGTCTTTTTCTATTATAAGATATATTTAATTATATTTTTAAAATATTTTTAAATTTTTAAATTTTTAATCAATTTCATTTTAACGAAAAAGAAAAATCCAACATGATTTATGATGTTAATTGACTTATAAGTACGTGCATAGAGGTACAGCCGCATCCATGTTGTTTTTTTATTAAAAATAAAAGAGAAAAAATAAAAGAATTTAAAATGAAATTTAATTAAGTTATAATTATTTTTAAAACTTAAATAATTAATATATCTTAATTAATTAAAATTTTATATTTAAATAATCGAATATGAAATATTTATTATAATTTTTACTCAAATTCCTTAAAACAATAATTGATTTAGGTTCTTAACTAACGAAACGGCCTGTTGTGACGGTGGGTTTAGTAGTAAAAACCGAACTTTGATGTGACTTAAAACCGAACTCTGCGACACACAATCAGTCGAAATATGTCTGTCACAATGAGGTTTTTGCACATTAACAATCGACTACCGATGCAACATTTGATGTGTACTTGGTTGTCATTAGTCACGTGTCATAATAATGTAGCGTACGCACGGCACCAACCAACCAACCGACCAACAAATTGATAATTACATTATGTAATTAGATTTTAATAAGTGAACAAATGATCATTTGACACGTGACAATCAATATTTAATCAACTATGTAAATCCATTTATAACTCATTTATCAGCCAAAATTGAATTTTTTTTTTATAACCACGAATTTGAACACAATTATTAACACAAAAAATTATATTAATTAATTTATGAAAATTAAATCGATCAAACATAAATTATAGCAACTCCGAATTTCAAAAACCGAGCAAATCTCATTTATACTAATAATAATAATATCCGATTACAAATCAATACTTTTCCTTATATACAATACTTTTATATAATTAAAATCGAACAAAAATCAACCACAAAATCACATAATCAAAATATCATATATTTCCGAATATTTCCTTTTGTTATTATAATATTATCAATTAAAGTAAATGCAGAATCAAAATCTCAAAAATAATCCGTTACATAAGCAATTAAATACATCACTTGAAGACTCGCTACAAAATTAATGAAAAAATGAACATTGCTTATTACATGTGCCAATCGACATCATCATCATTGTCTTCTCGATCTTGCTCATCATTTTTCTCATATTGGCCTACTTCATTTCACCTCATCTAAACAAGAGATCCAAAAAGATACTTAAATAACTTGATCCTTAAACAGAGGCACTTTCTATAGACTCCATCTTTATAGAAATGGAATAGAGTCACTGTCTGAACCTAGAAAACAGAAAATAAAACTTAAACAACAGTCTTATCTTTCAAAATGAGAATAAACTAAAGGATATAATTAGTTACCTTGATCCTTAATCTTTGAGCAACGTCAGACTGTTCATATTCATCAATAACCAGCAGTTAGGAACGAGAGATTAGAACAAGCAGAGGTGATAAAAAGAAGCCTTTTTGACAAACAAAACTCAGCTCACATTATGCTTTAAAAAGATAACAGAAGATTCTTGATCACCAGATCCCTTTCATAGTTTTGCAAACCCTTGTTCTATGTACTTACAACTCCCATGAGAAGTCCAAAAAAATCGACAACAACTAATGATCTTGTTTCTTTAGCCTTGTCGACCCCAACTCCGTTTTGTAGCAATTACCCTTACACCAAAGGGTTGCAAGCTCTTTGCTAATTCCTGACCAATTAGAGGTTGCAATAATTCCTTTCAATCATTTTATCGAGAAGTACTGCAATTAAGCATGGATAAACATATAAACCTTTAACAGTTGTCTACAATAAGCACCATTAAATAAATAAATAAATAATAAATTGCAAGGACAAGAAATAGTGAACAAAGAGGACTCGCAGATTCATTGATGGGGCCAAAGATTTCATCAACTTTCCCTCTCTGGGTCTTGTTCTGAAGATATATGGGGGCTTTAAAGTAAAGTATTCTTTCATTTGTGAGCTTTGTTACAGCATCACCCTCACAAGCATGAAGAAAAGTTGATATCTCTGCAAAGATGGAAATCCTTATCATGTACCATAATCATCACAAAGAGGGAACAAAGAAGAAAAAAATAAATGATTTTAGTCTCCTCCCCTTTTCCATAGTTCTTCACAATCAAAATGTTAAAGGATGAGAGTTTATTTCTTTTTCTTTCACTGGTGGGTAGAGTATTAGAAGCTAAAACTAGCTACAGTCCAGAAAATTCAAACGTGTTAAAGAAGGGCCGGCTATAATACATTAGTTAGTATTATCTTTCTGCAGGTATAAGTAGTTAGTCGATCAGGATATCTTACGTAAAATGCCGAACCAAAAGATGCACTACATTTCATGATTTCGAATTTAAAACTAGAACTCACATTCAAGAAATCCTTCTCAGCTTGTTAACTGTTAAGTTGTAAAATGAAGATATAGACGCGGAAGCAGTAACTCTCATGCCAATTAGCCATAGTTGAGGAAGCAATATCAACCCACCTGTAAAATCATTTGAAACTGATTCAGTGATTCTTATTCAATCATTTGCATATAAACCCAGATAAGCGTAAATCTTCTTTGCAACCAAAGAGGGAGCGAAAACCATACTCACCAATGGTGAATCACCATAGAAGCCCAGTAAACTCGTGGAAACCATCAAGCAATGAAATCAGGCTCATGAAGGGAAGAATTGATTCCTTAAACGCAGTGCTACAACTTGTAATCACTCTCTCAGCAACTTACCCAAACCCTAAATTTAACTCTGCGTAATCATTCTCCAAATTAACCCTAAATTTCAGAGGAGAGGAGGTTGAGGGAGACGTGAGCAATAATGGAGAAGGAAGAGGACAAACGGTGAATCAGAGAAAAAGACTGAAAAAGAGTACCGGATCGAACATGAAGTATTTTTCGTACAAATTTTCGCGGGATAATTAATTGGCGGGAATCAAAATGTTTGGAAATGATTTTTATTTATTATTTATTATATTTTATCCTAGTCAGCAGTCAATAAAATACTATAGTTAACTATTTTTTTTCTTCTTCCAATTCAACTTCTTTTATTATGTATTCACCCATTTAAAATTTAATCTAAAGTATTTTTTTAATTCAGAAAAATCATTAAAATAATAATAAAAACTTTTATTTAAAAATAAAATAATAAAAATGAAGAGAAGATACATTTATTTTATTATAATAAGGAAAAATATTTTAAATATAATCTATATCAAAGCTATTATACGTGTGACTACGTGATTATGAGTTTAGAATATAATTATTAGATCCCTAAAGTAAAATTTGTGCAATAGTTGTTAGTCTAGTAAGATCGTGTGGTCACATATTGTGATGATATCACGAAAGATAGTACCTTGGAATGAAAATTCATACATAATTAGGTGTAATCAACGAATTAAGCAATTGCATAATTCATATATAATTAGTTAATCAACATATTAAATAGTTATATTGAATTATTAAATTTATTAATTTATTATATATCAGAATTAAACATTAAATAAATATATTCATATTTTATTAATAAGTATCTCTCATTTATTATTATTTATAAAATATTTTTAATTAATTTATAAATTAAAAATTATATCTTATTTTATAAGATATTTTAGAAGACGGTTTCGAATTTAGACCACCGTCGCTATTGCATGCCGAAAAGCCATGCAAACAAATTAAGTACGAATCTAAGCAAGCGGCCAGCCTGTGAACGTTGTTACCAACTTGCTTTATTCAACCACAAGGCTCGTCCTTCAATTATAACACAAGTTTGAATTCAAACTTTTTTGCGTCCATAGACAAATACATTTACATACAATATTTCGATTGATTATATACCAGACGCCATGCTGCTTGGTTGGGTTAGTCTCTGTCCTTGCATGTTACTTGTTAGGCAGATTCATTTACAATTTCATAATGTGTTTTTCAATCCGAAACTTACTAAGTTTATGGTATTTTTCCTTATGTTGTTGACTTTACTGAAGATGAGATTGAGTAATAGTGTGATTCAAATTCACTACTTTTAGATTGATAGAATATTGAGCGGCCAGTTTGACTAAGTCTAATGGTTTAATAATCTAGTCATTTTATTGTGAGAAAATTATTGTATGTATTTTAAGTATGTTGCCACGTGGTAGACTAATTAAGGCCAACGCACATGATGCCGTTCCAACAACTATCCCTGTCAATTATCGATCTATCTGGAAGGATCCCTAGCTAATTTGTTCTTGACGGCCTTTCATGGTACAAGGAAACTTCCTTATATTCAACATTTGTCCTGGTTTGGTCCGAACCTATCTAATTGGTTTGGTCTGGTTAGACAAGTTATCCGAGACGGAGAAGTTAAAATTCGACGCGTTTTGTAGTCCCGTCAAAGTCAAACGGGCCTAATTAACTAATTAAGGAATTCTTGATTGACTTCGCATCGACATTATATATATATATATACACGAAAATAAGCTCCCAAACATGCTTATTAAGCCTATTTGGTTCGGTATCAAATGATAAATTCTTGAATAAATAGTACTCGTATATTATTTTTTAAAATAAAATTTTATTTATTAGATTACGAAAATAATATATAAATTATATTTATGTAATAATTTATAATATCAAACGAGTTAATTTTTTGTCTAATTGTCTTAAGTTCGAGCCATGAAACTAATTATAATATAATATATAGGGAATATGTATGTTTTTTGTATACGTTATGATCGATCGTGCATCACTCAATTGTGATCTAGTAATTTCTTTCATAATCCAAACGTACCTTCACCGGTTTCATAACACACATGGGTATGTTGATATGATTTGGCTCTCACTAGTTTTTTCATTTGATTTCTTAATAGAAATAGAAATTAAAATAAATAATATTCATCTTCTTGAGTATAAAATTAAATATTATATGAAAAAAATCTAAATTAAATATTTAGAAGGAAAAACATATATTATATGAAAATTAAGGTGTATAAAATTAAAATTTTAAAGATTTACTTACAAAAATTTAATATTTTTAAACATAAAATATTATTTTATTTAAAAAAGTCAATGATGAGCAATACCCTCTTATCACCTCTTGCTTTGCTTTCTATGTAGTGGTTAATATATTTAATATAGTTTTTATTTTAGTACTAAATGAGTTTACAATCATCATTTCGTATCAAATATCCCTAAAGGTCGTACCTCAACCATCATCAACACCGTTAATCTTTGAGCTCACATTTCAAACACCGACACCGTACCAAACATTATTAGCCCGTCAACATATGGATGAAGAAACATACGTGAACCAATTTTTATGGGTATGATCTGTAATTACGTGATAAATCATATACTATCATATTTATAAATAAATAATATATATGAAGTAATTAATTTAAATATTATTAATTCATCAATTTTATTCAAAATTTATTTCATTTTAATTTATATATTATATATAAAGTTGAATTTATCAACGTGAAGGTAAAATTATGGACGTAACTCAATTATTATAATTTTGTTCTCTTTTAAGTGTTTGTCGTGTCGTCTCAAAAGTCGTCTAACGATTTGTGACAATCGAATTCCAATTTCTTTTTTATTTTATTTTATTTTTTATAAATATTAATATTAATTATGAATGGAATGTGACCAAAGACTGATGAACTAGTAGTAATGCAAGAAAGTCCCAGAAAGAGACAATTACGTAGTGCTTCATTCGACATAATTAGCAGAAAAATATGTATCAAGAGAATTTGTTGCCACTTGCTATACCTAATCCCAGTCATCAATTTAGGATGTTTTATTATTAGTCAAACTTATAATATATAGATATATAATTTGAAACATGCTTTTGCTGAACAGCTAGAAAGCTTATTATATATTCTTATATATAAACAAAACGTATCATCTGATTCAAGATTTATCAACGCGGTTTGGCACAAAGACTTACAAATTTGACTTCCACTGTTCAAATCACCTCGTGACAGCTCAACAAGGCAACGACTAGCTATCTCCTATAAATTCCATGCAATCCCACTTTATTGATACAATACATAAATTGAGCTGTCTCTCAAACTTAACAATGGCTTCTAAAATCTCAACTCTTGATCTCCTTAACACTTCATTTTCCATTTTTCTTTTTCTTATTCCATTACTTCTCTCCTTATCAAATGCAGACACCCCTCCACCTGCGTCGAGTCCCGTATCCACCGGGTCTATCTGCAAGTCCACTCCAGACCCTACTTATTGCAAATCTGTCCTACCAAGCCAGTCTGGCAGTGTCTACTACTACGGCAGGTTTTCGGTCCGTAAGGCATTGTCCCAGTCACGTAAATTTCTCCAGACCGTCGAGAAATATCTCAATCGTCGATCAACTTTGACCCAGAGTGCGATCCGAGCCCTGGAGGACTGTAGTTTACTTGCCGGACTAAACATTGATTTCTTGCAAACCTCATTTGTAACTGTAAGTACCGCAAACACGACTCTTCCCACCATGAAAGCCGATGATGTCCAAACCGAACTTAGTGCCATATTGACCAACCAACAAACATGTCTAGACGGCTTACAAGCTACATCTTCAGCTTGGAGTTTAAGAAACGGTCTCTCAACCCCACTTGCTAATGACACAAAGCTTTATAGCATGTCCTTAGCTTTGTTCACCAAAGGTTGGGTCCCAAAGAAGAAGAAATCAAAGACTCTAACCTGGCAGCCTAGTACGAAACAACTCGGGTTAAAAAACGGACATTTGCCACTTAAGATGTCCGGCCAAAGCCGGGCGGTCTACGAGAAGGTGAGTCGAAGAAAGGTTTTGGAAAAGGCAGGGAACGATAATTATCAGGTTGTGGTGAATAGTATCGTGGTGGTGAGTCAAGATGGAAGTGGAAATTTTACTACAATAACCGATGCTATTAGTGCGGCTCCAAATAACACTGCATCTACAAATGGATATTTCTTGATCTATGTTACGGCTGGTATTTATGAAGAATATGTATCCATTGCGAAGAACAAGAGGTATGTGATGATGATTGGGGATGGAATTAATCAAACGATTATTACTGGTAATAGAAGTGTTGTGGATGGGTGGACAACTTTCAACTCTGCAACATTTGGTAAGTGTTACTGAACCAATATTTCTCTTTTCAATCTAATAAGTCATACATAAACTAATGATTATTTTTACTTGTCAATTTACAATTTCAGCCGTAGTCGGACCGGGCTTTGTAGGAGTGAACATGACGATACGCAACACGGCAGGAGCGGTAAAGCACCAAGCAGTAGCCCTTAGAAACAGTGCCGATCTCTCCACCTTCTACTCGTGTAGCATCGAAGGCTACCAAGATACCTTATACACACATTCTCTACGTCAATTCTACCGAGAATGCGACGTCTACGGCACTGTTGATTTCATCTTCGGTAATGCAGCGGTTGTGCTCCAAAACTGCAATCTATATCCTCGACTTCCGATGGCAAATCAATTCAATGCCATCACAGCACAAGGTCGAACGGATCCGAATCAGAACACAGGGACTTCAATCCACAATTGCACAATTAAAGCCGCGGACGAATTAGCGATGAGTAACATGACTTTTCAGACTTACTTAGGCCGACCATGGAAGTTGTACTCAAGGACAGTATTTATGCAGAATTACATGGATAGTCTGATCAATTCTCAAGGATGGCGGGCTTGGGATGGAGATTTTGCATTGGCGACTTTGTACTATGCGGAGTATAACAATTCCGGACCGGGATCGAATGCGAGCCAAAGAGTGAATTGGAGTGGTTATCATGTGATAGTTAACAGCACTGATGCATCGAATTTCACGGTCGGGAATTTCATTCTTGGAGATGACTGGTTACCACAGACAGGAGTGCCTTATACATCCGGGTTGATTAGTTAGTTTCAGAAATGTTTGATCCATTATTTTTTTTTTTTTACATGCAATTTATTCTTTTAATTTGATTTTTTTTTTCCCTTCTTTTTAATCCCAAGCTTCTTCAAAAATGTTAGACTTGGTTTACCGGATTAAATTGTAATCAAAATGTAATTTATTTACAAATTAAAAGGAAATATTATAAGACTTATTAAATATTTACTTTTTTTTCCTTCATTTTTAAAAACTCCCATGAAAATATAATCTATCCATAAAAATTGTGAGATCTTATGATTTGATATACCACGTGAATAGCACGTGAATGTTGAAGAGCTAGAAGCTTGAATATGACAATAGGTTTGTTTGTACGTGATTTGTTAAGTCCATCGATAACTCATGGATAATTTGGGCTAAGTACGTTTTTTTTTTTTTTTTTTTTTTTTTTATCTGGCCCATCCCATGAATCTTTACTTATGAAAAAGTATATTATATATATATATATATATATATATTCCAAGTATCACTATTTATAAGTATTTAATTTTGTATTATTTTTATATTATTTTTGTCCCTAATATTATCAAGTTTTGAATTTTGAATTTTTTATTTAATTTATTTTTCATATCGTAGGTAATTTTGGAACAAATATGATAAAAAAAAATTAATAAAGAAATTAAAACTAGATCAAATAACAACAAGTAATAATGACTAAATAAGAAAAGATAAAATAAAAAGAAAAAAAGAAAATGGAGGAGAAAATAGAAGAAAATGAGGAGACCAACCGCACCGGCCGACGGGAGGAAGAAGAGGAGAATCTTACTAACCTTTAAACTCTCACTCCTTACAATTTTCTTTTCTTAACATTAAAAGGGGATAAACAACTTTTTACTCAGAATCATCCATCAAGGCCGCACCGGCCTGATTCCGCCACCGTCTGTCCTCCCTACACAAAAACCTGGATTCACCGCCGACCAAAACTATAGATATTCAATCTTACTATATAAAAATAGAGATGAAAAAAATTAATAATAAATAAATAAACAAACAAATAAATCAATCAATGAATCAATGAATATAACTATACGCGACTTTTTGTTAGAAACTTATCAATACAGCCGACGGCACTTCATAATGAGACGACAGGTCCTAGTTTTACTTTATTATAAAAAACGTAGAAACACTCCATCATTGAAGCATTGTAAACTGACAGTTTTGCCATCCTCTTAGAGAGAGAGAGAGAGAGAGAGGTAAAAGATATGGAGAAGATCGAGCACACCACCATAGCCGCTAATGGCATAAACATCCACGTAGCTTCAATAGGCCAAGGCCCGGTTGTCCTCTTTCTCCATGGATTCCCTGAACTATGGTACTCATGGCGCCACCAGCTCCTCCACCTCTCCGCCTTGGGCTACCGGGCCATAGCACCGGACCTCCGTGGATACGGCGACACGGATATCCCTCCTTCTCCGTCATCTTACACTGCCTTTCACATAGTGGGGGACCTTATTGGGCTTCTTGATCAGCTGGGTATCGACCAAGTTTTCTTGGTGGGCCATGATTGGGGAGCCGTCATAGCTTGGTACCTGTGCTTATTCAGACCTGATAGAGTGAAGGCCCTGGTCAACTTAAGTGTTGCTTTTATTCCCAGGAATCCAGCTTACAAGTTCATTCAGGGGTTTAGAGCCCTGCTTGGCGATGATCTGTACATGTGTAGGTTCCAGGTAAGATGCACTCGATTCAGTCAAAACTTATATCCAATACTTATCATCATGATCAGCAGCTAGTTTTTAGCAGATATATTACATGATAAGGATCCCTTTAATCTTGTTGAGTCTATATTTTTCGACTGTCCAAACTTTTGAGTCAATTGAAAACTTAGCATGATATCGGAATATAGATCCGGTTCAAATCATGCTAGCTTACTTTTTTGTATGAACTTATACTATGTACATGTTATATGTTGTTTGGGCTTATTTTCCGTTTGCCTGTTTGCAAGTCTTGCATCGAATTGAATTTTTACGAGCTTGAGATTGATAGGGAGTGTTACTATTCTTCAATGCTCAAATAAGTTGCTTTTACTAGCGGGTCGAAATTTTGGGATAATTGGTAACTTGGCAATAAACATGAACTTGATGAACAAACGTATGAAAATTATTCTGTCACATATAGCTTTATGTTCTATAAGAATCCATTTCGAAATTAGAACATATGCTCAAATCTTTTTATACGCTCCCAATATGGGATGATATTCTTTAGCTTGAGTATAATTTCTCGGAGAAGTGGAGTGAACAAAGTGTTGGTATTGTTTGTGCTTACAGGAACCAGGAGTAGCGGAGAAAGATTTTGCATCAGTTGATACTGCAACTCTTGTGAAGAAAATCCTTACTATTAGAGACCCAAATCCTCCCTGCATAGAATTTAGTCGCCTAAAAACTCCAGAAACCTTACCCTCTTGGTTATCGGAAGAAGATATCAATTACTTTGCCGATAAATTCTCAAAAACTGGCTTCACAGGCGGATTCAACTATTATCGAGCTTTCGATCTGTATACTTCCTCTTTAATAACATAAACTTATAAATCAGCTTCCAATCCCAACTAACAGATTACAACGTTTATTGTTGTTTGTTGTAGGACATGGGAGTTAACAGCGCCTTGGAACGGATCACAAGTTAAAGTACCGGCAAAGTTCGTAGTCGGAGCTTTGGACTTGGCATATAATTTTCCAGGGTTCAAGGATTATATACACAATGGTGGCTTCAAAAGAGACGTACCCCTGCTTGAGGAAGTAGTTGTAATGGAAGGAGCAGCTCACTTCATCAACCAAGAAAAGCCAGAGGAGATCAGCAACCATATCTTTGACTTCATCAAGAAGTTCTGAACACCTTCGTTTCCATCTAAAGCACTGTTCCTTAAATTGGAAAATTGGAATCATCTTAATAAAATTATGTATGTGACATAAGAGTCTTGATTATAAGATAAATATAAAGCAATGTTGGTTTGAATAAATTGTACAAGATCCATGTAATAATTTGATTTCATTCAGAAGTCCTTGAAGTCAGATTGACACTTTGAATACATCCGTAAGAGCCATGTATTCGTACTTCATTAGAAGAAAGGGGCAATCACTCGTTGAAGTTGGATTTTCCAACTAATACAGTTTCCACCAATAAGAACTTATATGCTGTAGTTGACTTTTTGAAATCACGATCGCGTGTAAGATCAGAATCTACATATTAAATTAGACAAAAAAAAAAAAAAAAATTGTTAGTATATTTCCCAAAATCCAAACCAACTTCGACAATACTATTCAAGTACCTAAGCATCTATTTTGATGCTATACAGGATTAGACATGAACTTACTATGCAAATATATAACAAAGATTAAATCAAGAGTAGGAGTAATCAATGTAAACATTACAGAACACAATTGCATTAGAATATGCCATACTTTCCATTTTCAGTTTTAGGTGTTGTATTTTACTAAGTCAAAATATATCCAGGAACAATAACTGTTTTACTTCCTGGATGTTCTACTTTGAAACTAGTTTCTTTAAATAATTCGTTTGATGTAGTCTTAAGTTTATACTTAGCTCTATCCCTTAACGATTTGCATACCTAAGGTTTTCATGTTAAATTCAGAACATAACTTTAATTTTAGTTCATCGAACTTTGACTTAGACTTGCTGATCAATAGCATATCATCATCAATACATATATGGAATATCATCACCAAAATAATAATACAGTAAAATTTTGATAGATTAATAATTTAATGCAAAAATAAATTATCTATGAATTAACAATTTATTAATTACACAAAGCTTTATAGACTCTATGAAAACAAAGATCAAAGACTCTATGAAAACCTTGTACGAAACAACTCGGGTTCAAAAATGGACGTCTGCCACTTAAGATTTCCGGCCAAACTCAGGCGATCTACGAGAAGGTGAGTCGAAGAAAGGTTTTGGAATCGGCAAGAAACGGTAATGATCAGGTTGGTGTGAGTAATATCGTGGTGGTGAATGTTAGGTCAAGCAAGACAACATAATATATGTTTTTGAGCATAAATCACTAAAGCTATGGATGAAAATTTAAAAAAAATAAAAAAAAAATGTAGGTCATTAAGATTAGATTATGATAAAATAAGAGAGATTGTTCTAAATTTGGATGAAGCTAAACAAAGTCATGGAACTTCTAAATTATAATACTTTCCCATTAGTACGTATTATTGCCTAAATGTGTCAAGAAGGGTCGTGTCATACGGGCCTGCCCACGACTTGCTATTTAGTAACAGTTCAAGGTACGACACGGTCTGTTTTGAGTGGGCCGTGCCAGCATGGCACGATGGAGCCCGTACCTACCACAGATCATGTTGGACTATGTCGTGGAACCTACATTAACAACACCATCGTCATTGCTGGTAATTGCTGGTAAATTACATCTTGTTCTTCAAACTGAGAGATTCCAAAAAGTATAAAACACCAACATAGAACCATGAATCTTTTTTAAAAAAAAAAACCGGGTAAATGACCCTTAGTCGTGTTCGACTATTTAAATTTTGTAAATTATTTTGTACTATAAAAATATGGTAATGGCTTCAGGGGCTTTGCTCCGAGTCTCGAGACTTCATTTTTGGAATTGAGTCATCAAATTTAATGATATCTCATGTTGAATTTAGAAGTTTTGGCATCAAGTTTTAAGATTTATTAATTCTAATTAAATTATTAAGTTCGGTGATAATCTTAGATCATATATCAAAATTTTGGACCCTGAGTTTATTTTTGTAGATAAGTAAATTATGCTAAAAATAGATGTTACTTTAATAGAGAGACTTTAAGATATTACAATTGATGTAGAGCTTTCACATGCTTATCCTCCAGCATATATGTCCCTAGGCTAACATCGGAGACAACTTCGTAAGGCCCATTTGTTTGTCTTTCGAATCTTCAGAACCAGATATCCCATCTTCAAGATCTCACATTCACTCGCAAATTATAGTATTTCTTCATCATTTGTTTGAGTGCAACCTCACAGATGTGTGCATCATCTATGGTTTCTTTAGTCAGATCCAACGCTTAAGCCATAACTTGATCATTATCGGATTCTCCAAATGTCATCCTCAAGTATGAGGGTAATCTGATCTCGACTTGGATCATAGCCTTGGCCCCATAGACCATGCATAAGGGCATCTCCCCAGTAGCATATTATAGGGAAGTTCTGATGGCCTAAAAGACCTCTAGAAGTTCATCCGCTCAAATCCCCTCGCACTAATCCAAATTCCATTTGCTGTGGATGTGCTAGGGATAAGGTGAAGAACTTGATCCCAAGCTCAGTGTAGAATTCTCTAAAACCCATATTATCAAATTACTTCCCATTATCTATAATCGAAACATCTGAGAAGCTGAATCTATAGACTATTTTTCCAAACAAATTTTTTGATGTTTGCCTCTGTGATGTGTGATAGGGCCTTAATTTTGACTCACTTTGTGAAGTAATCTATTGCTACAACCACATATCTTCTCTGAGCAAAAGCCTAAAACAGCTTATCGATGATATCAATTCTATATTTAGCAAATGACCACGGGCTAGTAATCAGAGTTAGAGGGAACGCTGGCTTCCATGGCATGTAGCTAACACATGGCATTTCCGGCTGCATGCATCATCATCTCTTTTTAAGGTCGGCCACCAATACCCCTACGGCAAAGCTCGTCGCACTAAGGCTCTTCCTCCTCTATGATTACCACAAACCCCCTGACGTAATTCCTGCATTAGATAAATGCCTCGGCTTTATCCACACATCGTAGTAGAGGTTTCGAGTACCCCCATTTGTATATTACATGTTCGATCTTAACACATATAGCGGCTCGACTGACTATTTCTTAGCTTCATCCCTATCTTTCAACAATGTCCTGTTCTCCAACCGTGTTTAGATACTTCCACGTTCAACAATCTATGCCCTTTGATACTTAGTTCTGCCAAAAAACATGTCAAAATTTTGTAGGGTGTCCATAACCAGAAGCAAGTCGAGCGAGAGCACCAGCCTTTATGTTCATCTCTCTTGGGGTCTGTCGAATGTCAGCCTCTTCGAATTTCCCCAAGAATGTCTGCACTCTTTTGAGATAGGTTGATATCGACTCCGATTTGCTTGATACTCGCCTCGGATATGGGAAATCATGATTTGTGAATCGCTTGTTATTTTTATTCTTTTTATTTTCAGAAGGTTTTCCCATTCTTAGTCCAGCAAGTAATGCTTCATACGCTGCTTCATTATTTATTACGTCAAAACCAAACTTGAAGGCATGTTGATATTTCTTTTCTCTTGGGGACACTATGATCTCTGATGCTCCACTGCCTTATTTGTTCACTATTATGTCTACATACAATGTCCAAAAAGGCTTTAGTAAGCTAGAAGAAACTGAAACTAACAAATTACCTTTAACTTCGGCTTCTTATCTTTTCTTTGGCTCGTTTGGTGTGAATTCATTGATGAAATTAGTTAAGGCATAAGCCTCGATTGACATTCGATGTCGGAAGATGATGTCAAATTCACGTAATTTTACTGACCACTTCAACAATTTTCCTAACTCATATAGGTTTTGAAGAATCTACTATAAAGGCATGTTGGTCTGAACTTTCACTTAATGAGCCTAGAAATAGGGTCAGAGCTTCTAGGTTGCTATTAGTAAAACGAAGGCGGTTTAATATGTCCATGGATAATAGATATGTTTAGGAGTAAAATATATAAGAATATTTTTCCCATCTTCCTCTTTCAAAAAGACCAAACTCATAATTTAGAAAAAGTATAGAAGAGTTCTATCTATCGTACTTTATTTTAATAATTAGTAAGTACTTAGAATTATTTTAAAAATTAATACCGCTATTGGCTATTGGCTATTGGCTATTGGCTATTGGCTATTGGCTATTGGCTATTTGGCTATTTGGCCATTGATAATAAACTAATACGCTGCTTTGTGTTCCTTCCGAACTAAAGCGTTAGTAGTAGGCCAACCAATTGGGCCTTTTAGTTGGCATAGGTGTAACCGAAGCTGTAATTTACCCAATCCACTATCATAATTCCAATTACCAAAAGAAATTCATGGGTTACCTCGTACATGTTAAAGGATGCCGTATCTGTCTGTTAGTATTTACTGTCCTCTAGAGTCTTGCCTGCGACTCACTCTTTCAAGTAATCTTATTACAGTCACTGTAGTTATTTTACTTACTTTTTTTTTTTTTTAAACCTCGCTTCCGCAAATTACTGCGCACTGCACGCGTCAGCACGCGCGCGAAATTTCATAGGAGGTGTAACCTCCTCCGACACGGTTCCGAGCTACTATGCCGCCGATATGGACAAGTCAAGAAAGTCGGTCTCACCCTTTTCAAACTGTAAAGGTGCCGAAACTCCATTTTAAATTCCTAAACTACCCTTATTCAATCTCTAAAATTTCGGACCCCTCTGTCACTATCTTCCAGATCTCTAGTGGTATTTTTGTCATAGCAATAAAATATCCCACAACCGGTGCCCGCCTCATTCCTCAAAGCAAGCAAGCAATCAGTTACCAGCTTTCTTTCCCCACCTTCCTAAATTCTATCCGTACGTAACTTCTTTGTAACCGCCCTGTCGTCACCCTAACCTCTTTCGCCTTACGACGATGCTCTCCACTAAGACTCGCCGGAAAGTGGCGCCGGCGTCTTCTGAAAACGGTGACTCCGCCGATAAACTCGACCAGCTCCTCCTCTCTTCGGCTATCTGCAACGGCGAGGACGTAGGGCCGTTTGTAAGGAAAGCATTCGCTTCTGGCAAACCGGAGACTCTCGTCCACCACCTCCGACACTTCTACAGATCCAAGGAGTCGGAGATCGAAGAGGTCTGCAAGGCTCACTATCAGGATTTCATCCTGGCTGTTGATGACCTCCGATCTCTTCTCTCTGATGTAGATTCACTCAAATCCTCTCTCTTTGATTCTAACTCCAAGCTTCAGTCCGTTGGTCTCCCCTTACTTGCTTCGCTTGACGCATATGTTGAAGCTCGAACTGTCTCTCACAACCTCAACCTCGCTCTTGACGCGGTTCGGACCTGTATCCGACTGATCGAGCTTTGTTCGAGAGCGAACCATCATCTTAAGGATGGAAATTTCTATATTGCTTTACGGTGCGTTGGCTCGATTGAAACCGAGTTTCAAAACAAAACTCCGTCGTCGACGCTGAAGAGGATGCTGGAGAAGAAGATTCCAGAAATTCGTTCACATATTGAGAGAAAGGTGAGCAAGGAGTTTGGCGATTGGCTGGTCGAGATCCGAGCTGTCAGCCGAACTTTAGGGCAACTAGCCATCAGTCGGGCATCCTCAGCTCGGCAACGAGAAGAGGATCTGAGAATTAAACAGCGGCAAGCAGAGGAGCAGAGTCGGCTTAGCTTGAGAGACTGTGTCTACGCTTTGGAAGAAGAGGACGAAGATGGACTTAGTACAGTTGGTGATGATGCTAGAGATGGATACAGCAATGGAGGAAGTGGAATCACGGGGTTCGATTTGACTTCCTTATATCGAGCTTTCCACATACACCAGACCTTAGGGCTTGAAGATCGGTTTAAGAAGTATTACTTTGAGAATCGGAGGCTGCAATTAACATCCGACTTTCAGGTCTCTTCCATGACACCGTTCCTTGAATCCCATCAAACCTTTTTTGCCCAAATTGCTGGCTTCTTTATCGTGGAGGATAGAATATATAGGACTGGTGGGGGTTTGATATCGAAAGTGGAGGTTGAGAATCTTTGGGAAACTGCTGTGAGTAAAATGTGCTCGGTTCTAGAGGATCAGTTTTCTAGGATGCAAACAGCAAACCATTTGTTGTTGATTAAAGACTATGTGAGCTTGCTAGGAGTGACCTTGCGTAGGTATGGATACCCTGTATCAGCCTTGCTTGATGTTTTGAGCAAGCATAGGGATAAGTACCATGAGCTGCTGTTATCAGATTGTCGTAAACAAATCATAGAGGCATTAGCTGCTGACAAGTTTGAGCAGATGTTGATGAAGAAAGAATACGAGTATTCAATGAATGTGCTTTCATTTCAGTTACAGACTTCTGATATTACTCCAGCATTTCCTTACATTGCACCATTTTCTTCAACCGTGCCTGATAGCTGTCGCATTGTACGGTCTTTTATAGAGGATTCAGTGAGTTTCATGTCGTATGGTGGGCAGCTAGACTTTTATGATGTGGTTAAGAAATATTTGGACCGTTTATTGAGTGAGGTCTTGGATGGGGCTCTGTTGAAGCTAATTAGTACATCTGTTCATGGAGTAGCTCAGGCAATGCAAGTGGCTGCAAATATGGCGGTATTGGAACGTGCTTGTGATTTCTTCTTCCGCCATGCTGCACAGTTGTCTGGGATTCCATTAAGAATGGCTGAGAGAGGTAGGAGACAATTTCCACTTGGAAAAGCTCGAGATGCAGCAGAAGAGACTCTTTCCGGGTTGCTTAAAGCAAAAGTTGATGGGTTCATGATGCTGGTTGAGAATATTAACTGGATGGCAGATGAGCCATTGCAGAATGGAAACGAGTATGTGAATGAAGTGATTATATACTTGGAAACTTTGGTTTCTACTGCTCAGCAGATATTACCAGCTCAAGTACTTAAAAGGGTTTTACAAGATGTTCTTTCTCACATATCAGAAAAGATTGTAGGAGCTTTTCTAGGGGAGTCTGTTAAGAGGTTTAATGTAAATGCTGTTATGGGTATTGATGTGGATGTTAAGTTATTAGAATCGTTTGCAGAAAATCAAGCTCCCATTTGCTTTGAAGGTGATTTAAACCAGTTGAAGGGATCAGTTTGTGAAGCAAGGCAACTGATTAACTTGCTTCTAAGCAGTCATCCTGAGAATTTTCTGAATGCTGTAATTAGGGAAAGGAGTTACAATAGCTTAGATTACCGGAAAGTTATTGCGATATCGGAGAAGCTGAAGGACCCTTCGGACCGATTATTCGGTACCTTTGGAAGCCGTACTATTAAGCAGAACCCGAAAAAGAAGTCATTGGATACATTGATTAAGAGACTGAGGGATGTGAGCTGATCCGAGTACGAAATTGTATGTACAATCCTTGTTCTTTATCTATTGCTGCTTCTGATTATAATAGCCATCCCCACCTTTTTTTTTTCTTTTCTTCTGGGGTTTATTACTAACTTTGCCTGCTTTTTAGCAATCACGATTTTTCAAGCTGTTGTCTTCTTGACTGTATTTTTACAGTGTATGTTCAACTCTTATTCTTTATTTGTTAATCTCATATTTATCTCTTGTTTGATATAGTCGTGGGTGCCATTCATACGGTAAACTATCTTATGAATCAAATTTATATTTCTTATGTGAGTGAAAATGAAGTGAGACCCATATACCAAATTTATTATCTTCTCTTATATAGGGATGTAATAGTATATAAGCCCATCTTATAAGATCTTGATCTTATAAACTCGGGTTGTGTATTGAATTATTGACTCACATACAAATCTTGGTCTGATTTGTGTATTGAAACTGTAAGGGACGCTCATAAATTCGGTTACAGAATTAACTTAATAACATACCAAAAAATAACAATTAAAATTAATTTTTATTCACATCTCAATTATAAATCTAAATTAACAGTCTTCTAATCAATCCAAACCCCGTAGAGTCTGTCATGCTCAATAGATTGTACTGTACTTGCATTCACGTGTTAAAAAAAAAGAAACATGATTACACAGAGATTCATTGTCTGAAAACGGCGTTCGGTTCAATAATATGGGACTCCGTATGGTTCGATTTTATCAGCTATTTTCCAACACTTATTGCAGTCGTATCGAAACTCACTACTTGAACCACGTGGCCTCATGTGGACTTCACACAAAATTATGACCTTAAAATCGGTTTTTGATTTTACCTCGATCATTAACAATTTTAGATAGATCGAAGTAATAAATTGAAGTCTCACACCCTTAATTTCCCATCTCCAATTTTCTCGCCATCCAAACAGAATATTCATCCCATCGACAGAAGATGAAACCCAGTTCTCACACGATTCCCTTCTATGCAATTATTATATTCACTATTATCTCCTTCTCAAACCCATTTCCCTCCGCCGCCGAAACTTCTCCTCCGTCGGCATACGAAGCTCTACAGAAGTACAACTTCCCCGCCGGCCTCCTCCCCAAAGGAGTAACAAACTACAAATTAGACAGAGCCACCGGAAAATTCGCCGCATATCTAAACAACACCTGCAAATACACCATCGACAACTACGAGTTAGAATACAAGAGCACCATAAGTGGAGTCATCTCGAAAGATAGGCTCAGAAATCTGAAGGGAGTGAGCGTGAAGGTGCTGATTCTGTGGCTAAACATCGTGGAAGTGATTCGATATGAAGATGAGATTCAGTTTTCTGTGGGTATTGCTTCTGCCAATTTTCCAGTTGAGAATTTTTACGAATCGCCGCAGTGTGGGTGCGGGTTTGATTGCGATGCGTTGCTGATGATGGGTGGTTCTTTGCCATCTTCTTCATGAACATAGGTGAGTGAGATTTGGATTCGTTCATGTTTATGAAAGTGTATTTTAATTAACTGCACTTTTTAATAAAAGTTATATACCATATATTAGCAAATTAATGTCATTTACTCTTAATCATAATTGTTAAGCTTTTTTTTTTTTTTTTTGGGCTTCTTGGGTTAGCCGCAAAAAAAGTGAGAGGCCCAAGTTTTTTTTTTTTAATTAATTTTTTGCTATTGTATTTTAACTCGAAGTAATCAATTCTATCACGAGATCTCGTTGAAGATAAATCCAATCTTCTAAGCCGATTCTGATGTTCTTCATCGTCTTTCCGTGTCAAAGCTAGATCTCTTCTTACACACACGGATTTTCCCGGAAAGTTATAAATTTGTTACTCGAAACAAGAAATTGAGACAAGTAGCCTCAATATGTTGTCAATCAAAGCGGCTCTCTCTCTTTTCGTCCTCTTCTTCCTATCATCATCATCATCCGCCGCGCCGTCGTCTACCGCCGGAAATCATACACAGTCGCCATACGAGATCATGCAAGCCTACAATTTCCCCATCGGAATCCTCCCTAAAGGTGCCCTAGGTTACGAATTAGACGAATCAACGGGAAAATTCAGGGCGTACCTGAACGGTACCTGTGGGTTCTCCCTCGAAGGTTCGTATCAATTAAGGTATAAATCAACCATCAATGGTTATATCTCCGAGAACAGGCTCACTGGTCTGACCGGAGTCAGCGTCAAGATCTTGTTCTTGTGGCTCGACATTGTTGAGGTCTGGCGCAATGGCGACGAGCTAGGGTTTTCGGTTGGGATTGCTTCCGCCTCTTTTCCGATCGATAATTTCTACGAGTGCCCGCAGTGTGGATGTGGATTGGAGTGCATTAATTTGAAAGTATGGAATCTTAGAACAAACTCTCTTACTTCCTCAATTTGATTACTTGTTGAAATTTTGGAAAAAGGGGAATAGTGGTTTTTATTTTTATTTTTTTCTTTTCAAACTCTTCGTAAAGGAATTTAATAAGTCAATAAATTTGTTGCCTTTTGCTTATATATAAACTGCTGAATTACTATGGCTTCATGTTTGTTTTCATGTAACTAATTATGTTAATTAAGTCTTTTGTTGCTTACATACTGATATGAAAGTGGATTATAGGACCGAATTAGATCGATCTGATTATCTACGTATAGAATTTAACTTTAGATTATCATAAGCTAGAAGGAAATGTACCGGCCGGATTCTTAAATCGACCTGTTTCGGCACTGACTGTGAATTAGACGAGGAAGAATTGATATATGTATTTGGGTGTGTATAGATGTTTTTTTTTAAGAAGCACAAACCGGACGGTGTGGCTCGAACTGGGATTGTATTGTACTGTGTTTTAAAGTAGTAACATTGATTTATGCAGTTTTTATAAACTATCCTGAGATGATTCAGTCACAGTATTGGTCTCCCGGTTTGTCCATTACTTTCAATCTGCCATGGTTAAGAAAGCTTGTATATTTTCAGGCTTTTCTTCTTATCTGTTTAGTCAGTCTAAGAGATGAAATCAGGCAAGCCTTTATCGTTGCATTTTTTGCTGGTGGTCTTTAAGTGTGGAATACAGCGTTTTAGTTAAGTGTGTTTGTTAATATAAACGACGACGTGGTGAAGAGGTCTATTGAGCCCGATTCTCATCATCTAAGAATCTAACAGTATCTTATGGGAATATGCATAATTGTGTATTTTTTGGAAACTAGTGAACCCACCACCCCATAAATAATTATGCTGAACACGTGTCATATCATTTTTGTATGGGTTGGGTTGGGCTTTGTTTTCTCTTTTAGTTGTTGTTGTTTAAGTTTGGGCCTTTTGTCTTTTTTTCTTGTACTGGGCCGGATTTTCTTGTTGGGCGTGGGCTTTTTTAGCCTTTTGAGGTGAAGCTTCTCCTAGGTTGGGGATTTGCTCTGGGTATTTTTGTTTGATGTTTAGTTTTAGTTTTTTCGGTTTGTTGTTAGTTCTCGCAATAAAGTCCTTATTTTGGCACAGAAGGAAAAAAAAAAAGAAAAAATTTTAATTATATTCAACGATTGAATTTTAGACGGTTTATAGTATTGACTTTCGATTTTTCAAAAAATTACGTAACCGGTTTATAATAATAAAAGTGAGCTATAAAAAAACGTGAATTTCAAATGCATATTGTGAAACTTGATTGAAAAGGATGCTAAGGAGAATCTTTTAGAGATTATAGGCTTTAAAAATTTAATACAGTATTAAAGTTATATTATATAATTTATTGAGTATTCGAAAATATTAATTTATAAGTAAAGAGTGTGATAAAACGTAATATAATAATTTATATTATATTTATTTAATATTAATATTCAATTACATACAAGTTTTAAATATAAAAAATAAAAATAAAAATTTTATATGTAAAATTATTAATTAAAAAAATATCATAATTTAAACTTAAAATCTTTCTCTAAATATTATATTAAAATTTTAAAGTCTAATAAATTTTTTTATTCAAAAGACTGAAAAAATACCCTCTTTAATTATAAGCTAATAAAATATGAACTCCAAAATTATACACGCGATTACTCGTTTTACCATCATATTAAATAGAATAGGTAGTGGGTAGAGAAAACGGTCATTTACAGAAAAGACGGCTACTTTCGCGGCCGAAAGTTGGTCCCTTTTTTTTTTTTTTTGGTTTTTTAATGCAGCGTTATTGGCTGTTCCGGATATCCTGCATCTCTCTCTTGCACTCTCACCTGGATACGTTTTAAGGAAAACTTTTCACCCCGTTTGTTTATCCAGGAAGTTCGAGAGGAGTTACACTGTATCAATGGATGATAATTGATCATTGTATCCTTAATCTAAATAGAAAGGAAATAGTACTTGATTCAAAACCATAAAGAGAGACGACGGTTTCCATCAACCGTGACAACATTAAACAACTTCCAATCAAGATCTAAACGCCCGATTATTCTCGCTGCTAATATTGCTCTCACTGAAGCGCTTTTCTATTAGCATCAATCAATCGGAAATTTCATGGACCCTGATTTCTTTTTTCTTCCAGTTAGCATTCGAAGAATGATAATTTAATTCTGTATTTTTATTTTTCTTTATTAATAGATTCTGCAAGAGCGATCCGAGTTCCTTTAATGTTTCTTCAGAAGCATTGCACGTAGCTCAGCGACGTCAATCTCCTCGGCCTGGTTCTCCGGTCGATAGAAGCCGGTAACAGGATCTGGGACCCACGCGACCTTCTCTTTTGTCTCCGAAGCTACTTCCGACGGCTTCTTTGCCATGTTTCCGCTTCTTGTTGTCACGTTCGATAGAGCTCCGCGTGATGCCGCCGCGTACCCACGCCTGTCCAAAAAAAAAAAAGTTATTAATTAATGAAACAGACTACGGCGATTTTTAAACAAGAGATCAAATAAGGCGATGAAAGTCTGATCTGATCTAACCTGCTAATAGCGTTGGAGAATCCATCAACGACGAGTGCGGAGAGAAGCTTAGCGCTAGAGAGAGAGCGAGCCATTGCGATAATAAATTATCTTAGGAAAGTAAACTCAACAGAGAGAAAAAGATCTGTTTACGCCGCTGCCGAAGAAAATCTCTTCTTCCACCGTTACTGTTTGTTTCTCGGGAAAGAAACCGGAGAACATTCAGGTTTCCCGAGAACCTTCAGCAGCTGCAGCGGGAGCGAAATCTGTCTCTCTCTCTCTCGAAAATTCTACAGCTGCTGATTTGGAACTGCAGATATGAGATTTGGAATGAGAGAAGAGAGGGCATTATATAGGCAGGAGAATTTCAGTTTCTACACGGCGGAAATAGAGAGGGAATTCCCCTTCCACTAGGGTTCTCCCCGAACACCGTCAAAGTATGCCCCCTAACATTCCGCCACGTGGTTCTCGATTCCTTACAGCCTTTCTTTTTTGTGTTAATGCCCCAAATCACCCTTTCAAAATTGACTAATTTACTTGATCAAAGTCATCGCCTGGTGAAAACGACACAAAAAACATAAATAACTATAAGGATCCGACGGTTGAGATACAACAAGTGTGGGGGCTCCTTTCCCCTCCCATGAAATTTAAGAAAACGTCAGCGTCGTCAGGTAAAGTGTAGAAAATTGGGTGACCACGACAAGTCGGCAGCGAACTCCGCGGATTCAGACAAATTGATATGAACCGTTGATGGAATTGAGTAAGGTCGCATCGAAGCCGTTCACGGGGGGTTGAGAGAATTAGAGCGGGAAGGGGCAGCGCGGGTTCGTTATGTCGTGGAATCGGGAAAAGGTCCAGCCGCCCAGGTGTCTTTTTTATTATAATTATAATTATAATTTTTTATTATTTATTTAATAAAAGAGAAAAAATACTATTAAAATAAATTTTAACTTTACTATTTAAATTTAAAAAATTATTTTAATAAAATTAAATATAACTAACTTGGTGTATGATATTTTTTTTTTTTAAAATTGTTTATATTTTTAATAAATATAGTTAATATAAATATTTAATTAACGTGAATATTCTATACATAAAAATTTATTTGATTTACACTCTACAACGATTTTAAATAAATGAAATTCTTATGCTAACTTTAAAAACTATATAATAGTAATCCCATATTAACAAGTGATGTTACAGTTTTAATAAGAATAATAATAAATTTTAAATAAAATAAAATAAAATAATAATAATTTATATTATCATTCTTAAAATAATTATCATATTTTATATCAAATCTATTTAAATTCAGTGATCACGTTAATATCAATATCAATACCAACATGATTCACTGCACTGCGAGCGGTTGACAGTTTTCTTTATGCTTCGTAAGTTAGTCGTTCCTCGTGCTTTCTCATAAAAAACAATGCACACTCAACTTGTCTTCTTAGCATGATTCACTGCACTTTATAGTATTAGATATTCGAATTCAAATAACTTTAGTGATGAAAGGTGTTAAAATGTGAAACACGGCTCATGTCCGTCTATTCATTATTCATGCCATGTCGGTTTATTTTGAAAATGGGTAGTTGATGCTAGAATTTTACAAGTGATTGGATTAAAATTTTAAATTAAATAAAAGTCGGATAATAATAATTAAAATGATTAATTAATATCAAATAATTAGTGTGATTGGTTAAATAATATTTTTAATCGGATAATAATTAATTTCAATCAACCGAAAATTATTTAACTCAATTAAATTTAAGTTAGGAATTGTTTTACATCAAAATATAAAATATCATTAGGATTAATGAGGTGACATAAAATATAACTATAGATCTAAGGATCATGATGGGAGCAATTTGAATTGTTCATAGAAAAGACAAAATAAGAAAATATGCATCCCATATTTCGGTCGGATAAAAAAGCAACATTTTGACTTGCCAATGTGATGTTTGATCGGTCAAGAGAAAAAAAACAAGAGGTTTGGCTGGCCATAGAGGATAAAGAAAAATCGCTTCGAATTACTACCAATCAAAAACCAAGATCAGTCGAAAGTTGACCTACCTTTCTCCAAAAAGCAACTGGAAATCGCTCACTCTCAACTAACACAACATTCATTTGAAATTCGAGGAGATAAGGGAATGATTCGGCCTAAATTTTAGGAAGGTGGGAGAGTTGATTTCAATGAATCTAGATCAAAATTCGACCGGAAGCTGAGTCAATAACCATCCAACTAAAAAGGTGGTGGGACTTAAAAAGTGGGATGAGTGATGCCAGATTTGAGGGGGATGTGGGATGTCAAATTCGACTATTTACAAGAGTGTTATCAACACATTTGCCTATAAATACCAAAAAGGTGGAAGGAAAGAATCATCACTAGCAATCATCACTAGCAATCAACAAAAACCGATCTACACTAGTAAATCATATCTACGATTCAGAAAAATTTCTCTCAAAGTTCTACACCACACTTACCTTTTTTCGATTCCTTCAAAAATTATATTTTTTTTTAGATTTATTCTTCAAAATGAGTAATTAGAGCACCGAGTTCTTACTTAAGTGATAGTCTCGATCTTTCGTCTCTTTCTTTGTTTATTTAATTTTTAATTTATCGCTTTCATAGGAGTTGACTTAATTTAAAGTTAATTTCCGGATCACAAGCTAAGACCTTGACCACTCATTAATAAAGGAGGTAAGGGTGTAGAGATAGGTAGGAAGTTTGTCTAGAAGCATCCACCCTTGAAAAAGTGCATAATAGCTCACTAATCGAGCGCTTTTGCGTCGAAGATGAGCAGAGCTAAGTGATCTGCATAGATTAGATATGTTGCTTTTAATTTGGCCATTTTATTGAAGTGTTATTTACTTATTCATTTATTTATGTCTTTCAACTTTTAATTTCACTTTCATTTATTATCATTTTACTTTGTTAGCATTAGTTTAGTCCGTTCGTCAGTTGATACATCAAAAAAAAGTTAGAGCTAGATTAATTTTAATTTTTTTCTTAGCATGTATTTATTTTATTTTATTTTATTTTTTATAGTTTAAAAGTCACTTTAACTTTTTGGCGTGCCAACATTTCTCGCATTTTTAAGTACGATTTATTAATGGTTAGATCCGTCAAAACTCGATCCTGACATTTAAATCGTTTTAATTTTCCATGATTTTCGATGGCTGATTTTCCTGACATCAATAGAGACCTATACGGCTTAACCCCTGTGATGGTCATGCTTATGGGGTGAGCCTTGTGTCTTCTTTATTTTTTTGGTTTTATTTTAAATTAAGTTTATAATGTATTAATATAAATTATTATGTAATTTAGTTAGGAATTAGGGGAAATAAGTGATATTATAAAAGATTAATTGTATTTTATAGGCATTTGAGAGAATAAGTATAAATACCAGAGTTGGCTATGGAAGTACATGCCCATAGTACGTGCCCATAGAAGTACCTTTCCATTTAGCTTCTCATTTTAACAACTCCTCATACCGAGAAGGTTTTGTTGAAAGCTTGAAGAAGTCGCATAATTCCCTTCCCTTTAAACTTCTTTCGAAGTGCAACTTAGGTTCAGGAAGAGTGAAGTTGCATCGGTTATGTTATTACTTGAAATAAGCTAGATAAACATGCATCGGTTTCCTGCCAAGTCCGGATGGAATCAGGCAGGAAGCGTGTATTCCATGCAAAAGCCAACATTGTAAGGGAATTTACGAAAAGTAGAAGCTGAAGTCGATCGTTAGCACCGACCTATCCACATTGAACTGTGAATAGACCGATGTGTTCAACCATCGATTGAATTAGGTTTTCACTTGAAAAAAGACTTAAGTCAAGAACTTGATAGCCATGAGGAAACAATTCTTGATCAAATTCTTCTAGGTACGGCTTATGATATGTTGGCCATGGTGGTTACCAAGCAACCAAGCCGTACATCTCTTGAATGATGTTGTAGATCATATCCTCATCGATATTTGGTGGATCGGTTGGCCTCGAATGCAGAAATGGAGCTAGTGGTTGTTAAGGGATTTGTGGCTCGTCGTCTAAAGGATAATTCCTCGGTGGCATGCGGGCATAAGGATTTGGTGACGACCCATATATCGGTTGAAAAGGTGGAGATTAATATCTCAGAGGTACCAAAAATTCAACATTGGGAAATTGGTTGGCACATCTCCTTAGTGAGGAAGGCAAGTTCACATTGATTGATATGTTTGCTCATTCGTCGATAAAGGATGGCCAGGCTATTCTCAGAGTCGGTGGTTATATGGTGAAGGGTGATCGTCGATAAAGGATGGCCAGGCTATTCTCAGAGTCGGTGGTTATATGGTGAAGGGTGAAGGATCGGGCGGTCAAAATGGGATAGCTGCTAGAATCTTTCATTGATCAACTTGTAGAAGGACCGACGATCTCAAACACGAGTGCCCGAATTTGGCCATCCAAATGGCCCTCATATATGTTCCACGATGGTGGTGGATAAAACGGCTTAATCAGTAGTAGATCTTAGATGAGCCGTTCTAAATGGCCAAGATTGCCTTAATAAGAGATCTTGACTATAACTCTGTAATCAGTGATAGACAGTTATCAATTCGCCTATTGATGGTTTCATCAGGCATACGAATTCGTCGACATCGAGAAAATCTACCTATGCACGGCTTAAAAAATTATGAAAATTTAAATATGCTTTCACATAATTTACCTTAGAAATATGTGATGATAAATACGGGTATATTATAAAATTAAAATAATTTTTATAAAATAAAATAAAATAAATGAAATATATTTTCACTCCACGGGAAAGACGAAAGAGCCATGATGCCATGCCAATCCTGCCGTAAGCCAGTGCCTATGGTGCATTGCTTCTCGTAAGTATCTTTCTTTTATCCCAATCATTACTTTGGGACCTATTGACAACTTAACCTCTAATAGCATTTTGTTTGCTCAAAATCTCTCCATTGGACAACTCCCATAATGCTGCAAATGCTTTGCGTGCAGTACCTGGGTTATGAGGAGATTAGAATGGTGGAAGCAAGGCCAGGTATCGCCTTCCAAGATGAACTTGCGAAATTCATTGTTAATTACTTATCCTAAGACATAGGTAGAGAGTTTATCTACATGACATGTCCTTTTAATTGGGATTTCACACATCTCATCAAATGATCGAGTTTTGTCAACTGATTAGCTTGGTGGTGTAAAGCTTGATATATATAGTTGGACAATTTGATACACTCATATTAGTGATGCCTAATTCATACAAGGTAGGAGTAATGAAAAACCTTGGCAATGATTTTAAGATCTACTGGAAAACCAAGTTCTCTCAAGCATGCTCCATTTTGGAGAGACTTGGAAGCTGCAAGACTTCGGTTTATGATGTTGAGCTGATTGGGCCGATCGTGATTGGTTCTCGAAGCAAAAATCTATTCATGTCGAGATGGGAATTAGCTATTTTGACAATTAGCATGTTTTTCCTGTTCACAATCGTGTATGCACTAAATTCGATCGGATGGAGGATGGGGGAGAGGAAAGAGATGGTAAGAAATTTACTCCTGTCCCAAAATTTATTGCAATTTGCAGAGCCAAGTACATATTGCAAGACAGGGTATTGAGCATGTTTTGCTTTGTTGCTGTTCATTTTTCATGCCTTGTAAGTGAGGCCAAGTCAAAACTCATACATCATCAGTGTTTGCAGGCATGGTGGTGTAAACTCGAGCTTGTTGGTATAGCCATGATTGAGTTTGAAGAAACAAGAGTGTATGACCAAATAAAGCATTTAATACAACACCATCTACACAGTACAACATATATTTATATAAGTATCGATGGTCAAGCGTAAGGTTTGATGAGTTCACACGCTAGTATTTAAGTCTCTAGATTTGATGATTACTTCACTTATTCTACCTCCTACAGGACACAAGTTCTAATAACAATAATAAAATACATAATGGTGATCTATATCACTCTTATTACAAACCCACATGTTCTATATATCTATGTATCTATATCTATATGTTTATATTACTTTAACGCTAAATATGGGTAGAGAAAATCCATATACTATGATGGTAGAGTTACATATTTGGGCAGAGGAAAATCGAGGCATTAGATTCAGAGTAAACCCGCGACAAGGGAAATGAGCCAATCCCAAAAACTTGGCTAGTTATTTTCTGGTGCTCGATTGTTTGAAATTCTCGACCCATCCTAGGTGAAAAAGAAAAATCCACCATAAATTATGGGAATCATATCTACCTAGGGAGCAGAGCAGAAACAGAGAACTCTGCTCCTCCCTCAGCTTGTTTTAGCTTATGTACTCAAAAACTTGGGCCCCTACACGCAAAGATGAATTGACCATCATCCTCCCACGCCCACCCCTCCCCCCTCACCGAAACATGAGAGAGAGAGAGAGAGAGAGAGAGAGAGAGAGAGAGAGAGACCCTACTGCATGCTTTGTGGGTTCGTGGGTGGGACCCAGAATTAACATCATGGCCCCATGCCTTGTGAGATTCTGGATCCAAGGGCTAGGATTGAATCATTAAAATCCCCTCTCCTTCTCTTCCCATTAATATTAAAGAATGCACTGAATCCTGGAAGGAAGAAGGTAATAGGGCAGACAGAGCCCTGTTTTGGGTCATCCTTAGATATCATCCCCCCTACAGTTTTTTTTTTGAAATTCCCTGTACTTGTGCGATGTGTCTTGCTTGCCATGATGGCACATGGCATGGCTTCTCCCACCATTCCACTCCACTTTGCTCACTACAATTAATTAACCCAGAATTTAACGCTCTCTTTTACTTTCTCTGCACGATTCCACATCAACCGGCCTCTATTTAAAGAGGCTTGGCCACTCCCCTGTTTCCTCTGTGCTCTGATAATTCAATGCCAGTTCTACTTCTCTCTCTACAAACAAGAGCGAGTGAGTAGCTCCTTGTTGGAGAAGCAGGGCACGTGCAAAATGAAGTCCGCCCTTGTGACTTTTGCACGTGCTCCCCTTCTCCAACATGGGCTCCTCAATTCTCCTAAAACTTCATCCTTGTCTTCTCCGACCATTGCATCTGCACAACCACTGACCTTTCATCTTACGCACTCTCGTACGTTCTTAATTGCCCATGCAAACATCCACTTTAGTAAGCATCAAATCAATTTCGTAAGCATCAATTTTTTTTATTTTAAAAATAAGCATTATAGTTAATTTTTACTTAAAACATCTTTTAAATATATTATTATTTATAAATCACATTATTAATAAGTACATTTTTTAAGCACTCCAAGGGTTCGTTCTTAGACAGTAATAATCATATGTTAATCAAATCAAACGCTTTAGCTCTTGCTGTCTTGCTTATCCAAAAAGAAAAAGAACAAAACCGCAATGTCTTTTAGTAGGATTATTATTTATATGGATAAATATTATGACGCTCATCCCAAATGCTTGGAACTCGGATTTATAAGAAACGGTTCGATCTTAAAATTTTTGAATGAACCATGTACCGTATCTTCTACATTTTTCTGATTCCATCTCCTTCATCTCTCGCTAATTTGAAGTTTGAATATTTTTGGACGTGTTCCCCTTCTCCGGTCTCCTCAGTACCCTTTAGACTTCATCCTTGTTGTCTTCTCCGACGAGTCTATCCGGCCATTGCATGTGGACAACCACTGTTCTTTAATCTTACGTTACATTCTTAATTGGCCATGCATGCATCCACTTTAGTAACGTTAATCTCCTTTTTGGTTGTTTTAACTGCTCCAATTAGTTGTCACCACTTGCCTAAGCAATCGAATCTATTTATTTTTATTGAAAATAAATCTATTTTTTACCTTTAATTTTTACATATAAGCATTTTTTTTTTCTTAATACATATTTTTTTTAAACACTCCAAATGGGTTCTTAGGTGGTAATTATTACATGGTATGATGGTAATCAAATCAAATATTTTAGCTCTTGCTTACCCAAAAGAGGAAACGAACAAAACGGCAACGCTTTATTACGATTATTATTTACGTGGTTCTACAATTCGTTGATCGTGAGAAATGCTGAGGTTAGTAAAATACGGTTTGATATAGAATTTTTAGATAAACCGTATCTTCGACGGACCGTTATAAGAAATGCTAACTAAGAAGCGGTTTGATATAGAATTCTTACATAATACCTGATAGAAACGCTTATCCCAAATGCTTGGATTAATAAGAAACGGTTCGATATAAAACTCTTAATGAACTGTATATTCGTCGACTGTTACATTAACGCTCTTTTATACTTCTTTGACTTTCTCTAATCGACCGGCCTCCATTTAAAGAGGCTTGGCCTCTCCACTGCTTCCTCTGTGCTCTGATATTCAAATTTCAATGGTGGTTCCTCTCTACGAACAGGAATGGAGAAGCAGGGCACGTGCCAAATGAAGTCTGCCTAGTGATTTTTACACCTGCTCCCCTTTAAATTTCTTCCTTATCTTCTCCGACGAGTCTTCTCTGGGCATTGCATCTGCACAACCACTGACCTTTAATCTTACGCAGGCTCGTAAGTTCTTAATTGCCCATGCATGCATACACTTCAGTGAGCATCAAATCAATCTTCGAAGCATCAAATTAAGGTTTATTTTTATTTGGGGTTAAAATCATTTTTTGGTTCATCTGTAGTAGAATTTTTACAAATTATCTCTATGTTGTCAATTTACAATTTTTTTTGTCCTCATATAATTCAGGTGAATTTTTTTGTTCTTCATATCATTTATTATTATTATTTCATCATTAATATTTTGATTAATCCATATTTTCATTTTTTATTTTTTTGAAAAAGCGATTGATTCTATTTATTGGAAAAAAACTATCAAAACGATACATATTTTTTATGAGAAATCAATCTAAACAATTCAATTTCTTCACAAAATATTCAAATGAAATGAAATTCAATCGGATCAATTCCGTTCTTCGTAAAGAACTGAAACAAACTTGATCGAAATACCGACTGAAAGAGTCGATCGGGACGGTTTCTTTACACATAATCTAGAATCCGTTTGAAAATATTTTATAAGCAATTAAATCTATTTATTTTATAAAAGTAAATAATTGTATTTAATAAAAAAAAATATTTTTTCTCCTTATTTTTATAAATATATATTAAACATTATAATTAACTTTAACTTTTGATTATATTTATATTTATATTTATATTTATATTTATAATTCAGTTATCATTTATAAACATATTTTTGTAAGCACAGAAGGCCTTTTAGACAATAATAATTACGTGTTGCAGCTATTGCTTATTTTTATTATTCACATGATTGGACAATTTGATAATCAGAAGATACGATAGTTGATAGAAAGATTATGACTAATACTGACGACGCTAATCCCAAATGCTGGGGTTGATAAGAAACAGTTCGATATAGAATTTTTAAAGGAACTGTAATTTCGACAGACCATTATAATACCCATTTTGCTGATTACCATTAGTTAATCCAAAATTTTAACGCTGTTTTTTTACTTCTTTTACTTTCTCTAAACGATTCCACATCGGCCGGCCTCTTCGTCTGTTTTATATGTGCTCTGAATCTCTGATATTCAATGGTGGTTCTTCTCTCTCTCTACAAACAAGAGCGGGTGAGTAGCTCCTTGTTGGAGAAGCAGGACACGTGTCAAATGAAGTCCACTAGTATTTTGGCACATGCTCCCCTTCTCCAACATGGGCTCCTCAGTACTCTTTAAACTTCATCCTTTGTCTTCTCCGACGAGTTTCTCCGGCCATTGCATGTGCACAACCACTGACCTTACGTTACATTCTTAATTGGCCATGCATCCACTTTCGTAATGTTAATAATAATGTGGTAATCAAGATAAATTCTGTAGCTCTTGCTTATTACCCCCAAAATGGAAAATAACAAAACCGCAACGTCTTTATTACGGGACTATTCGATCATCATGAGACATACTTGATAGAAATGCTCATCACAAAAAAAAAAATTGATGGATGGTTAATAAAAAATTTAGACGGGGATACACTTATCCTAAATGTTCGGATTAATAAAATATGATTCGATATAAAATTTTTAGATGAACCGTATCTTCAACAAACCGTTATAAGAAACACTTATCATAAGTAGTTGGGTTAATAGAAAATCATTCTAAATGCAATTACTTGATAAAAAATTATATAAAATATTAGTAATAATAATAATAAAGAAAAAAAAAACGTAAATAATGACCTTAATTTATCAAGCTTGGTTTAAGAGAAATCTTGGTAAAAATAAAAAATCACAGTTCTAAAATTCCAATCCAGTGGCAAATTTTCCTTTGTACGCATTTTTCTGATTCCATCTCCTTCCTGTCTCGCTTTGAAGTTTGAAAATTTTTTCCGCTCGACTGCTCCCTCTCATCATACAATCAAACGCTACATTCTCTGTCTGATCCCACTACAATATTTCCAAACAGAAAAGAAGGAGAAGAAGAAGGAAAAAGAAAACAAAATGTTACACGAGCTCTTACTAGCACTTTTGGGCTACACCGGCGATCTTATACTCGACGAAAGAGAGCACTACAATTCCCTCGGCCTAAATCCTTTACCGTCCGGCGCCCCCATTTCCGACGACCCCACTTTCAAGCTTGCTCCTGACATTTCCTTCCTCCAACCCAGTGAAAGGTACCGCACAAATTGAAACTAGCCTTTTTTTTTTTTTTTTTTTCTGTTTCTGCTTGTGCTTTTTAGAAAATCCAATTTGGTAAAGAAACACCCTAAAGTTGCTTGCTCGAATTCAGGGACCTTATACAGAGGATCATTACATTAGGGTTTTATTATAGAGAGCTGGATCGGTTTTCGACGAAATCTCGAAATTTAAGCTGGATTAGGTCAGGGAAAACTCCCGGTTTATCTCAAGAACAAACTAAAAAAGTTCACTCAAGTGTTTACCAGAGAGCAATTGCTAATGGGATTGTGGAGATTCTTTCAGTTTACAGGTCTTCTGTTCTTCAAATCGAGCAGAATTTGTTGGCTGAAACTATGCCCATTTTAGCGACGGTTACTCAGGGCCTGAATAAGGTATTCATCGTACTTGCTTAATTTGTGCTCTTTATCATAAAATGTGACTGACTCATGTTTTGTTTGTTGATTTTATATTGCTCTAGTTCTTCATTATTTTGCCCCCTCTACATGAACTTATTGTTGAGATTGAAAGGGATAATATTTGTGGTGGCCAACTTCTTAATCTTCTGCACAAACGCTGTCATTGTGGAGTGCCGGAATTGCAAACCTGCATTCAGAGGTACATAAATAGGTTTTCTTTTAAATAAACACATGAGCTTGAAATTACAGAATGAATTAGTTTCCTCTTTGTTGGGTTGTTTGTGGTGCCCAAAACAATAGGCTTCTTTGGCACGGTCATCAGGCAATGTATAACCAACTTGCATCTTGGATGGTTTACGGGATTCTTCTAGATCAGCATGGAGAGTTTTTCATTCAGAGGTAAAACTTAATGAATGCATGGAAGAAAGAGATTTGAACTTGGGATTGCTGGATTTGGATCCAACTATAACCGTATCTTAACCTGATTCCTATATTTCTGTTTCTGATATTTTCATCCAATTTCAGTTGTACCTAAAATATAATCAGAATGTCATTATATGTCACCTAAATTTACAGGCAGGAAGACAAGGAAATAGTTCATGGCTCCTCTGTTCAAGACATGACCGAGAAGTTGGCAAACTTATCAACTGAGGATACATCTTTAAGCGATTGGCACTTAGGATTTCATATATTTCTGGTATTTATAACATGCTCTTGACCCGATTTGGTTTTTGTTTCAAATTTCATTAATGTTCCTATTTTCAAATACAATTATTTAATTTCTTTTTGAAGGATATGCTGCCAGATTATATCCATATGCGGGTTGCTGAATCTGTTCTTTTTGCCGGTAAGGCAATACGGGTTCTTAGAAATCCAAGCCCTGCTTTTCGGTTTCAAGATTCTTCATATCAAAATCAGATGCCAAGAGCGCCTCAGAATACACAAGGCTTTATTCGACGTGTCCGTCTCCAAAAGGAAGAAGCTTTTGTCGATGCAAAAATCATCGGAGAAGAATTGCTTCCGCAGTCTGAAGCTGATAAGATAGAATCCATGCTTCTAGACTTAAAGGAATCATCTGAGTTTCACAAAAGATCATTTGAGTATGCTGTTGACTCGACTAGGGCTATTGCAGCTAGCCATCTTTGGCAGGTTATAATTATGAATAGATGGTTTCTTCACCTTTTCTAAAAAAATATATATTTATTTACTTTTAATCCATGTTTTTTAGCTTGTGGTGGTTCGAGCTGACCTTAGTGGTCATCTGAAGGCTCTCAAGGACTATTTTCTTTTAGCAAAAGGAGATTTTTTCCAGGTAAAAATGAATCTTTCTCAGTTTCTTTCAATTTTCTTTCAATTTTCAATGAAAATGTTCCATATTTCTTATATATCATTATTACTATTGTCAGTGTTTTCTCGAGGAAAGTCGCCAATTGATGCGTTTACCCCCCCGCCAGTCAACTGCTGAAGCTGATCTCATGATCCCTTTTCAGCTGGTAACTTCTGATATGTTTTTTAATCTATCTTCTTCTTTTTTTAAACTTCTTTTTTGTTATTATTATTATTATTATTATTTTTAATATTGGCCATCTTCATTTATTTCAATCTATTTGGGCATAAGCTCCTTAGCTCTACTTATGGTACAGGCTGCATTAAAGACTATAGGCGAAGAAGATAAGTACTTTTCAAGAGTATCTTTAAGGTTAGAACCACAAGTATTATTCTTAGCCATTACCTTCCATTTCACCTATACGTTTTACAGTTAGCCATTTACCTTTACTCAACTCTAAACCATGTGCTCATATTTACCTTCCCTCTTTATTTTTTATTTTTTATTTTATTTACTAGGATGCCTTCATTTGGAGTCACAGTTAAATCTTCGCAAACGGATTTACCAAAAGCAAGCTCTTCTTCAGATATCTCCCTTGATGGGTGGGATGGTATTGCTCTAGAATACTCCGTGGATTGGCCCTTGCAATTGTTCTTTACACAAGAAATCCTCTTAAAGTAAAAAGACCCTTGTCTCCTTTAATGCAGAATACTTTCTCATAGAAAACTGGGTTATATTTGACCTTTTACTATTATCATTATATGTTCTAGGTACTCTCGGGTGTTCCAATATTTGCTTCGGTTAAAACAAACACAGATGGAACTGGAGAAATCATGGGCTTCTGTGATGCATCAAGATCATAGAGATTTTGCTAAACATAGAAACGATCGAATAAATTGCTCAACATCTGAGCAGCGAAGACAGAGGATTAGACCCATGTGGCGTGTTAGAGAGCACATGGCCTTCTTGATTAGAAACCTCCAGTTTTATATACAAGTCAGTATTAACTGATAACTCACCAAAGAAAAAGAATGAGAAAAAGAGAAAAAAAAAAAAATCCCATCCCATGTTTCATTAACATCTCATAGTTACTCTTGTTTTGTTGCAGGTGGATGTTATAGAATCTCAGTGGAATGTTTTGCAATCTCACATCCAAGATTCTCATGATTTTACAGAACTTGTTGGCTTCCACCAAGAGTAAGTATTTTTTGGGGAAAAAAAGAGAAAATTTTTCCATGCATATTATTTGTTTAATTTTTATGCTGTTTGCTAATTTGCTTAAATGTTGTGAATTGGGAATTTAATGCTTAAATATATAATTTAAAATTACTTGCAGGTACTTATCGGCATTAATTTCCCAATCCTTCTTGGATATTGGCTCCGTTTCAAGGATACTGGATGGCATAATGAAACTTTGCCTTCAATTCTGCTGGAATATTGAGAACCAAGAACATAGCTCAAATACCTCTGTACTGGATCATATAACAGAGGTAGCTGTTGATTTCTCTTATTTTCTTTTCTTTATTTTTTTTATTTTTAAATTAAATTTTTTTTCCCCTCTGTATAAAACAAAAATATTAATCTATACAAAAATTTGCAATCTCAGGAATTCAACAAGAAGTCCAATTCCTTGTACACCATCTTACGAAGTAGCAGGCTTGTGGGGAGTCAGCGGGCCCCATTTCTGAGGCGGTTTCTTATGCGTTTAAATTTCAATTCGTTTTTCGAGGTAACAATCGAGCTTGGGATTTTTTTAAGAGCTTTTAACTTCATCATCTTTTGTTAATTATGGCTTGGTTTAACAGGCAACGGCAAGAGGCGTTCTGAATGTTGTTCGGCCCCGCCCAGCCCTTCCCGTTTTAAATCAACAATAGCATGGACATATCAGTTTCCGAGTATTAACTTTCTATGTTGCTTTCTTTGTTATCATCAGCTTGATGATCTTGTGACCACCCGATTTTGTTGGTTCTTAATATATGGACTGGGTTTTAGACTATCCAATGAACATGCACACTAGAGGTTGGTGAAAGAAAAAAAAATTCAAGTTTGAGATTTCAAAGAACTGGCCATAGCTTGATTTTGTGGATCAAGGGTTGACGTCTCGGCTTACCGGTCCGTAGAGGATTCTGTTCTTCCGGTGGGGCTTTCTACAACCAGAACTGAGTTTGCCTATATAACCATTGAAGCAGTTACTGTTTGCTTAGAATATGTAATCATTATTGTATCATTTTTTTCTTGTTGGTTGATTTTGTAGAAGGATGTCGAGTTCTATCGACAATATGTATCTAATTGTTTTGTTACAGATATCATCATATTTTCAGAGTTATATAAAATTGCCTGGTTTATTTACAAAAAGATGAAATGAAATGGTAATACCTCATAAATTGCTAACAATTGTACATATAGTCGCATGACATATATCAAGCTAACCACAGTTGAATACAAATTGAATTATCCTAAAAAGAAAAAAAGAAAAAAAAATTGAAATGAATCTTCTCTAGCCGCTCATTTCTTTCTTCAATAGAACTGCCCACAGACGCATGCATCCCATGATGAACTATTATCTGTCATTGCCAGAAGAGGATAATTGCATTTGCATCCTCAAAGAAAGGATTCCAAAAATGAGTCTTCTGAGGAGAATCTAGGGTCGGGGATAAGGGAAGCTAGGGATGCTAAGGATTTTATGCCAAGTCTATATCTATAGCTCTTCAAAACCTTCTTCATCTGCTCCTTCCTCTACCCTTTGAAATTCTCTCCTCCAAGTTTCCATCTGTTATCGATACTGACCCGATACATCAATTCACTACCCAGTATATGTTGTGAAAATTGATCGAAATATGATTTGAAAATAGCAACCTATCTATCTCACCTGATCATCTGAAAATCTCAGATGTTCGGCGAGAAACAGCACATTTTTGTACTCCTCGGAAGCCAAATCCTTGCCCAAACTGCCCGCAACTTTCTTATGTCCAATCAATTCAACACGGAATCCACTGCTCGGGAAAATTTTATTTATCCATTCTCCTGTACTGGACTGTGCTAGACTCGAAAACAGAAATTGCAAAATTTTAGAAACAGAAGAACCAAAAAAAAAAAAAAAAACCTTCGTAAGTAAATGAAGCTGACCTTGATCCCGATTTCAGTTTCGGCCAACCAAGCAGGCAATTCACCAAAGAAGAAACATCCATTCATGGTTAAACTGCCTACAGTGAACAACATCTCTCCAAAATGTGCCAAAGTCATCAAGGGCAGCCCCTAAAGATAACATAAACAGAAGTACCAAAATGAGTTATTTTTTCTTTGTTTTTCAAGGCTTGTTTTTAGCTTCTTGAAACGAATAAAAGGCAGAGAATCAATCACCTGGATTGCCCATACACTTGGCCGGTTTCCATTAAAACCTTTATCACATAAGATTTGTTTTATGTCCGGAGACTCGAGAGGAACATGAATGAACAAGCAGCTTCTTGGAATCTTAGCCCCAACACCTATCAGGCAGTATTCATTATTATTTGTAATAATAGATAACAAACTCCTTAAAAGCTAATTCAAATATTACAGGTCAATTTAATGAACTTTTGATCAACATTTCCAGTCCTGATTCTCTTCTAGAATACAAGATATGCTTACTGAACAAGAGCAATAACTCACCCTTGAGCTTTTCAGATGTTGCTTTGAACACCCTTTCCGGGGATACTTCAAATATAACTGTCGAATTAGGCCAGCTAAGCCGATATGGTCTAGTATCCATACCATCTGTTAACAAAACAACCTGCACATTTTACAAAAAATATAAACCCTAAATGCAATAGTGGGAAGATCTTCTCCTTGCTGTAACTATAATCTGTTCTATCAAAGTACCTGCTTAAGTCCGTCAATATGGTTCACCGTCTGAAGCAATTTATCATCAATGAACTTTGTGGCCACACAATAGTGATGAGAGAATTGCTTCATCTCCATCTGAATATCAGGAGGAACAAAGCAACCGGCATATGGATCAACAAAGAGAGGGTCTGCATCGAAATAAAAAATGACATTTCTTCTACCAACCAACTGTTTGATTAAACCGCAGAGAAAGAGGTGGTTGAGAAACAGAACGAAACCTGGTCTTTGAGTCTCACGGAAACGGAGAGAAGCTGCAGAAATGGCGGATTGAAGTAATGAGTCTTCATTTTCATCTCTGAGTTTCGCTCTCAATGCGGCCCCGATTTTGTTATTCTTATTACTGGTACGAGCTAAAAACGACGGCCGGCGCAAGATCCAAGTTGCCACCGGAGATGAAGATGCGTTCGGAAAGCCCATCACGCAGGCGGCCATGAAAATGAAGGTGGGATCTTCTTCTCCGATCAAAAAACCTGGTAAGCTTTAAGCTTTCCCACTCGTTCTGCTTTTTTCCCTTGAAGTACCTACCTTGACTTGTTCATAGTACGTCATTCAATTTCTTTTATTTACACTTTTCTCCCCTATTATGATACTTATTCATAAAAATAACCCCTTTTAAATCGTTTTAAGAACAAAAACAACAAACCAAAGGAGGAGACGAAACGCTGCTTCGACCTTATCTATCTGCAACTCTTCATCTGCTTCCTCGAGAGAGAATGGATCCGAATCTGCAAAACCATGACGAAGATTCCAAATCCAAAACCTCATCAGAACTTCAAAACGAAAATCTACTTCCTATAATCCCACCTTCTAGACCATTCGCCGCTGCTTCTATCACTCTCTCACTCTCCACTCTCATTCCCCTCAACAACCCCTTCTTCCAATCCAAACTCTCCGCCTTATTTTCCCACCATCCAAACAGACTCAAAGTCCCCACACAAGCTTGTTCCATCGCTCACCTCTCTCTCTCATCTTCCACCCTATCTCCTCCCAAAAAGCTTTCCTTCAAATCCACCATTTCTTCAAATCCCTTACAAAACCCACTTTCTCTAAACCCTAGTCGCCCGTCCGACCCTTCAAACGGAGCTGCGATTCGTCGAGCTTCAATCGTCTGGTTCCGTAACGACTTACGCGTCCATGATAACGAGTGCCTCAACTCTGCTCAGAACGAATCCATGTCCGTCTTGCCGGTTTACTGTTTCGACCCGAGAGATTACGGAAAATCATCTTCCGGATTCGATAAAACTGGTCCGTACCGTGCCACATTCTTGATCGAATCGGTTTCGGACCTTAGGAAGAACCTTCAAGCTAGAGGGTCGGATCTTGTGGTACGGGTCGGAAAGCCTGAATCCGTCTTGGTTGAGCTGGCGAAGGAGACTGGAGCGGAGGCGGTTTACGTGCACAGAGAGGTTTCCCATGAGGAGGTTAAGGCGGAGGAGAGGATAGAGGCAGCCATGAAAGAGGAGAATGTGGAGGTGAAGTACTTTTGGGGGAGTACTTTGTATCATGTGGATGATTTGCCGTTTGGATTAGGGGAAATGCCTTCGAATTATGGCGGGTTTAGAGAGAAAGTGAAGGGATTGGATGTGAGGAAGACGATTGAGGCTTTGGATCAGATGAAGGGGTTGCCTTCTACAGGCAATGTTGAAGTTGGAGAGATTCCGTCTTTAGTTGATTTGGGGCTTAATCCAGCTGCAACAATGGCCAAGGTAAAGCTTTAGAGAAAGATGAAAGTGCAATTGCTAAAGTTAGTGTTTTTAAACACAGATCAAAATGGGTATTTTTTCAGCGTCTGTGGCATGTGATGGGGTTGCTTCAGTTTGACATAAAAGCTCAAACTTTGATTTATTAGATACTCTTTATCAACATACTAGATTGGTTTGAAAGGAGAATTTGAGATAGTGATGTTTGCTTTGATTTAGCACTAGTTCTGAAAAGTAAAAGTGGCTCTTAAGTTCTTCAATAGGTGTTTCATTACATGCATATCGGAAAAAATTGTAGGGATGGAAAAGGACGTTATCTTTGAAGCACTTCTGCTAAGAACGTAATTGCATAGCTTTTCATAATATGGGAAAAGAATGAAGAGTGGATAAAAGCACTTAAGAAAAGAGGGGATAAAAAATTTCTAACAATGAGGCCAAACTCTTCAACAAAATTCACTTCACTTCACTTCACTGAATTCTTGTAGCTTTGCCTACTTTTAAGAAAAGAGTTTTCAAACTCAGCTTTTGTAAGAATATAATGTTAAACATGTTTTGGGCTAAGACGTTTGGAAAAACGTTTGGGAAATATTGTCATTTTGGAGTCCTGCTAGTGATACGAGTCTCAAAAGTTTTCCCATACTAATCCTTGTTTTTCTAGTCCTCAATTTTTGCTAATAAATTATATTTGTCATCTTATTTCTATCCAGGAAGGAAGAGCAGGCACAAGTGGTGTTATGGCGGGAGGTGAAACTGAAGCACTAGAGAAGCTCAGAAAGTTTGCAGCAGAATGCCAGGCACAGCCACCCAAAGGGACCAAGAAAGGTACCCATGAAAGCATATACGGTGCAAACTTCTCCTGCAAAATTTCCCCTTGGTTAGCCATGGGTTGTCTCTCCACCAGAACCATGTTTGATCAACTAAAGAATACTACTTCAAGGTTAGATTAACTGCTGCCTTTTGTTTTTCGTGTACTAAATGTTTATGTGAAAAGATCATTTTGTAAGATTTCTGCAAACTTTTCGTGCTAAACTGTGAAATTATGTTACTTGATTAGAACCATTTCTGCTTCCTCAAATGGTAACAATGGGGGCCGTGGTGGTGGTAGTGGAGATGGAATGAACTGGTTGATGTTTGAGTTGTTATGGAGGGATTTCTTCAGGTATTACTTTACTACCTCTAAACGACACGATATTTCCATTCCTATATCCGTTCAATGGGAGACCAATTCACTATTTATTTTTTCGGCAGATTTATTACAAAGAAATACAGTTCTGCAAAGAGACAGGTTGATACCGCTCCAGTCACAGCTTGTACGGGTGCCCTTGCTTAAATTTCTTCCACCATTTTTTTCCGAATATTACAAGCACTGTATTCTGTCGAGCTTTCAAGTCAGAGGAAATAAGGCTGTCTTGAACTGTTGTAATGGCTACTTCTTGTATCTTATTTTGCTTGCAAATTGGTCTATTCTGGCCTCCAACAAGTGTATCTGGTTTTGGTATATGGGAGAGGGCCACAGGTTACTAACAAAGCCAGTCCAATTGCTTCTATTTCTCCAGCTTCTTTCTTTCACCTGGCTTTCTTTCTCCTGGGTGAATATTCAAAGTTGATACTGATCTAACTAGTTTCTAGCTAACTTTTGCCCAACAGCGGCTCCCCAACAAAATTATGAAGAAAACCAAAATTTGTGATTTTGACAATTTCTTAATCTCCCTCGAAGATGGGTTATTTATTTTTTTTATTTTTTTTCTGGGTTAGAAGGCGAAAGACCTGAATTTTCTATTTTTGGCCGGAAAGGTCCCTATTTTTTCATATTGGGGTTAAAAGATCTCTATATTTTGAAGTATTGAAAAAAACCTTTATATTTTAGTTTGAGGTGTTAAAAGGTTCCCACATTATTTTAAATATACCAACTAGCCCCTTACTGTCCATTTTCCATTTCCCACATTATTTGTTTAAAAAGAAAAAAATTAAATTTTTAATATTATTTTGACACTTTATTTCCCTATTCATTTAGTTATTCATATTTTGACCCGAAAATTTTTCGAAAAAATTCATAAACCCAAATTTCTCGAGGAAATGGGTAAACCTAGATTATTTTTTTTTCGAAAATTCTAGGTTTACCCACTTTCCAAAAAAATCGAGGTCCTCAAAGTTTTTGGAAAATTTTTTAAGTCTAAATAGGAAATTAAATGAATATTTGAAGAAAGTAGAAGGAAAAAAAAATTCAAAAAACTAAATTATTAAAAATTGAACTTTTCTCACTTTAAATAAATGACGTGCATGCCACATCCGTTTATAGAAAATGAAAAAATGGATGGTAGGGGCTATTTCCAACACATGAAAAAATACGGGGTCTTTTAGCCCTAAAAAACAAAGACCTCCTTGATTAATGGGCCTCCGAAGAGGAAAAACAAATGAAAGTTTAGCCCACCAACCTTTTTCTTGAAGAAATAACCTCATAATATATTTTTAATTAAAAAAAAAAACTTGAAATGACCATAATACCCTTGCTCCGGAAAAAAAAAAAAAGAAATTATGAAATTATCATTATACCCTCATTTTCTTCTTTTGTTTCTTCTTCTTCCCACGCCCAACATCACGCCTTCCACTGTTTTTTCTTCTTGTGTTCTTTATCATTAAAGATCTAGAAATCTCAAAAATCAATTTTTCCAATTCGATTTTACTCCTCCGTCACTCGTTATCCCTTCTTCGGCCGCCATTTGTAAGTTTTAGCCACCAATGGATTGGAACAAAATATAGTATGTATGTTTGAAGATATCCTTAATTTCATTATCACATATTGATGAATAATCACGATAAAATTTATGATATTATTTTTATATCAAACTTTCATTTCGTATTTCAAAGGAAATGAACAAATTTGAAATCTATAATGGATTCTAAAAATTTGGGCTTGAGTTGATGTTGCTTGATGGAACTATTGAGCATCAACCCATCGAACAATAATATGTAATTTTTTAATTTTTTTTAACAATTAAGTTTATCGATTTGACTTTTATTTTTACTTTTATTTTTTCTTGTACAAAATAAAAAATATTCCCTGTATGTGGAGTTGATATGAAGATTCAAAGAGATATATGTGGAAAATAGCAACATTAACTACCTATCCTTTCTAATGTTGATGATTTTTTTAGGAGAGACATATCCGATCATTATTCTATATACATAAATGAAATCCCTTTTCGTAATCATATTTTCGGTGGTGAATGGAATGAGAATTTTTCTTTACAATTAATAGTATTTTTCTTTGTTCCTTGTACAATCAAGAATTTTGATGTAATCAAACTTACTTACATATGGTATATAAAACTACTTGATCTTATGATGAATTTTTCTTCTATTTGGGTATTGAAAGTGCCTTCTAAGATTAAAGTACGAACCTGTAGGGTGAAAATCCAATATTTAAGATAAAATGTTAAAAATTTATGATCAAAAGGTAAGACGTGAAAGGTTAAATATTTAGGATAAAATGTTTAATTTTTGAGGATCAAATATTTAACCTTTGTGATAAACGGTCAAATTCTTAAGGTGAAAGATTAGACATTTAAGATAAAATGTATAACATTTATGATCAAAAGTTTAACTTTTAAGATTAAATATTTAAAATTAAAGGTCAAATATTTAGAGTGAAATGTTAAATATTTAAGATTAAGGATTTGACCTTTAATCATAAATGTCAAACCTTTAGAGTGAATGGTTAAACATTTAAGATTAAATGTTAAATTTTTAAGATCAAACATCTATGGTGAATGGTTAAACATTTAAAATCAAAGGTTTTAACCTTCAAGGTCAAATGTTAGACATTTATGATCAAATCTCAAACATTTAAGATGAAATGCTAAATATTTAAAAGATCAAAGATTTAAGTTTTGAAGTCAAAGGTCAAACCTTTTGGGTGAATAGTTAAATATTTAAGATTAAAAGTTTAATCATGAAGGTAAAATATTAGATATTTATGATTAAATATTAGATATTTATGATCGAAGGTCAAACTTTTAGGGTAAAAGTTTAAATATTTATTATCAAATTTAACTTTTACAATCAAAGGTAAAATATTTAAGGTAAATGGTTTAAGATGAAAGATTTAACTTTTAAGATCAAGAGTTAGACATTTATGATCAAATATTAGACATGTATGTTCAAATTTCAATACCTTCAAGGTGAAATATTAAACATTTAAGATCAAAAGTTTAACCTTTTAAGTCAAAGGTCAAACATTTAGGGTGAATGGTTAAACATTTAAGGTGAATGATTAAACATTTAAGATCAAATGTTTAACATTTAAGGTAAAATGTTAGAAATTTATAACAAATGTTAGACATTTATGATCAATGGTCAAACCTTTAAGGTGAAAGATTAAATATTTAAGATCAAGGGTATAACCATTTACTACAAAGGTTTAACCTTTTACTTTAAAGGTAAAAATTTTGATCTTAAATGTTTAACATTTAACCTTATATACCCTATCAAGTATCAAGTTATAGTCAAAGAGACCTATTTCTCTCAACTTGCTTTATCTTGATGCTCGATGAGAACTTTATTTATCCTCCATCATGTATCAAGATAAGATTAGCTGAGAAAAATAAGTCTGTATGACTATATTTTGATGCTCGATAGGGGCTTAAAGGCTTCCATCGAGCATTGAGATATAAGGATAGAGACTTAAATTCAAAGACTTAAAAGTTGAGTTTTTGTGCTTAACACATAATGCAATATTTTTATTTTTCACAAGTATGATATCAAGTCCTGCATAATTAAACTTTAGGAACTTGAGTACGTATATCCTATAATCCCCTAAATTATTTGTAATATTCTCATTCATTATGACGACCACCTCGACCTCGAATGTATTAAAGTTGCAATCATCTTTTATAGTTCTCAACAGGAATGAGAGCATTGATCCCCTAATCTCGATGCTTGATGGGTTTTGAACGTACCTAATGCTCTGATATCAATGTTCGATAGATACATTCATAACTCATCAAGCATTGGGAATACATAACAACTATCTATGATCTCAATACTCGATGTTCGATGGGTACATTTAAGGTCCATTGAGCATCGAGAATGTTGAACAAATATCTTTAACCTTAATATTCTATATTTTATATATGTCCAAATATTACTTATAATAACTTTATCTTATAAGAAATTTGGCAAATGAATTCAACTGTGGTCTCAAATCTTTCATCGGATCACACACACGCCACTTCTTACGCGTGGGCGTTATTTATTCGACGCCATTCATTATCTTCAACCTTCAGCGGGTCAACTCAAGCCTATTCTTACTTTTTTCCAACCTGTTTTGAACTTGAAAATCGTTTTTCATGATTTACTTATGGATTCTTTCAAATAATACACGATTACAAATCGACATTTCATCACGAATCATTATAAGACATCAATTAATATCAAACCATATTTATATTGAAGAATTTGTTCGAACCATAATTGAGCCATTAGCTTTTTTACAGTTTCGTTTTCAAGAGGTAAATGGATTCCTGGGATGAAAAGGAAGAAGAAATGCGGTTTTGTTGAGCCTGAATGTAAAAAGTACATGGGTCTCTTCGCCTTTAACTTTTTTTTTGTTTTTTTTTAAATCTTAATTTTGCATTTCAAAAAAATCATCCAATTAATTTGCAGACATTGTATTTATCTGAAAGCGATTGAAAAATGGGGTGGGTCCTACTTAAATTTGGTTTGGTCCGGAAATGTCTTTAAAATGTGATTAATGGGGTATTAAATAATTCATATTACGTAGCCAGTAGACACCCATGGCCACCATCATGCATGCATGCATGCCAGATGTTTCAGAATATTTCTTTGCACATAATTACATGGAAATGGCTTACTACATTCAGGGTTGGGGAGGGAAGCTTACAATGTGGAGGGAGGAGGAGGAAATGAGCTTCATTAAAAGAAGAAAAGGTGAGAAAATGGGTTTTATAGTTTTTCTTTGTTGTTTGAATGTTTTTTTTTTTTTAATAAGGAAAAAGAGAATTAATTTTCTTTTATTATTTGAATAATTTTATAATATATATATATATATATATATATTTCGATATATTTATAATTTTATCCTTTAATAATAAATATTTAATAAATTAATAGATATATTATAGATATATAAGAATTTTGTTTATGGAAATAGAAATTAAAATAATAATAATAATAATAATAATAATCATCATCATCATCATCATGTAAATGCCTATTTTGATAATATTTGGTATGCGTGGAGTAGTAAATGCCAAATGGGGTTCAGACTGAAGCTCATAAATTATTCATCACCTCGTAATTAACATTCCACACCCACCTCTACTACTTCCCCCTCCCCGATCCGTACCCTTCTTCTTTATACTTTCTTTTCTCATTGTAGAAGTAGCCATAAATTATTACAAGCACATCCTTGAATTTAAAACTAGTACAAAATCCCATATTATTTACTTTGGTCTCCGGTTGTTTCTTCAGACCAATATCTCATCTTCTTCTTCTCTTGCTTTCTCTCCTTCTCTCATGATCTTTCTGCAACTAATAAATTGATATTGCATGAAGTCGACCATGGATGTGGAATATCAAGAAGTAAGTACTATTTATTACATATCATCAAAATATATTTATTCTTCAACTCCTAGTGTACTAGTGATTGCTCATTTCCTTGGCTTTGTTATGGAAATTTAATGATTTTTTATTGTTATTTATGTATGCATGGGGAAGAACTACATAAGGAATTCAAGAGGAGTGCAGCTTTTTACTTGCAGATGGTTGCCGGCTGCTTTTTCTTCTCCAAAAGCTCTTGTTTTTCTTTGCCATGGTTTACTCTCTCTCTCTCTCTCTCTCTCTCTTTCTCTTCGTCTCTCCCTCCGTCTCTCTCTCTCTCTCTCATGGACATGAATGGTTAATTGTATTCATGGAGGTATTAATTAAGATGGGTTGGTGGCAGGGTATGGCATGGAGTGCAGTGTATTCATGAGAGGTATTAAATACAACCCATTGAGTTCTGCAAATTTATAGAAATATTTTTTTAGAAAATCATAATTATATATGAATAAATAAGAAATTAGATTATTACTGTTTTGTTGGAACATAGTGGGTTCATACGAGGAAAAGAGGTCATCAAACAGTACTTTATTTTCTTCAATTAGCATGTGGGTAAGAAAATTATATGTAGAGAGTTGGCAAACAAGGTAGAATTCGGCCAAATTGTATGATGAAATTGGCCTCCAATACGTATCAAGCAGAATTTTGAATCTTTTGATTCGTGGTAATACGAAGCGATTAAGAAAATGGTGATATGAATGGGGGGTCATCGACACATTGTATGTATAGGTTGTGGAGATAGGCTCGTATCTGCGGGATATGCAGTGTTCGGGATAGACTATGAAGGACATGGACGTTCTAGGGGTGCCCGTTGTTACATCGAGAAGTTTGACAACATCGTTAATGATTGCTACGACTATTTCAAGTCGATTTCCGGTATGCATTCGATACATTGAGTACTTGTAACTTTTCGAGACAATTGATAACATTAGAGTCTTGTATTGAGGGGTTTGTTAGATGAGGAAGAGTTGAGGGACAAGGGAAGGTTCTTGTATGGAGAATCAATGGGCGGGGCAGTGGCCCTTTTACTACACAAGAAGGACCCTGCATTTTGGAATGGTGCTGTTCTTGTTGCTCCAATGTGCAAGGTGATCAGATAATGTTGCATCTATCTTTAGCTCTCAATTTGGGGGTCTTTTTTCTTTTTTTCTTAGACTAAGGGTTGTGTCGAAAATTGTAGATATCAGAAAAGGTGAAACCACACCCGATGGTTGTGAAGCTACTGACTAGAGTCGAGGGGATTATACCCAAATGGAAAATTGTACCCACCAAGGATGTCTTCAATTCATCCTTCAAGGATCCAATGAAGCGTGAAGAGGTACTAACTTGTCATATGGTCATGTTAAGCTATCAGTAATCCCGAAAAAATTAAACAGCTTCGATAAGAAGTCCGGGTTTCTTATTGATTTCTCTGTAATGGATATAGATAAGAAGCAACAAGTTAGTGTACAAAAACAAGCCTAGACTCAAAACAGCCTTGGAAATGCTAAGAACAAGCATGGCCCTTGAGGACACTTTACATGAGGTCTTCTTTCTCAACTAGGCCAATCTAAAAGTTATGCCAATATCTTATTTCTCATAGTTAAGAATTTGATATTAGACTTAATTTATAGTGTTAAACAGGTAGTATTACCCTTCTTCGTGCTGCATGGAGAGGCAGACACAGTGACAGACCCAGAAGTTAGCAGGGCACTGTACGAAAAAGCTGGTAGTGCGGACAAGACCATCAAATTATACCCCGGAATGTGGCACGGGTTGACCTCCGGTGAGCCTGACATAAATATCAAGATCGTGTTTTCGGATATCATCAATTGACTCGATCCCCGGATAAATTCTGCTACTAATGAACAAATAACTCACCCTCCTCTTATTACCAAAGTTGGTGAGGGTGAAAACTACTTTGGTAGCCACCCAACATTTCACTCACAACGACCGAGAAGAAAACATCCTCAGGCTAGCTATCTTTGTGGGTTGAAGGGTCGTTTGCTTCATCACTCTGCATTATAATTATAACCCAACCTATTAAATGGGCTTGGCCTTGGCCTTCTGTTATGTAAGCCCCTTCTGGACATTAGAAATAAGAAGATTGGCTCTTGTTGGTCCACCCATAGTACATATCTACATATTTTCTTTTTTCTTGGTCGAACTTATATATTATTATATGTTAATACCTTGGCATGTTCAATTTGTGCATTTGAACTTATCAATTTTTTTTTTTTTCCCATATCAAAATTTTGGATCAATTTGAATACTGGAGTTACTAAAATTCTTACATTAGATAGCCTGATAAGTTACATCACTTGGTGTATAGTAAAAATTAGGTCTTTTGAACTTTTCTGATAGATTCAAGTAACATTTGGTAATTGATATTGTAAAATACAAATACAATACAAATACAATACAAATACAAATACAAATAAAAGAGAATGAAACCAAAATACATCAGAATGGGTGCAGTAATTTTCTAGTAATAAACCTCGCTCTCGATTAGATTAACCTTAATCTTATGCCTGACGATTAATAATAACACAAAGTAATCAAGAGATTGACAGAACTGAAAGTGCCAACTAACTCCAGAAAGCTTCTCACTCTGTTCTGTCTGCTGATGCTGCTCCTTCTGCTGCTACTGAGATTAAGTATACTTTTTTTTTTTTGGGTACAAAAGGGAAAGAAAGAGAAAAACATTCCAGGGATCGATTACTTTGTGGCATTGGTTGAGGCACCTTCTTTGTGGTCCCCAAAAATGCGTTGCCGAAAATCTGAGACCATAAGAGGGAGGCCTTTACGGAGAGGCACCTTGGGCTCCCATCCCAGTAAATCCTTGGCCTTTGTGATATCTGGCTTTCTCTTGTGTGGGTCGTCTTCGGTGTTGGGCCTGTACTCTATCTTCGCATCTGGGTCGATCGTCTCCTGCACAACCTGGACAGAAAATGGTTTGTCTTTTCGGTCAAGTCATGTCTAAATTCAAGAGAGTCGCACAGCAATCAGTTGAATAATATACCTTGGCAAGTTCAAGCATGGTGAATTCACCGGGATTTCCGAGGTTGAAGGGGCCCACATGTTCTCCTTCCATCAGCCGCATTAGACCCTCAACCTAATGTATAACCAAAAACATCACAATAAGCACTGCAATTTTTAGCAAAACTAAGTCAATGCAGCTACTCTTGAATTAGATTAGATAATCAAAATTACCAAACTCATGTCCCTTTTTTTCCCCTTAAATATTATGTCCAGATAAGTTCCGTAATTATCTTGTCGGATCGATAATTTAGCGATAACAAGTAATGCAAAACCAAGTACAATTCACAAACAAGATCATTGACTGTAGATTTTGGTATTGCTTACCAGATCAGAAACGTATTGGAAACTCCTTGTTTGCTTCCCATCACCATAAACAGTAAGAGGCTCCTTCCTCAATGCCTACATTAATTAGTTCAAAAAATAATTAAACAAATATCATATCATAATTTAATTTTATAATTCCTTTTAGCATCATCCTAGTAAAAGTAAATTTTAATTTACCTGCGCCACGAAATTACTAACGACACGGCCATCGTCGATGCACATCCGGGGACCGTAAGTATTGAAAATTCTAGCAATCCTAACCTGCAGAAATGTTAAAAGCTTAAAGTTAGTTCACATAATTAAAAGTAATTAAATGAGAAAAAAAAAACATTAACTTAATAAGGAAAAAATAATTAGTGTAAAGTAGTTATTAACCTCAACTCCAGCACCTCTGTGGTAGTCCATGGTCAACGTTTCAGCCGTACGTTTTCCTTCATCGTAACAACTTCTGACACCTGTCACACGCCCAAACGAACACATTAACACATCCGCTCTCTCTCTCTCTCTCTCTCTATTTCAGTCGACACGACTCTGACCGACTCCAGATTCATAACTGTCATAATTTTATTATGACGTTTTTGCCCTCTTCCCCTTTTTTGTTTTCTAGCCTTTCGTAGGTTTCATCTGGTGCTCCGTTTGCAAAACGTAATCTGAAGGGTGCGATGAATTATACACCGTCCGATTCATCTGACCCGCAAATCATGGGTTTTGACTCAGATCTAGAAACATAGATCGATAGTTACAGCCCCGCTAACATGCACCGTTTCGATGATAATGGAGAAAATAACAGAGAAAGGCGGCGAGGAAAACGACGAAGTATCGCCGGCGATAAACAAAACTAAAGAGGAGAATAAAAGAAGTTGACTGACCGATCGGATTGACGTTTCCCCAATATGTTTCAACCTGAGGATGCTGTAAAGGATCACCGTAAACTTCACTGGTACTGGTTAACAGGAACCGGGCCCCGACCCGTTTAGCTAACCCGAGCATGTTCAGTGTCCCCACCACATTCGTCTTGTGCAGAAAATCAGTTAAGGAAAAGTAAAAATGAAGATGAAACAAAAAACAAAATAAAATTGAAATCGTAATATAGAGCCTGTGCGAAGAGGATATGATCGTCTTAACGGGGTTGAATTTGTAGTGAACAGGGGAGGCGGGGCAAGCGAGGTGGTAGATCTGATCGACTTCAAGGAGAAGAGGCTCGACGACGTCGTGTCGGATGAGCTCGAACCTAGGGTTTCCGAAATGGTGCATGACGTTCTCTTTACGACCTGTGAAGAAATTATCGACAACTATGACGCTGTCGCCGCGAGCAATCAGACGATCAACGAGGTGTGACCCGACGAAACCGGCTCCGCCTGTGACGACGATCCGTAATCCCTTGCGTTTCAGGCCGAGAGGTATTTTCCCGCCTGAATTTATCATGCCGAATCCGGTTCGGTGCTCGTACAGAGGAGTGTGGGAGGACCAACGAGTTGACTCGTGAGTGATGAACGAGTCAGCGATCGCGTCGTAGTGGTTGTCGTAACTGGATTTTGATGAGGGGAAGATGGTGAAACCTAAGGTAGCTATCACAATGCCGACGAGAACGAAGAGGAGTCTTTGCTCTCGGAGCATGTAGCGAATCGGGCGAGTCACGCTGAGCCATGGTTTTGGGGGTTTCGGCGAGTAAGTATCGACGGTGGTTTGGGTCTCGTCGTCGTCGTGTCCCCTGAAAATCAGCTCCGAAACAGCCATCTCTGTCTATCTTTTCCGGAAATTCCTTCTCTGATCCTCTCTTTCTCGTATCTGTAAAGGAGGTAGATCCGAAATGGCCAACCAGTCGCGTTTGAATTCTCTGTACTCCTGGATTTGTATTTAAAATGTGAGCGGTTTAACAATAGCCCTAGATTTTCCTAAATATTACAAAAACTGCCATTTTTCTTTTTTCTTCTTTTTGAGGTTTAGTAACTGGTAAGCATGGATGGCTGTCACACTCACTTGACGACTGTAGGCCGGGATCCAAAATTTTCAAAAAAAAAAAGAAAAAAAAAGTAATTTATTTAATTACCGTTATTAATGTGTAACCATTTTAATTAAAATACCTTTTTAGGGTGTGTTTCTGGTGATTATGAAGTAAGTTACTTATAAAGTAGATGGATTAAGGTTTGGAATTATGTAAAGGTAATTATTATAATTAGATATGTATTAGTTAGGTAATTTTAGGGCGGGAATAAAAGTTCCTTCGGACAGGTATAAGTTAAATATCAGTTCTTAGATGTTACAATTGTCATAACAGTATTGAATCCCAAATTATGACTTTTTTTTTACTAGGGGTTGGCACTTTTGTGCACTTCTAGATATTTATTTATTTAATATAATAATTAATTTAATTATGTACTGAAATTAATTTTGATATTATATTAATTTTTTTTAAAAATTAGGAACTGTACATAAATGGATAAGCTATTTTAAAGAAATTAATTAGAAAAACCTATAAATGCGTATAACATAAGTCTCAAAGGATAAGCTATTTATGTACATACGTGTAAGAAAAATTCTAACATATACTCTTGGAGTCAAGAGTGAATATAGTGAATATTTTAGGATACAAAAAATAAATTTATAATTGATTTTATTGTTTTAAGTTTCGATATTTTGTGTTTACTGATTTCTAATTAGAAGTTAATAACGTTGAATAAATATAATATGAATTGTTGTATTATATTATATAAGCTCACACCTTTGAGATAAATAATAATTTAATATAATATTAGAATAAATATCTTAAATTTAAATTATATTATCTTTTAAATTATTAATTTCACATGTAAGATTTTTTGCTTTCATTTCTTATATTAAGAGATTATATATAAGAAAAAATATTAACACTCGATAAATATAATATAAGATATAGATCTTATCAATTCAAAATTTTGTGATAAATGGTAATTCAACTAATATAAGATGTTTCGCCAAACTAACCCCACTAATTAGCAAGTTAAATGTCCATCTCATGAATGCAATAAATTCTCTTAGTATTAACTTCTCTTATAATTAATCAATTAACCTAACTTATCAAAAAATTTATCGATAAACAAACAAATTTATCAGAATAGAGGTAGCGAAATGAGTCGGATTGGCATGAGCACACTCGACACTACATGAATTAGTCATGTCGGGCCGTGCCATGCTCAACATTAGAGGTTCATGTGTCGACAGGACACGACACTGATTTTTCATGCCAGCACACGGGCCAAAAAAGCTCCTAGGCGCAGGCCTAGGACTGCGCCTAGGTTCTTTGCATGTGGGCTAGCATGTTGTCAGCCCACTCCCACTTTGCAAGCCTCCTAGGCGCAGGCTTAGGCTTGTGTCTAAGCTCTCTCTGTGTGGGCTGGCATGCTGCCAGCCCACTCATACATTTTTTTTTTAATTTAAATTTGAAAATATTTTTTCTCTCATCTTTTTCTATAAAAACATATATTTTTCCTCATAATTTCACACTTTAATTTACATTTTATTCTTTTTCTCTTTAATTTTTCATATTTTTCTCAATCTCCTTAAGTCTTTTTAATTCTTCTTAATCTCTATAATCTCTTGACTCTCTCTAATTTTTTGTCTCAAATTGTACACTCTCAAATTCTCATTCTCAACTATGAAGTTTTCATCGATTGAATTTGAATCATTGTAAGTTATTGCTTGCTTATGTTTATTTTTACGTTTTATTCCATAATTACTAATTTATATTAATAAGTCATAATATTTACTATCATTTTGATATAGGAAATGGATCCCCACCATGAAAATGTTATTGGTTTTGGACGTTTTGGTTACTCCGAGAACGACATAACTATTGAAGACTATATAAATCTACCCGATGACATTGAAAACAATATAGAGGAAACACAAGAAGATACACTAAGTATAACAACATCTGGAAAACGTCAGAAAAATGTTTTTATTTCAAAAGTTTGGAATTGTTTTGAAAAAATATACAAATCAGATGAAAAAGGTAAAATAGAAAGATTTTGTATATCCGAGGTATGTAATAAAAAATTAACTGCAGAAATTACGGGTGATACTGACCACTTAAAATGACATATGAATAAATGTATACCTACATTTGATACAAGTATGACTCAATCTACTCTTGCTTTTCAACCTGATGGTAAGGTTAGTAGTTGGTCTTATGATGATACAAGAGCTAAAGAAGGCTTAGCTAAATTGATTGTTGTTTTTGATTTACCTATAAGCTTAGGTAAAAGTAAATATTTTGAAGATTTTATTAAAGATTATTTTAATCTGCACTATTGTAAAAAAAATAGAAATACAATTAGAAAAGATTTATAATTATATTTTAAAAAATAATGTGATGTTTTAAAATTAGAATTAGGAGTATCTCATGTTAGCATTACATTAACTTCAGATATTTGAAGTTATCAATCTAAACAATATTATTTATCTGCAGTCATACATTATTTAGATAAAGTAATTGAGTATGAACATAACGCTAAAAATATTTCTGAAATAATTTTACAAGTTTTGAGCGAGTTTGATATAAAACAACGTATAATATCAATCGCCTTAGATAATGCTTCTGCGAACACGAGAACTATAAAATTTTTACAATCTCAATTATATGGATATAATGGTGGAATATTTATGCATCAACGTTGTGCTTGTCATGTTAGATGATAAAAATTTGAATATTGAAAATAATTTATTCTTCTTCGAGAAAAGAGTAGGTTGTCTAGGTGAGATCTCATGCAAAAATGGAAGGATAAAAGATATTAGGTGATGAAATAATTATTTGTGCCAATCCTTTAGCCATTTCTTATAATAATGTTTGGTATGATTATACAAAATTCTAACATAGCTTTGTTGTTGATTTTCTTTCATTGAGAATGAATGAAATTGATAGCAACGATAATATCAAGTTTCCACTACCTTTAAGCCACAATTATAAGGATAGTTATGGTAGTAGTCCTACTGTAAGACCGGGTACAACAAGCAAGAAAAAGGAACTAAAAAATCTAAGTCATGTGATTCCTAACAGGCAACAAAAATTAAAGAGTGTAGTATGGAAAACCTTCAAATGAGATACATAGAATGGACACACATTTTGTCAGCATTGTCCATTTTCCGCTTCGTATACGAGTGCCAAGTTTGAGACCATACAAATGAATCACCACTTGACTAAGTGTCAGGGTATTGTACAAAGTGGAGTGATGGATAACCACCTAACGACTAAGAAAAATGACGATGAAAGTAATGTGTTGGTCAACTATAAGTAATTTAATTTAGTCTTAAATATTAAGTTTATTAATATAAGTGTTAATTAATTTTATTTAATTCACATACTAAAACACTTCTATTTAGGTTTGATCTCATCGTCATTAGAGCTGGTATTGTGCGGTGGGTGTTTGGGACAGAGTAATTTTTTAACATAGTTGAACACTCTGTGTTCAAAAAGATGTTTTACTTGGCGAATCCATGTGTCAAAGTATCGACATATTTTATGGTTGCACATGATGCCATAACAATGTTTTGAATGGACAAAGTGAAGACGAGAAGGGCTTTTCAGAAGTTAACTAGTTGAGTATCCTTCACCACTGATATATGGATATCGGTGCATAAAGTAAATTATATATGCATCACAACTCATTACATCGATGAATTGTGACATCTGCATTAAAAAGTATTTTGTTTTAAGCATATAGAAGACCATAAGGGTGCGATAATTGGGCAAATGTTAGATGACAATATTAGTGACATGGCCATAGGTGTAATCGGATGTATAACTGTAGACAATGCATCAACAAATGATGTAAACATTGATTACTTGAAACGCGCACTTTCAAATATGCAGTTGCTATTTGAAGGAAAATTCATGCATTTCAAGTATGTGTTAGGTGTTTAATCCGTTTTATGTTAGATTTTTAGTCTAATTTTTCTATGCTTGTAATTTGACATTCTTTCTTGTATAATGATAGACATGTTTGTCAAATTATGAACCTTATTATGAAGGATGGTTTGTCACCATATATTGAGGAAATTGATAAGATTCGAAAAGTTATAAAATATATTTGAATATCACCGACGCGAGTGAAAACTTTCAGTATATGTTATGAAAAAGAACGTCTTACTTTTGACTCAAAGTTGTGGGCTAATACGCCTACTCAGTGGAACTCCACATACCTCGTGCTTCACAAGGCTAATATGTTTCAGAAGGCAATTGCAAGGTATTTGCATTCTTATTTACATCAAATATAAGCTTTTATTGGTCTCATTTTGTTAGAGCTAATGATTGCTTTCTTAAATTCATGTAGAATGCATAAGGAGGAAATGGACTTCCTAACCAGTCCTACAGAGGTTGATTAGGAAGTGGTGGAAAGATACATATCATTTCTGAAGTCTTTTTTGGTGGAAACTAAGAAATTGTTCAGCATTAGATATCCAACTATTTACATCTATTTCCAGCACATGTTCTATATCACAAAGTTGGTAAAAATGCAACACGTAGTGAACAACTTTATTTCATTAAAGTGGCAAAGCTAATGCTGCAAAATATTATGAAGTATTGGCAAAATTCAAGATTTACAAATGTATTGACGTGTGGTAATGATGCAGGATCCTAGAAGCAAGATGGTGGAGGCTGCTTTTGTTATTGAAATCATTTATGAGGATAATGAGTCACAGGGACAAGCCAATTCAATGATAGGAGATATGCGGCAGATGTTGAGCATTTATATAATATATATTCATCTACGTCTCGTGCACAATCACAATCACAGACTTCGTAGTCCATAGTCTCCATATCGTCTTTGCCTCTAGATGTTACTGATGTCGGGGACCTGGATATGGACTTCTTTAAGGGTTTGTCATAATCCGATGATGATATTCGACTTGCTATAGAGGTAGAGCAATATTTTGATAAAGATAGTTGTATTTCAAATTTTTTAGGCTTTGATATCCTAGGGTGGTGAAAGTTGAATGTGTATAAGTACCCGACACTAGCACAGATTGCTTGAGATATTTTTGTCATTCCAGCTTCTACAATTGCTTTAGAATCCACATTTAGTTCAAGTGGTTATACACTCAGGGAATTCCGTAGCAACCTTAAGCCGAAGACGAATGAGGTGCTTGTATGTGTGCAGAGTTAGATTACGGGTTTGTCATTCTCTATTGTTGGTGTTGGTAATGCTTTAAAAAACTTTGAGGAATAAAAGGTATATTCTTTTCAATTTTTGTTTTTTACTTTTTTAACTTTATCATATATTGTTTCTATTTATATTTATTTACTTTAATATTTGAAATTTTAGGTATCCATTAGGAGAAGCGTTGGTGAGAGAGCTCCATTACCCAAAACTAGAAATGTTATTTTATGCGATTATAAATTGTGTTAGATATTTGAAATTTAGATGTTGTAAGCTTGTAGTGTTGACACAATGACACTTGGGATTTGACTGTATTTGAAATTTGGATGTTATGGTATTGTTGGGTTATGAACTTAATTTAGATTTGAATGTTTTGAACTTTTGATTATAGTATTTAGGTAAAATGATTCTTTTAGTGGTTATAATGTCAAATTTTTGTCTTCAAATATGGTATTATTATTTATTATATATAAAGACAACTCTATATGTAATCATAATATATCCTTATAAATCTTAATCTATATAACATAATACCAAAATTATAGAAACAAAGAATAACATTAACAACTTTCAGTTTACCGAACACCAGATCACACCGATTGAGATCGATTGATTGGACAGATCAATGTAGTTATCGTCAATGTTGATATGCAAATCAATTAGTTTCCAACTTCGATGCAAAAGTCGATTGCGGCCGGTTTCGGTTCGATTTTTTCCCAAATCAGCTTATGCATAACCCTACGACAACCTAGTACCAAGAAGATTCTTCACAATTAAATAAATTTTTTTCCTAATCAAAAGACTGCACCATTTTGAAAATAATTAAGCAACAATTATATTGCTTTATTGAGAGAAACAAATAATGACAAATAGAAGAAGTAATATCCGAGATGAGATGTGGTTTGATTATAAGATTGTAATAAAAAATCTTAAACTCAGAAAATCTAAAGTATATAAATATTTATAAATTCCGAAATATACTTTTAAAGAACTACATCATTTTATAAAGTTATAATTTTGTAATTGCACTCTTAATATTAAATTAAGGCCATTAAATTTACTTAATATCGACAATTAGATTTACTAATTTAAAAATCACTATAAAGAGTGACAACTATTTATACCTTTTATATAATAAAACTTACTCAAGAGGATATTTTAAGAAAAAAGATGTAAATTTTACTGATAGATTAAGAATTAGCTATATACGCATATGCATATGAATTTCTCCACTTTTAATGCTATTTTCCCTCGACGCTCACGTGATCACGTCCACAATAAAAATCCTTTTAACAAAAGCTTTTGCTTATGTGACCAAAAGTAGACACAAATTACATTTTATCGCATGTTTGATTGCATTTCCAAGTTGAGATCGATAATGAGTAATAGAATGAATGGATATTGCAATTTTCTCATGTTTCTCATCTCTAACCTGAGTTCCCACCTCTAACAAAAACTTTTACCAAAAAAAAACAAAAACAAAAACAAAAACAAAAACGTGTAGAACTTTCCAAAGTTTGGGGCTTATCATTAAAGATGATAGATACTAAACATGATTAGCTGTGGAATCTAATAAGTCCATAGATCCATGTTTTAGGTAATGGGCCCAGCTGGTCCTAAATCTAAACAACAATCCTACAAGTAATTCGAACCCAACTGCAAAAAAAGTTCAATAAGTTAGGATAACGAAGATACCACAAAATGAAGAAAGTGCTAACTCATCGATATGATTTTTCACTTTGTTTTGGTATCTGACTTCAATTCTCCTTTTATTTCTTAATTCATTAAGACATGTTCAAGATAATATTTTCCTTATCTATTGAAATACATATTAACTTATCCGGTCACCCATTCTATCCATATCCCACAAGGTTTAACAATGAAATGGTAAGCCTCATCCATAACCTTAAATTCGGATTCGGATTCGAGTTGTAAGAAAACTAGAGGAAATGATAATCTTTTATTAATTAATTTAATCTTTTAAAAGGTGCATTAGAATCATTTGAAAGTAAATCTTTGTTTATCCAGATTGTTACTAAAACATCTTTTTAGTAAATCTATTTTTAAAAAATCGGCAGTAGTAACAGTGGTACCGGAGAAAGTAGACATGAAAGTATCCAGATTTATGTGGCTAACTTTTTGTGCAAATTTGGATCCAATCTTGAGTCTATTCTTCAGATCGAAGTTTCATTCTGATAACCTTACCGGGAAAACTTGTCCATGGGTTGGGTAAAATTTGCCATCAGGGTCCCCCCCTAGCCTCCAATTTCAAAATATCTGGTAGAACACGTATCGAATGGTTCTATTATGACAAAAGGATGTGTTCTCAATTCAAAAGCAAGTTTTTTTTTTTTTAGTTGTCTGACCTAACATCTTTTGTACAGTACTATCTCAACCTAAAAGAGGGACCATTCATTATAATCCGCCATGCAATTTTCAATAATGTGCTATAATATAACAATTATAAGCTTCATGAATTTATAATTTTATATTCATAGAGGATTCAACACCATTTTATTTTGAGCTTGTTTGTAACCATACCATTTCAAACAAGACAGCCATGTCTTTACCCAGAGTCTCTAATAAGAGGAAGCATCTCTTAATCCCAGCATAAACCATTATGGTTCACTCGGATCATTTGAGATATCCCTCTCTCGTGAGAGTCTACAATTTTCGAACATCTTCTAAACCGGTCGATGCAAGTTTATGAACAAGAGCAAGAGCATTACTAGTAACATAAGTAACTTTAACAACCCGATTTTGGAGCGATTTAATTTGATTGTTATTATTACCCTTTTGCCCATCATCGAACCCATCGATGCAAGTCTCTCCATCAGTAAGTGCAGCACTAATCCATGTAATCAAATCACTCAATTGAGCATCAAAAGCATTTTTAGTCAACCTTCTGAGTAGACCAAGTGATCTATGGAGTTCATCGATCCCATTTTCAAAGCACTCAATGCAATCTGAAAGAGCAACCTTGTTTCTCCCACTAAAACTGTGAAATGACTCAAGTTTTCTCAAGTACTGAACTACGCTTTTTGTCTCGTTTACAGTAACCGAGACGCCTGCTCTTGCCCACATGGTAGAGCTTCTCTTGGCAATGTTAGAGTATGGAGATAGTGAGCGAATACAGAGCTCAGTATACTGTGTCACACTACACGCATCTTGGACATAGCTATGGCTATGATTACTATCTGATAATGATCGAGCTGAATCTGTTAGCAATGAAAGGAGCAAGACAGCTAGAAAAATGTACTTCACCAAAGCCATTCTCGTTCTAGCTAAAAGATTTCAATGTTAAAAGGGGGTCTTTAGATAAAATTTTGAGATAATACTGTTTGGAGTTTCCAAGGTGGGTTTTATAAAGGTACAAAGAGTAAAGTTAGCTGAGTTGGAAAGGGTATTGGAGCTTTTTCTTTTCTCTTTTTTGCAGATATTGTGCTACATCATAAGGCAAGGGAATGGTGAATGCAATAAAGAAGTGTTTGAGTGGGTGGAAAATGAGCTAGAAAGGTGAAGAATACATGTGAATGGGTAGATGAGTTTCTCATGAACTTGGGATGAGAAAATTTAATTGTATGATCAATGGAAAGTAAAGTTGGACAGAATTAATTACATATGCTGATAGCCCTAGAATTGAGTTTGATTGGGATAAATCCGGAGCTAAGAAGAGGTTCTACTTATCTTCATTTATGACCAGTGTTCACATAAAATTAGACTCCTTAATCAAGCTTGGGTGAGGCAATAATTTTGAACAGGGCAGATCAACCTAGGTTAAAAAGGGTCATTGTCATAATCTTCATGCATTAGTTCATGTGATTGCTTTTGAATTATAGGTTTTTAGTTTGCATGAATGTAACAATACCACCTTCTATATATTCAATAGGCTTCAAATAAACACTTTTACCTTTATCTAGATTCATACAGATCTCGAAATTTCAATAGGCTTGTGAAATTCTGATATCCCACATAAAGAACAAAGAAAGAGATTTGTTGCGTACAAGATTTATCGGGAGTTTACAATTAGATTTTACGAGCTTAAACATCTTCACAGATTTCAGAGTCAAAATTCAATATTTTCTTCCCAATTCATATAAAACATGCAGAAGGAGTATTATTCATAGCCAAGTAAAATCCAAAGTAGCTCTCATTGAAGAAATCAAACTGACCTCTAATCCCAATAGAGAAAACAAGCTTTCTAGTGTTACAAAAAGTTCTTGCAGAAAGAAAGATTATCCTGTTAAAAGGGGCAGGGAACCCTGTAGATGGAAGGGGAATTGTTTGATGACAATAGTTTACACTAGCCAAGAGCATGGTAATTGAATCAAGAGGGAAAATTATACTAACAGAACAAAACTATTAATTAAGGAGAAAAAAAAGTAATAAAAAGAGAAGGCAAGGACCTCTCTGACTATCCAGATTTCCGAAGAATCTCTTCTGAAGGAACCTCAAGTGTTGCACCCAAGTGCTCTTTACTCGGCTTCACTTCTGCAATGCAAGTGAAAAAAGCGAAATAGTATCATCCAAAAACTTGAAAGTGATCAAAAAAAAGCTAATCCATCTATATCAAATTCAAGAGACGAAAAATAAATGATTTGAATCTTCATCGAAGAACGGAAAAGGCTTCATACTTTCACAACTCTTTCGAAATTGTCAATACAGCTGATGATTTGAACTCGAGAGGCAGCATTTGAAGCTAGAAAGAGAGAGTGAGAGGGAGAGAGAAATAAAGTACCGTATGCACCACTAGAGCTGAGCTTAGCTTGGATGATCATGGTGGAGATGAAATCGGAAGCCTCGCGAGCCTCTTCGAGCAGTTTCTGGATCTCCGTCTCCGATCTGACATCGCGATTCTCTTCGAATTTCCTGCGCACCTCAGCAGCTGATTCCCTCAGCATCAATGAATCGCCGGCGAACGATTTCCTCGTCGCCCTTAGCACCGCCCTGTACGCCCTCACCACTTCTTTCACCATCTTCCTTTTTTCCTTCCCTTCTTCAGACGTCCGTCAGTTTTTTTCCCTACGAAAACAGTCCTTATTACCACGATGTCGTTCCACTGTAAACTAACTCCTTTTTATTAATATATATATATATATATATATCACGAGCAGTCTAAGTAGTTCACCAACTCGTGTTAGTTCCGAAATCCTCCCATCCTTCAATTGCAAAACCCTAATTCTGCATTTGTGCTTTGGAATCCATCCGTAAGTACTAATTCGAGTCTTGTATTTACTTTTTTTTTTAATGGATCTGTGTTCTTGATGTACTTGAGAGGCTAAGAGTCTGATTCGAACAAACGTATAGAACAAATCGGGATATGGATTTGTGCATTTGCTTCGGGGTTTTCGTCTTATAGCTATGTAACTAGGTCTTTTTTTTGTCTCTCCTTTCTGTTCGTTTCTGTGATTTATCTTCTGTTTTCTTTTCTGTACGTGTATGTATTAGGGAAAATGAGTAGCCGTGCAAGCAGAACACTTTACGTGGGGAATCTTCCTGGTGATATTCGCGAGAGAGAAGTGGAAGACTTGTTTTACAAGGTAACTCGATGAAAGCTGCTGTTGAAATTTTCTGGAACGCATGAAGAAATCTTATGGTTGAGTTGTTGAAGTGCACTATTGAGGGATCAATCGTTCATTTTTGGGTGGAATTTGGTATCATAATGAAGGAAAATACATAAGTTGATATAGTTAAAAAGGAAAAATTATTTGCATGGTCTCTTCATCTTCCAACAATTTACTTGCAGTATGGTCGCATAGTTCAGATTGACCTGAAGGTTCCACCAAGGCCCCCTGGGTATGCATTTGTTGAGGTGAGTTCCCTTAAAGTTCCATTGCTTTTATATGCTTATCAACACCCTTGTTCATCTTTCTGTTGCCTGCTCTGTAGTTTGAAGATGCTCAAGATGCCCAAGATGCAATTCACAGACGTGATGGCTATGAGTTTGATGGCCATCGATTAAGGGTTCGTCGTCAGATCCTATGTTGCACACATTTTCATTTTTCACAGAAGTTGTATTTGTAAACCTATTGTGGTTTCTAATTATAGGTGGAACTTGCACATGGAGGTCGTGGACATTCATCTTCAAGTGACTGCTATAGTAGTTATAGCAATGGTCGGGGTGCCCGTGGAGCGTCAAGGCGTTCTGATTATCGTGGTATTCTATCTTCTTTGTGGAGCTATGATAGTATTTGGTTGCATATGATGCCTCTGAATTATTTTCTTATTTTTCCATGCAGTCTTGGTCACAGGATTGCCTACGTCTGCTTCATGGCAAGACCTTAAGGTGATCCTCATACTCATCTAGTTGGGTTTGAATCTGTGTATGTTCATGAGTGCTATCACTTCCCTCATTCAATATTGACCTTACCTCTTTACAATTTCTAGGATCATATGCGAAGAGCAGGGGATGTATGCTTCTCCCAGGTTTTCCGTGATGGAAGTGGTATGATACATCCAACTACTTGTAAATTATAATTAGTTCTACTGATCCCTGGACAGAAGGTGGAGACCCGCGCTTGGGGGGCAGGTGGCGGGGGGCGGGGTTCTTTTTAATATAATGTGTTGGTTTCCAGTGCATATATAATTGCTGGTTGAATGCTCGCTAGTATGGTTTGTGGTAGTTGACTTGTGTGATAATATTTTTGTAGGCACAACAGGAATCATTGATTACACAAACTATGATGACATGAAATATGCAGTAAGTTATCCCCCTTCCACCTCTTTATCTATCAGCCGATGTCTTAATGGCCTTTGAGACTATAGATATGTCCTTGACATCTCGTGCACTTGCTACTACAGATTAATAAGCTTGATGACTCTGAGTTCCGGAATGCATTTTCCCGGGCGTATGTTCGTGTATGCACTGAACTTATTTCATGTGAATGTTTCTTACCTTGCACATCGGTCTGATAGGTAACTATATCATGTGTTGATAGGTGACGGAATATGATTCGAAATGCGATCTCTCTAGGAGTCCGAGTCGTGGGCGATCATATTCAAGGGGCAGAAGTTATAGCCGCAGTCGTAGTCGGAGCCAGGGTTACAGTAGGAGCAAGAGCATGAGCCGGAGCTTGAGGTTTGAATATGCTCCTATAATTAGGATCTTAGCTTGTGCTAGAATTTATGTAGATTAAATTCTCTTGCTTTGCAGAAAATCTCCTAAGGCCAGATCTTCACGCCAGTCACCTGCTAAATCTCGTTCAAGGTCTGCTTCTCTGGCCCATCCTCGATCAAGGTCTCGTTCTCTGTCAAGGTATGCACAAGTTTCTCTGTTTTATATGTGAAGCTTATCCTTATTTCTACTGTGTGTGATCCTCAGGTCCCATTCTTCTTTCTCATATGGACTGTAATAGTACTTCTGTTGTTCTGTTCCATTCTACTTTATTTTTCCATTTGAGGCATCCACAGGGGATGAATGCATTCTGTTTGTTATTCCGGGTTCTAATTAGAGTTCTGAGACAAAATAAACGTGGTGAAACTGAACGCAAAAAGATTTAATGATTGAAATTATGAGTTAATGGTGTTCATGTCTGCGGGTGCATTGAGGCAGTTTTTGGGAAACTTTTCTAAACCTTTGCTAAATACTTTTTCGTTCTTGGTCACTAATTAATTTTTTTGCTCGTCATATTTAAATACCTGCCTCAGGAATGCTTTTTCAGTAGATGGGGTGATTGAGAAAATGTACTGGCCTATAAGTATTCGTTTTTCGTTCCTTTTATATGTATGAGAAATACTTGTTTGTTTTTTTTAGATATGGATTAATGCAGCAAACGGGGAATTGGATATTAGAATCTTGATGGGATAATGGTTCAGTTGCCTGCAATGCTTTTGGTTATGGAGGTATGCTGTTTTTTAGACGGACAGCTTTGAAACCTTCTGGTACCTCTGTTCTAATGCTTTTAGCATTGCAATGTCCATCGGTGCTAGATTGGGAAGGAGATTATGGATTTCAGTGATAGAGCTGGATATCTTGACCCTAGTTGCCATGGAATTTGGAAGTCACCATCGATTTCATTTTCATTTTCTGCTTCAACGTTGGACAAGCTAATAGGATGCGCCATCTGGAATGATGTGGACTTCTGGAAGAATGCTCTCTCCTGTCCACTAATGTCATAATAACAAGTTCTCATGGCTTCATTTAGATTACCTAATATCATCTGAAATCATACGAATTGAGCTAGCGTTTTCTTTGTTGAGCTGCTATAATGTTATTACCTTTTCTTTTCCTTTTTTCCCTTTATCTTGCTATGAAGTGGAAGTGGCAAATCAAGGCTCTTGGATCAAAACTGGTAAAAAAGAGCGTGTGAATTTTAAATTTGGTTGTTTGTGGAACTTTTGCAGATCTCGCTCAAGATCCAGATCTCCATTGCCTCCTGTAAGTTTTTCTCTCTTCCTTTCGTTCTTGGTATTGCATCTTGGAAGTTGAGCCCCTTGGTACATCGTCTGGTTCAATGATATTCTCCAATAGGCGTTTGAAGTTTCTTCTACAAGATTTTCTTTTGTAGCTTCTGTTTTGATCAGACTTGTTTACCTTTATGGGCTTATTATTCTCTCTATCTGGAGGTTAACTTCATTTGGTTCTATATTGACTTTTTTTTTTCCCAATCTTTATCCTTTGTCTCACTCAACTTTGACAGAAGGAGAAGCGCACAAGTGAAAGCCCAAAAGGGTGCAGTGCAAGCAGGGAGCCCAAGCAAGAGCAGGAGCAGGAGTTTATCCCGGTTCTCTTTAGAACTCCTTCTTTTACCATGCTATATCCTTTACAATTTCATTTCATCAACCTTTGACTTTCCCCTGCAATTTTGATTTAAACGTCTGACAGATGAGGATGGCTAATTGACTCTCGCTGCTGTGAATGAAGCCCTGAGGTTTCTCGATGCTGTCAATTGCTCTTTAGGAGACTCTTGTGTTTAAGTATAAACTGCATGTATAATTATCTCGTCTTCCTTTTGAAACTTTTCTACTCGGGATGTTAAAAATGGTTCTTCTAAACATGAGTTGACGCTTACTGCTTGGTTAGAATAAGAATGTAAACATGATCTTGAAACTTTACTGGCTAGTTGGTATGCGTGTGATCTTTCACTGATTCTCACGCATCTACTCGTTGGATTTCAAAAATTAGAGAATACCCATTGTGTCTACATGCCACTAATTCAGTTGAGGAAATTGTTGGATACAGCGTAAGATCTGGATACAGCATCATTGTTGGACAGAGGGCGTGGGTCTTAAAGTTGTGTGGTCTGAAAAAACACAAGAAAAACGAGTGGTGGGTTAGTATGTGGTGTGGTCTGAACCACACATTGCTGTATAGAAGAGAAACCGAGACATCGGCCTGTGTCCTCTTCTTCTTCTTTTTCACCATTTATATAACGCCATAATAAATGTAATTTTAGGTTGTAATTTATAATAATTCGGTGTATTTTTATAGTAAAAGCTGATCCTGAGCTTTTGAACCTCTGCCTAAATACGTTGAAATGATCTCAGCTGATATAAAAATAATCATGATCGATTTTTTAAAATATTTTTAGATCAAATTTTGACCACAAGAATTGTATCTTTCTAAAGGCTGCTGCTTTCTAATAAATACATACTGCCCCCTATCACCATTATATATCATTTCTTGTCTGCCTGAAAGCGATGTTTCACCATTATATATCATTTCTTGTCTGCCTGAAAGCGATGTTTCGATCATACCCCCGTAAAAAAGGAGAAGGGTAGTAATATTTCTTACGTTTTATGGAATTTCAATGATTTTAAATTGAAAATTTTGCGCCGATGTTTCTGTGGTCTCTCTCCATCTCTTTTCTCCGTTCAATAAACAATCCATTTCATACTCTAATTCAATACCCACCTCACAAATTGACTGAATTTTACTAGAAAACCAACGTAATCTATCCCTCCGTTTTTTAGATTTCACACAGAAAAGTAGATAATCCCGCTAAAGAGGAGGAAGGAGGAGCCATAGAAACAGGGGAAGCAGAGAGGAATTTGCTAAGCAGTCTAGAACCTTTAATAATGAAAGAAACGGGTTTTTCGAGGCTGTCCGACGACGTCGTTTTCAACATTCTCTTCAAGCTAGAAGACGATCCACGTAACTGGGCCAGACTGGCCTGCGTCTCCACCAAATTCTCATCTCTGATCCGCACCGTTTGCTGGAAATCTAAATGCATCAAAACCGTCCCTTCACTCGTCGCCGACCTTCTCTCCGGCAACACTTCCTCCTCCCCTCCCGGCGGCTGGGCTTCCCTCAACAAGCTCGCCGTCTGCTGCCCGGGTCTCCACCATGCCGGTGTTCTCCTCGACAACTCGGATTTTGGCCTAGAACGCGAACTCGGCCCCGATCAAGACTACGTCAGATCAAGCTCGTCTCAACTGACTCATAACCCTCCTTCAATCCAATTCGATTTGAACCCTTCTGCGGCTGACTGTTCTTGGTCCCTCTACGATGATCTCTACTACGACACGATTTACGACGGCTCTGAAATGCAAATCCAAGAGGGTCCACAAATCGGTGAAGGAACTGAAAAACGGGGGGTTTCTATTTGTGAAGAAACAGAGTGCTCCGTTTCGAAGAAGAAGAGGAAGAATACTAGTAGTCGTAGATCGATAAGATCACATGTAGCCTCAGGCATCTGGAATTTGAGCAGAGAGCAAGGGACCAAGCTTCTCCACAGCCGATTCAGAGGAGATTGCTTGTACATTTGCGATTGGCCGGGATGCGTACACATTGAAGAGAGGAGGACTTACATGGTTTTTCGAGGGTTTTTTAGGAATTTCAAGGAATCCCATGCATGGAGAACGATTAAAGATGGGAATAGGAGTAAGATTGATATCAGCTGTGCGTTTTGCTCTTGCAGTGAGACATGGGATTTGCACTCTGCTTTCTGTTTGAGACGGGTTTTTGGTTATCACGAAGATGGCGAGCTTGTTGTTCGAGCTTATGTTTGCGAAAATGGACATGTTTCTGGTGCTTGGACTGATCAGCCATTGTACTCTTGATTAAGCTGGAGATTTAAGAAATGTAAGATGAATTTTTATTTTTATTTTTCCTGTAATGAAGAACAGGGGAATGTGTGATTTATCTGTTAGGTTTAAATTTGTTCGAAGTTTTGTCTGAAATTTGGTATTGTAAATCTTCCTCTTTGTCATTTAAAATAAACCGGCAAGGCGATACACATGAAATTTCAAGCATGGGTATGAGTCTTTCTATTCATTACATTAACTAAATATATAAAAAGGGGTAGCAATTTGCATATAAGAACAGGATTCAGAGCGGGGAAGAAGTATCTGGAGGAAAGGCAGCAGATCGTTTGTTTTCAAGTTCAATATCAAGAAGAGTGACTTGTTGTGTCTCTTGTCCCTTCAAGAAACGGGAGTACCAAGTAGCAGAGAGCTTGGGTGTTCTTTTCAACTCGGGATCATCCAAATCAACGTAGAACAATCCGTACCCAGACTGAAAGCCGGTTATTAACTCGAACACGTCAAGGAATGACCATTGAAAATACCCTTTTGTGTTTGATCCATTCCTTCAAGGTTTATAACAAACAAACAAGCAGACATAAATCACTTAGATCATGTTCAAACAATTATGTTGCAATTGAGAGATACTTATACCTCAAAGCATCAAGTACAGCTCCAATGTATGCACCTAAATATTTCACCCTCCCTACATCTTCCATTGTTGAATTTCTTTGCATCTCCTGACCTAAACAATACATGTAAGAAAGTATCTTAGATTATAGACCATTTTTCAGGCCAGATATGATAGAGACAGAGACAGAGACAGAGACAGAGAGAGTGAGACCATTTTCATGAATATAAATAAGAGGGTTGCCATAAGCTTGCTTGAAGTACTCCAAAACTGCTTGCATGCCCCATGGTCTAACAGGGAACTGCATAACAGCTTGCTACTCATAAAACTTCACCAATTAACAAGTCTAAACCCAAAAATGTTACATAATAACAAGCATATATCTTACCTCTCCTAATCCTAAGAAATTCCCACCTGCATTTTTAACACGAAAATGAGTTGAGGTAACTTCCATCATATCCTACTATCTCCGATACGGAAAAAACCATAAACGCATACCAGAAAACGTCACTCCCACATCGAGAAAGAAGTCTCTGTTTTCAATCATAAAACTCTCAGAGTTGTCTTTCACATATGAACTCATGTAATGAATCACCCCTATGTAGTCAAAAGACCCCTTTATTAGCCTCCTCTCACTCTTACTAAACTTGGGTAGCCTTGAATCTACCACTTTCTTCATTGTTTCTGGATAATCCCCAAAAACCAATGGATTCAGAAACCTGCAAATCCTAATCACATACATGTAAACCGAAAAATGTCGAGCAAAATGAAAGAGTGAATACAAGGATTTGTAACTTACCAACCCATGAAGAAATCTTTGGCTCTTTGAGCTGCAGCAATATCTTCTTCCCTATCCGTTATAGGGACAGGCCATATGGTATAAAGGCTCAACCCTATAATCCCATTTTGCTTCTCCTAAACATTCAATGTATCTTCAAATTTGATGTCTAGACTATCTTATTACTAATTACTTGATAAGGTTGGTACAAAATGATAATTTTACCTGATACTCGTTCTTATACAATCTTGCAGCTGAACCGTGTGCTAAAAGAGCATGATGAGCAGCAATGTACGGTTCGGTTGAAGAGTTTCCTCTAGAGCAGTTAAATACTCCGAACGGAACTGAACACCGCTGAGGTGGCACAATTCCGACATCGTAACCGCCAAAACTGAGTACGTTCGGCTCATTCAGAGTTGACCAGTACAACACTCTATCTCCAAACTCTCTGAAGCACATATCAGCATATGCTGTGAAATCTTTTCTGCATTTTTTTATTTTTTATTTTGTGAGAGAAATTATGTTATTTTGTGCATTTAGACATTGAATAAATTTTTTTTTTTTTTTTTGAAGTTCAAAATATATTTTTACACAATGTTTGGACTGAGCCAGCCTCCGTACTCATCTTCAAGTACTTGTGGAAGATCATAATGGTGTAATGTAACATGTGGTTGGATTCCTGTTCAATAAATAAAAACATTATCTAAATTTTTCTTTAAGCATATGACCCGAAATTCATGTACTAGATTTATGAATACCGTGAACAACTAATTCGTTGATGAGATTGTTGTAATATTGTAAACCCTTCGGATTGATGGGGCCTCTGCCATCTGAAAAAAAAAAATTGAAAACAAGATTTTGATGCAACTAGTTTTTGTTGGTATGAATCAATTTGGTGAAAAAATTTAAGTATACTTGGGATAAGTCTTGACCAAGAGATGGAAAACCGGTAAGCGTCAAGGCCGATATCGGCCATGAGTCTCACATCTTCCTGGAAAAATAAAATCCCACCTAAGTATTCGCAAGGAGAATAATCATATATATTCTTGTAATAAAACAAATGCATATATATATATATATATATGTATTCTGGACTGAGGCACCTTATACTTGTGATAGCCATTACATGCTACATCACCATTTCCTCCAGGAACAATCCCAGAATGAGAAAAGGTATCCCAAATGCTAGGAGTCCTCCCATCTTCATTTGCTGCTCCCTCTACCTTCCCCAGATATCAATTAACTTGTCTATTACAAATCATAATTCTTCTCAAACAAACAAGAAAATAAAATAGAAAAAGAAGACCCATTGAAGGACCTGATAAGCAGAAGTGGCTGAGCCAAAAATGAAGTCAGGTGGGAAGTCAAGTCTGCTATAACCATCTGATGCAACCACTTCACCTACATTTAGTATTAAACTTGGTACAAGAACAAGTGTCAGAAAACAGAGCCTTGGCATGTTTCTTTGTTATTGTTTCTACTTTTCCTTCCTTATTTTGTTGAGGAAGGAGGAGAGTAGAAGACTGGTAGTAGTAGTAGACAGAGAGACTCTAAAGAGTCCCAAAATGGTTGGCTCTCCGCTCAGTTATTATCATCATTTATAAACCTCCAAGTTACTTTTCCTCCTCTTTATTTATTATTTTGTCTTTTGTTTTTTGATTTGTTCTGTTTTGATGAGAAGAGGAAGATTTGGACATTTGTGAATGATGATAAAGCAGAGCAGAGCAGAGAGCCAATCAATTTTTTTGGTTCTTACCCATTTATTGAATCTCACTCTCTTATTCTTCTTCTTCTCTACTACTCCTCCTACAAACAAGGAAAGGAAAAAAAAGAAAAGAAGAGAAAATGTCAAGGCTTTGTTTACTGATGCTTCTTCTTCTACTACACTTGTTAAGTATTGGTGCAGAGAGTTATAGCAGACTTACTTCCCACCTGACTTCATTTTTGGTTCGGCCACCTCTGCTTATCAGGTCTCTTTTTTTTTTTTAATAAATATTTTAAAGAGAGAGATAGTGATGGGCAACATAAATTTGATATTTGATATATGGTGAAAGGTAGAAGGAGCAGCAAGTGAAGATGGGAGGAGTACTAGCATTTGGGATACTTTTGCTCATTCTGGTTTAGTTTTCTCTCTCTTCTTGTGTTTCAATACAAAAAAAAAAAAAAATTGCATTGGATTCTCAAATTTCTTCTTATCCGGGCACTGATAATTTTCAGGGAATGGTCCTGAAGGAAATATAAGGTCCCTCTTTCAACCATCTTTTTAGTTGTAGTTATATATTCTCTTTGTGGTTAAAGGGTTGATAATATTTCAGGAGGATGTGGTTACAGATTTTCCATCTCTACTTAGTCAATAGAGATAACTTTAATAGAGAGTAATTGTCTGATGATATTATGTTGTTGACGTATATGTCTAGACTTACCATTAATACATATTGCTATGTGCTCTTTCAATTACAAATTGATTGTCGCAATGAATGCAAATTGCTAGCACAAATTTTGACCACTTTGGAATATCCTCTCAGAATTATTGTAATCATTATGTCTCTTCTCCATATTTATTTAAAGCTATAAACTCAAATTCCATAGTAGATATGACTATCATAGTTTGTTTAGAAGATTTTTAAGAAACAGCTGCACCTGCTAGTAAACTTAGCCACTCGTAAATTTTGAATCTTTCATATATGATACCCAGTTTGCATCTGTGTACCCTTCTAGTACAGCTAGATATTATAGTACAGTCTATAACTACGAGTATAGTGTAAGTACCTTAGTACTCTCACAATTCCTTTCCAATGCCATGGATTACTCGTATATATGCTCAGTTTGCTTATTGCATAGGCTAAATCGGGTCTTGTACAACTTGTGAAGTACATCAGACTACCTATCACTCAATAGTACTTTACTTGAGAGATATATTCGCCTTTATTTTTACTCATGTGCAAACTGACATCAATAGGTGTTCTTGCTAAATTTTTTAAGAATTTTATCTACGTAATGAAATTGACTTAGATTGAGTTCGTTTGATGTCCTTGAGATTTTGATTCCCAAAATGACATCGGCTAGATCCATATCTTTCATGTCAAATTTAAAATTTAGCATATTCTTCATAGATTTTACTATATTATCTCACTTCCAACTATGAGCATTGACCAACGTAAGGCACAAAATAACTTATCCATTTTATGTAGTTTTCACATAGACACATTTGTCACACTCGTTGATTTTGAAACCATTAGCTATCATTGTGTGATCAAATTTTTTATGCCATTGTTTTGGTGCTTGCTTTAAGCCATATAAAGATTTCACTAGTTTACATACTTTTTTTTCTTGTCCTGATTGTTCTGTGTAGATTTCTTCATTTAAATCTCCATTAAGAAAAGTTGTTTTCATATCTATTTAATGTACTTCTAGATTTCACAAGTATCATTCTAATGGAATTTCTTCTCGTTACAGGAGAATATGTGTCAAAGTAATCAAGGCCTTCTCGTTGCTTGTATCTCTTAATTACAAGTCTAGGCTTGTACTTGTCACTTGACCCATCAGCTTTCATTTTTCTCTTGAAAATCCATTTGGACTTAGAGGCTTACTACTTGGAGAAAGATCTACTAACTCCTAAGTATGATTTTGTAAAATGGATTCAATTTCATTATTGATAGCCTCTTTATATAAGAGACTTTCAGATGAATTCACAGCTTCCTTAAAAGTTTGAGGTGAACCTTTCAATAGGAAAATTAGAAAATTTGGACCAAAAGATTTTTTTGTTCTAGCTCTTTTGCTACGTTGAGGTTTAATTCAACCTCTTGTTCATCTTCTTGTTCTTAGTCCTGACTATTTTTACTAGTAGCCTCAATTGCTCATTTAGACGAACTCGATTCCGCTTGGCATTTCTCTCAAGAATGAAACTTTAACGATGAAAATTAGATCGAAATCGATTTGGTTCATGTTCCATAATGCATGTTAGAATTGTCTCACATCGTTTAGCGAGAAAAAATATGGTGAGTTTATAATTAAAAAGTTTTATCTTTCTCTATAATGCCTTTTAAGAAAAAAATAGTTAGATTTTAAAATTTTAATATAGTATCAAAATCAGACTTAAAATTAAGCAAATGTATCCACACTCCATTTCGCAAAATACCTCTAATGCATTGTGCCACTTGTTGGGCTTTTGGAATGACATGTCCATAAGTGAGGATAGTGTTGGAATTATTCAACATTGCTTAGGGAAAATAAATTTGGTGAATTTATGATTAAAGAGTTCCATCTTCCTCTATAATAACTTTTAGAAGAATAAATAACTAGACTCTGAAAATTTAATGATGAACTAAATCTATTTTGATCTTCTTCAGGGTCAAGAACAATCTGAAATCGATATAGTTAGACAAGTAGATCTGGTCCAAATGTGGAGTAGATTGAAATCGATTTAGTAACATAGGTGGCAATAATGGTAGAGGTGATGGTGGTGCTTTGGGTTTGGGGGTGGGAACAAGGATGGATGAGGTGGTGGATATGAGTTGGGGAATATGAAAATATAAAAGTATTTATTTTAGATTTTGGGGAGGAAAATATAAAATATCAAAACCCTAATAAATGAGAAAAGGAAAAAAAAAATGAAAAAGGAGTTTAATTTAAAATTTAGATTATTATTTGCTAACATAATAAATTGTGTGGGGTCAGATTGAACTGACATACCTATTATTATGTGCTTTGTATTGGGATTCATAAAATTTTGGTAGTTCAAAATAATTTTAGATACTATAATAAACTCCTAAAATTTATTTTTATTATAATAAATCCCAAAAAATTTATCATTATAACTAATATCTTAATTTAAAGATTAATATAATATATTCCAAAAAGTTATTTTTCTATTTATTTTAACAAAATTATCCATTTGTCTACCATCCAAATTTATTCTTTCTAGCCCGGGTGGAGTAAAAATATAAAATAAAATAATTTAAGAGAAGACAATTAAGATTTTAAATATAAAAAAAAATAAATTTGACGACAGATACATAAATCTATATTATGGTTATTATAAAAAAAAAATCCGTTAAAATAAATGAAAAAATACTAATATAAGTTTATTATAAATTTTTGAATCAGCTTATAAATAAATTTTGAGGAATTTATTATAATAAAAGTCAATTATGAAGAGTTCATTATAGTTTCCCAATAATTTTTGAAATATTTTTATAGTATAAGACTAGTTATATTATTACTTTGGGTGGGGCGGTTTTAGGTCATTTTTTGAGTTAAACGGGCTTAAGTTTAGTAAAACAAAAATTTAGGGGTTCAAATCTAATTTACTCTAAGGCAAAACTCTTCTCTTTGAGCTCTCGCCTCATCCTCCCCACTCGAGCCAAAACCCTAGCTAACTGTAACGAGTAAGAGCAGGCTCATCAACATACACAGAAAGAGATGGGAAGATCTCGTCGGAAGTACAAGAACTCACGGCCGAAGGTTCGCGTAGGTTTGCCGAAGAAGAATCCCCACATATTCAAGCCCGCTTTCATTCTTCCCCCTAAGCTCCGATCTCTGCTCCAAGACCAGTTTGAAGAGGCTCCTAAGTGGGACGACCAAGCTAGCGTGATTCAAAATTACAAATCATTCGGCGTTGTTTCGAACCCTAACTTGCTCGGTGTCCGATCCCGCACCAATCACATCATCGAGAGCGACTCGCTTCAGGTCCCTCCCCCTCCTCCGCTGTCCGATCAACCCGAGGCTGAGATCGATCCTGTAGATATCGGCAGTGATCTTGAGGAAGACGGTCAGTTTGTTTCTACGTCTATGCATTTTTTCTGTGATTTTTTATCTTTTAAGAAAATTAGATCAGTTTGGTTGGAGGGAAAAGGTGTTGAGAAGTCTAATTATCGCAAATGAAAGATAAAAGTAAAGGAAAATAGAAAAAGAAGCTTCTTCCCTCCATGATTGATTCACATTAAAATTTAGCAACTTTCTATCCGTAACTCATTAAATATGTTATATGATAGATATTAGAACGTTAAGTTTGTAAATGTTCTTGGTTTATCATATATGAATTGCTGTAAGAAGTTAAGAACTTTATGAGTTCATTAAAAATCACTTTGCTTTTGGGCTCTCTCTAGACTTGAAAGCGGCATTGGGAAAGAAGCGAAGAGATGGGAAATCCGGAGCTCCAATGCCGTTAACTGCAATGCAGCGTCTTCATGTCGGTAAGATGATCGAGAAATACGGAGATGATTACCAGGTAGGAGAATGTTTTCTGTTGTTTCTGTTCTTTGCTCTCTCATGTTTAGTTGTTTATGATTTCAGTTCTTCCCACCCCATTGGAACTCTTCTTTTATGCAGAGGATGTTTATGGACACAAAACTAAATTCATTGCAGCATTCTGTTGCAACTCTGGAGAAGCTCTGTAAAAGATACCACATATGTAAGAACAGAAACCCGTTGATTTTGTCAGCTTAAGAACATGATCAAGTCGAGTCTTGGACCAGGTCAGTTTTGGAAGAAAACATAAATTATGATTTGTAAGGAAATGATGTTGTTCTACCTTGAAGTTCTTTTCTTTTACTTCATTATGATTCAAATTTTGTCCCCAACAGAGTAGAAAGTTCCAAAATAAATTTACATTGCATAAAATGTTTACAATCTGCAGCAAAAAGCAAACTACCACAGAACTAGAAGGTTTCTGTTTCTTATAATCTCATCCCAATTAATAATTTTATTCATTCATTTACAACCAAATAGAGCTAGCTCCGTAGCTTTGCATCAAACAAGAAGTTATCTAGACCCGGTCGGCATTGCGAGTTCCAGTGCTCCTTCGCTTGCTTAAGCCGCTCTGCTCTTTCAATTTGTAATCTCTCCTCCCAGTATTCAGAGCAACTATTCATTATCAATGGTGTTAAAAGAATATCAGATTTAATATAAAGTTTAAAGAAAATGGTATATGAATTAAAGTTAGACAAAGTTTAGATAAAGTGATGAGTTGATAATCATCTAAACCATCCATTTAATTGATGAGTCAGGTGGTTTAGGGAAAATATATATGAACTAAAGTTAAACAAATTTTGAACAAAGTCTGATTTAATTGATGAGTTAGTGGTTTAGGGAAAATGATATATGAATCAAAGTTAAACAAATTTTGAACAAAGTATAATGAGTTGGCAAACATTCAAATTACTTATTTAGTTGATGAGTCAGCAGATGGTTTTAAATGATCGAATTCATCTTAATTTGTTTAAAGTTTTTCTAACTTTGGTTTATGTACCATTACTTAAAAGTTCAAAACAATATAAACAATTTCAAAAGGGAAATTTACCTTCTGTGTAATACTGAATTAAGCTCGTCCAACAATCTCGAAAGGGAAACTTACCTTCTGCTTAATAGTATATTAAGCTCGTCCAAGCAAACAGCGCCTTCATAAACTCCGGCCTACAAAAAGATTATGATTCACATCAGTCTCAATTTCATCCGACAAAGAATATATATGTAGTACACGGATATGTATAGGACTATATTCACCTCCTGGCATAACGGGCATTTCTGTTTCGGTTCTGCAAACTTAAGTCCGTATACAATAGTAACTGAAGCAGCCGAACAAGCACACATATAACAGAGTATATGCCCACATCTCAGAGAAACAGAGTCGAAGACCGTATCCTGTAAGCACACAAAATGAATTAACTAATCAAGAACCTTAATGAAATACCCAGAAAAGGGTTGAGAGGGTATTTCATTATCCCTCAATATCTTTTTCACTTACCAAGCATATCGAACGCTTTAAGGAATCGAATAGCTCACAAGTAAGCGACGGTTTTCCATCGCTGAACTTGAGAGAACATCCTTCAAACAATGAAGAAGAAGAAGAAGTTGATGTCTCTAAGTCTAACTTCTTTTCCTTGGTCTCTTAGATTGACATGGAAAGCCATAAGCTCACATAGCACTGGTGATTGAAGGATCTTGATCCGCATACTCCGTGCTGCTAACTTGTACGCGTGCCCTTGTTTTGAGTAATGAATCTGAAATCCATATCAAAATACGGAATTTTATGACATGAGAAGGAAGATATATATATAATATATGTGTGCTTACATATATAGGTGTGTTTATATATACCTAGTAATTTTTAAGGATTTTTCGGATTGCAGTAGCATTGATGAGTGCATAAGCAACCAGATCTCTGCCTTCTTGAATTAAGGCGGCATGGTTTCATGTTGTCCGGCCTTTGAACCATAACATGCACTTCCTCAAGCCAGAAGCAAGATGAAAAGTAACGGTAGCATGTGAGAGATCTCCTCCAAATCATTGGTATGGCTATCGAAAATACTTGGAAAAAAAAAAAAAGAACTCAGGACATATCGCTCAAATCATTGGCCTCATGACTCACTCGAGTGAAGAGAGAAAATGGGGTAGGTAGCTCTGAAGGTAGGACAACAGGACAATTCAAATTCATTCTTGGTAGGTTTCGAAAAAAATCCTTCCAAACAAGAACGGATTTAATCTTTCCTCAACCAAGTAAGGGTCGTGTCTAACCACCTCATAGATACCATCCACAAGACACTGAATTCGCCTAGAAATGGATGCATCTTTTGGAATGGCATTTATAGGAAGACATACTTTTTGAAGGTTAGCACGATTAATAATATCAGCCTAGGTATCAATAATGATATCCCTTAACATACCAAAACTAGATGTCATTGAATCACATGAAATTTTGCCTCTCTAGAAATATGGTTTGGTGAGTTCGGATCAATGGAAGAAGTTTCCTCAACCAACACAATCCTTTGTTCTCAGAGCAGAAGTAATTTACTTATCTCTTATATCTGTCCAAAGGCATCATTTTTAATACATCTGTGGGGCAAGCTCGGACACATTGATTACACCCTATACATGATAGCATCTATCAGTCTAGTGTCCCGGCAGTATCCTCGTATGGACTTGACAGCTTCAACATACAAGGACCCGAGCTAAGCTTCCAAGTCCAAGCGCTAGCGGTAGAAGCAAGTCGCCAGAAGCGAACTTTAGGGTCGAGGCACGTTACATCATAGCAGCACGACCAAATGAAGGCGGAAACCTAAAGGGCGTTCCTGCGCACCTGGCATCCTGCAAGAGGAGGCCCCTGACTATAGAACAAAGCAAGGGATTGAGCTGCGCGAAAGCCGTTGCGCTCGCCTTGGGAGTGGTTCAGCCAACAAGCTACCTTTTTAGTTGAGATAGATTCTTTCAAATTCAAATTAGTAATTGAGTTTACACAAAATCAAAGTGAGAAAAGATATTTATAATAAGAAAATTCTATCAAAGTAAATATGTCAAACAAAAAATAGTCGAGCCGAAGCCTGGGCAGAGCCGAGGGGCAGTGTTAATGGTCGCCACTCACCCTCAACTTTACCAAAATTAATAAATAACCCTAAAATTATTAAAATTTTATTAAAAACCCCTTAAATACCCGCCTTAAAGATTATGAAAAAATGAAAAAAAATTTCTCAATAATTATTAAAAATTTATAAACTATTAAAATTCTACTTTTATCCATTCTAATTTTCATATAATATTTTTTTTCTACCCTAAAATTTCTTTATAGATATGCCTTTTAATTAAAAGAGCTCTCATAAATAGAATTATAATATTATGAGAAAAAACTAGCTGGATAAAAAAGATAAAGACAAGTCTACTTACACACTTCAGTTGTATTCTACAAGTTTCGCATACAACTTAAGTAGCGAAACCCTTTCTTTCACCCTTGGTAACCGCTTTGTTGTAGCTAAGCTTACTACTAGCCTATTGCTACGATTATGAGGTCTTTCCTACATTTATGGAGAGTGGATTCAGTCATTGTTTTTTCTCTTCAGGTTTGTCTCTACACGTAAATCTCAGCCGTCTTTGCAGATCCAATGGTTAAAACACATGCCACGTAATAAGAAAAAAAATAAAAACATAAGCTAACTGAAATACAGCTAATATATGAGCCGTATTTCATCATTTCTCTATCTCATTATCTCAACAGTTGCAACTCCCCTCTCTCTCCCTTTTTCTGAATGTTGATGAATAACGATGGTCATTCACACTCAATCTGAATCTGAAATTTGGAAACCGATATTGGATATGAATATCTGAAATCTGAATTTGAAATCAAGAAACCCATATTTGATTTGAATTCAAATCTGGAGACCGATGTTCTATCTATAATTCTCATCCAGACAGAGCAGATCAAGTTCCCAATCCCGAACGAGTTCCCGGTTCAGACCGAGTTCTCAAGTTCCAGACATGTCGATCTTTCTTAGACTAAGTTCTCAAGTTTCCGAAGGGTCGAAGGGCATTTAAAATGTCGAATTCAAGTTCCTTCGAAGGATCAAAGAGCATATCATATGTCGGTTTGAGATACACAAACCGACATCTCACATGTCGTATGAGATGCCCAAATCGACATCTCACATGTTGGTCTGAGATGTAGAGTGATACAGACCTAAATCTCATGTCTATGATTGATGGGTCGATGGATCGAAAGGCCGATGGGTCGATAGGCATTTGAGACATCAAATTTGAGTTCCTTCAAAGGATTGAAGGACATATCACATGTCGGTCTAAGTTGCCTAGACCGACATCTCACATATTGGTTTGAGATGTAGAGCAATACAGATTAGGATCTCACGTCTGTGGTCGAAGGGTCGATGGTTATCTTATACCGACAATAAAATTTGAGTCCCTTTAAAGTGTCAAAGGGCATTTTTTATGTCTGTCTGAGATGCACATATCAACATCTCACATATTGATCTAAGATGTAGAACGATACAGACCAGGATCTCATGTCGGTATATGGTCAAAGGGCATCTCACATAAATTATAGTTGAACGGTCGATGGATCGATGGATCGAAAGGTCGAATGGACGAATGGACGAAGGGTCAAAAAGTCGAAGGGTCAAAGGGTCAAAGGATCGATGAGCATCTCACATAAATTATAGTCGAAAGGTCGATGGTCGATAGATCAAAGGGTCGAAGGGCATCTTAGAGTTACATGTGAGATGCACAGACTGACATCTCACATATCAGTTTGAGATGCAAAGCGATACAAACAGAGATCTTATGTTGGTCTGTAGTTGAATGGTCGAAGATCTAAGGTTGAAGGGTCGAAGAGCATCCCTCATAATTTATAGTCGAAAGTTCAAAGAGTCGAAGTGTCGATGGGTCGATAGGTCGATGGCAAAAGGGTTGAACATGTGATCTCAGTCCAGACCGACTTGTGATCTCGGTCCAGACCGACATGATCTTGATACATGTGATCTCAGTCCAGATCAACATGTGATCTTGGTCCAGACAAATATGTGATCTCGGTCTGAGAATGAAGAAAAAGTTCTCTAGGAAGGAAAATGAAGAATTCGATCTGAGAAGAGAAAAATTAAACTCGGTAAAAGATCTCGATCTCAAGAGCTCGGTAAAAAATAATAATTTTGACGTGTTGCGTAAAGGAAAAGTTTACGGCTTGCATATAAACTTTTCTATTAATACAAGTAATTTTTACGTAACAATTATTTTAACTATTAGATTTACATCAGTCATTTTTTTTGCACAAAGACTGACAAGGACGCTAAAAGCAGGACAAAATTTACTCCCACATTTATGAGATCTTTCCCGCGCATTTCCTCGGGTATATTTGCTCAAGCCATCTCTTTTCGTACTTATTATTTTATCAATATCTTTTGAATTTCTAAAAAATATATATATATAAATAAATACACTACTACTCGAACATATATATGCCCCTAATGACTATTTAATTTTATTTTAAAAGAAATTCTACAATTTTCTTAATTTAAAGATTTTTTATAAATAAATAAATAAGAATTATCCCCATTTTAGATAGGTATCGAGATAAGATTACGATTGAACCTATGGGCCTGACTTGTGTAAAGCGGCCCAAATTTAGCACCAGAACGACATGTAGGTAAGCCTTTCGTGATTTGCTAATTAAAATAGCAAGTCAGCAACTAGCCAACTACAGAAATGCTTCACTCTATACAATCTAAATTACAAAATAGATGAGAAGCTTTATTAAAGAACAGCTTTTCTCCTTGCAATTTTACTGCCAGTTTGGAAAGGTAACAAGATAGTTGTTACATATAATAATTTAGGACGGAATTACCGGTATCGGTAAGATACTATGTCTTTAAGCTAATGTCTCCTTCAGATATGGTTAACTACTGCACTAATCTAAACTCTAGAGACACTAACCAAAGCAGTTAAAGATATCAACTCGAATTATTCCGAATATCTAGTTTTCTATTCCCTGTAGCGTGAGAAATACCTACCTAATTCACCGAATTGGCAACATTTGACTATAACCCAGATGCTCGGTTCACATACTCTTGAACCAATGCCCCGAAAAGTGATTGCCTCTCGAGCAACCTTGACGGTTTGTCAAACTCCTTAGCAAGCCCTGTCATTTAGACAAACCAAAATTATGTTTATATATATTTGTCTTTCCCTTCTTCAGAGAAAGAACAAAGAAAATTATCACACAAGTTTTAGGTACTTACCAGCGTCAACTACTAAAACCCGATCACAGTCCATGACGGTGGGAATCCTATGAGCTATGCTGATAATAGTACATTCTGCAAAGTCTTCTCTGATGATCTTTTGAATCACAGCATCAGTTTGTGAATCGACTGAAGCAGTAGCCTCGTCCATAAACAAGAGCCGGCTACGTTTTAGCATAACCCGACCTAAACATAGAAGCTGCCTCTGCCCCACGCTCCAATTCTCCCCATCGTCAACAACTAAAAAGTTATATAAGAGTATAAAGTACTTTGCTCAAAATAATTGGTTTAGGTAATAATTGAATTCTCTTTTGAAAAGAGAGTACATACCTGGTGCATCGAGTTTTTCCGGTTTTCCAGCCACTACATCTTTGAGTTGGCACCGCTCAAGGCTCTATAGTATTTTTCCAGGAATTAATAAGTAATAAAATAATAAAATAAAAAAACTTAGTGTAATGTGTTAAATTGCTTACCTTCCATATCTCATCATCAGTGTAAGCTCCAACCGGATCGATGTTGCTTCTCACCGTTCCTTCAAAAAGAACCGGCTCTTGAGGGATGATCCCAAACCGAGATCTAAGATGATGCAGCCCGAGCAAGCATATGTCGATACCGTCAATAATTATTTTTCCTTCGGAAGGTTCCACTAGCCTAAAGAACACTTGAATTAGAGTTGACTTCCCACTTCCTGTTCGACCCACAACACCAATCTTCTCACCACCATTAATGCTAAGACTAATACCCTTAAGAACCAGAGGTGTGCTTGGTCTATATCGAACCTTCAAGTCTTTGAGAGTAACATTGCCATGGAATGGCCAGTTCTGAGGAGGAAGGCGGTCTTTAATCTCCCATTTTGCTTCGGAGGGGATATCAGTAAATTGCTTTATCCTCTCAACCGACACCATTCGGTTTTCGATAAAGCAGCTCATATATATAGCCCAGAACAGCACAGCATTCAGCGATAATCCATAAGACAATGATAAACCGACATTTTCTGTAACATGTCAAAAAAATAACTGAACTAGTTAAATTCCTCGGAATTGAAAAAAAAGGCAAAGTTTTCTTTACTAAAAAAAGTACCTGGCTTTATGATGCTGCTAGGTAGCAAGATCATGAACATAGTAGAGATGCAGAGGATAATGCTTCCGATAAGTTCTAGACGAAAGCCCAACCACTCATTGGATCCATTGTTATGGAAATCCATCCGTAGATTATCATTAACCCGTCTAATATTTTCTTGGCAAAATCCATCTTGCTTTCTGAAAGAGCGGATCGTCATAACACCTGATATGCTTTCCGAAAAGTGATGAATAACAGGTGCTTTTGTGATCGAGTCAAGCCTAGTTAATTCACGTGATGTTGCTAGATAATAACCCTATAAAGAAAATCACAGTAGGATCTTTATTAGCACATGATAATGGTCGCATAAACATTAAACTAGTTATTTATTTATTTATTTATCATTGTAAATTTGTTTAAAAGAAATAAACATACCCGGTACCAGAAATTGAGCCAAGCAAGAGGAATAAGTAAAAAAACGGTGGGCCAAGCATATTGACATGTAATGATGAAGATGCTGATCACAGTTATGTACATGGCAATTGCCATACTGAAGAAAAACGGGATGAACAGGTCAATGTTGGTCTGATCAGTAGATGCTCTGCTCAAGATTCTTCCAGAAGGTGTAGTGTCAAAGAATGACATGGGAGCATGCAAAATGCTGTGAAGAATTTGGGAGAAGAAAATCTGAGCCGTCTTAAGCCCGAAAATAGCAACCGAAAAAGCTCTCAATGCCACCATTACAAACGAAACAGCAGCAATAATGGCATAGACGGTAATAAAAAGAGACGGCTTGAAAGAGGCGGCACGGTCAGCTGACGTTTCGTAAGCTAGCCAATAATCACCCACCATCTGTGATCCTTGCCATAGTACGGAAAGAAGCAACACCATTGCCACGCCCCACCACCCGAAAGCCTCTGTCCAGTAAAGTTTATAGACATGTAAGCTGACTTTTCCCGTCTCTCTCTCCTCCTCTTCAATGAGCTTAGAGGATCCTCCTTTATCGGACTTTGGTTGTTCAATGGGATTGGACTCAGTTTGACTACGTCGTCTTGGAGATGATTTTGGTTGGTTGGAGTAGTTTTCATTAGGTACGAAAGAGCTTTTTTCAACGATTTCCATGGAGGATTCATGTGCGGCAACTAGAGCTAAGAAATCCATTTCGGAATGTAATAGATCGTTGTACTTTCCCGATTCCACAATCATCCCATCTCTCATCACCTTTTAATCATGAAACAAATACATAATCAAATCATTATAAGAAGATAAAATGTTTTTCAAGAAATGGGGACAGAATGAAGGAAACTAAAACTTACTAAGATAAGGTCGACATTATGCAAGAAGTCAACTTGGTGAGTAACAAGTATAATGGTTTTGTCTTTGAGAGCTCCTCTTACACACTCCTGTGATTGAAAGAGATAAAAAAGAAACAAACATGAACAATTTGATGAATTGAGATATAAAGATATTGCCACATTTCTTTCATTCAATTTTATGGGAACTTTACATGAATCTTATCATTCTGAAAATCAAAGAACACAAATTTGAAACATACTTAATTGATGTAGTAAAAAGAGAGAATTACAAGCAGAATAAGAAACTAACACAGAAAATGAAAAATTGGAAAACCTGTTTGACCCCCGAAACAACACCAGATGGCCAAAAACCGGAATGTTTATTGGAACATTATTTTGTGACATCACACTTTTCAACACTACATGACTAGATATTCAGTTTATGAAATGTGAAATTGATGAAGGAAAGTTCAAAAATGTTACCTTGAATATTTCTGATCCTGTATGAGCATCAACAGCACTGAAAACATCATCAAGAAGATAGATATCACAATCTTGATAAACGGCCCGAGCAAGTTGTATCCGTTGCTTCTGACCACCGCTTAGATTGATCCCACGCTCTCCAATCTCTGTCTGATCTCCATACTCCATCACTTCCAAGTCTTTCTCCAAACAACAAACTCTTATAACATCCCTGTATCTCACTCTGTCCATTGGCAAACCGAAAAGGATGTTCTCTTCAATTGTCCCATTTTGAATCCATGATGTTTGCGCAACATAAGCAGTCGTTCCAAATACCCGAACCTGCTCTTCAATAGACAAACACAAATCATAAACAGTCCCAAAACACATCGATTACACATTTAGTAAAGAAAAAAATCATACCTTTCCCGATATTTTGTGCATCTCGCCCAAAATCGAAGATAATAAAGAAGATTTCCCAGACCCCACAGTCCCAACAACAGCCGTAAGCTCGCCTTTCCTAATTCCAAAATTTACATTTTTCAAAACTAGTTCTCCATTCTCATCATCCCAACTAAACACTCCATCTTTAACCTCTACAGCTATTCCACCGTCAAACCCTTCTTCCTCTCTCTCCACCACACCCTCCCCCAACTCTTTACTCATCATAAACTTATCCAATCTCCCTAAAGATATCATTGCCTGAGAAAGTGAAATCATCGACTGAGGAAAAGTCCTAATCGGCTCTTGCAAAATCTTAAAAACGGTGGTTGTAGTAAAAACAGTCCCCGCATCAAGTTTGACGCCTAACAAGATTGCAGTCCCAAAAGTAAGCGTCGATATGAGCAAAGGGGTGCACCACATCACCACGATATTAGCTGAGACAGAGTACATGAACTTGGAAAGCCATCCAAATTCGATCTCACGGAAAGTTTGAATCCTCTTGTTGAAATGCTCTTCCCATGCTTGGAACTTAATCACCCTCATGTAATTAAGCATCTCATTTGTCGCCTTCATTCTAGAATCCCGATTCTTCATCACGTTGTATTGGTATCTGTTATTCCGTTTAGTACCCGCCACAACAAATACTAGAATTCCGAAAATACCGATTATTGAAGTGAACATGGCTGCTCCTAGATAGATGTATAGGAGACCTAATGCAACCGAGACTTGTAATGGCATTAACCATATGGCGTGTAATTGAAGCATCATGTCAGATAACTGTTGAGCATCAACGGCCATGTAATTTACGATTTGCCCTACCCCATGGGCCTGACGGGCTGAAGAGGATAATCTTAGGCCCTTCTTGTAGAGAGAGGTTATGAGAGTGCACCGGATAAGCATTCCAAGCTTTTGAGAATTGAAGTTGAATTGATGAGTGGTTAAAACTTCCACGAATTTTGCGAGGAGGAGGATTAGAACAAGGTAGTATCCTTCATAAGGGGAGCTTCTCTTTCCAGCCGTGTAGTCCACGAAGCTTTGGATTAAGACGGGACCCACGTACATGACGCAGAGACGGATTATGGCCAGAATGGCAGTGAAGGTAACTTCCTTCCAAAAGCAACGAAGCAATGTGGTTCGGACTGGGTGGTTGGATTTCTCATGTGGCTGAGGCCATTTAGAGTCGAATAACTTTGACATCTTTTCGGCTCTATGTTCTGGTGAAAGTAACGGGATTTCATCGATATTTAGGGGAGATTTGTAGCCTTTGCTTAGCAAAGGATTCATCCAAAGCCAAAAGGTCTTAGATATTAAAGAACCCGAAGCAAAACCCGTCACATTTGATTTACTCAAAATGGGTTCGTGTAATTTCCCGTCTCCATCCATTCCTTGTTCGGGTTCTCTAGTCACTATAATGCCAGTCAGTCCTTTTATACCAAGACAAAGAAGAACAATTGAGAATGGAAAGGAAACAATAGAAACAATGTCATCAATTCTCAAATTGGGTTCTTCAAGATGAACGATTTTGATCAAACGTATCATCCCAGATGCGGAAAACAGAGAAATGATGACAAAATAGACAACCCAATACAGTCGAACCGAAAAGGGATGCTTAGAAGATTCAAATCTCTTTTCGTGGATGATCAAGATTGCAATCACTGAATGAGTTAAGGCTTGAACTCCCCAAAAGAGTCCGTCTAGAACATTCCAATCAGATCGGGTTGTTTTAGCACTAAACATGAAAATGGACACGACAAGATAACATAAAGCCAGAAGTGAAGTGACAATGAGAGAGAGTTTGAACCAAAGATTTGTTGTCAGATTTCGAGCTCTACTGCTCCTTGGGGTAATAAGTGGCTTTTCCAGGCCATTCGAAGTGGATTTCTTTTTTATATATAGCTTCTGAAGGGCAAATCCTAGAAGTATAAATAGGAGTAAGAGATCGACGGTGGATAACAGAGCTCTTTGAGGACATGGAGACAGGAAGATGAATCTGAGCCATGGAAAAACAGATGCTCTTGACTTGTCGTCTGAGGTTTGAATTGGAGAGCAAGTTACAGATGTTAACCAAGATGAAGATGAAGAAGAAGACGACATGGTCAAACCCACTTCTTATTCCCTGCAAATTTGAACAGAGATTAATTTGAAAACTAGTATGTAAATGGAAAAAAAAGGTACACAGAAACCATGAAAAAGGTAACAATGACAGCATCTTTTTCCCAGAACAGAAAGCGAAAAATAAAATCACACACTTAAGAAAATCAATCACTTTTTTGATGCATGGACTATTACAAACAAAAATGAATAGAGGAGACAAATATGGTAATAGTCGTATTCGTAATAATAATAACAACAAAACATACATCATCATAACAAAAAATCACAGAGGAGAAACAGAGCCGCCATTTGTGATATATTCTGAGCTTTTTATCACAAATCTACATGGACAAGATGTAATTAAAACAAACCTAGGAAACAAAAAAAAAAAGCTACTGATAAGAACAAGATAAAGATACCAAGTAGTTTTTCTCTTGTTGAATTGTAGATTCTAAACCATGAAAATGAACAGAAAGAGTAAGAAGAAGTATATAGTTTATATAAATCAATGTTCTATAAGAAGCTAAATCAGCAAGTTTTAGCTTGAAGAAAAGAAGAAGAAGAACCTAAGAATCAGAACATGGAACAAGAATCTATGACCACTGAAAAAAACAGGATCATGCAAAAAAAAATAAAAAAAGAAGACAAATTGAATCAACTATACCTTGAGCAAGAAGAAGCCTCCTCTACAGAATACATAAAGATGAAAACTTTACCAGCATTCGTCCTCAATCTAACCATTTAATACAAACCCAGAAACATAATCATGAGATCAGAGAAACCTCATGAACTCTGAATAAGAATAATATTTCGTCTGTAAAATTTCAATTTCCATTTCGGGTTCTGCTTTTAAGACTTTGTAAAGAGGGCTTACATTTATTCAGGTTAGACAAAAACAAAACAAAACAAAACAAAACAAGCAAAGACAGGTCACATTGAATCAGAAAGTTCTAACCTGCAATAAACGAATTTTTTTTTTTTTTGTTTCCCTTCTCGGCGAAATAATATATATATATATAAAAAATAATAGTAATTAATAAAAATTTGAGTATTAATTAGTTTTGTTCTTACGTTCATCATTCTTTATTGTCAATCTCCTCCTTCTGGTTGTAACACGACGCCTCACAGAAAATCTATCTGCCTTGAAATGCAGATCAATCAGATGCATTATTTACTTATAAATTAAATGCATTATAAAATTATATTTCCCTTTTATTATTATTTAATAGTTTATTAGAAAAAGTCTTTTTCTTTTTTTTTTTAATTAAGGAAATTAATAAATAAATAGGAAAATTGAAAATAATGAATCTTGTTGGAAAAAACTACCAACCCCCACTCCCACAGCTTATTGAAGTCAATTAATGACAGCGTTCTTGGATTCCTGATGACACATCTGTCAACCGAGAGGGATTGACCCGACTCTTGATAGACTGGTTACCGCCTTAGCGCTACGAACCTCGTGGCTCATGCTGCATCTATCAATTCTTTCCAATAAAAAGTTTACCCCTAAATTATCTGAAAATTATGATTTTATACCTAAATATTTAATAAATATACAGTAACTCTTTTTCTTGTTTATTTCTCAGCTTTTTTAATAAAAAAAATTTAATTTTATTATAAATCGATTCATCTTTTCTCATGGTATGTTCGTTGAGATTGATTGGCATCCATAAAAATTATTCATTTCTCAAAGAAGTAGACACGTGTGGTCGGTTACAAGTCAGTGCCATGGTAATAGTAAGGTAAGTTCAGCTCATACTCTAGATCTTTGAGTCTTACGAAAGAAGAAAAAGTTGTCTTAGATGATGTAGTAGCTGTTCGCTTGAATGGCTGTGCTACAAGTTAATTGGTTGCCATCTTCCCACGTACACTGTATTGTATGTATTCAACTTGTTTGTTTCATCATAAATTTTGAGATGGGTATCTAATTCCTCTACACTTTGCCACATTAATAATTTACTTCAATTTTATTTTTATTTTTATTTTTATATTTATATTTATATAATATAGAGAGAGAGCCGACTTATAATTAATCAGGATTTTAAACTAAATTCAAATTTTAATTTTATATTTTTCATAAAAATTATTTTAAAAATATTTTTAAATTTTAATAATTATATATATATTATAAATATTTAAAATTATAATATATAAGATTTTAAATTACTATCTCTTATCTTAATATAGAGCGATTCTGTACTTTTCTATTATTTGAAATTATGAGAGATAGAGCGAGAGAGAAAGAGCAAATAAGAAAATATGAAAAAATATGAAAAAATATATAAAATAAAATATAAAATCGTAATAGATATGAAATATAAAAAATATTATTTTATTTCGTTTTAAAGGTTTCATTATTGTTTTTGTATTGTCAATGGAGAAAGCAAAATTGAATTATGATTATTTATGAATTAACGTATGGTCTGAAATTTTAGGATAAGGACCAGTGTACGGTGCTGCTTTTTTCTTTTCCATAATTATAATTTAAGGATTTCTTTGCACGTAATTTCTATACTTTTTCATATTTTTTAAGAAAATTTTTTGGATAAATTTAATTTACAGTAAAATAATTAAATAATTATAATCATATATATATATATGTATATAATAAAAGTGATAGATGTAATATATAAAATTAATATTTATAATAATGATTGATTAATTTATGATAGATAAAATTTATTTAAGAATTTTTTAATTTTTTAATTATTTATTTCCTACAAGGATCTAAGTAAATAAGGGTGATAGAATTTTTATATATGTATAATTTAAAATCACATGAGAAATTTAATCATATTATATTTTTAAATAATATTTATAATTTATAATATAATATAATTTACCAACCATGTGAGACCACACCCGATACAAGACAATTTCTTATAAAACACTTTAATCCCTATATTTGGCTTATTTTTTTGCCATTATGCAAATGATGATAGAAAGTTGCATGATCTTCCGTTAACTATAGACTCTATAGTGTAGACTCTAGTGTCTTAACTATAGAGATTCGCCATTATTCAAATTTGTACTCCTCAACTCCAGCACATGCCTACCGTATAGACTCTAGTGTAGAGTCCTATATGCTATTCCGTAGAAAACCTAGTTTTTAGTTCCACTATCTTTGGATACGAATCTTACGTAGAAAAAAAAGTTAGCGAAAATCTCTTGGTTGGAATTTGAACTTCTGGAAAATCACTATTTCTTAGGTAGCTATCGGGTTTGGACGTGAAAATTGTTTTTGTTTTCTACTTCGTTTTCCACACAACAACAATTACGAGCATCGTTTCTGTGTTAAGTTGTTCTTGATCATGGCAATCTCGCTTTCAGAAACTGACTGAAAAGTGAAGGGGACATCATATGAACCTTATGAAATCAATAATACCACAAAATAGAACGATCGAGGACTGATCTAAAGAAAAAAAAAATTGAGATTTTATAAATTTATAAATACCAACGGCTAGATCTTAAAAAATTTTGATTTAATGGTCAAAATTTGCTAACCTAAAATATCTTAGAAACCCGACAAAATCTTCGAGTTTAGTTAGATGTAAACTCCTAGGTGATCTATTTTTTTATAAAAAAAATTAAATAAATAAATAAACAAACTTAATGTCTCACTACAGTTAATAATAATATCAAATCCATAATTTTAAAATTAAAATTATATTTAAAATTAAAATCAATTCATTAATCAAGAAATACATTAAAACAATAAACGATTGGATTATTTATTTTTTTTATTTTTCTTAGGCATTTTTTTATCTTATACAAGGTAATATAAAACAAAATATTAAATGAATTTTGGAAATAAATTATAAACAAAGGTAAAATGTATAAAGGAATGAATTCCATATAGCATAAGCATAATACTTTCACATACTCTTTATTTAAAAAGTCAAAGTAACAAACTCTAAGTACATGTTCTTTCATTCCAAAGTATATATATATATAATAAAAATAACGACAATAAACATATATTATAATGTATATCAAAAATATAAGATATAAGATATACATAAGTTAATGTTATTTCGAAAATACTTAAGTAGTATCGCGAAAATATATAAGAAGTGTATATATATAAACAATAAATTGCTTAATTTATTACCTAAAATCATATATAACGCTTAATATATATGTATATATATATATATTTATCTAATTTTATTTTTAAATATATCTATAATTTTTTATTAATATTATCTTACTGTATTTGGCTGATTTTTTATAAATTTATTTTTTTTGTCAAATTTTTTATATTGGGTTTCGGTTAAATCCGTAATTAACCTAATACACCTTAATCTCACATACTATAGATGAGTGGTTTGATTTTTAATCGGATGAATTAGGTGATTAATTTTATACACACCTATAATTACACTAATTATTTATTAGATAAATTAATAAATAATTATTAAATCATTTATTTTATTTTATTTTATTTTATTTTATTTATTATTTTTATTAATATATTATGATTTATATGCAAATGTACGAGGTGAGTATTCGTCACAGGCGACGTCACGTGAAAGAAAATGAAGCCAACCCGTTTTTGTAGTTTTGCAGTTGATTAATTCTTTATAAACAGGCGTAGAATTTTCTTGGCCACCAAACACATAATTGGAGAAAGACAGAGACTCATTTATTGATTTGGTTCATTGTTTGTGTTCTTAAGACCATCACACAGTAAGCTGTCAATTAGCTGCAAACATGACATGCAACAGTAACGTACGCATAGGTAGCGACTTATTTATTGGGTAAAAAGGTTTTTTTTTTTTTTTCTTTTAAAAAAAACCCCAAAAAGATTACTGTAATGTTTGTTAAAAATTTTCTATCATTCAATTTATTGTTTACCATTAATAGAATATAAACGTGACATATTGAATAAATATGTACATTAAAATAAAAAAAATATATATATATATATATTTTTTTTTTTTTGTATTTTAATTTTAACATTCAAACTTTAATTTATACAATATCCTAATCAATTTATTTATTTTATTTTAATTATTAATTTCATCAATTCCATCAAGTCAAATCGATCACTGTCATCTATGATAGCCACCTCTATGTACAATTAAGTCCAAAGACAAATATTAGATCGCATAAGATCTAGATTTGGATTCAAAATTTGGAATGTAATTACTCTTGTAGTATTTACTTCCTGTGGTTATAATTATGTCATATAAGTAAATAGATACTGATATGACTTGATAATAACTATTATCAGTAAATATTCTAAGAACATATTAGAAGACCTTTATATATATATATATATAGATAATATAATTATGAGTATTAAACTCGTAGAAGTAAATACTTAGTATATTAACAGCTTATGTATGTTTGTATGAATTAGGCATGAGTAAACGATTAGGGTGGCTGGGGTTCGGTTGGTGCCTTCTACCCGGACCATCATTTCCCATTGGGTCCCCGACCGACTGAGAAATAGCCACTGACCACCACTGTTCCAATGCGAAGTCATTCGATGGCAGGACAGGGGCAGTGCAGTAATGGGGAATCGATCTCTCCCTTTTTTTTCTTTATTTTTTCAAACCTATCACAGCTTATCTATGTACTCATGTCAATAAACGGTAAAAGCAATGAGAGAAATGATATTAACAAAATATTAATATCAATTCATGCTTAATTTGTTGTGGTAGTATGAGATTTAGGTTTTAAAGCACCATTTCTTGGGAAACATTTCACTTATTCAGTATACATATAGTCTATTTATATAGTTGAAGACCACTACACTTGTAAAATAATATATACACCGATAAGTTCATATCTTGATCATATATACATTATCATCATCAAAGTAAATTTTCATTATTTTCGGAGTCAACTACATGAATATTGGTTTTCTAAGTTATACATTTTCATACATATTATTACATAATTAAATATCTAGGATGACTTCCTTTACTAACTTCATCAAAATTTTCAACGACTGACTCTTCTGTCTACACCATTCACTTATATGCCAATCTAAATTTTGTCGAATTAGTGTCATGTTTAGTCTTCTCTGCATATGACCGAATAATGTTAGATGTCTCTTCCTAATCTTATCCTCTATATAGACTATAACTAAATAACTCCTTATCATTTCATTCATAATTATATAATTACTTGTTTTACCACACATCCATCTTAATATAAGCATATCTATTACCGTTATCTTATGTATATATTATTCTGTAGTGGCCCAACACTCCGAATTATAAAGTATAGATGATCAACGATCGTCTTGTAATACTTTCCTCTCAATCTCGTGAGTATCCTTCAATCGCATGAGACTCTTGATGCCATCATCCATTTCCTTAAACTTGTTTTAAACCTATGGTTTATATCATTTCCAATGTTTCTAATCTTTTGGATAATAAATCATAAATATTGAAAAGTTTCACACTCTGGGACTTCTCTACTATCAATCTAAATTAGGTTATCACTTCTTCGAGATTCGAGACAAAAATTACAAGTTAGATATTCTATTTTGAGCATCTAATTTTAAAATTCGTACTCTCTAGAACCTCACGCTACCTATCTAATTTTCGATTTACATCTTCTTTAGTTTCATATATTAAGATGCTATCATCTTCAAATAACATACACTAGAGTATCTCATCCTTAATGTATTTCATCAGCTCATCCATAACTAAAACAAATATGTATAGACTTAAAGCAGACTATTGATGAAGTCCGACTATAATAAGGAATTCACTAAACATCACATATACTGACCTAACTCTAGTTATAACACCTTCATATATATCTTAAATAATTTCGATATAACATTGAATCACAGTTTTCCTTTCAAGTACCAACTTGATTAATTCCTTAGCACTTTATCATAAGTTTTTTCTATGTCAGTAAATACTATATGCATGTTTTTTTTTTGTTTTTCTATATATTTTTTATATCATTTGTCTAATTAATAAGATTGTTTTTAACGTATCCTACCTGACATAAACCCAAAATGATTCTCTAATATAGTAATTATATTCTTAAATTTCTCCTTTATAACTATTTCCCAGAATTTCATTGTAAGATTTATAAGTTTTATCTTCTATCATAATCATATATATATGAGAACCAAAATTGTTAGGGACTTAGCTTTCTAGTATATAATTGATTCCTTGATCAAATGGATAAAATTTCTACAGTAACATATGATATATATAGTTTGTATATATAGTATATGGATATATATACTTAAGTACATGGTCATTAACAACATGCTAGCACGAATCATATGATAAAATAAAAAAAATCGGTAAATCATATGATAAAATAAAAAAAATCGGTATTTTGATTGAGGTACCAATCGAAATATGATTTTGGAGGAAAAATCCGGACCGAAATTGATTAAGGGGGGCAGTTTCGGAATGGTTTCGATCGGAGCGTTATTTGTGCTCAACCCTGATATGTATGGATAACATAATTCCGAGGATGAAGCCCGTAGTAGGAGGTAACATAGTGGAGCAACCGCAACTACGATCGTTTTCAACTTTAATTGAAGTACTACATTTTTTACTTTGGGCTGTCGAGACCAGATCCAAACAGCCATTCCACCTGGCGCAGCTTTGGCACATCTAACCCACTGTAAGTTAGCGGGCTTTATCAGCCCAATAGTCTATACGATCTTCATCAAGGCCCATGAAAAAAAATCTACGGTCAGATTTGGACTTGACCGTGCGATCACGATGGCAAAAGCTTAAAGAAAAATATCTGATGGGAAAAAATAGAAAACACTAGAAGCGGCAGCCAACGTTTTCTCTGCACACACACCTCGCTTTAAAAGACCTGAGTCTCAAGGATTGAGCTTCTCTCTCTGCTCTGCTTTTTATCCATTTTTAGGGTTTTTCATTTCTCCCCTCTTTCTCCAATCAGAAGCAATGACGTAAGCTTTCTCTTTCCTCTCTTTCTTCTTTATTCTCTGTGTTTTGTTGTTCGCTCTGATTTCGAGTCTTTATAGTTTTGATCTTATGTATACAGCACAGATATGATGATTTTTTCCTCTTATATTGTTTTTCTTATTTGAATCCTGTTTGGTTGCTGAGAAACGTGTCGGAAAATTCAGAAGTCCGTTAGCTTTGATCTGGTTTTTAGGGTTTTTTTTTTCTTTTTAAGTCGGCTGGAAATGCTTGTTCTTACCATCTCTTAGTTTCGACAGATAATGATTTTGTACTTTAGTAGTTTTGTCTCTGCTTGGTTATGCCGTGAATTTTAGGGTTTTTTTGTGTGGTGAAATTACTGTCGATCATGTCTTTTTGTTGTCATTTATATCTTTGGGCTGCGATTCATAGGTCCGGTTACGGTTTTAATCTTGATTCAATTTCAGTAGTCGTCATCCTGAGGTGAAATGGGCCCAGAGGTTGGACAAGGTCTTTATCACTGTGCTACTTCCAGATTCTAAAGACTCTAAAGTCAATCTTGAGCCGGAGGGAGTGTTCACTTTCTCGGGTAGTGCTGGAACAGGAACAACCAACCAATATGAACTGAAGTTGGAGCTTTTTGACAAGGTTAACGTTGAGGTGAGTATTATTTTTATTTCTTATTGGTGTAAACTCTCTAGTATCTATAGCCAGTTCTTATGGATGAAGTTTTCACATATGAATCTGTGGATATTGAACTTAAGTTTCTGGCTTTGTATTTCCCCAAGTTATTGGTGTAAAGCTCTTAAGTTTTCACATAATGTATAGTACTTCTCTGCTGCGGGCTTGATATGCTGCCTTAGAAAATGATTTTATTACTCATTTAATTTTTCAATTTTGATTTTGAATCTTGTTTCTGTTGTGATAGGAAAGCAAAATCAATGTAGGGGTGCGGAGCATATTCTGCATTCTAGAAAAGGCAGAGGCAGGATGGTGGAAGAAGCTTTTGCGTGGAGATGGCAAGCCTCCACATTACGTCAAAGTGGATTGGGACAAATGGGTGGATGAAGATGAAGATGTTGGTACTGGTGCTGGTATGAAATTAATGTGCAGTTTTCTTTTCAAAAGTTTCTCTATTCTAGTTTCTAAGCTGAAAGTTTTGTGCCATCTCCACTAATGAATCTATTGCAATGCTGTTTCATTTGATTAGGTCTTGGTGACATGGATTTGGGAGGGATGGACTTCTCGGTAAGCATTATTTTTATCAGTTAAACTGATCTCTTCTGTACATCTTTGTTCTAATAAATGGAATACCCTACAGAAATTTGGTGGCATGGAGGGCATGGGTGGAATGGGCATGCCGGGCATGGGTGGAATGGGCATGCCGGGCATGGGTGGAATGGGCATGCCGGGCATGGGTGGAATGGGCATGCCGGGCATGGGTGGAATGGGCATGCCGGGCATGGGTGGAATGGGTATGGGGGATGAAGGTGACTTTGATGATAGTGATGATGAAGGTAAGCCCATATCTGATATGGAATCAGTATTTTGTGGTGCAATGCTTTTCTTACTGAGACAAGCCATCCTAAGCAATTAGAATGCACAGGACTGTTTGAATGATTGTAGTCCTAGTATAAACAGGTTGCCTAATGCGGTTACTAGAATAATTTTGTTTCTATGACTTGAAATATCTTAATACTTGGCCTGTCTTGCAGAGCAAGAAGTGGCAAAGCCTGGAGAACAAAGCAGCAGTAAAGGGGCGGAAGGCGCTGCGAAGCTGGACGGGAAGGAAGCTGCAAAACCGGACGATGGGGAAGCTGGGCAAAGCACATGATTTTTATTTTGGTTTATCTTTTTAGCGGGCATCAGCCAATGGCTTTTCAGTTATGGTTGAAATTTTCAGCCTCTGTGGCTGGTAAGGTTCCATGTGTGTGTCTATCTAACTGAGTGATGTCGATGTTTTACAAAATGTCGAATTCATAGGCCAAACTCTAAATGATGAAAACTCGTGAATTTAGGATCGTTAAATCTTTGGTTCTTTTGCTTCATGGATGATTATGTCATAATGCAGAATTGCAGATCATACCCCATTTAATTTATCCTCTATTTTGGTCCTTCAAGCTATCTGGGTGCGAGAACATATATAAGAAATGTTGCTATTCCACTCGTTTGTCTGTTTAGCGACATGATAGCATTTAGGTGGAACATGGACCAATAGTTGTTTCAGACGTTTCGGTTGAGACTTGATCGGGGCATCATCCCGGCCAACTTCTTTTTGATATCTGGGCTAGAGCGTCGCATCTCAACAATGTTTTAAGCTTGTAAGAAATTGGTGAAAAGAATTCAAACAAATGTGGAAACTAATATCGCCGTTCTTGACAATATAAATGTCCCCAAATATGCTAGTTAATGTGACAGTCACCCCTACTAAAGTCAGAATGAGAGAGAGAGAGAGAGAGAGAGCTGATGAGGTGAGCTAATGTAACAAAAGATTTGATCAATAGTAACTGCTCTCAGATCTGCTGCTCCCCTTGCGGATAAATCACATATATAATGGTACATGCCACAGACAATCATCCCCACCTGTCCCATATATATAAGGTGTATCTGTAAAAGCACCTCCGGAAACAACACTTTAATCGAATCTATCGGTCCGTCAAATTGGATCAAGCTCGCCCTCTTCCTCCACCTACCATCCAAATGAATAGATAATGTTTTTATCAATCATAATTGGAAGTAGAAGCAAGCATAAGTCTATGTAGGATCATGAAGCATAAAAGGATTTTAAAAACTTTCAATAGATCATTCATAGACTCGTTTTACCAAGATTTCCATTGTGCTATTAAATATTACATTATCGGAATATAATCAGGGAAACAAATAAAAAACCTTAGAATCTTAATAAGATTAAACACTACTTTCATACCATATTTATCAATCAACTGGAAATGTTAAGAATAAGAGTATGAGGTGGATGAAAATCACCTCTGCTTGCACCAGGCTTGGTCCCTGGTCCAGCCCTGCCTCGTCCTCCACCGATGCCCCTAGCAGCTCCATCCTCTCTGCCTCTTCCTCTTCCATGCCCTACCCCAGGTGGTTTCCTATCTGAAAGGGGTTATTTGAAACAAGATACAGATTCAGTTAATTGTGTGTAAAATTCTATCATCCCTAACAGAACAATGATAACACATCAACATGCAAATTATATCGTTCCAAGTCAATACTCGAGAACAGAATTAACACATCAACTTGCAAATTATAGTCTCAAGTCAATACACCAGAACATAATTTTTTGTTGTTTCATTTTTTTTCAGAGGAAGGAGAGAGTTAGAAAAAAGAGCATCACACCAGACAGATAGGTAAAAGCAAACATATTGGAGATCCATCATACCTGTACGGGTCTTTTCTTCTTGAACTTTATCAATGACCTGAAATACATGTAGAAACAAAACTTAGTGGAATTGGCCTCTGAGAGAATAGGCTACTTAGCTTGGTGGCAACCACGTTTTATATCATTACTTTTCCATGGCTTGGAGCTACAATTCGAGGAAGGAAATGCAACGAATATGCTAACCTAAATTCCTAAATTGTATGGCATGCACTTTGAATACTTTAAGGATAGTCTTTTTTATTTTTCAGAGAACTCCTTTCATTGGACAAGAAAACCTAAGAGCTCAGATAGCAACTCATAAGCATACCTCATCAGGAACACGGAGGTACTTGATTGTATTTCCACGAATGTAGCATTCAGGCATTCTCCAAAAGCGATCTCCATCCTACATAGTGATAATGCACAAACTGGTTATGATGTATATAAGAAACCAATTTATCCTAGAAGTGTACATATTGAAAACAACCCACAAAAGAAAAGAAAACAAAGAAAAGGTCAATGTATGTAATACCTTAGAGGTGCAGATGACTTCACGAAGATGGATGTTCATCCACGTATCACAGTTGACTAAATGTCCATTGTAAGTCTCCCCATTCTTCAGTTCGACCAACTGTAAGACCATATAAAAACCAGTTAATCATTATCTGAAAATCGATCGAAACACAAAATAAAATCCAAATCTTTTATACTAGAGCTGGAGACAAAGATATACCATAGGGTGCCCTTGTGCAGTTTTAAGTAGCGAAAGAGGAAGCTGCAACGTTAATTTTTTCCAGAGGTGAGAACGGAAGAGCAAATGAAAAAGAAAAAAAAAAAAAAAAAAAAGCAAGAGCATTTTTTCCTATCTAACAGAAGGTAAAAATCAGGTTGACAGAATAGCATACCATCTTCCCGTACACAAAAAAAACGACCGAAGAAGAAGCACAAAAACCCTGTAAGAAAAAAAGAAAAAGGAAGCAATCCGTTAAACTTATTAAAAATTAGGTGGATTAAAAGAACGTCAGGAGAAACTCAGAGAAAACAGGTCTTAAAAAAACTTAAGTAAAGCGAGAATTGAAGTTACCAGTGAAGCAGTGAAGGATGAAAGAAGGATCGACAGAGATGCCGGTGTTTCCGATCGCCCTTCCTGAGCTAAAAGAGTAGAGCTCAAGCACGGAGGAGGTTTTAGGGGATTGAGCGGGTTTTTTTGCAGAAACATACACGTGTTCAGATTTTGAAACAGAAGTTTCCTAAATAATTGTTTTTGTTGTTGTTGTTTTTTTTCTTCTTTTAAATGAAGAAAACAATAGTAAGTGATGACATTTACCTTACGGTCCTTACCTTACCTTACCTTATTATGTAAATAGAATTTCGTTTTTGTGTTAAATTGTATTTTCATTATGTTAGTAATAAAGATTATATGGTTAATTGTCTTCTAATCTGCCCACATCGAAAAGAAAAATAGCTTTTTTAAACGTTTATAAGTGGAGTTAAATGAGTCATCAATCGCCGAGCTCAGTAACGCGGGCTTGTGATCCAGGTGGAGGCATTAAAGATTGATGGGAAGTTGGCCCAAAACTTCAGGCCGGATCAGTGCGGGACTCTCTAATGGCCCGCCCATTCCAAGCTGAGAGTGAGCCTTGTTGACTGGGCGAAGGCCCAAGTAAAACTGTTCGTAGTGTGGAGGGTATCGCGTCAGGCTGGAATCACAGAGCAGCGAATACCTTCCCCTCCTGGCAGTGGGAGGATAACGAGCCGTTGTCCATCTGGTCCAATATGGCCCGGCAGGTTGAGCCCAATTCAACTGTCAATTTTTTTTATGAAATTTTATTTCGAAAAATTTACGAGCTATCACATCATTCTCCCTATTGAATTGAGCCTGTCCGCTGATATATTTTGGAGTCAAATCACGTTCAGTCTATGTGAATGCTGAATGCATAATGGGCTTCTTTGTCATTGAACATATACACATTACAGTCAAAATTTTCATGTTATTTTTACATTACGTACTTGGCTTCATTGTTAATAACTTAAAAGATAAAATAAAAGAAAAATACTATCATAGTGTTGAGAGGTCCGCTCGATCATTTTCTTATTAAGACTGTTTGTGAATGGTGGCGAGGTCCACCAAGTGACGCATGGTGGGCCTACCATGCGGGCAATTCAATGGAGACTTGAGCTTTGCCATATGCACCAATATCTGAAACACCACCACACCACACACCATATCATATATCAAATTGCAGACCAATATTATACCATCCAAAAATGAGAAAAAGAAACGCTTCATTTTTTCAAGGTAAGTATTTAACCTTCTGCATATCGTTTCTTCGGAGGGGATCTCCAATCATAACGGAGGATCTACATGCACGCGATGCCAGCATGGCACAGACTCTAGAAGGGCAAACAGAATCTGCAGTGTCCATTTTGTAACTACCCATTATGGGGCATATTCCCCTTCACTATTAGCCAGAGTAGAGATTAGATCCTTCACGTCTATTGAAATACATTACCAATAAATAATTTAACCCTTTTCATTTAAGCTAAGAGTTACAAGTACCTTCGACTCCAAAAGTAATGTTTTTACTGAATGAGACAGATTTTAGCTTAAAATGGAGACCGGGTGGAGCAAGTGGATCTTCTTCCAGAGTGAATCCATTCTTCCTGACATAGAAAGGAACTTGATGAAAAGACATCAGATGATCTGTATTTCAGAAATGGTGGACACAATCATGAAAAGAAAAGAAAATAAAAGCAAAACCTCTCAGGTGAAGTTTGCACCTGATTGGGTCCATGCTAAAATTAAGAAGAACAGAGTTATGGCGTTACTTTTGTCTAAAACATGTGGAATTGCAAGATATTAATAGAACCTAAAAGCAGACACATTAAGATACAGCAGCACATGTAGCAACTGAAGAGCAGAGTAGCCCAATACCATGTAAATGAACATAACTGGTCAACTATAAATAATTGTTGATCTAACTTTCCAATGATAAATCCAAGATTGAATTGCCCAATCACCTGCAAAACAGATACAACTTTTCATCATTTTCAACAAAATATTATCAGGAGGTGAATGCATCTAGAATTAACTATGGACAAACATCTTGTAACAAGTTCAACAATGTCAAATAACTTATATATCAGGTGAAAGAACTCTATGTAATAAAAAATTAAAAGCCTAACCCTACTCCAGTAAGAGGTTACCCAAAACCGATAGTCCTTGATTGATAAACATTTATTGTTCATGGAAGGAATCAAACACCCATACAGGTGACCATACTTTCTTCTTGTATTAGGGGTTTTCGTAATGATCTACTGGGAGTATTTCTAGCTCATACAACCAAGATGCCCAGGCGAATAAGCTTAACCATCATACAGATACTAGTTCTAACAATTAAATAAAATAAGGTGAAAAGTAGCAAGCAGGAACATGCAAAAACCTTCATTCTACCAAAATCTTCCTTTCTGAAAAATCTTTCCAACTCCCTAGTAGCTGCTTCTAGAGCCCTTGTTTTTCGTTCTTCGTCATCTGGTCGAGAAAACTCTAGAGTTGCAACAGCATAGCAACTGCAAGCAACCATCAATAAAAGGAGCAATTACTAAAAAGTTTAAGATATTTAAATAGTTTACTTAAACAATTTACTAGAATGTACTTAATGCTTAACAGACCTCTTCGTTTTCCCTTTTCCACATGTATAGCCTCTCAACTGTAATTTTGACTGTATCTGCTGCCTCCTTGCCATAAGGTCTTGGAAATTAAAATTCAAGGTTGAACATATCTTCAGATCACAAGACGGCTTTGGAGAATCCAACAATAAACCGGAGGAAGGTATGGATTGACTGCCAAGAGACTTATCTTCTGAAAAACTCTCAAGAACCTAACCAGAAGTAGCTACTGAAATCACTTCAGATGGAGGCAGCAACTTATCTTTATCACCAAACTCCTGCAAGTGAAAGAGTTATGACATGAACAGAAGAAGTTTCAGGAAACAAAAAAAAAGTATACGCATGGTTTCCTTCATTCAATATCAAAAAATTGGGAGGGGCTCCTGCAGGGGGGAATAGTTCTAAAAAATATGCATTACTTTCTGCCTCAGAAGTGACTTACATGAAAGATAGAGAACTCTTTTAGTGAGCTAGAAAAGCTGGAAGGTACAAGTTCATAAAAGCAAGCACAAGTTTTGGCCTGCTTACCTGTCCAGTTTCTCCACCACTAACAGCAGATGGACATGCATTTTTATCCAAGGTCTTGTCTGTTCTAAAATACTTGGAAGGCTCTTTCTCATCCCTCTCCAACAAGTCATCAGCATGATGACTGCTAACTGGAGATTTTAAGATTGTGACCACCTTTTCAGCACTGTTTTTGTTTAATTCACCATGAAGAGTATGGCTTCTCAAAATGGAGACTTCTGACAACGGTCTACAGATAGTTTCATGTTTTCTTTTATTTACAGTGACAAACTTGTTAAGTGATGATTGAATACAGCTTGAAAGGTTTCAACTCTTAATTGCCTTCAATTATGAAGGAGAATCGCGGTCATTCAAAGAGGAAGACGCATAAGAATCACTTTTCATACAGTTACTGTTTGTTGTCGGTGCCCCACTTCTTCCATTTAAAGAAGCCTCAGCCTTCTTTAATCCATGTAGTCTGAGAGTGAAATCCTTCCTGGTCGTATTTTCCTCACTGTCTGATTAATCCTTTTCTAACATCTGAGTGCTGCTGTTCAATTGTCTGGAGAGGAACATCAACGTTGATCTGCAATATTTTCACTAGTACAAACTTCTTCAGGATTACATGAGAATTGATCCAATAGCATACTGGATTTTTCTCGACGAGTACACAAATCAGAGAAGTCTGAGTCTTTAGTTGGATCCTCAACACTATTGGCAGAAGAACATGCACTTCTGCCATCTGGTGAGAATTGACTAGTATATTGGGTTTCTCCTGACGAGCGCACAAATCCAAATGGTCCTCACTTTTAGTTGAATCATCAACTTTATTGACGGGAATAACATGCATTACTAGAAGAATATATCTGCTGCAACGCCTTCCTTAATGCTTGCAGTATGAAAATTTCATCTGAAAAGAATACTTTTCTTTTATCTGGAGTTACATTGACATCACATGCTTTGGTCGGAAGAGTAAAATTCATAATTGCAATGGGATATTGCCTGGAGTTTGCACCTCTGTATAACTCATTCACAAGCTTGCTAACTTTTGGCATATCCACAGAACGTCCATTTACAAAAAAGAATTGTCTATCTTCCAAACTCCTTCCACTTCCCTGTCCAGACTTGGACAGGAAACCTTCAACTTTAATATCATCTGATATGCAGAGGCTCACAGGCTTCAAGCAGTTGAACGTGGTCATGCCAAGAACTGTTATGATATTATCTTTAAGCGAACCGCTTCCTTGAGTTTTAAGTACAACAGACTTCACATTTTTTCCAGTTGTGTTAGAGCATACAAAACGAACCCCTTTTGCCATGAATGGCATAAGCCTGAAAATTTAAGACTAATTACTAAAATAGAGAGCCATCAAACAAATCAAACGCAAAATGAAGAAAGGTATGTCCTACCCACAGAAAGGGAATACCGAATACCATATAAGAGCTCACATTAAGAACTATAAAAAGCAATTTTGATATTTCCAACATGAAGGTTAATGAAGTTAGTTCATAGAATAGAAAAACTCACATTCAATAATGAAATAAGCTTTCCATATTCCTTGCGAATATTACGACTGAACTCTTTACTGTGAATCGGTAAATTGGAAAACAGTTTCTTAATCGTGACTGTCGTACCGATTTGACATGCAATTTTCTTTTCTGCTACTAGCATTCCTGAATGATCGAAATTTAAAGTTGTAGCAATTGGCTCATTTTTTGTCCTTGTTTCAACGGTCAAATCCCCTAGAGCACAAAGGGAACTTAGTGCCTCTCCTCTGAAGCCAAACGTGGTCAGAGACTGAAGATCAGGAAAATCAGCTAATTTTGAAGTATGATGTTTTAGTGCAAGAACCTGAAACAATTCAAACAATAACCAAATTCAAGAAATTTGAGCTACTACCCAAGACCAAGCTAAATTTTGAAACAACTCAGATCAATACGGTCAATAATAATACCTCAAAGTTAGTAGGAGAAATTCCAGACCCATTATCACTGACTTGAACCTACTACTCGCCGAAATTACTCAAGGAAATCTCAATGCTCGTTGCACCTGCATCCAAGCTGTTCTCGACCAACTCTTTCACGGCGGAGCAGAGGTCTACAATCACCTGTCCGGAGCAAATTCTGTGAACGACGCCTTTGCTGATAGGCTTAATGCTAGGAGAATCAGCTCCAGTACCTCCTTCCATCGGGGGAAAAAAAAAATCCTCTTTTACCAGTACATCTCCAACGCCTTATCGCCTAGCGTAACCCCAACGATCGACGAAATGAGGGTTAAGCGAGCTGAGGTATCGCAGAAGTGAAGTGAAAGGCCGGGAAGGAGAGTGCTATTTGCTCAAGTGAAGTGGAAGGGAAGGCGCGAGAGAGAAATCCCTAAATTTTGCAATTCTGGTTTTGCAGATTTTGCCGCCAGAAAGTGAAACGACTAACGAGAACAGAGTTTTACTTATTTATTTATCAGGGGAACTACTAATGCTCAAACCTTCGTCATAATCATAATAAACTCACTAAAGCTTAAGAAAATTAGAGCGCTTCTTCTTCTTGATTCTCCAGTTCTTCTTCTTCTTCGAAGAACCTCCCGCCCTCACCGCCGCTCGGCCTGCATTAGAGGGGAAGATTTGTAAAGTGGGGCTGCTTCGATCGAAGTTACAAAAGCCAATAACAAACATGATTTATTTAGTTGGAAGCACGAGGAAAGAAGTTCTTAGAAAGTTGGAAGAAGAACCTTCTTCGATTTTTTTCACAATCTTGGTAGTTGCTGATTTGTGATTTGATAGTTTGTTATCGTTAATCCTTTCATGTTGACACCTTTTGTTCGGCCTGTCTGATAATTCTAGTTCAGCCTTTGAATTTTTTTATCAAAGTAGTAGACCTTTGTGTCTATCAGCTCATGATTCAGTTTACCAATGTACTGCAATTTGGACCTTTGGATTGATTTGTTTATGATTATTATGATGCTCTGCAGTTTAGAAATAACAACTTTCCACTAGTGTTGCAGGTGTTCATTCATGGTGCAATGGTTAGGATGAAGATGATTGCTCCGAAGAAAAAATGGCCTAATTTAAGTCTTGTTCATAGCAGGTGTAATATTTTCTTTTATGGTGTAATTGTCATAATCCGATATTAAAAGCTATTAACTCACAACATTTCAATCTATTCGATAAAACATTGGCATAAGAAGCATTGATTACTAATATACGACTCTAAGAGTACGGACATAAGTTATAGCAGCTAAAAAAAGACATACAACTAAAGAATATCGTATTTGAATTTGAGCTCGGTTTCTTAATCGAAGTGCATTATATGAAGAATAGCATATTCAATCAAGTCCCATGCATCTACTGGTGTTGCATATTCATTGATGAGTTACCCATTTACAACATCCAGATTAACACAAGGAGGGGGGGGGGGGGGGGAGATTAAAAATGAAGACAGCTCAGTGAAATTACCTGACGTTTCATTCAAAGGAAATTCCTACGAAAAAGGTACAACAAAATTGAAGAAAAACATGATATATTTTATATTAATAATTTAATATAAAATCTATAAATACAATTAGGGCAGGACGCGCGAATGAGATTTCCTTAGATATCCATCCCGTAATATTGCCACGGACTGAGATTTCATTCTGTTTTGTTTTCTTTTTTTTCTTTTTTTTTTCCCTTTTAAAGGTGGCAAAGAATGGAATTAAAAGGCAAGAAACGCTATACAAATGATTTTTCATTTCACCTCTACATGAAATAGCTGAGAGACTTCTTCTGTCTGGACCCACCTTCTCCGTATAAATCGTTCCATTGAAGAAGCTCGTTCATATTCCTCGATTCCGATGAGACACTTGCGCACACCTGCATATAGACCATCTCATTGACCCCAAGTTTCTATAAACAGAAAGAGAGAGAGGAGCCCATGTTTGCTATTTAAACGAACCTGCTCGTGTGCAAATTTAAAGTCCTCCATCTTTAAGGGGCGAATGTCAGCACTGCTATGCAGTGCCGGTTCAGGTTTGTTCTCAGCCAGTGCTAGATTCTTCTCCTGAGATGAGCAAACATACAAAGTTCAAATAAGGTATAATAGATACAGCAAAATCAAAAACAAATTATGAAAATTACATCAGAGTTCAACACCAACCTTCTTTTCCTTGTCCAAGATTTCTCTTATGGGACAGTGTGCTGCACTCACGCAAAGATTCTGCAAAGAAAATTTAGTTATTATAGGAGCTCACATATGGAAAATTATATTAATTTTTTCAATCAAGCAGAGAGAGATCGCAGAGGTGACTAGATGGTTAAGAGAAGCTACCTTTAAGTCACTTCCAGAATACCCATCGGTCATATTCGCAATTGCTTCCAAATTGACATCAGCACCTAATTCTTCTTTGGCTAATATAACTCTAAGAATCTTTTCTCTATTTGAAGAATCTGGTAGGTTAACCATCAATCTACACAGAAGAACACCAAGGTTGATGAGTTCTATAACATTTGCTTTATTGAGAGAGTAATAATAATATGGAAGTGGAACAAAAGTAAATTACACCACATACCTCCGAGGAAGCCTCCTAATCACAGCCTCATCAAGATCGAAAGGCCTATTAGTAGCAGCAAGTACTAGGACCCGTTCTTTGTCCTTGGTACGCAAACCATCCCAATTCACCATAAACTCATTCTTCATTTTACGCATAGCCTCATGTTCTCCTGGGTTTTCACGCCTTCCTAACATGCTATCAACCTAAATCAGACCCGACAGCAAAGGAAAAAAGTCAGAAAAAAGTTTTGACAAGAACAGTAAAACAAGGAATGTACACAGAATCAGTATAACTAAATTCAACAAACCTCGTCAACAAACACAACACTGGGAGCAATTTTACCAGCCAAAGAGAACACTGCTTTAACATATTTTTCTCCCTCGCCAAACCACTGCATGATATAAACATTAAATATACACTTCTAAGTGCAAAAAAGTTCACATAAAGGCAGTTTTGCATTTTTTTTTCCCCCAATTCTAACAAACAGTACCTTTGAAGTGATACTGGACATTGAGATGTTAATGAAGTTTGCACCGGCCTCAGTTGCAACAGCTTTTGCTAGCATCGTTTTTCCAGTACCAGGTGGACCAAACAACAATATTCCCTTGCAAGGCTGCATTAAAGAACTAGTGTTATTTTCTTGCATCTCCAAAAGAAATAGATTGAACAGTTCCAAAATTAGCAATTCAGAAGACAAAAGAAGCCTCTGCATGCAAATCCACAGAGACTATGAAAATTTAGGGGGAGAAAAAAAAAGAACCATTTCATTTTACCTTAGTAAGCTGTCCTTTGCAAAACAATTCAGGCCTCTGTAGAGGAAGCATGACCAATTCCTTCAATGTATCTTTGACATTTTCTAAAGCACCGATGTCATCAAATGAAACTCCAATGTCGTTTGGTGGAATAACATCAGCTAGAAGTTTCTTCTCAAATTCATTCTCAGTTGCCACATCCTAAAATCTCTTGATTTTGTTAGAACCGTTATGTGAAATAAAGAAATTCCAAGTAAAAATGTAGGAACTCATTTTCTCCAAAAAGAAATGTTTGAAAAAATTACCTTCAGTGATTTCTTCAAGCTCTTGCTTTGACTCTGAATACCTTCTAGAATGCTCAACCCATACTTAATGCTATAACATAGAATATTGAAGATAACGTTAATACAAGAAAACAAGTATCACATCTATTTGTTATATTTCATACTCGTTCTTAAATACTATTTAATTTATCAAAGAATTAGACAACCTTTCAGGAGAAATGGTAAGTTTGGCATCCTTAATCAATGCCTCAGGACAATGCATAAAATGATAACTTAGACCCCACCCGACCACTTTCTCCACGCCTGTAAAGAATGTTAAGAACGTGTCAATATAAGTTTCTCCACTATACATAGCATACAATCAAGCCAAGATTGAGCTGAAGAATACAAACTTTCATTTGTGAGAGCTTGATCTTTAATGCCGACTGTTTCAAGGTTAGGGCAATCCAAACCATTACGGCTGAGAACCTGAAGGCAAAAGTAAATGTATATTTAGATGCACCAAACAACCAAATCATCAAAACAGCAAAAGACTAAATATAGAGAACAGAGAACAGAGCACAAATGCGCATGCACAAAAAATTTTCGTGACTTCCAGGATTAGATGTTCTAGGCCCATTGCATTTGGAATTTTACATTGAATTTTTTGTCAACTGGAATTCTAGCAAACTGCTCTAGCTAGCTTGCATGGCAAACTGGATTCGGATTAGCACCTAAGATAAACAGGGGTTGTATAGCATTTTATAATCAAACTAGAATTTCAGTCACTGGACCAACTGACTGTATGCTTTGACCCATTTTCATTCCAGTACAAAACTATAATTTAACTACAAGAGAGTATTTGTCCACCCTAAACTACTATCTGTAATAGTTTGCACTCACCGAGCGAATGCTAACAATATTTGCCTGTGCTTTCAAAGTTTCAATGTCACGTTCCAAATGCAGTTTCCAGTCCAAAAGTAACGCTTCATCCTGCAAAGGATTCAAAGATTATGAAATCCTAAAACTCAAATAGCAGGTCAATCATTCTACATCACATAACTATAGGATATGAGATTAAGTACCTGGGGAAGTTGTATTGTTACTTTGTTGGGGAATAGTCTAGAAAGCTGCTTCAATGCTTTTGGGGTTTCTTTATTCCGATCATGAAGCCTACCAATGTTATCCTGAACAAGAAACAACGATACAACACTTGTTTCAATATAGCATCAAAGCAAAATTCAAGCCCGCGCAACAGAAACATTCCATGTAGTGATTGGAATAGAGATTTCTATTTTCAAGAGATTTAATTTGGCATTCAGAGCTTGGTCTTGAAACTACTGGTTACTTCATTATATTTATTACATTTTCCCACTGTATACACATATCATATCTCTTTCTTCAGCATTTTTCCTTTTCACGCATTGAGTATGTCTTCCAGATATTAATTTCATATTTCAATAAGATAAAGAGGCCAATAGAGTTAGCATACCGGAAATGCAAGATCAAGTAAAGTTGTTTGGTTGGTTCCAAACTTAGTAAACAAAAGACCACCAGGATGGGACTGCGTCCATTTAGAGAGGCCAAAATCAAAATACGAATATAAGATATTTAAATCAATTAAAGAGCAATTTCGAAGCAAGCTAACAAAATATAAAATCAGCTGCTTACCTTCTCCCTACGATTATCCATCTGGGTATGGGAACCAATAACAACAACATTCTCCGGCAAATTTTCTAGCTTAGACTTTAAGACCGTATATGTATCCGAGTGCCCCACCAGGGCCTTTTCTATTTCTTTCACGAACAAGATCAATGAACTGCTTTTACTCTCATTAAAGACAACCTATAAACATGACACCTGAAGACACTCACGACATAAAACAAGAATGACGCTTCATCAAGTCCAATTGAGAGTAATGGATACCTCAAAAAGTTCATTAATAGCAAGTTTCTCGGTGTCATCACCTCCAGAACCTTCCAAGCGCTGCAGATGATTAGCTGGAGGATAAAGCAATCATTAATGAACATCAACAGATTACAATAGGGATTAAAGAGATAGATTTGAAGAAAAATAAAGTGAAGGAGAAAGGTTAAAAAGAACAACCAGAACAGAAGAAACCACGATCTTCTTCACAAAGACCACCAAGATCATTACCATCTGGAATTGATTTGTCAAATCGCACACCAATTTTTGAGGAACCATTTTCTTCAAAAGTGAGGACAACTTTTCCACGACAACCATAAGATGGCCCCCTGTTCAAAAGAGGTATATAATTGGAAAACTTCAAATAATGGCAAGTACAATGAGTAAAATCCGAGAATCACACGGAAGAAGTTATTCATAAATAACCTTGAAATATATATGATAAGGCAAAGAAATACTTTAAATTTCTTGGTATAATGAAAATAAAATAGAATAAAACAGATTTTAAATAAAATACAAAATTGGTACATGCAAGCTTAGACTCTTGATAGAAAAATGCTTTAGAATGTTTCCAACAGAATTCCAAGTCCTACATTCCTTGATTCACATGAAAAAGATCTAACATAATGATTAAGCAGAGCTCGATAGGATATCTTTGCATGTATTTCTGAAGAAATTACCTTAAAGGACAACTTTGAAGAGAAGGTGAAAGTGGAGAAGAAAGGGTGCCCACAAATTTCACTTTGTCACCTACATATTTTAGATGAGGTAATAAAACTAGAGTTCAAGTATAATAATAAAATATCAATTAATTAATTATTCCGCACATCATAGAAATATATTAGAATTATCTAGCTTGCAAATTTTGTTCTAAATCTCGAAGGAGTGGTAGTCCAATTGAGATTGAAGGCAGGGAGGTCCCAGAGCATCAGGCTTTTCGATATCTAGGATCTATAATCCCAAAGAGTGATGATATCAAAGATGATATAGCCTATAGGATTAAAGCAAGTCTTTAGAAGTCTTGTGTGACAGAAGGATGCCCACAAGGTTAAAAGTAAAGCGCTACAAGACAATCACTCGACCTACTATTCTTTATTATTACGGGTGTTGGGCTACTACGACACAACATACGTATAAGGTGGCGGTAGAAAAGATGTTTATGTCAAGACGGATGCATGGTTAAACTTGCAAAGATAAAATTAAGAATGAAATGATAAGAGGAGATACCTAGATATAACCCCTATTAAGGACAAAATTAGTGAGAGACCTCTAACATGGTTTGATCATGTGCTAAGAAGCTCAAATACGACGGAAAATTTTTAGATTGGAGAGTAAGTGGAGGCGTAGACTGAGGGGTAGGAAGTAGAAAACTTGGATGGAGGTTGTGAGGGAATACATCCTAGAGCTTGGATTCTGCGACGGCATGTGGGAAGACCACACAACTTGGAGAACCAATATTTGTGCAGCTGACCCAATAGCATCGGGAATGCATTTTAGATAATGATGATGACGATCATTAGAAATATATTTAAAAAAAAAAAAAAAAAAAGAAATACCGGTTTTGAAAGCAGTGCTTTTTGAGGATGCTGTAGATGACTCTTGTTTTGGCAAAGCATGCGAGCTTAAAGTAGATCCACCCGCAATATCACCCTCCACACTAGATGTTGGTTTCCTATGATGTAAACTTGTGGCTTGTGCAGCACGCTTAGAAAACACAGATGCCCTTTCAGGCCTTGAATTTTCTTTTGATGAATCAGCCTCCTTAGGTGAAGGTCCCTGAAAGTATTTGGCAAGCATATTAAGATAATGATAAGACACGCACACAAGTGTAAGTCTTATTACAATGGTATACAAGTATTTGAATAAGTATTTAAGTATTCAGAAAAGAAAAGGAAAAAAAAAGAAGAATTAGATGTTATCGTCAGAATTAATCTTTTCCTAACAATAAACAAGAAAAAGAACCAAGAACCAAAAATATTTTTGTTTTAGGTCCACTGGAGACCCCTCTGAGCTATGTGCTACACACTGTGAAAGAGCCCTCGCATCTCACAAACCCACATTACTGATGTAGACAAATTTGATATGTTGGCCTCTTTGCCAATCTCAAGAGATATTACCAGAAGTAACATTCATTACTAGATAAAATATATATTTCCCACCAAACGAAAAGAAAAAATAAAAAGGGCAGTAAAGTATCTTACACCAGGAAGCACAAGAGAATTGACAATTAGTAGCCTCGAACCAAAATGTTTTGCAAGTGCCTTTGTCAAGGATTCCTGGTATATCTCCGAACCTGATAAATTTTGATTGCAATACAAGTCTTCGTCAAAAGCAAAAAGGAAATATAATTTTTTTTAATTTTAAAAAAAGAAAAGGTTATAAAGGCATAATAAAGGACTTGGATTACAACCTGCAGGTCCAGATAATAATATACGAGGGCTCACAGTAGGGAAGTCTGATGCAAGCTTTGCAAATTTATTACGCTTCAAATGAATGTATGTGGAGGTCACCAATACATTCTTTGTTGTCTCACTGAAATTAAGACCATAATTAAACATAAGGGAAAATCCAGTCTATGAGAATTATATCCATTTGGCCACAAAGAAAACCCACCAATATAACATGAGAAGAAGTATTAATATATAAACTGAACTATTGAGGAAAGAACTTCAAAAAACACATAAATTTAAATTAACCAAAAGGAAATATTCTACCTCAGATAGTATGGGAAATGTTCGAAAGTAACTTCAATGTCTTCATGATTAAGAATGCCTTGCTGTAATCCCTCTTTAAATGCCTGTAGCCTAGTGGACAGCAAGATAGTTGGAGGATCAATATCCTTAAGAAAATCTCTATTGTCCCTATGCTGTTCAAGAATTCTTGAAATGCTACATGTTAAATCAAAGTCGGGAGAAGATGCTCCAGCAAGTATCCTTAAAAGTGGCCTCAATTCACAAGCTGCTCCTGTAACCTTCTCACTTTCTGCACTATTACAAGCATCCAACTCAAGTCTACCACAATTGGGATTTTCTGTGGCGGAACCTGGGGCTATATTTTTCTCCGCAGAAGAAACACCAGCAATATCATTATTCTCAGCACCATCTTTCATGTCCATGTCTGGATTACGATCATCTAACATTTCATAACCAGAAGGTAGCCGAACATCCTCACCAGTTTTAGCAGGTGGAGAAAGTGGGGATAAATCTTTCCTAAGATTAGATAAAGAAGCTAAAATGGATGCTCCAGCAACAGCCGAGGGGTCCCCAGATCTTGCCTCAACATGTAATCCCTTAACTGGAGCATTATGGGCTTCTAGAATGGAAATAGGTAATCCAGGAACAGATAAGTTATCATTTGTTAGCTGTTGATATATCTGATTCATATTAAGGTATTCATTTCAAAAGAACATTATGTTAAGCATATGGAAGGGGGGGAAGAAAAAAAAAGACGACACCAAGGCTTTATGGTATCCATCTTTTTTATGCGTCCCCTACAGTGAATTAGAAGATTGTAAGGATACATATATATGTTTTAGAGAAGAACTGAAGACAATCTCATCGCCTCCATTCAAAATTAGACTAGAACCTTTGGGACAAATCTTGCTATTTACTTGGACATCTCCTTTCCCTCCCACAATTTCCAGTATAGCAACAGATGAATTTCCACGCTGTGTATAATTAAAATACAGTGAAAGTGAAATCAGTAAATCACCAGCTTATATGAAACATAATTTTATAGGTTAATCCACCCCCCACACACAAGTGAAAGATAGGTGAGTTCCATACCTTTATATGCTTCAACTTACACAGGGTAGAACTAATTGACGAATCCTTAATACATAAGTTGCACTGCCGGCTTTGACCAACGGTAAATAGAGCACACCACATGTTCATGTGAGGATGCTGAAAAATCATCAGATACATACGTATTAATTACTTCAAGACAACATGATGGAATAAATTCAGACTAAAGCACATAAAACATCCTAGTTATCACATGATTTTCAGAATAAGGAAAGTTAACAAAACAGCAGGATCAAGAAATAAACTATCATCATGTATTAATCTAAAATCCCCAAATAAACCAAGGCTATGATCCAAATTAATAACTTTCAAACGATACTGATAGTGATTATAGCTTTTCAATGAGAAAATACTCCTTAAACCCTTCACTGATAGCAGAATTCCATATAAGAATTAAAGTTATTGCTTGAACATGCAAATGAATGTCTAGATATATGGTCCAATAACATTTATTTCCCAGCATTGCCCTTGCAATTTGAGCATGCCAACCTTGTCATGCAAGTCATAAACCAAAATCATATTTGAGTATGCAACTTAAAGGGAAAAGCACACATCACTAAACTCGTTAAATATGGTTCTGTGTCTATTTTCTGTCAAGAGAAAAGGTAGCATAAAGTCCATCCCTGGTAGGAAGACATTATCTTGCTTTTGGAAAATGCCTCTTGACAACAACCAACTTACAGCACGCGCTGTTACAAGTGTCGTTTGTTTTGTCTGTTATCGTTACACTAAAAGTCAAGTTTCTCCATCCTCAGTCTATAGCATAAAGAAGATGCAGTTTACCCAAACTCTAATTTGAACCTCTAACCCCGAATAAACCCTCAAAATGAGAAGCACAACCCACCTGTGGGCACTGGGAAAGAAGCTTTCCCCAAGCAGGCTTAGGAATTGATTTAACAGCACGTTTCTTCAACCGATTCAGCACAGCATCTGATTTCTCCGCATCTATCATAATTTTACATGAAACCCACCACGAATTGCAAAACCAAGTCAAACCTAAAACCCAAAGAAATCAAATCTATATACATGCAAAAATGCGGGAAAAAAAAGGAATATTTTTTTCTGCGCCTAAAGACTCGGGCGACATCAAGGCCTCGCCTTCGTAAGGAAGAGCGTGAGAATTCTCCTGCACAACCACATCGCAGGCTTTATCAGCTTTCAAAGAATCTGTATCCATCGGATCAGCGGGTTGTACGACTGAGTCTCTGGGTTGAGAACCGGATTCTTCAGCTGGAACCAAGGGTTTAACCGTTGACGCATCCTGAAGATCGCTGTTTAACGAAGATGCCCTAGAAACCTAACAATTTTCAACCAAACCCACGAACTTATTAAATTCCAAGCATGATCCTTCAAAAAGACGCAGAATTGAAAAACCTAAACAAGAAAACACACAAGAGCGGGTCGGAAACGAGGAAAAAGAGAATATCACCATAGATCTTCTGGATTTAGGAGGACGAGAGGTGTTGGACGAAGGGAGATGGCGTTTCGAAGAAGCGCTTCGTCTGGTTTCAACCATGGTGAAGATATGGCGGAGGAGTCGATGAAGCCTTTGCTTTTATTGTTCTCTTCCGCCTCCCTTCTCCGATCCGACAAGAAAATTCTTCGCTGTTGGAAAAGGAGCCTTCAGAAAGAGAGATTGGAGAAGAGGATGTGAATGATTAAGGGGTGATCAGTCGACCTTCCTTTCCCCCTGTTTGTTTCTGTAAATATTTGATTATTACACTTTCTTTATGTATATATATATATAGATATATAATATACATAGAGATATATAATATACATAGAGATATATTAACTTTTAGGAAACGAAACGAACCGGACCGGACCTTTTGAATAGACGTTAGATGGTTTTTAAGAGGGGTTGGTGAATTTGGAGGGTCGGTTATATAAATTTGGTGACAGTACCTTTTTTCTTTTTTAATTTTTTTTTTCTTTAGGGTAATTGAGTTTGAGATTTATTTGTGTACTACTAATAATAATAATATAAATAATAATATAAGTAATAATAGTAATGAATTTACTATTAGTTGTATTGATTAGGTTGAACCTAATTTTTTTTTTCCTTAGTTTTGGAAATATGGATTAGTAGTTTTAAAATAGATTTATTTTTTTCGAGATTAATCGATGCTTAATTTTAAAAAATGATCTCGTAGATTTCATATATATAATAAATCTTATTTAAAATTTTATATTTTTCATCGTAGGATAAGAATATTGAACCTACTTTACAAGTTGCAAATTGCAATAGGAATATATATATTTATATATGCAAAGTTGACAAAATTGATTAATAAAAGTAGGGGGAAAAGAAGGAAATAGATTTGAAAAAATAATGTGCATGTTTGGTTATCTTGATTGAATTTGTTAGAACTATTTTTTTTTTATTTTTTCGATTTGCCTTTTGAGTAATATGAAATTATTATTTAAAATGATGTAGAAAAAGTGTTGATAATGTAGCTATAGCAAGATGATAAAAAACTGTTGTAAGACTAGTTTATCGAGAGTTAGTTTGGCATAGCTAGTTTTTGGAGTGAGTAGTGGTTCTGAATCTGATCGAATTGCTCGGTGTGATGCGGTCAAATTCTATAAATATTTTATTCGGTTGGTGAGCAGGACCTCGACATATATTTACAGTAATATAATTCATGAATAAGAAATTATAATACTTGACGGGTTGATGAGGTTTTCGACCTATCAATTAAACTAAAAGTGATGACACTTGATGGGTTGATAGCGTCTTCGACCAGTCGAGTATCATATAACTTTTTATTTACTCAATAGGTCAATGAGGCTTTCGACTAATTGAGTATCATAATTTGGAATAATAAGTGATTTATCATGGTTGGTCAATGGCAATCCCCCTTCTCAATTTCCCCGATTTGGCTCTCATTCCCACTGAGTTCCTCATAGCATGCTATCTCTTTTAACATTTTCCTATGTGTCTTCTCTGTCTAATTGGGTCATTCTCTGATTATTAACTCTTGCTTATGATCATAGGTATTGATGGAAGTGGGGTTAAGGTTCCCCTAGCTGAAGAGGAAATTTGGTAGGTAATCAAATCATTGCCTATTAGCAAGGGGTCTTATAAGAACCTAATAACTAAGGAAAAGCTTAATAATTGTGGGCTCTTGCCTGACCGTCTGTAATTGAACCCCACCCCCTTGCTTCTAACAGTAGCGGTGTAAAGTGTAAGACCCTCCCTCATCTTGTCTTTTATATGTGGTTTTTATGCCTCTGACTTCATGATATTTAACTTGTCGATTCCCACATAGGGACTTTCTGGATAAGAAGTTGAAGGAAGCTAAAGTGAAGCTTCAAGCTAAAAGAGGGTTAAAGAAACTAGGAGATGGTTTTTCAATGGTTAAAAGAATCAAGAATTGGTGGAGAATTTGACAAAAGTGTTGAGACAAGTAGACATTCTACGAAACTGGAGTCCATCACTACTAAGAGGAAGCTTAACTCAAGTCCCACAAAAGGTGAAACTTCTCTAACCAAGAGTCGTAAGCTGGGCAGAATGGTCGCATCTTTACAACCTCCCCCCTCTGAAAGTCCTGTTGAAAAGGTTCAAATAACACCCCTAGTTGAAGATGTTGATTTTGTTCGAGCATCCTCCTAGATGCTCTTGCCTCTAAACTGCTCATGAAGAAGAAATCTGGTAGAAATGGGCGTAAACCCTAAATAACTTCTGACACTCTAAAGTCCTACATGAAGAAATGGAGTGAGATGATCTCCCCCTCAATATTAGATGAAATCTCAAAGACGAGTAAAGAGAGTCTATTTGAAAGGTTTTCCAACATCATAACTGAGGTACATGCTTTGATTCTAATTCCTCCTCTTTTATTTTTTTGTTCTTTTCTTTAAATCTTACCTACCTCTTTTGTTGCCCTTTCTTTACTTTTAGGGATAAATCATCCAAGGAGCATTGAGAGCCTCTCTTCTTCCCTATGGACTACAAGACACCATCGAGCTAGAGAATCAGTTGGATAAGGAGAAAGACTCGAGTCTCAAGTGTTTCCTTGAGGTCTCTATCTTTGAGGACGAAAATGCTCGATTAACGGTACATTTCCGGGAGGAAAGTGATGCTCGTAAGGCTGAGTTATCTGCCAATGAGGTGCTCAAAAAAGCTGGATTGGAGGATCATGTTAGGATTGAGCTTCTAGAGAAGGAATTGCAGCAACGTAGGGATATGGTGGCAACAGATAAACAGTTGGTTGTTGAAGAATATAAAAATTCCTTATCCTATAAGTTTGCTATCTTTATTGCTAAGGCTAGTAGGTATGCAACTGGTTGTATCATGGTTGCCGAGATATCTCCTGGTTTGAATTTGGATAAATACCTTTTCCCTATGAAGATGAGCGCCCCACTGCTAAAGGCACACATGATCAAATTGTTGGAGCTAATGTAAATATGGGAAAGGAAGATCATGGCAATGTTGACGTTCGCCCTAACTGTGGCAAGAAATGAATGAAGCCTTCCAGAGTTTAGCTTGAAACCCTTCACTGTTTACTGTTAAAACTTTTGTTTTTGTTAGAATATTAGTAGTATGAAGATCTTAAACTACTGCAGTATATACGTACCAGATTCTAGATATTTTGACCTTTGTTTTGCTATATATATTGCTATTATTTCCTTAACTCTTGCTTGCATTACTCTTTGCTCATTCTCTTGAGACTCTGATTAATTTACTGATGAGTCTCTCTACTCTCCAATGTAATCCTCTAGAGTTGATTTCTCTGTTTATAATTGTTATAACATTTTGAAATGCACCAACATTCTCCCCAATCTGAGGATTCCCAATAAAGAACAAATCAAACTAAACCCTTTAAATGTTTAACCTCTATTCTTTTTCTTTTCTTCTTATAACTTCTTAGTTGAATGTTCACAATACTCTCTTGAACAGTTATGATTTCGTGCTCGCACTTGCACTATTTTATTCTCTTCTTGACTGCATGCGAAATGTCTTATAATCCTTCTTTTAAGATGTTAGTCAGTTTTTGATCAGGATCTTAAATCAAACTTTCTACCTTTGGCTCGATCACCTTCAACTATTAGTCATTCATTTGAGTGGTATACTTTTACGTAGAGGTAACCATGCTAACTCTTTTGGTCTGTGGCTATCTTTTACTAAGATGTGCTTGAACTATTTAGCTCCTAATCTACTTGGAACTCACAGGTATATCATCTTAAGTAAACCCATGAAGGGACTATTTATGCTTCATATTTTGGCTCTTGCTTAATTTTAGACTTATCGGTAAACCAGATTAAGTAAAACTTCACAGAGGCTGAAAGTGGTTAGGACTTTCGTTCAGGTGCTTGCAGGCAGTTCAACCCTTTACCTAATATGAGACTCGAATTAGGTAGACTCATGAAGTCCAAAAGATTTTAAGGGTTTCGTTGACGTGCTCATGGGTAGCTCAGCCCTCTTGTTTAATCTAGGATTCGTAGGTGGACTAGATTAGGTAGACTCATTGAGTCTTAGAAATGTTAAGAGTTTCGCTAAAGTGCTTGTGGGGAGCCTAACCCTTTGCCTAACCTAGAACTCGTATTAGGTAGACTCACAAAGTCTAAGAGATGTTAAGGGTTTCGTTGAGGTGCTCATAGGTAGATTAGCCCCTTACCTAATCTAGGACTCATGGGTTTACCATATTAGGTAGACTTGTGGAGTCTCAGAGATGTTAAGGGTTTCGCTGAGGTGTTCATGAGCAGCCCAGCCTAGCCCATTACCTAATACGGGACTCGTGATTCAACCAAATTGGGTAGACTCATAAAGTCTAAGAAATGTTAAGGGTTTCACTGAGATGCTCTAGGGTAACTCAGCTTCTTGCCTAATCTGGAACTTGTGGGTCGACCAGGATAGGTAGACTCATGGAGTTTGAGAAATGTTAAGAGTTTCACTAAGGTGCTCAGGGACAGCTCAACCCCTTGCCTAATCTGGGACTTATGGGATGACCCGATTAGGTAGACTCATAGAGTCTAAAAATTGTTAAGGGTTTTGCTAAGGTGCTCATGGGCAGCTTGGCCACTTACATAATATGGGACTCGTAGGTTGACTAGATTAACTAGACTTATGGAGTTTGAGAAATGTTAATAGTTTTGATAAGGTACTCATGGGCAGCTTAGCCCTTGCCTAATATGAGACTTGTGGGTCGACCATATTAGGTAAACTCATGGAGTTTAAGAAATGTTAAGGGTTTTGCAACAACGTTCGTAAGTAACTCAGCTCTTTACCTAATATAGGATTCGTGTGTCGACCAAATTAGGTAGACTTATAGAGTATGAGAAATGTTTAAGAGTTTTGCCGAGGTGCTTGTAAGTAGCTCAGTCTCTTGTCTAAATTGGGACTTATGGGTCGACGAGATTATGTAAACTTAGGGAGCCTAAAAAATGTTAGGCATTTTGCTGAGGTGCTCGTGGGCGATTAAGCCTTTTGCTTAATCTGAGACTTGCGGATCGACCAAATTAAGTAAACTCTTGGAGTATGAATCTGGACATAGTAGATTCATTCTGCTGAAAAACTTTACTTCATTAACGAAGGCAACTTAATGCCTTTAGGGAATTCAAACACTGCACTACAAATAACAAAAGCAAAGTGTTACTTGAACCAGAGTTATAGATTGTAACAAGTATGAGATTCCTAAATCGACTTGACCTTGAACTACATAGTTGCTCTATTGACACTTAACTTTCCATAAATGCACTAATAACCCTTTCGCTCGAACCTGTGCTCCTTAGTAGATCTTTCTGAGAGAATTTCAAACAATTCCTTCTTCTTGGATGACTGGGATCAACCTTCTCCTGCATGGACTCCTCCTCTTATCCGCCCTCCTCATTCCATCTTCCTTCAAGTCTCCCTTCCCACACTGTTCATCCTTCATTTTCCTAGGGTCTGTCCAGCCTTGGAAACTCCTAATATGGGCAGCTTGTATATTAATAACAATATCAATTTTCCTTGCTTCCCCTAACGCTTCATGGAATGATTCGAAATGAATTTTCCCATATTTCCTTAATAATTTCTTTCTAGTCGTTCCTTCAAGGAACACATGGAGGACTCCCGATCAGTTGGTCGATTAACTCACTGAGCTTCCTTCTGGAAAAGGTTAGTAAATTCGCCCAACGTCTCCCCCGGTTGCTGCTTAATTGAGTGAAGATTAGTCACTGAATATTTTGTGGTTTTCACCTTAAAGAAATTGGTAATGAATTGTGTCTTCAAGCCAGGGAATGAGTCTATTGATCCGAGTCAAGGAATCTATACCATTCCATAACGAGCCCCCTAGAGTAAGGTGAAACGCCTGGCACATGATTTCTATTGAGTAGTCATTCAGCTTCATTGTAGTCTTGTATGCTTGAACATGATCCTTTGGATTGATATTTCTTTGGTAAATTGTATTTAAGGGAGATTTGAACTTTTCCGATCCTAGGGAATCCAATACGCGCTATGAGAAGGGACATTCCTCCTCCTCTGGCTCTAGCTCTAACCCTCATTTTCTAAGTATGGCTTCTATTCGTTTTAACTTTTCCTTACTTTTGGATCCACAACCACCATCTATAAGTTCTGGGTCTTGTTTTGAGTTAAGCGAGTAATAGACGTTTCCTTTGCCGAGTCATAATCAGGGTCATCTACTGTATTATCTATCCCTCATTCTTCAGGAAGGCACTATTTCATGCCTCTCCACGCCTATTTTGAAGCTGGACTGCATTTACACCCATCTGACCCATCGGTTGAGGCTCCTGAGGATGAGGGGGAAGCAGCCGCTCTCTTCTTATTTCTTCCCTGAAATGTTGCATGACAACCTCCATCCTTGTGTCCATGGCATGCTTTGCAACTCTTCCTATTCCTTCACTCAAGCTGGTGATATTCCTTTGCATAACTTCCATTATTTGGTATAGGCTCGCTGTATCTATTGCCCCTATTCCTGTAGGCTGGGCTGAAGATGTAGCACTAGCTTCTAGTATTGTTCCATTCGGAGCTCCCAACGTGTTTCGAGTTCTTCTACGATTGATTGGTGGTAGGGAACGAATTGGGTTTTAGACTCTAGCAAATCTTTTGGTACTTCAACGTTCTTGTCTACTCTTTCCATTGATTTCTTCAACTCTTTTTAATGTTTGAACTCTAAGTCTTATTTGAAAAACTTTCATTTATGAAGACAAAAACATCATCATGGCTGGTGTCAAATTGTTAATATAGAATTTGATCAATATCTTCATATTATGCCATTACTAATATGCCTATTCAGGAAGGACTTATTTGCATACACGAAATAAAGAAGAGTGCCGGAGTTTGTGGCCAGCAAACACACTTGACAATCAAGTTAGTCGGAAAATAGAGAGCAGTAGTAGTCGGAAAATAGAGTAGTGGTGAAATGTGTAATGAAACAATATATTTTACGAGGGAAAGAAATAGAATCCTTATAGAATGTGTAACCGTTCTTATATTATTGACTTAGCCCTCTAGTCCTTTTCTCTTTTTTCCTATGCGTTGCCTTGCGAAGGAAGATATCCAATCATCACTGCCCATTTGGATCTCTCCCACTGGATCTGTGATTGCGCGATAGTGCCACCATTATCACTCTGTTTTTTCTGCACAGGTCATAGGATATCCTTCCATTAATTCACGTCTCGCCCTCTGACATGCCTCTATTTCTTCCGTACATGCCAGCCGCTTCCCAACTTTCTGGTTACGATCCTCTTCCGTACAATGTCTGGATCTGAAGTAAGCTCCTCCTATGTCAAGAATACGGGAATGTAAGGAGATGACTGGGTCAACTGTGTAATTTGTCTTTCTTGCACGTACAACCTCCTTTTGTCTCTCTTCCTTTATGTATTATTGATACTCTATTAGATACTATATATATATATATATATATATATTATGTATCATATATTCATACTTATCTACAAAATCTACTCTTATAAAAACCATTGTAGTGATCAACATTTCTGTTCAAACTTGTGCTAAAATCCAATTTCAGTAGACGGCCTCGTGAACTTCACCTAATACCGTCAATGATGGAATATCCATGTCTCCACCAAAACCTTTTGATTTATAATATGCAGGAAACCAAACAGATGATGCATGGCTGCTATTATTTAATTCATTAATTACATAAACAAACACGTCACGATATGCCCATATAATTAGATACCAGGATAGACTTCCCTGGCCATCATAAATAATTCATAGCAAGCAATCCTCTATTTCTGATCGATCGTTCCTTTATCTGTAGCATAATAATTAGCATATCTAATTTGAAACAGTGATCATGGCAATTGGCAAGCATCAAGGTTCATGGGACCCCTTTCTCCCCAGCAACAGCTAGGACTCTCTGCGTTCTTCATGAGAAAGAGTCGGAGTATGAGCCTGTGTCCTGACTTGAGATATGGCGAGCATAAGAAGGAACCCTTCATTTCTATCAACGTAAGTCTTCAATTAACAAGCTGATCATCGCTTATATATATATATATATATATATAAATCTGATGTTTTTATCATGTCACTTTTGTTTGATTGATATGTGCAGCCATTTGGTCAAGTGCCTGGATTTGAAGATGGAGACCTAAAGCTCTTTGGTAAATTCTAGATCTAGCCTTCTTCTTCTTCCTCTTGATGATGAATTTTGTGTTGCCAAAATCTGTAAATTAAAGGGACTGTCGGAGAAGGTAAAAAACCGTCGCCGTATACCAAAAAATAACCCATTTTTGTAATTACTAAACCCATGTGAAAGGGCTTAGTAACTTCCAAATATATATGTATATATATTTGAGCCTATAATTACTTGAAAGTAAAAATTTGTTGCAAAAATTTGAAACGCAGAATCCCGGGCAATCACTCAATACATTGCTCATGCTTATGCTGACAAAGAAACCAATTTGATAGCCCTTGAACCAAAGAAAATGGCAGTAGTAGGAACATAGGGGGCCCACCGGCTTCAAAACTGACACTGGAATGGGAGTTTCAGATGAAGCAGTGGTGGGGGAAAATGAAGCCAAATTGGGGTCGATCCTAGATGTGTATGAAAAGCAGCTAAGCAAGGCAAAATACTTGGCTGGTGATTTCTACTCCTTGGCAGATCTTCATCATGTTCCTCATTTGAGCTACTTGATGGGGCTGAAGCTAAGAAGTTATTTTAGTCTCGCCCACGTGTTAACGCATGGGTGAGAGTTTTTTGGCCAGACCAGCTTCAACCAAAGTGATTGAGATGAGGGTTAAGCACTAAATAAGAGCATGCATGGATTATTCCGATGATAATAAGGTGGTACTCATGGGTCTCAGTTTGAATTCAGTTTATTTTCATTTATATATGTTGATCTTGTTGTATATGTGTAAGGTCCGGTCAATTTTGGGCATAAGGTATAAGACATTAGCCTAATAATGATAATAATAATATAACGAAGATATTATTATTAATGTACAATATATAATACTAAAAAAAAAAAGATGAGACGGTAAGATTCACCGGCTCACCTTTCGTTCTCCTAATATAAGATAAGTATGAATGGTATTAATTGAGTTATCAAGAGAAATCATACACGTATCAAATAATTAACTACGAAGTCATCTCCTTCAATTGCTACTTCAAATAGGACGTATGCAGTTCATTAGCTTCACTGGTCAGAAAAATTTTCTATCTCTCCTTAGCTCTTGAAAAAACATAAGCGAAAACCAAAGGAATTCCTTACTTATTCCATAATGAGAATCAGTGAATGTGAAAGCATGATTTTAAAGCGCAAAGACCATGATTCTGATCCTAATGCAGCCCAAAACAGAGCATACCAATCAAGGACGAAATCTGGTAAGAATCGTCTATGTCCTTATACTTGAGATCATTAGTTCCTTAATAATAGATCGAAATTAAGAGTGGAATATATAGAATATAAGATATCGAGGTGAAATTAAGGTTTATGCATCTTAGTAAGTTAGCAAGGTCTGAATACGCTAAGATCTAGAATACATCAAAGTTTAAGTGTAGAGTCGAAGGGTCGAAGAGAGTCGACCGGGTTCACGGCTGGACACTTAATGCCTTCAAGAGTGTAAAATACTCGACAGGTCGAAGAGGGTCGATCTGGTCCACAACTCGACACCTCGACTCCCTTAAGTGTGTAAAAGACTCTACGGGTCGAAGGGGGTCGACCGGGTCTACGGCTCGACACCTCAATGCCCTCAATGTGCAAAGGGTAGAAGGGGTCGATGTCTACAATATATGAAGGGGTCGATGGGGATAGGTTGACCCCTTCAGTAGGAAAAGGGGTCGACGCCCTCAATGTACAAAGGGTCGACGCCTTCAATATATGAAGAGGTCGACAGGTTGACGCCTTTAATAGGAAAAGGGGTCGACTCCCTCAATATAGAAATAGGTCGATGGGTTGACGGCTCATCGCCTAGATGCCTCGACATACTCGATGCCTTAACAATATAGGAAATGGTCGATGGGTCGATGACTCGACACTTCGACGTCTTGATGCCTTTAGTATACGATGTACTTCATGGGTCTATAGGGTCTACGCCCTCGACGTCTCCAATAGGTGAAGTACTCGACGGGGTCGACGGGTCAAAGTCTGCTATAACAATAACAAAGACCTTAAATTAAGCTACTTAAAAGAATTATTAGAACTCGAAAGAGAGATATGAATGGTAGTTTAGCTATTTTAGTTAATTGAATTACATTGGACATCCCTAATGATTGTGTTGCCCATCTTTGCATATTTTGATGCTTAGATCCATCGGAGGAGCACCATTCCACGCCATCTAGTATTTGAACGAATTAGGGCCAATGGAGGTTGAATGTAAGTGATAATTACAACATGTTAGTTTTTTTAAATAGGTTTAATTTGTTACTAGATGTTTATGTGATTTCATGGTTTTTATTCACTGCTTCCTGAAAGTTATTTAAAGGTTGCTTATGTTATTTCATGACTTTTGCCATATATACTAAATTATGAAATTATTGGATTTGAATTAGGATTTCATGAATCTAAGTTCTATAAACTGCTTTATGAAAGTGATAGTATTGAAATAAGGATTTTATAAGTATATGCCTTATGTTTGGTAAACTATGTATTGTATGGATTTAAAGTGCATGAAGTTGTGATGAGACCCCATTCCAGCATTGGAATTGCTGGACTATGTGCACATAGCAGCTCATGTTATGGATTATGAATACATGTGTGACAGGTCATGTTAAAAGGAGAATTGCTCCTTTAGGTATCGTCCCTGCGGGTGAAGAGATACAACAGAGGGACATTACCAAAATGACCCCTCACATTAAAATTTCTTGTGAAAGAGTTAATGGGAGCAAAGTGACATGGAGGCCACCTCTTAAATCCTAAGTGAGAGCAAAGTGTCACGGGGTCACCTCTTAACTCCTACACTTAATGTTTCGTGAATGATATATATATATATATATATATATATATATATATATTGATTTATGAATGATATAAATTCGCTAACTTTTGAGGATGTTTTTAGTTTTTTTGAAAACAAGTATAGGTATGTTCGAGTATATGCTAAATATTGAATTGCAAATGATCTGTTTCAATGGCTTATTAGAATAAATGCGAATATATACTGCTTTATGAAAATACTTTGCTGAAACCATTTTGATGAGCGACATTTCTGTCAATTTTACCTCACAATTGTACTATTTTACGGAAGTACAATTATATCTTTACAAATGCAAATCTATAGATGCGAATGATCAGATTCCAATGATTTTACATAAAGTATGCAAATCTACATTGTTTTAAAAAAGTGGATGATTTGAAATAGTTTTGATGAGTTTCATCTTTACGGTTTTAAACTCATAACATGCTATAGTTATTACTCACTGAATTTTATATTCACTCCTCATTTTATTGAAAACCTTTTTAGATTAGAGAAGAAATAGAGCTTTCAAGGGACTTGCTTGCCGATTGCTAGTAGAACTTAGTAAAATTCTATTTACTAGACAATATTTTGAAGACGAATATAGACGGTCCACTGTGTAATTAAATAAATGACTTAAAATATAATAGATGTAGAATATTATATAAATAAGTTTTACTTTTGCAGATAGGTATAGCAATGGATTTTGCACACGTTTATATGCTATAGTTATGCAATATAAATTCTGATTCTTATGATGGATGGAAGATCTTGAGTTGGACATCTTTCACAAGTTATGGTATATAAAAACAAGTAAGAGGTTTGTGAAGGTTATGTAACCGCATATTTCTTATATATTGGTTTCTAGGTATCTTCGGTTATGTAGTTCTTACGCCGATTACGGATTCGGTAAATCGGGTCGTGACAATATATCCAATAGTACTGTTTGTGAGTTAACCGTCGGAAGGACTGTGAATCTATATCTTTCAATTCTTGAAGATGAAAGAATATATATATGAATTTTTTAAAATCTCTTTAGTTAATAAATAATAAAGTTTTATCTCGTTGATGGTTTAAAAGCGCACTAAATTCCATTCTAAAAGTTCTTGAGTAGATTTTCCGACGGTTTTCATGACAAAAGCAGTTGCCAGCAACATATAAATATATACTAGGTTGTTATGCCGATTAATTCGGAAGGCAGCCGTATGAAAAATGGTATGTGTCCGAAACAGTCCTACACAACTAGTGCCCTACGTACCATATATCCTTCCAAATTGCACAGTTTCTGCTCGTTCATCATCCATAATTGCATGCAAAATCTCTTATACTAACAAAAAAAAAAGAATAATAAATAAATAAACCAATCACACACGATCAACAATCATTTAGAAAGTCGATAACTTAATTCACTTGATGTGTTTGACTTTTATGATTTATTAATAAAGAAAGTATACAGCTCAAAAGATGTTAAATATATGATGAGAGATCTCTTAATCTCGCTGATATTGTGAAAGAAGCCAGTTCCGTTGATTTTAGAGGACACTAGGTTTTTACATGGAAAGTGTTCTCCTTCGGGAACCTGAAGCGGGAGTAAGTCTTGTTCAACTCTAGATTTGCCAGATGGTTGATAATCTGTGATGAGGAAAATTTTACAGACACTGCAAAAAATAGGGCGATTAACATTGCGGAAAATGTGCCACTGACAGAAGAAAGTGACGCTAAATTAACGTTAGCGATACATCCGAGGCCCGCCAATAACGAATCGGAAAATGAAGTTTAGCGGTAAAAAGAACGCACCGCTAAATATTTTTTCATTTTCAGTGCCTTCCCTTAGTGCCAGTAGAAGCTCAGTAGATCTAAGAAATGAATCTTCACAAAGATCTTATGCTTCCCATTTACTCTCACCTTAATCCCATGGATATCCATCTTTCTCTCCTTTACATTCAAGATATTTGTCTTCTCATAATATTCCAAGTCCAAGCAATGTGTCGCCCAGCTTCATGGGCACTTCAAGACTTCAAGTAATCAGTTGCACCCCTTGCATTATAGTGGATCAGCTGCAGGCTTTTCGCCTTTTGCTTCTGCTCAGTCTCTTCCGGAATGCTGATTTTATTTATAGACTTTATAGGGAAAAGGCAGGACCTTATTTCTGTCAGTGGTTTCTTTTGATTCACATGGCAATTTCTGGGCATCTTGAATTTTCTGATGGGAATGAATGTTTTGGCTGGACTCACACATGTACATAATAGCATAGGATTGGGGTATCATCTGTGAGTGCAATCTTTGAGCTCGGGCTAGAGGGTTGTGAAGAGTGTATTCTGATGGAGTGGTAAGAGGACGGAGTTGACCTGGCAGACCTTTAGAGCTCTGTGTAAAAATTTGGAGTTAGACAAGTTTGCTTCTGCCTTTATTTCTGATGATAGTTTGAGTATTTTGTTTGCTGCATTTTTGTTTTCAATAATAAAGTTGTCTGCTATTAAAAAAAAAACAGAAAAAAGAAAGGGAAGCAATTTCTGTTCTCTTTGATTTATCAGATTTTATTTCCGGTCATGTATTTCATATTTCCCAGAGATAATTTTGTGGCTGAGAGAATTTGAAATTTTGTTGATTTGGTGTGTTGTGGTGTATGATTGTTAGGATTAGTGTCTGATTGTTGATTTGGTGTGTTTCAGGAAGGAAAGCAAACCAGAAAGAGAATTCCGAACAACCTGCGAAATCAAACAACGAACAGTTCGAGACTCAAAGCCCAAAGCCCAGAGACCGAAAACAACCTGCCAAAGACCAAACAGACCAACTCGGCAAACTTAAAACTCTATTATATAATACCCTTCAGGCCTTCACCCTAAGCATCAAACGCTTACTTGTTCTTCCGAGAGGGAGAGAGAGACCTTCTTTAACCAACACCATTGCGGCCCAAATTTTGGCAGGTTTGCTTTGGATTATTTTATTTGTACATTCATTCGAAAGAGAAAAGACCAGATTTTCACAGCTGGTATCTAGAGGAGAGTCCCTCTCACTCAAAGCGACCATCTTTACGCTCAGAAGGCAAAGGAGACTCTTGCTGCCATCGGACACCTTGGTCCAGAAGCAAACGTAAAGGACAATTCTTTTAGGTGTTCTCTCCGCTCAGGTATGGGGCTAGCTGAATTTGTGGACAAGTTGATTTATGTGTTTAGATAAAGATAGTTGAAATTCGTGTGTTTACTGCTTATTTTTGTTTTCTCCTGTCATGTTGTTGTTGCTTTTCCTGTCTTTTTTCTTGAAAAGCTCATATCACGTCTTGGTGCAACTTCAGTTATCGAAGAAGTAATTTAGATAGATATATGGATACATAGTCATGCTTGAGGAACACTCTGCTTGATGCTATTAAGTTTTCATCTTTTAGCCAAACTCTAAGCATATCACCCACCAAACTAGTACTGACTGTTAGTATCATCATGAGCTTCAGTTGCTTCTTTGCATTCGACATGATGGTAGAGATATTGATATGCTTGTTTTTCTATAGAAGAATATGTAAATATAAGATGGGGAATTAGGGTAGGGTTTAAATATACTTGAATGAGCATGTAATATGATGTCATCGACTCCAGCTAGATGAGAATAGTATAGAACATTGTAATTTGCTATTATTTGTTTCTGCAGTTTTGACATGGACTTCCGATCAGAACTCGGACTTTTGTGGCCCCCATCGCTGTCACAAGCTGATAAAGAAGCAACCATTGTTCTCAAGTTCGAGTAAGAAGACATGCCTTCCGGAGGATGTCATCTTGGAGATTCTACCAAGGCTACCTGTAAAGTCTCTCGTGAGATTCAGGTCAGTGTTCAAATATTGGTACTCAGTCATCACTAACCATAAATTCATCCGAACCGACCTCCAATTCAATATTCCCCAATCCTATGGATGCTTAATCCGAGTCCGACGGACTGTTGATTTTCTTTTCCATGCTAAGTACCTCCGGAATCATTCCAATTTCGAGCTCTTTCTCTCTGATTTTTCTTCCTTAAATATCAGTTTCAATCTTTCAAATAAATTTGGACTACTCTTAGAGAGTTCATGTAATGGGTTGTTATGTTTCCTTTCTGATCGCACTATAATTTTATCGAACCCCACCATTCGGAAAGCCAAGTTTATCGTGGGCACTAGTTTAAATGTTGATCTAATAAACAAAGACACACTCTATTGTCCTTGGATTTGGGTTTGATGTCAAGAACGACGACTTCAAGATTGTTCGGATAGTAGAAGCAAACAGCATTATACGATATCATGCTGAAGTTTTCTCTCTGAATGAGAATTCATGGAAACGTGTTGCCTTTCCTATAGATCCTTCTCTACGCATATCATATAGTGCTATTACTATTCCCATATCATATAGTGCTCTTATTTTTATATACAAATATGGCATGAGTACGAATATGGCATAGGCCGTTGGGAATTGTGCGGTGCCGGCACAGATTACCGCCTCTAGGAGTTCCACCGGAGGCTAATTTGCTACATTATTATACGATCGGCTAATTAAATTATTACTCTCAAGTAGTTCAATATATTTATATTTATATAGTGATCCACTGACTTGTTTTAATTCTTCCTCGTGCTAGCAAAAGCAGGCACGAATGCATAAAAACACACTATCGCGTCTTAGGCTGTCTTATCCAGCCTTAGAACTAATCAAACATGAAACAATTTATAAAAATTAAATAACACTAAATACATTATTTACTAACCTTTTGGGCCTAGTTAATCGAATATGAGTTTTAGCTTGAACAACTTTTCATGATGGTTAGGCCCACTAGAAGATGAGACTAGGCCACCTTAATGCTGATTGTTTGGGATGAGTCCAACGTTGTGGGCTAAAGGTCCAATTGTTGTATATGTCCGTTAGAATTCTACGTGCACTAGATACTATCATATACACATACATATCAAGAACATATATATAAAAAAACTACTCATGAATCAAGTAAGATCTAATAACCTAGAGATTTCATACACAGATAAATACAACAATCTCACTATTGAAGAATCATGCCTTAATCAACCAAGAAATCACTAGCATAACCCTAGATTTGCAAAACCAGAAGAGTAAAAGCATCCAGAGAAAATCACAAACAACACTAATGTCACTCGTCAAAAACTTAACCGAGAGAGAGGATGATAGAGATATATATGTAGGACAGTGAATGGACAAGATCAAAAGGAGTGAATCCAAAGACTACTATAAATCTAATAGTTATGCCTCAAGCTAGCTATTTATGCCGCATCAATTACCTTGGGCATTTACTAAGCTCATTATTGCCTTTTAGCCTCTACATTTCCCAATTAATAGTACATTAACTCAGCTACGAATAAATGGTATTAAATGGTAAGGAAACTGATGGCTCATCATTTATCACATCTTTAATGCTCAAGTAACTGACACAAGTTGTCTCTTGATCTAGGTATGATTTAGCTCGGATCTTGGTTGCCTTAACTAAGTCCAATGGAATTGGATATAGGCTGTTCGCCTCGGACGAACTATATCAGTCTAGATCAGTCCGAGGTACTGCTCTGCTCGACACGTTTGGGTTGAGCCGACACACTATTCAATTTGACCTAGTTAAACTTGTCCTAAGCTTAGCTTAGCTCAACCTTGCTTGGCTCAACGCGGCCGGACTGGCTCGACCGGCTCGGCCGGCCCAAGTTTGAGTTGGTCTTGAGCCTCAGCTCAGCCTTGACTCAATCTCAGCCTCATCTTGGGTGCTTGGCGTTGATCCGGTCTCACATGAGCAAGTTGGGTTGGACATCCCTAATCTGGGAGAACTGCCTTAATTGTGTTGGGCCGATTTTATTATCTACAGACATAGCTTTTGCTTGCCAAGCAATGACGTGACTCACATCTGTAAATCTTCCTTAGCACATATTATCAATCGAAATCCATTTGGAAAATCTAGAGTTGAACAAGACTTACTCCTGCTATAGGTTCACGAAGGAGAACACTTTCCATGGAAAACCCAGTGTCCTTTAAAATCAACGGATCTGGCTTCTTTCACAATGTCAGCAAGATTAAGAGGTCTCTCTTAACTCATCATATATTTAACATCTTTTGAGCTGTATACTTTCTTTATTAATAAATCAAAAAAGTCGAATACACATCAAGTAACTGCTTTTGTCATGAAAACCGTCGGAAAATCTACTCAAGAATTTCTAAAATGGAACTCAGTGCGCTTTTAAACCATCAACGAGATAAAACTTTATTATTTATTAACCAACCAGATAAAAAGAAATTCATATATATGTTCTTTCAACTTCAAGAATTGAAAGATAAAGATTCACAATCTATTACGACAATTAACCCACAAACAGTACTACCGGACATAAACAACAAGATCAACATATATAAACGAAATTGAACTGAATTCAAATTTAGAACGATGAGTACCACCTTATTATCATCGAAAGAATCCATGCATGCTCTTATTTTAGTGTTTAACCTTCATCTCAATCACTTAATTAGCAGAAGCTGGTCTGGCCAAAATCTCACTACCCATGCGTTAACATGTGGGCGAGACTCAACTAACTTCTTAGCTTCAGCCCCCATCAAGTAGCTCAAATAAGGAGCATGATGAGGATCTGCCAAGGAGTACAAATCACCAGCCAATATTTTGCATTGCTTAGCTGCTTTTCATACACGTCTAAGACCGACCCCAATTTGGCTTCATTTTCCGCCACCACTGCTTCATCTGAAACTCCCATTCCGAACACGGGCTTTATGACTAGCTCCGATATCAGTTTTGATGCCATTGGACCGAATTGGTGGGCCTCCACCTCCACCCATGTTTCTACTACTGCCACTTTCTTTGGTTCAAGGGCTATCGAATTGATTTCTTTGGCAGCATAAGCATGAGCAATGTATTGAATGATTGCCCTGGATTATGCATTTCAAATATTTGCAACAAACTCTTACTTTCAAGTAATTATAGGCTCAAATATATATATATATATATATATATATATATAATTTTTTTTTTTTTTTTCCTAATATAAGAAAGTCTATGAATAATAAGTAGTCCCTTTCACATGGGTTTGGTAATTACAAAAATGGGTTGTTGTTTTTGGGTATACACCGACGGCTTTTGACCTTCTCCTTAATTTACAGATTTTGGCAACACAAAATTCAACATCAATAAGGAAGAAGAAGAAGGCTAGATTTAGAATTTACCAAAGAGCTTTAGGTCTCCATCTTCAAAACCAGGCACTTGACCAAATGGCTACACATACCAATCAAACAAAATTCGACATGATAAAAACATCATAATAATATTATTAGGTTTTTTCACTTAAGGAATAATTCTTTGTACAAGTCAAATACATAAGCAGACTACAATACCGTTGCTTGATGCACGAATATAATTACATGGTCAAATGTTCTATAAGGAAATTATCAAAGGGACCGTTGCTTGATATGTGCTCTATGTTATATTGGTTGATGGTCATATTAGGTCATATCTTGATTAATATGCCGAGTTGTCTTTTTCCTTGTATGTTTTTCCTTTACACACCCCCTCAATCTTAGCGGGGTCGGAGACATGGTGAGCTTGTCACGTAGAGTGGTGAAGTGGGAGGCCACTAACGGTTTAGTAAGTATGTCGGCAGGTTGGTATTTTCCGAGAATGAATTGAACACGGAGTTCCCAGCGAGCAACTTTTCACGGTCAAAATAAAAATCTATAGCAACATGTTTAGTTTTGGACTGATTGATTGGATTGACGGCGAGGTATGTTGGACAGATGTTATCACACCATAGCGTAGGTGGAGTCTGGGAGTGAATACCAAGTTCAGAAAGAAGACTTTGTAGCCAAATAATTTTAGCATAAGAATTTGCAAGGGCGCGATAATTGGCTTCGGTACTTTGATCGGGCCACAGAATGTTGTTTTCGAGAGTTCTAGGAGATTAGATTGGGACCAAAAGTGACCAAATATCCGGTTGTGGATCGATTATCGTCGCTCCAACTGACACAATCAGCATCAGTATAAATATTGACTTAGATGTGATGTGATGTGTAAGTAGCGAAAAATCCTTTTAACTGCGGCCCAATGGTGGACGGTGGGTCGATTAGGGATGATCAACAGATCCGTTTCCGACCCTACCCACCGGCATCCAATCACTTGGACCCACCGGCATCGAAACTGACATGGGAGGTTGGCATAGAGCCCATTAGATTCAGCAGTGGTGGCGGAAAACGAAGCCAAGTTGAGCTAACGAGTCCTGGATGTGTATGAAAAGGAGGTAAGTAAATCAAGTACTTGGCAGGTGCATGACTTCTTCTCCTTGGCAGACCTTCATCATCTTCCCTGCTTGTGCTACACGAGGGGGACTGCATACAGTTGATAAGTTGATTGATTCCCGCACACATGTTAATGCCTGGGTGGATGACATCATGGCCAGACCAGCTTGGGTTAACACACGGTTGCGATGAGAGTCAAATCATGATTGATTAAGAACATGCGTGGACTTCTTCACAATAATGTCGTTGTATACAGTTTTCGGTCAGTGTTGTTGGTTCTGTTTTTCTAAAATCAGTTGTTTTTGAGTAAGAGACTCGGAATTTGTAGCTTAAAGAGTTAGATTGGAATGTAATCATGTATAACAGTGTACATGACCACAGACCAGTGGCAGAACTAGGCCCAGCCCAGGTGACTTGGTTTAGGATTACTCTAAATTATATATAATTTTGGATAGATTTGAACAATAGTGATACTTCTAATCATTGGTTTTTATCCTTTACATAGGTGTTTAAAATGCCAATATCTTATAATACCTTTTTTTTTTTTTTTTTTTTCTTCCTCTTTCTTAATACTTTTAATTTTTAATTTTTTTTACTCATATTTTCAATAAATTTAATTTATTTTATTAATTTATTATCCATATTTACACATTTCAAATGAATAAAATCTTAATACCAATAATAACAATCCCAATGACAGTTTGATATTTTACTCAATTACACTTATTTGCACACATCTTTTTTTTTTCCAAGTTAAATCGACCAAATTTAATCTATAATATGATTTTTCTCTAACGAGTAACATTTATAATTATTATAAATTGAATTTCATACGAGATCATTCATACTTCTAGTTATGTCACTGCCACATGCACACGTGCATCATTGCATGCAGCATCTTCAGCTACATGACAGGTTGTTAGGGTTGTTAGGGTTGTTAGGATTGTTAGGGTTGTTAGATCATTAGTTAGTTTGTTGGTTAAGCTGTTTGTTTATTCTGTTAGTTCAACAACCATAAACTAGTAATAAATACATGTAATGATCAATGATGAAAGCAGGTTGTTATGATTTCTTTTTCTAAATCATAAAAGTTAAATATATATCAACAATTGCCTTCATCAACTACCCAAAGTTTAGGCTTCAATTGTGTTATAATAATGGACCTTCTTTAACGGCTATTACTTGACACAGGCTGTGGTTATAATGAATGACCTTAGCGCAACCCATTTTCATCTTCTTTCCTTCATCCATCCATATCAGACAAGGAATAAGATGCTACTAAAATTTCAATACTTTTAAGATATAGTTGCTTTATACCATATTCTTTAATTTCATGTTAGCTAGTCCTAACTTTTTTTTCCTTCTTCATTTTCACCCAAAAAGAAAAATGGGCTAATAATTACATGTATATATTTTTTTTGTCTGTTTCTCATCTTAATTTTAATCCAGCCAAAAAAAATGATATTTTTTTTTTTGGTAAATTCGCTCTAGACCAATTAATCGCAACGACTATAAAATTTGATATAATAATTAATATATATATAAAATAAATATTTACAAATTTAATTAATTATTTACAATAGTAAAATTGTGTCCTAAAAATTTCTATTAAAAAAAAAAAAGACCTACCCAGTAGCATCGCATTCAAGCGATTGGAATCTAGCAAGGTGGATTAGAGTTATAAGACTATAGTGCATCTAGTGGGTCCCTAGTTAATGCTGAATGGAATCAAGCATCGTTAGCAATTCCAAGCATATAGTAAAGGTTAAATGTATGTGACAAAGTTGGTTTAATATTCCCCGATTAAATACTTAAATTTGATGCATATTCGCCATATTAATGTTTACGACAAGAACTATCCCCTACCAATATGATTTCTATATATAGCCTCTTCAAGTTAGAGCTACCGATACTCTTATCTATTTACTATGAAACCTCATCACTTCCCCTGTGATCATAATCATGGTAGGTCTATGACCCGTAAAACCGAGAAGATTGTCGGAGAAAAATCCAGACATCCTTGTGATCGGATTACTAAGGTTTTTATGCATAGTCTCTTAGACTCGAGAGAAGTTGAGAGATGCCAGAAATGGAGGAGGTATGGCCGTAGAGAAGACCCAATTAAGACTTTGATGTTTTTGGGATCTTGGAACCATACTTGAATCTCTAGCTTAGTTTGGTACTCTACCTTATAAAAAAACAAGTTTACATGTAATATGTTATACTTATGTTAATTTGTATTCATATCATGTGCTCTTGTATATGAATAATGAAATTCTCTTACCCTTATATATATATATATGTTATCATGAATTTGGAGAGCTAAATCTCTTAAATCTAGAGCTGGCTAGATTATTGAGTCTCTAGTGATGTCTAAACACTTGGTAGGATCATATTCTTGACTAAGTAAAGATTGATCCGACACAATAACAGACAGAACCACGTAAACTACCTCTTTGATTCAACAAAATTTAGTTCAATCAAACATAATTTAATATCACCTAATTTTTTAAGCACCTTATAATGTCGTACTTATGGCTAACTAATCATGGAATGAGTGCACGGTTGTGGCTGCATTAATGAACTATATATTTATAAAGCATGTGTAATAGAAATCAAAAGTATCAAAATCTTCCTATTGCTTGTGATTTTTTCTCATACATGCATGATGTTATGCCATCGGTCTTATAGTATTCACAAAAAATACTCTACCAGAGTGTTTGATTATCGGTTTAGAATTTAGGGTATTTGATTAACAAATTTTGTCAGTAATCTGGATTTCCGGATAACATGAAGAGTGAGTTTTTTTTTTCTTATAATTTAATTATGATGTTTTATTCTCTAATTAAAAGAATTATAATTTAATTATGAATTTAAAATTATAATTCATAATTTTAATTATATTATATTTTTCTATCCATCATTTTTTATTCTTTAAATCTTTAAATCTCAACAACTATTCTAATAATATCATTGATATTTTTGATGTGTTATGAGTTAATTTTAGTATTTAAAACTTCAGAAATTTTTAAATTTACAAACATAAATTTGATTCTAAGGTTGAAAACAAAATATTTTGAAAACTTTAAGAGCGAAATTAACCATTTAAAAATTTAAAAACAAAAACGAACTAATAATAAAAGTTTGGGGAGAAAAATGATAATTTAGCCAAATTTTATTTATTTACTTATTTTTTTTGGAGTATTAGATTTGCTTGAATTGACAAAGGTTAAGTTAAAAGTGTTGGAAAAAATTAGCATATCAACATATTATGTTTATGCTCGATTTTGAGTGGCATCTACTTCGTGTAAACGAAAGGTCAAAGTTGATTCGAATTCTTTTTCGTGAGAGCTTCAAATTGGTATATGGTACACTCAAAATGATTAATGGGTGAATGAGAAATTGAATCTCAAAGTGCAATAATTGGAATGGTTTGAAGGAGGAAAAATTTTGTCTCACATTGGAAAGTGGAACAAGTAGGAGAGTGTTTATATATAATTTCACATTTGTTAATGGATAATAAAATATAAGCTAGAATGCTCTCTCTTACGCACACCTACAGGGAGAGTGCAATTCCGAGCACTTTTGTATTCTTCCTAAATTTTTTTTTTCTCTTCATCTTTTTCTGCAAAATTGTATGAAGATGAAAAGTTGTAATTTAATCAACCAAATTAAATTTCAGATCTCATTAATCTCATCTCCTCTCATGAGCCTATTAATTGGCAACTTCCTTCTATTTGGAAAGACACCAACAAAAATCGAAAGCTCTCTCTTTTCATTCCTCCCGTTAGAGTTCTAAGTTTCTAGTGTGGTAGAGTTCGAGTCACTATTTGAGTTCATTGGGAATAGTTCAGTTGTGCACCATTTCTATTAGTCTCTGTTGTATCCTGGAAGACAGACGTCGTTCAACATTCTACACCGATGTGAGGGGACGAATCTGTTTTAAGGAAACTGTTGCATAACAGACTTCGGTTTGATTCCTTATTTATGTTCTATTCTGTCTTTTTAGATTCTACTTTATTGTATTTTTCTATTATGTTACATTTTTTACATATTCTATTCCGTTCTAATTTTTTATTATGTTTTATTTTTACAGATTTTATTATATTCTATTTTACTATTCTATTATATTTTTATAGATTATATTTTATTTTATTATTTGTTTCATTCAATTTTTTACAAATCTTAATTTACATACTGTTCTATTTTATGGTATTATTATTTTCTTATTTACTGTTCATCATATTCTATTTATTATATATACATATTCCTTAAAAAAAGGCATTTCATATTTACATAATATAGCGTTTGATTTCACCTAATATTGACAATATAGGACTTTACTGAAGTGATGACACCAAGATTTCTTTCATTTCTGTTCAAAAGTGGACATGCCAACCGATGGTCCCCTCTAAAAATCAATTGAAGGATAAGATTTAAGAGGCTAAGCAGCATTTGGGCCCTATTAATGGTTGAAGGATAAGATTTAAGAGGGCAAGCAGAATTTGGGTCCTATTAATGGTACGGAATAGTTAAATTCATCACATATTATATAATTGAAGTCACGTAGACGAAAATTCAAACCCACGTTCAAAATCATAATACGGGTTATCCAATACCTTAAGAACTTGTTCTGCCTACCAATTACACCCTGCGGTCGTGATGTACACAAACTACCTGCCTTATAAATTATAATGTCATTTTCATTCACTTCAAATTGAAAGAAAGAAAAAAGGTAAAATCTTACTTACGCAATTACCTAAAACAGTGAGGACACATACATGATCCCTTCATATCAACCTCAGCTCAACTCGATCATCAGTCAGATTACCTCAGCCTAGTATAAAATCAAGCCACGACTCAGCCATGCAAGCATATATAACGTCAAGCAACCAGTTAACTTGACTTGGGTTTTCTAATTTGGTTCTTTTCTTTTCTTTTGTTTTCGTGCCAAACAAACAAAATGGCAAGAAAGTCTTTTCTTTTCGGTGCCTTGATGATATTTCTCACCTTCTTGAAACTGATCAGCTTGGCTATGGCCGCTCCAGCTGACTGCGGGCCAATCCAAGCAAATGACACTGATCGGGTTCAATTTGCTATGAACTTAGAATTCCTAGAAGCTGAGTTTTTCTTGCATGCTGTTGGTAAAGGGCTCGATACCATTGCTCCATATTTGACCTTAGGTGGGCCACCCCCCATTGGTGCCCGCAAAGCCAATCTTGACCCTCTTACTCATAACATCGTTGAGCAATTTGGCTATCAAGAAGTTGGCCACTTAAGGTACACCGTACATGCAGCATTCATTGATTTCTCTCTTTGTTTTTTCTCTTGCATGATTTGAACCCGAGACTTGCTAGATCAGATGAAGTATGTTTCGAGTGAAGTAGATTACAGGTGAAGATGTTATTATTGAGTTATCATCTCATTGAATTAATATAATGCAGGGCAATATATCAAAGAATAGGGGGGATTCGAAGGCCTCAATTGGATCTAAGCTCTGCCAATTTCGCAAAAATAATGAATGAAGCAGTTGGTTTGAAGCTGATCCCTCCATTTGACCCATATTGTAATCCAGTCAACTATCTCCTGGCTTGCTACCTCATCCCCTATGTGGGTGAAGTGGGATATGTTGGCACCATCCCTTACCTCGAGACCAAGAACGCTAAAAGTGTAAACTCTGAAAACATTGCTTTCATCTCATCTAGTGCTCAACCAGCTTGATTCAGCAGTATTTTCTAAACTGAAGTTTAGAGTAGCTTGTTTTGTTTATATTTTACAAGTCTAAACTTGATATTACGAGAGCTTAAACTGGAATTTAGAGCAACCTGATAGCCGGGATGCAATCAAGATTGCCTACTAACACATTCTCCTTTTCCTTGTGGATTAAAAAAAACAAAAGTTGGTTGCAGGACTTTTGGGAGTGGAATCAGGACAAGACGCAGTTATAAGAACGCTACTATATGAGATGGCGTACCAGAAGGTGCACCCTTATGAACTAACTGTGGCTGAGTTCACTAATGCAATCTCAGGGCTAAGGAATAGACTAGCCAAGTGTGGCATCAAAGATGAAGGCTTAGCGGTCCCACTGTGGCTCGGGGCAGAGAATCGGACAGGGAGCAACATTCTCTCAGCTGATGCTAATTCCATCACTTATGCAAGAACACCACAAGAGATCTTAAGGATTGTGTATGGCAGTGGGAATGAGTCTGCCCCTGGTGGATTTTTTCCTAAAGGAGGTGGTGGAACTATTGCTAAATACTTCCTTAAAAGAGCTTAATCATAATAATAATGTCTTGGTTAATATATAGTATGTGTGGGGGCAACCTATTAAGATCACTCTACGACAGTAACTATAAGGCATTTGTCTACCATTTTGAAGCTATAATAATGCATTGTGTGCAATTTTGCATCTGAGATAAGACGAGGACAAATCAAGAGGCAGTCACAAAAACAAAGAGTATAACTACAAAACGCAATATGACAAATTCTGTAGTTCTCTCAGATATATCAGCCTTAATTCCCAAATCAAAGTCAACGAAAAAAGACTTCTGGAAGTAATGATCACGGAATCATAAATGACACATTAATTTTTTTTTCCTAACCTAAGCAGAACCTTCCTCTTTCTTCAAATCATCAGCATCTGGCTTGGAAGCGGGTGCAGGAGAGGGCGAGCCATCAACTCCCATCTCAGCTTTTAGGTCATTAATGCTCTGCTCCAATTCAGTTATACGACTCCCCATTTCATCAAGTGCATTGCGGTTAAGGAAAATACATAATCTCAAGTAACAAAACACATTATTTCTATATGCTAATTATGCTTACCAAGAACAATTTTCCAAAATCTGCTTCAATCTTGTGATTGTGAGACCGCAGTAAAACATGAACAGAATAAATTTCTGACTTGCTACTTGAATCAGGTGCTTGTAACGATAGTTGATAATTATTTTGATCTAAAATTGTTTGCATGAAAATTTGATATCTACACTGAACAAGCAGGATATGGAGAATTTATTGTTGGGGATATTTGTTTTCTATATGGTGATAGTACATTCACTACTTATCAACCCTCTAACATGAAAAATAATTACCTGAAACTTCAAAGAAAAGGATATTCTTTGTGACAATGGAATCGGACATTGTTTGGAACCTGGATTGCTGAAAACAACAAGATTTAGTCAGCCATAAATATCATCCGATGAAAAAATACACTCTAAATATAACTCACCATCTGTTGAAGAAGGTTTTGAACCTGACCAAAAAAAAAATAAAATTAATAAATAATGAAAGGATTATCTCTGAGACTTCAGAAACGAAATACAAAAAGACCAATCAAAACAGCCAGATCTAATACTTCTATGCCTCTAAACCTCTTATAACAAGTACATCCATATTATCTAATTTTATCAGATGCGGAAATTGATTGTAAACAGACTATATCTAGTGCGAGACATGAATTCAAGGGATAAGCCCAAAAGGAAAAGGTAATTGATCTCCCATCCTATAAGTTAGGAACTCACAAAAACAGTCATATCAGCAGTGCTTTGTTTGGGGTCTTCTGAATCATGTCCATCCTGGCAGAACAATAAATTTAAAGACTTGTCATACAACTAGCAGAAGAAAACAAAAAGAGATGAACAACCACCACAAAGAAAGAACTTATCCATAACAGAAAAACTGGACGAAAGCACAGGTTCCAGAATCAGTTTATTAGGCCAAACAAGATTAAGCAGACTCACCAAAATCATAATGATTTACGACAGCTGATTTATATAGTTAACTATATATATGTTACATTACAAATAACAAGATATATCCAAGTAAACCGCTATATAATTCATCTTCCTCCTAAACCACCCAAGTATCAAAAAAAGCATGTGTAATAACAGAAAAATCAATTATTCTTAAAACGAAAAAATAAATATTAATCTTTCTAACAATAACCCATCACTTGAAATCACATTAAAAGAGCCTCTAATCTTTTCTAGCCAATCCGACAGAAAAACATATCCCATTGTAATTTAGGCTTTCAAAGTTTCAGAAAGAGTAATAATAAACAAGAGAGCTGCTAACCCTAAAAAGTTCTCAAACGATGAAGTATGTAAAATTGCACTCTTTACACTTCAATAATCAAATAATGCGTCAATAAGAGTACAATGTCCATTAGCGCAGCATCAAGAGAAAAGCATCGCCGCCTATAAACTAACGATAACTAAGGCAGAAATAAATTAAAACCATCGCAATACAAAAAAGGTTTTTCTACCAGATTGTTGCTGAAATTTCTGAAAACCCTAGCGGATTCAACTTTTTCAAATTCCACGAAATCTATGGCCAAGACAAGAAGAAATGGACAGTGGATGTGGTAAGGAACAGTCCTGGAGATTAGAGAAGAAGGTACTAACCATTTTTCTCTGCAAATTTTGATCTGGAACGCGGCAATTCAAGGAGCTTCACTTTCAGTGAGTGTTTGTGGAGAGAATACGATGGCCTTCTGTTGAAGTCATTAGATCTTTATAAACCATAAAACCGTAGCTGGTCCTTTATTAGAAGTTACCAAATGACCAGTTCTTTCGATCCATCGTTGATGTCACATTTAAGGGTGTTTACGTCACTTACATGCAATTTAAAATCGTAGCTGAAAAGTTAAAACGAATGATAAATAAATTAAAACAAAACCTCAACTTTTATTCAAATTTTGAAATTGCCCCAAGGAGGGGTGTCAAAATGGATCGGCCGACCTGGTCTACGCCGAGCCTAGCTCATTTGCTAAGTATATGTTCGAATCCGATTTTTTTTAAATAAAATAATAATAAATAAATAATTTTTTAACTAAATAAATATTTTATTATATATTATTAAATAATATATAGATAATTAAATCATTGTGTCTTATCCATTATGATTTCGTCAAAAAATCTCTTGGCTTTAATAAAAATAAATAAATATAAATAAATAAAAATAAATAAATAATAAAAGTTTGTTAATAAACTATAATATATTATCTATTTATTAATAGTTGTTGGTTATTGATAGATAGCAAAACTGTTTCCCGTTATAATTTTATTTTTCATCTAAGAACATATTCTAAAAATATTAAACTAAGTCTTCATTATGAGTTGTATATTGATATTGACGAGTTGCATGCTCTCAATCTCTTATACATGATATAATGTTTCAATCGATTTTGATTTCAAAGAAGTCCTTCTATCTTCAATAACTTTCACATCTATGTTGAATGCTGATTTAGAAGAAACCGTTGAGACGAGAATAGTTAAGACATCACATGCAAGTCGTGCTAGTATAAAGAAATCGTGCAAAAGTTTTCTTCTATCAATCCAAAATGCATAAAGATTATGAATCATTTGTACAATAATCAAAAAATGATAAATTAGTTTAGAGGTATTTTTGGAGTTCCATCCTAGTGAAACTGGAACTTAAATTAGAATCGAAACCGCTAACAATATTTCAACACTTCTTCTTGAGTCGAATCTCTTGTTCTCGTGTCTGTTGTCGTAACTAGTTGTACTTATTATCATAAAGACCAAACACTTCATATAACTTGTTAGTAGTATTAGTAATACTGGAAGAATAGTCAACAATTATATGTTGACTCATAAATGTAAGAGCATTTGTTAAACTTTGTAACTTAACTCTATAATCTAATATAAAAACAAAAGTCAATAAAAGACGAATTTTTAATTTTGAAACTATTTTCTGAACAACTAGTTTAAAAACTTCATCATTATCATATATCTAAAACAAGCTAATCATTTTAAGTGAATGCAAAATAATAAGAGATGTAGGATAATAAATACCTGAAAGTCAAATAGTAGAATCATAAAATATTTATAACAAACATGTAAATTTTTTAGGTATATCTCAGTTAGAATTATTCAACAGAATATGAGGATCATAAGAATTAAAAAAACCACTAATTATTTTTTTTTATATGAGATGACGCTTTTCAACATCAAATATGTAAAATTCCACCTTACTAGCATATCAGTTCCAAACTTTCGAGACTTCGCATTAAATATCCTATAATACTTTTTAAACTTAGCTAGCATAGGATTCGAACTACTAATCCAAGATAATATCAATCAAATTTTATCAACAAAACAATTTACTTATTCTTTCATACCTAATTTTATAATGTGGTTTATGATGTGACACACATAATGTTGATTTAGGAAAATTCCATCATTATATTGGCTAAGCTGTGATTCAAATAAAGAGAATGTCATTGTGTGTCGCAACGTTATCCAAAGTTATGGATATTATACGGTTTTTTATATCAAACTCACTCAAAACTTTTATTATTAAATCACATATATTTTCACTAAGATTTATTTCATCTATAACTCTAAATCCTATTATTATTATTTTTTATTTAAGGTACATTATAAATCTAAGTAATGAATATCAATACATAAATAGTCTTCTTTAGAACGTACATTTCAAATATCAGAAGTTAAGACAAAAATAATATTTAAATCACTATATTCTTATTTTAATTTATCACGCTTTTTTTTCTAAAATATCAAAGTTTATCAGATCTAGTAGTATTTTTAATTATACTTTTATATTGTGAATTACATGCTCTTCTACTGTGCTCTTCATAATAAACATTACTACCAAAATTAATAAGTAAATCAGTAGTAGCAATAAGTGTAGCTAGAGAGTCTCTAGTATCCATTGGATCATAAGTCCACATACTAATTATACCATCAGTGTTAAAATTCAGTTGAGTTTGATTCATACTTACACCAGCTTTAGGCATATATTTTTCTATATGACGTTTCAAGTGATTAGTTCCATTATTTGGACCTGTGATCAAAATACTTTTGCAATACTTGCACATTACACCATCAATGTTCTCATCTTTCTTATTTTTATGTAGAAGTATGTCAAATGTATCTCAAATATCGGATGTATGCTTATTACGTCTCTTTGTGAGTATTGTATTTGTGACAGTAGCAATATCAGTATTAAATGTTAGTGGTGGTGGTGGTGGTAGACATGTTAGCATATTAGATTGTGCTGGAATTGATGATATCGACGGTAAATTTGAACCAATTTTGGCATAAAGATTTTTGTTCATACTCATTTAGAGAGTTGAAGTCATATTTCATATAAAGAATTTAAGAGTAAATGATTAATCATAAAAATACATTAATAAATAAAAATTTAAGTAAAAAAATAAAATATTAATATAAAGTATACTGATAATTAATAAACAATAATATTATTAATATTAAAAATTAATTATTTTGAATCTTGATTTAATTTATAAAAATAATGGATTATAAATTGAAATTAATGATAAATAATAGCATGCAATGATTTGTATAGACTTAAAAGACTCTCATCGTACACTACAAAATCTATGTGCAGTACTATCGACTCTTATGTCCCAGTCTAAAGTCAGTATTTAATATTTCATTTGGTTTGAGTTCTTATCACAAGCATTTTTCCAAATACTCAAGGATTTTATAATATTTCTGTACTGCATTAAACATTACAGGATTTTATACAGTTTACCTATTTAAGGCAACAAGCAGGTATTCATCATTGGAAGATACAAATATCCTGCACCGTATAACCATACTCAAACACATGTAAGAAGATAAATTGAACCGATGTTGGGTCTGACTTTAGAGTTAAAATTGATCTCGATCACTGTTTCTCATGCCTGAACCGATGTTGATACAATTACTGGGGGGCTTCCATCAAGAGTTATGTCCCCCTTGTAAGAAATGTCAGTTCAGCTAAATTTAAGTATAAATAACAACGCCAAACAGAGCCAAAATCTTGCAGACCAAGTAGATAATACATGTCTCCTTCAAAAAGTAAATGAAGAATACGTCCATTAACAACTCAAAAACCAGATGACCAAGAAAACAGAACCTAAAAATTGTTTTGCCGTGTCATTATACAGGCATCAATTGTTCCCTTCTCATCATCTGCATTATAAATCCATCCCAAAAATACATAAAAAAGAAAAACTTAAATCCGACGTTATCATATCAAAAGTCCTAGCCTCAATTAAGAATCCAGCATAATATTATTATTCTAATTATTATTATCATTATCGATAACAATAATTATTATTCAAGAAAACAATAAATAAGACAACCTTACTCCGATCCAGCCACATCTCCGCCAAGATTTAAGCATGGACCCTAATAGATGGAGTAGCTTTCTGCAACCTCAGGCCAGATTTTCCTATAGATATTCCTGGCAAATGGAAGAACAGCCAAAAGGGCAATCTGGAGAGAATCGGAGCTGCTCAATCGGACAGTGATCTGTCCACTCATCTTATTGTTCAATCCAGCCCGGACTGCCATTTTGTAATTACGTCCAACCGAGAACTGGGACTGGAAATTGGCACCTAAGGCCGTATCCCCTCTCCATTTCACCAAAGATAGGCCAAGTGAGGATTGATCCTGGCCAATAGGATAGTCCGCTTCTCTGACCCGCACTTCTAGATTGGCTCCAAAAGCTGAATCGCCTTGAGAGCGAACAGTTCCAGTACTTCCCACTAAAATAAGCCGCTTTCCAATTGCAATTTGGTCTTCAATTTTTAGACCAGTACAAACATTTTCGCCTAAAAACGTCATGGAAATTCCAGCAGCTGTCTTGTTCCTTTTGAAGATCTTCATTTTGGTCTCTCCTCGGAGGATGTAAGCAAGCTGTCTTCCTATGTTTTGGATGTCAAAACCCGCCATGGTAGATCCGTTTTCACCATGTTTGGTAGCAATTGAGGAATCTAAATGGATATTGAATTCTTTCTTGTCTTTTGTTAGTTGAACTGTGATAGCAGCAGGGAATCGATTAACAAGGGCAAGGGTTTGTTCGAGGTTGACTCCATCATAGCCACAGTCATGGTCCCACCCATGAGTGTCCAGAACAGGTCGGGCGAGGAACTGAGAAGTGGGTTCCAAGAACCGGTATCGATAAGCTGGACTATCACTGTCGAAGGAGGGTGGTAGGGCCATATCGGGTAAAGGGACTTGAACAGCAGCTGGGGTTCCGTTTTCAGGATCTTCTTCTTCTCCCAAGTAACCATAACCATCTGTACGATCGTTACCAGCCTTCCCTTTCTTCTTCAGCTCTCTCATCCTTCCCAACTCTTCTCTCCATTGCTTCTTCTGCAAGAGTTTCACGCGATAATCATACTCCTCGATATACGCCTTTCTTTGCTCTTTGCTAAGCTTAGCAATCTGAGCTTTCTTCAGAGGCTTGAATGGTGGGAGCTGGTCATACTCATCTTCTTCTTCTTCCTGATCAGAATCGGATAAGTCAGCCAAGTCAACATCAGAATCACCATTCTCACCGCCTTGATCAAAAGCAAGTTTTGGGTGTGTACGAGACTGAAGCAGCCCAGACAACAGATATGGCAGAGGAGGTGATCTGGCACGGAAACCGAAAAGTTTACGATGATCAAGGGATTCTTGTGGTTTTGAGAGATTACTAACTTCAGCCAATATTTTGATGGAGTAGCACAAAAGCAATAATTGAGGTCTCCAACTTTGACCATTTGGAAGCACCTTATGTCCATCTCGGTTCTTTCTACAAGAGGGATGGTTCTCCACTAGAGAAACCGGGTTCAATGAAGTTGGATTTAAGAGCCTCAGATCACCAACAGCTTGTCCAATGGCTTGCTGAAGAACATGAGATCGTTGAGCAACAAGCATCTCATACTTCACAGGGGAACCAGATGTTTCTTCAGGAGGAGCAGAAGCAGCATGGGTGAGAGCAACAATGGCACCCTTCCAGATGGAAGGACCTAGAGAGCTTGAGATTGATCTTAACAATGGCAGGTCATTAAGATCCCGGGTCTGAGTATCCAGTCGATCCACATAAAGAACAATATCAGGAGGGGATTTGTTGGTAACCTTCTTGATAGAAGATAAGATCTTGCGGTTCACACTCTGTTCAGTAGCAGATGTTTTAAGACCCGGAGTATCAAGCACCCGAATTTTGACTCCATTAACTGTTCCAAGGATTTCCTTTACGGCAGTTGTGGCGGGCCCAAATGCATCAATGCGAGTCTTCTCTTCACCAAAAAGAGAGTTTATAGTAGCACTCTTACCAACACCACTCTTACCAAGAACCAGTATGCTCAAGGAGAAGCTTAAATCATCTTTTCTCTCTTCTTCAAGCTGATTTGCAGTACTCTTTGCAGTATCAAGGTTAAAGAGTTGATTATTAGACCTACCAGCAAAAAGGCTCATACGGTATAGAACCTGTGCTGCTAAAGAATCCTCCAAAGAAATACCTAGCCTCTGAACAAGTCTCAAGAATTTCACCCTTAGCTGCTGCAGATTTTCCAGTTTCTTTTTCTCCTCTTCGCTCAAGTAGTCGTTGGAATCACCCCCCTTTGAAAGATTCAAACCTGAAAAGTTGTTGAGGCGATTTGGTCGGGCATTTTGCTTCACTGCAGGTAGTGAGGAGCCCAAACCAGCAGGACGCTCAACAGAGAAAAGCCTGGACCCGTCTTGGGAAGTTATTGTAATTGGCCCACCATCTGATCCAGCACCTCTTGCTGCTTTCAGAAGAGCAGCCAAAGCAGCAGAATCAAATAACTCCTTCCCATCTTCCCCTTCTTCGTCTGTATCCACCTCTTCATCTGAATCCATGACGATCTGGCCATCGATTCGCTGTGAATGATCATGGGAACTCTCTGCACCTGATCCTTGTTCCAACTCCTCCATAAACTTCTTGGCTGCTTCAGTGCTTCCAAAGACAATTCCATCAGTCTCCTCGTCATCTGTGACTGAAACTTCTTCAACCTCATCTTCTTCATCCGCGTGGATTTTTCCTGAGATCTTGACTTCAGATTCAGCCTCCAAAGCAGGATCAACAATGTCGGCAGTTGCAATTGTTCTCTCCTCCAATAATGGTTCAACCTCAACTTTACTGACCCCTGTCGCAACCCCAGGCTCCTTCACTGTAGCCTCAAACTTAACCTCAGGCTCGTTTTTGGTTCCATCCTTCTTCTCAAGCAGAACCATATTTTCTCCTTCATCAGCAAGAACATCTGTTTTTTCATCTTCCTTCTGACCTTCCTCCTCACCAAAAAGAATTTTTTCATGTATCACAGGAGTGGAGACGACAACTGTCTGACCATCAAACTCTTTTTCTACCGCCTCAACTTTTTCAGTGAATATTGGCAAAACACCTCTCTCAGTCTGGGCATCATTAGTAGCTGGTAGTGAAGCACCAGGCTCTTCATGGTCATGAGTAACTGGATTAACCCCATTATCCAATTCCACACTGCCACCCAGAACCTCCTCCTTATTACTTGTCTCAGAGTATAAGGCTTCCACAACTGAACCTTCAACACCAGCAAAATCACCATCAGTCTTAGCTGAACTTCCCTTATCTGCCGATTCTGTAAACAGAGAACTCTGCGAGTCCCCTAGAATTGAAACTACCTCAACCGAATCACCAGTCTTTTCTACTTCCAAAGCCTCCTGTTTCAAATCTTCTAAAGCCTTCTCATTCTCCAAATCAGTCCCCTGCACCTCCACATCCAACTCATCCTTCTCGAATGGGTGACTTCCTTCTACCACTGTATCAATCCCTTTGGCTCTTGAAACTTCAGTGTTTGAATCTTCTACGACCTTTTCATCCTCCAAATCAGTTCCCTTGACCACCTCATTCGATATAACTATTTCTGGTTGGTCATATTTACCCAAGAAAACTTCAACAGTGTCATCCTCCGGAGTATCAGTAACAGTATTTCCATTCACCAATTCACCTAAATTTTCATACTCGCTAGTATCTTTTTCCAACAAAATATCCTTCTCCTTGGATTCTCCACCTGCAATCCCCAAATTATCCACAGCACCAATGGATTCCTTACTCTCAAAGCCTGAACCTTCCTCCAAAACTCCACCTACCGAACCACCAACACCTGGACTTCCAACAACATCTTCGTAATCATCACCATCTACAGTAACCTTAGCAACAGGCCGAATGCTAATCGGCAAAAAGAATTCAGAAGAAGCCCCATAAGAAACATCAACATCTTCAATGGCCTTTACTAGGTTTTCCTCTTCTGGATAACCTACAATTGGCTTATCCGGCACCGATTCAAACTCCTCCTCACCACTCACAAACCCGTCCTCATTTTCAGACCCACCGTCACTGACTCCAACATCACCTACACCAATAGGTACGAATTCACTAACCTCCAAAGCATGCGGTTTCATTGAACTATTATCGTTATTGGAACCATTCAAAGAAGAAGAGGAAGATTCGCTCGAAGAAGAAGAAGAAGAAGAAGATGATGAGTTAGAACGGCGCAGCGCCTTCATTTCAGGAGCGATAGCTGCTCCCTTGGGCTCTTCCATGTCTTTTTCTTGAGCTCTGTTTTGCAGCTACTTTGAGTGAGAGAAATTACACGCAGGTGAAGAACAGAGAGAGATTTCGAAGAACAAGAAGAACAAGAAGAAGATGAAGAAGGGAGGGCGGGATGGATGGGTTTAGAGGTTTAGGATTTTTGTAAGGTCCATGGAGCTCTCTGGTTTCGACTGGGTTTGGAGGGAGAGAAAGAAAGGGGGGAGAGAGCGAACGAGGGATAAGGTTTCAGAAGGGCCTCTCGCGCAGCCGCTGGGGGTGCAAAATGAGAAAGGCTACTGACTCGGTTTTTTTTTCTTCCTTCGATAATACTAAAACAATCAAAGATGGTTGAGTTGACAATTTCACCCTTCTCAATTGTTTTATTATTATTATTTTATTTTTAAGAGGAAGGAGATTCTAGTAAATTATTTTAAATATTAATTTTAAATAAATATATTTAAAAATAATATTTAAAGTATATATTAAATTTAAATTAGACGATAAATAAGAAGTCTTAAGTAAAAGAGATGAGAACAAACTTTACTTTAGTATAATTTAATATTATTAAAGAATAAAGATTTGTGTCAAAAAGTTATCATTTAATAATTATTTATTTTTAATTTTTTTAAAATTTAAAAACTAGAATGCTAATATTACTAAACAAGGCGTCATATTTAATAACACTATAATTTCAATAAGTTAATAATTTTGAGATTTAAAAAATTTAAAAAATTTTAAAAATGAATATTATTATAATATATTATCATAAAGATATTATTTAAATAAATTATATTAATATAGTTAGAAACTAAGGATCCGTTTGAATATTTACAAGTGATAGAAGGGAACTTTTATAAATTAATGAAATATAAATAAACCTTCGTATTTCCAGATGTAGAGAAAAAAAAAAAAAAAAAAAAAAAGAACAGAAAAAATATAAGTTTGGTTTATTGTCGGAACTTTGTGACATGCTGGGGATAACGTATACGATTGGGTTCTCACAAATTATTTGTTTTTGTCGTGTAGAAAATATTTGTTATTACTTGGGTTTGGGTTTGGGTTTGGGTTTGGGTTTGGGTTTGGGTTTGGGTTTGGGTTTGGGTTTGATATATATATATATCCATACGTGTTTCAATTTTTTCCCTCATATTCCTCATCCGTAAAGTATATTTAAGGACAATAATATTTTCTTCTCCTCTACGTACCGATCTCTATCTATATATACATATATACGAACATGTATAATTTATTAGATTTATTTTAATTAAATTTATAATTAATTTAATATTTCAATTTTATAAAAATATATTATAAAATATGATTAGACTAGATAATATATTTAAAATATAATAAAATTATGTGATCAATTGATTATAGGATCTCACATCTCATATTTTATTAAATATAATTTAATAGCAATATGTTAGTCTATATTGAGTGGTGACTCATAACAAAAGGATTCACTTTTAATATTTATAAATTGGCTAGATCTTTTTTTACTTGTAACCCTATGATTTATCGTCCCATTAAGTATCCTCTAAAGTTATGTCATAATAGAGATGAATACTTAAGCTGTGAGTGTGATCCGAAGTTATTCTATAATCCGATAACAAATTTAGATACGATTGTTTAATCGTTATTTATAAAAAAAATTAGTGTATGATGTTTATAATTAGTTGCCCATAGTAATTGATTCGATTTCATGACAAATTACAATCAATAAATTTTAGAGTTCTTAAAACATATCCACGACTTAAATCTAAAGTAAAGAAATGTTATTTGACGTGTTTCTTGATCTATTATATTTAATTGATGTCTTGAATTGATATTCAATTGATTATTGAGATGATTATGGTGTTATAGTGAGAAATTGTAATTCTAAAAATTTAGGATTTCATGCTTCTTGGATCCCCAAATACAACTTTGATTTCAGGACTTGTTGATAAACATTGATCTTTCTAGTAGATTGAGAATGAAATTAGAATCAAAAGGTTGTCTTAATCATAAGAATTAGTAAGAAAACAAAAGGATTAACAAAATTGATGAAGCACAAAGATGATAAACAGTAACTGCAGATGAAGGACCACGCACAGTTGGCTGCACGTGCTGCATCAGATGTGGTTTTGTGTTAGATTATGAATTTTAATTTAATTTTTGTATACCTTAGGTATTTATTATTAATATTGATAAAACTAAGGTAGTTAACCTCACTCTCTAGGAAAATAAATACTTTTTGAAAAATAAAATTCATAGAAGACTAATACATATTTAGGAGAAGTTAATTACAGTGATTACTCTCTTAATGGGTGTGCATGATGTATTTTAATGAATTTATTAATACTTAAATAAAATCTTAAAATATTATAAAGTCAGCTTGAATACAATAAATAAGGAGATCACTGGGGATTTAACCTCATTCGGATTAATTGCATGCACACATACAGTTTTGGTATGCAAGTTATTCTTGGACTCCCATTTTATTTGATATATATCGGTTTTAAAAGTCATTATGGATTAATGTGAATATTAACTGTTAAAATGATTTATTCATTGAGATTCATAATGATTTCTTAAACATCAAGGAACAAGATGTCATTTGATTATTGTGTGTTTTAATTAAAAGGTTCATGAAATATAAGTGTATGAGGTACACTGACCTAGAGGTTTGTCTGCCTAATGGAAATAAACTTTTCGAAAGTTAAAAGTTATCATACATTCACTTTGTAAGAGGGAATACCTAAAACATGTTATATTCTCTGTCCAAAAAGGAGTTGCAATGATGTGTCTAGAGTCTCTAAATGAATAAAACTTATTCGGTGCTAAAACTTATTCCATTTTTTCCATTTGAACTAAATATATTGCATTCTTCTTATAAATTCAGTCTTCATTGTCATGAATAATAACAATAGTGCAATTGAGATTATGACTAGAATAAATTTTAAGAAGTGGAAAAATGACATTGAATTTGCCCTAGGGATTGCTGATATTGATCTTGCCTTACGGATCGATGAGCTTGCCAAGCCAACTGCCATGAACACTGCTGATGAAAAAGCTCTTTATGATATATATATATATATATATAAGAGATCGAATTGTCTATCACTCAAGACTATGAAGAGAACCATTTTCTAGCACCTTAAGGGTGGCTTGTTTGAGATTGAAAGTGCCAAGAACTTTCTTGCCGTTGTAAGGAAAACATATTAAACATCTGATAAGGTTGAGGCTGGAAGTTGATGGGGGAGCTGATGGGTCTAAAGTATGATTCAGAGCTGGGTGTCATAGAGTAGAATCTTAAGTTGGTTTATTATCATTCCAACTCAAAAGTCAAAAAAATTGAGCTTCCTAAAAACTTCATTGTTCATCATGTCTTTAATTTCTTTCCTTTGAATTTTAGCCAAATCAAAACTAAAACTTCATTGTTCATCATGCCTTTAATTTCTTTCCTTTGAATTTTAGCCAAATCAAAACTGCCTCTTATTTCTAAAATGAAACTTAGAGTGTCAATGATCTTATTTCCAAAATGAAACCTAAGGAATCCTCATAGGTCCACACACATTTGAGCGAATGATTCTCAATTGTTCAGAGGCTCTACGAGCATGATTTTCTGAGAAAGGTTTTCTTTTCATCTTGCCTAGTTCACAACATTCGTAAATATTCTTCTTATCAGTAAATCTAGAATGTGTTCAACCCAATTTTTCTTGCATAAAGAGTTCAACTTCTTGAGATTAGCATGACTAAATCTCTTGTGCCACAGTTTCCTTGCCTTCAGCTTTCTACTCATCTCTATTACCAATTGTGATATTGCTTTTGAATAAGGTGTTTAGACTTTGAAACAAGTCTTTGTTATATGTCATATGACTCGTGCATCCACTATCGATGAGCCAAGTCTTTGTTATATGTCATATGACTCGTGCATCCACTATCAATGAGCCATTCTTCTTTGTCCTTAAGACTTCTAGAAACATTAGTCATGAAGAGGTGTTCTTCATTTCATTTTTTTTGCTTGATTAGCTTGTTGAGCTTGAGGTTTCTCTGTGTCAAACTTTTTCTTTCTACATATTTTCTCTTGAGGTCTCTTTGAAGACTTTCTCTTGCAGTAGTAGCAAGCAGTCTTGTGAGAGAGAGAGCAATATTTCTATAAATTGCTTACTGTATAAAGTAGTTTAACCTTGTATATATTCAACTTTTAGTTCATCATTACAAAGGGCAATATAAGCCATACTAGTTCTGAAAAGAAACTGAAAGAAAGTACAAAACTTCTTATTAAAACAACTAAAGAAAGTTAAAGCAAAAAACAAGCTAAAAACCATGACTATGACAGGAAAAGGCACGCTGTCAAAATAAACTTTTGGCCGCCTAAGGACTAAAATGCCAAATCAAAGAGATCAGCATCAAACAACTCTAAAAACTAATCACGCACGTTCATCAAGTATGATCAAACATGTGCGATGAGCATAAAATCAAGTCTCTAACTTGATACAGATGTAACAACAGCATCACAAAATACAAAAAAATAGATTGGACCATAACTTGAGCAATATTGATCTGATTGAGGTGAAAACTAAAGCCCACAAGTTTGATTTGATCCGATGAAGCTTAATGTATGGAAGTCAATGCAGTTCTTGCAACACAAAAGGTCAACTATGAATGGAATTTGTGAGAAAAATATAGTGGTTTGGTAGAACAGTCCCATTTCTAACAAGTGTACTTTACAAAGTTAAGTATTAACATTCAAAAATCCTTTTTACAGGGATGAGAGATCTATGATGTCTCAACAAATTCTTGCTAGTGTCTCTATAGATAATTATGGAAAATCAAAACTACGCATAAAAACATGCATCTAAGCTAATTGAGTTCTACATAATGAAAAATCATCAGTATCTCTATCATTATGTGAAACGTAAAGCAACAACTCAAGCTCACGATGGTATTGCTTTGACAGTACTAGTTTGGTGGGGATATTCTTAAGAGTTTGGCTTAAAAGATGATAACTTTATAATATCAAGCAGGGTATTCCTCAAGCATGAATATATTTGTCCATATGTCGATCTAAATTTCTTCTTGATACCATCATAGTACCAACAAATTACACAAATAACTAAAGTTGAATGAAGACGTGATATGCACCTTTCAAGAAAAAATATAGGAAAAGTGACAACAACATAATAGGAGAAAACAAAAATAAGTAGTAAACATAGGACTTTCGGCAGTCTTTACCTAAACATATAAATCAACTAAACAATGTCCCGCTAGTATGCAATGGTGTTCGTCAAAGAGGGTTTCTCTCTAGTCTCTATCTTGAAGAAGAAGACGTGTTTGATGCTTGGGTGGGTGAAGGGTATGATAATATGGTTAAGTTTGCCGACTTGGTCTGTTTGGTTTTTGGCAGGTTCTTTTGTCTCTGGCCTTTGGGCTTTTCTTCTTGTGCTGGGCCCCTGTAGTGGGTCGGGTCTCTCCTTCCTCTAGTTTGTTAGCTTTTTTTTTTAAATAGTAAATTTAATGGCAGGGGCAATATTTGTGCAGGGGCAGTATCTTGCTTTCCCAGTAGCAAAACGAATTGCACGTGCCCTGCGCTTATACAAATTATATGTCTCATCGTCGCTATACATCCATGCAAAATCTTTTACAAACAAAGAAGAAAAAAGAACAATCACCCTCGAGAACGATTAAAAGAGAAAACCAACAATCGTCCATAAACAATCAGTTAGAAAAATATAATAGAAGTTGTCATGTTTTATGAGACAGTATGAAACTAACATATGTGATTGAGATTCATCACGATACAATTAAGAATATCTCCGTCATACGACTAGAGTGAATATAGAGGAGATTTCTATGAGACGTGAGAGAGAAGAAAAGAAGTTTATTATTTATTAACCACCAAGATGAAAAGAAGTACATATTCTTTCAACTTCAAGAATTGAAAGATATAACTCTCAATCTCTTACACCAAACAAACCAACCAAACACTACCGACTCTTAGACATGACAAAGTAAACATTCAAACAGATCAAACCTATGAGTACCACCTTATTACTACCGGAAAATCCATGCGTGCTCTTAACTAATCAGTGCTTAACTCTCATCCCGACCACTTTAGTGGAAGCTGGTCTCGCCAAAATCTCACCCACCCATGCGTTAACTCGCGGGCGGGACTCAAACAACTTCTTCGCTTCAGTCCCTATCAAGTAGCTCAAATGAGGAACATGATGAACATCTGCCAAGGAGTAGAAATCACCAGCCAAGTATTTTTCTTTGCATAGCTGCTTTTCATACACATCTAGAACCGATCCCAATTTGGCTTCGTTTTCCGCCACCACTGCCGCATCCGGGGAGCCCATTCCGAACATGGGCTTTATGGCCAGCTCCCATGTCAGTTTTGATGCTGGTTGGTCGAAGTGGTGCGCTTCCACCTCCACCCATGTTCCTACTACTGCCATTTTCTTTGGTTCAAGGGCTATCAAATTGGTTCCTTTGTCGGCATAAGCATGAGCAATGTATTGAGTGATCGCCCTGGATTCTGCATTTCAAATATTTGGAAAGATTTTTAACTTTCAAGTAATTATAGGTTCCACGTCCACTATATATTTCTCTATATAAGAAAGTTGATGAGAAATAATTAGTCCCTTTCACATGGGTTTTGTAATAAAAAAACGGGTCATAATTCTTCAGTATCCACCGACGGTTTCCCATCGTTCACCGAATCCAAAGTCATCTTACAGATTTTGGCAACACAAAATTCAATCTCAAGAAGGAAGAAGAAGAAGGCTAGATCTAGAATTTACCAAAGAGCTTGAGGTCTGCATCTTCAAAACCGGGAACTTGACCAAATGGCTGCACATATCAATCAAACAACAGTCGGAATGCATATAAAGACATTATATATATATATGTAAGCGACGATCAGCTTGTTAACTGGAGACTTACGTTGATAGAAATGAAGGGTTCCTTCTTATGCTCGCCAGATCTCAAGTCCACAGGGACAAGCTCATATTCCAACTCTTTCTCAAGAAGGACGCAAAGAGCCCTCGCTGTTGCTGGGGAGAATGGGGTTCCATGAACCTTAATGCATGCCATCACTTTTTCGGATTATGTATGTTGCTAAAGGATTGATCAATGAAGAAGAAAGGATTACTTGCTATGAATTATGATAGCCAGAGAAATCTACTCTGGTATTTATAAGGACATATCGATGGCCGGTTTGTTTATTTATATTATAAAGTTGTGGTGGAGACATGATACGTAACCGTTGACGTTATTAGGTAAAGCTAGCTACACGACGCCGTGTGTACTACGCTTCGATCTTTAGCACAAGTTTGAATAGAGATGTTGATCTAGTCTTTACCCTTTAGAAAGATAACGATTTCAATTTTTTGGTCAACGAATGAACGATTTTTTCTTTTTTCTTTTTTTAATTTTAATTTTTCCGGATCGACGGCTATGAAATAACTTATTTTTTCAGTCTTGTCGGAGATCCTAGAAATCAAAGCCAAATTTTCGGACACGCCAAAAGAGGCGCTGACTTTGACTAGCTACTTTTGCGTTTGCATTGAGAAATAATAGGTTGAAAAAAAAGTAGTATTAAGTTATCTATTTTCTTTTTGGCCATCCAAATTTTCAATCTCCATTTCGAGATTGTTGAATCCTCACGCATAATTTAACGCTGCTCTCACAAATTATAGGATGATCCAGTTTAGTCGTTGAAAAAATATAATAAATAATATAAATATGATAGAAATTTAAAGTAAATTTTATATTATATATAAAAAAGAAATATGTGTTAAAAAAATTACTAACATATATGAAAATAGGTTAAAGAATTAGAATTAATCTAAATTTTATTTTTTTTTAATAGAGAATTTAAATAATTATTATTAAATTAAAAAAAAATAACAAATGATTAGGAAATTAAGATTTAAAAGATGAATGAATAAAGAATATTAATTAAAATAAAGGAATTGAAATGATAAATCTAAATCTAAAATAATAAATTTAATTTAATCTAATTATAACTCTTATGGCAATAATAAATTAAACAACTTTTAAAATTAAAGGAAAAGAAAATGACATTTTATATATGAACAATAAATCAAAACCTTTATTTAAGTGAAATTTCAGTGAACTAATACTATTCTTATTAATGAATCTAAGAAAAAAACAAAAACATTTTTTCAAACGAAACAAAAATAAAAGATAAGTATTAGATATATCAAGAGAATTTGAATGTTTAATAGTTTGTTAATTGATCGAATGGATGATGACGACGATAATTTACCTAACCCAAGCATTTTATTTATAAACAAACATAATGGCAAAATAAACGTTAAATTTTGGTAAAATACTTGATTTCCATGCTAAAAAAAGTCAACCACTTTATGAATTATGTTTCCTCATTTTTTAAGGAAATGTTAACCCGGTCATAATTTTTTTTATTGATTATGATTTCTATTATGTTCGAGTTTGTCTTTGACTTTTTTTCTCATCACTCTCCCTAACATTTGGCCAACAAAGCTCCACTAAGCTAAGATTATGGCAAATTACTTAATTTGTCTAAAAATGAGGCTAAAATTATCCTATTGGTATATTTTTTTGGGGGGGGGAAAGGTAAGTTCCACTTCTAAATCATGCTTAGCTAAATTATTTTATTTATTAGTCGAAAACTGCTTGCTTTAAGGCCATCAAATCATTATTTTCGGCCAATTAATGCTAATGATCAAAAATTGGAGTGAAATGGTTTTCTTGGCGTGCTTATAGGGAAAAAGTGGCTATCACTTCTAACTCATTTAATGGCTAAAAATTGCTTGATTTTGGGAACCATCATTAAAAAAGAAAAAATAAATTGATAATAATTTACTTATTTTTCTTTTATAAATTTTACTTATAATCTTAAAAAATATAATTAATTGAATATAAATGCTCTGGCCATTATCATTATCATTATCATTGTCCATGCCGACAACATTAAAAAAGAGAAAACAAATTGCTAATAATTTATTAACCAACAAGGATTGAAGAGTGAGAAAACAGACAATTTTCGAAACTCTTACATCAAACACAACATACGACTCAATTCAAGACATGACAAAAACCAACTTACATGAATGAAAACTGAATTCAAAACATAGAGTACTCTTTAGTAGAACCACCTTATTAATATCGAAGAAATCGATGAATATTGGTTAATTAATCATGCTTGACTCTCATATCAGCGGTTTTAACCCAAGCTGGTCTCGACAGGATGTCATCAACCCAGGCCTTAACATGTGGGCGACAATCAATCAACTCATCTACTGCTGTTCCTCTCACGTAACTCAGATTGGGAAGATGATGAAGATCTGCCAAGGAGAAGAAATCACCAGCCAAGTACTTTGACTTGCTTAGCTGCTTTTCATACACATCCAGAACTGATGCCAGTTTGGCTAAGTTTTCCTCCACCACTGCAGTGTCTGATGGGCCCATATTAAACAAGGGCTTTGCGGCCAGCTCCCATGTCAGTTTTGATGCTGGTGGGTCGAAGTGGTGGGCTTCAACTTCCACCCATGTTCCTACTAATGCCATCTTCTTCGGATCTAGGGCTATCAAATTGGTTCCCTTGTCAGCATAAGCGTGGGCAAGGTATTGTGTGATTGCTCTGGATTCTGCAAACCGAAGATTTTAAGAAATGGTTAACTTTTAGGTTAGTCAATAAACCTTATACTAGGGTTTAGGAAAAACTCATATGGATAGAAAAAGGTGAGTATATACCAAAGAGCTTTAGATCTCCATCTTCTAAACCAGGAACTTGACCAAATGGCTGCATGTATATTGTATAGTATCAGACTATTAGTTGAAGAACTGTATATATATATATATATGTGTATGTGTGTACATTTAATAAATGACTTACGTTGATGGAAATGAAAGGTTCCTTCTTATGCTCACCGATTCTCAAGTCCACTCGAACAAGCTCATACTCCAAGTCTTTCTCATGAAGAGCACAAAGAGCCCTCGAGGTTGCTGTGGAAAAAGGGCTTCCATGAATCTTGATGCATGCCATGATGACCTCTTCAACTTATGCTATTCGTAAAGATGAAAGTGCGTAGTAATCAGAAATATAAAGGATTAGTCGCTGTGATTTGTGACAACTTGGGAAATCTGCTCTGGTATTTATAGGAGGAGATACCTTATAAACCTCTTAATGAGTCCAATAGTTGAAATAATTATTTAATACCCCACTTGTTTGTTCTTACAGGATAATACCAAGTATTCGTGGAGAGTTGAATGAGTCAATGAATGTACGACGTGATGTGTCCGGCAATTGGATTGAATTATGATTTCTAAATAATAATGGTTTTCGATTGATAAAAATCAATGGCCCCTCTTTATTGATTTTTTTTCTCTTTTTTTTTTTTTTTGGATGACATGAAGTTGTGGAGAGACATTGTTTGATCATTTCTTAATCAATGACGGTCTGACATGTTGCGTAATGCAATTGAGTTCAACTATTGAGTTTTGATTTCGCAAGAGTTTGAAAGGAATAAAATATGGCAAGTTTTGAATAAAATATTGAGTTCACCTCTTAATTAGTGATTATTAGTTTCAGTTTTTAGATAATTCAATTTGGTTTTAAGTAAATGGAGAAGAAGGAGAAGAAGAATAGTAAAAACAAATGTTGATGTCAAATCCCTTTAAGTGAAGCTGTGCGTTTGATGTCAAATCCCTTTACTTTCCTTCTTTGCAATACGCCATCGTTATGATTGAGTTAAAATCCCTGTCTTTTTGTAGGTTATCGTTGAAGGAAGGTTCTTCTTCGCGAGTTGAACACGAAGGAATATCTCTATTTGCTAATGGAGAATTCTCCTTAATACCCCGGGCTGCAAGATGGGCAGTTGGATTAGGATGAAAAATCTAGAAATCATCGGTAACTATCTAAGCCAAATTAATTTGCAATAAGTACTAGTTGCTATCAAAAGATGAATTACTTCAAAGGAAGATCTTGATATTGTGACATGTTTTTTTTTTTTTTTTTTTAATTTTTATGAAATTAAAGATGAGGCGAGGAGAATATATATCCAATGACTGATCATATGATATTTAGGCAAGCAGCCTAATCAGAGTCACAATAAGCTCGAATTTGGATTTTAGAAGAAGAAGAGAATAAAAGATCCCGACTAAAAATTACTTTCAAGTAACATACAATATTATGAACTCCTTATAGATGTTTATCAGTTGGAATTTATATAAATTGACTAAAAACTTGTACTGCTTAGCTGATGTCTGGCCTTATGATTGCTAGACAAATCAATTTCCCAAATAGTCTTCTGAAAATGGTTGGAAGTAGTAGAATTGTACCATTATCTTTGTTGAATTTGACACTTTGATCCATAGGAAGCTTAACTTGTTTTGCATTAGTAAAATTTTCAACTTGCAAAAGATTAAAGATATACTTTTTTTGGCAAACCTGAATGTCCATTTTAGATCTTGTTATCTCAATATTTATGAAATATCTGAGAATTCCTGAATTTTTGATTTTAAAATAAGTGTATGAAAACCTTCAAACTATCAATATTGTACTAGCAACTATGATGTCATCAATATAGACTAAAATAGAAGTGAACTAGATGATGTGGATTTGGTGAATGAACTAATATGCTTTTGACTGCGTATAACCAAGAGTGATCAAGAACTTAGAAAATTTGGCATACTATTTTCTTGAGGCTTGTTTGAGTCCATATAGACTTTTGGTGAGCTTGTATACATGAGATTTAAAACATTTTTCATAGTCGGAAGGCAATTTCATGTAGACATATCCTTATAGATCACCATGGAAAAAAATGCATTTTACACAACGAATTGATGGAGATGCAACCTTGAATGGAAGCCAATGCTAATAGACACTGAATTATAGTCATTATTGCAACTGGAGGGACCTGGTCATTAATTCCCTCCTATTGAGTGTAGCCTTTGGCCATCGACCTTGATTTATTTCTTTATAGAGTACTAACTAAATTGAATTTTAGTTTGTAAATCCACTTGCAACTAATTGCTTCTTCGCTATAGGGTTATTGAGTGAGGGTCCAAGTGTTGTTATCCTCTAAAGCTTGAAGTTTTGTTTGCAGGTCTTGCACCAATAAAGAATATTTAGATGCTTCTTTGTACGATGTAAGTCCAACAAAACTTGAAATATAGGCAGTGAAAGTTTTGTAAGATCTAGAAAACTTATCATAAAATAGATGCTTAGAAATAAGATAAGTCTTCTCAAGAAAAACTTTTGATGGAGATTGAGAGGATGAAGTAGAATGTGGACATGCAAAAGTTTTAGTTAAAGAAGTACACATATAATTAGACAAGTGATTAGGAGGCTTCCTAATTATTTGAGAACGTCTTAGTAGATTGCCTAGAATTGTAGTAGATAATATAATATCTAGAGGTATAGGAGATAGAGAACTCTCAATAGGTGTATGTGTAACATGTATAGGTGAGGATGAGAAAGAAGTGTTTGAAATAGAATAGTCACATTGAGAATCAGAGTCAGTATAAATTGTGGAAGGGAAAGGAAGAGAAGAAGTTGAATGATCTATTGAAACTGATGTGTTCCTATGAGGTAACTCATGTTCAAAAAATCGAACATCTCTTGAAATTAGAATAGAATTGTCTTTCATGTCTAATAACTTATATCCTTTGACACCTTGGGGATAGCTAAGGAAAATACATTTTCTAGCTCGAGGATCAAACTTTTTTTCTTCTTTGACATAATGTGGGGGCAAAACGCAGCCATCCAAGAAAATTTAGGAAATGGTAATCTATTTTTTTTTTGTCTAGAAGAAATTCATAGGAAGACTTATTTTGCAATAATGGTGAGAGAGTTCTATTTTTAAGAAAAATAGCAGTTAGAACAAGATATTTTCAATAACTTAATGGAAGGCCAAAACTGAAGACGTAAGGCTCTTGCTACATTTAAGATATGTTGGTGTTTTCTTTCAGCTATGTTGTTTTGTTGTGGGGTTTCTACATGTACATTGATGTATAATTCCTTTAGTTAGATAGAAATCATGCAACACAAATTCAACTCAATTATCATTCCTAATGGTATTAACTTTTAAGATAAATTGTATCTCAACATAAGAATAGAAAGATTGATGTTTAGCTTCTTATTTCTATTTAAGCATATATACCCATGTATTTCTTGAGTGATCCTCTACTATAGTAAAAAAAGTATCTAGTACAATCATAGGAGGCCATTGAATTAGGTCCCCATATGTCACAATGTATCAAGTCAAGCTTCTTTTTAAATCTAATAGGATTTTTATGGTGTCTGACCAAGGGACAAATATCATAAGAATGATTTTTATCAGAATCAAAAGGAATATGCAATAAATATAGTCTGCATAAAGAGACATGACTAAGCTTATAGTGCCATAATTCAACTGAATCAAGTTTAGACAAATTTTTTGAAGAACTAGGTAAAACAAATGCATGAAATTTATTTACTAAAACACTAGGTTGAGAATCTTCTAACAAGAGATGATAGAGATCATTCTTTACTTCACTCCTCTCAATCATCTTCCAATACAAATGGTCTTATATAAAACCATGAGAAGATGAAAAATAAAAAAATTTGTGTTACTACTTTAAGGAGGCAGTGAATTTTATAGTAGAAATGAGGTTAAAAGAAAAAGATGGCACACAAAGAACATCATGTAATATCAATCTATCTATTACTTGGATGGTGCCAATGTGAGTGACAGGGGCCATATGCCTAGTTGGTAATTGACCTGAGAAGGCTATTATACCGATATTATGAGTGAAATAAGAAATATCATATTGATGTCTAGTATGAATTTTATGATCTCAATAAAATAGGGAACTAGTAGGTTCAACTAAAATGGATGGAGTGATGGTTTGAACCATGATAATCTAAGGAGTATATGGAGAATTTCCTTTCAGAAGAGGCATAATTTGCTGATATTTAGTCTTTAAAAAAGTGAATTACTCCTGAGACGAACTCTCTGGATTAGTGGGGTTTGAAACATAAACTCAACTGAAACTCTTTACTGGATAGTTCAACTTGTGTCCTTTTGTATAACCATAGAGTTTGTAACATTTAGCTTTGATATGTCTTATTACTTTAAAATGGAGGTTCTGAATTTCCAACTTTGAAACAAGTTTCTAGAACATGTCCGGCGATTTTGCAATGGGAGAAAAATATTTTATGTTTCTTGACGCAGTCTCCAGTTTTGCTTAGGTAAACAAAGTAATTAGGGATGTAGTCCTAGAATTTTCTTGTGGCCATTGCCAAAGGGTTAAAAATATGAATAATAGGAGGAGTAGCTATGGCGTGAGATCTCTCTTGATTCTTGTTATGGCTATATACTAGGCTCACTTTAAGGCAGAGGAAGTTGGAGCATGATTTGATCTCGGAAGGTTGAGTAGGAATCATTAACGTCCATGAGGAATTTAATTACTCTGTCTCTATGATAATGATTCACAAGGTTCTTTAATTTTCCACAATTACACTTTGGTATAGACTCGAAATCGTTGAGTTAGTAGTACCATTATCATTTTAACTTTCCATGGTACACAACTATAGAATCATAAGGTTAAGTAGTAGTTTTCTTAGAGAGTAGACACGTGGTCCATCCTTTTGAGTTAAACGTTCTTTTAGTTCCTCTCAGTGTTCTTGAGCCTTACTTATGTAGGAGATACTTGAACGTAACCCTAAATTAACAGAATTATGCATCCCATAAACAATCGCACCTCTCACAAGCCTCACTAAGAATGTCTTCTTTATCAAAGCTTATAGAGTAAGTGGTATATTTCCATTTGTGATTAATAAATCGATAGCCCCTTTTTATATATATTTTTTTTATTTTTAGGATAAGATGAAGTTTTGGTGGAGACATTATTTGAGCATTTCTTACTCAACGACAGTGGGGCATGTTGCTTTTTTAAACAAAAAAAATAAGTAATAAAATATTTTTTAATGACAAAATATATTATATAGCATTTTATGTCAGGACCGTTACCAAAATCTAATTATATAAATTTTATTTAAACGAATTAAAATATTAACTAAAAATTATATATATAAATAAATTTATTAAAAAACAAAATACGCGTAAAACCAACTTACATGAATGAAAACTGAATTCTCGAAAACAGACAATTTTCGAAACTCTTATATCAAACACAACATACGACTCAATTCAAGACATGACAAAACCAACTTACATGAATGAAAACTGAATTCAAAACATAGAGTACTCTTTAGTAGAACCACCTTATTAATATCGAAGAAATCGATGAATATTGGTATAATTAATCATGCTTGATTCTCATATCAGCGGTTTTAACCCAAGCTGGTCTCGACAGGATGTCATCAACCCAGGCCTTAACGTGTGGGCGACAATCAATCAACTCATCTACTGCTGTTCCTCTCACGTAACTCAGATTGGGAAGATGATGAAGATCTGCCAAGGAGAAGAAATCACCAGCCAAGTACTTTGACTTGCTTAGCTGCTTTTCATACACATCTAGAACTGATGCCAGTTTAGCTAAGTTTTCCTCCACCACTGCAGTGTCTGATGGACCCATATTAAACAAGGGCTTTGCGGCCAGCTCCCATGTCAGTTTTGATGCTGGTGGGTCGAAGTGGTGGGCTTCAACTTCAACCCATGTTCCTACTAATGCCATCTTCTTCGGATCTAGGGCTATCAAATTGGTTCCCTTGTCAGCATAAGCGTGGGCAAGGTATTGTGTGATTGCTCTGGATTCTGCAAACCGAAGATTTTAAGAAATGGTTAACTTTTAGGTTAGTCAATAAACCTTATACTAGGGTTTAGGAAAAACTCATATGGAGAGAAAAAGGTGAGTACTTACCAAAGAGCTTTAGATCTCCATCTTCTAAACCAGGAACTTGACCAAATGGCTGCATGTATATTGTATAATATCAGACTATTAGTTGAAGAACTGTATATATATGTATGTATGTATGTGTATATTTAATAAATGACTTACGTTGATGGAAATGAATGGTTCCTTCTTATGTTCACCGATTCTCAAGTCCACTCGAACAAGCTCATACTCCAAGTCTTTCTCATGAAGAGCACAAAGAACCCTCGAGGTTGCTGTGGAAAAAGGGCTTCCATGAATCTTGATGCATGCCATGATGACCTCTTCAACTTATGCTAATCGTAAAGATGAAAGTGCGTTTGTAATCAGAAATATAAAGGATTAGTCGCTGTGATTTGTGACAACTTGGGAAACCTACTCTAGTATTTATAGGGGGAGATATCTTATAAACCTCTTAAGGAGTCCAATAATTGAATTAATTATTTAATACCCCACTTGTTTGTTCGTTCTTACAGGACAAATATTAAGTATTGGTGGACACGTGATGTGTTGCTGAATTATGAGTTCTAATTAATGAAGTCATCGCAAGTGTTTGAAAAGAAATATTGATTTAAATATATATATATATATATATTTTTTTTTTTTTTTTGTTTTTTGGTTCATCGAATGAACACTGAGTTTTCCAAACGGCTGCTGGAATTGAGTTTATTTATTTAGAGAAAGATTTTAACTAAATTTAATTTTTTAATAAAAGTTTAATACATTCTTCTTCTTTTTTTAAAAAAAAAATTATTTTAAATAACGTGATTTATTGATAAACTAAATAACGGATTGATAAGACAATAGCCCTCTTTCTTGATTTTCTTTGGGATAAGATAAGGTTTTGGTGGAGACATCATTTGATCATTTCTTAGTCAATGACGGTCGGTCGTGTTGTGTAATGCAGTTGAGTTGAATTCTGATTTTTATTTTTACAAAAGGAATAAAATGTTACAAATGCTTTTTTTTTTTCCTTCTATTACTGTATTCAAAGTCAAGGCTTCGGGCAGCCAAAGAAGATGGGGCAATGTTTTTTATATTTTCTTGTCCCGATTACCGATTGTAAGATGCTGACTTGGTCGACTTTTGTGATCAAATATATATAAATAGCAAGTTTCGGATCACAAGCCCGGTCAACTAGGAATGAAAGAGCTAGATCTGTTTGATGGACGATCAAGATGAGCTGGTTGACGGGTTATTTATTTCATGACTATTATGAATTTGCATCACTAAGTTTAGTGTTTATTAGTTTCAAATTTTAGATGAATCAATTATCTTTGAAGTAAAGGAGAAGAAGGAGAAGAAGAATCGTAAAAATAAATGTTGAATGATTTATTACTTACTTGAAAGAATCAATCGTATAATGTACAACTAACAAATAGGAAATGTACAAGCATACGAGAGAAGGAAGAAAGTTATAACAGAAAATGTTGGTTTGCTAATGGCGAGTTGAAGACATTCATGAATGTCTCTATTTGCTAATGGCAGATTCTCCTTAAAATGAATCTCTTTAACATATCTCGACCTCAATCGGAGCCACAATAGGCTCGAATTTGGATATTGGAAGGAAAATAAAAACATAGAGAGATAATAAAAGATCTTGATCAGGAGTTCCCTTTTTATGTAACGTATAATTTTCTAAACTCCTTGCAGAGGTTTATCAGTAGGAATTGACATAAATCAACTGAGAACTTGTACTACATATCTAATGTCTGGCCTTATGATTGTTAGACAAATTAATTTGCCAACTAGTCTTCTGAAAATGGTTGGATCTAGGAGAATTATACCCTTATCTTTATTGAATTTGATATTTTGATTTATAGGAATCTTAACTGGTTTTGCATCAGTAAAATTTTCAACTTGCAAAAGATTAAAGGTATACTTTCTTTGGCAAACCTGAATGCCCTTTTTGGATATTATCACCTCAATACCAAAGAAATATCTCATAATTCCCAAATCTTTGATTTTAAAATGAGTTTCTCTGAAAACCATGAAACTGTCAATAAAAGCAAGGGTTGTACTATCAACTTGATGTCATCCACAAAGACTAAAATAGAAGTGAAGCGAGATGATGTGGATTTGGTGTATAAACTATAGTATGCTTTTGACTGAGTATAACCAAAAGTGATCAAGAACTTAGAGATCTTGACATACTACTGTCTTAACGCTTGTTTGAGTCCATATAAGCTTTTGGAGAGCTTACATACATGAGGTTTAAAGTCTTTTTCATAGCCGGAAGGTAATTTCATGTAGACATATCTGTCTAGATCACCATGTAAAATTGAATTTCGTACATCAAATTGATGGGGATGCAACCTTAAATGGAAGTCAATGCTAATAGACACCAAGTTGTAGTCATTTTTGCAATTAGAGACACATGGTAGCTGATTCCCCTTATTGAGTGTAGCCTTTCGCCACTAACCTTGATTTTTTATCCTTTTAAGAGAACTAATTGAATTGAATTTTAGTTTGTAAACCCACTTGCAACCATTTGCTTCTTTGCTAGAGGGTAATTGAGTGAGGGTCCAAAGTGTTGTTTTCCTCCAAAGCTTGAAGTTCTGTTTGTATGGCTTACACCAACAAAGGATATTAGATGCTTCTTTGTAAGATGTAGGTCCCACCAAACTTGAAATAAAGGCAGTGAAAGCTTTATAAGATGTAGAAAACCTATCATAGAACAGCTGCTTAGAAATAAGATGAGTCTTCTCAAAGAAAACTTTTGATGGAGATTGAGAGGATGAAGTAGAATGTGGACTTGCACATGTTTTAGTTCAAGCAGTACACACATAATTAGACAAGTGACTAGGAGGCTTTCTAATTCTTTGAGAATGTCTTGTTAGATTGTCTAGAATTGTGGTGGATGATGTAATCTCAAGATGTATAGGAGATGTAGAACTCTCTATAGGTGCGGAAGATTTTGATCCTCCTTCTATCATTTTTTGCTCACAGAGGATATGAAACTCAAAAAAATGGTGCAGTAAGCTTTGAGTCAGAAATGGAGAAGCAGAATATTAAAAATAAATGCCGAATGATTTATTACTTACTTGAAAGAATCAATCGTATAGTGTATAGTATTTAAAGACTAAACAAACAATAGGAAATGTCAAGTCCAGTGAATACAGTACTAGAGGTTGCAATTAAGAGTGATATTTTTAATATATATATATTAAAATAAAGATTGAATTTTTCGTCACGTAAATCTAAATGACTGGTTAGAATAAAAAGAAAAAAAAGAAAATTATTGATGTGGTTGATTATATGAATTAACAATAAACATAATGCCAAATGCATTATCATTGCGGATTAATAACCAACGTCGCTCTGGATAACATAATTTATTCAACTCATAACAAGGGTAAAGAAAAAGAAAAACTTGTGTTCTTTCAACTTCAATAATTGAAAGATCCAACTCTAGAGTTTCTTATGACAAACACACAAACACTTGATTCAGTTTTCAGACACGACAAAACCCACATATAACAAACACACAAACACATGATTCAGTTTTCAGACACGACAAAACCCACACATAGGGATGAAAAATTGAATTCAAAACAAAGTAGAAGCACAACATTGTTGATCGTGCATGCTCTTAATCAATCATGCTTGACCCTCATGGCAGCCGTTTTAACCCAAGCTGGTCTGGCCAAGATCTCATCCACCCAGGCCTTAACATGTGGGCGACAATCAATCAAATTGTCAACTGAAGTCCCCCTCACGTAACTCAAACAGGGAAGATGATGAAGGTCAGCCAAGGAGAAGAAATCACCAGCCAAGTATTTAGCTTTGCTTAGCTGCTTCTCATACACATCTAGAACCGAACCCAATTTGGCTTCGTTTTCAGACACCACGGCAGCATCCGGTGCCCCCATTCCGAACATGGGCTTTATGGCCAGCTCCCATGTCAGTTTCGATGCCGGTTGGTCGAAGTGGTGGGACTCCACCTCCACCCATGTTCCTACTACTGCCATTTTCTTAGGCTCAAGGGCTATCAAATTGGTTCCTTTGTCAGCATAAGCATGAGCAATGTACTGTGTGATTGCCCTGGATTCTGCATGGTCCAATTCAAGAAATGCTTTAGAAAAACGCAAAGTATTGCGAGGAAAAACATGATGCGGATACGTACAGATTTTGTCAACATAACAAATTCAATCTCAACAAGGCAGAAAAAGGCGAAAATTTACCAAAGAGCTTTAGATCTCCATCTTCAAAACCGGGAACTTGACCAAATGGCTGCATTTATAAATCAGATTAGATGAGGTCTTCCACATATATGCATGTATAAGTGGTTATGAATTAGTGAATTGCACACTTACATTGATTGAAATGAAGGGCTCCTTCTTATGCTCACCAGTTCTCAAGTCCACAGGAACAAGTTCATACTCCATTTCCTTCTCATGAAGGACGGCAAGAGCCCTGGAGGTTGCTGTAGAAAAAGGGCTTCCATAAACCTTAATGCTTGGCATGATCCTCTTCGGGTAAATGCTAATTTTGAAGATAAAAAGGTATTGATCAGAAATATGAAGGATTAGTTGGTATGAATTATGATGGCTAGGGGAGTATGTTCTGGTATTTATAAGGACATATCTTGACCTCTTAATTGATTGATTAATGGGCTCTCCTTTTGTGGTTTTCCGTTTCAATGTCGTCGAAGCTTCCTGGAATCGTAGATTTTATTGCGTCAAAGTCAATCTTCTTACAAGTCAAAAATGGGAGAAACCAAAATCGTATGTTGGATGTGACGTAAGCTCTCATGTCACTAAGGGAAATAAGATGTTGACTTGGTCAAACTATTGCAATTGAATATATAAATAATGAGTATAATTAAATATATATATATATTAATACTTATTTTTATTTCTTTAAAAAGAAATTATATACTGTTCGAAAAAGAAGATCTTGATTTGATGTGATGTAGACAAAATAATTAAATATTTTATTATATAAATATTATATTTTGTTCCATAACTTTTTTTTTTTTATACTTTATTTATCTTTCATTTTTAATAGAAATGTTATATCACTTATCAAATTGGTGTGATTTATATATATATTTTAAATTATATTTAAAAGGATAGAACTGTAAAATTTGGAAAACAAAAATTGGACAGGCTCGGAGGTATCCATTACTGGATGTCATGGGCTTTTTATGGATGGAAAATATTGACGTCCATTAATTGGACTATATATATAGAAAGTAGTACACTATCAAGCCAGCTTAATTACTTATTGAGAATAACTTCAATTATGCGCATAATTTCTTCATAGATCACATACACGATCAGTTGTGACATTCTTAAGAGAATTTCTCATATGAACGACTCGAATACGATAACTATTTCTCAGCACCGTTATCGGAACTAAAAGTCATACCCTTAGAAACTTTTTCAAACGAAGACCTAGAAGAAATATCATCCCACCAAGCCTTGACACGTGGATGGTCATTTATCAAGGAAGCCCAAGGGGTTTTCATGAAGTAAAAGGTGAAAGGTAGGTGGTGAAGGTCAGCAAGGCTAAAGAAATCTCCGGCAAGGTATTTGGTCAAACCCAGCTTGGCTTCATAGACATCAAGCACTTTGCTTAGTTTCTCTAAGTGGGCATCGATTATCGCTTGGTCTGGCTCATTGCCTTGAAGAGGTGACACAAAGTGTTGGTAGATTATAGGAGATATTGCTGGGTTGTATTGGTGTGATTCTACCTCCACCCACACTCTGACTATGGCCGCCGCTGTTGCTGATACTGCGGCGGTTTCTTCCTTCTTAGGATTTTGGTTGATTCCGAGTAGGTCCGTGCCGGAATCTTTGTATTTCTCGGCAATGTAGGTTGAGATTGCTCTTGATTCTGTCGTTGAAACAAAAATTTAAACAATCTACTATGTATCTAAAGTACAAATGTAGCTATATCATATATGCAAAAGAATTAAAGACTCACCAAAGAGAGTGAGTTCACCGTCTTCAAGCACAGGAATCTGGCCAAAAGGCTGCACCACACCAAAAAAAAATATAAACCACAATGCATTAACTTTCTGCTGACAATGTACATACATATAGCTAGCACGAGACATGATATCATGATCAATGTGGATGCCATTAAAGAAAGGTTAGCTAGAAACTGACATTCTTTGCGAGAAATGGAGGGTGTTTATGCTCAGCGGTGAAGAGGTTAACAGGAACGAGCTCAAAGTCTACTCCTTTTTCGTGAAGACATGTCAGGACACGGGTTGTGCATGTGGACATGGGTAGCCCATGCAGCTTCATCACTGCCGCCATCAATCCCAGAAATGTTTTTCAGAGGAGGAGGAAGAAAGACGTTGGATTGATGGCGTTGATTGTTGAAGGAGAATGTATGGAATGAAGTGTGTTTATATACTAGTGGGGTGTAGGTCATGAATTTGGCTCAAATTTACACTGAAAAAATTAACTACTACATGCTTAGAAATTAGTGTTTTTATTAGGATGAAATATCTACCGTCGTCATTTTTTTTCAATCTCGTACGTTTTACCCTCTGTACAAAAGTTAAAAACAATGTAGCATTGTCAATGCTTGCATGACAGAGAGAAGTTTCTGTGCGGTTTAGTTTTTCACTTTATGATGTTCACTTGAAACGAATATAATTAAGTGAAATATTAAATTTTATTATAATTTAATTTATATATATATTACAGAAAATAATATTTATATATAATTATAATGAGACTTAATATATTATCATTATATTATATAGGTATAAAAACTTATTTAAATAAATATATATTCTGATAGTAAAATAAAGGAGTTGAATCTAATATTAAATATATCATATAATTTTTATAATAATAATATATATTTTTTGCTATAAAATTTTTTTTATTTAGTTTAGTATAAAAAATATACTTATAACATAATTATATATATATAATCTTCCTTGCATAACACGAGTAGAAGAACTAGTTTCAATATAGAAGAGATATAGAAAATACATAACTGAAATAGAGATTGGTAGTTGACATTATGAAAGTTGAGACAGATGTCAACCTCGAAATTAACTGAAACAATGACACACATATGAGTCAGCACCTTCTTGTTTGTTAATGCACGTGAGAAAAACGAAAGGCATCTAATAATCTATTAAACATGTCTTAAAAACCATTATCATCTTCTTAATCGGCCACAATAATTAAATGTAAAAAAAGAAACCGACAGCGAAGATCACATGGATGCATGATCATGGACATGGAGTCGCAGTTCCTACCACATGCTTCGATTCAGGCATATATAATTTGTTTATTGCAAATGCTGATACGGTCTAGTCAAAGAAACACTTCCCAATGCATTAAAAAATCGTTAATATTATTCTGGAATCAACTTCAGATTTGCTAATAATACTATCAATTTACACGGTAATCCAAGTATGAAAGGGGGGATTGATCGTTTTGATAGATGATTCAGCTAAAAAACAGGAAGGGTCATATCGATTTGAAAAGGTGTTTGTTTGTGTGTAGCCATAACTTTCGGCTTGATCGTGTGGGAATGTGAGCATCAAATGTCAGACTCATCTTAGATTTGACTGAATGACTAGCTACTGTTTTCAACTTTGGGCAAGTTTTCTCCAAGTTATAAATTCCTTGATTTGGATTTTTTAAAGGTTTTATTATACAAAGAAATATGTAATAATAATAATAATAATAATAATAATCTCTATTATTTTTATTTAAAAATATAATTTCCTTCTCTTCAGTTTATTTTCATTCAACTTATGTCCTAAAAATATTACTTTACAATTTTTTGTATTGATAGAGTAGAATTCATACGATACGGGTTTAAGATCCGATCGGATTAAAATATACTATTTCCGATTCAACTGAATCTGGTAGCATCCCAATCTCACCTTCCATTTCAAACCTGTTAAAACATGTTTGAATGGATAAACGTTTGGTCATAACGTTCACATTTGGTGTCAAAAGTTTTAAAAGACAAATAAGATGAGTAATCATTATCTCAAAAGTCTACTACGTACGTTTGAGAATCACAAGTTTAGGATAGTCATTTTCACACACATGCGTAGTTAAGGAGTCCTTAGAAAATTAGGAAACATAATAATAGTAGAGTTTAAATGCTGCCACTTAATACATAGATATAGATGTGCATACATATACTTAGGGTTGAGCAATCGGATCGGATCCGTTTCGATCATAACCGACATGCAAATCTGATCACGGTCGAATACCAACACCAATAAACATTTTTGTCCGAGTCGGATCTGGGTCCGATTATTTATTTATTTTTACTTTAAATTTATAAAAACTAAACTACATTGAAATTAAGAAAAAAAAAAAAGAAGCAAAAGCCTCAATAAGAGAAAAGTGAACAACTTTTAGCCCTTCGGCCTTCTTCCCCAAATTCCTTTCCATTCCTTTTCAGACGGCCATTGATAACCATGACCTAAATTTCTTTAATATATACACAATATACATGGCACATTTTATTCACAGCCACAGCATACATTAGAAACAACAATAGAAAAGAAAAAACATTTTTCATATGTTACACTCTAAAAATGGACATAAGAAATAGTAGTGTTATGTTAGAAGGCTTCTTCTGGCGTTAAGAAGTTGTGATATTCAAGCTGCGTCATCTCCCCTCCTGTCGCTGGATCAAACTGGCATCGATAGAAGCTGCATGCAAATTCCAACTTCCGTATCAATAAATAATAATACAATGTTCAAAAACATAAAAAATCTACAACTCAATGCGCTACGTGCGTTTGGAAGGAAACAGAGTCTCAAGTGTTGAATTTGTTTAGTCATAATAATATCATACCTTCCATCCATGCCAAGTATTACCACAGTGTTCTTCTGGTGACCGAAAGCAACATTGCAGTGAGAACCTTCCAGCATTCGGAACTGAGCCACAGACCACTCTGAGCTGAAATACTTGGGCAACACACCTGCAGGAAATTAAGTAATTTAAATCTACGGGGGTAAAAGAAGCTCAGTGATTAACACACACAGAAGAACATTCTGGTAACTCTTACTTTTTAGTGGCCTAAAAACATGAACAGAAGTATTTCTATAATATGGGAAACTCCCAATTTGTAATTACTATGTCACCAAAGAAAGGTTCAACATGTCAGAGGAGACAAAATTAGAGGGAAATTAAGGTGATCACATTTGTCGCACATATACATATATATCATATACCTTTGAAGAAAGAAAGAGATGAACTTGATGTTGTCAGAGCAAGATTAGAAGAATCTGTTGTATTTATCGCCTTCTCATTTCCAAGGGATCCAGAATTGACCTTAAGGCTGAAAACATGGACTGTTCCTTTATCGCTTGAGACTGCTAGCCACTGAGCTGTCGAAGAGAATGCCAAACTGTAGATCTCCGCCCTATCTGCACCCCTCCTTACCTAAGTTTATTTATTTTTTAAATACATCAAATACAGATAAATTATTTTCTATCCATGGCCATAAGCCCGCAAACAAAACAAGTGAATCACTGAGATGCATAGACAACTACTGGTCTCAGTACTACCTGCAAATCACTATCACTAACCACCAATCAAATGCTAAATACTAAAGTGGCGGTTTTCAGTTGGATAACAGAATTCACCAATCTAGTGATAACATATTTGATATATAGCTATATAGAGAAGGGAAGTCTTTGGCTAGCCTTGCAGCCGGTGGATAGTAAACAACTAATGTTTGATGTCACCAATGCTGCAACTCTATCCTTCCGAATAATTAAATGCTACTGTAAGAGATTAATGACTATGATTCATAAACACAAAAACATGACGACGATATATCAACTTCAACAGAGGACCGAACAGAAGAAATCCCATGAAAAGAAGGAACGTTGAGCTACTAAATGGCAGGAACTGACCAAATCAAACTGCAATCTCTAATATCAACTAACACTTCCTTATCAAAAATAATTGAAACTTTCTAGCTACTTCAATCTCATCGAATTCTTGGTGAGATACCCCTAACATTTTTTCAAATTTTCAACAAGATAATCCAGCAGTGCAAAACACCAATAAAATTTTGAAAAAAGAAAAAAGTACATTCTAATTTCTAAACTATCCACTTTCAAACTGAGCAAAAAGAACATATTCAACTTATTAAATTTCAACCCTAACCCTCATACCTCTTGAAGCAGTGATCCATCAATTGTGTTGAAGACTCGCACCAGAGTCCCCTTTGTACTTGCGGTGGCAAGCAACTGCCCATTTGGCGTGAGTGCAAAGCAAGCAATTCTCGAGTCATGAGCCATTATGAACTTGGTCCGTTTCGATGCATAATGCTCGACTCTAACCTGCCCTTTCTGCAATCCAGGGCAGACAAGAACCAGCGACCCGCTCAATTGCGAAACCGCACAGAGGCCCTTAGGGTTCCCTATCGTTTCGATCTGGTGAAGCAGCTTCAAGTCGGTGAAATTGTAGACGAACACCTTCTGCTCCAAAACGACGACGATTCTGTCTCGACGAAGCCTGACGCTACGAACCACTGAGCGGAAAGAAAGCTCTCCTATGCACCGGCTCTGATGGTCGTCCCAGATCATGACTTTATTAGGCGGATACTGAGGGTCGGGCCCACCACCAACAAGGGCCAGGATATTGCAGCGGAAAAGCATCTCCACGACGCCGATTCCACCTACGCGATCGAAATCACGGCGGAAGATTTCTCTGAACGGATCGCAGTTGTAGATCCGGAAGCCACGATCAGTGCCTGAGGCGAAGCAGCCATGGTCTTGGTTGAAGGAGAGGTGGAGAAGAGAAGGTGGAGGAGACGAAGACTTAGGTAGTGGAGGAAGAGATGGAGGCGACTGAGGTGGTGTGGAGAAGGGATACTGGATGTCAGGGTTAGGGTTCAGGAAGGTGTCGTGGGAAGGCTCATTCTCGCTTTGATCAGATTGGGGCATGGATGAGACGGAATCGGAATCAAGTGGTTCGGTATGATTCTGATGAGAGAGGAAGGAGGGGGTTATGGAATTAAGGTCATGGTTTGGCCAGGAAGGGGAGGACGAAAAGGCGGGGAGGGTCGCCATAGGAGAGGAGACAGGACTCAGGGGGTGGTGTGTCTAGATTCGTCGAAGGATATTTCGGTAGAGAAGAAAACAGATTCGAGTTGGAGGAGGAAGAAACAGAAGGCTATCGAAATTACGATTTTGTCATTGTGCTGGAGTGGAAAAGAACCCGAGAAGGAGGGAAAGAGGGACGTAAGTTGTGGGTAATATTGTAAATTCAAATTATTTGTTGAGTAGTGTACACTACTAGTATGGATAGAGTAGACTACGCAGATTGACGGGAAAAGTAAAAAAAAAATATGGTGGGTTTGTTTTGGCATCACGGAGACGAGGTAGCTTTCAGTTAGTTAAAGGCCTTCCTCGATGGGAATAAAAAGCCCGTCAAAGCCTAGCCCAATCGATGGGCCCATTAAAGGAATTGTACTACATCTTCGGATGAAGATCCAATTAAAATTTAAAACTGTCGGACAATTTTTATAAAAAGAAATGCAAATTGCAAAATAAATTATCGCCGTTGCCGGGGATCGAACCCGGGTCACCCGCGTGACAGGCGGGAATACTTACCACTATACTACAACGACTCTTGTTCAGAGTTCTGAGTTAACAAGTAATATTTAACAAAATATAACAAGGGATACGAACTGATCAGGTTAACCGCAGCTACCTTTGATGAAAATAAGATATGGTTTCTATTCTAGTTCTGTCCGTACCTGATCACTACCTCCCTTGAAATCCCCGCGCAATTTGAAAATTTCGCTCTGCTCCACTTTCTCTTTTTCTTATTTATTTATTTATTAAGATAGAGAGAGAGAGAGGGTCCAGAGAGAGTGGACATCTATCTGGTTGATGAGGAGGAAGACGAAAAACCTAACCAGGGGGACCAGGAAGATGAAGGGGACGCTGACGAGAAATTTGCAGATCCATCAGATGGGGCAACTATCTGGTGTCCCATCCCAGCAGCACCAGTTCTCATCCACCTCTCGCTTCCATGAATTCTTCTCATCGGAAGCTCCACCCACGCTTTCTCATATCCTTCCTTCCTCCTCCCCTCGCGGTGGCGCTGACTTCGATTCCAGTGTAGATGACAAGGATTTCATTCTCAGCCAGGACTTCTTTTGGTAAAGTCTTCCCCTTTTGAGCTCAGATTTATGATACTGTTAGAAAATGGAGTTGTTTAACAATATATTGATTAGGTGTAAATGGCTATTTATCGAACCTGAATAGAGCTCTATCTCGCCATATTTGTGGGTTTCTCATTTTGATTCAGGGGGAAAACTTTATCTATAAGCAAGACTGAATGTTTTCTGGAATTTTTATTTTGTCATTTATTTTAATTTTTTTTTTCTTTTTGGTTGTTAATGCAGCACGCCTGATTATATCACGCCTGATAATCAGAATTTACTCAACAATCTGGATTGCAATAAGGTGTAGTAATTAAAGCTCTGGATACATATTCAAGGTGTTTCAATAATAGTTTTTATTTAAAACTACTTTTTTTTTCTTTTTTCTTTGTGGGTACTCTACAGGAAAACATTCCATGTCCCAAATCACCTGATAAACTCTTTACTCTTAAAAGAAAGAGAAGCCATCAGGGTAAGATATCGGCTCTGGTTGTAACCTTGACCTTTTTAATCCATCTATTAATTTATTAAAATGTTCATCTACATAAATTAGTGAATAGAGCAATCTAGTTGTGTAAATTTACCAATTACTGGTTCTGATATTAGCTATGCTGCTGTCTCATGAGACAGCATATAAGTTGCCAATAGAAAGGGTTTTGGCTTTCTGTTTATGTCAGAAACATAATTGTTGAAGTTGCAGTACTACTTGTTTCTGATTTTGTTTGTTTGTTTTTTCTGGCTATTTTTTATAGATGTTCTCGCACTAAATCCTCTGAGTCCTACATTGTGTGGACATCAGCAAGCAGTAGAACATGAACACGAAGCTTTTGGTGAAGATGAATCGAAGATGGAGAAATTAACAATGACTGGAACGCGTACAGTTCAGAGTTATGTTTCTCAATCTGCAGTTGCTTTACGCTGTAGGGTTATGCCTCCTCCTTGCATGGAAAACCCTTATTTGAAAGAGGCTTCGGACAGGGGTGTTGATCCTTTTGGTACCCAAAGAACAAAATGTGCAGGTACATTTTTATATTTCAAAAAATAAAAAATAAAAAATAAAAAATAAAATAGTTTGTTTCATACTTGAAGTAAATCTATTTTCAACAATTTTATACAGTGCCAAAGTTCGTTATGGAAAATTCAGTCTCGGTTCATTGATTGCTTGTACTTGAAGTCGCAGGTTTCTTTTCTGCATTTGTTGGAGGAGACGGCCTTTCACGTTACCACACTGATTTTCATGAGATTGAGGTATCTACTCAAAATCAGAAAATTTGTGGATTTCTTCACAATCGTTATTTTTTATTAGATTTAATGTATATACCTGAGCTTCACTTGCTGCTTTGTAACTGGCTTTCATTACTAGCAAATTGGTGTTGGTAACTTTAGCCGTGTCTTCAAAGTGTTAAAGAGAATTGATGGTTGCTTGTATGCTGTCAAACATAGCACAAGGCCTTTGCATCAAGACACAGAAAGGTTCTTTTTTCATCCTTGTAGATGTATTCCTATCATGTAGTGAAGTTAGTGAGCATATACAATAATTATTTTTTCTATGCAGGAGGAGAGCTCTAATGGAAGTTCAAGCTTTGGCAGCTTTAGGTTAGTAGATGGAACTTTCTTTTAGCTTCAAATGCTGCCATCGGTTTTTCCTGATTGTTGTACTACCTTGCTCTGTAGGATCTCATGAGAACATTATTGGCTACTACTCTTCTTGGTTTGAAAATGAGCAACTCTACATTCAGACGGAGCTTTGTGATGGCAGCGTATCCAACAAAACATCTTCTCATCCATATTCTGAGGGAGAGGCATTGAAAGCCCTGCATGAGGTAATTTTTCTCTATTCAAAATTTTCTCAGGTATCCTATCTCTATACCTTCATATTAACCTATTTTATGGAAGAAGTGCTAGTAATTTAACCAAGTCCCACTGTTTAAATTGCCAAAACATTCTGGTATATCATTGACTTATGCCATTGCTGACACGTTGTACAGATTGTCAAGGCGTTACAGTTTATGCATGGGAGAGGAGTAGCTCACTTAGATGTGAAACCTGAGAATGTTTATGTAAAAAATGGTATTTATAAGCTTGGTGATTTTGGATGTGCTACTCTTCTTGATAAAAGCTTGCCAATTGAAGAGGGCGATGCACGATATATGCCTCAAGAAATACTAAACGAGAGATACGATTATCTTGACAAAGTAGATATCTTCTCCTTGGGCGTCTCTATTTATGAGCTTACTAGAGGATCGGCCTTGTCCGAATCAGGACCTCATTTAATGAATCTTAAGGAGGGAAAGCTGCCCCTCCTTCCTGGTCATTCACTGCAGTTTCAAAACTTACTCAAGGTACTAATTAAACATCTCGTAAATCCTTATAATTCATTACATGATATGAATCAAAACTCTTAAATGCAATTGAGTTGGCTTGTTTGCTCGCCCCTTACAGGAGCTTTAACGTTTTCTTATGAACATATCAGGTCATGGTAGATCCAGACCCAGTGCGTAGGCCTTCCGCAAAGCAAGTTTTGGAGAATCCTATATTTGACAGGATCAAAAGAATGCAATAACCTAGGCCTAGGTTGAACATGTTTGCATTTGTTTATCGGCATGGGATGGTATTAGTTAATGTGTGGTCGATCTAGCACAAATTACAGGGTGGACTTCAATGAATCCTGGGTTTTGTGAGGGCAATAATCCTCATCATTTTGGAAAAAACTCCGACATGCACCAATATGATCCCCTTCTAGCATGGTGCCAATTTTGTAAAGTCTACATATGTTGTATCATAGACTTCAAGTTATTTTGATTCTAATGCAAATTACCATTTTCTTTTATACAGTAACCGTTTTTAGTATCATTAGTTAACTTCATTTTGTTAAAAGAAAACGAAAGTAATTAACTAGTGGACAGGAAACGAACTTAAACATGTTGCAGGCATTAGTTGATTGGGTCAAAAGGTGCTTAAAAATTGTTACCGTCTGTCATAATTCATTAGTAAGGCAGAGAAAACGGGAGAGAAACTACACCCCTTGAAACAGACGAAAGCCTCACATGCATGCATGGCTGACCAGAGTCTTGACAATGACAATGAGAGGTGTTTTGTTTGATAAAATTAGGAAGAGTTAGGGCCACCAAATCAGTTGATGGGATTTTCAGCCGTTAACTGACCAATCCTTTTTTCTGAATTCTATTATAGTTTCACTGAAAATGGAAGAAAAGTTTTCTACTAATCGCCCTAAGGTACGCGCCTATCTAACTCATTATTTATACATATATATATATAGATGATGATGATGATGAATTGAAATGTTTTGCATTGTAGCCCTGTAGGAATTAGGGTGGTCGGTCGTCTTGCATTTGGCATTCCAAAGTCTTGGAATTGTGTAGGGAGATATCGGAAAATCGCCTCTATATGTATATGCAAGCACGTTTCCGTACAGGATAAAGCATAACGATTACATTCTTGGTGTACTCTCTTTGATCATTTACACTATCACCTTGATTCCCGTAGTTAAATATGTCATCTTCGTCTTACAGGTAACGGATAACGGTGAAGTACATATATAATTATCATCCTAAAACAAAGTTAAGGTCAGAATTCAGAATAAACTATTAGTTATCGTATCGAAACTCTTATGTAGGAGGAATGTTTGCGTTGTACACCCTCATATGCAAACATGCGAAGATCGGTTTGGTCCAGAATGAACAGGCAGAAGACACCGATGTATCGAATTACTAGCTTGATTGCATTGTACTCCCTCATATGCCGACATGCGAAGATCAGTTTGGTCCTGAATGAACAAGTAGAAGACACCGATGTATCGAATTACAAGCTTGATTTACTGAGCAAGCATGCCGAGAGAGCGTCAGGTCTTAAAAGTCTGCTAGAGAATTGCCACTTTGTTAAGGTTTTTATTCTCTTTGCTACAATGCTTTGAACTTCCATGGTTATTGCTGATGGCATCCTCACTCCTCGCATTTCAGGTAAACAATTTCATTGATTAGCACAAGCAATTTGGATTTTTTGGTCTTATTAATTTTGATTTTGCTTAATTGCAATTTAGTCACTAATTTTCTCTATCGATTTAATCGTAGTTTTATCAACTGTTGGAGGTATCAAGGGAATTTCACCTTCAATGACGCAAGGTACGTATAATGTACCGAGAACTGTACTTCATGCATCGGATGTACGTAATCTTCTTAAGAGAGTTGAGTTGGAGCCATCAACTGGGATCCTCTATGTCCTCTCATAAGGATTGCAAGCACTAGATGCATTAGATAATTTTGCTTAATGTACATAGTGATACAAAGATTCATGAATTAATTACTTATATATACATACATGTATGTTGTTGATATATATAAATGTATGTACAGACGCTGTCGTGTGGATATCAGTAGCAATCTTGTTTCTCTTGTTTGTGATACAAAGATTGGGGACCGAAAAAGTTGGCTATAGTTTTGCTCCCATCATCTCTATCTGGTTCTTATTCATTGCTTTGATCGGCCTCTACAACTTCATTAAGTACGATCCATTAGTTATCAAAGCTCTAAACCGTTACTACATCATAGACTATTTCCAAATAAACAAAAAGGAGGACTGGATTTTCCTTGGGGGCACGGTGCTAGCCACGATTGGAGCCGAAGCTCTATTTGCTGACGTTGGTCCCTTCTCGGTAAAAGTCCATACCAATAAGCATATGTGAGGGTCGTCTATCCCGTTCTCCTTCTTAAATATACCAGACAGGCCTCCTGTCTCCGAAAGAACAATGATCTGGTCTCAGATGCTGTCTTCAAATCCATACCAAGTACGTAGTATCCTACTATCAAATTAAACTTAGTATCATAACGAAAAGTGATTCTTGTATGAACACTATGCTAACAGAAAGTTATGCACCAAGCCATTAGAGTGCTGCCTCATAAGTCATTAACCCTTACACCATTTTCAGGTCTAGCTTATGTAGCAGTACCGTAATGGTTTGTCTGGGTGCACAATTTTGTCTCCATAACAAGTACTCCAATGTTGATTCATTTTATGATCTGATTAACTACGTGACTGAAATGTTCAATTTTTATATGCAAAGCCGGTTTATTGGCCGATGTTTGTGGTGGCAGTACTGGAGGCGATCAGAGCAAGTCAAACCTTAATAATGGGGACATTCTCGATCATTCAACAATTCCTCTCATTAGGGTGTTTCTCTACTGTAAAAATTGTGCAGACTTCACCTAAATGTGAAGTACAAGTTTACATTCCAGAAATTGATTACATTGTGATGATTGCTTGTTTGATAGTCACACTAACATTTAGAGACACCATTACTCTCAGCAATGCCTACGGTAACTGTTTACTTTCATTAATCATCTTAACCAATTATGGAAATCAAACTAATTACGATTTTTGTTTATCCACATGCAGGTATGGCAGTGGTATTTGTGATGTTTCTTACATCAGGCTTCATGATCCTCATCATGATCATCATGATCATGATATGAACAGCGCACATAATATTCATACTCGTTTAAGTTATCATAATCTGATTGAGCTAGTTTATCTAAATTCAGTCCTATTCAAATTCCCAGAAGGAGGATATCTTCCTTGGGCTTTTGCAGCTGTTCTCATGACCATGATGTTCGTTTGGAACGACGTTTTCCGAAGAAAATATATTTACGAGCAAGAAAAGGGATCTCTCAAGATGGTCATGCATTGTTAAAAACACTAAGCCTTGTAGGGTACCCGGCCTTGCATTGTTTTACTCTAAACTTGTTCATGACATCCCTCCAATTTTCAAACATTATGATGTTCTTTCAAGACATCCCACCTTACACGAAGTCCTTATTTTTTTGACAATTAAATCTTTGCCCGTAAGCAAAGCTCCGAGCGAGAAGTGCTTCTTCTTTTAAATAATCAAGCTTAAAGAACTCAACATATTTTGATGCATCGCTGGTATGGTTATACAGATATCTGCGATGAGAAACAAACTTTTGAGAGTGTACTGATTGAGAAACTGAAGGATTTTATGATGAATGAATACTATATTTCTTCCGGGGGTGGTGGTGAGTCCCGTGTGGAAAGAGGAGTTAACGAAAGAGATCGAGGTGGTGGCAAAAGCATATAGTAATGGTGTTGTTCATTTTGTGGGTGAGAATGAAATAGTTGCAAGGAAATGAGCAAATTTGGTGAGGAGTATTTTTGTTGATTATTTCTATAACATCTTGAAGAGGAATTTGACAGTGTGAAAGGGTTTTTTATATTCCTCAAGTGCGAATGCTAAAAGTAGGCACGACTTATGAGCTTTAACCAAGCTTAGTCTATAATTAAAGAATGAAGAATCAGTTGTAGCATTTGTAAGATCGAAGAAGGCAGTTTTGTTGTGATTTATTATCTTAAGAAAGTTCTTTCTCAAAAATTTTGATAATTAAATGATAGTTGCATCTTGATATATGAAATTGTGTATCAACTTGTAATGTGATAATAGAATATGATGTAAATAAATAATATTTATAATTATAATGATATTACGTAGCCATTTTTTTAAATTATAACTATGCTTACTCAAATTATAAATATAAGAAACATGATTAATAAGTGGAAAATGATGCATTGGATTATTAGTTTGATTTGGTCAAATTAGTGCTGAAAAATACACTAAATGGGAGTCAAGTTAGCAAAATCAACAAACAAATGAATTTCTGACCATATGTCAACAGGCTTTTCATGTAGTTGACCACCCTTCATTGTCAACTAGTTACGACTCTACTTCTTCCTCCTTTTCTTTTTCTTTTTCTTCTTTCTTCATCAATCAATCAGTTTATCCAGGAATCTTGTTTTGCTTTGTCTCTCTGAATTCTCAGACAATATACTATGACGGATTCTCGAAACCAATTTTCACATATAATCACTCTGATTCATTTTGGAATATACTTACGCTTTTCTTACGAAAGAATTGATCCGACGCGAGATAAGATGTTTGTAAGATGGGCCTTTGCTTTGTACTCCCTTCTATGTCAGCACGCAAAGATCAGTTTGGTGCCGAATCAACAAGTTGAAGACACGGATGTTTCGAGTTACAAGCTAGAGCAATCGAGTAATCGTCTTATGTGGGCATCAAGTCTTACGAGTACTCTAGAGAAGACTTATTTTGCCAAGATTTTCCTTCTCCTCGACATGAAGCAAGGATCTTCTATGGTTATTGGTGATGGCGTTGCTACTCCTTCTACTTCAGGTACTTTCTGCACAAATAAGTTGAAGAGAGTAATATTTGCATTTCAAGTCTTTTTTTCTTTTTCTTTTTTTTCTTTTTAACGACTTGCAATTTGAATAAAATTTAACCTTGCCTCTTAACTTGATGGCAGTTTTATCGGCGGTCGGAGGTAACAAGGGGTCTTCACCTTCCATAACACAAGGTATACTTGTATGCTGATATGTGAAACGATTTCTATGAGATGGATAACCACCCTTTCATACTAGCATTTTCGAATAACTTAAGCTTCTGCAACAACCGGCTAATGAACAATTTATGTTTGTTGTTCATTCACAGATGTAGTTGTTTGGATATCGGTGGTCATCTTGATTATCTTATTCTTCATACAACAATTCGGAACTGAAAAGGTCGGATACAGTTTTGCTCCAATCATCTCAATCTGGTTTGTATCCATTGCCGCCATGGCCTACAACTACATCAAGTACGATCCCAGTATCATCAAAGCTCTAAACCCTAAATTCATAGTAGAATATTTCCGCAGAAACAAGAAGATTGGATTTCCCTAGGTGGCATAGTCTGAGCCGTAACAGGTCCAGTTCATAATCACATCCACTTCATATTCTAATAATTATTTTCTCACTAGACAAGCTGCCTTGCAGGAGCTGAAGCCCTATTTGCTGATCTGGGCCACTTCTCACTCAAGTCCATACAATTAAGTATGTGTTCGGTTGTCTATCCGTCTCTAGTTCTTGCATATACCGGACAAGCCGCCTTCCTTTCCAAGCACAATGATCTTGTCTCTGATACTTTCTTCAAATCCATTCCACGTATGTATTATGTACACACACACATATATATTTTGGAAAGCAAGCTCAAAATTTATTAAGATTTAAGATAGCAATTTCTGAACAACCTATCCCAAAACACAGATCAAGTAAAACTAATAAGAAGCTACACCCGAGCAATTAAATCTTGAGATCTGCCAACACCATGTTTAGTCAATCTATTTGCAAAGTGATTGGTTTCACGGAAAATAGGAACCGGTTTTAGAATCCGAAAGTAATTTGATAATATTATATATATTCTAATGAATGACGTAAACAAAATGGTTAGTATTTACTTACGTATATTTTGATGCAGATGCAGTTTACTGGCCGATGTTTGTGGTAGCAGTACCGGCTGCAATCATAGCAAGCCAAGCGTTAATATCCGGGACCTTTTCGGTAATTCAACAATCCCTCACATGTGTTTCCCAGGTTCTTATTAATGGGTTGTCATTTTGAGTTTTAAGTTCAAAACCCACTTATTCTAATGGGTCATAGGAACAGGTACCGAGCCGGGTCACTACTTAAATTACATAACCCATTCACTTAGAGTATAATTCATTTTGTTGTCTTCCTTGACCGAATCCGAGCACCTCCTCTGTGAGATGCGACTAAGATTCTTCTTCTTCATGCAATCTCATAATTCTTGATTTGATTATGTGATACTTGATCTTATCTATTGCATGATTATTGTATGGTATTATCTTCTCCTTTGATTTCTTGAAATTATTTATCCAGATATGAGGTTTATGTTTGGTCAGTGTTGATCTTTGAGTGTGACTCCTAATAATTCGTGGTTAATCTCTGGTTGATTTCAGTTTGCATAATAGTATGTGATTTGTGACTGAAACTATTAGTTTGTAATCGGATAATATTATCACTAGTGCACACGAGTTTCGCTCGGTTTTCCAGAGCTCGGAGTAGATGTATCCTATGCTTGATCATTTTGATTTTTATAGGTGAACAACTATAATTCTTTGTGTTGATTTACTTTACTACCTTTTACATTCTATTTTAGTTAGATGAGAATCTTGAATGTTGATTAGACCTAAAATTGAAAACTAGAGAAATGAATAATCTATAAAGAAAAAAATAATAAATATGAGATTATGGATAAGAAACCTGTTGACTATGGGGCTGCAATCAATAAAGAAAGCAAGAAGTGGTTTTCTGCAATGGAAGAAAAGATGGAATCTCTAGTCGCAAACAAAACTTGAAATTTGGTGCCAAAATCAGACAAATAAAGGTTAATTGACTGTAAGTGGATATTCAAGATTAAAGAATGTATGACTTCTAACGACCCTTCTAAGTATAAGACTAAGCTTATAGCCAAAGGCTTTACACAAAAGGAGAGTGTTGATTTTCATGAGATTTATTCGCCTATAGTTAAGTTTAAAATAATTCAAATTATGTTATCTCTAATTGCATATTATAATTTAGAATTAGAACAAATGGATGTTAAAACTGCTTTTCTTCATGGTGGATTAGATGAAATTATTTATACGAACCAATCTGCTGATTTTATCAATAAAGTACACCCTAAATATGTTTGTTTGCTAAATAAATTATTATTTGATCTCAAATAATTTCCTAGGCAATGGTATAAGAGATTTGACAAATTTATACTTAGTATAGGGTTTAAAAGCAGCATATTTGATTGTTGTTTTTACTATTAATGTGTTGATGATACTCCTATTTCCTTATTGATTTATGTATATGACATGTTGCTAATATGTAAATCAAAAGGAAAAATAGGTTCATGTTAAATCTGGGATACGATAATTGGTTGGCTTTAAAATGGTTATTATGGTCTATTAGTAGTACTTGTAATCTTGGGTTAAATTGTTTTTAAGTGGACTAATGATTTAAATCTAGTTGGTTTTGTATATTTTGATTTTGCAGGTGATGGTGATACAATGACATCAACGACCTCTTATCAATTCCTTCTTAGAGGGAATTGCATAATTTAGAAGACTCAGTTACAACTATTAGTTGTTCTCTCATCAACTGAGGCTGAGTATATGGCTATAACTGATATTTTTAAAAAGGTAATATGGTTACAATGATTTTTGAAAGAAGACAATATTCTTGAAGGAATCTGTACAATTTTTCTCAGATAGTCAATCAACTATTCATTTAAGTAAAAATCTTGTTCATCATGAATGTACAAAACATGTGAATGTTAAATATCACTATGTTCGAGATCGATTACTTTTGGGACAATTTATATATCCAAAGTTCAAACTGAGGAAAATCTTTCAGATATGAGAACTAAGGTTATTACTATGACAAAGTTATTTACTGTTTGAACTTAGTTCACATGGGGTGACACTATTGAATTCGGGCTATAAGGGACTTCCAAGATAAGAACAGTTGGGGTACTAGTGATGATACGAGATTTATTAGCTCAAGATGTAGCATGTAGTTGGATTTGGGGTGAGCCCAAAATCTGGTTAGCCCATTCTCTTATTAAATGGATTGCCATTTTCGATCTCAAGCCCGAAACCCACTTATGCTGCCAAGTCGTAGGAACGGATACCGAGCCGGGTCACTACTTAAGTGACATAACCCATTCACTTAGGCTATGATTCATTTTGGTGTCTTCCTCAGCCGAATCCGAGCGCCTCCTTCTCTGTGAGATGTGACTATAATTCTTCTTCTCCATGCAATCTCATTCTTCTTAGTTTGATTATGTGATTCTTGATCTTACCTATTGCATGATCATTGTATGTTATTATCTTCTCGTTGAATTTCTTAAGATTATTAATACAAATCTGAGGTCTATGCTTAATAAGTATTTTTTTATTTTTGAGTGCGACTCCTCTAGTGTTATTCATAGTTAATCTTTGGTTGATTTCAGTTTGTATAGTAATATATGATTTGTGATTAAAACTGTTGGTTTGTAATCGGATAATATCATCATTAGTGCAAACAAGTTTCGTTTGATTTTCCAGAACTTTGAGTAAATATAACATATGATTGATCGTTTTTTTCTTTATAAGTAAACCACTATAACTTTTGTATTGATTTACTTTATTATCTTTTACATTCTATTTTAATTAGATGAGAATCTTGAATATTGATTAGACCTAAAATTGAAGACTAAATAAATGAATAATCTATAAAAAAGAAAATAATAAATCTAAACAAGATTGATTTACAACATTTTCTATAGAGATAGTCTACTTAAGTATGGTCCTATACAAGTTTACAGAATGATCAGCTTAGCTTCCCTTATGACCATGTTCTTGTGACCATCATGTTCATTTGGAACGACGTCTATAAAAGAAAGTATTTCCACGAACGCGAGCATAAAATATCATAACGACTAAAAATCATCACAGCTAACCCCTAGGCTTCTTCGAGTACATGTCGCCTTATTTTACTCGGGCCTTGTTCAAGGCATCCCTCCGATTTTCAAACATTGCCTAGAAAACGTCCCCGCTTTGCACAAAGTCCTTGTCTTTGTGACCATTAAGGCATTGCCCTCAGGAAAGTTCCGTACGAAGAATGCTTCTTTTTCACTCGAGAAGAGCCTAGAGACCTCTGTCTTTAGATGTGTTGAAAGATATGGATACACGGATGTAAGAAACGAGGAGGTGGATTTCGAGATTGCTTTGTTCGAAAGGTTGAAAGAGTTTGTTGTACACGAGATTTGGATCACTACCGGGTCACCTAAAACTAGTGAGGAATTGAAGCACGGTGCTGATCATGGCAAGAAGAGAGCGGATGTCGATAAAGAGATTTGAGGTTTTGGAAAATGCAAGGGCAGATGGGATTGTGAATTTTGTTGGGGAGAATGAAATCGTGGCACGTAAAGGGGCAAATGTAGTGAAAAGGATTTTTGTAAATTATCTTTACAGTATCTTGAAGAGAAACTTCAGACAGAGTGAAAGGTTTTTGTGATCTTCCTCAAGAGCGTTTGATATAAGTGGGCATGACTTGTGAGCTTTAAAAGCATTAATGGAGTTACAGTGTTTGTAATTGGGTTTAAAAATCGCTTCCTATCAAGAAGAGTTCTTTTTTTGTAAGGAAGTGAGTAGTGTAATGAAGTTACTAGTGTTTGTTATTGCTTCTAGTTTCACATCTTAATTTCTAAGAGGAAGTACAGAGAAATGGTGGAAAACTTTTCTCAAAGCATGATAAGGATCATATATGCAATGAGCAAATTGGAAATAGAGAAAGTTTTGTAAGTTAAAGAGAATGTGAAAGGAAACCAACCTCGGCAATGGGTCTGGATCGATATGCCCATTTGAGTAGAAGGAGAGGAACGTGAGGAGCAACAAGAAAGATGAAGAATGAGGCGGCATCAGTTGCTGCGTTCGGTAAGTTTACAGTGATGGAAGACGAAGGATGATGACATGACGTTTTTCCGTAAATGATGTTTAGCCTCTCCCCCGAACTATCAAAAAAATACTTAGACCCCCTTAAATTGTTATGTTTTACTCTTTTACCCTCATTATTTACAGATAAACCTACCTTTTACTTTATTTATTAATTTCTTTATTTTCCTTAGATAAATACATTTTTTTTTGGTAGACTTATTTTACCGTAAATTTAGTAATTATAACTGTGTACATAACTTATTATAATACAATTTTTAAAGAAAAAAATAGTTGAATTTCAAAATTTAAGAAAACATCACTCTATAAATATAAAATTTAATCAACCATATACCGTACATATATATACAAATGTCTCAAAGATAAATGGTCATATCATGTTCTATGAGAGTAGATTTCTTAAATAAGAAGAGAGTTAGATTCTAGTTCACCTAAACAAGACTATACATGTTGGACATAGAAAAATGGATGCTTGAGAGATCTATTTGTAATGCTTTGTTAAAGCTCAAGTTGAAAACTAAAGTAGTTCGTAGCTAGACATGTTTATCAATATGGACTTGGACCACCTAGCTCATTGCTTAAACAAAGGCGATGAACTTTTATATATACATAAATTGGTAAGACAATATTTAAAATGTAAGCACGAAATACCGATTTATAAATTAAATTGAAATTGGGTAAATTTACGAGAATTATAATATATTTTTAAAATATTTATTATGAATAGTTGTATAAAATATTGATATAATTTGTTTCGAGAAAAAATTTATTCTAGATTTCTTTCATAAATAATTTGTAAATCAGGTTCAATCATAATTCCTATGAGGAATATTTTTGTTCAAAAAAAAAATTCCCTAATTCTTATGATTTTTCTATTAATCCGATCCATAAATAATTTGTAACCTAAATTTAAATAAGAATAATTATTAGTCATCTTAATTTTAATGATTGAAATTAATGAGAATGGTTGAAATATTTTACTTGACAATGACTCAAATTAATGATTGAAATTAATGAGAATGGTTGAAATATTTTACTTGACAATGACTCAAATTTCAAATGGTTAGCCAACAAATTGAAGACGCATCAAGAAAAAGGAGGAAAAAAAAATCTCTGGTCGTCTATTATTGGTCTAATAACCTAGCTACGCCCAAGAAGGCTCAACTTTTGGGGAATCCGCACCTGTTGGAAGGTGCATGATCAAGGCTTGATGGGTTTTTAAGAGACAAACCTAGGAGGCTGTGCACCCACAATGGTGGTCCCCATTCTAGGGTTTTCTCGTACACAACTCTAGCTTTCTCCTAATTTTGAGCATCTTTGGTCAATCTAAGCCAAAGAGCCACAATGTGTCTCTAACTCTTTCAAGTTGTTTTCATCTCAAATGCACTTCAAAAAAATTTCACTCATTGATCCTAATATATATATAGATCTCACTAAATATGTGCGTGTAAATTAATATTGAATCTTCTCTCAAATACGTTTGAGAGGTAAATGCACTTAAACAAGTTTTATCCATTCACGGTAAAGATAGACTACACATGGTTAGATTTAGGCAACATATTAGTTCTGATTTACAAGAAATTTTATGTATTTGGTTCATTTGAGTAGTTTTCATTTTAAAAAAGATATCTAAGTGTTAGCTAAAGAAACCCTAATTACTTCTGCTGATCCAGTACTCTCCTTGCTTGTAAACTGTTAGGAAATTGATGACCCCCAATTAATAAAAACCTTTTGATAATAAGTAGTATCCCTCAAACTAAGCAAAATAAAACTCTATGTAAGAACAATCAAGATAATAAGGACTAATTAAGCTCAAACCCAACCCTAAATTACCTTAGATAGAATCTATAAAATTGGAAATAAGCAACATATGCTAGCTAGTTTTTCATACCATATCATACCTTACCTAGTACTTAGTATGAGATAGACTGTACTTGACTTCAACTTCACATTTAAAAAAAAAAAAACTCACTCAAAGCTGGAGCAAATTACAAACCCCATTGATAAAATTAAGAACCCAGGACAGAAGAAGAAGACATTAAACAATAAGCTAAAACATTAGAAGATGGAAGCACAGCTCCATCGGTCCCATCTTGCCCCTTCATACAATATTATTCTTGTTTATATGACATTAGCATCAATAATTTACAGCAACAGAAATTTAGTAACAATTCATGCTTAATCTAGAAATCATTTCTTGCAAAGTCTTTTACTCCTTTTCTGGGAAATTCCGTAAGTACCAAGATTATCATTCTTCTGTTGATCCTCGTGATCATGATCATCATCAAAATTGTGAATATTATTATTATTAGTACCTTTGCCAAATTGTTGATGAGCTGATGCTGATGTACTTGATCTATGATCTCCTTCAACCTCTCTAAACCTAAGCAAATACTTCTTCAAGGGATCAGAATAATCATCAAAACCCAGAGAAGCCATAGCCCAGCAAATATCGTCGCCGTTAACAGTCTTACGCTTCTCTTTATAACACTTGTCGGAAGCCTCGCCTGTCACAAAGCTTATGAACTCAGACACACATTCTTGCATGGTTTCTTTTGCTTCTTTTGAGATCTTCGCGTTTGGGGGTAAAATCTTCTTCATGATCCTTCCGACATTTGCTATCGGAAGCAACCCATCTTGCTCTTTGAAGACCATTGCTGATCCAGATCCTTCTCCATCTTGATCACTTGAAGCATTGATAATAAAATCATAGTTCTTAAATCCTTCTCTAACTTCAAGTTGTGATGAAGAAGTAGTGGTAGTAGTAGTAGTAGAAGAACTATGGCGTATGTTGTCGACCATGATCTGTATGACAAGATCTAGGGTTTTCTTTTTCTCCGGTAAAACACAGACACGTCGCTATATATATAAGATCTATCTAAGATTGATTTTCCTCACTAAATTGCTAGCTAGCTGATGACATATAAGAGAATGATCACTGTGGATTTTAATTAATTAATATTGTTTTTGTCGTCTTAATGTGTAATGGTAAAGCTGTTCCCCCCCCCCCCCCCCCAACATGATGACATGGGGAGACAATTGGTTTGGTAACTATTTTGAAAATAGGTTTTGAATTTTTATTTATTTTTAATAGAATAACTGAGGAAGTAAATTATATACATGTTTGACATAGTAAGCATTTCAAACCAAGTTGCTCATGAAAAGGGTTCTAGAAACTTTCTTATAAACATTGTTAAAATAATTTATGTGTTCGTGTCATCATCGACTAACGTTATTTTGGTAACATTAACTAAGAATAAGAATGAGAGTGTAACTCTCGTTATTTTGGTTAATATTGAGAATTGATGATTTGGTATCATAAATATAGAGCTAGGGAAAAAATGGGAGAGAAATTGGGAATGAATCATTCCCACCTTTTTGAGTGGAATATGAATTGGTCCAGATTTGAACCAAAATTGAGAATGAAATGTATGAGTCCACCATTCTTAATTTACGAATACCAAACAGTCGAGTCGGAAGCATTATGAGTTTTGATTTCCTACGGATGCAAACCAAAAAATACCTTTAGGGATGTTTGGTTCGATTTTTTTTGTAGGAATAAAAATATGAATGAGAATGAGAATGAAATGTGAATGTGAATGTAAATAATGATTTTTTGTTTTCCGATTGGTAACACATGAAATTAGTATAAATAAAAATGAAAATAATGATTTTTTCGTATCAGTTTAAAAAAAAAGTTTCAAAAAGTACCTAAGTATCATAATATAATTTTAAAATATGAAAAAAAAAAAACCTTATATAATGGATGCTTATTTTGATTTTCACCAAAAGTACATTTTGTGACTTTCATTTAAATGGAAATCAAAAATCATTTTTAACTCATCATTTCGTTGAATCAAATAGTGGAATGAAATGAGAGTATTTATGTATATATCAAAATGCTCTATATATACATCTATCATTAATCAATACTAATCTTTCTGGTTGACTCTATCAGTTTGTAGTGAATGTATGTTACAAATACATTTACTTAGAAGGGGGTTTAAGTGTAAAAAAGAATGAAATATTGTAATTAATAGTAGGAATATGCCACAGTCCTCATATCATTCGGAAGGGACGAGTTGGTCGGTCATGGCAAGTTATCACTAGCTCGCCAAAGCATTGCAAAGACAAACTCGATCCATAATCCATTAAACAAATGAAGTAGAGAAATTCATTATCTTTGGAACACTTTGAGGGAAATCTCACCCTATTATATCTGTATGACTTGAGCCCTAAATCTACTAGATTTAACCCTAGATTTACTAGATCTCAGATGAGATTACTATCACTAAGTTATCAGTTATCTATTTAGCTTAATACATGTAAAGTCATTAATATATATATATATATATATAACTTCTTATGAATTCCCCAATTTTGATGTGGATGGTCCTGTGAAGCCCCTACCCCCCCACCTTTGCCGACGACAAAGAGTATCATGTTCTTCATCTTCTTTATAGTATTTCAGAATTCAATTTTGATATATACAAGATTTTAAGATTAAAAAATCTTTAAAATATTAAATAATTTAAATAAAGAAATGAGAATGACCATTATTCAAAACTTTAAAAAAAAAATTCAATAGCAATACTAAAAAAATTTCTTAATAGACTAAGGTCGTCAAACTTCTTGTATCTACTACAAAGAGCTAGCAAGTAATTAAGAACAGTAAAAAACAAAGAAAAACTTTTTTTTTGTAAGGTTGTTGGTTAAGTAGATTTGTGTCGTAATCTGAATTACTACTAGGTACAATAGTGAGGTCGCTTTCCGGTTGAACCTCAAAACTTTTTGAACATCGCCAGCAAGATAGCCAGCTTAGAGGATCAGTACTTATCAGTTGTATACTTAAAAGTAAGTATCGGTCCCCTTCTTTAAGTTAGGTGCTAATTAATTTGTTAAATACTCCAAATTAGCTGCTAAAACTATGTTTTAAATATTGATGCAAATTTGAATTTGTGGACTAAAAGCGTAGCACGTGTTGCTGTTATAGTACAGAGACAACCAAACTTTGACCTAAAAAGACCCAATTTCGATTATTATTATATGTAATTAATTAATTAAACCCCCTGTCGTACGTACATGTTGGTGTTGGATTGAGATTACCCACTGCTAGCTTACCTATGGTTTTTTCTGCATCAAATTTGTCACTTCCATATGATGGCAAATCGATAACGTCAATTTCTAAATCTGATTTTTTTTTTTTTTTTTTTTGTTGGGTATTTCTTATGATTATAATATTATAATATTATAAAATGCATCTCTTATATATATAAAATTATAATATATTTTTTTTTCCAGAATGAGAATTCGTTTGGTTCACTAGAAATTTTGTTTGGTCCGTTTACTTTCTGGAACCCTATTTTTCGTATAAGATAGTGTTTATAGTACTACAAACAGTGAAAAAGCAACACCAGAGAAAAAACATGAATGTGATTGTATAGGGAACCTTTGGGCGAGTATTATTATACCGACAGCGTATATATATATCATCTGAAAACACTTTTTATTTGAGCCGACAGAGTACCGAACTGTATATGGTACATGATCCTTGGAACAACAACCTTTTTGGTGTGGAGGTTAGATTCGTTTTACCTACAAGAAGAAAAGACCAGCTAAGTTTTTTGGTTGGATTTGGACCGATATATAAATTTAGATTTTTAATTTTTTTACATTAGTAATTATCATCATCATCAAAACTTATTTTTCGTTATTTATAAGATCGGTTATATAATTTTCTAAATTATATGATTTTTCTATCTATTATTATTTAATTTAAAATATAAAATATTTTTTTTTAATATTTTCGTTCGCATTTTCAATAATTTATATTAAGAGGATAAATATATATTTTTCTAATATAAATAAAATATCTCTTCGTCTTATCAAAAAATAAAATATTCTATTCTATCAAAGTTCGTACGATAATTTAGTAATTAATAATAGTTAGTTTCGATTCTTATGCCTTAACACATAAAGATTCTTGATAATATTGATTCTTGAATGACCGAATAAAAAATATTTAATTATTCATATTTTTTTTAATATATAGTATTGAGTGACTCGTGACATGATGTGATTTTAATAATCACCAAATGAAGAAAGAATCTCGTAATGGAAACCAAAAGTAAGTTAAATGATATATGCCCCCAATATTATTAGGTACATGGAATTTGTTCAACAGTAATTATGATTATCATTAACTGCTACAAACTAACCTAATTATCTGTCATTATCTTTTTGACAGACACTGAATAGTTGGCCCAAATTTGATATTTGACACACAAGTTAGCCCAAAACTGCAAGATACGTAATAGAATCAGCCCATATTTGATGGCCCAATTGATCCATATTTGTATGGGCCAAGCTCTCAGGTATCATATATCTGTAAGCAGCAGCCTGGTCCGTCCATCTGATTCTGGAAGCAACCTTTTTCCTTCTCAGCCGTTTCTTCTTCTTTCCCGACCTCAAAACCCTAACCCTAATTGACAGAGACGGCTTATATATACGTGGAGCTCTCTCTCTCTCTCTCGCTCCCCTCCCACCATTCTATCTCAGCGTCTCTCTCTCTCTCTCTCTCTGATCGAGCATATTTGTGCATTCTTTTCTTTAATTATCGAATATAAGGCGTTGATGTTGAAAATCTACCTATTTTCTGAGGGAAATTCCCTTATGATTAGAAAATATACCAATGGATCCTTCTGAGCCTTAATCACTTTATTCTTCTTCTTGATCGTGTTCTTAGGGTTTCGCGGTTTTATGGTTTTCTTCTTGTTAATCATTTTCTTAGTTAATTTCTGAGTTATTGAGGTGATGAACGCATTTTCCGAAATTAGAGTGTGGACTCAAACAACTCAGACTACAATTATCTGATCAATGGCTCTATTCAATTCTCTCATTTTTCTGTGTTTTTTTTTTTTTTTTCCATTTTTTAAATTTTAATTTCTATTTTGCGCTTTTATACTGAAATTTTAATTTTAATTTTAATTAATTAGTTAAAAGGTTATTGAGAATTAAAAGATTATTATATTGATTTGGTCCCAATCTGAAGATACAGGAAATAAAAAAAAAACAGAAACAGAGTTTTTATTCTTGATGCCGGTACCGGAGTCACTGGTCACTGTCCGGGAAAAGCTTCACCCCTAACAAAAGTATCCCGTTAAGGACTAAACGTTTAATTATAATAATATAATTATAAGTATTGAATTAATTTTATTTATAATTTTTGTATAAATATTTATTATTAATTTGTTATTTTTGTGATAATATTTTGTAATTATAAATATTATATGAAGTATAAACTTAAATTTATATTATTATATTAATTAAATAATTATTAATTAAAAAATAAACAATTTTGACTGAAAATCCCAGCACCTTTCTTGTGGCATCAGCACCAAACCGAGAATGAAAGAAAGAGTAATTAAAATTTTAATAGCTTAATACCTGCAGTAGAGGTTAGTAGTAGCGGTGGGTGGCGAAGGACCCAGGTGGTAGGAGCGGTGAAGGAGGGTGACGGTAGTTGTGGGTGGGTGGAAATTGAAAAGAATTATAAAAAAAAAAAAAAAAAAAAACAGGTTAAAAATATTAAGTTTAAATTAAGGGTATAAAGATATAAATAATTATTTATATTAAGTCAAATTTAAAATTTCAATAATATTTAATAGCTCGTTTGGTTCTGATTCTTAAGTAAAATGAGAATATATAGGATGGGTGGAATAAAAATTATTAAAAATCATAAATAGAATGAGATTCGTAAAAAAATAGAATAATAGATATAAAAATTAAATTTACATATTTTTTTTTCGATAATATCACTCTCTAAACAATTAATGAGAAAAATCGATTTTTATTTAGTCAAAAAATAAAAAATTAAGTTATTTTCATTTTGTATAATAAATGAAATATATCCAAATGATAAAAATATAATTAATTCTATTTCTTGATCTCATAAAATCATGACCAAATAAACCATAATTGTAATACTGACAAGTCCTTGCATATTTCATATTTAATGAAATTAAAAATTTATTATAATTTAAACTTAAAATTAATTATTCATTACATCTTCTAGACGTGCATTATAATTTATGCAAATTTTTTGTAACTTATCCTAGTTCAATTTAAAAACTCTACCCTCTAGTTTTTGGGAATACTACAATGAAGCACCCAACTATTTTTTTTTATTATCTGTGTTGATTCTCTTGAACTCTTGTAGTGACTTTTTGGCAAGTTGAATCTCTACACTTTTTTTGGCTGAAGAAAACATCTAATTTGTACATTCTCATTCTCAAATCACCAATGTTCTAATATACATTGTTTAAATCCTTAATCAAAACTCAAAAGCCTGTGCATTTTCATTACTCCGTGGGTCGATGATCAACCGTCGATCCCTCTAGTTAGTACACTGCCAGGGGGTCTTCTAAAAACATCATTCTGAAGGTGTCCTGTTGTTCAACCTGCAGTTGAAATTTTCAAATCATCCCGTTAGCATCTTGCCAATCAATTTTCGAGATAAATAATGAGTTTGCTTATGAAGATCTATTTCATCCTGACATCAAAACCTTAGCTCTGTTTTGGATTATGAACATCGATAGGTATAATATGAAAACACAACCTAAATAATTATGACAATTATGACAGCCACGTCTTATGATTTGATAAATGGCAAATATGATAATCTCATTACCATTGAATTGAGTATACAATTGTCAGAAATGTATATGCACACCATTAAAGCCACCAGAGTTTCTATTGTTAACCCAGACATAATAAATTGGCACGGGAAGTCAACCATTTCGTCCATCAAAGAAATTGTATGAAGTTAGTTAAGGAGAAACTATACCTGAGTTGCCCCACATGCTGAGCTTAGGTTCGATGACTTGTATATATATATATTGAGTGTGTGGTCTCCTGCAAAAGGAAAATTAAATTACAAATGGTAAATCAATTAAATATAGTTATACTAAGTTCATAGATTAATTAGCTTAAACTTGAAGTCAAGTAACTTGGGCAAACCTTGAGTTGTTAGCCGGCCATAAACTGCCAGTCGAATTGTTTTTCTGTTGTATTGTTTTGTCAAATGATTCCTTCTCCAACCAAGAAAGAAAAACACTAGAAATTAGAAGCCGGTAGGGTATATTAATATGCATGTTGGATAATACATACAGTTGACCAGCTTACCCGAGATTGCCATCTTCTTCCAGTCGCTTTACATAACATGCTTGAACAAGAAAGCTATATGATTTCATGTGAAAAAGTTCTTCAGTTTGAAGGAAGTTGACTTATATGCCACAAGGAAAAAGATAACACAATCCTAAGATTGGGAAATCTTTGGTGGAAAGCAGATTTAGGATATTTTTTCTTCGCCAGCCCTCTTCTCATTTAAGCCTTCATATTTTGGGATGTGAAGCCAATGAAACAAAACTTTCTTGTCCATGGGTCTAATTTCATTTTCCACCATGATCATACATGACTCGTTTTATCGGTTAAATGAATCCATAGCAAGCCTTACCAAACGTAGTAAACCCTCTACATCTTGGAAATTAAAATCAAGAGCTCTCTTAATGCAAGAGACACCCTCTCCAGCCTTAGCCTCTTCCGAGCTCACATTAACAGCTGCATAAGCAACCTGAGATTTCCTAGATGCTTCCATGGCAGATTCTACATCTTGTGCCTGCAGAGAATTTATTATTGCCTAAAACTCAAAACTTTATGGGATTGAAAAGGCAAGGGACTTTAAAGAATGCTTACAAAATTTAGCAACCGAACAAAGTTAGGACGGTTTTTAGCAGCAATGACGTAATTTCCTGCAATTTTGGGCGAGCTAATGCCTTTGGGTAAGACACCCTTATCCCCCGTCGTAAGATTGTTTAAGTTATCAACATCAGAAGCAGAAGAAGATGGAGATTCGCCTGGAAAAATAGAATGCACCATCAAAGACAGCTATGAATAAAGAAATTTAACATTAAAAAGCTTGCACATGCTTGTTCTTAATATGCAATGACATGAGATTTAGCAATCACTGATTTCTATATATTCGTGAATGAATAAATCAAATTCACTTAAAAAAATCATCTATGGGGAAGGTAGTATGTGAACCAATCTTGCTAGATCTTTGAAAACAAAGCAACTTTCAATAAACTTTAGAGAACATTAGCCATGACATTAAATGCTCAGCATTTATACAATCAAACCAGCACATGAAGATGATGATTCATAACACAAAAAAGGTTGATTTTTTATGCTAATTACCAGGAGGGACCATTTTCAAAGCTGCCTGCAACTCATTCTGGTCTCTGCTTGCATTGTTATGTGAAGAATAAATTACTCTCATGTAAGCCACCTCCATGCATTTGTATGCCAAAGCAGCTGAAAGCATGTCTTTGGATTTCTCAAACTCATGAGCACAAAACCTGTTCGAATTGGAAAATATCAAAACAAGGCCACAAAAAGAGACTGTTTATGGAAAAATCTATGATCTAGTCGCTTTCATCTACAACATCAAAATTAACAAATGAAACAATCAAAACTTAACAGAACAAAGATGAGAAGAAGAAAAGGAGAACTGTACATACTTGAAAATATTGCACTTAATGCATCTACCACGAGACAAAAAGTATATGGGGGTTTCTCTTGACTTACCCAAATAGTTTCGCTGTGCTACTATATATGTGCTTTGGAGCCCCATTGTTGCATGATTCAAGTAAAGAAGCTCCATGAAGAAACTTAAGGGCAGCTTCGAAGTAAAGCCCTATGCTCTCCATATTAGAACCAGAGTTCTGCCAAGAAAATTAACACAAGTCTTTAAGGATAAGGGTACAAGAAAGAGCAGAAATACAAAATTAAGAAATAACGTGCATGTAAGAACCTTTAGTCGATCAGCCATGTGTTTTAGATCTTTAGCTTCTTTCAAAGCATTGTTAGCAGCTTGACTACAGAAATCCCTTTTTGCTGGACTTGGAGCATCACTGGTTCTACACCCATTGGTTTCTGGATATTTTGAGCCAAGATTCTGAGTTCCATTTTGATGATCACTCTTTCTGATCTGTTTTTTCCCCTTCAATGCCTCATTATCTTCAGAAACATCTATTTCCTTAGTATCACACACATTCCCTTTTTGGGAACTAGGCCGAGGCAAGAGGCTTGGAATCTCATTCTCACCTCCATTGGAACTTGCTAATGGTAGTGACTTCCTTCTGTCAGAGGCTACTTCCACTTTGTTGGTTTTATCAGAAGACATTTCACCATTGGAATCTAGCAGCTGATTCCAACTCTCTCTTTTACTACTCTGACCAGAAATTTTTCCAAGAGAATCTTTTTTGCTTACATGCTTGTTTTCAATATCATCAAATTTGACGTGAGACTTCTCTGGAAACTTGCTTTTATCATTCTCAGAATTTTTCTTGTAGGGAGGCGATCTTTCTTGCAATTCATCATCAAAGGGATCAGAAGTTTTAAACTTTTCCATGTCAAGGGGATCAGAAACTGACTTCCGATTCTTATCCTTCATTTGTGAAGATGAACTCTTACCTGACTTGCTTGAAGGATATTGAGAATCTACTAGGCCTTGATTATCCAAATCAAGATTTTTAAGGTGGTGGGCTTTGTTATTTGAAGGAGGTCTAGCCTCTGATCTAGCCTTACGGCCTGAACTATGACTAAGATCTCTCTCTGAATTGTCCTTTCTTCGAGTACTAGGCAGCTTCTCAATTGCACCATCCTCCTCATCATCAGAGCATTTTCTAGGACTGTTTGTTGCAAAGATATTAGTACCTTGCCGATCATCTTTACTCCCCTTAGCTGTTGGAATAAGCTTATCTGGGTTTGAAATTCTCAGAGGTGATGAAGAAACAGATTCTACTGGCGAACCTTTCACATCCTGAAAGCTCGATTTGGTTTTATGTGAAGTAGAAATCTTAGAAGAGCTTGAAGTGGCTGCAACAGAAGGTTGAATAGGTTTACCAGGTTTATAACTCTTTGACTGAGAACCTCTCTTTTCACTTTTACCACTTCCCTTACTACTTCTCGATTCTTTTCTCTCAGATTTTGAGACTCTTGCCTTCTTTTCCTCCCTGTATTCATTCTCGCTAAACTCCTTCACTAGCCCTCTGCTTTCTTGGAGATTCTGTGTGTTATTAATGGACTCATGATAGGTTTGAATTTCCTGAACATCCTTTGTTTTCCTCTTTTTTGCATTATTTTTTGTAACTCCATCTCCTATTTCTAGGGGCCCATTTTCTAAGGCAGCAGGAACTTCATTTCTTGCTTTTTCAACAGAAACTCGCCTCCTCTCTTTTGAATCAGACTTTGAGTGCTTAGAAGAAGACCTCCCTGAGTTTTTAAGCCATTTCTTCCCACCTGAAGTAGCAGGAAAGTCACTACTTATGCTAGGAGCAATATTTTCAATGGCTCCTTTGTGGTTTGATACACGACTGTCTTCAATGAAATCAGCATTTTCGGTCTTCATTTTCTTGGAAGCCCTAGAAAAATCTTGATCACGGTCCTTTCTACTTTTCATCTTTAAGCTTTTGGCGTCACCTGTGTTAGATGATTTAATCAATAAGTGAATTTTACACATTCAAGTTATACAGTTGTACAAGCAAAACAAAACTTTGCTGTAAGAATCAATATACCTCCAATGGAATGGAGATCAAGTTCTTCCTGCTGCTCTCTGAACTTAACTTGGCCTTTTTCCAGGTCCACATCATCAGATGGGGTTGCAATTGAGTGATGGGCCACATTTGGTGTATCCATTTTCCTAACACTTGATCTATCTTTTGATGCACGGTTAATGGCAGAAGAACTTTTCTCGAACAAATCAGATTGCTGCTTCAAGAGATCCTCAGAAGGTACTTCTAGTGAACCTACTTGATTCTCTTCCTCTTCTTCCAATTCTCCAAAGAAATCCTTATATCTGTCTTTCTCTCTCTCCAAGTCCTGTTGCGATCTTAAGTCTTCGAATTCTCCCTTAGACTTGATATTCTCCACTTCAGTTCCATTTTTCAGTTTAGGAATTGAAGAAGAAAAAATCCTTGAGCTTCCTTTTGATTTATGTTTTACTTCCGGAAATACATGTTCCTTCCCAGAAGTAGACGTAGTACTATCATGTTCATTAAGTGTAGCTTTCTGACTAGCCTTCTTCTTGTGAAGATCTATCAATTCACCATTCATAGCATTCTTCCCCTTCGAGTTTTCCTTAATGGATTCATATGTTCTCTCCCCGTTCAAATAGGCATCCTTCTTTGGAGAATGATTTGCTTTTCTATCCCAAACCTTTCCATCTATACACGGCTTTTGCTTCACAGACCCATCTCCTTGCGTGACCGATGTCTCTAATGGGTCCAGTTTTGATAAAAGTGGAAGCCTTAAAGTATTAGAAACAATATCCTCACAAGCAAATGTGTCCATTTCTGATTTCTTTTTCAAAGTTACCAAAATGTCATTCTTATTATTCTTTTCCATTGGCTGCTGCTTCACTTTGTTGTCAACAAACATTTTACCACTTTTTGCAAAATCAGATCTGTGGTCATTATTATGAGGTTTTTCTTTTTCAGAAAGTTCTATTAGATTATAAGGAAGAGGGGACAAAAGAGGACTGTTCTGAACTGGAAAGCGTGTCATAATCTGGTTCATAAACAAACACATTTTGGATCATTTTATGCACATTATGAACAAGAAAGGAAATGACAGGTAGATAATTTACCTTAAGGATACTGGTTGGAGATTCATATGCAGCACGTTGAAGATCCCGAGAGATTCCTTCACTATCGGACGGGCTGTCCTGAAGGCCAAGATCACAGTAGATTTCGGGATTATTTTGTGTCGAGAAGTTACTGGACCCCACTTTAACTCTAACCTTCAACGTCTTCTGATTTGTAAGATTATCAGATTTCGTGCTTACTGATCCACGTTTATGAGCACGATTGTTAGCTCCTATAGAAGGCTTAACTAGGTTTGCTTTGACTGATTCAATTGTAGTTGGCTCATTTGCCATGGCCCGAGATGAGGAGCTAGTAGAAGATGGTCCTAGTCTCACTTGCTGTAAGATGGTTGAACTTATATCATTATTGGAACTAATCTTTGAAATAACATTATCATCAAAATGTTTAAAATCAACCAAGATAAAGTTCAACATTTTACCCCATTTTGCAAATTATTTGGAGATCTAGTTATACTGTGATTTTGAACTATTGGCGGTGTCCGAGGATGAGACCAAGCTGGAGAACGCTGATAGCTGGGTAGAAATGAACCATAGCCTCCAAATTTTGACCCTGTGGGTAAATGAATTTAGCTCATGAATAACATTATCCTTAGAGTAGTAAGCTCCAAATTAATCTAGTGTCAAAACAAAGAAGAACTATTATACTCTGTTAACTTATAACTTACCCAAATTCTCAGCGGAGACCACCCCACCTTCAAAATCTTTCTGAAAGTGTCCCAAAACATCTTGAATCTTATCATCCTAAAGAAGGAAGTAAAAATAAGGTGATCATACGCACAGCAAAAACAAATAGTCATAAATGATTCAGAGACAATAAGAATAGTTACTCCTGAAGATAGAATCAGGTATATGGATCATCCTTCATGGCCATCGTGTAGTCTGAAGTTTCCATCACTAACTTTGATGGACTTAAGGGAAACATATAAATCCTATAATGCCACTCAATTATTCCCTTTATATATTCAACGACTACCTAACAGAATTGGAAAAGTAGTCTACATTCCAGGCTACTACATCATTTGTCTTGTTAAGAACAGATCCCATTGGAACAAACTCAGTTGAATATAGTACAAATCAGTGAATTGCACACAGTTTTTGTATCCCTTTAGCAAACAAGTACTAATGAAGGAACCTTTGAACATAATATCAGTGATCTAATGACCATAACTGTAAAAGCAAACAAAGCATGTTTCCCTTGCTGCAAAATGGATTAAAGTTAAAAACACAGCTTCCAAAATTCTCAGAGTTTTGCCGTTCAATCTTAAAGCTGGGCTAAAGAATCAAAGTATTCCCACAATTCCATACAACACCCTGGATTAGATCTAATTCACCAAACTGAAAGTCAACAGAAAATTAAAGAGGAAAAATCAAACTAGCCATGAAGCAAGGAAGTAGAAATTTGTTCAAGAATTTCCTTACGATATAGGAGTGAGCATCAGGGTCGATACTTGCATTATAATCTTCTTCTTCTCCTTCTTCTCCCTCTTCTTCTTCTTCTTCTTCTTCATTTTGGTAGGAACAAGCTTCTCCTTCTTCGAGCTCAGCTTCCATCTCTCCACCACCAAATCCGCCGCCACTGCCTAATTCGATCTCCTTTCTCGCATCCCTTCTCCTCCCCACGGAAATCATCCGAAAAACCAAACCGCCCACCCCCTTTTTTTTTTCTTTTTTCGAACCACCTAAAATGAAATCTCTCCTTTCAGAAACAGAAGCCAAATCGAAAACTCTCTCCGACCCATTTCGGGGACAAAAAAACACCCACGAAAACCCAACAAGGACACAAATCAAAACCACCCGCTCAAGAACACTAATCAATCTTTCACTCCAGAAAATATTTAACTCTCAAAACAAAAAAAGTTTTCTTTCAATTCTACGAGACTTGTACAATTCTGTCCGATCTCAATTTTAGCAACCACCTTAAGCTCTGGATTTAATTGTTTAAAATTTCTTTCCTTTTACCTAATCTCTCCAGGTTTTGATTCTCTAGCTGGAATTGATTGAACGGAGGGAGACTCTTTCTTCCACCGGTTTTTTGGCGTACACAGCAGCCGCTTTTTTTCTTTCTTTTATTTGTCCTGTAAACCAAAATGTATCGGTAAATAGTAAGAAATAATAATATTTAAATAAATTAATAATTAAAAAAAAAAAAAAAAAAAAGAAGATGCAGATGAATTGATGAAGAGAATGAAAATAAATAAATAAATTGTAGTAACTTATCGTTAGGATCAATGTTTTCTGGGCTGCCTCTTGTATTTTTACTTCTTTTTTGGGCACCAAAAAAAAAAAACGGATAACATGGATTGATTGATTCATAGGAATGAATCTAGGAAACAACATTCTTACATCCGTAGTGTCAATATAAATCTATGTTGACTTTAATAAGTATTCATCTTAATTTCTTAAACGTCTTTTGTAGATCGTTTTATGGGTTTGATTATTACGTCTACTGTTTCTCTCTCTTGTTTAAGAAAGAAAGAGGACACTGTGTATAATTTATTGATGCAAGATTTATATTCACGATCGCCCGTACTGAAAACACCAGAGAAGAGAGAAAGAGAATGCCTGGTTATATATATATATATATAGAAACTCAATAGCTTAATTTAAGTGATAAGACCTATATATAGATTTGGCATATAAAAATTAAAAAGATTCATTTATGTTCATATATAACTTAAATTTTAATCGAAAGTTACTAAATGGGGGGAGAAATTAACTTTTGGGAGAAGTCGAAGGGGTCAAATTTTAATTTCTGTCCCATCCCTATTTTTGACGGTCTTTACAATTTCTACCCTCTACTTTTGTTTTTGGCCGAATGAATACATAATATAGATTGCAATCTGCATGACTATAGGAAAAAGACGATAATTTTTTTTTTAATTTTTTTTTAATTTTTAATTTTTCCACTACAAATGAATTAAAGAAGAGAAGCATTTATATAAGTGAGAGAGAGAGAGGGGGGACAAGATATTTTACACGAGTGGGTCCTAATAATACAAGAGTGAGAAAAATAATGTATGCTTGCTTATTGTAGTGGAGTGGGGTTTGAAAGGTATATATATACATACTACATACTTCTTGCAAAATGATGGTGAGAATATGCGGTGTGTGCCTTTTCGATTGGTTTTTGATGATCTAAGCATCAAGATTCCACCCCTCATCTGTTTCAATCAATTTCAGACACTAACAAAGAGAACATGTTTCAGTAACTCTTCCAATCCATGAAAACTACCGTCTCATGACGATCTAGATAAGATTTTTCACAAATTTTAAGACCTTAGCTTTTAATCAATGGGACCCTATTTCACAAATTGAAAATGTCTTAATAATTGTATGATTAATGGATAAAAGAGAAAATATAAACAAAATAAATCACAAGTAGACCCCACACACGAGACATCTGTAATCATAAATAAAGGTAAAAAGAGAGTATACAGAGGTGAAAGATGAACCTTGCGCTTTGCAGCATAAAACCAAGCATCTGCACATAAAGCATACATGTCTGGACCGGTGAAGTTCTGAGGGCATTTCTTTGCTATGGAGTAAAGAGACACATCTTCATGGAATTTAAACTTTTGAGTGAGGGCTTTAAGGACCCTGGAAAATATTTTGAATCCTTTAGGCCATGGACCTCCGCAAGCATCTAGAAACAAGGAAGAATAACATAGAGTTAAGGGATCATCAACAAACTAAGGAAAGGAAATCTAATGGGATATATAACAACACCTGAGAAACCACTCTATCCATAACAACACCTGGAGCAAGTGAATCAAGTTCATCAAAGAAGATAACACATGGGCGTGCTGACCCTAGCCTAGAAACCATGTCCAATGGATTAATATGAATTTGAGTCATTAGGTTACAAAAACACGGGACTGGGTGACACTTGCTAGCTGCTAGCCTCTTCAAGAATATTGAACAAGTCGAAGAAGACCAGCTTACCTTGCTGAAAATGTCTCGAATGTTTTTTTTCCGATTCCCCTATGTACATATTGATCAGCTCGAGTCCTTTCACACTTAGAAAGTTTAGGGAGCACTCGGTTGCAACAGCTTTGGCCAATAGAGTCTGAATTTGACATAGTGAAACAAATCAAGCTCATGGAACAGGTTCTTTAGCATAAATAAATTGATAAGTAACCATTATGATGATACGGATATACCTTTCCAGTTCAGGAGGACCATAGAGAAGTACACTGGAGCGTTTGCGCAATCCAGAAGAAAAGAGATCCTTATGCATGAGAGGTTGCTGCAAAATAATAATAAAGGAGATCATAGATCTAACATAATCCATGCCAATTTAACAGCGTAGGACTTCTAAAGAGCGTATGACACCACAATCATAATCACATGAATGGTAATATGTAAATTGGTATTTTGAGAGCATTACAGCAAGAAATTTCATAATATGAATGACACTCATAAACTTGGTATTACCATGCTTAACTCTTCACCTTTGAGCAGTGTTAAAAGCTTGAGCTAGCGCAAGAGAAGTATATTTTTCAGTGGATGTCATAAGATTATGGCAGCTATATTCCACTACATGGAGGCCCAATCTTGGAGTTAGATATCTAATAACAGTCCTCTTCCCACACCCTGCAATGTTTATTCCATAAGAACACAGAAATTAGGCATGTGTACACCAAATAACAATAACTCCAAAAAAAAGTTTAACACCACAGCAAGCTTTTATGAAAACTGAAGTACATTATATGACTTCAATAAATTAGTTATCAAGAATAGAGCTGGAGGATATATTTGTTTTAGTAAGTGCCAAAGAGGAAAAAGCACACCTGCCAGACCGTACAATAGGACACAAAAGTGAATGAAGTAGTTTTCTATGCAATTAATTGAATTGCAGTTCCAATCTATGTGAATGCTGAAAACATCGCCTCTAGCTAGATACCTATCCACTTCAAGGTAGTTTTCCATTGCCAAATCTAATCATAACTTGACGATCATCAGCTTCAATAGATGAGCTTCCTTTGAGGGAGTCAAGGGCACCGCATTCCGGTATCTTCACAAAAGAAACCCTCAAATGTGTGGCATGCCTAGGCAACTTAGACAAGGGTTCCAATCCTATTTCGATATTAAAAGCTTCAACGCCTTTTCCACATGTATCATCATCCACTTCAGCTTCAAAATATTATGCCAAGCTTTCCAGCCCTTTATTTACAAGAGATCCTAAGCATGAAATGTGCAAATCAAGGTTGAAAGCTAAGAGAGGAGAGAGATAAGCAACTCCACGATCTAAAAATTGTTGTTCTTTCTGAGGATAGGTGAATGAAGGAAAAACAAGCATAGAATATGACGGCTGGGAAGTAGAAGGCTCAATGTTGGACGAGCATTCATCTGTATCTGGAGGATCAAGAACAAAAGCCTGAGCTATTCAATGCATGTTTGATTCAACATTCTTGACAAGCACCTAGGAATTGAATAAAAAAGACGCCATTAAGAAAAAGAAAATGAACATGCGCAATATACAAAACCAAATCTTCTCAGGAAATTTATACCTCAAGATCAGAAGAGAGTAACTATTCATTAAGTTCCAAAACCAGGGAAATGAAAGCAAAAAGTTATTATACGCAATATACAAAACCAAATCTTTGGTTGGCGCTAAGAATGTTAAACTAGTATAAATCTCCGTAGAGAAGATGCTCTACTATGATGTGCAAATAGTTGGCGTTATGAATGTCAAACTAGTATAAATCTCCGTAGAGAAGATGCTCTACTATGATGTGCAAATAGTTGGCGTTATGAATGTTAAACTAGTATAAATCTCCGTTGGGATCATCAACATAAATCATAATTACACTAAATCTATATTTTATTTTTAATAACAGTAATCACATACAAAATTTATTTACTTCACCACATCCGCATCAAAATCCGACCAAATAACATTAAACACAAGATAGCTTTGGACGGCATATCATACATACTCTATAGGCATACAGAGAGTGAGAGAGAGAGAGAGAGAGAGAGAGAGAGATTAGTTGAGACTCTTGAGAATATCTACATATTGTATGTTTGTTTCTGCAACTCAGGAGGAAGGAGAAGGTGAAGGAGAAGAGGACTTCTGGGACAGCAAACCCGCGAGAATTTCCGGGTTAGTCAAGGGAGCCTTGCAAGTAAAATTCTGGCAGACGAGAACCACGACTCGATCTCCGTAGCAGTTACTTTTTGCCATTTTAGCTATCTGGCTATTGTTCTCTTCCCAAAACCGCATCTCTTCTTCATTTTCCGGGTTTATGTGAATTATCTGTCACAAAAAATATGAGTCAATTATAGGACCAGACATGAAACTCCAGTTCGGACCACAAAACTCCAGTCCACTCAAATGTGAACTCACTGTTTTGTTGGGATCATATGAAGCATGAGCTGCTACAAGCATGTTTTGGTAATCCGCCAGGTGTTTAGGGCCCACCACGACAATTTGCTTTCTAGAAGGAGAGAAGAACATGTCGGCTCCAAAACACATCAATGGAACTGACATGGACATGTCCTTTAATCTTGTTTCAAAAACCGCCTGCAATTTACTAGAGCTTGTAAAATCGAAACCTATGAATCTATGTATTATTTAAGAAAATTTCATTTTTTGAAGAACCAGCTAATTACCAGAAGATGCTCTCCATTCCGCCTATAATGATCCGACATGCTTCCAGAAAGTATAGAGGCTAGCCTAGTGAGATTGATCGCAGAAACAGAGTTTCCAGAAGGTTCTGCCCCGTCATGATCTTCCTTCACACGGAGAAGAACAGAAGGGTCTTCCCCAGCAGTATTGAAGTAGCCTCCTCCCTCTTTATCAAGAAATAACTCATCCTGCCCAAAAGTGCACGAACATTTAAAAATCAACACAGCCCATCTAAAATTGGGTTTAATCAAACTCCAGTTTGAAATCTCTTTCTTGCCTGGGTATTTTGCAGTTCAATTGCCCAAACAAGCCAATTGGTTCCACCACCACATTCATAGAGGTCAAGCAGGCCTTCAATCAAGAAGGCATAGTCGTCCAGAAACCCAGGTGCTTTAGAAGACCCGTTCCGGAAGCTATGTTTTAATCTATGTGTTTGCTCATTGTAAAGACGTCTCCTTATAAAAGAGGCCCCTTTCTCTGCAACTTCAAGGTACTCTCTCGGCTGCAATCATTAACATTTTGTTCATTACAATAATCAAAATATACTGAACCTTTTTCAGGAAAAAATATATATTTATCTTTTCTTACATCGCAACCAACTACAGGGAAGGCGAACTTTGTCCCCTCAGCTTCATTCTTGAGAATCTTAGATGCTCTTGCAAAAGACGATATCACCAGTCCATTCCATGACACAATTACCTAAAAACACTTTAATCCCTTATTACTTGCATTACAAGCAAAGAAAAAATAGACTGAAAGACTATTGTTCTAGTACTACCTTATCATCCAGGTGGGGCCTAGGTCGACTTGCTCTTACTTCAAAAAGCCTTCGCCTACACTCTCCCAAAATATCAAGATATTTTTCAATGGGCATCCCAAGTTTGGATGCCATCTCAGAAGCAGTCTTCCTCTCTATTAGAACATTCTTCCCTTTAAACTCACCATGAGGATCACTCATTCTGGACAGATCACAATTTCCAGTAGGCTTTACATAGTAATGATCCTTGAAAATTTTTGAATTCTCACCAAGTATTTCATCAATCTAAAAAGAAAGAAATCAGATAAAACATTATAAGGACTAATTTTTCTCTTTTTTTTTTTTCTGATTCTTTAAATGCAAATATTATGAAAAGTGCATTCAGACCTCTCCGCTTGTCCATACGTAAAAGGCTCCTTCCTTTTTTCTTGTAGAACTTTCCGATTCAGCACTGTCAGCATCCTCAGCCGAAAATATTTCACCTTCTGGTCCAAGCATGTCTCTCCTCAAGTAATCAAGGATATCTCGACATATACTTGAATAATAAGCATCCTTTGTAATGGAAAAGATGTCAAGGTAAACATTTGCAAGTTGTCCTTGATCATAGAGCATCTTTTCAAAATGTGGAACTGCAAACAAACAAACTAAATAAATAAAATTTCCTAAACACATTTTAACCCACCAATTATTTTCCTAAATTAGTCAAGGAAAATGATTTTCATTAGTTAAAAACTGACCATGCCAAGACTCATCAACACTGTATCTATGGAAACCGCCTCCAATATGATCATGGACGCCTCCTCTGGCCATGCATTGCAAGCTATGGACAACCATTTTCAATTTTTCATTAGCTTCACCTGACTTCCCGACTTCTTCCAACTTTTTGGAATAATATAGCATCAGCTGAATCTCAACTGGCCTTGGAAACTTTGGGGCAGATCCAAATCCACCATATTTTGGGTCATAACTTTCAGAAAGCTACAAAATGTAACAATTAAACAAGTTCCTTTTTAGAATAACATTGATGAGGAAAAGGGAGACCCTGAAAAGACTGAAGAACAGGTTACCTGTTCTGCACATGAGCTCAATGCTCTTTGTGAAATTCCTTCTGAAAGTTTAGGAGAACTTGCGCTTGCATATAAGGCCTCAGAAAGTTGATCTATAGCAAAGGCTCCGCTCTTAACAAGCACATCCCTTTTGTTATCCCATGCATCCTTTACCTTCCTAAAAAAATAAGATTTTTGTCGAGCGAGTGAGTTATAGCTTATTGGAAAGGGTGGTGAGACGGATGAAATGCTTAAAGGACCAAAGAAAACGTCTCTCACATAAGTATAGTCTTAAACCCAGGTCGTCCAAATTTATCTTCCGGGGGAAAATAAGTTCCACCCATTAAAGGTTTCAAATCAGGAGAAAGAAAAGCGCTCAAAGGCCAACCTCCACCTCCGTATAAAGCTTGTACATAAGTCATATACACCTGGACAAGATCGAAGAATAAAATTTTATTTTTTCAGCACAGAATTAAAAACCAACATTACTCAAATCACACTCAGTTGCTGATGTTAAAATTCAGTATTAAGTGTAAAATTTACACAATAATCTAAAATAATTATTCCATTTAGTTAGGCAGAGGATGCTAACTACTCTTTACACTCAATAACTGGGGTCAACTAGGAAATAGAACTCTCCGTTGTCAGCAACTTATCTTCACAAGCCAGAAAAAAAAATTTTAAAAATAAAGGATCAGCTGTTTACCTTATCAACATCGGGCCGTTCCTCACGATCCACCTGTTTCTCAAACATGTTAGAATAGAAACAGGAAAAAAAAATATAGAACAAAATAAATCCAAAAAATGGAATGTGCTAGTGGTAAAGGCATCATGAGTTAAAACATAACCTTGATACTAATAAACCAATCGTTTAGCAATTTAGCAACTCCTTCATCCTCAAATGACTCCACCTCCATAACATGGCACCTAATTAACAATTTTACATAATAAAAAGAAGAAAATAATTATTAAAGTCTTCTATTGATCGTTAATATAGGTTGAACGGAAGTTATTCGAACACAAAAAGACATAGAAGAACTCACCAATGGCAGGTGCTGTATCCAACTTGAAAGGAAGAAAGATGAAAAACATGACAGCCAGAAACAAATGAGGAACCAGTTATACTGCTATGCGACAAGAAAACAACAACAAATATATAAACCAGGAAGGCAAGAGGAAGATATACTAGATAAGAAGATGGGCACATTTCTTCTTCTTGCTTCAGCAAAAGCTTCTTCTCCCCAAGGATACCAATCAACCTAATCCAAAATCAAAACATGTCACCCAAAGAGGGCAAAAAAAAATCATTCTAGGGAGTCGAGAACAAAATTTCAGCTCAGCCAAGTTTAACAATCAAGCAGGACCAAGATAGCTTGCTTCTATATATTTTTTTGAAATCATTTCAGAAATATATGAACATGTACATCACTCAGTAAGAGGGTGAACCGAGAAAACAGAAAAGAATTCATTTTCTTTTCATTCACTAACCGGGTTATGGGCATGTTGAAGAAGATACGGACTGTGCTCAGCAGCAAGCCGATTAGTGTAATTTTGAGAATGAGAAGTGGGGTTGGACGAGGAGGAGTGTTTCTGTTCCGCCATGGCAAGGACCTTAAGGAAGTGAATGGGTCGAAAGAAAGTGAGCGAGAAAGGGGAAGAAGAAGAAAAAGAGAGTGAGTAAAACCGTGCGCAAGGACGATAGTTTTTTGTAAGAAGCGTTCTTTTCAATGGAAATGATGATGATGATGATGATGATGATGATGATGATGATGATGATCTGGTTATTCTGGGAGAGAGAACTAAAAAGCGGCGAAACAGAGAAGAGGAAGAGAGGTTAGTGATAAGCATAGGAGGAGAATGGAGGAGGAAAAAAGGCGTTGTTGGGTTTGGAAGAGACTGCAATATTTGTGTAGAAGGTGATGACGAGGCCGGGTGGTTTGCCATGTGGGCGCTTTGCTCGCTCGACTCCTGGTCTTGTTGTTTGCACGTCGTCACAAGTTCTTGCCTTCTTTCAGCGCACCGTTTTAACTCTTAACAGGTCGACTTAGGGAACATGTAGAAAAAATGTCTGTATGCTAAAAGATCTCGCATAGGATTAGCCAATCCCGACTTCGGAGTTGCTCGTCGTCAGCCAGCTGCCCGCTTCCTACCAGACGGGAGCTTTTCTTACTGGTCGCCGCCCCTCTCCTCCACCCTCTTCCAGGTTCTCTCTCTCTCTCTCTCTCTCTCTTTCTGAAACAAATTTATGGAGTAGCTTTTTCTAACATAACAAATCCCGAATCATTGGGAAAAACCTCACTTGATTGCAACCCATTATGATTCTTCACTTCAAAGATTTTCAAAGTCATAAAAAGGCTTTCCTTTTAGTCCATTTGATGTGTTTTGTTGCTTAAAACTAATAAACAGCAATGCTGAATGGAAGAGATATGTTATCTCTGTTATTAATACGTGTCTAAGTTATTGGTTTCTCCATTTCAAAAACCAGTTTGCAGTTTCAGATTCAAAGTTATGATTCCTTCTTTGCTCTCATATTGATCCAACTCATTCTCATGCCTATATGGCACTGCCTGGTAGAACCACAAGATCGTCATCCCAACATTTCCTTTACAAATCAATCAACCCCATCAACCTTTCTCCTCCCGTTCCTTCCTATTTCTTCAACCCGAACAGCTCTCCCTTATGCAACAAAACCAATCTTGATATCCCTTCTCCCCCACCTCTGTCAGAAGAAACCCATATCGCCAATCACCTCATTTCCCTCTTCAGCAAACAAAATTCCACACCAAACAGCCCGGACCTAAAATCTTCATCCCAAACCTCAACACTAAAGTTGTCGAAACAGTCCTAAACAACCTCAAGAACTGGAAAACAGCTCATACCTTCTTTACCTGGGCATCAAAGCAACATGAATACAAGCACAATTGTTATACTTACAATGGCATGGCAGATATCCTATCACGTGCTCGACAAATTGCCCAGCTGAGATCTATATCTATGGACATTCTCAACTCACGTTGTTCAATGACTCCAGGAGCATTACGTTTCTTTCTAAGGTGCTTGGGCAGTGTAGGATTAATCGAAGAAGCTAATCTCATGTTCGATCAATTTAGAGTAATGGGTCTCTGTTTTCCGAATAAGTGTATAGGTATAATTGTTTGACAGAGGTTCTAGCCAAGTCTAGTTCAGTTGATTTAGTGGATGAGGTTGGAAAAGATGAGGAATTTCGGATTGGAGTTTGATGAGTATAGTTTGACCCCTGTTTTGAAAGCATATTGCAATGCGGGCAAGTTTGAAAAGGTTGTGAGTATTTTCAATGATATGGATGAACATGGATGGATTGATTCACATGTTTTATCGATATTAATTAGCACGTAGGGTGAGGTAGATAAGGCGTTTGAGATGATTCAAAGATGGAGGATCAGACTCATAGGCTGAACGAAAATACCTTCCATGTTTTGATTCATGGATTCATCAAAGAATCTAGAGTTGATATGACTCTTCAATTGTTTGATAAAATGCAGAAATTTGGTTTTGTTCTTGATATTTCGCTTTATGATGTGCTAATATCAGGGCTTTGTGAGAATCAAGAGATGAAAAAAGCCATGTGCTTGTTTTCAATGCTTGTTTTCAGAGATGAGACAATCAGGAATCCAACCTGATGTTAACATACTAACTAAGCTAACCTTTGTCTTTTCCCGAGGAAAGAGATGTTATTGAATTCCTTAAAGAAAGAGAGGAAGATGTCGATGGAGAAGATACAGTTCTGCTCTACAATTCTGCTTTGAGTAATCTAGTAAATATCAGTTCGATTGATAAAGCTTATCATATCTTTCTGGCAATGATGGGGAATGAATTTCTTGGCGATGAGGAGGTAGAAGAGATCATTAAAGCTCTAAAAAAGGTAATTATAAATATATACGGTCTAATTTAAACTCAAATTATAATTATAAATATTATTTTTATATTTCATATTATTTAAAAATAAATTATAATATTTTTATAATTTTAATTTTAATTTGATACGTTACGTATAAATATATCAACGTTTATGAACAGATTCATCCATAATATAATTAAAGAATAATAGTAAATAAATTCCATTTTTCAACCTCTCAGTTCGTGGATAGAACACGGTATCCGGCCTTCCAAACAGACGTTTTGTAAGTCTCAACGATTTATCCCTTCCAAACACCACGCATATCTTGGACTGCGAGTATTTGTCTCCCCTATCCTCATTACAGTGTCTTCTTCGCTCCTCTGCAAACATAGAGCAGCCATGAATAGCTTAACACCGAGGTCGACAATTCGAATATTCCCCGCTTCAAATCCATCTACGATACGAAAACAGTTCTATGACCGCTCGAGAAAATGCTCGCTCGCACTTAGACCTTCCTCGCCTGCATTCAGAGCTCCGAGAAGAATCGTTTGCATGGCGGTCTGTTACAATTTGTTTTCCAAAAAATAAGTAGATATATACATATAAGTGCATGATAGAACTCTTCGTTTGAATTTTCTTTGGAAAATGTGAATTGTATGCTTGAAAGTTGAAATCACTTGCTTTCAGGAACCTTATTTGATAACGAAGCTGGAATCTGCGGAGAAGACGTGGAAAGAATTATCAGTACGCTTCAATTCCTCGTTTAATATGCTTTTAATCGAGTTTATTAGTTAGTTTTGTACTGTAATTGGTAGTTGATTTGCAAGAAGACTCGAATGAGTTTAGAATGCCATATCTGAGTATCTGAATATGAAGCTGATGACCATATGTATATTATTTTTTATCCTCAATCTAGAATTGTTCAAAATCTAGTTGTTTAAAATTTAACGGATGCAAATATAGTTTCCTTACTGTGTATTCTCTTGAGTTTGCTCAGCACCTATTAGATATTGCAGACTTGCAGTTGCTTATGTATTGACTGATCTGATATACATTTATATGTACAGGTCAAGCTGGCTGATCCAGATGTCGTTTCAAACCCCAGTGAATATCAAAAGCTAGCCCAATCGTTGTCGGATCTGAATGAGGTAGTGCTACTTGTTTTGATCCTTCTTATGCTAACCAGGCTTTTAATGGGACAACCGGTTATAACATTTTATTCTCAACATTTTTTTTGGGGGGGGGGGGGAGAATAGGTTGTTTCAACTTTTAGAAGATTCAGGGACTGTGAGAAGCAATTAGAAGAGAGCAAAGGTTATTCATTTGTATTTGCTCTGTAGTTATTGCTTGGGACATTGAAGGTTTGTATTATTAACCAGTTTAGTTTTTCCTTCCACTTTGTGATTATTGGTCCAGCCTTAGCAAAGGAGAGCGGAAATGATGAGGATATGGCAGAGATGATTGCTTCCGAGATTGATTCTTTATCGAGTGAACTCAAAGAACTCGAGGCTAAACTTAAGGTATTTTTTCATTTATATGCTAATTGTCTTTTATAAATTAATTCAATGATGATGCTTAAGCTTTAAGGTCCTCGATCGTCAAGTAACAATTGGTTCTATAGAGATCACTGTGGCTTCCATATCTTTATATCTTGTACTCATTTCTGGGATGAATATTAACAGTCTTCGTTTCTGATGATTCTTAAAATTTCGGTTTTCCCCCTTTTTTTATATCTCTCTTGGGGGAATTTGCTTAGTTCCCACATTTTCAGTTAATACATATCTTTTTTTTTCACTATTTGTGTCTGAATATTGATTTCTAATCTATATCGAACAGCTACTGTTGCTTCCCAGCGATCCTCTTGATGCACGGAATATTATGCTTGAAGGTATACTTTCTTCATGGCTATTGAGAATATAACATGTTTCTTATCTGTGAGATTGTGACCTATACCAATGCTCTGTGTATCTGTCTTTCCTAAAGTTTAAGATGTTTGTACTTTGTAATACTCAAACCTATACACCCTTACGGGAGCAGTCCTACTTTTATTCATTTTCCTTTCTCACTTGCTATCAGAAACCTATTGAATCACTGAACTATGTTGAAAGTCTTAGTGAGCAGAATTTAAAAGATTTTGTATATCGCCAAGTCATATGTGCACTTGAGCCTCCCCCTAACGGTTGTAATCAATGGTATATAGGGGTTTCTAACATGTGGATTCTTGTGCTTTCTCTGTGACTTATTTTATTTGATCTATCATGTTTTCTTATGATCTAAAATTTGTCCTTTACCTTGCATTATGCAGTAAGGGCAGGAACAGGTGGTGATGAGGCTGGGATATGGGCTGGTGATCTTGTAGGTACATGCTTCTTTTGTCCTACAAGAACTATAGCTTCAAAACATGCATTTAAATTTTGGCTGCAAATATCATGAAATATACAATGAAATTAATTGCCTTCTCTAACTTAATCCTCCGACCACTTCCTCCCCATAAGATAGAGAAAATTTGATGCCAAATGTTTTGCTTTACAGAAGGCAGTTCTGTATAATTTTTTCGATCACATCCCAAAACAGTGTGGTTGTGTTTATATGCTATTTCCGTACTTGTGTGCATCCTGATCAGCTGAGAGACCTTAGCTTTGATGATAAATGAGATTACCATTGTAGGAAATAAGTTAATCACAAGTTGCTTATGAAATTACTGATATTTACCCTCCCACCTATCTTTCTTCTTTTTCTGCGTTGTCTCTTTTTCTTTCTTTTTGCTTTTCTCTCCAAATACATGACAGGTCCGTATGTATCAAAAGTATAGTGAGCGGAATTCTTGGAAGTACTCTCCACTTTCAAGCTCTGAGGTATGGCTAGCCTAGTTAGTACTAACAAATGACGTATAAAACCTATTTCAATAGGTTTAAACAGCAAAACCTTCTTATTTTCAGGCTGAGAAAGGAGGATTCAAAACTTATGTGATGGAGATCAAAGGAAATCGTGTCTACAGTAAATTAAAATATGAGTCTGGGGTTCACCGGGTTCAACGTGTTCCTCAAACTGAAACACAGGGCCGTGTGCATACTTCTACTGCCACAGTAGCCATCATGCCAGAGGTAAAGCTACTTATATGCCTTCAAAAGTTATAGTCTCTCTCTGTGTGTGGGATATACGAGTTAATTTTTTAGCATTTTGTTGAATGAAATATTCATCCTAATTGTAATATTTGTCACATTCTCATTCTTGTTTATTTAACTGGAATATCTATTCCAATGGTTTATATTTATTTAGGCAGATGAAGTTGAAGTAGTAATTGATCCAAAAGATATTGAATTAACAACTGCAAGATCTGGGGGTGCTGGAGGTATGGTGACCTATACATATTGATTATCTATTTATTTATTAGTTTATTAATCCAAATGAGGACAAAAAAGGGGGGAATGCTTATTTATTTGCTTCTCATCCTTGTTTGTCACGCAGGACAAAATGTGAATAAGGTGGAGACAGCAATCGATCTTGTTCATAAACCATCAGGGATCCGCATTTTTTGTACCGAAGAAAGGACTCAAATTCAGAACAAGCATCGAGCTTTTCAGTTGCTGCGAGCAAAACTGTGAGAATCAGTTCAACCACACATTAATGCTTATTCTTGTTTTTGTTTTGTATTTAATGCCGCCCTTACTTCTCATCTACCCTGTTAAGATTTGTGACTCTTTCAGGTACGAGATAAAAGTGAGGGAGCAACAAGAGATGATAAGAAATCAACGACGATCACAAGTAAATTATGGATTAAATGATTCTCTCATGCATATACTAGGAACTTAGTATTTAGACTGTTATTTTTTTATTAGTCATGTTATAATATTCAAGTGCAGGTTGGTACAGGTGCTCGTTCAGAAAAGATACGAACTTACAATTACAAGGTACTAGTCATTGAATTCATTTTCTTTAACCATGTTAAGCTCCACGCTTTTCTTATTATCATAAAGAAGACTCCTTTCTTAACTTCTTATTGAGGAGACAAATTTTCACTAAATGTTAGAATCCTTAGTCTTGTTAAACATGTGAAAACTTAGTAGAAGTTTATTAACTGTTAAGCATTTCATATCAGGACAATAGGGTTACAGACCGTAGGTTGAAGACGAACTACGAGCTCACCTCCTTCCTAGACGGTGACATAGATAACGCAGTTGAGGTATGGTTCCAGAAAAAAAAAAAAACCTTAAAATTATTTTTCCGCATATAAAATGATGGTGATCAGTATAGAAACATAGGAAGAACCCCACTCAAAGTAGTGTCACTTTGGCTCGTCTTCTTCCAGGCTTGTTCTGCCATGGAGCAGAAAGAACTACTAGAAGAACTTGCTCTCAATGCGGGTGCTCCATCTACGTAACTTTCTCGTATTCTCATACCAACGTGTCTAGAACGATTCGAGCACATGGTCAGATAACTAAAGGAACAGATGAGATATAATTCTTGATGCCTTGGACCAGGAATACCTAGTTAGAAGAACAGATATGTACCACACACCACATGTAAGTTTAGTCTTAGGCTTTCCTAAATTCGAGAGTAGAGTTTTTTTTTTTAATTCAAGAAACAAGTGCAAAAAAAGTGAATAAAAATAAAATTCTAAACCTGACTATAAGTGGTTACTTACCAATATTCCCTTATTTGTCCCCCCCCCCCACTCTCTCTCTCTCTCTCAGCAATTACAAAGACATCCAAAACCCGAAAAAATGGATCGGAAGAAAAGTCAAAATCAAATGACAAATCTGCCTACACAAGCCATCAAGGCATCAGGACAGGAAAAAAAACAGTTCACCCCCCATCACGTCAGCCAATCAAATCTACGATATGAGTCCAGCCCCAAGGGCAATCATGTCATTTCGTTAAAACTCAGTGTCGGTCACCCTCTGTAAGAAATAATTCCACAAAATCCGGTTTTATTTTCTGCAACTATATTTTCCCAGAAAAATAAAAGCACTTTATTTTCCCTCTTCATTTGTCGGGCACGTAAAACAAACACACTGCCACGCAAAAATCCAAACCCCCAAAAAAGGAAGAAGAAAAAAACCAAAAAAGGAAAAACCGGACCGTACGGACACGGGAACGGACAGAGGAGAGGGCTGTCCACTTCGAACAGTGTGAATTGGCAAAAAGTAGTGTTGTTGTTGTTGTAGTGCAAGGGTGCTGAGAAAAAAGTCTCTAACAAAGAACAACCCTAGGAGGAGGAGGAGGAAGGAGGGGGGGCGGCCCGTTTTGCTGTGATGGATCAGTACGGACGGATGAGAAACGGGTCGGATCAGCAACATGAATGGAGCTCCGCTGGTGAAGGAGAAGGAGGAGGAGGAGGAGGCGGCGGCGGAACTGGCCTTGAAGGTTTATATATTTTTCCTTTCTTCTTCTATTTTGGGACCTGTGGGTTTCTTTCTGCAATGTGGGGGGGGGGGGGGGATTTGTTTCTGTGTCTTTCTTACAATGTTGAGGGTTGAATTTAAAATATGCAGAATCGATGTGGCAGATGGGTTTGACGGCCAACGGAGCATCCTACCCGGAGCTTCCCGGCGTGCCCAACTGTGTATACTATATGCGAACTGGGTTCTGCGGTTATGGTAGTAGATGCCGCTACAATCACCCTCCTGATCGTGCTGCTGTAACTACTACTAACTTCTTTTTTTGATTAATTTCTTCCTCCTCATTTTCTCTTCCTCCTTTTTTTTCCCCCTGTTTGATATTATTTCTATTTGTTTCATTATTGATTGATGGTTTGCTATGAAAGTTCAATGCACCTATATAAAGTTAGTGGGCTCGATCCTAATTTTTTGAGTACTGATGTGTTTGATGAAGAAATGGTGATTTTTTTGTAAAAATTAATTATGTTTTCCTTAATGTTGGAAACTCGGGGTTCTTGTTTTGCCAAAATGTAAGAAAAGAATGGAATTTGAAGTTATTTATTTATTTATTTTTTTTTTTTTGGGCGTTTGAAGGCTTATATTCCGTAATGTTGGAAATAGGTTGTGGCTGCAGTAAGAGTGACGGGTGAGTACCCCCTTAGGCCAGGGGAGCCTGAATGTCAGGTATATACATATATGTAGTTCTTGTATGATAGTTGATTGAATCTTCATCAGTTTACAGTTTTCAATCCTTTGATCTGTTTGACAATGCACATATATATATATATATATATTTATGTATATATGTATATAGTTTATGTTTGTTTGTCTGTCTTTTTTTTTTCTTTTCTTTTAATCAATGCTTGTTTTCATTTTGGTTTTATGATATGTAGTATTATTTAAAAACTTGGACCTGTAAATATGGTGCATCTTGCAAGTTTCACCACCCCAAACACGGAGTTGGATCCGTGAATCAGGCCCCACTTAATCTCCGTGGATACCCACTTAGACCGGTCCGAATTCCCTACTTTTTTCCTTATAAATCCTCAATTTACATTTTTGTTACTTATACCATTATGTCAATAATGTTATGATTTAGGGCGAGAGGGAATGCTCCTACTATTTAAAATCAGGGCAGTGCAAATATGGTATAGCCTGCAAATTCCATCACCCTCAAATGAACAGCATACCAATGCAGCCGCCTTCCACTCCTCAATTTTACCATCCACAATTCCATCATTCTCCTTTACTCTCTCTACCCGAACAATACGGGTCCACATCCACTAGTTTGAGGGTAGTAACCAGACCACCTGTGCTACCTAATTCTTACATGCAAGGACCGTACGGCCCTGTATTGCTCTCCCCCGGAGTTGTTCCCATTTCTGGGTGGACCTCATACTCGGTAAGATACTAGCAATATTCGGTTGTTTTATTATGCAAAGTAAATAAAATAAAATAAAAACTTTTTTTTTCCTCTAGTGGGCTGATTGGTTTGGTACAGGCACCTGTAACACCCTCCGTGCTATCTCCTGGTGCTGCTCATATGTCTTCTTCTTCAACAACTTCCTTTCTGAGACCTTATACTCCCATAACTTCACCTGTAGTAGGAACCTCAGGTAGTAGCATCCAGAGTGCGAAAGTATTTCCGGCAAGACCGTGTGAACCTGAATGCCAGTATTATCTAAAAACAGGGAACTGTAAATTCGGATCATCTTGTCGGTTTCATCATCCTCAGGACCTGGTCCCACCAAGTGCCGGTTGTGTCCTAAGTCCACTTGGACTGCCCTGTCGCCCGGTACACAAATTTTCTACTTTTTTTTTTTTTTTTTCGTTCCTCTGGCTTTCCATTTTGCTACTGGAGAAGATTTCAATATATCTTACGTGTTGTTTGTTTGTTTGTTTGTTTTTTTCTTTTGGGGAAAAAATTATTACAGGGGATGCAACCTTGCACATTCTACTTGCAAAATGGACACTGTAAATTTGGATCAACGTGTAAATTCGACCATCCTATGGGATATAACAACAGTCAGAAAATGGCGATTTCTCGTTACCAGGTTGGGTCTCTTCTGGGTACTCTGTCTCCTTCAACAGTATCCTCTTTGAAAAATTCGGCCCACGCTACTCTCTGGGTCCAAGAATGAGTTCTATACTGCCCGAAACTGCCTTCGAGAAACACATTTCAGGTTAGAATTCATCATCTTCTTCCACTTTGAACGGTAGCAAAAGCCCATGAATAGTGTGGTGAGATTCATGGATCTAATTATTAGTATAGAGCCTCAAAAAGAAATTTATCTATATATACATAGATCTCGGTAGATTGTCAAATAGTCAATTGGGGAAAAGTTCCATTTCTCATAGAATTCGGGTCCCATATTTTTACAGAGAAGACAAGGAGAGAGAGAGAGAGAGAGAGAGAGAGAGGCTCTTTGATTTTGGAGAAGTTCTCTCTCTCTATCTACTCCTCTTATTTATCTGAAACTTGTGCTATTAAGACTTCTCTTCTTGTGTTTCTGTCTTTGGGTGTTCACTTGCTATAAAAATTGCAAATACTATGATTACCAAAACGCATGTTCTCCAGACTATCGGGACCTGTCTTGGGACCCATGAGAGAATGTTGGTTTAGAAGAATGCTATAGGAATATTGGGTTTACAATGAATGTGAAAATAATCATTGCAAAAGATCGGATTCATTCATTCACATGTTCCTCCTTAATTATCTTCTCTATGTTCTTATCATCATGAACATCATACCAAGGTTAGAGAAGGGTTTGAAATCCAAAATCGAAAAAGTCCTCGAGAAAAATATGTCTTCGTACATTCTTCATTCCGTAATCTTAACACGGTTGATCGAACTGCATCCGCATTCAGGCATTGTAGCGAGAAAAAGCTCTTAGTATTGTTATCTGCAAAAAGATTCGGACCAAAAAACAAACTTTGAATTTATCTAACCTTCATTCACTTTATAACGAGTAAAAATGATGAAATGTTAGTTTGTAACCAGAATAAAAGGTTTATTCTAGGAAAAAAAAGAAAAAAGAGGGTGCTTTCTAATTTTATGAAATATAGAGGTTTTATTCTAATTTTAAACTTTTCTGAAGGTTAAAACTTAATATACCCTTAATTGATTATTATGATTAATTAAAACCGTGTTATTCGTTATAAAGGTTGAGAATCCTACGTGCAGATTAATGTCACCTAATCATAATATTCTTCGCTAATGATAGAACAGTGGGGTCCTATGTTTTTTTTTTTTTGGGTTAAAAATCATAATTGTGACCACAAGCTATACTCATCACCAGCATTCATCATTTCATTCCTCTTTATCTTGTGCAAAAGAAATTGCTCGATATTTATATACCGATATTTATGTTTGTGATTGATAGATATACGATAGATTACGATCGCTCTCGTAACTCTGGAATTACGGAATTATAAGATATTTATTAGCAAGTTATTGAGTACTCTTTGATGGAAAACTATGAACCTATATATATATATATATCGTACCAATTTATGCATCCTTTTTAACTTATGTTTATTTCATTACAAATTTGCAAATTACTAAACAACCCACTTCTAATCGGTTTGTTGATCTGTCTTCAATTTGATTTTCAACTAAGTAAAAGTGATCCCATTTCAACTAAACATTGAGATAAGTTTTTAGTAATTAAATTAAAAATATTTCGTTAAAATAATTATAATGATTTATTTAGATTTTGAGATTCATATTGCTAAGGTTAAAATATAATGAATTTTCATCCTCTACTCCTCAAAACTATCTTTTATATCTAATCAATTTTGAAATTTAATAAATTAATGAATTACTAATATAATTTATCAATTATTTAATTTACTAAATTTAAAAAAAAATTAATAAATATAATTTATCAATTATGTTATAATTTAAAAAAAATAATTAAACGAAACGTATCGATTAGAAATGAACTAAAAACAGAAAATATAGAGAGAAGATAGGGCAGCAGCAGCAGCGTAGTGATGATCCAGCCATAAAGAAGGGTAAAAAAGTGATGCATGCGGGTTATCATTACAATCTGATTGATAAAATCTTACCCATAATTTGTTCAACACTCGTCACCTCCACTTTCACCTAAGTTTCTATTCAATAACCCATTTTGTGGGTTAAAACTTGGCCGTATTTTGTTCATTCCCATTCCTATTCTCTTTTTTAAGTCCATCTTTTTCTAATATTATTTTCGATTTATTTTTTAGTAAATTTATTTTTAAATTTTTATATAATATGATTCATATAAATTTATTTTTATATAGTTTATTTGTAATTTTTTTAATTAATGTACATTTCAAATTAAAATTTTTTAATTATATTGATTATTATTATTATTTCCCTTATTAATTTATTATTCTATTTTATAATTTAATTATTTTTATTTTTTTGAAAAATAAAAATTAATATTAAAAAAAACCAAAACTTGAATCCAATTTGTTGGAAGAAAAAAAAATCTCAATTGAAACGATCTGTCTTTTTTATCAGAAATCGATCGAAACGATCTAGTTTCTTTATAAAGTATTAAATCGAATCAACCATTTTTTGCAAGAAACCTGATAAGATCGATTGAATTCTTCATGGAGAATGAGATCCGATCGATCTTGTTTTTTCTTTTGAAAAGTCGGATCTCTAATTGAACTGAAAAAAAAAAAAAAGTTCAAACCAAACCTTACCTCAAGTCTCCTCCAAGGTTTCAAACTAGACTTCTTATGGAGGTTTGGTTCGAATAGTTTTTTTTTTTTTTCATTTCAGTTCAATTAGATACTGCTCTTTGCACACACAACAAATCTAATCGATCGGGTCTCATTTTTCATAAAAAATTAGATCGATTTAATCGGGTTTCTTATGGAAAAAAGACAGATTCGATTTGGATACTTCACGATAAAATTATATTATTTCTTGCAAAAAAGACAGATCATTTTTGTTGTTTTTTTTTTCACGAATCTATTGGGTTTCGATTTTTCTAATATTAATTTTTTATTTTTCAAAAAATAAAAAATAAGAAGTTGGATTATAAAATTGAATAATAAATTAAAAGAGTATAAAAATAGAATTAATAAAATATTAATGATGAAAGAATAATAAAAAAATTAATTAGATGGATTAAAAAGTTTTATTTGAACTATATATAAACTAAAAAGTTGCAAGTAGACGAATTTATATAAAATGCTTTATATAAAGACTAAAAAGTAAATTTATCATTTTATTTATATATAAATGATATACAATATATATATATAGCAGTCAATTCATTACGTGAGTCTGTTCTTAATATCATATAAATTTTGGACAACCAATTCAAAATCAATTAATTAATGAAGTGATTAATCTTTTTTATCCGTTGTATCTATAAAATTCACATTTTTCAATGTGGTATGATACTCTCGATTGTATGATAAGAAAGTGCCCTAAACTTCTTCAAAAAGTTAAGACCCCAAAAGAATTTCATTACAAAGCAATCGATACCATAAAAGGAAAGTGCACAAGTTGGATTCATTACAAGTCTAATGCCATGTTATACTTATACATCTACATAAAATACATAACACACAAATAATTAAGTTGAGGTTTTAATATATAGTATGTAGAGTTGTGACCTTCATTATAACATGTACCCACTAATTCCTCGGCTCATCCTCTTTACACATAATTTGACCTTAATTTAATCTAAACCCTGTTCATGAGTTCGCTTTCACATAGCCATCATTGCATTCTCCCAAAAGCACCACATACTCTTCAATTTTCCCTGCAATTTTTGTTCATTATTAACTCCAAAAAAAAAAAAAAAAAAAACGGTCACCTTCTCATTTCCTTTCACCGAAAAGTGATTACAGGGTTCTCACTCTTTTTCAAATTTTCCTATATATATTTTTTTTCTTGACTTTTAAATTAAGCATATTGTAAAACACTCATTAAACTAAGTGTTTAAAGTCATCACCACCCTTTAGTCTTGCATGGGTTCATGCTCTGCTTTTCCAGCCAAAAAAAGTCTTTAAGACAGACAGGTTGAAAAGTGGGAGATGAATAGTTTACAAACTAGCTAGCTTGCTTACATTTGTTTATACAAGTTAGTTTCTTTTTGGGAAGTTTAATTTTGAAGCAAAAACAGAAATGGGAGTTGTGACGGTTGGAGAATTGAAGCCAAGCATTTCCGGGAGGAGATCATTTCGGCCGAGTTTGAGCATAAGGCATGCTACTGAATGGTACTATTACTTGCAACCTTTTTCTTATTTTCTTTGTTCTTTGAATTTTTGTGGTGATTGTGTCTTTGTGTCCTGACTTTGAGTACTGGTTGTGCTCGAAAAACTGTTTGATGATGAATTTGGTAAAGAGACCGTTTCGGACTGGAATTCGGGTAAACTAGGATATTTAGATGAATTGTGCCGTAAACTAGATGTTTATGTTTGTCTTGGTGATAGTTGCCGAAAGTTGAGTTTTAGACTCAAACTGTGTGTTTCAAGCTGATTTCTTTCATGAGTTTGGACTTTTGCTCTAACTGTTTTCGACGGCTTGATATTGTGCAGGCCGATATCCGATGTTTCTAGCGATCTCACCATTGAAGTTGGAGCTTCGAGCTTTGCACTTCACAAGGTAATTCTTTTGAATTTTCTAGTACCTGAAAAATGTAAAATGTGAAGATTAGTAGTAGAAAGATATAGTCTGTGTTTGAAAACTCTTCAGTCATATTACTTGCAGTTCCCTCTAGTTTCCCGCAGCGGAAGAATCCGGAAACAATTGAGCGAATCCAAAGACTCAAAAGTTTCAAGACTTGACCTCTCATCTATCCCCGGTGGGTCCGAGGCATTCGAGGTAGCTGCAAAATTCTGTTACGGGGTCCACGTCGAGATCACACTATCAAATGTGGCCATGCTCCGTTGCACGGCACATTTCCTCGAAATGACGGAAGAGTTCTCCGACAAAAACCTCTTGACCAGGACTGAATCATACTTAAAAGAGACGGTTTTTCCCAACATATCAAACTCTATATCGGTTCTTCACCGTTGCGAAACGCTCTTACCGATTTTGGAAGATATCGATCTAGTAAGCCGGCTTATAACCTCAATTGCTAATAATGCTTGCAAAGAGCAGCTTGCTTCTGGCTTGTTAAAGCTAGACCATAACTATCCGTTGAAAATTAATGGAATGAAACAATTGGAAACAACACCGTCCGATTGGTGGGGCAAATCGGTCAATATGCTCGGCCTTGATTTCTTCCAAAGGGTTCTTTCCGCGGTCAAATCGAAGGGACTAAAACAGGAGATGATAAGCAAAATTCTTATAAACTATGCTCATAATTCGCTTCAAGGATTAGTTATTCGGGACCGTGACCAATCAACAAAGGGAAGTTTTTCGGATTTAGAATTGCAAAAGAAACAGAGGCTCATTGTAGAAGCAATAGTGAGCCTCTTACCAACACAATCAAAGAGGAGCCCCATTCCAATGCCGTTCCTTTCGAGTTTATTGAAAACCGCTATCGCTTCCTTGGCTTCTATCTCTACTAGATCGGATCTAGAGAGACGCATTGGTCTCCAACTCGACCAAGCAATTCTAGAAGATATCTTGATCCCGGCCAATAATACACATGGAAACAACAATCATAGCGTGATGTACGATACGGATTCAATAGTCAGGATCTTCTCCATGTTTTTGAATTTAGATGAGGAGGATGGTGATGAAGAGAATCATCATCGCTTGAGAGATGAAACGGAAAATATGTACGATTTTGATAGCCCCGGATCGCCTAAACAGACTGCAATTCTGAAGGTTTCCAAGTTGTTAGACAGTTATCTGGCTGAAGTTGCTCTAGATGCAAATTTGATGCCCTTGAAGTTCATAGAACTGACCGAACTTCTTCCTGATCATGCTCGGGTCGCCAGTGATGGCTTGTATCGAGCCGTAGACATCTTCCTGAAAGTAAGCAACTTTTTTCTAGCTTTGTTTCTCTCTCTTTCTTTTTTGGCCAAATGTTTCTTTCTCTTTTGAGTTTCCATTCCATATCTCTGATTTTTATACTCTGTTTACAAACTCTGCTTCTTCACTCTGTTTTCATTCTCTGTTTTTACTCTGATTCTTTACTCCGTTCTTAACTCTTTTATTATCACCATTATTATTATTATTTATTTATTTATTTCAGGTTCATCCTAACATTAAGGACTCGGAGCGGTACCGGCTCTGCAAAACGATAGACTGTCAGAAACTATCTCAAGAAGCATGTAGCCATGCCGCACAGAACGAGAGACTGCCGGTTCAAATGGCGGTTCAAGTTCTGTACTTTGAGCAAATAAGACTAAGGAATGCTATGAATGGTGGCCACAATCAATTGTTCTTCGGATCGATCAATGCAGCTCAATTCCCTCAAAGATCAGGCAGTGCGGCCGGAAGTGGGGCCATATCTCCACGAGACAATTACGCGTCAGTTAGAAGAGAAAACAGAGAGCTCAAGCTTGAAGTAGCCAGAATGAGAATGAGGCTAACCGATTTGGAGAAAGACCATGTTTCTATGAAACAAGAGCTCGTGAAATCCCATCCGGCCAACAAGATATTCAAATCATTTACAAAGAAGTTGAGTAAGCTCAATGTGATATTTAGGATCAATGGGATTAAGCCGATAGGGGGGAAGGCAAGTTCGGAATCAAGATTCCCGTTTCAGAAAAGAAGGCGGCATTCGGTTTCGTAAGAGAAACTATGTAAAAGTGTGGATAAGAGAGGAGAGAAAGTGTATAGAATGGTTTTACTGTGATAATTTCTTTAATTTGTTTTTGTTTTGGGTTTTTGTTTTCTTCCTTTTTTTTTTTTTTTTTTTATCACCATGTTGATAGCTTGGAGTGTTCGTTTTTCTGTATTCTAAATGTATTATGCTCTTATTTTGGGATTTTTATTTTATTTTTTAATCGATCGAATTTTGGAGTTAAATCTTAAACATTATCAATTCTTATTGAGTATGGATTACTCACCTCGAGATCTTAAGTTCAAATTTTATAAGGATTATTTTTAGGATCATCTAATCAGTCAACTTAAGGAAAAGTTGGATTTTTTATAAAATTGACAAAAAGTTGAATTTATAAAATTGTAGAAAGATAGCGAATAAGGATTCCATGGCCCAATGGATAAGGCGCTGGTCTACGGAACCAGAGATTCTGGGTTCGATCCCCAGTGGAGTCGGTTTTTCATCCTTTTACTAATTTACGTTTTTGCCCTCATTTTTTGGCAGAGAAAAACGTCGTCGTCTGGGTCCCTCTCGAGTTCTTGACCGTCCCCACGCCCCCCCCCAATTGTCTCCCTTTTCTTCCCTTCTTCTCCAGCAACGGATCGATCCTGCACTTCTTCTTCTTCAACATCTGCTTAGCAATTTTGTTTTTTTAGAAGACACTGCGTTTTGGATAAGCGAGAGAAAAATGCCAATATTCTCCGGCCGTCTAGCCAACTCATTGCCATTCTCTAATCTCTTCAGGTATGCTCTCTACTCCCTTCAATTCCCAATTTTTTGTCATCATTAGAGTTTTTATTATTTTTTTCCTGTACTTTTGGGTCATGATCATCCTCTGCAAGTTTAATTTCTGCATCAACTAATTGTTTCTGATTTCTTCTTCGAAACACTATGTGTTCTTTCCAATAATCTCGATCCCCCCTTATATTAATTTCGGTTTTCTTATCTCTCTTTAGGGTTTAGGGTAAATTTCAATCCGAATATTTGGAACCTGGTATTAGACCAGCGATTTCAATTACTAGTTATTCCAACTTGATATCTTCTTTTTGTACAGTAAGAAAATTGTCATTTTTGTTTGTTTTTGGATTGATTGAATAGAAAAGTGGAGCAAGAGATAGAAACAGTGGTTAGGGTGCTGCAGCCAGGACCTTTAGGGATTGTAGAACACAAGTTCTCGGCTCAGGAGATAAACGAGGCAAATTCTGCAGTTCGTAAAGCCGTAGAGAATTGGCGAAGGATTGCTAATCTTCACTCACAGAGCACCATTTTCAAAGATTACATCCAAAAATCATAGACCTCTCTCTCTCCATCCCTCTTGAAATGATTACTGTAGCTATATACTTCATTTTTGGCCATCATATTATGACATGATGGTATGACTCCTGTTGCCGTTGCTGATTATCATTCTATAGTCCTTTCCTTCTTTGATGTCTCCTTTCTTCTTATATGAAATTCCTTTTTAGGTAAGTCATGTTCTGTTTCAAAATTTCAGATGTTATTTTTGTATTCGCCATCTAGTTCGATCTATTTCTTCGAGGTAAGTTAATTGGGTTCCTTTTGATTCCAAGGCAATGGTCGAAAAAGGGTGGATTTATTCCTTCGTATGTAGTTTAAGGTAGAGATCTTTGCCTTTAAAATTAAGGTGTTTGGAGTTGCTATTACTTCATTTTAATGTAGACCATTATGCAATGCGACTTTGTGTTTGAATGTGAGAAGTTTTACAGTTAAAACATAATCGGACTAATGAGGAGATGCGACATTAGTTAGAGAAAATTATCGAAGATAACTTCTCATTTCTCGCTCGCTCGCACTCGATCTACATGACACTCATATCTTCTTCCAGCCGATGCATTAGATACTTTTGCCGGAGAGAGCAAGTAGTTAGCATGCTATGAGATTGATCAGGACAAAAGATACAAAATTTGTCTACTCTGTTCCGATGGGTCCCACAGTATGCCTCTACTTGTAGAGGCATAGCAAAGTGCACCTACATGGCTGACAGCTATACATATTAACGAATGGTAGTTGGCATGGACATAGAGGTGGCAAAATGGGCTGGGCCGGCACGAGCAAGCATGACACGGCACGAGCACAGGCATGACACAAGTTAGTCGTGCCGCGCCATGCCCAACTATGCGGGCATAGATTTCCCGTACCGGCCCAGAGCATGGTACGGCCCTTTTGGGCCTGTCCGAGACATGAGTTCAAAAACGCCTCCTAATTTTATGAGTTTTTTCTCTGAAAATCATTTTGTATGTTAAAAATTTTTCAATTAATATAAGATTTTATTTGGTCAAATAAGATTTATTATAATTTTTATAATTTTAATTATTAATAGTACTATGTTAAATAATAACTATTAAGAACGATTAATAATATACAAAATATGTATTATATTATCAATATTTTACTAATTATTTTGAAACTTGTTTTATTAAATTTTTTTTTTAAAGAAAAAAACAAATTTTCAAACTTACGGATCGAAACCAACTTACATGTCAAAACAAACACATGTACCGAAACGGGCTCACAGACCAATATAACATGTTTATGATCCATTATTATATTCATATCATGTTATATCCTTATTTTTAGTCACGAAGATAACCCACCCAGCCCATTTTACCATATCAAAAAAACGCCTCTTCCTCTACTACAACACTTGATAAGGTGTAGGAGGGAGAAAGCCAGAGTGCTGAAAAGCAAGTGGTGTCAGAAGAATATTTACTACTTTATGTTGGTTTTAGAGACGATCAAGAAATGAGAATAAAAGGGACAGTTTCGAAGTCGACATCTAGTATCACATTCTATGTACCGATTTGATCAAAGTTCCTCGGCACAAGACTAGCTATCTCGCCGCGGGACCCATTCGAATCCTAATTGAACCCATTTTGTTGAGATACAGACCAAGGATAATGATTGCAACTATGAGTAGTTCTTGTTTAGGACAACAATTCCTCATGAACCAACCTTTACTATGTTTGTTCTTTAAAAGATTAAGAATTTCTTCACTTCATTTCTATAAAAACAACACCACCCTTGTCATCTTTTTGTACAACCATCTCCTTACTCTACTTGCGCAGCAGGACCACATGATTTAATGGAAAATTCTTAGGTGAACCTTATTTACATTTGACAGATTAACTGTATTTGTCAATTTTATATCATCAAATTAATTTTACGTATGATTGAAATGGATCGGTCTATCATAACATGATCCACTCAAGAATTCTCATTTACAAAACATCTATCATGATCAGGGGCTTGCCATGCACAACTCTAATTAGGGCTGCAGATGGTTTATATTGATTAATTAAAAATATAATCTCTTTTTGTCTCAACCAAGATTCGAGATTTAGATAAAATGCAATGCATATCAGTCCAGTCAAATATCCAATATATTTACTGGTTAGAGATCAACCTGGTGGTGGATATGGTGGTGAATTGGAGAAAAGAGACGAAGATAAAGTGATCAGTTTCTGCTTTGCTATAAGTTCAAGCTCAATTTGGAATTAGAAAAAGGAAAGTAGGTTTGGAGTATATATTAAAAGATAGCGCAACCAACTATATGTAGATTAATTAGATGAGAACTTAAGTAAACTTTATTTATGGTAATCTAATTTATCTCAATCTTATATAAAGTTAATATGTTATAAAGATAATATGTACAATTAATATAAATTGATCTACGGTAAATTTGGTTTACCCAAAAATTTCACATACTGAAGTAAATATGTTTCATATAGGAATACCTCTTTATTTAACAAAACTCGTAGAGATTACATTAAGAAGAGAATTAGTAAGGGCAAGTATTCTTGAGCTTTACTACAAGAAAAAGATAGCTAGCCAAGAGTACAATTCAGTACAAGCACTCGACCTATATATATATAAATGAGTTTAGTAATTATTACTTTTCATTGTTTATTTCATTTAAACCCAGATAGCTCTAGCACTAATAAGCAATGAAGCAAGCTCATTCCTGATCTGAAGGCTCATAATCTCTTTAGCACCACCAATAAACTTCTGGCCAATAAAGATGGCCGGCACGCTCGGCTTACATCCAAGTTGATGAAGAAGATGAGTCTCGATCTGACGCCCATTCGGAATCTCATCAAGCTCATAAACAGTAGGGTTAGCTCCATAGCTACTTATCAATGACTTCACTGTATGGCTCATGCAACATGAACTTTTGCTGAATATCACCACTGCATTTTCCCCCACCATTCTTGCCATCACCTGATCCATACCTAGCTAGTTAGCGTCTGATTAATGAGAAAGAAGTATATGAAAGAAAGAGTAGGAGTTGAGGTTTTTGCTATGTTGAACTTAAGCTCCTAAGTTGGTCAATTTATAGTAGTTGAGATGGAGGATATAACACGTTTTAGGCTTGTGTTTTAATTATATGGAAGATAGAGAGAGTGAGAGAGAGAGAGAGAGAGAGAGAGAGAGAGAATATGTAAAAAGTGAAAACGAATATAAGATTTTTGGAAAGTAAAGTAGTCAGATCAGATTCCAGTTTACGTACTCTCCATGCATGCGCATGTTACTGTACGTATGATTGTTTGATGGAGACTTATTGGGTTGTATGAAAATTATTTTGAGGTGATAGTTTAGTTTATAAGATAATTTTGATGAGAATATTAGCTTAGCATATGTCAAACTGTCACTCACTAGTGCTTGACACCTTCAGGATCGATCAATCTCTAACATTTATTAAAGATATTCAGGTAACAAGTTGCTAAGAAACAGAACATATATGGAAAATGTGGGAAATACTTTTCTGAGCATATGTAAAACAGGTTATCCGTAAAAGGACCATATGCCATAACTTTTTTTTTTTTTTTCCCCTCGAAAAATTACACATTTGTGTATACGAGCGGAGTCAGAAAAAAGTTTAGGAGATAAAATATTAGATGAAAATAAGGGTGGACAAAAACTAAATAGAGCTTTTAACCAAAGTTTTAAGGATTTATTTATGAAATTTGAATATTTATATACTAAAATCTTAATTTTAATAAAGTTCAGGGTAACTCCCTCTTATCGCCCCTACTTGTATATTAGCTCACAAATTGCGATCATTAAAAGCATAATATATATATATATATATATATATATTCTAAAACGTGAGCTTAATGATGTAATCATTTTAATCAAAGTGTTAGCATTTATGCTCCCTTTCACTTACCGTGTCTTCTTAAGAAGGAGGGCTAGAAATTTAGAAAAACAAATGAGTTTCTTGTTTGATGCAAAGAAAATATATATATTAAGAATATTATCACATATTAAAATATTCGGAATCAAATAATATAATTATAAGATATTTATTAATTTATTATTAATTAATTTTGAGTTTGACCTCGCATATGATAATCTCTCCGGGTTTATCCTAATTAAATATATAAATAAAACTTAAATTTTTCTAAATTTATCTTTTATTCTTTTGCCTTGCCTTGCCTTGCCTTGTAGAGCAAGATTCGTATCCAGTATTAATTCCAGTTTAGTACAAAGAATCGGAGGGGACTAGAAAAGAAAAGTAAAGAAGAAATATAAATTTTTGAAAGCAAGGAAATAGACAAAAAGATAAAAAAAAATAAAAAAAAAATAAATGCTTTTTAAAAAGCTCAATATAGACATACACCTATATATTCCCATAATAGGTCAAAACAACATCGTGATCAACATCCCCGTAGAGCCGTACAGATAGTGAAAAACTTGATACCTTCTAAGCATCCCATTCATATTATATCGGGTAAATGAACATTTATTGATAATGATTTTTTGTTTGTTGTTTTTTAAAAAAAGATTACATCTTAATATCAGTATTTGCTTCCTATCATCCAATAAGCACATCTTAAACCCTAAGAGGGAAGGGAGAGAGTGCTCATTGTTACAAACAATTGGGATCAATGGCGTGTACATTAGCAAAAACATCGATAACAGAATTACAGAAAATATTATAGATATTAATATTGATAATGCATTCATCTATTGATATTTAGTTTTTTTATTATTATTATTAAGTATAATGAAAATTCATATTTTATAATTTAAATTAATATATTAGGATCAATAATTTACTTATAATCCAATAATCATGACAATCTACATAGGACATGTGGGGTCTATCGAATTTTTTTACAAAATTTTACTCGATTTTTTTTGGGGGGTTGAATTGGATTTTTTTTTAAGAAAAGAAAATTTAGGAAAAAGAAAGGAAAAATAAAGGATTAGGAATATGAACTTCAAGCCTCACTAAAAACTTAGTGAACAATAGACCTAGTATTTGTAAAGTACACAATCCTTGAAAGAAAGCTTGGAAACTAAGTACAGATCTCACCTACAACATGGAAAATGTTTTGAAATGTGATGAGTCGTTTTAATTGCATGATTGCTCATGTATGAATTGAATTGTAGTCATGAAATAATTGATTGCAATGAATGCTAAAATTATTATTGTTATAAAAAGTTCTTGAATAACATATGCACTTATGAGCATCATGCTAGATTACCTCATATTTCACGTTAAGAAATTTAGAGGTATATAAAAATAAAAAGAAATTAGATAAATTAAAATGTATTGTACCGACCATCGAAGAATGGACCAAGGGCCAATGAAGAATATATTATGATAAGTTATGTTAAAGCATGTTGAGGTATGAAATGACCATGGTTAAGTTCAGATCAAGTCGCTCTCCCAGCTTTCCATTGGTCGAGTGCTCAAATGGTATGTACACATGGATCTAATAAAAAAAAAGTGTAAGAAAATATAAGAAAGAGTAAGAAAGATGCATATAAAAATCTTTATAAAGAGTATGAGTCAATAAAGATGCATATAAAAATCGTTACGAAGAGTATGAGTCTAAGATTATTATATGTCACATGCCTCATACATCACATGCATTCACAACTGTTTTGTAAGATATATTTGTACTTTCTGAGCGGAAAACTCATATTTTACGTCTCATGTTGTAAGCACTAAAGGGTAAATAAATAATTTAGGTACCTTTACATGATTGCCGAAAAAGTATGATGATGGCATAGACAATAGTGGTATCAGGACTTGAAGTAATGTTGGAAGCTTCCATTTTGAATCAATATGGTTAATGTTTAATTATCACTAATCATTAAAACAGAATCGAAATAGAAACTGCGGCTAAAAGTTTGAAACCAGATAACTAGGTCGGCAGCACCCATTTGACTAATGGAACGGATTTAAGGACTAATTAGAAGGCAAACAGTTCTATCATCTATTAGCACAAATCAGTCTTTCGGTGCTTTTGTAAATTATTATTTTTTTCATTAATTATAATATCATATATATTCTCTAAGGTTTTTCACATATGTCGACTGCAGATCACATTTCTGATTTGATTCCGATGAGGACATCAGTAAAGCATAAGTTCTCTCTAACTTTAGTCCTTTAGTGATTATGTGAAGAGCATATTATAATAATAATAATTTATAAATTCGTTTCAAAGATTATATTATATAGTTTTAATATATATATATATATATATATATATATAAATAATGCTAATTATTAACTTCATATAATAATTATATGATAATCAGGATAAGATATTTATAGTTTCAAAAATTACTAAGATGCACCCTCCTTTAATAAGTTAATTGGGACGAACCTCCTCAGTTTAAATTCCTCTCAAACATCTGACATGCGCATGCTATTGGCACATGCCACATCAACATAAATGAGAACCATTTTATAATTTCTTCATATCTAAGCGGTGTTTGAGCATAGGCCATAGTACTCGTGTAGGACCGGCAATAAATAAAAAGCCTGCTTATCGTGAATTATAAGGCGTGCCGGCAAAAAGTTTATAGGTGCCGGTAGCAGGATCCAAATTATGCCGGTCGGGGCAAATTTCATTATTGTTTTCTTTCGCTCAAACGATGGATAAGAATCCTTCTCTATTTTTTTTTTCCTTCTCCTTCAAACGAACATAGAAGACTTTTCTCCAATCCAATTTCGCCGGACTCATTTACTAATTTTCAATCTAATTTTTTTTATTTCTAAAACTTAGAAATGTGAAAAATAACAAAAAAGGTATGAATTGTTGGGTTTTTTTTATATATGAGTTCTTGATTTAGATTGAATTTTCAGTCCAAAAGAACATACATGTTCATGAGTTACTACTCTTTTCATGTACTCAACTTATTGATGCATATGTAAAGTATACATGTCTGTTTCAACCTGTAGATATATGCTCGGCCTTTTTTATTTATTTAATCTTTAATAATTGAAATTTTCCTTGTTATTCAATCATTTGAAAAACTTCAAACTCAAAACTTAGATATATAAGAAAAAGAATAATCATACACTTATGGTATTTTTTTTATAAAATTTTTTAGAGGTTTAATTTATTCCTTAAGTTTAAGACATTCATTATTATTCTCTTGAGCAAGTTTTAAGAATTAAGGAACGTGGTTTTATAGATGCATGTTTTCAGTCCTTATCGATCGATTTTATATATTTATTTAAAGAGTATTAGATTGTAATATTTTATTTATCCATGTAGTGTATCTCTCTTATTAATATTATCTCTTTTCTTTTGGGAAAAAAAGAAAAGAAAAACTAGCAGATATACATCAATTTATCAAGGTTCTTATATAGTGTATATATATATTATTTTTTTAAAAATTTAATTACAGTAAACGCTACTAATCACTCTGATTTCGGCATAATCATCAGCAAGAAAACAATGTAAAAAAATGAATAAATAAAAGGAAAGATACAAAGGAGGAGGACTTTAAGGGAAAAACCTCAAACCAAGAATTACAAGAACCTTGAATAATCTAATCCTAATTTATCATTAAAAATATAGAGTTTACTTTGGATATGGGAGTGAACTATAAAACGAAAAAAACTGATATAATTTCATAGGACAAGTATGATTGGCAAAAGAATTTGCAGTTGAATTAGCCTTTCTATAACAATGACTCACGATAGCTTTGTAACTGGCATCGTATGTAAAACCTAATTTAAGAGATAATATGCTTAAGCGATAACACAATTGAGCAATTTTGCTTTTACCATGTTACTAGAAGTAAGGAATCTAATTGGACATAAATATCTTTGAAGCCCTGATTATAACAAAGTTTTATACTTTTGTGAAGTGTTTTTGCATATGAAATCACACCCCCCCCCCCCCCACCCCCAAAAAAGAAAGGTTGAGCTTGAATGAAAAGTTCGTCCACGATCTCTAAGAATATAACATGACAGAATTTCATTTATTGAAAAAGTTGATATTGACGGGGTACTGAAGATGACCGAATGAGAATATTAAGAAATCAAGGTCGGTTTTCGGCATCACAATGAAGATCCAATTATTTGGATAAGATCGATCAACAAGTTTCCCTGATTCGATCGCTATTTGTAAAATTTCGATTGGGTCTCTTGTTTGTCTGAGATCGTTTGTGTGTGGGCCCATACATGCTTTTTATAATAAGCTTTGTTGTGTTAAGATGCCAAGAGGAGGTAATTCCCTTCCTTCTAATAGCAACGATAGAGTCATATATACGTCTATCGAAACACACTTGAGTAGGAGTGAGCTTCGTATCGAATATTGCTACGTCCGATTTAATATAAATAAATATTTTTATTTATTACATATATTCGATTTAATAAATAAAAATTAATAATTTATATATAGTTCAATTATTTTTTTAAAAATTAGGATCCGATTAATTTAATTAAATCAGATTCGAAGATTTTACTCATATAGGGTGGTATGAGTGCCGATGATTTGATTCATAGTCATTTCTATAAATACCAAAAAAAAAAAAAATATATATATATATATATATAAATAAAAATAAAAAAAAGAAGAAGAAGATGAAACTGGTAACTAATAGTCAGACTCAGACCCAATAGCATTAGCCTGCAAGAGCAAAGGGATAAGCTGGTCTCTGAGATGAAGGGACATGACTTCGGTAGAGCTGCCAACAAATTGCTGACCGATGAACGCAGGCGGCAAGGTCGGAGAAAAATTAGCTAGGTTTCTGAAGCAGTTGCTGTATGGCCATTTCAATCTGGCCTCCATTCGGCATTTCATCGAGCTCATAAACGGTAGGGTTCGCTCCAAACCCACGTACCAGAGACATTATGGAGCTTTGATCTCCATATTTAAAGTAAAGTTCCATGGCCATGATTTTTCTTTCTTAAAAGTTATTTAGAAACTTTTTGAGGTAGAAAAAGTTTAAAAAAAAAAAATTAGGGGAAAAAAGTAGAATAAGAAAAGAATTAAGATGAGAAATTGGAAAATTTATAATTATGTCACTATTCATTAGAATAAAATTGTTAGTTACGATCGGATTTTTGCGAAAAAATCATCTCGATCCGGTTTTGGTGAAGTATCGGGACATATTTTGATTTTTTGCAAAAAATCAAATCAAATTTTGGTTTTTATTTTGTAGTTTTATATAAATTTGGAGGAATTCAAAAAAAAAAAAAAACTGCAAAAATTAGTGTAAAAAAATAAATATATATTAGTTAAGGATCACTTTAAAAATAAAAATTTGTTCTCTTAATTTATGGGTCGGTTAGGATTATATTGGGTCAGGTTAATGGTGAGTGACTAACTCATTAATAAAAATTGAAAATTTATTATAATTTAAATTTAAATTTTTAGTACTCATTATAATTATGAAAATATTAAGTAATCTTTTTAATTTTAATTTATTCTTTTAGTATTTATTATAATTATAAAATATTTTTAAAATTGTTATGATAAAATTTTGTAAGTTAATCCTAATTTCTTATTTTATTTTTCTTGATTTATTATATATGAGGAAACTTCTCACTCAATGTCTATTTATAGTAGCATAGATTGTATATATTATGTTTAAGTATGTGGAGGTCTTTTAGTATGGTTATGGAGTAGAATAAACGACATGAGGCTTTTTAACACTTTACCAAATATTTTTAATCGTTCTCATCATTTTCATCTTCTTCTCCTTCTTTTTGTTTTTTTGTTTTTGTTTTTGTTTTTTTGTTAGGTAGTAATATATGAGTTGTACAAATTTCTTCATTGAGATTGCAAACAATATTAGCAATATTCTTTTATAATAAATGTGGTCAATTCTTGGCTTTCACTCTAAAAAATGCCAAGATAAGGGTGGGCCACTTTTCTTCTTTTTTTTTTTTTATAAAGGAAATTTGACTTTTAATGGTATAATTTTTTATAATATGTGATACTGATTATATCCGAATTTATCTAGATTTTTTTCCTCTACTAACTCCTATTTTCAGCCAACTTTCCCTCATTTTTGGTCAAGAATTTTCGGCCAACCTCTTTTTTCGGCCAAGAGGTTGGCCGAAAATGAAGTTGAAAAAGTATTTTTTGGCTACTTTATGGTGAAAAAGTTTAACCCCACTTTAGACCTTAATATATTTGGCTGACTTTGTCTTCTTGTTAGTCGAAAATTCATTTGTTTGTGGTCATTTTCGGTCAACTTTAATGAGCTAAAAGAAAAAATAAAATCTCTCATTAAATGAGATATTGATTTATCTTTTCTTTGGATGGTTGAGGTCAAACCTTGAGTGATCTCTATACAAGCAATCTTCGACTGATTATTTGCCACCTCATTGATCCATGTGAAGTTTCATAATTTTTATGGGATCCAAAGTGAATTCACATTGGTTGAATTTACTAGGGCAAAATCTATCAAATTGGATGAAATTTACCTTAGATTGGCCAATCTAATCGGTCGTCTAAACAAAATGTTAGGTCATCTCTCATTGGCCAAGTTTAATTCGTTTTGAATTTTTAACCAATCATCTTTTGCCACGTGTCCGTAAAATTTTGGGTCAATGGAAGTTCGAGTAAGGTTTCCTCGTTGCTCTCTCCCAGCTAACCTTCTCCCTTAACTTCGAGCCGAGATTGAAAATTTGAGGGTAGTGTTACCACATTACAATCGAGATGCAAGGAACTGATCTGATCAATATTTCTTTTTTATCATTGCTTTCTGAGTCGATTGGCCATGTAGCTTCACTTTCCTATCCTCGAAGTCAAAATCATCTTCATTTATGATGGCCTTCAGGACATTGATATCAAATTTCTGTTTTACTTCCTCGAAGGGAGAAGCCATTAATTCAACGATCATATCGATCAAATCTTTCATACTCTCTACTAATCCCTTGATAGGATTGAGAGGTTAATCGGCAAGGGTTTGATACTTCGGTGGCGTAGGCTCACTTAGTATAATATTCAGAGTTTACATGGATGAAACCAAGATGGACTTTTTTAAAGGCATCATTTCCATTGCCACTTCCTTTTTAGCAGCTTGGTGCTTGCGCTATTCACATTGTTTTTTAGTGTGTCAATTTCCCTTAGGAAATTTCCCCTTAGGGAATTTGCAAAAACTCGAAGCTGGAATCAGTCGCTAGCACTAGCCTCTCCATATTGGATTGTGAATCGGCCGATGTGTTCAACCGTTGACTAGATCGGATTTTCACCAAAAAAAGATGAAAAATTGGGAACCTGGTAGCCGTGAAGAAATGAGTCATGGTCTATTTCATCCTGGTATGGCTTATGATATATTGGTTATGGTGGTTGTCTAGTGGCCATGCCATACATCTCTTAGTTGATATTACACATTAGGTCTCTATCGACCGTCGGTAGGGCGGACAACCTTGGATACACGAGTGGAGCTGAAGGCGGTAAAGGGAATTATGGCTCGCAGCTTAAGGGATGATTCTCTGGCGGTATGTCGATTGAAAGAGCTGATGGCGGCCTGTATGCCGACTGAAAGAGAAGTAGCTCATACCTTGGGGGTATCGGGAATCTGCCGCTGGGAAATCCGTCACCTTATCTCCTTGGTAGATGAGGTGATGGGTATCTTTGTTCATAAGTCGACCCTTCCGTTGGTATGGGATAATCGGGCTGTTCTTGTGGTTAGTTATCATATGGTGGAAGATCGGGTGACCGATATAGGGTAACCGCCAAAATTTCTTGATGATCAGCTCGTGTTCTTGAAAGATCATCAACCTCAAATGCGGGTAGCTAGATTTGGCCAACATCTGCCCCTACGGCAGTCCCATTGCAGTGGTAGGTAAAGCGGCTCGATTGGCAGTAGAAATTGGCCGAGTTGCTCTAAATGGCTAAGAAAGTAGGTCATTGTGTTCTCCGACCATCTTTCAATTGCTTCCAGCCGTTTGATGATTCGAGTTATTAGTAAATCTTATGGATTGGACTGTTGCGCCTTTACCCGAATAAGAGTTCGGCTAATCCCGTTATGTAGCCCAAGGGTTGAGGCGACGACTTCTTCCTTTTGCTGGCTTTGGATATTCTCTAGAGGCGACATCAAGAATGAATCTAACTAATTTGCTTGATCCTGACCGATATTTGGATTATTAGCCGGATGAGACGATGGAGCTTGCCTCGACGAGAAATCTTGACTATGACTCTGTAATCGTCACACCATTATGTTTTGGCAAACATTTAGCAATGTGTTCGTAAAATGTCTCACTGGGTGTGCCAATTTATTAACGTAAGTCAAGATTAGAACGAAAGGTGGATAAATTATTGATCATTTGATGACCAACAAGATCACTATTTGACACTTCGATGTCAATAAGTCCTATCGAGCGTGCTAATTTGTTGACAGCGAGAAAATCTACCGATAAAAATTAATTGCCTCGGGAAATATGATGTGAAAATTTAATACGAAAATGCGAGTGTGCGAGAAATTTAAAGTTGATTTCACACTATTAAAATAAATTAATAAAACAAATGGGCTGCCAATTTGCTAAAAAATTTAATCTAACTTCTATTAAAATAGGCAAAATGATCGAGGCTAATATAAGTTCTATTCTTTTCGACTTATCTACTAATGCAAGAATTTAACTAACTGCTATGCTAATTTAATGGAAATTAACAAGTACGAAATTAAAGATTCTAGAGATGAATGAAAAATACATGTTAAAATAAATAAATTGAAATGATAGATTTATGATAAAATCTAAAACTATATTAAGAAAATGATTAAAATTAAATCTAGAATAAGGCAAGAAATTAAATCTTAGTTAGATCTAACACACTACTAAATAAATAAACAAGATAACTTTGATTTTTAAAGTAAAAAGGAGAAAAGCTCAATTAGCTTAAATTGGCTTTGCGTATAACATTGGTGCTCTTATTGGTTTTCTTTATAGTCTCCAATGGCAAAATGTACTTGCCAAACATGGCTCAAAGACGTCATTACCAATATCAATGTATTTCAAGCAACTAAATCCGTTCAGATTACTCGGCATAGCACACTCATCGAATCTTTTGATGCTTCGATGCGCGACCTCACGGTGGGTCTTTAAACCCTCGGTGAGAAGGTCAAACAGCAGCTCCATTGCCACCGCGTGAACATCAACATGATTTCTATGCCACATTCAACGATGCCCAGTCTACAATGAAAACCATGAGACTCGATGTGCCCAGTTTCACTGGGGGAAACCTTTCGGCCTGGATGTCTGAAATTCAACACTACTTCTATTAATATTGCACACCAGATCAGCAGCGCTTAATGATCACTTCCTTTCACTTGGACGGTACTGCACTTGATTGGTTCGATGGATACCATATCAACATGGAAGTCGATTGCAACCGATTGTGGTCGATGACGGTCGCAGTCAATCATTGTTGCGATCACTCGTGGTCACGGTTAATGTCAATAGATTGCAATTCAAAACCAAGTCGATCGCATGTAGATCTATATTTGTCAAATAAGTTCAAAGACGAAGATTTCAAAACGATTCTAAGAAGCTTTAAAGCGCGAGTTCAAAGACCAATATTTTGAAGCTAAAAATCAGAGGTTTCACGTGAGGCAAATTCTCTTAGGAGAGTGAATAAGTTGATCCTCGTACGGTCTTTGCATAGTGCTCGGCCTCCGGTGTCAAAGTTTCGAGGTCAAAATCCATGGAGTCTCTTTCAATATATATATATTTTTTAAAAGAAGGTTAGTTTGTATCAATTTTCAAAACAAGGCCTTTTATTAAGATAAAACGTTACCAAATAAATGCTAATAAAAAGTAATAGTCGTACAATTCAAAATAGAGTTAAATGTGTTTGTAAATGAGAAGATTGACTTTCATCTTAGATATTTATTGGAAAAAATAAGAGGGAGGGGAAGAAGGGAGAGAGAGATTCTTAATTTAAAATATAAATACCTCAGTGCGGGGCCGGCCGGCCTGTGCCCATAAATCTCGGCGCAGCGCGGACAAGGCCACTAGGCAGTGCATGCATGCCAAATCCAAACCGGGCCAGTTTTTTATGGGTAAGTATTTGCCTGCTCCGATATATTTCAATAACTCAACTATCGAGATTGGTTGAAAAGAAGTATGGAGAAACAAAGTTGAGTGTGGAAAATTTAATAAATACAGATTGAAAAATAAATTTAAAGGTAAAAAAAATAGATTAAAAGAAGAAAAATAGGAGTAACTCAAAAAAAAAAAAAAAAATTGATGACATACCAAATTAGCAGAATAAGTTAAAAGTTCGAAAATTAGGAAGCACCACACTTAGATTAGGAGCCGGTCTAGTGCTTAAAAATATATATATATATATATATTTATAATTGATAAGTGATTTCAATCAAAATATATCTAAAAAGTATTTATAAGTAAAAATTAATTAAAGTACGTAAAAATGTATCCCAGCTATAAGGGGCTGATACCAATTATGCCATACTTTGGGGGTAAATTCTTAGTTTGAGCTAGGCCGAGGAGGAGACTCATCTTGGGCCGATGATACGCAAGAATAGTAAAATAGTGAGTTCGGTATAATCAAGTCCAGCAATACTTGGCCCTCGCCCAAAAGGCTCACAGCTTATGTTTCTAATTGCATCGAGACCATGCAAGTTTGGACAAGATTATGATTGTGATTGGAAGCTCAAATGATATTGAGACACACGTGTACATGTATATATATATGATATAACAAACCCAACACTACTAAAACTCCTCATTTTGGTTGTATAACGTACTATAACGTAGTAGAAGAAGAAAGAAAGAAAGAAGGAGATGAAGCTGGTAACTAATAGTCAGACTCAGATCCAGATAGCATTAGCCTGCAAGAGCAAAGGGACGAGCTGGTTTCTGAGATGAAGGGACATGACTTCATTCGAGCCGCCGACAAATTGCTGACCAATAAACACGATCGGCAAGGTTGGAGAAGAATTAGGTTTCTGAAGCAATTGTTGTAGGGCCCTCTCAATCTGCCCTCCATTCGGCATTTCATCGAGCTCATAAACGGTAGGGTTTGCTCCAAACCCACATATCAGAGACTTGATGGAGTGGCATATTCCGCAGTAACTCCTGCTAAATATCGTCACTGCATTGTCAGCTACCAAATTATTCACAATATCCATATCTATCAAGATTCAAGCTCTATGATGATATTGATGATGATGATGATCACTTAATCACAAGTACGTAATTGTATAGTTAGAGATGATATTACTTTTTAGTTTTCTTTTTCTTGCTATGAGGAAACTAGAGTCTGAGTGAATGTCTATTTATAGTAATTATGTTATGTTAATTATCTGATGAAATTTACATCCCTTTTTTTAACTTTAATTTTCATTTTTAATTTTTAATTTTTAATTTTAATTTTTAATTTTAATTTACTTTTTTGCTTTACTTTGTTCATAAATGGGATTCACATGATCAGAAAGAAGGAATAAAATGTGTTTTTATAGCTATATGTTAAAGAGATTCCCATGTTGCCATTTACGTGTGATCATTACTTCATCAATGTCTTTTCTAAGATTTGGTCACTTACGTAATATATAGACAGACATACATACATTACATATAAAGATGGAGAAGATGATTATATAATATGAAAAATATTTTATAATTATGTGATAAATTAAATTTTAATTATAATAATAAATGTCATTTTAATATATTATATATTCATTATAAAAAGTAAATATATATAATTATAATAAAATCTATTTTACCACATGGGTTATAAAATAATAGAATTTGTTAGAATAAGTTGTATTGAGATAAAAAAATAAAATGAGTAATAATAGAGACCCCAAAAAAAAAAATTTAAAAAATTAAGTTATCTCATACAAATTATTTATACAAATTACTTTATTAATAAATAAATAAAAAATAACTTTATCAATATTTAATATTTAATTTTTATTTGATTTTTATTCCATTTTCCAAATAAAATATACATCATATTTCATATCAACTGTTGAATCTTGACATTCCTTTTGGCCACCAGTTGGCTCTCTCGACATTAATCGTATATAGATTACTACATAATAAACTAACCATTTAAGGCTTTGCTTTAATCTGGTCCGGTCGACCACGTGGAAAATGTTTGGTAAGTATCTAAGTTTGGCAAGTACATGGAATCATCAATCATGGATAGTTCTTTTCAATTTAATATAAAGAAAGGAATTAGCATCTAGTTCATCAAGAAAACCGAAAGCGCACATAGAAATTTGGTTAAAGAGGTAGTGAAACAGTACAAATTTTGGAAAGAATGGATGCTTATCAAAGACAATCCGATCGGTGCCACTTTTAGCCTATAAAATTCGTTATGTAATTCTAGCTTTCCAGCTAAATCCTAGTTAACCTAATAATACTAACACTAATAGAACATAAAAGAACTATTTTTTCTATATACTTTTTCCGATTCCGTTGTTACCTTAGGTTTTACGCAATTAATCAAATAATGGATGTTAATTAAAAGATAATCGGTGCCACTATTAGCTTATAAAATCATTTATTCAGATATAACCTTACTAGCTAGCTACCTACTTGCAAGAAGGAAGATAAGGAATATACCCCCTTATATATATATATATATATTATTAGATTGTTATCTAATTTTCCACGTTGATGATTGAACTAGTTAACTAATTGGGATGATATATTATACAATCAACATGGATTCTTTTCACTATGTAAAACAATCTTTAGTAAAGCTAGCTCTGTAAACTTATCAGTCATCAGATATATATATGTATGTATATTATACGTATATGTATATGTCACGAGGTACTACTCTTGTCACGTACTCAACTTATTGATGCAGATTAGAATCTGTACATGTTTGTTTCCAACTAGTAGATATACATCAATCAATATATATATATAATATAATATAATATAAGCTTTTAGGAAAAAATAAAAAATAAATAAACGTTCCATCGTTTAATTTTTGGTATAATCATTAGTAGAAATAGTAGCGCAAAAATTAAATAAATAAAATGAAAGATAAAAAGGAGGGGACTAAAAACCATAACCTCCAACAGGAAGTTATAAGAAACTTGGATAACCTAATTTTAATTTGGATAAGAATCTGCAAGCGGAATTAGCCAACCGTGAATGTAAAACTGATTTGAGAGATAATATGGTTAAGCGACAGTGCAACTGAGTAGTTTCTTTTGATCATATTGACTTGGAGGCAAAGAATGTGACTGAACATACATATCTTTGAAGCCCTAACAATGATACAGATGTATACTTTTGTGAAGTGTTTTTTGCTTCTAAACTCAAACTAGTAGCAACATCTCTAGAGAAAGAACAAGCTTAATGTTAAAAATATTAAATCTTATATCCGATAGAAAATATTTAAGAAATTAGTATATAAGAAAGATAGGTCCAATTTTTCTCATAATTAATTGATTTTGAGATAGAAACTCAATTTTCTATATGGTATCAGAGTTAGACTAAATATATAATTGAACTAATCGGCACACGTGATCTGTGTCACCCATATAAAAAATATCCACGGGTAGGCTCAAAATAACGTCACACATGAATGATTATGTTGAGAATACTATATATCATATATCTAAAATGAAATACCTCAAAAATTAATATATATAAAATATAAATTAATTTCTCTCATTGTTAAATGGTTTTGAAATGGAATGCCAAATTTTTATATGATATCCGAGGGAAACTTAACTTATAATTAGACTAACCGTCACATGTGTTTCGCGTCACCCATATAAGAAGTGTCCATGTGTAGGCTCAAAATAACGTCATACGTGAGGATGCATTGAGAATATTATATCTCATATTTAAAAGATAACACTTAAAAAATTAATATATAAAAATAATGAATCAACTTTTCTCACTAATAATTAATTTTAAAATAAAAACCTAAATTTCTACACTTAAATGAAAGTGACGTCCATGATCTTTAAGAATTGTATCTCCACCGGTTACCTCGGATTTATAACTTTGCTAGACTCATCTACATTCATAATATAATATAAGCATTTCGTTTATCGAAAAAGTTGATATCCATGGGGGTGAAGATGTCGGCGTGAGAATATTATGAAGGCAAGGACGGTTTTCGACATCACATTGAAGATCCAATTATTTGGATAAGATCTACCAACAAGGTTCCTCGATTCAGTCATTATTTGTAAAACATCAATTTGGTCTCTTGTTTTGTCTTTGATCGTTTGAGTGTCCGTGTGTATGGGTCCATATATATACATGCTTTATAATAAGCTTTATTGCCTTTTTTTTTAGATGCAAAGAGGAGGAAATTCCCTTCCTTCCAAGTAACAATGATAGAGTCATAGACCCATATCGAAACACAGATGAGGTTGGTATGAGTCATCTCGCCTTTTGCTTTAATCCATGCGTGGATATATCATATGTCTTGATTCGAGGTATAGAGGGAGAAACAGATTCCGCCATAGCATATGTAGTTGGATATGCTGCAATTCACTCTACGACGATTTGATTCATGCTCACTTCTCACGTGTTGTTGCATCGAGTCGGATACGGATTTCCAACCATATTAATTAAATGTTAAAAATAATTCGGTTTGATTATATAAGGATCAAATACAACCACATCATTGAAATCACATGTCTAAGCAATGAGCCAATGTGATTTTTATATCAAATATATAAAATTACTTATTCTTTTAAACAAAAATTAATTATTTTTCGAATCATATATCAAATTGGATATCCAAATAATATTTGGCTTATATTCATCTCATCTGTTGAATATTCGAAATATCATATCAAGTAAGAGTATTCAATTTTATCTGCACAACCCATCAGATTTCGGTGGTCGGCGACTACGGATAAAAATGAACGTAACTAATTGTTCGAATGAGATATTTTATCATCTTTATGTTAAAAAATGCCTAAATCGTACATATCATAATGGTGAATAACCTGATTGTACACGTAATTATCGTAAATATAATATCATGATTATATAAATTTCTCCAAAATTAAAAAAAAAATGGAAAAAAAAAATACATGTAGGATATCATTCGGAATGAGACATTTTTGTATACATATAATGCGTTGATGTTGGATTTGGTCAGCACCTTTGCACCAAGCCACAAGCAATATGTCTGTATAGGAATGATTGGTCCGCACACGTGAAACAAGGAAGGGTGCCGCACGTCTCTTGGCTAAAGAAGATAACTCATTGGTTATGTTAATTAAAGTTTTCTTACCATTTTCTTTTTGTAGATCATATGATTTGATTGGTCATGGCCTCTGATATTTAAGGGTGACTCTTCTCTCTTTCCTCCTCACTTCAATATTTTCCCCTCAATATTTTCTTTCTTCCCCCTTTTTGCGGTAAAGGAGCAGAAAGAGTTGCTCGATATATCTTCAGAGGAGGTTGCTTGAATCCTGCGAAAACTTTGAACATATATCTTCTGAAATAAATAAGATGGTGAAAACTTCATCTAGTAGAGAATCCCCAAATTGTAACTGGCATAATTTGCTGCAATAAAATATGGCAATCATGGTGCTCTTCATTCCCCATTAATCCTTTTTTCCTAAAGTTTACAAGCTGGTCAGATTCGAAGCTAACCCATTTGGAAACCTCACATTTTCTAAGACCTTAAAAAATGTATTCATGTCATCTAAAATGAAACCCTTAGGAAAAATGATTTGACCGATGATGATTTTCTTAGATAAAGCTCATATCGTATATCAAAGGCTTTAAAGTCTACTCGAGCTCCAAAGTTGTCTTTTATTTTGTCTTTAACTCCTAAGATAGTATGAATTCACTACATTATCGACTTTTTTTTTTTCAATATATTTTACACCAAAATTGTATCACAATAAATAAGTTTTCTAATAATAGTAACCAAAAGAATATTATATTTTTTTTTTTGTAATTATGATTCATCATGTTCATCTTCGCACTTACTAAAAACATTCTTCACAACTCCGAGTCGTCTAAAAAATTCCTCATTTGATGCCTTCATTGGTGGGATTTCATAATCTACTATCCCCATCGAATAATTTAGTATCTCCTCTACATATCTCGCTTGGATCCAAAACCTTTGATTTCCCCGATAGTCGATTTTCTTTCCACACTTCAAAGAAATATGCCTGGTATTCTTCTTATAACAATGGCATGCATATTTGCTCTTCGTCCTTCATCCAAACAAATCACCATAAGTTAGAAAATTATTGATTATCCACATCATAGCAACCTTTTAAGGTAAATGTTTCTTCTAAGAACTCTTACTTCACAAACTAATGGCTTAAAAAATACTTCAATGTTAAAAAAAGGTGAGGACGGACTAGAAATAATGAAAGGATAATATCATGTACTATGACTAATACTTATATTAGTAAATGGGCTTACACCGTCAACCAACAATCTAATACTAATACTTATACTTATATGAGTTATATATATATATATACATCAATGAAAGAGCAATCATAATCTTTTCTAAAATTATTATTTATCATATATCAATGCATATAAAACTTTTCATATACAAGTTTACTAAAGAAGTGGTGTGTTAAAACCAACAATCAGTATAAAAAAAAAAAAATACTATACTTGTTTGAGCGACAACAGTCCAGGTGAGCATGGAAGAGTTTGAAGAAGAGTTGCCACCCTATAACTTTTATCAGCACATCCAATTTATGTTAAACATACATAATTCTGGCCTACACCAATATTTCATACAAACGATGATATATGTTCAAACAATGAAGATTTTTTTTTGGATTTATGATTCATTTGTTTTCTTTCATACAAGAAACATTAGAATGCGTACTTAACAAAACCACAAGACACAAGACACCAGTTACATTGCAGTTTGAAGAGAAATTCATTGTAGTGCAATTGATCAAAATTCAAGTGGAGCTATTTTCATAAGATACCTAGCAAAACATTTGGTCGAGTCAATATCTCAAAATAAAAAGACAAAGCAAAACACTTATCATTACCAATGTAACTATGTGTGCACAACAAAGTCACACCAGAAAGTCATAGCCAACAAATTTCTGTCCCAAGAGATTCAACTGATAAAGTCATTCACACAATCTAGCCAACTCAGTCAAAATTGATACCTCACTTTGTATGTGTGCATGGTGTGTTCTACTTGAAACAAGAATCTGCAAATTGAATATAATGGTGATTGAATTGAATCGATTTAGAGCTTCATCATTTCAGTCTTTAGATCGAATTGAATCGATTCAATTGATTTCAAAGTGGATTTTTAGAGCTTTCACGCAAAACCCTTTCACAAAATTCCCATGATTTCAATCGATTATTGTGAATGGCTCTCTTCTTGAAGGGCTTTCTTTTGAATTACCTCGCTACAGTAGCCCACATTCATATCGGCCTAGCCCACCTGATTGATTCGGCTCTTGACAATGGAGAAATTCCCGGTTCCGACTGACGCTGATTGGTCAGAAAAAGAAGATTCTCTATAATCGGGTCCAGTGAACCAACTTGATCATGTGATCGTGATCTTCTACTTTTTCCTAGACATCAAATCAGTGAATCACACGCTCTCTCTCGTCTTCTTCGTTTTCTCTGTTCAGACAAATCTACTCGTTCTCAAACAAGGTATGGAGCTTAATCGATTTCCTGATCCTCTTTGCACCGATCAGATTTAGTAAATTTTCTCAGTTTATTTTGAAGCCATCGAAATTGAATCTGCATGATTACAAATTTAGGCAAGAAATAGCAGTTTGTTTTCTTTTTAGATCTTGAATGATTTGAGTCTGCAACATCTGAATCGTAAACCCTAGCGTAGCTAGACTTAACATCACCAATTAAGCATATACACTCTCTATTCTGTGGACTGAATTCAGTGGTTAACAGTTAGCCTGTGGTATTACTGCTTTGGATTAAAATACTTGATATATCGCACCGAAAGTTTGAAGCTTGCTTTATGTCTAACTTGTAATGGATGCTGGTTTATCTCCAGAGCTAGAAGAAATGGAATATAAAATGAATTATAACAATAAATAATTTTTTTTTAATAGAAAAAATGAAAAGGAGAAAGGAAATAAACACATGGAATGTAATGCCTTTCTTTGTCTGAGATAAAGTTGAAGAATCCTAGAGCCAGCCCCACCTGCTTGGAAAGTTGAGAATTTTCATTTTCACCTTTTTTTTTTGGTTGCATTGTTGAAGAATTCTGTGGATAATTTTATAAACTAGAAGATCTAAAATATTCTCTGTTTTTTCCCCCAGTAATAAGTTTTCATTATGTTGGATTTGTGTGTTTTTTTTTTCTCTTAATACTTCTTATTCATAAAGTAGAAGATCGAAAAACCCCTTTCTCTGTTTTTCCCCCCCAGTAATAAGTGTTTGCTGTGTTGAATTTGACTTGTTTTGTTCTTTTAATATTTCTCGTAATTATATTTGGTACTAAACCAGTAGGAGTCTCGGATGTTGATATTTAAGTAGTGGTCTCATATGAATTATGATTCTCTTACTTGAGTAACCCCCAGCAAGCTTTAGAATCTGATATCTTAAGCATCCTGACTATAAAAATTACACTATTTTAGTTTTTATAGAATTGATGAAGCTGGACATATCAGGATACTGGAACATAGAGTTTTTAATATATTAATATATATATATATATATAGGACACTACACAATAAGAATAGGAAACAGATTACACAACATAGCTAGTCCATCAGTACAGGTTACACAATATATAACACTAAGTAGTTCCATTTCACAGCTCAAACTAACACTAGCACAATAACATGAGCTTCTTTTATTTCTTCCAACTGGGTATCGGAGCAGACTTGCTGCTATGCTATGAGAGTTAATTCAACACATGACATGTCTTCAGCATTTGGTTCAGCTTCCCGCTAAGGTGAAGTGACATGACTTCGTTTGTGGACCCCACAAGTTTTCCTCCAATGAACACGACTGGTATAGGAGCACTGGATACCAGCCTCGTTAAAGCTCTCTCCATTTCCCTCCCTTCCGGATCTTGATCTATCTCATAAATCACAGGGTTGACCTTAAGTTCCTGAAATAGAATTTTGACTGCATAACATAAACAGCAGGAGCTCTTGCTGAATATCACCACCCCCTTGTCTGCGGCCAATCTTGTTACCTTGTCCATATTTGAATTTTTACTCTTTTAAAGATGTAGTAAACTAGTGAAGTAATATAGGAAAGAAATATTGAAGTTAAATTTTTTGCTTAAAATTCCAAAACCATCAGACCAAATCCAACTGAATTTGATCCAATGGTTATATGGAAGCAAGCACGAGGGATTTGAAGCTTGGGGTTGTTTGAAATTTATGTCCTTTTGCAAGAGTATTTATAGGGACATGAAGTTATGGACTATGGAATACTTTCTCGGTGAAGAGAGAGCAGTCAAAAGAGGTTCTCTTTACAGATGCCCCCTAAAAACTAGTAAAGGTACTTTAAGGATGAGTGCTACTGTGTTTCTAACGGGCCGAACAAGTTGACAGATTCAATTAACTTCTACATATATGTCACTTATTTTCCTAATTATACCATTTGATTTGTGCAATTGTTAGTATAATCCTTCATAAAGGCCCATTAATTTGTAACGACATTTTAGTGCTGAGATTGATGCTATTGTTTGTGACAGACGTGCACTGCTTATTGACCGTGTCTTTCTACTTTTGCAGATTCCATGGAAACAGAATATCACAATGACAAACACAATGAAAGCAGAAAATTCTTCAATCCCGTCAATTTATACCAGATTCTCACAATCAATACACTCATTTTAAATCATGGCAAAGAAAAGTCTAAGACACCAACTTGCTTGATTGATGGTTCCATCTAAAATGTGGGCACAAATGCGTGGCTCTGATTGATATAACAGCATTTGTGCATGTTTTGAGCACTGGGACTTATTACAAGTGTGACGAGCAAGCAGAGTTGCACAAAATATGTATAAGGAGCCATAGCTTCTTCCCTCACTAAGTAAAGTAAAGTAACTTACCTCTCATTTCTTACTTTGTATAGCATTTGCATTTCAAATGGTCATTTGCATGTTCCTTTTACATATGAATTAAATACCTGGACGGGCAGGTCCCTTACTATGTGAGGGAGAGACCAAGACCCCCATCCCCTCCCAACTGACCCACAGTGGGACTAACTTCTACAACCTAGAGGCAGCAAGAACCAGACTTCCACAAGACCAAAGGCTGGGTATGATGTTAGCTCTATTAAAATAAAAAAGCTTGAATATATATGTATATGAAGATAGAGATAGATAGGAATACAAGAAAAGCATGGCATTGACAGTTTTGCCCCTCCATTAGTATCTTTTAGGATGCGACTCCTTTCAAGCCTGAAACTTGAGAGTCCAATCCTATCGTTTATCATTCTGCAGTGTTTGTGTTTGTGTATTTATTAATACTCTGTTACACCAAAAAAGCCCATATTAAATGGCAGAGCCAAAAAGAGATTAAGATAAGTAAATAAGCGTTAGTATGATGATATTTCCATACGAGACTATCTTTGTCATTCTTCCAAATGGCCTGTAGAGAGAGAATCTCTATGTAGTGTAATATAAAATGGATATATTCTGTTTTAGGTTCGTTTGCTCTGATGAGTCATCAATATTCAATATCATCGAGTCAATTGCATGCATCAAACTTTATTCTATCCTAGCGCACGTTACGAAAGCAGATTTCCATGCATGCAGATTATATTCCCTACAGGTAAACTTCTGCACAAGTATGCTGCCTAATCACATCATCTCATCCATCTCTAAGAAGTAAGAAGGGAAAGTGAACAACCCAGTTTAGTCGGTGGTTTTTTAAGGGTAAATCCAAAATAAACTTACTAAGCAGAACCTGTGAAAAAGTTATTGTGTGCACCACTTACTATGCATACAAGAAGTATGCTAGCTCTACTATTGGGGTGCTGCCACATAAGCTAAAACATGGAAAGCTTACCTTAATGATGCAAGTGAACTTGAGGAAGAACTAAATCATGATTTCACAGGTATATAAGTGTATGTGGGACCCCACTTTAAGATCTAAAGATATAGATTTCTCTAAAAATGCACTAGCATTTCAAGTGATGACTCACTGTACGTAAGAGTCACTTAGAGTACTAAATTTGGAGACCAAACATTTTTTGGAAGCCGAACATAAACGTTTTGTCTGAAGGACTGGCTAAAAGTGTTGCGCTTTGTTTGAAAACTAAGCAGTGTTTTCTTTTTCCTAAACACTTGGGAACAAGTTATGATCATGTGATTACGCTAGGTACTTTATTTGTACAATGTAGAGTTAGAAAAACACAACGAAAAAAGAAAGTTAAACCCTTGATACAACGTTGTTTTCAACGTAGTATCAGAGCATTTTTCTTTCTTTCCCAACCATATTGAACACCAAAAAAAGGTCAGTTGGACTTGCTATTTTGATCATAGTATGGTACAGTACAGTATAGCTATGGCTAGAACCATATGGCCTTTGCATCAAGGAGCATTTGTCTGAGATTGCCATTGACGTGGAGAGAAATGATATCTTTAGCCGAGCCGACAAGTTTTCCTCCGATGAAAACGGCCGGAAGGGAAGGACTACAGCCTAATCCTCTTAAGGCACACTCCATTTCTCTGCCATTTGGATCACGATCCAGCTCATGAATGGCTGGGCTTGCTCCAAGCTCATAAAACAGCGTCTTCACACTATGGCATATGCAACATGAACTCTTCGTAAATATCACTGCCGCTTTCTCTGACGCCAAGTTCTTCACTCTATCCATGTTAGTTTACGTATGATTAAGTACTTCACCCAACTGATCGAATACAGATTTCGTCTTCTTCTTCTTCTCCTTCTCCTCCTCCTCCTCCTCCTTCTTCTTCTTCTTTGATTGATTGCTTAAACTGTGGTGGTTTTTAGTTGCATGCAAGGTGGGGTATTTATAGTGGTGAGGGTTTGAATTGTTTAATGGATTAAACGAACAAAAAGTTATTTGAAAAAAAGTTGAAATTCTTTGAAGATATATGTATGGATAAGAAAAAGAAGAAAAAAAAAATGCCTTTTCTCCTGCGGATCATGATGATGATGATCATCACTTTGATTTGATTTTGACTTTTTCCCCCCCTTCAATTTTCTTGTGATAGAAACAAGTTGCACACATGGCATCACTCTCCTGAATGGGAATCATAAAGTGAATCCAAAATCTAAATAATGTATACAAGTGTAAGTGGCTTGATGTGTGTCCGTACATGTTAAGAACAGTGTTGGAATAAAGAAGGAATGTTTTGTATTAAAAAATTCAACGAAAAAGCATGCCACTTTCGGCATTAATTGGTCTGAAGCATCAAGAACATAGTGTATATATATAATATATATTTATATATTAAGATCTAGATGTACGTAGGTAAGATAGGTAGAGGAGTGGTGATCGATAAGGGAGACATGGAGAATGGTATCTTGAAATTATAAAAAACGAAAAGAATTCCATTTGCGTAGAATAAGTTTACATTTGGAAAAGAAGAAGAAGGTCAGAGGGTTGAATAATCCGACTTGTCCTATGATAACTCATATATCTCTCTCTAAATATCGTATATTATATATATTTATGTTTACATAAAATCTTGCCATCTGGCAATATTTCAAATAATTTAAAAAAAAAAAGGAAAAAAAAAAGGCATGATGTTATCTAAGTAACTTTTTTTTTCTTCTCTTTTTGAAATCCGAAGAACTCCTCTACACATTTTCGACTGCAGATTCATAAGAACGGTTGGACCCTATTCATTTGAAATACTAGATTATAAGTAGAAGGCACCATTAGATTAAAATCAAACCCCCTAAACGATCTTCTACTGAAGAGTTTAAAATCATTTATTTATATATATATATATATATATATATATATATATATAAAGAGAGAGAGAGGCGAAAAAGAAAACGTGAGGTTGTATACTGGTGTATAACCTTTGTATATACGTAGTCATTGATATGATCACCGACTGATCCAGAGAAAGATATAAAAAGATATAATAAGAGAAGGGATCATTTTTTTTATTTTTTTTTATTATTATTTTTTTGTCTCCTTATAGGTCAATTTGATTAGGGTATTGCTAGATATGAAAATTTGTGGTGTTTTTTTTTTTTTTTTTATAAATATTATATACGAAGGGTATATATATCTATTGTTAAATTCGTTATGATCACGTCGATCCAATTGATGAGGAACCTTCTAGGTTGGCTAGCTAAGTAGCCACTGCCCTAAGGAATAAATGCATCTTCTGGTAGTTTGTTCTGCATGATCTTCACACGTCGAATGCCAATTGCATACTTCTCAGATAATATTCTTCCTGTTTTCTCTGATTTGATTGTGAGATCTCAATCATTGTGTATATATATGACTGGACTGTTTATATATATATATATATATATATATATATATATATATATATACGTATATGTAGTAGGCATATATCATTTATTTTGTATATGCATGCGTGCATCATCAACGTTCGTGTGTATAATAGAATTTTATGTGTATAGTTGTTTATCAATCTTGATTTGAAATAATATAATATATTATAAAAAATTTATGTAAGTTTATTTAATATGTAAATTAATAATTTTATAAATATATATATAATTTATAGTTTAATTATAAAATCTTCTTAAAATATAATCCAATAATTAATTATTTTAAAAAAATTAGTGGCGGAACCACCCCAGCCAGCTCCAAGCGGCTGCCCAGGCTGGTTGGCCGGAAAAAAAAAACTGTATATATTAGTCGAGAACCCTGGTCGTGAAATACATCTTGGCTTGGTGGCGCGGAAATATAATATGATTTTCCTCAATTTAATAAATAATATTTATAATTATTATGAATTGAAGTTCGTCGAGCTCATTTTTACTTTTGGTTCCACCACCATTTGAAATTAATATCAACTTGGATCTCATTTATAATTTTTCTTAACTTAAAAGTTTCAGTGTGATTTTCCCATACTGCAGTAAAAAATTATTTAATGTCATCACTGTTTTAAGAATTTCTTTTCGCGAAACACGATCCATAGTAAAACTATTTTCGACCTTTTACTTAGAATTTGGAATTTACATTACTAATATTAGAATATAGTTGACTTTAATTCTATAGGCCAAAGGCTGCATCATTGATTAGTCAATTAGCTAGAGACAATGTCAGCTACTGTACTATGAGAATTAAGGAAGATGGAGAATGATAGAGATGAGGACAGACATGCCTGCATGCACGATCAATCCTTAGCTACCTCCCATCGGACCATCTCATGCATGCAACTATCAGTGAGTGGGATATTCCTGTTTTTAATATGGATCGTAACTGCATGCAACTATTAGCTACCTCCCGAAATTTGGTAATTTAAAAAAATAAAATAAAATAAAAAATCTTAGTAAAAAGGCTCGTAAAAAGTAAAAAATATTTCAAATTTACAAGCCTCTAAAAATTTTAGGAAATTTAGTTATATCTGGATATAAAATGAGACCATTTTAACCGATTCCTAAAGGATATCTTTCCCATTCATTCATCTATTACTAATTGCACCATTAGAGACACCTCGGGTGTGCTAATGGAACTTCAAATTTTTATTTTATTGTCATTATATATATATATATATTAATTTTTCTACCCATATTTTGAGATTATTATATAAATGTAATTTTGTTATAAATATATAATTTTAAGTAAATTAAATAATTTTTATTTATTAAAAATTAATTAAATAATAGTTATTTTGATTTGTGTCTAAATTTATTAAGTGGTTTGATAATGTTTTAAAGAGATTTATCATATATAAAGAAATTAAAATATCTTTTGTCAATAATAAAAATAATAATGAGAATAATAATCGGATAATTAATTTTTTTTTAATTAAAAATTTTGTTTTTGAAATTGGTGTATTTTAAAATTTTTTATTATAAAATATGAGACGTAAGTAAACTTATTATTGAAAATTTAAAATTGATAAGAGTAAACTAATTTGTTCTTAAAAAAATATGATGATAATTAATAATTTATATTTAATATCAAATTAATTATTAAATGATGATATTTTAATAAGTTTAATTATAAATTATAGAATGAGAATATTTTAAGAATTGTCAACTTTGGTCCATATATCATTACTATCACCCCATCTCCCCGGCCCTCCCCTCCCCTCTCCCCCTCAAACAAAAGCTAACATAAGGACATAAACACTCAATTCGATCGCCAAATCACAACAGTATGTATTGAACTTAGAGATCTTCATACAATAACACATGATCAGTGAATTCAAAAGGGCTATAAATACAAGACTAATGCCAGTTGCAGTACAAGTATGAAGAAGGGAAGAAACATTAGAGATTTGTATGAATCAAGAATTTTGAAGGGTTCTAACCCGAGCGGTTATTTCCCTCACTTGGCTCCTTAAACGCTCCGGATTACAAAAGAAATCCACGAAAACCCGTCTTTGAAGCCCAACCTCCTGAGAATGATGTTTTACAATCTGCAGTCCAAGATCATAGAATTTCAGCTCGCAAAAGTAAAGAAAATAAGTTTCAAAACTAGGCAAATTTTCTGAATTACATCCGAGATTTCTTACCTCGTTCTTTTTACAGTGCTCGAGTGTCACTTCTTCAACAGCAGACGATAGTTTGACATTTATTTTTTCCATCTCGTCCAGCTCTTTCATTAATGGCTGAAAGGGGTTATAATTTTAATTTAAAGGGGATGTAAGGGGAAAAAAAATTGGAAACCCTAGGAAAAAGAGTTATCAAGGTGAAAATGTACCCTTGGAGTGAGAATTGGCTGTGCAGTAGTGGAAGAAGCAAATAGTAATTGCTGCAAACTTTGAATAAGAGTGCACCTAACACAAAAAAAATAAAAATAAATAAATACCTGATTAATTTTTCATTTTATTTGAACCACATGGTAAGTTGGGTGTAGAGTGAAGGGTAAGTTGTTGAAAACTTAAATGAAGATTGTGAGGGAAGAATCTTAGAGCTTGAATCATGCGATGATATGTGGAAAATCCGCATAGCTTGAAAAACTAATATCCATGTAGCCGACCTCGAAAACATTAGGAATGGGCTTAGAGGATGAGTTGATGATGAGGATGATTTAAACCACATGGATTCAATTCTTATGACATTATATATAGGTCAATTGCATTTATATTAATGAAAGGGTTCAATAGCATTAACTCACAGCTCGTTGATGCATCTATTCCTGTCTTCTGGAAGGGAATTCTCAAGATCAGACTGAAGGGTGGTTAGGTCTCCATGAAGACTAGATATCTGCTGAATAATGCCTGGAGCCGACACATATGTCGATATACCAACTTGAACATCTGAGAAGAAGGAAAAACGATTTAAGCTAAAATTCTAATCTGTATATGCTTTTACAGAACGTATTTACTTGGAATGAAAGTGGGGTCCTTACTGGACTGAATACTTAAAAGATCTCTAACACTATGCAGAAGATTATCTCTATCATCTACTGCTCCTTGTTCTTGTACATCAGATGCAGCTTGGATGAGAGCCAGGCAACGACCCTACAATAAAAAATTATAATCATTGATCACTAGAGGAGAGTTCTCTTTCCAATTTATTTTTTCACATTCTTCTTATATCACAGAGCTATTCAGGTTTGGATCAAAGGCTCAAAAAATGAACTCGTTAAGAAATCCAAATTTGAAGTCAGAAATTACAAAATATAAATTGGGAGTATAAATACCACTCGGCCTTTGGTTGCTGACAAGTATGCTTCCAGTTCTGATTCAATAACTTTAAGCAACGAATAAGCCCCAAGCATATTTTTCTTTTCCAATTGGCAAGCTAATTTTAGGAACTGATGCCTTGCAAGCTGATTAATCAAATGATTGATGAACTGAGGAAACAAATTAAGAATGTCAGTAATAGGTACAAAGGCAGGATTCATTCACATTCATAAAGATAATCAACTCTCAAGTTTCTAGCGCCATGCGACAAATTATGTTGGAAATCACAACCCACCTAACAAGAAATCCTTTTCTTTTCAGGGAATTAAAGCTCAAATAGGTTAACTTAGAGATTAAAAAACACAAGAAAAGATGCCCAAAAAAATAGAAAAGAGCCGAGTTGAAGATTAATATAAATAAAAACCATACTGCTTTTTGTCGATTAATATAGAACTCTTGGCGCATGACCTTCAAGTCATAGTCACCTACAAATTCGTGAAGCTAAATTGTGTTAATATTTCACAAAACAGTAATCATAAGAGAAAATGCAGAAAAGGAGAAGTTTAACATCTTGCCTATGACATGCTGGTAGGAAGTAAAGTTACCAATATGTACCTTGCAAAATGTATGTGTCTTGGAGTTGAGCCAACTCCCAACAAAGATCTGGAATTGTCTGCAAACGAAGGAAACTTAGGTCAGACCTAACCCATATATATAACAAAATTTCAATTATTGATAGCTAACCAAATTCAATTTTCCAAGTTTTTGGAACATATCTAAATAAAAGGAAAGAAACGTGGGTAACAGAGATCCAAGCATAGAAATTAAAAACTAGACCTCGGATAATAACTTTTCTTCTTTTTGATAAAGATTTGAAAGTTCTCCCATCAATTCAGAATGCTTTCTCCTGAAAGTAGCACATGATACTAATTACAAAGAAAGAAAATTAAAAGCAAAAACCGAGACTTGAAAAGAGTCCATGCATGTAGAAGTCAGAAGTACATTTATACAAACCAGCTAAGACTAACTCTACTGTGGAACAGCAGGTTCTTTTACTGAAGACTCAACATGGAATAGCTATCGATCTATTGAAGATTGATGATAAGCATTTGGATCTAGGTTGACTATAAGACAAATATCAGATATCTTCACATTTTATCACATGATGTGCTATTTTGACTCTAATATTCTGAATAAGTATTGCCTATTGGATTCTATGTTCTAACAGAGGCATCGAAATAAGTATACCTCAAGTTCTACAGAACCTAACAGGTGGAAGGTATAAAGTTACAAGAACTTTAACTTTAATCTAAAATCAGAAAATCACTTTGATTCAACGGGGAAACACATTTATTATTTTTACTCTTGAAGGATGTCTATTACTCAAGATCTAGATTGTTGACAAAACAACAAATATATAAAGCAAAAATTTAAGTGCTTGAATCTTGACCTCAAAGAATGAAGATCAAGATGAATATGAGCTTCATCTGATGTTACTTGAGACTTAAGGGCCATAAGAATAGCTTGCTGCTTGGCATTTTCTACTTGTGCCTCAACCCATTGTCTTTCACTGGTCCCAAATCTGTCAAATTAGTGAAGACGGTTGTCAGCAAAAAAGGAGAAGAATATTACATAGCCAGCGGTATCCCTCCTTTTTCTCGTTTCTGTTACAAGATTTTAGAAAACAACACTAAACTTTTATCACTTTGACAAATAACAAAGACCATAACCCTCATATGCAGGAGCTTTCTCAAATAGGTAATGGCTATAATGAGGACAGCTATTTGTAGAATGATGACCTAGCCAGCTGAGACCATACGAGCAGTTCTTTCTCAATGCCTTAGGAAACAAAACAATTCTAAACTCGCCAATCTCAAGAAAGAGAGGTAGCAAGCTCACTCAGCCACATGATACAAAACTCAATATCTATTATCCTTTCTTGCCAATTAACTAAATAGAAGCAGTGTGCTGCTTTGTAAGAGAAGCTAGTAATATGTAAGGTTACAACTACTTGGTAAAAGAAGCTGGTGGTATGTAATGTTAAGGAGTATGAAGCACCCACATAGAACGTAGCCGTTGCAACTCAGAGACACGTTGATGATGTGATGTTTTTAAGTCTGTATCAAACAAAAATCAGGTAAAACATGTCAATATATAGATACTCCAATATACCAAATAACTCAACCAAAGTGCATGAAAGTTTCAGTTTGCTTCCACATTCCTTCCGTTAACTCTCTTGTTGACTAACCCTTTTTCCAATTTTTTTTTCTTTTCTTTTTCATTTCTAGGCCCCACTCCTCAACATAGAAAAAAAGTGTCACAGGGCACAACACCCAGTGAAAGCATCCAGCTGATTTTAAATTTTGGAAACACTTTTGCTAACTTTTTTATACTGAATAGCTTCAAAATTCTAGGTATTCCTTTTCTAACCCAACTAAGAACCCCATTGAGATTTCAGAAGAAGCGTCTCAAGGCACAATGATGCTTACCTCTCACTAAGACATTTGAGATGTCATCAAGACTCACCCACGAACATTTAGATTTTCCCTCTTCTGCAACTAGTCGGAAAGGACCCTAATGACAACAGCAAATATAAGACCATCTAAAGTTAAAATCACTTTATGATACATTAAAATCTTTGAAGATATGAAAATCAATGTAGTTGACTGACATCGAAAATGCATGATGGGTTGTAAACATCCATGAAAAAAAAGGATAATCCCACCACAAAACAATAACAAGCTAATCTGCCCCCCAAAAAATTAGATAATTAATATATATTTTTACACATACACATACAAATACTAGTTTCATGGTCGCTGAGTTGCGTCAAAATGTTATCTCAATATATATATATATATACATATACACACAAATACTAGTTTGATGGTTGCTGAATTGCATCAAAATGTTAACTATCTCAATACCGTGTCCAGTTGTTTGGAAAACCACTGATTTAGCTCCTGTATACAAGATGAATCCCCAACCAGGTATGGGTGAAAGTCAGAGTAAGCTAAATATATGCCATCCTCTGCAAGTTAGATAATGCAAACTTTTAGAGAGAAAAAAAAAATCCCTTACATGTGAACAAGAATCAATCGCATACTATGATAATGGTAGACGAGAAATTCTTGTATGCACCATGGGCATTGCCACATGGCACGACAAGAATGATCTTAATCACAAATGTCACTTTCAATGTGATGTATGAAAGTGACGTTTGTGGTTAAGATCATAGTCATTGTGCCACGTGGCAATGCACATGATGCATGCAAGAATCTCTCCTTCCGGAATTCAACAGAGTTGAAAAAATCCATCTATAATTGGCTAGTAAAATGACTTGAAGACCCAAAAGGTGATAGGTGTATGCTGATGAAAAGAATAAAGCTCACACTTCTATCATCTAATTGCTTTAATCTTTAGAATTTAATATTATGTAATATGAGGCAGACAGATATTGGAGCTCAAGTATGAAACTTTATTAACATTTTGAGAATGTCAATACAAGATGTTGTTCTAGAATAAAATCCCCTTGAGAAAAAATATTTATACAAAGCATGAAGTGAAAACATACCGTCGCCAGAATGATAATGTGCCAACTCCTGTGCTGTAGATGCGATCCTTCCCAGAACTGCATTCATCTAAATTACAATAAAGACTCAAGAAATTTCTTGAATGACCAAGCACAGGACAAATTGCTAGATACCCTCATGAAAAAAATGGATAACTATCTCTTAAAATACCTGCAAATTCCTGGCGGAAAGACTATCATCTATGATTGTAAGGTGCCCATTGACAGTAGATGTTGCAGAGACTCTAGCTCTCCTCCCTTGGATCAAAATGGAAGCCTGGCTGCTAAGCATATCGAATTGTGACTGAAGACGCCTAAGTTGTCTTTGTAACTGTAAGGCTTCATTTTTAAATGCAGCTGTTGCATCCCTAAAGATGGAATATCATGAGCTCGATATAAAGTATGTAAGAACATATCGTATTAGGCAATAAAAATTCGATGAAGAAATTCAATTGAAGGAACTTTTAAATACACCTCCATCATTTGAAATTTAATCAAATCCAATCAGAACTCATAGAAGTGTGCTCATTCCAAGTCAATTTTACTTGCAACAAGGGCAAGAAAAATATATATATATCAGGATTTTACCTAATATCTTTCAATCCTTCTTCAGCTCCGAAAACAGCCTCTTGGTTGCCTCTCCTGGCCGAAAAAGCCGAAATGCTGTCATAAGCAAAATCCAAATCCTCTCCCTGTTTGATTCAATGATCCCCTCGATTAGCATTCATATGATGAAATTCTCACCGAATTTTTTCTTCTTCATAATCATCTCCTTATTGAACCAAAGAAAAACAAACTGTTGGGAATTTCATTTTACCTCAAGTAGCTTCCCTTCGTCCAGAAATTGCTCAAACCTGGAATTAATGATCCAAAACAAAAAATAGAGAACGATAAATTGAAAATTACAGGAAAAAAGAAAAATAGGTGAAGCAGGGGAAGAAGAAGAAGAAGAAAGGGGGGAACTGACTGGGAAATCTCGGAGAGGGAGAGAACGTTGGAAGGGCGAAGGCTGGAGCAAACCCAGTCGAGAATGAGTCGAGCGTCGTCGTATTGAAACGGCCATTCGAAGCTATCTGGATCCAATCCTTCTGCTCCTTCGTAACCTAACTCCACCATCAACGCACAAAGCTTTGCCCCACTCATTCTTCTCTCCTCTGCGACTCCCTCTCTCTCTCCCCCCTTTCTTCTTTTTCCCACTCTATTTCTCTCTCCTCTGTTTTTTTAAAATACAAGCAAAATAACTCTTCAGGTTGCTCAGACGTCGTCGCTTTGGTTATATTCTGAACCCAAGTATATATAACTACCCAAACGGGAAAGAGTACCGGCCGAAAACGCACAGACGTTAAAGCAAAGGAGTGACTCCGGCCAAAACGATGGAAGAAGAAGAAGGCGTCTCTGCTCCACCACTTGCTCCAAAGAAGGAGGACGTGGGAAACCTGCAACACGGGTAATAAGAGTTTGATCTTCTTGCTTCAGTTATTGTAATTGTTTTTGTTGTTGTTTTGTGGGTTATGTTTTGATTTGAATGTCCTTAGTTGCGAGCATTATAGGAGACGCTGCAAAATCCGAGCTCCATGTTGTGACCAGATCTTTCCCTGCCGCCATTGCCACAACAAGGCAACGGTATCTCTTTCGCTTTTTATTGGGTGTATTTAAGGACTACTCTTGGAATTGTTGATGTATGAACACTAAAATTTTGGATGATAAACTAATACTGCACAAATTGGAGTAATTTTCTAAATGGGTATATGTATACAAGAATATATTTTCTCTCTTTTCAATGAAATTTTAGAGCTTGCTGAGCAATCCGAAAGATAGTCACGGACTGGTGAGGCAAGATGTCAAACAAGTATGTTAAGACTGATCTTCTTACAAATTTATTCATGTAGTTATCTTAACTTTATTTGTCATCATGCTTTTTTTTTTTCCTTTTCTTCCTTGTCTACTAGGTTATCTGTTCAATTTGCAATATGGAGCAACAGGTTCGGACTGGTTATTTTTTGTCTATATTTGGTTATATTTAATGAGAACGTATGAGGTTTTGAAATCTAAATACTCTTTGTTGTCTAATTTCAGGTTGCTCAGGTTTGTTGTAAATGTGAGGCAAATATGGGAGAATTTGCAACATTTGCAGATTCTATGATGGTGAGGTAAGAATAAGATAATTTACTTTTGATCAATCATAATTTACTTTTGATCAATCAGATGTCTATGTTCTATGAGGTGCTGGATCATATATAGGTTTGAGGCATTAGTATAATAGTTATTGGTCTTGATGCAGACAGAGAGAGGGCAGTATCATTGTGCTGAATGCGGGATTTGTAGGTTAGTCGAGCATATCATGACATGTTTTGTTCAATAAAAAAATAATAATAATAATCAAACCACCCCTTTGTATTTTCTCAGGTAGTTATCTCTATCAAGTATCAGTTCTCAATCGTGATCGAGAAAACTTCTTCCACTGTCAAAAATGCAGTACGATATCGAAAAAACCTTTTTTGCTTTCTAATAAACCACCACTTAAAAATGGTTTTTTTTTTAATTTTATGGCAACCGTTTCTATGGGTTGCATGTTTGCTTTTTTTGCGAGCTTGGGTTCTTGCTATGCAATCACACTGCTTAATAACCACGTATGTGTTGAAAATTCGATGAAAAATTGCTGTCCGATCTGCTACGAGGTTTCTGTTTTACATTTAGTCCTCTAAAATTTCTTAATGTAAATGTTGGAGTTTTGAGTTCTAATAACTTTTGACTGATATTATTTTCAGTACCTTTTTGACTCAGTTGATGTATCAAAGGGTGATGCCTTGTGACCATACGATCCATTTCAAATGATCAAGTGCGATGGAAACTTAGAGCCTGTAAATCGTTTTAGCCTCACAACTTTTTTAACATGTTCATTTATTTATTCGAGTTTCAATTTAAATTTGATGCCTAATATTCTCCAGTTTTTTATGTTACTCAGATACCGATGTCCCATCTGCTCCAAGACGGTTATGGATATGTCTAGATATTGGGCTCAGTTAGAAGTGGAGGTTCGGAGTTTTGCTTTTAATTTTCATTCTCACTCACATTTATCTTATATTAGTTTAAATAAAGGCGTGTTTTCTTACCAGTTTAGAAACCTGGATAGATATTTGTTGAATTAAATTTGAAATGTTGTTGGCCCTTAATATTGTTGAAAACATTCTACTTTCAGAGATCGAGCACAATACCATGCCGGAGGAATATCGTTATCAGGTTTGGTTATTCTTTATTAGTCTTATCTGCTTTCAAAACAGAATCCATTTATTCTCCATAATCACTTATCCTGTAAAAAACATGTTGATACTGTGTAATGATTGCAGCAATACTATCCAGGTTTCGAGTGCAGTCACTTTATGGGGCATAAGTGCAGTCAATGCAATTCATATAACACCCGCCAGATTTCGAGTTCGACGTGAACATGCGATGCTGACCAGCGAATTTGGTGAATCGATATTACATACCTGCAATTCAACCTTGTCGAGTCCGATTTGCATATATATCTATATATATAAATTTGCAAGTTTCCAAACCCAAATATCTCCTCTCTTATGTCATTTTTCAAACCATAAAATGCTTTGCATGTTTAAGAGGAACGAAGGAAGAGTTGAATTTGCTAGTAGGTAGCATGATGGGAAGATATTATGTCATTTTAATAGCGTACTTGGAGCTTATCCATTTAGTGAGCTTGTCCATTGAAGAGGAAAGTTGAATTTGCTATTAGTCCATTCATATAGTATTACCAAATGAGAAATTTTTTGGTGTATCATATCTTAAGGTGGAACGATCTATGTCTATGTCAACTGCACGTATCAACTTCATATTGTCGGATACTTTATTACAAATAACATACTATCCATTATGATTATATATGATGTTTTTGTATAGTTGGATCATTGTATTTTTAGTGTTACTGTAATAAATGTGCCACACCAACCATCTATAAAACATATTTACTATCAACCAAACCAACATTTACTAACCAGAGTTCCACATTCATCAACCCTTCCTACCTAGATATTTAAATTAAAAAAAAAAAAACATAATTATAATCCAAGTTTCAAAGGCAGTCGATTAATGTGTAAGTAATAATAATTAACCCTAAGGAGACAAAGTAACCATGATGAATTCCCACTTAATCAGTGTTACTGTAGAGGTTGAAAACAGAGTGCACGACCAGCCAAAGAAACACAAGTGATCCAAGCAAAGACAATGCGAATGAGGCAGCAAAATGATGACAGTAGCCTTCAAAAAAATTGCAGACCTTCCTCCATTCCATGTGTGAGTTCCCATCCTTGGCTATGATCCCAACTCCAGCTGCTGCTCCATCAGCAGAAAACAGCAGCCCCATTACAATCAGGTCCAGCACTATCAGCACCATATTACTAACATTCTCATTGCCTATTCTGCCTCCTTTGCTCCCTGCCATTGTGTATATGAGCGACACTGCTGCATATGAACTTGCTATTGCATTTGTCACCAAGAAGTACCTAAACACATCAGTTTTAACTGATCGTCAGTTTACTATAATACCAACCGAGATCGAGCTCGCTCGCTCGCTCGATATTTAAACATACCTGGAAGAAGAGACGTAATGCCAGTCAGCAGTGGCATAAAAGTGCAGGGGAGGCAAGGTGTCAAGAAAGGTGATGGCAACGATCTTAGACTCCTTATCAAAGCCCACAACAAGAGCAGCAACAAGAGTGGAAGCAAAGCCTAACAAACGAAGCAACATGTCGTAAAATCTTAGTCTGATTATACTATTGCTACTGCTAGTCTCTACTTTCTTCACCACTGCATCCATGCCACCCGGCTTATACTGCTCATCGCGGTGACTATTGTTACTACTATTCTCCATTTTTTAGTGTTTATGTTAAAGAGAAACAGATGAAGAGAGCAGCTTTAAATAAATTGGGTAAAGGGGGGAGGGGTACGTAATGGGGTAGTAGATGGGGTTTTTAATAGCATTCATTCCTTTGGGACAAGTAAGTACGTAATTAGGGGTAGGGGTACCTAATGGATCCAATCTCAAGTGAATTCCAGAGGAGTTGAATGAGACTTACATTTAATACACAAGTATAGTTAGCAGCGGGTTGTGTGGGCCTGTTTCGATTTTTGAGCTGATTGGGTTAAACTTAAGCGGCCTACTAGAGTCCTTGTATATTTCTTCTTGAGAATTCAAACTAACTCCCAAGAGTATTTTGTTTGATAATCGATCAAGAAGATATTTAAAATCTATTTACTTATTTTAATTAGTTTTGAATTGAAAAACTATAGGATATGTATTAAAGAAGGAGCCTATAGTAACTCACTTATTATCTTATGTAATTCTTACGGTTATTTATATTAACTTTAGTTTACGAGTTTAAAAATGATGTCATATATATATGAGGAAAAACGTATTGAGTCCACGTTGAGAAGGTTTCTCAACTGGCTTAGAAATAGTATGTGCGTACATATTTACTTTACGTCGCTTATATAACCATTCACATGTTAAGTCCAAAAATCATATTATAAATAAGAAGAAATACTGAGAACATCATATTATATTAGGAGCATGTAGTTTGATATAAGTTGACAACTTGAACGGTTTCGAGTAGTTCGATAGGGAATGCATGAGTGATTAGTTAGACTAATTAGATGTTAGGAATTCAGGTAAATGTCACTTGCATCACAATTAATGAATGTAGTCTTCTTAACTATGGAGTACCTGATCAAGGGAGAGATATGGTAATAAAAAGGACAAAAGAGTAGTGTGTACTAAATCGTTAATTGTGTGTGGCAACTGATTATAAGATAGAAAGCGTTCTAAAAACAACTAATCAATGTCCGCATATACCATACCGATGAGACCCAACTTGGTCTCATGACTTTGTCTTATTATTGCCCTACTTGATAACTATGTTTACTTATGGATAAAGTACAACCATTACGGTTGAATGAAATCCTATATCGAAATCCTAGCTCTGCCACCGTATAGGCCACTATTCTCAATTTACCCTGAAATGGATACCAAATAGTGCACTAGGATCATTACGATTTTTGAATTTTTAGGAGTGAAAACCAAACATACATGTCAAGGGGAAAAAAATCCCCTCCTAATGGAAGGAAGCCATGTGTCGACAAAGTTCAAACTACCAAGAACAAAACGAAAAGTAAGTCTCGTCAAAGTATGATGAAGGAAACAAAGTCAACATGTTAGTAAAACGAGGTTGAGGAGCTTTGGGGTACTGGGCAAGCTGAGGAGTTGAATGTTGAGGATAGCAGAGACTCAGGCGAATTGAACACATATTGACTCCCAACTAAGGCAAAAGAAAGGAGAAGCTTCTCGAAAAAAGAGGGGTAATTAAGGGATTTCCCTCCCTACACACAACAAAATGGAAGGATCATGGGAGGGAAAAAGTGAGAGCAAATCCTTGACGTGTTCGAGAATAAGGAGGGCAAAGGAAAAATTACACTTGAAGGACAGTTATGCATCTCTCCAACGAGAATGCAAACACGTGAAAAGAGTCCAGAGTCTACTCTTCACCAAGTGAGTATAAAAGGAACAACTAAGCACTACAAGAAGGGTAACGCGCTTTCGGCGATTGATTGTAAATTTTGAAAGAACAGTTAAACTTATAATATCATTAAATAAGTTTAAAGTATAATTTCAAACATTATGTAAAAGGTTTAAATTCGGACCAAACTCAAAAAATCACCGTACCTAACCGCATTGACAACTCTTAGGGGTTAGAAACCATGTTTCATGTTATCAACAAGCTACAATCGAGAATATTGTCAAGTGATATGACATTACGTTCGAATGAATAGCAAATGGGGCTTAACATTTCCTCCCAAAATTGCTAAGACACAAACATCGATCAAATAAAGCGTTACGTTCCATTACCCTCTCGATCTAATAAAGCATTTATTATTTTATTTTATTTTTTCCAAGGAGTGGATAAGGAATTTTAAAGGGGGCAAAAGGGTTACACCGAAATAGAGCAAAAGGAAAATCAAACGTATGTATTTACCTATCATATATATGTGTGCATGCGGTTAGCTAGCTAGAATGAAACTACACCGTTTATTTCTTTTTCTTTTTTCTTATGGGCAACTACATAAAACCAAATTAAGAGCACCAATAATAAATGAAATAGATAATTATTTTCATGATGTGACATATTTTTATTGATGAATTAAGTTTATAGTTCAAGATAATAAATTGGAAAGTGACTTTTAATTAATTGAATATATATATATATATATATATATATATATATATGAAACAATTAAGGTAGAAAGTCAAAGGAAGTTTGGTTCGTGATGGTTAATTTGTACTAATTTTTTAGTACAACATTCTATAGAAGGATATAAGTATTAGTGCAGCATTGTACATGTTTATGGAAATCTGGTAATGTGACTATGCGTGTTTCTCAATTTGAACATGTTCATGTTTTGATGTGGTAATTAAGTAGTAAACTTTATGACTTCAACTTAAGAGTGTAAGAAATATGTTCTTGGATAATGATCATATGGGGAGTTCGGCGAAACTGTATATGATTTCAATTTTGTTTAAACATCTATGCAAGTGTCATATTAATTAGGAAAAACGTAAGTATTTTTTTCGAGTGATTACATCGATCAAACGAACAAAGAACTTCAACACGATCTCTATAACAATTTTCAATTCTCCTGGTGGAAAATAAAAATAAGACGGACATCTAATCCTACTTTGATCAACCTACAAATTGTCCTAGTGACCTTTAACGAAAATATCCACACTTCTTATTATATGTATAAGTTATAACACTTTCAAATTTGTTCTAATTTCTCAATAATACAGTCAAAATATAAATTGAATAAACATGAATAAAATAAAGTGTATCCGAATTCTCCATATTGCAAAACAAATCTGGATTTGAACTTGTGCAATGAATCACTTATATTTAGATTTTCTTCTCTATCTTTGTAAACCTCATAATAGCTAAGATTATTAATAGAAAGAGTACCTAACCAATATATAAACGGTAAATGAGTCATCTCATTACAGGCCACCACTTACTTAGACTATCGTTAATCACGTCAAATAAAATTGAGATATGTAAAAGCTCATTATCATATCGAATCACATAACTTTATCAAATTTTCAAACATATCCTGAACTTGACTATACTAAACATCTCTATTTTGAAATTTGAAATATTAGATAAATGTTAAGTTCAATTAAGATAAACTATTTACAGTTTATCTTAGCAATTTTAGATTCATATAATTTTTAAAACTCAAATTAAGATCGCATGTCACTGTTCACGATCTTAAAATCAAGAGTCAGTGATGAATATATTGAACCAAGTATATGTAATAAATTATCGGTTTCTTAGTTTCACGATCAAAACTCCATGGTTTCGAATTGAACTTCTGTTTTAAGTCTGATTTTAACACATTAGTTACAAGATTCTAAATATTTATCTAAACTTCAGTTTGATCCAATCTCACTTTTAAACACCCTCCTAATTAAGTGTGAATACACTCATGAAAGTCACGTTAAGGTGTGATTAGATCTCTTAATTGTCATCTAGATTGGCATAAATGGCGTGAAAGTAAGAAAAGGTAGCAAATAGGAGAAAACGTTAGGTAGCAACTAGCAAGGTGGAATTGGATGATCCTCACAACTAATCCTACGTTAGAAGAAAACAAAAGAGACCGTTTAATCGGGAATTAATAATGTTTTTTTAAGTAACTGTTTTAAGCGGGTGGGCCCTCATATCTCACGTGTAAATCACAAGGTCCTACATGAAAGCTTACCTAGGTTTTCCATTACATCTTTGTCTTTATTATTCTTTCATTTTGCTTCACGTTACTAGATGGCGTGAGCCATACAAGCACCATGCACGTACCTTAACTAGATGGAATATTTATGGATTCATGGCATGCATAGACCATGAGTCAGTGTATAGTGTGAAAAAAATAACCTCATTTTTTATGTATATTTCACTTGACAATGTCATATATAAATTTTAGGGACGTTTGGTCTACGTGATCATAGAATACCTATTAACATTAAAGAGTTAATTTGTTTGAAGGGGGGGAGTAAGAAAAAATTCCCTTTCTATTTTTTGATTGAATTTTAAAAAAGATGGAGAGAGAGAGAGAGAGAGAGAAATAGAGAGAAAGGATAAGAAGGAGAAATTATACTTTTTTAACGAAGTTCTCTTTCCCTATCTCATCTCTCGAACCAAACAGTCTCCAAATGTTATGGTATCTGATATCAGAAATATTAATTTATCAATAAGGATAATGTTAATATAATTAATTTTGATATTAATTAATTAATCTCAACCGTAGATATATATTATGGATTTTTTGTATGATTGAAATATATATATATATACGACTCCACCCTATACACGTTTCTCTAAATCTTAACCTGAAATGAAATTAAAGGGAAATAAAACACATGACCACAGATTGAGAAAGCTGAAGAAACGGGCATGAAAATGAGGTTGGAGCCAGCTCAGCACTAAGAAACGTTTTTCTTAGGTCGTCATCTTTTTTTTTTTTTTTTTTTTTTAAGGAGAGGAATTTAGCGCACCATTTGTTGTTCTATGTATAATGATGATGTCATGCAAGCTTTTTGATGAGTTTCATGCATTATAAATACAAGCAACCAAACTGTTTGTTCTCAAGCTCCAACTTGTAGTGTGTGATCTCTCTCACTCTCTCTCTCTCTTTCCCTCTCTCTGATCACACCCTCCTAACGGGGGGCTTCACGTTTGCAAGCTAGCTTCTGGCTACTGCTGCCATGGCCATCTTTTCTCCTCAGAATCATCACTTCCTGGCCTGTTTTTTCGGCATTGCTGGTACTTCAAATTCAATTTCCTTTCATTTCAATTACACGTTTTCTGATTTTTTTTTTTTTTTTTTTTTTTTTGTATTTCTCAGCTTCTTTAATTTTGTCTTTTTTTTTTTTCAGGCAACGTCGTGTCGTTCTTTGTATATCTGGCACCATTGTACGTAACATCTCTCTGATCAGCTAGCTTTCTTTCTCTTTCATGTAAATCACTGGGGCTTTTTTTTTTTTTATTTATTGCAGGAAGACCTTTTATAGGATATGGAAGAGGAAATCAACAGAGGGATTTCAAGCAGTGCCATATTCAGTATCGCTGTTCAGTGCCATGTTGATGCTTTACTATGCATTTCTCAAGAAACATGCGCTCATGCTTTACACCATCAATTCTATCGGATGTGGTATTGAATCCATTTACCTCTTTGTCTTCCTCATCTATGCAACTAGGAGTGCTAGGGTACGTCCATACTTCAATCCATTCTTATCTTTTATCCACACATTATCATATAACTGTACTTGTAATAATTAGTATTAATTATACTGTTACATTTTTTTAATGATGATTAGGTATACACCACAAAGTTTATTGTCTTCTTCAACGTGATCATATATGGGTTAATCGTGCTTAGCACATACCTACTTCCGGAGGAGGAGTTGAGGCTTAAAGTTGTCGGCTGGATCAACGTAGTCTTCTCCGTTTGTGTTTTTGCTTCTCCTCTGAGCATCATGGTATGTCTAATCAAGGGCGGAGCCAACGAGGGGAAAGGAGGGCACTAGCCACAATTTTCCGAAATTTAGTATTTTTACTTAAAATTGTTAAAATTTTATATATAAATCACTTTGACTTAAAATTATTAAGATTTTATATATAAATTGCTAAATTTTTTAATAAATATTTATTTTTCCCATCCTATTTTCAATTGATATATTTAAAAAAAAAATTATGGCAGCCAAACATAATTTTATAAGAATGTTCTTGAATGATTTAATAGTTTAATAAAATTAATTTTCATAGTTTTACAGAAAAAAAATTTGATTTTTATAAAGTTGAGGATAGAAATTGAATGATATAATCATAAAATCTTAATAGTTTGAAGGTAAAATTTTGATTTTGGTAGAGAAAGTGGCTGATTAACGTCCACCGTAACCGTCTCTTATCTTTGCACAATGTACGCATATTATAGAACTCTATATATACACATAATCTCGATTTGATCAGTTTGTTATCTTTGATGACTTTGTTCACTTTAGGCTTAAGTACTTGTTTCGAGTTACGTACATCTGTCTATATATGCAATTTTGTTGCAGAGGCTAGTTGTGAAAACGAAGAGCGTGGAGTTCATGCCCTTCCTACTCTCATTTTTCTTGACACTTTGTGCCATCATGTGGTTCTCCTACGGCTTTCTAATAAGGGACATGTTCATTGCGGTAAGCAACATGTAGCTAGGGCTAGCTACCTACCTACTTAACCCTTTCTTTCAAGTAATTATTACATCATAATTAATGGTGTATATATATATATATGTGTGTGTGTGTATGTATATGTTTTAGGCACCAAATGTTCTTGGATTTTTACTTGGGATTGCTCAGATGCTACTGTACATTCTGTACAAGGATGCAAAGAAGACAGAGGTGTTACCAGAATGCAAACTGCAAGTGTTAGATATCGATGGGAAAATGATAGAACAAGGTATAATACTGCAAGAAGATCCTAAATCAATTAACGGAGATCTTGTTCAAGTCGAGGTCGCCAAAATCAAGCCTCTTGCCGGAGAAGAAGCCGATAATGATTGTAAGGTGTGAGTATGTACTGATTGCGATTCAAAGCTGAGTCATGATCACCGATCGATGCGAGAAGTATTAGGCTTCTTAGTTGCGAGGAAGTTTGCAATTTGGGAGCTCTAGATTAAGGAGGGTGGAGGGAAAGAGAAAGTTAAATATAGTATCTTACTAATAAAGCATAGTACTTAAGTATGGTTAATCAAATAATGAAGCATAGTACTTAATTATAGTTATGTATTACCACCATATATGTTAGACATATATATGCATTAATAGATTAGATATTATATTATATGCATGCGATTGCAAGATGGTTTGATTTCAAAATTGAAATTGCTTTTTGATTTTTTGCTTTTAGGGAGCAACTGAAAAGGGAACTTTTACGTACACTTCATTCTTTTATTAATTTTTGGTTTTTTTTCCCCTAAACGAGAAATTAATAGATATGTAACTAGGAAAATTGGGATAAACCTAAGAAAATTAAATTATAATAAATCTTTAAAATTTATCCTAGTTATAAGGGTCCAATGGGTAAAAGCCCTCTCGAGAGGAAGTTTTTAACACATTAACTCACAAAAAAGTTTTATTAATAGATAATCATAAATGAAATCGTGACTTTATCATTATATTAAGTTTTCGTTTCGTTCTACAAATGAAAATGAAAAATATAATGTTTATAATGTTTCAAGAACTCCGAGTTTGAGTTGCAAAGCTCGATAGTTTGATGCTTGATGTTTGATGGGTGGACATGGTTCGAGCAATCAATTATCATTAAATAGCAATGAGCCATCAAACAATAGTATACCATTTTTCAATTTTTTTTTCTTACATTACTTTTTTATTTTTATTTTTTTCCTTGTACAGAAATGAACTTTTTTTTTTCCTAATCATATATTCCAATGGTGAATGAAATGAGAATTTGAACTCAAATGAGAAAGAAAAGCCATTGTATTGGTATAAAAGTAAGATGGATGGATCAACTGGAGTTTCGATCTGATCAAATGTCATGTATACTCAGCTAGTGGAAGTTGTGTATAATTATATCGAGGTAGATCGTAATAAATTCAGTTTGCAACTATTCTACAAGTCATGGAGTAAAATATTGTATTCCTCGCTATACATAAAAAATGATGAAAACGTGAATGAATTTTTGTGTCACTTGTAACCTAAGAATGAAAAATCTCATTTGTATGTGAAGTTGATTCCGAAAACTCAAAGAGATACACGTGATGAAATGCATCTTCAATTACCGAACCTTCCTAATATTGATGATTTTTTAGGAGAGACATACCCGATCATATTCTAATAGTCATGAGGATCGCAAGAGTGACATACATGTTATGTGTGATGTACTTATTCCTGCTGCTAATAATCTTGATAATTATGTGAATTTGTATGATTATGATTATGGCAGTGATGGGGATTCTGATGAAGATGTTGATGTTGATGTTAAAAGAATGGAGGAATAACCTAGCACTAATCACAACAACGAAGCCAATGTTAATAATATAGGTCATGGGGATGAATTTTTTATAGAAGTAAGACTTACCAAGCATTGAGGATAGAGAATTAAGACTTACCAAGCATTGAGGATAGAGAATTGGAAATCTTTTATTAATCACCTCGATAGGTCCTGAACATACTCATCAACCATCGCGATCAGAGAAAGAATTGGGTCTCTATTCTCAATGCTCGATACTTGAGGGTTCTAGTCTTACTACCCTATCAGACACTAAGCATTGATAACACATACTTGATTCTATGATCTCTCATCTTGATACTCGATGTGTACATTCACGGTCCATCGAGCATCGAGATCAGAGAATAGAAATCTCTAAGTCTCTGAGATTTAAAGCTCAAGACATCAGGAACTTCATGGACATGATATTTTCTAATCATTTTTACCAATATTTCACTCCAAATCCAGATTACTTAATCAACCATACACATTTAAGCCCAAGCTTTATATGAAACATTAATTTTTGCCTAAAAATATCCGAGTTTTCAAATGTCTAAAATTTACTTTTGGTGGTGAAGCTTGCTCCTTTTTGGCCATTTATTCTAGTGCCAACTTAGGTCTCTTGTTGTCATTCATACTTTTCTCTGACGAATCTTCCTTCCACTGTTTCTTTAACTCCTGAATATTTGGAATTTTTTTTATTGAACCATTGTTAGTTAGGTGTCTGTTCGGTTTGTTTCTGAAAAAGTAGATGGGTTACTTTTTTGAGATAAAGATGAAGATAATAAGATAAAGAAGATGAAGAATAATATGAAAAAGAGAAGAAGAAATTGAAGATGGTGAACGCGTTACGAAAATTGAGAAAGGAAAGGTGGGGGGTTTTTTGTTGTTTTTTTAACTTCTTTTTCTTTCTTTTTTAAGAAAGAAAAAAAATTAATTAAAGGGGTTATTTTTGTTGGTCTAATATTTTAAATAAATTTTAACATGTTAATTTTACAAATACTATAATAAATATCGAAGAATAAAATTTTGATTAAAAAGAAACTCTAAAACTCGCAGAACTATAATAACTTGCTAAAATACAAACTTAAATTATAATATATTTCCAAATTTATTATCATTATTTCCTTATTACCAATTATAACATGTTACTTCGGCCAGGTCGAACGCGTAACATCAGAAAAAAAAAATCTTAATGAGTCATCAAGTAGTTGATATAAATGACTGTCAAATTACTCACTATATCTAAATTTTATTTAAATTTTATTTAAGTTTGGTCTCCCTACCATTTTTCATATTTATATATATAGAGGTTAGGTTCAAGTGACATAATTTTTTACACATTTTATTACACAAGTTTTGGACCATTACATTAAATTCAATCCCAAGGTCAAAATTCTTGAGAATTTTAACACATGTAAAGTAAACTTACAAATTACCCCTTTCCAACATAGTAGAAACTCAATCATTTCGATCAACTTTTCAACGAATTCTGACTACCACCAATAACAATCAGAACCCACCTCCTCAACCTCAACCCACTACCAACACTAGTTGATGACAATAACAATGTTCATCCATGGGCTCCGAAAAAGTTAGGGATGAAGAATGCTTACAGTTTTTTCTTCTTGTTCTAGCAAATATTCTAATTGATGGTTGTTGTGTTTGGAGGAAAAAGATGAGGCATGGAGGAAGAAGAAGATGGTCTAGTGCTACTAGTTATTTGTATTAGATAATACATAGTAAACATAATCAGAATGCAGTAAATAATGAACAGTAATGCAGTAATATAGTAAATAGTAAATAGAGAAAACAAAAGCAAAATCTATAAAACAAAAAATCCAAAATAGTTGTAAGCAGTTTACATATTAGAATATGTAATTATAAAGAGAATGTTTAATACATCATAAACTGAATAATCAATTGAACATAAAATCGAAATTAGAGAGGTAAGAAATTGCGAATCAAACTGAGGCTTGTTATGTAATAATTTCCTTAAAATAGATTCGCCCCCTCGCGTTGGTGCCGAAGGTGAAACGACGTATGTCTCTCAGAATACATAGAGTCGAATATCAGTGGTGCACTACTGATATTATTCCAACAAACTAAAAAAATGATTTGAACTTTAGCACACTGGAAATTTAGAACTCTAGAGTGAAATAAAACTAAGAGAGATTTAATTTTTTGTGTGTTTTGAAATGGAAGAAGGCTGTTAATTTATAGGTTCATGAAGAGAGAGGTAATTAATGAGAATGTGATGAAATATAGATTGTGTTTAATACAAACTTAAATATGATGAAACCGAAAAATAGACTCTACCTCTCTTTCATCTTCATACATTTTGCAATGAGAAAAAAAATTATTTAGGAGAGAAGAAAACAAAAGGTGTGCCAAGATGAACAATGTCATTTTCTGGCCGACATTTGATACACCTAGATGCGGGTGCACACGAGCCAAGTTCGGCTTGGTCAAAATTTGCACCCCATTGCAAGCATACATTCTAGCTTATATTTTATCAACTATTAACAAATATACAATTTTATATAAATACTCCTCACTTATTCTCATTTTCAATATGAGACAAAACTTTTCTCCTTTATTTATTTTTTTTTTCACTTCAATAATTTCAATGGTTGCACGTTAAGGTTAAATTTCTCATTCATCCATTAATCTTTGAGTATATCATATATTGATTCGAAACTCTCAAGGAAAAGAACCCAAATCAATTTTAACATTTCATTTACATGAAGCTATCCTACTTAAAATTGAATATAAACATAATATCTTGAAATACTAATTTTCCAACAATTTGTTCATATGAGTTCGAAGTTTATCCAGCATTTCCATGCACAATGTTTTTCTAAATGCTTCCAAGTCTTCATTCACGATTAACTTGCTAGACAAATTACCTACTGACATGGTCCCTTTCTCTTCGTAATATAATTGAAAAGAAATCAATGAAAATGCAAGAATTCAGAAACTGAATTAAGAAATTCGTGTGCTTAAGAATGGATATTTCGTCAATAAAGACGCATCACCATTTCCAACATTTATGTGGATGAACCTTGTGGTTGTAGGCGGCGGGTCGAGCCTGAGCACAACTCACATTATTCTCCCCCAAAACATAATAATTCCTTTCTATACGTAGAATCAATGAATATATTGCATCTATCGGTCCAAATCCTAAATCCTCATAATATCATTCTCACAGCTTAGTGATGTTCATAATTCCTTCAAACTCCTCATAAATTAGTTAAAATACAGGAAGGGGACGGACAGGAAAGATTTTATAGGCTTCCATAGTAATTGGGTTCGAGATTCATTTGTACCTAGCGATGTTCTCGAGGATTTGAATATGTTGTTGAGGTTATTGACCTTCTTCCCCTTAATATAAATGTTAGTGAACTCTAGATTCGATTTGAAATTCATCGCGAGGTGGAGTAACGGCAGCTATGGCAGAAGAGAGAGAAGCGGCGGCTGTGGAGCGGAAGGGAAAGGAGGTAGAGCAAAATCTTGTTCAAAATAACTTTTTATGGATTAAAAAAGAATGAAAAATACTAAATTAAAATAAATAAAATAAAATTAAGCTGAAGTGGCTTCTATTATTGGTACATATATCTAAAGGTAATTTTTTTTTATTTTTCTTGATTTATGAAAAAGAAGAATGAATTAAGGAGATGTGTTTTTAGATTTTTTGTAAGGAAAATATAAATCGGTCGGATTCCGTATTTTACGATGTATGAGAATGATACTATCAAATTATTTATGAAGAATCGAATTGATCTGATTCATTTTTTAAAAAAATATTTAAATAATTTTTTCAAAATATTTGACTAGATTTTTTTTTTTTTTAAAGTATGAATTATAAAAATAATTAATTAATTAATAAAAGAAAAAAAGTATATAAATAATAATAAAAAAGGTGGACTAAAAAATGGATATATATATATATATATAAAAGAAATCGGAAGTACAACCCAGGCCGAATTAGGGTTTTTACGGAACAATTATGTACTGACCCTAAAATTCAATCAAATTTCACAGAACAATTCTGGAATTTCCTTTATTCTTTTCCTTACAACAATGAAGAACCAGACCAGCAAGGGTGGAGATAACAAGGGCAAAATCGATGGCTTGAAATCATTGGCTATGAAGAAGAACAACATGAAGAAGAATTTGCAGAGGTTGGGAGGAGGTGGTCTTTCGCTCGACGCCTTTGCGAATGCTAAATCCGGGAGCAGTGGTTACAATCCTGCTTTGATCAGTAAGTTTCATCTTCCTTGATGTACGGCATCACAGCAATCTAGTCCACTTAATTTCGTGTCTTTCTCTTTTACAGTATTCGGACCAAACAGCAATCTAGTCACATGGTTAAGCATCTGAAACTAGAGTTTATGCAAACTATAGTTTATACTTAACTTTTGGGATTTTGCATTTGGATTAGCTTTTGAGGTTGGAATATCGTGTTCCCAAACTGGTGTTCAAACGTTCGATCCAATGTGCCCTACGTTTTCCTCCCAGAAGAAAGAGGCACAACAGGGAAACATTTTAAAGAGTCAGGAATAATATATAAGATAGTTTATCTGTTCTCCACTGAAGGGATTATAACTAGAATGAGTGGATATATCTACATTTAGGTCTTACCGTTTTTCTGATGAGCTTCGTATTTTTGTGGCTAGAAAAGCAAAGGGAGTTCTACAAGAATGCCAAGCATGTGAGCAAGTATAGGAAATCAAAAAATCAACAAAGTCAGCATGACGATAGTCCCTCTATTATGGTACCTAACAAGGTGTGTAATCATTATGATTCTTCTTGTTCAAAGGGATTTCTTGTGCTGATTGGATTGAATATATTCCTCTAGACATGACATCCTCTGTTTTATTTATATTTCACTGAAATTTTTACTGCGATTTTCATTTCATTGATGCTCACTGTAATATATATATCTTTAGCCCGTGTCGTGGATCAATATATTTTTTAATGGAAATTACAGGATGACAATGAAATGAAAGATGATAGTGAGGTGAGAGAGAGAAGAAACAAGAAGCAAACTAAAAAGGGCTTAGCGAGTTTGAACAGAGTGTATGAGAAGAAGCATCAAGAGGAAGAGAAGATGAGAATTGAGAGAGAGGCTATTAACCGAGCAAAAAACGAAGAAATAGAAAAAGCCAAAGCTCGAAGAAAATCCCAGAGGGAGAAGATGCTTAAAAAGACTAAGAAAGGTCAGCCTGTTATGAAATACAGAATCGAGCATCTTTTGGAGACTATCCAAGGTTCTGTGAAAAACTAAACTTTTTTCCTCAAAAATGTCTGAATTTGTTTGTTACTGTACTATGAAATATTTTGTGGAGAGAAAGAAAACCTTGCCTTATTTTGCATTGAAGCGAAAATGGGTCTTTCTTGTTCTTCAATGCTCACCACCATCAACATATAAAATTGGGTATTTTCTTTTTGGTGAGGTTCTTGGATATTTGTGGGTGGGAATAGGCTCCTAACCCATGATTCGCAAACTGAAAGGAGGGTTGGAATCTTCGACACTCATAGTATCTTTATTGTATTCATTTAGTTGTAAGGGGAATGAGTAAGATTGAAATAGAAAATAAATAAATAATAAATAAGGTAAAAACGTGTGGAGATTTTAGTAAATAAATCTTTTGTGAGGTGACCCTGTCTCAGGCTATGTGTCATGCACACTTTCCTTGAGCTTAATGGGTTACTACTGAAGGTGCAGGAATGAAGCAAGGTTTTATAATATGATTTCGATATTGATGTAAGGTTTACATGGCCTCATTATTGATTTTACTGTAAAACTGTCTATGAACTTGCTATTTTGAACTTACAAGTGAAAATCATATGGAAATTATTTAAAATTCACCAAGTACATAATAAACACAGTCATCATAATTGAAACTATCAAAAATATTTTCCTTTTTTAAATGGCTTTATAAAATACTTCATAAATTAAACAAGTTTTTATATTTAATGAATAAAAAGAATTAATTCCCAGATACAGCCAAGAATGGATCCGAATGATATAGAAATTACATAACAATTGCCCCCAAACGTACAAACCAAGAAAAAGTTTGCTGCTGCTAAATAGAATAGCTAAGCATACACGGTCGTGAAATCACCCAATTCAATAAACAAATACATTGAAACCAAAAAAAAATAAAAAATTGAAAGTTGAAATTCTGATCATAAAGGGTTTCATCAATATCTTCATCAATTACCAAATGGTATGATGCCAAAAGCTCAGCCTAGCTTAAAAATGAATGGAATCATCGTTATCTCACTAGTCCCAGTAATATACCATTATCACATACCCACTCTCCGTTCTCATTAACCTGCAATTAATTTAAGCTGCTTCTTTTTTTTTTTTTTTAATTATTCAAAACAATACACATAGCATATCGAAGAAAGTACCTCGGGTCTTGTTCGGTTTTCTTGCTTTCGAAAAAATCAATCAGGTAGAGGCTTCATTCTGTCAGCAATGCTTCATAGGGGATCATCTTCATTCCTCCATTGTCCACACAAAATCAGGCATATCAATCCTTGCCCCAGAAACACTCCGATATATATAGAGTTTCTCTACATAGCAACTTTCCGGCCTGTATTCTGGTGGGCCCCTCTCATCGATAACCTCTACATTAAGCTTAGGCATCTTCTGACCTAGCAGCTTACATGCTCCATAACTTACAGAGCAAGAAGACATCCAAAGGGATCGCATTGTCTCCAGCTTTGGAGCATTGGCCAAGAGAGCTTTATCACCAAATGGGCAGTCCCTAATCTCCAGCTTTCTAAGATTTTCACACCCGGACAGTATATGATGAAGACCCAGATCACTATCTCCAGCAAAAGCCACAGATAGCATCTCTAGCTTCTTCGCATAAGTACCAATATACTCAAAAACACGGTCTGTAAGAAGGCCCGAGAGAGAAAGTCGCTGAAGATCCTTACAGTGCTCAACGATGGCTCCAAAGCCTGTGTCAAGTGGCTGAAGGGTTAGGTAGTCAGGTGTCCTTGGCTCAATAATACAAAGGCGGAAACGGGTCATGTTTGGTCTGTTTCTGGCAATTGTTATTAAGGCTGCATTGGACATCTGACGACAAAAGTACAGTACTGACTGGAGCTTTGAGCAGCCTTGGGAAATTGAGACAAGGCCTTGTTCTGTCAAAGATACATTCGGTTCTACACCAAATGGATCAGATGGAAAGACCCTTAATTCTCTCAGATCCTTACAAGTTGCTGCAATGGCTTCTAGACCCACATCTTCAATGTAATCCAGCACCTGTATGAAAAATCGGACACTCAAACCATAAGTTCGAAGCTACTTTACATAAATGTAAAAGGAAAAGGTAATTTGAATAACTGACATACCCATAAGCACTGCAAATTTTCACATTGACAGACAAGCTTGCTAAGATCTGAGCTCTGAACACTTGCATAACTCAGATTCAATGACGTCAATGTAGAGCAGATGGGATAAACAGCAGGAAGGTAGCTAGGCACAATATCCCAGAATCCTGAAAGACTCCTCAATCCCTTGCATTTTGTAAGAGCATCTGACAGGTTTGAATATATGTCAGGTCGCAATTCGGCTGCATAAGCGCCAGTCCCTAACTCAACTAGCTGAGGGGCACCCCGAAGCAAGTTTGTAAGCCTTTCAAGCGGAACAGCACGATTGAGCCTTAGAGTTATCAGGTTTGGACACCTAGCCACCAAGCGTTCCAATGCAGAAAAACTCACCTCCGAACCCAAACAGGAGATATTGAGAGACACCAGCGACGTATATGTATCAGGAAAATGGCTAAGCCAATGTCCATTCATATCATCCACTTCACTCTCCTGCAGGTCCAACTCTCTCAAGTTTCTGGATCAAAAAGTCAATTGATTGGTTAGCAAGATGAAGCACCAAATCCAAAAAACTAAAAAGATATTAAACAACTCTCTCGTTTTAGGATGGTAATTACAAGAAAAGAAAGTCATTTCTTCTCGACTAATTTCAAAATTTCGCTTAACAATCAGTGTACTAATTGCAGTAGATGCCAACTTTGTTCCAGCTGAAGAATTAGGCAGCATAAAGAAAGCAGATTTCATAAGAAAAGTAACCAATTGAGCAGAATAGAGAAAGCAGATTTCACCCAAAAGCCACAATTCAAAATCGAAAACAACCCACATCACACAAGTACAAAAAAGACGAAGGAGGAAGATCTAACACGTTAGCCATTCAAATAGGAAGTCTACCAAGATCCGTGAGACACAAAAGCAGTCAAGGTAGCAGTCAAGGGAGCAACCCAAGAGTAACCAAAGTACAAACTTCATGAGCTCCAGATCAGAGACTGAAACCAGAAAGTGCAAACTTAGTAATGGAAAGAAACAAAAATTCTAGATTCCTTGCTAGCTCAAATAGAGACAGAACTCAAACACAGAAGGAAACAAAAACCAGATCTAGGCACTAATGCACCATACTCCCCAACACAGACAGCTTAAGCGCCAAGATCAGGTGAAAGGGTTGGAAAAGAATCAAAACCTCAAATCAACCATAAAATGCAGTAGAACAGAAAATCGAAGCCTTAAGACACTAATGTTTCCAACATTTCACTCTTTCCACCAACATGAAGTAGCATCCACGCAAACCCAGCAACACCATTAAGATCGGCTCAAAGAAAGTCAGCTCTTTTACACACCAAAAATTAAAAAAAAAAATTTAGAAGTGCCAAAAAGATCTTCACTTCCGCCTCCTCAAAATCAACTTTCTCTAAGACCAAAGAACAACCAGTCAAACTAAAGCATCAATCTCCTATAAGAACATACGAGTAAAAAACAAATTTTAGCACCGTCATTTCCATTTAGACTTCTTTTATCGCATTTCCTCTCCGAACACAACACAATCCAAGCAAGACGCTTAAATTAAAAATAAAAATAAAAGGAAAGGAAAGAAAAAAAACCCTGTAAGCAAAAAAAACCACAAACCTGCAATTAGCTGCGATAGCAGCAAGCCCATATGTACTAAATCCTTCACAGGACGACAACACAAGAACCTTAAAATTCTTAAAGGACTTGGAAATGAGCTCCAAGCTCTTGTCGGTAATCACCATGCGCTTCAGCCTGATCTCCTCGAGCCAAGGATACGCACTAGCCATTTCCACGACCCAGGGAAAAACGTACCCACCCCAGCCATCAGGCACCAAATTAAAGTCCGCAAAGTGCGGTTTTCCCTTAAGCTCCACGGATCTCACCTCCGGGAACCGTCCGATCATGATGCTAGGGCTCACCGCGTAACAGTTTCCGACAAAAATCCGCCTCCTGCACCACCGCTCAATCTCGTACCACGACTTGCACACCATCGAGATCGCGTTCCGATCCTTATCGCTCTGAATAAACGAAAACACGTGCTCCAGCACTTCCTCCGGGAACGAACTCGCCATTCTCGGCATCGCCGATTCAAAATGTCAAACAAAAAAGACGAGTTCTTTCAACAGCGTAGAAATCCTCAGATTTTGACCTCAACACACAGTGACAGTATCCAATGGATAGATAGAGAGAGAAAGAGTCTTAGATCTGAGACGCCATTGACGAAGCTTTAAGAGAGGGAGAGAGAGAGAGGGGATAAGGTTTTGATGTTGCACTAGGTGAGATTATAATTTTAGTTTAACTAAATAGGGTTGAACAGTGTGGTGGGGACCCGGGGATGTAATCGACGAGTATCTTGCGCCACGTGGTTTGAAATGATTCGAACCGTTGGGTCGTAGATGGAGCAGGGCGTGATCTTATCCGGTGGCTAATGAACAGAAGCCGTAGAAAAACGAGTGTACTTTATTTACATGTGTTAAAAAGGAAGAAACAATATATCGCCGCGCGAGTTTAAGAAAATGGATTGGATGCGACATTTCGTGGAATAATATCGTATCGGAATTTATTGGCAAAGGGGGTTCTGATAAAGTGTAACTGATCTATACCACAAATGGGAGGCGAAGGCATCTATTGATTCGAATTGCACGGCCAGGATCTTAGGACGGACTTATCATAATGAGGGGACCACGTCGGGTTAATCTGTAAGAAAAAAGAAAATCTAGAAGTGGTTAAAATAAATATTGTTATCTTTCCCCTGTTTTTTTTTTTTTTCTCATAATACGATGGATATTATCGTATAACATAATAAATATATATTTAATTATAAATATTATTTTTATATATTATATCAAAAATTATATTTATAATTAAAATTATATTTATCTTAACCCAAAAAAATCTAAATTCCATACTCTTTTAAACTTTATAATAAATTGGATTAATATTTGTTAACCCTATTAATACGACGACGAAGTCGGCAAAAATGAAATTTTAATCTAAATGAAATTAATTCCCTAATTTTAAATTATATTATATTTTAAATTTTTATTTCCCTAATATTTACTTTTTTATACTAACAAGCAACTACATTCCCAAACATCACGACAACTTCTTTTTGATCCACTTCCACACTACTATTCTCTCTCTCCCTCTTTCTTTTTCATAGGAAAATAAAAAATAAAAAAATATTTAGAATGGATATAATTTCTTCATGAAAAATGAGATCGAACCGATCTTTTTTTAGTCCGTCTCAATTTTCATAGTTCGAAATCATGCAAACCTTAAACTAAATCGGTTCTTCTTAGATCGAATTGATATTTTTTTGCTCTTTCCCATGTTTTATGGCTTGGAATCATTCAAACCTTAAATTACCAACTTATTTTTTTCTTTAATCTTCTTTTCATCAAAATAGTCATTGCATATTCCTTACTTTCTTATAAGTGAGTCCGTAAATTTTAAGGAAATACTTAATTCGATTCTTTAAAACAAAATGAAATTAAAATGAATAATATTATTCTATTTGGTTGAATTCTATTAAAATTTGATAATAGTTTTCATTTAGTACATAATATAAGAAATTACTTTTTTTTTTAAATATATCTTTCGAGCGAAATAAAATCATATATTCAGTTACATAAGATATTTCATGTAATATTTTAATTTTGTTAGTTTCAATATGAGAAATGACTCATTTTTTTCAAAATACATATGTTTTCGACTGAAATAGAATCATTCATTTTTTAATATAAGATATTTCATATAATATTTGAAAACATTTATTCGGATAGCCCTAATCACAATTCAACCTCTTCTTTCTTCATCTTCTTCATTCTTCTCGTCATCTTCAAACTTCTTCTTCATCCTCTTAATACTCGATTCTCAATTCTATGGTATTCTTAAATTTAAAGAGAATTAGATACGACTATTCAGATTATAAATTCATATAATTATGCTTCTTTTACTACTGATATAAATTCAATTTCAGGATTGCAATTTACGATTTGTAGTAGATAAGTCATGAGTTGACTGGATTTGAGATGTTTAATACAAAGATCAATCTATATGATTGGAGGTGTGCGTAACCCAAATCTCTTGTGGTTTCTTTATTAAGTCAGATTAGAACTTTAAACAACACCTAACCCACAAATGAGTTTATTAATCTCCCACATAAATCGATACTTTAAATTTTAAATTTTTTATTAATTAATTTATATTAATTAATTTATAAATTAAATTAAAATAAATTATTTCAAAAAATATATGAATCGATAAAATAAAAGATTATAAAGGGAATATATTTTTAATGATTATCATTCTAATCAAACCAAACACAAATCTTAAATTAGCGTATTGGCAATGTAAACATAAGGAAGTCACAATTATATGTCTTAATTCATATTGTCATCACGTTTAATGTAATAATACTCAATTATGTCAAAGCCTTTGTTTAGATTAGAAGTTTCTTTTTCTATCACGACAAAATTGATTATCCCAAATTAATTAATTATCAATTAAAAATAAGATATAATGTATGATTATATAATATATATAATATAATTTTTATATATTATATTATTTATAAATTAATATTTAAATTATCACATAATTATCACATAATTATATATTATATATATAATAATAATTTTTTATTTTATTAATTATATTATTTATCATATAAAAATAATATAAATAATAAATTGAGGAAATGTGAAACGACTGGAACCTAAAAGCTTAGTGTTTGCAAAAATAATTCTTTGGACCCTTATCCAATAATTCCCTTTCAAATCAAAGTCAATAAAAATTAGTTCTTCGGTCAAACTTAATTGCATTAAGGTTTGAAAAGTATGGTTTGTGAATCACACAATGACATTTTAAGACAACAAAATTGGTAATGGAAGCTTTTGGTTGTAAGCGCATATACACGAAAGAGACATCGAAAAAACAACATGAAGAAGAAAGATGGATTATAGTATTATACTTTAGTTAATGATAAGGATAATGACTCTTTTCCACTAATTAATTAATTAATTAATTAATAAAACCCATTAATTAACATGAAACATTATTGAACCACTGGTTGCTTCTTCTTCACGTGTTTGTATTTCCCATGATTCGAAATTATTTGTAAATAAGGACCAAAATCATGAAATTAGGTACACTAATGTATGAACTGGTCGTTCGTGATTCATAAGTTGATGAATCATAACGTTAGGATATAAATATAGAGGTCGGAGATTCGAATAACAAAAAATATTTATGAAATTTGAACTTCTTTAAAAGAAAAATTATATTTTTAAATTAAATTTTAATCTAATTAGATATTCGAATTTTCAATAGAGTATTGGATTGTAACATGTGATAAGCAATCAAATTTGAAAAATGACATCGAAAAGTCTAAAGACAGGCACGTAATTATTGTGTTAATTCGATAAATGGCGTACGGAACACATAGCATTAAAGCTTGATGTTACAAAATGAGGAAAAAGAAGGAGGGAAGTTTTAGTGGCAAATTATGTAAAGATGAAAGACAGAGAGTGAGTAAGATGGGAAAGAAGAATTGACCAGAAGTAGGTAGGGGGGTGGCTAAAAAGTCACCCACCCAACCTTGTCCAATCAAAAAGCCTAGATCGCTAGCTATGAGACGGCAAAGACAGATTCTTTTTAGTTTCTCTAATTTAGAAATCAAATTCATTAATATTCACTAATCACATTTCACATACCAATTAACATGTAATAGAAAGAAATAGTAATAATGCACATCCCCCTTTATTTGCTTCATCTTCCCTTTCTTTTATAATTATCTAAAAATGTCAACTTGTTGATTACAATGATTAAGGTACCTATTTGGCAACTTTAAGGTAAAACCTCTAACTCAAGTAGTGAAATTACCTAATAACTTGGAATTATAAAACACGTTAAGCTCTAGTATTATTGATATCAAATCAAATTTGATGCTAAAATGAGACTACAAAATTGATTGACTCCATTACTTTTGACATATTTTGTGTTGGTTTGATTGTGATTAAGAAGTGGGCTTGTAGCTAAGCATGATAAGTAGCCAACAAAATAAAAATTAAAAAATAAAAAATTTAAAAAAATTTAAAAAAAGTGGCCACCACCTTATTGTGAGTATTCACAACACTTTTTAAAATAAAGTTGCCTCTCTCCAAAATTGTCCACTAGATGACAAGAAATCCATACTGAGGCACGCCATACCCAAGGTGTGCTCGCACATGCCTCTTCATCAAGTTTTCTTTTTCTTCTTTTAAAAACTTAATATTATTATCATTAGTTATTTAAAAAGTCCTATTACATTTGCTTAGTCGTCTCCAGATTGACCGACTACCTACTCTTTTATCCGTACTCTCAAGTCTCCAAATTAGCTACACTGTGTAATTTTAGAGGCCGAGCCAATTTTACACTTCAGTTTTGAGAGTCTACACATTTAAATTTACGGAAACTCTACAAAATCCAATTGAATAACACAGATAAAGAAAGATGGTTGTGTAAAATTGGGTTCAGAGTTTCAGAAATAAGGATGCAAATTTACTACAAGACTACCAAAAACGAGAAGAAGAAACTCCATATTCTATTACAACAAATACTACTGATTAAAAATATTAGCGGAGCCAACCCTCATCTTGTTATTCATTCACAAGCGATTTTTGTGTCAAAGCTACTCAGGCAAATGGCAAAGGCTTGGAAAGCTGAGATTGGATACTGATAATCCATGGTGAAAACATCCTTGTCAACTTTTCCAAACTGGAGGATTACATTCTCGTTGTTCGGCTGCCCGGCTGCCCCATTTTCCTGGGCAGCAACAAGCTGGAAGTTCTTCACAGAAGGGACTGTTACTCGTCCATTGAAGTTCAAGCACCAGCATTGGAGTTGTTCATGCCAGCTCGGGGCCTTATTCTTCAGCACTAATGGGCGGCCATCATTTTGGCCCATTGCAATTCCAAATTGGGAATTCTCTATCTGGCTTGATTTTGATCGGAAAAGCGGGAGGGATGGAATTCTATCCAGATTGATGAGTAGGAATTCAGTTTGTGTGGGAGCTGAACCACCTGGATCGAGGGAGGAAGAAGGGATGGCATTCATAAGACACTGCATTCTCCTAGGACCCCTGGATTTTGTTCAAACATGGAGAAATAAATAGATTATGGTAACATTCATAAATTATCAACAAAGGGTATATCTCATTATAAAGCTAATTGGATGATTTTAGAAACCACTAATATTTCAAGCTAAATTCCCATGATGAGAATCACGAGGCACGTTTTTTAAAATCAGGAATTCTGATTCCATTTCGTGTGTCCCACCATTCATAATATTTTTACGGTCCATCTAATTCACAGCTTGAAATGCCATAACTAATATCCTGTTCCCGCTTGACATTAGCTAACTTCAGTCGCTCATTGAAATACAGTTTTTGATCAATCAATAACCCAAAATATGCCAATTTAAACTATGAACCAAATGCATCTCTACTCAAAATAGTTATTTATTATCCCATACTTCATTATCTTCAAACTAATTCATTTCTATCTTTTAGAAGACTTAATTCAATTCCCCTGTTATTCTAAAAGATAGAATTTAACTGTTTAATGTTCTTATATGGAGTAAAAAGCAACTCTATCGTTTTACTACCACACAATCAGCAGTTCTGGAAGATAATATAAAGAATTAAAAATACCAGAAACAATTTATCTTTACCTCGAACCCAAGACATTCAGATCATAAGATATTTGAGCGACCGGATAATTTCCAGGAGGGATTTTGGATGAGGTCTGTTTCAAGTTTACCAGCCTGGTAGAAGTAGAATGACACTTGCTGACTTTGATTTCAGTACTTGGAGTTGGAGGTTGTACATCATAGACCATGAATTTGGTCCCCAGAAAATTTGATCTGTATATAAAGGAAAGTTTAGACGTGCCTATAATTTTCAAGCCTATATATGATCAAGAAATCTTTTTCATGCTTAGAAGCACACACCTCAACCTTCCAACATAAGTGCTGCTCCCTTTTGCCACATCATCATAATTCAAAGAGATTATGTAATCAGTGCAAGTTGGGCGTCTACACTTACTTGCAGCAAGAAGGAACTTCCCATCATCAGTCGAAGCTGTTAAAATATTGTAAAAAAGAAAGTGAAGTTCAATATTTGCAGCTAAAAGAGAGAAATAAGGGTAAATTGAAAACTAAAACCTTCCTTACTTCTACAAAAAGAAGCGGATTTATTCCAAAGAAGAGTTAACGAAAGTTCACCTTGATTTAAACTGAGGTAAAGATAATACGTTTGATTGCTATGATTCCGTTTTATATAACATTGGAAAAGTGAGTTCCTTGGGCCAGGCTATAATACGAGGAGAAAGAATGAGCATTAGCAGACTAGTTAGAAGCTAGACACATTGAAATACATTAATGACAACAATGGCAGATTGGATGGGGTTCAAAAGTCGAAACATCAGAGCTCATATGTAACCAGAGAGCCACACCCAATATCATACCTTCGATTCATATGTAAGCGCACAAATTTAAAACAAGTACATTTAACAGTTGATTAATGGTTCATTAATCTTATAGGTTATACCTGCTTCAAGGAGATTGGGAAAGTCAACTTTCCGGAAACCTGTGGGGACTGAACAATTTCTCTGACAATTTCTCTCCAATTCCGGCAAACCCCAGCACAAGAAACAACATTTTTCCGAGAAGACCATGTATCATTAGAAGCCTCTATCCTCATAAGAACATCCCTCAAAAGCTCAAGGGGCATATTAGCCCAACAGCTCTGCTTTAATGCATCGACCGAAACCGAAACCGAAACTGAAACTGAGGTATCTTGCACCACTCGGTGTGACCTCGACCTCATCCCATACCCTAACTTCAGCTCAAATCTTTTCCTAGAAATGCTCCCAATTTCACCCTTCATATCCTCAATGATACTCTTAAGAGACATAATTGATGATTAACTCACTATATGTACATAAAAAGCCTCTAATTCTAACCCCCAAGTTTCCAGAAATGCAGAAAATTTCACAATCTAAATCATAAGCCAACTGTACGAAAAATAAGATCTACACTTCCGATTTGAAGTGAAAAATTCAATCACAGATTCAGATTGCCCGAGATATTTACATAAATTAAAGCTAAGACCTACACGCAGCAAAGATACTGGGGAAAGAGAGCGTACGTTTAAAATGTACCATAAAATCAGCAAATTATACAGCTTTTCATCAGATCGAGATCAAAAGGCGAAGAAATTCTCTTCCATTTTCCATCCGAAGAGAGAAATTCTGAATCTTTGCGCGTGAAGAAGTGAAATTGAGCAGATATGAATGGAGCGTGGAGGCGGTGGTGAGTTTGTGGTGTGTATAGTGGGGCCAGCCAAGTGAGCAGGAGGGGAAAAAGGTGGGGTCCTCAGTCATGAGTAACCTCTCTGATCACTCCTATTCTTCTCCAAGGCTTTTATCCAACCGTCGAATAAGGAGTACATGCACACGTGTCCGTGTATTACGCTATTTGGGTCCCCGAATAATTTTTTTGTTTTTATTTGATTTTAACCCACAAGGTGTAAAATTAATTTCTATTCAATCCCCATTCGGAAATCTTAGTAATTTCTTGAAATTTGACGAAATTATAATTTAGACAACCTATTTTACACAATTTCTTAAATCATTATTATTATTTTTATTTTTATTATTATTTTTATTATTATTTTTATTTTTATTTTTATTTTTATTTTATGAGAGGGCCAATGAAATTTCTAATCCCTTCCATGGGTAAATTAAATACAAATTTAATTTTTTTTAATAAATATTCTCGATAAAATATATTATCGATCAATTATAATTATATATTCTCGTATGAAATTTCTGTTTGTGATTTTGATTAATCGAGGGTGGATGTCTATAGATAATTTCTCAACTTTAATTTTTAAAATTATTTGAGTTTTAATAAAAACGATTTGGTTAATTGATCTCTTCAAACTTCAAACATATCGTCAGTGATTACGTTTACGTAGTTAAAACAAACCTAATTAATGGTTAAAAAAAAAAAATCGTTATCGTTACAAAACAACTAGGGGCATAATGGTAGTTTAGATTTGGTCGTTAGGAGCTAGCGGCAATAATATATTATATATTAGCGTATATAGTAGGCGTAGACTCCAAAACAAGGCACCTTGTCTTCCTGGTCCCACAACCTTTACCTATAAAAGTTTATTCTATTGATATCTTGACGCTAGATTTTCGTGATTGATATGGTGGACGGTCCTGATGCTACTCGATGACGTCGGCCCTTCCTCTCTCGAACCGTATGGTATAAAACCCCATCAGGTCTTTCAACTTCGCGGCAATTTTCAGGTTGACAACATCTTATAGTTACGCTGCTTCAGATTCTCTCTCTCTCTCTCTCTCTCTCTAGATATATATCTAAAACCCTACATCTCCCCTGTTTTCTTCTCTTGCGAATGCGATTCCAGGTAAAATGGTTTGCCTACTTAGTTTTATGTTTTGATTCTGTTTGTTAGCCGATAAAATAGAGGAAAATTGATGGAAAACTGGAGGATTTTTGCAAGTGTTTCTGCGTCTTTGTATGTCTTTTGGTATGTTAAAGATTAAGTGAAACGATCGGACTGTTTTGAGTTTAGAAAGTTTTGTATTCTTCGAAACTTGTTGTGTACGCTTTGTTGCTCATTGAATCGAGGAAGGGAATAAAAGAGGACTAAATTTCTTAGGGGTTAAGCTTTTCCAGTTTGGTTGATGATTTTGATTTTTTTTTGGCTTCTTTTTCGTAGTTTATTTTGCTGATTTGGCGTTAGATTTGCACCATGAATTTAGTGGTTTTAATTTTCTCTTTGGTTCCGGCTTGCAGTAAACTTATTTGGGCTGAAAACTTTGGCCTCTTTCACAATGTCCGTGGGACTTGGATCAGAGGATACACAAGCTAATGTGAATGCTATCACATTATGCGTGTTGCTTCTTTCTACTTGCATTGTAATCGGCAATCTATTTAAGAAGAGCAGATGGATGACTGAGTCGGTTACTGCTCTAGCCATTGTGAGTTTATCATTTGATTTGGTTTCTATAATTGGCATTGGATATTACATAACAAATTATGTACTAGAAAAAGTGTACTCAGATTTGCAATGTAACGAATATGAACCTGGACTTGTTTTAGCCGAAGGTTATTGAATTATATGGTTAACTGTATTCCATTGCTTGCAGGGTCTCAGCACTGGATTTATCATTCTAGTAACCACTGGAGGAAAAAGTTCTCACATTTTGGTCTTTGATGAACAACTTTTCTTTATCTATCTTCTGCCACCTATTATATTTAATGCTGGGTAAGCTTTGAATACTCGTATTGTAAAGATTGTATTAAGTACAAATTATATCTGAACTGGCTATCTTTTATGATATGAACAATGGTTTTCCTTGCTTATTGTACATATAAGTTTTTTCATTGATTGATGAGCTCTGACTAGTTATCTAATATCTTTTTCACTAGTTATGATTCATGATGGATAAAATCTTCTAGAATTGTTGCACTTGTTTCTAATGCAATAACTCTATTTGTTTGTTTCTTTGTAATCTTGCATTCAACTTTACAAGGGATAACTTCATAATGCTCATTGGTCCTGTAAATTCTTCCGAGTTTCGTAACCTGTTTCTTCTCCCATACCAGGTTCCAGGTTAAGAAGAAGCAGTTTTTCAGAAACTTTTGGACAATCATATTGTTTGGTGCTGTCGGTACTTTGATGTCCTTTTCTGTCATATCACTAGGTCACGTCGGAATTTATAGTTATCCAAAATGCTTATAATGTGGGCTGCTCAGTCTCAATTTCCATTTTGGTTCACTTAACTTGAAATTGTGCAACTTCATGACTCTCTCTAGGTGCATTTCAGCTTTTGAAGAACTTGGATATAGGCACCTTGGAGACAGCTGATTATTTTGGTAATATCTATCCCATTTTAACTCACATTTTGTCTTGTGAGCCAGTTAGAGGTCTTATAATTAGGGAAATAGGTTCCTATGGGTCAAAATTTGAAATTCTCACCTATTTGAATTCTGCATCTATTTGTTCTTGTTCCTGATCGTCTCTTCTATCCTTTAATCATGTTTGTTTCTCTTTGCCACTCGTAGCCCTTGGAGCAATATTTACAGCTACAGACTCTGTTTGCACCTTGCAGGTCCATATCTAATTCAAGGTTAAGAATACTGTACGTGATTACTATTGTCATTGTACTAACGCTTGCTTTCCATGTTGCAGGTTCTTAATCAGGATGAGACACCTTTACTATACAGTTTAGTCTTTGGTGAAGGAGTAGTCAATGATGCCACAACTATAGTTCTTTTCAATGCAATTAAGAGATATGACCTCTCCCACTTGACTCCAACCAACTTGATGCAATTTTCTGGAAGTTTTTTATATATGTTCTTGATAAGCACATTGTTGGGAGTAGCAGTGAGTCTCTCTTCCCTGCCCCCTCCTCTTTTCCCTCTGTGTGATTTAGCATTTGTGCGCTAACACCGGCAAAGTTGGTACTGATCATAGTAATAGAAGTTCTTGTATCTTGTTCCTGGTAATAACTACTTTTTTGTCTTCTGCACTTTAGGTAGGATTGGCCACTGCGTTACTCATTAAGAAGCTTTACCATGGCAGGTAAAAAAAGAAAATATCAACTTGGTTTCTTTGGTCTAATGATTGATGTATAGACCCTCAATATTGGAGAGAGGGAAAAGATGATTTTACAAATTTGGATTGATTAGATAGTGCAAGTCTTGAATGTATTCTTCTATGAGAAGTATTCTTACATTGGGTGCATGCAACCAATATAAGAGAGCTGGGATAGGGCGCACCACATGGGACCATTATCTCATCTCACTAACGTTTCATTCATACATCTGATGTAGTAGATAGATTCTCATACTTCTAGTGCAGGTAGACAAGATATCGTTTGCGCTTTGATAAATCGAACCTAATCTTAGATTTTGCAAAATTCCAGGGAATCTACTGATGGCGAAGTGGCTCTGATGATTTTAATGGCTTACCTTTCGTATATGATAGCTGAAGTACGGTTTCATTATGATCCATAGAGCTTATATGCTTCTCAACTTTTGTTCCAAATTGTACGAAGTTAATTGCATTTCAGTGACGTTAACAACTTGTTTCCTTTCAGTTGTGCAGTCTAAGTGGCATTCTCGGTGTCTTCTTCTGTGGGATTGTCATGTCCCATTACGCCTGGCATATTGTGACTGATGAATCAAGAGTTACGACCAAGTATGTTAACTAAATGGAGTGCTCTCTAATTGAAAGCCTTTCGCTTTCTTACATTATTGTGTTAAAGCTTGTCAGAAATTGTTGAGATGCTTTATTTACTGTGCTCTTTTACTGATACCTGCAGACATGCTTTTGCAACATTATCATTCATTTCGGAGATTTTCATCTTCCTTTATGTTGGTATGGATGCCTTGGACATTGAGAAGTGGAAAGTTGTACAAAATAGGTTAAGTCTAGAGATAGAACTTCTTTTTCTTGCTTGTTTTAATTAAAAATTGTTGCTTTGTACTTGACCCTTATCTTACCTTTTGCAGTCCCGGGACATCTTTTGCAGTGAGCTCGATCCTGTTTTTTCTCGTTCTACTTGGAAGAGCTGCTTTCGTGTTTCCCCTTTCTTTTCTATCCAACTTGGCTAGGAAGACTGAAAAAATTGGATTTAAACAGCAGGTGGTTTACTCTTCATTTTTGTTATGAGCTTTTATTAGTCTTTCGAGTGCTTAATTGCCAAACAATGAAACTTATTCAGGTTACAATTTTGTGGTCTGGGCTTATGAGAGGTGCTGTATCTGTGGCACTAGCCTATAATCAGGTAAAAAGAAAAAACTGTCCAAGAAAGTAGGAAAAAAAAAAGAAAAAAAGAATTGGCCTTCCTAGATCACTATTGTAGGGTGCTACTATTATCCTTTTGGCCTTCCTACATCGATTTTTGTCAAATTCATTTCATTCGAATTCAACTTGGATTATGTTTTGCAGTTCACACTGTCAGGACACACTCAACTACGAGGAAATGCAACCATGATTACTAGCACCATTTCAGTCGTCCTCTTCACTAATGTGGTGAGAAGAATAATTTTACCGAGTCTAAATTTGAGTTGTCAATTTAGTCTAAATATTATATTGTCAATCTTGACTCCAAGTGAGGCCCATTTCCGGGTCAAATATTTCCCGAGTTGTGTCCATACTTCATTATGAGTCGTACTTGCCATACTAGATTATGGGATCCCTTATTCCAATCTTTCTTTTTGTTTTGTTTTGTCAGGTATGTGGATTATTGACCAAGCATCTTGTAAGGTGTTTACTTCCAAGAGAAGAACAGACAAGGAGCACAACCTTCGATAAAAAATCATCTCCTCAGTTATCTCTAAATTCTCCGCTTCTATCGAATTTGGAAGATCCAGAATACAAAAAGAATCCAAGTTTTAGAATGATCTTGACAACCTCATATAGCCCTGTTCATCACTACTGGAAAGAGTTTGACAATACTTACATGCGTCCGGTTTTCGGTGGGCCACCACACCACATTTCAAGTTCACTGAGGGAGGACAGCTTGGAGGAGGATAGTATACTCCAGTAATGGGGTTAGTATTTATATACACCGTAAATAAACTTCTATTATAATGTACAGAAGTGGCTTTAAAGCAAATATAAGAGAGCTAGTTACTTCTCGGCATTGCTTATAATAGACTTATAGTTATACTTCAAGATTAGATACAATTTTGGAATGTATTGGAATAGGGTAGTACTTTTGTTTTGGTGGTTTGTGATTAATCTCAAAAGCTTAATTATGTTCACGTTAACGGGGAGAGAGCTAGAAATTTGTTGGTAGACTAAATTTAACGTAAATTGATTAATTATAATCATAAATATTAGTTTCATATATCATATCACTTCATCACATCAAATTTATATATGATTGTGATTAATGAAATTGAACTAGTTGCTGCAACGTTGGGAATATTCTTTGGTAAAGGAATCTGTGTTGAGGTTAGTGAGTACAAAAACATGATGGATCACCTTCAAGAAGCAAAAGGGAGGGGGACCTGAGAGGTATTGGACCTACCTTCAAGACCCATTGGCCATTTCTTTTGCACTTCGTATATTTTATACATGTACTTACATTTGGAACAGCGTTTTTAGATAAACTGCAGTCTTGGAAGACTGAACTAGAGTTTCAAATTGTTGGGTTAATAAGCGTGAGGGAAATTCTAACTATTTTGTTGGGAAAGAATGATATAATAATAATTATATTAAAAACAAGTCAAATTCTTACTCTCAAATGGGAAAAAATCACGGGACTATAGTATATATAGTCCATCTCAAACTTCCACTATAACATATTATCTTACAAAATACAAGATCTCTTTTTCTTCTCGCTCTCATTTTATTCATGAATCATACTATCAGTAATTTTGATCATCTTAATATAGAGAAACTTCAGAAATCGGGTCATAAATTTTGATATGAACATCTACTCTCTACTCCCTTCTTTAAAATATAAAAATCAATATTTCTTTATACATCACTACAACCTTAAAAAAAGAGAGAAAATAATCAAGATCATCAATTTATTGAATTGAAGTATAATATCTTGTTTTTTTTTTTTTAGCAACCTTCTATAAAAATGAATTAAAAAGAAAAGAAATATAGATGAATAAATAAATATATTTTTATAGATTCCTTCCATTGATATAAAAAGTTCAAAAGTTTTTGAGTCTTTCAAACATTTTTAATATATAGCTTTCATGATTCTCCTACTTGAACATACACTCATGTAAATTCTTACTATGTGTTGATATTGTCTATATATTCCTTCTCCTCTTGTTTCTTTCTCCGTTTCGACTATTTTGGTATTGCCCGAACTCCTACCCGATCTTTAGCCTTCGAAGATTTAATGTGTGTTTTTTTTATAAAAAAAGATGGTTGATTACCTACTTATATTACATCAAATTATAGGAATATCAAAAAGATTTGATAGGAATAATTTAATCTTCCTCTTATCAACTTTACAATATCGTGTCCCATCGCTCAATAATGGCAGTATATATCAAACATGGACGAATTCTCTTTGCCTTTAGATTCAAACAAATAGTGCAAATGGGTTTGCATCAAAATTCCACTTACTCTTCTTAAACATGCAGTAAACAAAGCAAGTATTTGCTTCTGCTCAGAAGCATCATTTCTCTGCTAAACAAACAAAAAGGTTAAAGACTTGAAATCAATTTCAAAAGCAACAGCCTTTTTATTTATTTATTTATTTATTTTTCATTTTATCACAACACAACAAATGCAATACACATGATGTACCTAACATTTTCATGCATAAGAAAACAAAGCTAACCACAATTCTCGAAAACTAAAATACAAAAACTAAAATACAAAAACAAAAAAATGAATGACTAGTGAGAGTAATAACATGAATTCCACTAACAAAAGGTACACATTTTTCTTTTTACATACCAGAAAGTTCGATAATGCAAATCACCAGAAAACCCAGAAAACCTGCTAAGGTTAAGGACCCATTAGAACTAAGAGAAACTGTGGAGGATTCTGGCAATTTAAACCCAGATGGTGGAAAGGCTAATTTTGGGCCCGGGCCTGTTAGACCATCGGGATTCGGCGGGCTTGGGGTCGATGGAATTATCGGCAAAGATGAATCGGCCGGAGGATATGCGGCTCCATCAGTGGAAGGGAACTGAGGGGAAATATCTGGTGATAGAGTTGGAGAGGAAGTGGGAGCACTTGGCAAATATGAAGGTGAGGCGGCAATGGAAGAAAAAACTTGCACTTTTGAGTTATGTGTTAAGGTTAAAGAAGCATTAATGTAGGCCATAATGAGCGTGAAAATCATTAAGGAACTCCAAAAGGAAGCCATTGATGACGATGAAAATCAAGCAATTTTCTTTTTAGAAAGTAAATGCGACTGTTTTTTCTCTTGGGATCCGGGTTTTTGAGTGGAGGGAGAAAAGTGCATGTGAGTGAGGGAGGAATATTGAGGAGGTTTATGGACAGAGGGTATATGGTAACTAAACAAAGCAGGTGGGCCCTAAGTGAATGGTGGTAGAAGGCTATTGGATTGTGATATGATAATACAGCTTTGATGCATATTACAGTTTCACTATATGACAAAAAATTGGCTATGTAATTTTGTGGTGGTGGAAGTTGGCACATTAGGAAGAAAGAGCTGTCTTTTTATTTATTTATTTATTTATTAATAATCTCTTTACTATTGGGAATATGTTAGTGAAAGTATGCACGTGAAGTTCTTTAAGATAGTGGAGACATGTTTAGTGTTTCGACCGTTGCCTTCTTGGTTGATTAGTTATGTCGTTTTTCTAGCCTTAATTATGACCAATTTAGAATAGGATTCTATATTTGTGATTGAGATTTAAGGTGCAACTTTTCAATGACTAGAGTCAATAAGGAATGGTTGGTTGTTGGTGGTGGCTGCGGCGGCAACCGGTGGCAGGGCTGATTGTTGACTGTTGGGGAGAGAAGAAATGCATATATATATATACATTAAAAGAGTAACAATAATAAATATCTTTATTTTTAAACTTACTTTCCATTATCATGAATCTATACACGACTACTTCTAAGGTTGGCTGAAGCAAAATTTATCTACAAAATTGTGCTCCAATTAAAATTAAATGCCAAGAAGAAGTTACAACAGAAAACCGACCCCTCCCTTCTCAACATCACTCAGATTCCGATCACCTGGACCGCCAACATCACCAACATCGGGTAAGAAAAGTAAAAGAAAATGAAACCCAGAGGGTAACAGGCCAAGTGGTGTAGACTGTGCCGAGTTTCTGCCGGCCTGGAAACTATAAACAAGCTTCCAAATTAAAAAATGATTTCAACCTTCAGGATGAGTTCTTGGCAACCAGCCTATTAGTCCATGGTTTGAGAATTATTATGCCCATAGGAGCCCATCAAATCCAATCTCTAAATTTGTGACCGGGCTGTCACCAAAATTTGAATCTATTGCTTGGCCATCTCCCTCCAATGAATCCACATATGGTTCCAACAAATCAGAAGATCTTTCCGCTGGAATTCCGTAGTCCTTAAGTATACAGGATGAAGATGTAATGGCTGCTTCTCTCTCCAAAACAGCAATGTAATTGTCTTCAAATTCGAAAACTAGATTCTTGTCCTTGCATGCTAAACAAGTGCATATATATATATATATAATATAAGAACATAAGAAGGAAAGTTAAAACTGCAAAATTGGAAGTGAAAGTAAATTACAGTCTACTAGGTGCGCTAGGTGATGTATGTTTCGGATTTGAGCTCCATTGAGTTTTAAGACCTGGGATAATGTCATATTAGAATGGGGATAATAAAGTTGAATGTGTAACGAGTTGAATTTAACGTAAACTATGTTACCTGCTGATTGCCCATATCCTCATATCCGATATTTACTTCATTTGCCAATACCTACAATGAAGGTGTCATTTAAGATGTTAACATCAGGAAGAACTAGTTAGTGATTTCATTTCTCGAAAACAGCAGGAGTGGCAAGGGGATATGATTCTCCTTTTATAGTCTGAAGGGCATAAACTCCAGTAGAAACATAATCGATAATATCAGAATCATGATTAGACTTTAGAGCACAACCTTCATTCAATATTTCTGATTTGTGTTTTGAGAAAAAAAGCATGCAGCTTACCTGCGATAGGATTACTATTTGTTCCTCTTTGAACCGTGCTAAGGAATATCGGGCCTTGGCCAAGAGTTTCAACTAACCAAAGAAGGACCAATTCATCAAACTTTAAACAATGATTATGTGATTACTCTTATTTAATATCAGACATAAAAAGTGTCATCTAAGCAACTTACACCAATAGAGTCTTCACATTCCTCACTACCAAAAAAAGAAATATAAATTTTAAAGTATTAGCAAGGGAGGAGAAATAGAATAAATTCTGTGTTTAATGCATTGCAAGTGAGAGACTATCAATGACATACTCTATTAATGGTTCTGAAAGCGGAGTAAACACCAAACCGGCAATTATAAGATAAGAGGGCTGACCTCCAGCAATGTTATAGGGAACCTTCAAATGAGTACAAAAAATATTAATAATAAGAACAAGTAGCTAAATCTGATATATTTGAACAGTACATGATGTCAAAAGGCATACCAAATGTACGCGTGGATATAAGACTACTTTAACTTTGCTGTATGTTCCTGATCTAATAATACCAAGCTCAGCAACATCACCTGCAAATCTGTATAAAACATCATTGCATCATGACAAATCTATAAATGCAGACGTGGAAAGAACTTATAAGCATGTCATCAGTATGAAAGGACAAGGAAGAAAAAAACAAGAAAGAAATAGCCTTCTTAGAAGGAAACTCGAGAAAAAACTAGAGAACCTAACAGGTCAATTTACTGTTCAAAGGGCACAATGGCTAGACATGATCACACTACGGGATCATAAAATTCCAGATGATGCATAGAATATCAAGCCAAGAACCAAACACAAAATATCATTCTGAGCAGCAACTACTTACTTTTGGCTAATGAGGTAGCGAAATGCAATGCGTTCACTGGAACGGAAAGGAACTGTTCCTTCGCAGCCAATATGAACATCATCAAAGCTAACAATAACATCCCCCTGGGAAAGAGAACTAGTAGTATCAAGAAGAATACAGCATATAGAGAAGTGCTTTATTCGGCTCTTAAAAAGGCTTTTAGTTTATTTTTATTTTGCCTTTTTTCATTCTTTGAAAAATAAATTAGGTGAGAGAGAATCCTAGGTTGGAGAGGGGGAATGGACCTAAAGGAGGAGTTGATAGACTTAAAGATTCTCAGCTAGGTGTAATTGACACGGGGCTGAGAGTGCAACTCACAACTTTTTGGCTGATTTTCATTAGATGTAATTAGATGTGTCACTTTTGATACTGATTCCAAGTTATCACCCAAAATGGCCATACCAGTACTGATCCTAAACAAACTTTTCTACTGTAATGTTAGCTTAGGTCCTGATATCACATTAAAAATAAGAACCAAAGAGTTGTTCCCAACTCTCCATAATGGACAAGACCTTTGTAGAATAAAACATCCTGAAATATCAACCTAACCATTAGTTTTGTCAGTACTACTAATGTGGGGATTCAACAGCAGGTTTTAATAATATATATATATATATAATCCCTGAATCTCCTAATCAAATCAAATTGAATTTCATTTTAATTGATTTATTCACTTTCTCTTTGATCATATACTTCAAAGTCCAGATGATCAGAGCCGAGATAAGATAAGGATACAACCTATGATGAAGTGCAATCCACATGATTGAAGCACCTAAATTTCATGGTTCCATTTTGGATAACTATGTAGCAAGTATATAAGAAACCAGAAAGGGAGATCATACCTCCTTTAAGACATTATTTGCATCAGAAGTAGGTTCCACTCGCCTCACCAACACCCCCTAAATGAACCAAATATCAAGATAGTATTTGTGACAATATATTTAGGCGGGGGAATCATAGGATTTCTTAACCATGTGGCATAAGAGTGAAGAAAATGTCGAAAATTTGGGTCCTGAATACCAGGCAAAGAATCAACAATTCTAAAAAATAATTCTTAAATAGTCAACTCCATATACATTTCATAGTCTTCTCAGGAAGTCTAACGAACTGCCGTATCTGAAGTATCTCCCACCACTTTTTGGTGGTCAAGATATGCAATTGACTCCACTGGCTTGTCCAGAAACTCTCGTTAAAAAGGAGATAGGAATAAAACATACCTCATTTGATTGTACTCTCAAACATGCACGCAATGCTGGGTTCTCTAACTTCTGCAACAATACTCCAAGGCAAGGGAACCCTGAAAGGAATCGAAACAAGCAATGTAATTTACTAATTTAAGTGAAGAAATATAATGAATTTGAGACTGAACAACATATATGTTTGTAGGCGTGTTTTCTAAAATAATGACCAAGGAAATATAAATCAAGAAGAACAGTGGAAGAAATAAATACAGAGTCAATATGAACTTCTGAGCATAACAAATTGGGACAAGAGATTTTATGAACGCGTTGACTGAATACAAAGCTTATGGCCCCAAAGCAACTCTGATGAGAGGCATTACTTTCTGCTTTCTAGATCCAATATATAATCCAGTATAATGAGCAACATGGTGAAATACAGACCTAAACCCTGATCTTACTGCCTGGATGAGATACTACAGGGAAATAAAAAACATTCAAACTGTGGAACATAAGGAGACAGAAGTCAGTAAAGTTCCATACCGGTGTACTTCCCATTCTTCTCATAGTCATCCAAAAAATGAGACACGACTGTAGTTGGAATCACATATCCAATATTCTCGGCCTCTTCAGATCTGTAAACCTAAGAGAAAGTTATGGTAAACGCATGATAGAAAAAATATTAAATACCATATGGGAACGAGAGGTATTTGCATGAGTAAGAAATAAAGATAGAGTTATTAATCAACAAGCCGAAAAAAGAGTATTTGACCTAAAATCATATTACAATTGTCTAAGAACCCAAAGGAAAAATCTTAAAATTTGACATTTCATATAATCTACCTGAAAGGCCACTCCAATGCACTCCCCTCGGTCATTGAATGCAGGACCACCACTATTACCTAAAATCTATCAAATATAAGTAGCTGCAATCACAAAGATATGGAATAATATGTTCAAGGAAAGAAAATGTAGTAAAATGTTATTGAAGGCAATGAAAACTGAAAACCAATGAATTTTCTTGTTCTCCAGAATAAATGATTCACAAGCATGGAGTTTAAATCAAGGATTTGAATTGTTAGCCGGGAATTTCGTCAACTTATTCAGAGGTGATATTTTCCTTGATTCTTATCTAGACTAATTTGGTAGTTATAATGCCGTATGGGTATAATTACTATACTTAAAAGCAAAATATAAGTAAATAAATACGATTGATAGAAAGCTATAAAATTCTAGATAATATGTAGTAATGGCGTAGCTATTTGAAATTTAGTTCAAGGTTGAGGCTCAACCAATGCTAGTATAAATTCTAAGCAAGTTAAAACTCTTGCAATTGAATTTAAGTTGAAATTTGGTACATGTTGATAGAAATTAAAAATCTTCTCCTTTAAGTTGCTGAAATTCCAAAGGGAATACATAATAGTAGAAATTTTAATAAGAGTTACAAGGGATACACTGACCAGGATTTATGGCCGCATCTATTTGAATGCCTAACAGATCTGATGAGCCATGAGCATACGATGTAACCTGATGACATAATTGTTGCTATGCCACATTAATTAAGAGTTCTGAAGGTGCTCTCATGAAAAATAAATGGCTAAACATATAACCAATGAGTTTCTTTAAAAGAAGAATCAGACCTCTATACGTGATACAACTCCCTTGGTCACTGATATGGTGTCCCCTCCAAGCGGATAGCCTACAACAGTCACTGCATCCTGCAATTAGAAGAAACCACACAGAGAGATTTAGAGAACTTAGAAACAAGAGGTATTTACAGCAAACAACTATGGAAGAACAAATATACTATTTCAACTAGCAGCAGACTGAATTTCAAAGTCTCAAATTTTTATTAAGTGTCAATATTTGCAAATAATTACTATCAATGGAAATCTAAATGTATTTGATGATAACTCTGAGGAGCTACAGAGCCAAGAGAAAAATGAACTTCAATGGTGTTACTTGTTCTGTATATATGAAAGAAAATTGGTATAAGACACATTGGTCAAAGGAAACAAGAGGGTCGTAGTACAATTGGCAGTTTCTTTTGGAAGAGATTTTATCAATCTTTAGAAATTAGGGAATGCAATCTTCTAGATCAGATAAGTCAATAGGCAATTGGCAGTTTTGAACACTGGGCTATTATACGGAGTTTTTGAGCCTAATGCAATAAGAGCAATATATAGAAAGACACTCCCCATCGTCGGGGGGGGGGGGTTGGAGCACATTCAATGCATAAAAAGGCATGATACCAAACCTGAAGACTTGGCAAACATCCAAGAACAAGTGGCTCAGCTCCCTCCCAAAACTCCTCACTTTCTACTGAAAGCAAAGCTATATCACAATCAACTCCTCTAGCTAAAACCTGTGCATAAAATCACTGAGAAGATAGTGAGCCGAAACATCTGGTGAGTATCCAGCAATTATACCACCATATAACTTGAGGAAGCGCAGGGTAAGCCTTATGAAAGATTGAGCTTAATTTATCTTTCATCTTTGCTGATCATTTAATGCTCCAATGCCTTGTGAGATTTCATTCGATTTTATAATTAACAAAAATAAAATAATACGTGAAACAGACAGAAAAGAAGAGCAGTACTTTAGCCACGTATTTGGTATCGTCTCCTCTTCGCTTCACTTTGACCTGCAATGAGCAAAAACAAACCAATTCATTTGTAAGTAGTAATGTATCAACTCGGCCAGGTAGCAAATTATGCAAATAATCTACATACGGTAAAAATATAATAGGCTAAAAACCTTCGTCGTTACCTGTGTACAATGTTCAACACAATGTGCATTTGTTAAAAGCTTGCCATCCCCAATCATGAAAGCACTGCATCAGGGTTAAAAGCCAAATAATGAATAATATTACTTAAATAAATATCATTCCAAATTTTGTTTATTCTTAAAAGCACTGCAGAAATTGATACCTAGCAACTTTAACTCATTTCAAATTCATTTGAAACAGAAAAGGAAAGTGTCTATGCAAATTATATTTATTTGAGAACTTGCCTTCCAGTACTTGTAAATTGTCTTTGTTTTTGCCAAGGGAGGGAATAATCCGGTGCAGTATGGGTACAGTAAACCTAGAGGATTATCACAAAAGCAGAACCCATAAGATAACTGAAGATACACCAGGATACTGCATGTTATATCTACGGAATGCTTAAAACAGCTGTTAACTTGAATCTAGCAAATAAATTCAGGAGGACGCGGGATAAAATGTCATCCATATAACTACTGAGGTTTGAAAGCTTTCAGAAACTATAATCTTAACCACCTAATGGATGCACAGTAAAACCTACTCAAGCTACACAGGAGCAGAAGAGAAATGACCTCAAAAAGGGTAGTTTTTCAAGGACCTACCTTCACAACAGCATTAAGGAAACTTGCATCTTGCAGATCTCCGGGTTCAACCTGGAAGGTTACATCCATTCAAAGGATAACATAGGGAGCAAAGAGAATAAGCATCTCCTTTGGGGAATAAATCAAGTAAGGTCCACCACAGTAACATGATGTTGAACATGTGTTTTAGAAAATTTTCAATCTTTATATGATATGGTACCTCAATCTACTGAAATTAAGTACTATCAAGCTAATAAAGTAAGAAACACCATAAAGAAATCAAATTCATAAAAAATTCCACAAAGAGGATAATGCATGGATGCATTTCCTAACCGATTCATGGAAACAACAAAGTATCAAAGTAAATGAACATGAAAAATTGTGATAATGCATGGACGCTCCCACTTTTAATAGGTAATTGGTAATGTCATCGCAAGAGATTGTACCTTCCTCTCCTTTGAATCAACCAGAAACTCCTTTTCTTTCCTTTGCACCCGAAATGACTTAGAAGCCATTGACTGAGGTTTTGACAAATCTCCACCACGACTATTTGTACGTCGACATAGATCATGGGTGTCCTCTTTAGACTTTTTAGAGAATCTCTTCCATGGAGAAGCATCTTTCTGCATTAAGAAAATCAAAATTTTAGCAGCATACTTTATAATAAACGTTTGCTCTTCAGAAGGAGATACACTGCAGCTAAAACAAATTTACAAATACAGCGCACATATCTACTATTAATCCCCAATGAATCAAAAATTCCTTCATCAAAATGCTTAGAGGATTATCGCAATGCCGAAACAAACACTATCATAAGTTACTTAATCTCACAACGGACGCGGTAATCCAATTCTGCTTCAGTCAAATAGCATACAAAAACTAAAACCCAGAATAAGACGCAACTAGAATAACTTAGGTTCTAAATACCTCTACATTGAAATTGGACGAGGAAGATGAAGACGAAGACGAAGATGAAGAACCTCTCCTTCTATCATTGATAGCCTTAGTAGTACTGAGTCTACTGACGGCACCACTTAATCGTCGCGACGTATTAGAACTACGTTGTGTGGCAACGGAGTAACGGAATTCAACGGCGGAGCTGAGCACAGAGAAGCAGCAGCTAGCCCCTGCTACGGCGGCCATTTCCAGTTACGGTAGAAGGCTTGTCGCAGGAGAGGAGATAGTTTTAACGTCTTTTTTATTTTCTTTTAATTTCCTTATCCTTAACGATTTTTCGTTAAGCTCATAATTGGACTGGGCCAGACCTTTTCGGCGCCTTTCTCTTATTTGGGCCCGCTCTATAATCAAAGCGGACTGGGCTTAAGCCAGCATCTTATAACTTATTATTGCACACATATCAGGCCGGACCGGGTTAAACGCTATCCGAACGGGTTTAATACAATACAATACAATCCCTCCCTCCCTCTTCCTCTCTCTCTCATCCACAAAAATCCCGGCGGGTTCAGTTCAGTTTAACCGCCATTGATTTGCTCAAGAAAAGAAGAATTCAAAGAAAAAGGTGAAAATGAAGTCAGCGAGCTGTTTCAATGAAGCAAATAGAGAAATTTCAAGCTTCAATTCCATATCCTGTCTCAAATTTTACAGTACGCCACTGTTAAAAATGGGTATCGGTAATTTTAGACCTGCGCTCAAATCTCCAGCTTCTAATTACCCGCCATTGAAGCTGAATGGAAGTCCAGAATCAAGTCTAAGGTCCATGAATGGTCGGAATTCACAAAATGTTGAAGATGAAGAAGAAGAAGATGATGAGGAGGGCCCACAGGCCCCAGTTGAAGACCTTAAAATCCCAGACCATTGGTTGGAACCTTCCAAAGCATTGGAGGTATTTACTATTCTCTGCTCTTTTTATTATTTATTATTTATTTATTTAATTAATTATTTGTGTATGTGTTTAAATTAGGAATCAGAATGGCTTAGGGTGGCGTTGCATAAATGGTTAGACGAGGAGTACTGTCCGGAGGAAACGAACGTGGAGATAAGCGAGGTTGCGGCGAAATCATACTACAAATCGTTGGTAGAGAAGAAGGCAGATTTAGGTGAGATCTTACTGAAGATGGCCGTGGAATTGGAATCCATTTCCTATCAAGAAAGCTTTCATGGTGCTTTCTCCTCAGCTAATGCAGCTGTTAACTTGATTCTACAACGCATCGATAACGCCTAAAAACAAGTTTCCTGTAAGATTGTATGCCGAGGAACTTCGGGCGGACTCCGGGACTCGTTCCATAGACCGACTAAATACAGCCGTATATAGAATTGGATGCGATATATGAAGCCGATAAATACGGTTGTAATAAATCGGTCCACGGTAAACCGAGTCTATGAACTTTTTGTTTTCCTTTTATAAGAGCCTGCACATTCTGTCATTCCTTCAAACTTTGAGAGTTCATAAATTTAGAAACTTTACATGGATTATTAATTTCAATATTCATACAATAAAACTAGTAACTTGGTTGCAATTCATCTGGTGTAGGGAAAACTAAATTCTTGAAAGATGTAAAACCTCCATCAACCACCAAATTATGGCCATTTACATACTTGGCTTCATCAGAAGCAAGATAAAGAGCAGCATTGGCAATATCCTCGGCCTCACATTTAGCTCCTTCTAATGCCCCGAATTTATCTATCATTTCCCTGATCCTCTCTTCTTCTCAACACCCGGAAAAAGCGCTGTCATTTCATCCATCACAAACCGGGTCGGAATGACGAACGGAGAAACGCAGTTTACCCTGATCCCATACTTGCATAGCTCGAATGCGACGCTTTTAACAACACCTATAACCGCGAATTTCGATGTGGAGTATGTATGTTGACTCAATCCACCCATTATTCCTGTAACACTGTCCGTACATAGAATCGACCCGGATCCACTTGGAATCATCACCAGAGATGCGTGTTTGATCCCCGCCATGACTCCTCGGACGTTGATTTGCATGACCTTATCGAACCGGTCAAGGTCAAAGTCGACAATGTTACGGGATGTGCCGCATGCTATCCCTGCATTATTTATTGTACATGATGTCGAGCTTCCGGTGCGTGGATACGTTGAAGTCTACGGCGTTAGAGATGTCAGACTCGCTCGTTACGTCGCAGGGGATGAAAGTGGCGTTCGGTCCGAGTTCTTTAGCAGTGGCTTCACCTAGCTCGTGTTGGATATCTGCGATGATGACTTTTGCCCCGTTGTTTATGAATTTCGTCGCTGTTGCTTTTCCTATTCCCGTTGCTGCTCCCGTAATTAGTGCTACTTTTCCTTCCAATCTGCTTTGTTCAAAAGAAAGAAGGTTTTATATATATTTATTTTTTAAAATAAATATTATATTTATAAAATATTATTCTTATATATTATAAAATTTATTATATAAAAATAATATTTATAATTATAATAAAATTTGTAAATATGGCGGGTAACAACGTACCATATCTCTATATAAAGACTTTTCGGGTATAAAATTATGCATTTGGGATACAATATTTGTCGGGATCGACACGTCGGAATCACATTGAATTGAAAGCTTAAGTCTCAATTATTCAAATCTCTCATTTTATAAACTAATCTCCATGACATGAAGCTGCAGATCTTCATCCTATGCCCCCCCCCTCCTCTCCCTTTTCTCTTTTATTTATTTATTTATTTATATTTTCAGTCTTTTTATTATAGAAATCAGATCAGATAAATAGATGGAGACAGTAAACAGATATAATTAGAAAGAGAGAGGAGAAGTGGGGAAGAAGAAAGTTACTATTTCCATCAAATAATGATAAAGTAACCATACGAAATTTCGAGCTATTTATGAAATATATTGTTTGGAAAGAAAGATGGACAAAACCTTGTTGATGCAAGTGCAGCCCTCAACATGTTTTTTCCTTAATATTTCCGATTAGTTTGCCACTTATCTTTAGCTCTGGATGGGTTGAACAATGCTAGCTCCAAAGATGTACAGAGATGGTGGCAGCAACTTATCATAAACATGACAGCCACGTCACACTCACGTACGGCATGACACCAATTGTTTATCTAAATGCACTGTCCAACCACCATTCATCCTCCATGAATACTTACGGTTTGGTCTGTACTTATATAACCGTTATTATTTATAATCACGTGATAAATGAAATTTTAATGCTGATTAAATCTCATCACTTTACACACTCTCTTATTGAATAACTGTGATCGTATTAGTTCCGGCCCATCAGATATGGTCGGTTGCAGAGTTTTTGATTAACCCTAGATGGTATAATTGTTGATAGCAAGTGATACGTTTGAGTCTTTAATTTTTACATTATTAATTAATTACTCATCATTTATAATTGTCAATCGAGATAGTAGATACATATTCCCTTGCCTTTAAACTTTGAAGCCTATAGCTTATTTAATGAGACTTCATTCAACTTCTAGAGTTTGGCAGAATTCCTTTTTCTTTTTTTCTTTTTCTATTTTTGGCAATCAAGCTGTTCTTAAGACCTGGCAGCAATTTTTTTAAAAATTTTAAAGCTATATTGAATCTTTAAACCTAATATTACAAACTAGATTTAAAATTTTGAGGGGTCATCGAAACGGAGAACACTTTAAGCTGTGTTAGGCTCCTTAATCATTTACTTCTTTGCCGACCCGAGTCTCCCCCTCAGGTCCTCCCACAATTACTTAAATCTCCCCCGTAACGTTTTGATGTCTGAGGTTATTTTCCTAATGATCTTCTTTCCTACTCTCTCTTCTATCGTTCCTTCTTCCTCCAGTCTGGTTTCCCCTCCTTCCTCTATTTACATACTCCCCTAGACATCCCTCTCGGATTAGCCTTTCAATCTTACTCTTCAGATACAAACAATCTTCTATCTTATGGCCGTGATCGGCGTGGTATCTATAATAAGCCCTTCGATCTCGTTGAGCCGGTGCACTCTTGAGTGGTTGCTTTGAATAAGTTGTGATTTATGAAGCGGTTGTAAATCACATCGATTCCTGCTACGAGAGGTGTAAAGGTGTCTTTGAAGAAAGGCATCATTCTTTTCTTCTATGAGCTTTTCTTCTCCTCTTCTTTTGTTTTCTCCATTTGTCCTTTCCTCTCGGCTCCTCTCTTTTTCTTTTTCATTCCATTCCTTTACTACTGCTCCCCATTTCTTCTTGACTCCTTAATTTAAGTTAAGAGGATCTCCTCCGCTACTCCTATCCTCTTTGCCTCTAATAAGCCGTCAGCATATGAACTAAAATGCTTCTTTCTAGATTGGATGATAAGCTTCTTGTCCGTCGTTCCTTCCAAAGAGGCATGCAGAACCCCTATGTCCTCGAGTCGATCTACTTTCTTTGAAGCCCAATTGAAATGCTATATATAATCCAACATATTCTCCCATATGTTTTGCTTTATAGTGTAAAGGCTCATGAGAAGAAGTCTTGTATTAGCTGCCCCCCAAAAGTTCGACACGAATAGCTTCTTAAGCTCGTCGAATAAGTTAATAGAGCCTAGTGTAAGGGACATATACCAATCACTAGATGAATTTGTCAGCGTGATATGAAAGCATTGACACATCAGCTCATTCGACATGACATTCATCCTCATACATGTTATATATGAGTTGACATGGTCCCGGGGATCCTTTTGTTGGGCATGCTGCCCTGAAAGCATGTAATAGATATTGTTTTAATGAAATAAATAAAAGTGATATTTTTTTATATAATTGTTTTGAATGTATTATTATCGAATAATATGAATAAATATCAAAAAATTCCAAAATCATTAATGTGATTATAATCTTATATTGATACGAGAGGATTAAGATTATAGATAATGAATTAAATTATCTGCAATATACTAAAGTATGAAATCTTTAATTTAGTGGTTGTTAGTACGGTTCACTAGCATTGTAAATGCAAGTGATCTAGATCTGGATCACTGATGTAGATATACATCTTAGTGGATGTTCTTTATATACTTAAATTATATAGGACATGACTCGATATAAATTATTTATTTATTAAAATACCATTTGCCATAAAGAATTAAATTCATATCAATAGATGATCATATGCAAATCAATCTGAATCATGAGTAGTCATGAACCATTGTTTATGTCAACTGGATCTTTTGATTCACTTGTCATGGTTTGTTTGTAAAATAGGCTAAAGACTTTTGTTTTGGAGATTCATTGGGATAAATGGCTGAAAACATGATTTACAAATATATAGTCCAAATATTCTTCATAAAAAATTGTATATTGGTTCTCTTAAGAGTTAATTCTAAAACTGAATGGCTTTGAGCTCAAATTTATAATCAAGTTATAAATTGCCCGTTCATTAGTGAATTGATGGCATTTAAGAATAAATAGATAATTAGAGTGGTAAAATGGTAATTTTAACAAATTCTAATTATGAATCAATTTTTGGAGGATTGAATGTATTGTATCAATAGACTATTAGAGATTGCTCCGTAAATATGTTCTATAATTGCAAGAGTGCAATCTCATATTTTTAATGGAATAATAATGAGATTAATAAATTTGATTTATTAAATTAAAAAGTTTAATTAATAATCTAATTTATTAGAGCTTGGAATTTTAAGTCCATAGTCCCTAGGTCGCCTCTATAAAATATTGTATAGGGTAAGAATAACAAATGTTGAAAATGACTTATTTGTAAGAAAACAGTTTTCTGTGGTAAATTTATAATTATGAGATAATTAGTATTAATTAATTAAAATATGTATTTAAATGGTGAAATTCAAAATTAATTAATTAATAATATATTAAATTTAAAATTGAATATGTTATATATAATATTAAATTAATATGAGATATTAATTTAATATTAAGATTATGTAAGTCAAATTTAGATTAGTTTGAGAAACTAACTCAAAATTAAAAAAAAATATGTTTTTGATTTAAAATAGATGAGATTCTATTTTAAATAGGTTTGACTAAATCAAATATATCATCAAAAAGATGATATGATTTAAAATAAATTAGATTTTATTTTAAATTAGATTTGAAAATATTTGATCTTATCAAATATATCATTAAAGAGATTATATGATTTAAAAAGAAAAAATTCTATTTTAAATTAGATTTGAAAATATTTAATCATAACAAAAATAACATCTCATGATAATTTTATCATGATTGAATTCTTAATTAAATTAATTTAAAGAGTTTAAATTAATTAAAATAGCTTATGAAATTCTATAAATATATCTGATTCTAATTATTTGGAAGAGGTTTTTCATAAGTTTTTTTTTTATGAGTAGAGATTTTTCTGAGAGAAAAAAAAAAACCTTATCATCTCTACGTGCCCACACACGTCATATTGTGTTGAAGATCGACCCATAAGACATGGTGTGAGTCTCGATAATCGATTCGCGCAGACTGAGGTATGACATATTCGTATAGATGTAGATTAATTTATATGTATATAAAAGATCGCTAAAAAAATTTTCTTATACACTAAGCCCAATTCAATCACTTCCGCTGCGAGGTTTCAAACTGCTTTTCCAATACCTTTGTCCCATCGTACATCATGGTTAGAGCCCTAAACTTCTTTGGCAGTTGCGCATTTTGGAATCTCTTAGTAAACGGACTCTCCGACTCGTCCATACACAATGGGGTGCCCTTTACTGCCGCCTCCTACTCCTTCATTCGCTTAGTCAGTCTTGGATTACTTTTGTTTGTCTTGATGGTAGCTCAGTTCTTTTCATGGAAAGCTGTGTATCCTTTAGCACTCGCGAATGGTTCGGGTTCTAAGCAGTATTTGTGGAATCACTCAACTCTTCCCTCACCGCGGTGGTCCTCAAGCGAGATGTTGCATCATCCTCATTGGAGTGGGGTCTCTTGCCTATGGATGAACCTCGATTTTCTCCCATAAGATGACACATGCCCCTACTTTGTGGTTCCTCTCTTTTCCCTAGCCTTATCTTTATCTTTGTGATTCTTGCTTCTATGGAATGTTCCACCAATTGACTCATTATTTCCACTAAGCCCATCTCCATCCTTTTTAGGCAATGCTCGCCGAACGTGTTATTCTTCTTTCAGGTAGGGGAAATAGAACTCCTCTTCCTTTACCTCTCTCTCCCATATGCTCTTCTCTCATATCTTCCATCTTGTATCCTCCTTTCAGTCAGGCTCTTGATCTGTTAGAACTTTGAAAGTGAAGACAATCATCCCTACGGTCAGCGCCAAACTATTGACGTAGATTTCCGTATGCTACGAAGGGCTTTACCATCCACAGTGTGTCCTAAGATTACTATCTACACTCAACAACAAACTGCGACGGGGGTGGTGTTTGGCCAACCCGCTCCGACGCTCTAGTAAGTTTTCTAAAAAGATCAGTGGAGAGTATTTAGAGTCTTTTCTATTCTTTTAAGAAATTTATATTACCTTTTACTGTTAAGTCATTTGATATTTATATTTGGTTTAAGTTGAGAGATAATAGACAGCTTTACATGTATTGCATTCTCATTGCTCAGCGCTCTAATCATCCCTGCTCTATGATGGGTGTCAACGCTCAACAGTCTGACATAATAGGGATATACTCTCCACTCAATTGTCCCTCTAGGTAGCAAGGCGCCTCCCTAGTCTGACATCTTCCAAGGCACACCAATGTGCCGCAACGCCACTTTCGTCTAACATGCCAGGGATATGATTTCTACTCGAGTGTCGGTTACTTCTACCTGCTCATTCGTTTAGGGTTCTCTCGCCAACAATTGAGTCGAGCGAGAAAATACTTAACTTAGTCTCAACATCTTCTTGAAACTTCTCATTTCGTCCATCCATTATTAGGCAGGCTGATGCAATTTCAGCCCTATCGTAACTCAGTCTTAGTTATCCTCAACACTCTATTTCTATAATATTTACCAACGATGCTCAACCTCAATTTCTAAGGCTACCCTATCTAAGGTTATCTCGGAATCAGACATTACACTTAGCCCCCTGGACATGGATTAGACAGGAACTAATCTATCCCTTTGTTTAAGTAGAGCCTAACACCCTTGCTTAACCCGCTCCTCTGTCTACCGCATAGGTAATCATTATCCGGAGTTGATGTTGATGTCCCCTCATCAGTCTGGGAACTTCATCCTCCACCTCTTCTTCATCATGCCTCAGTGACCTGAGGTCTGAAGGTGTCGTCAGTGGGGTCCCACAGCCTAAGTTTCTTACCTTCAGCATGCTCTTTCTCTTGATGACCCATCTGAGGCTGAGATGCCACAATCATCTGTTGTCTGCCTTCAGCTTAAACCCATCGGGTGCTGTCTTGTCCTCAAATGGCCCCTCCCTTAAGGGCCGAAGATGAGGTTAAATCTTATATTCCCCAACACTGCTTATTAATTAGCCTCCAAAACTTGTTACGGAAAATTCTTTTCCCTCCAAAACTTTTATATTTGAAAAATAAAAAAAAAAGTTCCGGAAATATTTCCCACTCCCTCCTCCTCCATTTGGCCATTAAATCGCGAACTCTATACATTCACTGAAGCTAAAATAATACACAACTTCTTTCTCATCCATTTTGAAGAAAATGGCTATATGAATTTTTTCTCTGGACGATCATCGAATATGGCGGCTGGTATAGCGATACTCAGGCATGGAATTTTGATTCTTGTTCTCTGCCTTCATCATAGCGATACGGTAATTGTCACTGATCTCTTACCAAATGGAGTTCAAGCTTTCTCGCAGTTTTTCTTTTCCGATTTTACCTTCCCCTTTTTCTTGTTTCGAAAAGATGATTTATGAAATTGAAAACGAAATCGAATTTGTGATTGTTTGGATTGAAATTATTCCTCTGGAAATCGCTCGTCTTTGGTGAAAATAATGCCCTAGTTATGATCAGAGCAGCATTTTAAGTTTTAGTGTTTCATTTTCCTATATTTAGTGGAGGTTGTTTGCTTGCATCGCATATCTGTGTGTATCTGTCTGTATTAAATCTCAGTTCTAGTACTGTTATTGCAAATAGGAAAATAATGGTGATAGGTTTCTGTGTTTGCGTGTTCTTATAGAAGATTGAGGATACCATATATGCAGAAAATAATTTTTTCTTGTGATACAAATATGGTTATTTTAACAGTGATAGGCAGATGAGTTATTTATTAAAGAGTTTCCCTTGGCTAAAAATCAGGATATCATTCTGGCAATGCAAGTCAAGACGAGTACCAAAAATCCTAAAACATTGTGCACTTTGAAGATACTGTTGAGTTAGATAGTCCTTTTTTCAACAACCAGTTAGAGAATCCTCATTGTGACACTGAGTTGGTTGATAGTCAATATTTTTGTGTAAACAATGATGTTCCGATGAGTGAGTATGAGGAAGTTGTGCCTGATAGTGAGGATGAAGAGATAGATAGAAGCAGAGTACTAAGCACCTGGGACGTGCTATCTAGGAATAAAACTGATCAAAACATTAAGGGAACAGCAAAGGAGTTGAAGAGAAAGATTGCTATTTCTTTTGAGCAAGGAGAAGGCATTGCGGCAGAGTTTAATGTATCTAGTGCAGAATAAAGCAATACAGGTCAGCATTAACTTATTGCAACTGAAATGTAATTTTCTTCAGTTTTTGGTTATGTATGTGGTTATTATTGATTTATAGTTCAATATGCAACAATCGTTTAAGTTTCTTGTTGGGATGAAAACAAGAATGTCTGACTTAACCTCTCTTTAGATTTACTTCAAGAGAAAATAGCAGGAAATGATTCACTTCAATCTCTCTGTTCCGATCGAGGATCTGCAAGGTTAAGCTATGCTGGTTCTGATGAACCTGGGGAGGCATCTCAGGCCCATGCACTTGGTTTTGTCGATAATTTCTTGTCATTCACCGATGTCAACTTCTCTCCTCGAATTAAACGCAGAAGAGCTGTTGGGATAAATCCCCTACTGTCTTGAAAACTAAGGGACCTCACAGTTTGGTGAAGAAAATTAAGTCTACAACTCCAATCAATGAAGTTAGAAGCTTTGAACGGGCTGAGTGTGATCTAGGAGGAGAGGATAGTTCCTTTGATAAGAGAACAAAAGCATCTTGTAATTATGGTGTCTGCAGGCAGATATTTGTTTCTAAGCCTAAAAGAGTTGTGCATGTTGGCACTAAAGAAGATATCTGCTCTGATCACAAGTGTGGGGAAAAGCAAGAATGTGTTGACATCCAAAAGGATATAGCTTCTTTGATTTCCTTGGATTCAAGATTGGACTTTTGTTCAGATGAAGCAAAAAAGGAAGATAAATCTGTTGAGGAGCTGAATGCATATGAGATGTTTGATATTGGTCTTAACACTCAAATAGCCGCCGAAGCTATGGAAGCACTATCACATTTCCCAATCTGCAACAATATTGCTGATGTGTACCAAGGACCAGAAAACACGCTCAATGATTGCACAAGAGGCAAGTCGGAGAATAAAGTTCACAAAAATCTTCTGAGAAAGTCATTTTCTTAGATTTAGGTGACAGCGCAAGAAAATCAAAGAAAAAGCTGCATTCTTCTAGAAAGTTTGGTCGAAAATGTTCTAATTCATCTCAGAAGAGGTCTGATAACTGGAAGACAAATTCTGAGTTGACAGCTAAAACAAGCCATATGAATTCTGCTGCTGAAAAGATACCTCTAAGCAGAAGATCTTCCAAGTCTTCCCAGAAAACTATCGCGGAAGGAGTTTCTGGAAGAAACAGCCCTAAAAGATTTGTCATTGACAGTAGTATTCAGACGTATAAAAGAAAGAGAATTCAATCAGTTGACAATCATCTCAACTCTACAATAATATCCAAGGAAGTTCCCAAATTTCATTCTGATATCACAGGGAACCAGCAAATTGCCAAGTGAATCGACGAGATCAAACTAATCAAAAGCTAGGTCTGATCATCAGTTTAAGATTGGAGCCATGGTGCTATCCCTGAAGGAGACAAACACTTAGCAAGCTCAGAAGCCGTTCAAGTACGTCCCTCAATTCCTCCTTAGTGGTCGGTGACGGAAATGAGACGACTACTCTTCCCATCAAAAGGCAAACAAGGAAGGGCAATGGTTTTATGAATTTGAAAGAACCTCAGCAATCTCTTGAAAATGAGGGAACTGTTGAAAGGACTGTTATCAATTCATCTAGTTCAGAGTTTATTAATGTATTCAAACCCTATTACAATCACTAGTGCACCCTCATCCAACAGTATGTCTTGCAAATATCACAAAAGAGCATGTGACAAAAATCTACCAAAATTATCTTTATCGAAGGAGCTTGTAAGATTGGGTTTCCCTGAGTCAACACCTGATTTCAGATGGAAATATCTGAGAAGAAGAAGAGCAATGCCGTCTCTCAGAGTCTTGTTTAGCCAACATTTGGATGATAATATCATTAAGTGTCAAAGAAAGGTAGAAGTCTGTAGCTTTCTGTTTCTGTAAGACCAAAAGATGTTGTACTATTATAATATATCAAAAACTTTTATTTCCGTGCAGGTTGTGGCACAGTTGGGGCTATCAATTGCTTCAAGTTCCATAGATGCCACACATTTTGTAGCAGATAAGTTTACTTGTACAATGAACATGTTGGAGGCTATTGCTCTGGGCAAACCAGTGGTAACTCATCTATGGCTTGAAAGCTGTGGACAAACTGGTTCTTTTATAGATGAAAAGAACTATATACTCAGAAATGCTAAGAAGGAAAAGGAGATTGGTTTTAGCATGCCCGTTTCATTGGCACGTGCAAGCAATCATCCGCTTTTAAAGGTGAATAAATAGTTTTTTCTGGTTATCTAGATTGCTGGATTACCTAGAGATATTTGTCTGATTCCAGTTTAGTTGTCACCCATCTCTCTTTATCTGCGTTTCTGCTAGCAGGGTCATGAAGTCTTCTTTACTCGCAATGTAAAACCGAGTCAAGAAATGATTATTAGCTTAGTCAAGGCAGTACAGGGTCAGGTACATCTGTGATGGCTTATTTTGTCAACTCCTTAAACTGATCTGATGATTTCCAAGATTAGTGAGTGTTTTTGTTTTGTTTCATTTTCTGTGTTGCAGCCAGTGGAAACAAGTCAGAATTTAGCAACAAAGGATGAAAAGATCCCAGATGATGTACTGATACTTTCATGTGCAGAAGATCATGGGATCTGTCTTCCTTTCCTCAAAAAAGGTTAAGACCAAATCACTAATATTATCTTTCTTACCATCATTCATTTAAGATTTTACTTGAAACATCACTTGTGGAGAACCTATACTTGCAGGAGCAGCAGTTTACAGTTCAGAGCTTCTACTGAATGGGATAGCTATCCAGAAATTGGAATACGAGAGGTAAGTATCTGTACACTTTACTAGAACAGTTTACGATAGGTAAATGATGCTGCACTGAATTATTGGTGTTGTGTTTTTACAGTAACGGCTGCTTAGAGTGAGAACTCAAAATGAGTTTTTCATATACATTTTCACAGTTTTCACTTTCTATCTAATAAAATGAAGTTGATCAAGTCCTTACTTTCTGATGTCCTGCTTTTAACTTTCCTTGATGATAGGCATAAACTGTTCAAGAATAATGCCAACAGGAGGGAAAGGGATCAGTAGTCGAGCTGTGTAACTTATAGAAAGGCAGCAGGGGTTTAGTCGACTAGCAATTTTTGTTAAGTGCATGGTCTGTTCGGTTCGGTTTGTCTAGTTTTTTTTTTTTTTTTTTTCAGAATTGACCTCTAAAATGAATTTTAATATACCAATTACTCCCAAATTTTCAAAACTTGTCTAAATTAACTTGTGTAGTCATTTATCTGCGCCATTCGTTCTTGCAACTTCAGTAACATCTAACCAAGAAACTTGCAAGCACCATAAAGATGAAAACAAAAACAGATCTTCTGCTTTCTAAAATTTGCTAGTGTCTTTTGCTATCATTTCCTGTTTCAATGTCAATACATAACATGAAAAACTTTCATGGCCCACTTAATGGGAACAAACTAATGATTAGCTGCTTCAGAGGGTGGGGCGTTGGTTTTAAAACTTTCGTACCCTCCACTATGTTGTGCACCTGAGTTCGGTTGATACATAGGTGGAACAGCCATGTGAGGAGGAGGAGCATTGTTAGTAGAAGTGGGTCCCGCCATGCTCCCTGGAGCTTGAGTGGGAGGAGGAGCCAGGGTAGGTGGCCTTGGAGGAAAATTCATTTGACCGGGCTGTAGAGGTGCACCAGGTGGACCGACCATAGGTCCCATGTTTGGACCAGATACATATCCTAACAACAGCAAGGAAAAGTGATTTGAGAATATGTAACAGAACATTCCCAACTGACCCAAATTAGAGGACATCTGTTGTATGAGTTTTATCATTTTTCGGCCTTCTTCTTTTTCCCCCTATTTATCATCAGAGCAAGAAGAAAAGTATTTGCTCTTGGAACATTGATTTACTTTGTCCACGCTCAAGCATTACTCATTGGCTTTTACTTAAAAAGACAACGGCAAATAAAAGCAACAAGTAAGGCTTCTGACCTAAGAAGAGCTTAGAACGCAAGTTATCTAAACAAGAGACCAGTTAGAAGAAGCATGGAGACAAAACATCTAAATGTAAGAATGCAAGACAAAAAGGCAACTCCCATATCATCACATCATAAGGTGTCTATGAAACAATAAAAACATAAACAGTTCAATCCTTTTTTTTACCTGGAGGAAGGGGCATCGGTCTAGGCAAAACTGGAGGCCTTATCCCTGGGATTAATGGAGGACCTCCGGGCATTCCAGGAGTAGGCAGCATGGGAAGACGAGGTCCCTGTCCAAGTAGATGTTGATTATAAGCAGCCCCTACCTGCTGGAACACTGCAGTTTGGCCCAAATGCTCCTTTATCCTTTGATCAATTAAACTTTGTGTCTGTTGCTCCTCAAATTGCTGGTAATACGATCTTACATTTGCCTGGATTTGATGTATAGAATAAGCAACAAGAAGAAAAGTTTGGCGATGTACTAAAACTCAGATTATGAAATTTTCTCTTATTCTTTCAATAATTATTATACCTTGTGTTTGTAGCCTGCATTATGCTGCTTTCTCACAGATGGCTGAAATGGATCCAATTATAAAAATAATAAAAAAAAAGGTTGGCAACTCCTCAAATTTAATAGTCGCCTACAATTTTCAATTTAGTAATGTTGACCTAAAAAATGCATAGATACTACTTGAATCTTCAGAAACCGAAAAAAAAAAAAGAAAAAAAAAAGAGGTATATAGTACAACATATTCAATTTGTTCAACAACTGATTGGGATAAGAATGAAAAGTAAGGCTAAGCAAAATTACAGAGCCCTAATATGTTGACGATACTAGATTTTGAAAGAAGACAACAATCATCGGAACTTGAGAGAAGGAACTTTTATACTTACGGAATCGTGAGTTAAATAAGTGTCGCAATAATCACAGTAATAGCTGCGAATTTGAATCAAGACACACGAATCAAGCAAAAGAAGAAACGAATTTTCAAGATGAGATCCAAAATACAATATAAGAGTGCAAGAAAAACGATAAGAATAAAGGAGATTGATACCGAGGCATAGCTGCACGTTCTGCGTAACCCCCACCAAAACCCTGGGGGGGGGGGAGTGAGAGAGAGAGAGAGAGAGAGGTCTGAAGCTTTGAGGTTTTTGGGCAAAAAAATAAATAAATAAAAGAAATAAAGGAAGCTTTGAGAATCAGAGAGAATCAATTAATTTTTAATTTTATTTTTTTTGGCGGAGGACTAAAATTACTATTTTCCTCCCTAAACATTACTCTATTATTCATTTTAGTTCACATACTTCTTTTATGTTTCAGTTTTATCCTACAAAAATTTAAATTGATTCATTCTAGTCCCTGAAGTTTTTCTGATGGTACATGTGTATATGGCCCCTACAGTGTTACGCATGCATATTACAAGCCTCAACATCCATTTTCCACATGATCTTATGGAAACTGGGTCAAATAATATCAAATTTTGATAAAATGACTGAGATGATAATATTTCTAATTCAATAAAATAAAATAAGTAAATTATTTTATTGAGTCAGGAAAGATTGCCAATGTCAACCATTTTTCTAAGTTTGGTATTTTTTGATCTCCTTAACATCTCCCTAATCTTATTCTGATTAGTTTGGAATTAAAAGCACAAGAATAAGAGGTTGTTTCCTAGAAAGAGTCACTATGACCAGCAGCACTCTCTTCCATATTTAAGTCCTCAGGCGTCATCCCATCAGGCAATTTCCAATCAAACCAATACAACAAATTTGCTACAACAAGCTCAATTATTGTTCTACCCTCAAAAGCTCGTAATTTTGCCCTTAACAATCAACATAGCTATGCTTCAAATCTCTCCGGAATGAATTATTCTGGGGTTTTTCACTACTTGGGGTCCCTTCCGATTGCCCAACCGTTCACCTGGATCAATGTTTTTGGTGGAATTTCTTAGCCTTGTAAGTTGAAACTTGACATGTTTTTTTTTTCTTTTTTGTGTAGGAACTGGCAATGGAACAGGAGGGGGTTTAAGTGTTTCTTCGATTATCAACTCTTAGGTATTGAAGTTGTTTCGTGTCTATCTTCAGTTATTTTCCTTTTGTTTTTAATTACAAAATTTCTTCTCGTGCTTTTCCCATTTGCTTTGGGGATTTTCGCTACCTCTGCATTGACCACACCATGGTGATTGCACTAGTGTCTTCCAATCTAAAAGCATGTTCTGGGAAAAAGGTACAAGTCAAAGATTGCCATGAATGATATTGTCTTTGCTGAATGTTAAATATAATATTGTATATTGAATCACATAAATAATATATAGAATATGACTATATATATAAATTAAGAATATAAGTAAAATATTTATATAACCAATGTAGTATACACTATAATATAAACTAACACAAAGTAACACCAACTTCAGTTTGTTTTCTGGTCGTTCCGCTCTATCGATTGATGATAGTACGCGAGATCAATAACCCCCAAAAATTTTTACATAAAAGTTCATGTTTTCTACTTCTCTTCTCTCGAAAGCACATCAACAGTATCATCTTGATCCAGTTTAACCTGAGTCGGGTCGAGATGATCATCAAGCAACTGTTGGAAACAAGCATCAAACTCGCTAACAACCTGTTAGAGAGCCTTGGCTTTTTACCCTATCAATAATCTATCTCACAAAGGATTAAGCTACTCAGAAATTTGAAAACTAGCCCAAAATGGCCTGAATTTCATTAATAATCTCCACCTTGTTTGCTGGCCCACCACTCCCTTCCCTCATATTTTAAAAAAAAAAGTTGATTGAAATTATTTTAAACACGCATATAATAAGTCCATAAAATATGAAGACATAAAGTAGACTAGCTAGTCACATAAGTTCATCTTGATGAACCTGGAATTAAAGGCATAAGAATGAGGGGTTTCTTTTTTGAAACTGTCAAGTTACGACCAATACTTTCTTCCATATTTAAATCCTCAAGCTTCATCTCATCAGTCAATTTCCAATCAAACCAATATAGCAAGTTCGCCAAAACAAGCTCAATCATTGTTGTTCCCATGTAAATTCCGGGGCAACCTCTTCTACCACCTCCAAATGGCAAGTACTCATAATTTTTCCATTTAAAATCGGCCGAGCTATCTTCAAACCTCTCTGGAATGAATGCTTCCGGGTTTTTCCAGTACCGAGGGTCCCTTCCGATCGCCCAAGCGTTCACTTGGATAAGTGTTTTAGGTGGGATATCATAGCCTTGTAAGTTGAAACTTGATATGGTTTGTCTTGGAAGTAGCAATGGAGCTGGAGGATGAAGTCTAAATGTTTCTTTAACTATCAATTTTAGATATTGAAGTTGGCCGATGTCATCTTCGGTGACTCTTCCTTTTGATTTCATCACATGTCTAACTTCTTCCTGTGCTTTTCTCATTATTTTAGGGTTTCTCGCTAGCTCTGCCATTGCCCAGACCATAGTGACAGCACTAGTGTCTATTCCACCTAAAAATATGTTCTTAATATGAAAAGCATATGAGAATTGAAGTTCCTTTTATTTTTCCTTAGAAGTGCCATTGATCAAGGTAAAAAGGAGAGATCAAAATAAGAGAAACTAGAGTTTAAAAACTTCAAAATGAATGAACAAAATACTTGTGGCTTACCATAAGGATCGCCTTGATGTTATCTGTGCCTTTCAAAGCAACACCAACCTCATGTTGTCCCCTCAAAATTCCCAAAAGCACATCAATAATATCTTCTTGATCCTGTTTAATCCGAGCTGGGTCGAAATGATCATCAATCAACTGTTGGAAACAAGTATCCAACTCATTAAAAACCCTTTCAAGCCTTTGATGTTGACCAGTTAGCTTATCAATAATCCATCCCACAAAAGGGTGAAAGCACTCTGAAGCTTGAAAACTGCCCATCAAGGCTCCAATTTCATGAATAACGTCTTGAACTGTCTTATGATATTTCAAATCACTTGCTTTAAACCTCCTCCCAAAAGCAATCCTATAAATCACACTAGCCATTAGGGCAAATAACTTCTCCGTAAGATCAACCGGGATATAACTTTCCTTAATTGCACTATCTTTTATAGATTCAACAACCAAATTAACTTCTTCTTTCCGAACAACTTGATAGGATCTCACCCTCTTCACACTAAAAAGTTCAAGAACACATAGTTTTCTTATCTCTCGCCAATAGTCACTATAAGGTGAAAATGCCATGTCAATGTAGTTATACGTGAGTCTTTCTGACCCTGCCATTGTGGGTCTACTACAACAAGCAAGATCATGAGTTTTCAAGATATCTTTGGCAGCTTCAGCGGAGGAGATTATCAGGGTTGGAAATCGACCGAGTTGTAAGGACATGATTGGGCCATGTGTCTTGGAGAGATGGTACATAGAAGAATGAGGCAATGCTCCTATTTGGTGCAAGTTACCAATAAAGGGAAGCTTCGGGGGGCTTGGTGGGTAGTTTCTTTGTTCACGTTTCTTCTTTTTCTTAAGAAGGAAAATGAGAGATAGAAGTAGGAGAAGAGGTAGACATAAGGAAAGCTCTTGGAGGGCCATAAATTAGTAGTTAACCTTCTAATTCATGAAAGAGGGTGACTTCTTTATATAGATTGAAAGTTTTGTGTTAAGTCCTTAGAAAAGTTGAGGCGGACAGTGTCCCAAACCATCCTCTGTTATATATGATATACACACACGTATAATATTAATAAGCACTAAAGCTTTTGGGTCATATCCAGGATTTTCGAATCCTTTTTCTTTATATAAACGTAAAACGTGATCAGACAATTTTTTTTGGATAAGATTCTGGATCCACACTTTTCTCTTTTTTTCATTTCTTTAAACTCATGTTGGAGAGAGAGGTTGTAGTGTTTTTAAATTTGTTGGATGTGATCGACAACATCTTTTATTTCTCATTTTTTTAAAAAATATTTTTTATAATCATGACAAAAAAGCCCTGCCCTGATCATGACTACAATAGTTAAAAGGTTCCAACCAAACCCATCTTTCCTCAGTAACGTGTAGACAACCTCTCTGCTGTATTCATTTCTTTCCCCTTTTTTCTTCAAATGGATCATACAAAGAGCAAAGCTACATCTTTCCATGGCAGTTCGATTTGCCGCTGAAGCCACTCTTACGAGAGAGTTCATGGAGGTTCAAACAGTCATGTAGAGAGAAAAGAAAAGAAAAATTGAAATGCAAAAATAATTAAAACTTATTTTAAAATAAATCTAATGATTATGGATAAAATGAGAATGATTTATTATTTTTTGAATTTTCAAATTTATAAAAATAAATATTATATTCAACTTTATTCACAATCGTTAATTTATTTTAAAATAAGATTTAACGGTTTCTAATTAAATAAATAATTCAACTATTAAATTAGACGGTCCCTCCCAAACCCCCTCCCCTCTCAAACTTAAACTTCTCAAAAGCTAAACGATACATCAAAACCCACATTGAATCCATGCCAAAAATTTTAATTAGGTATTCATAATTTTAATTTGCATGATGCTCAAAATCTTTGGACAAATTACAGATGGGATTTAGCGCCAGACAACAGAGGTATAATGTTTGAAGTTTGGAGCTAGAGAAAAAGATAAATGAAGGATCCAAGCAAGCATAATCATAAGTAAGGATAAAGTGTAAGACAATGATTAATGTATTTCTGAATCGAGAAGATGAGACTTATTAAGATAAAATTTTTTTAGAGTGGTCACAATCAAGTTCTTGAACTTCATTAGACTCGTTTCATGTTAAAATTAAACAGTAAAATATCGGTTGCTCAAAAGAGTGCAATTGTGGTAGCACATGCCGCAGGGTTAAGTAATGTAAAGGCACATGGATTTTTTTGATGTGGAGGTTGGTAGTAAAGATAGCCTCAAATATCTTATGGTTATAGAGGATTGCAAAACTTATCTACTATTTAAAAGAGAGAAAGTTGGATTTAGGGAGTATATTGAAATATTTTAGGGAGAAATGTTGAAGAATCCAACTTTTTTTCATTCAATGCGTCTTGATAATAATGAAGATGTCACTAATATATTATGGTGTGATGGTTGGATGCAACTCGACTATGAAGTGTTGGGTAATGCGGTTGTTTTAGACACTACGTATGAAACTAACAAAATATAGATATCTCTTGATATTTTTTCAAATCTTAACCATCATAGACAAATGGTCATACTTGGAGTGACACAAAAATAAAAAGCCACAAACGATCTTCACATGTCAATGTGCAGCCACATTGAATGCAATAGGTCAAGTGTTGCCTGAATCATATAATGGATTATGTGTCTGGCATTTTTCTCAAAATGCAGAGAAACATATGAAAAATTACATGAAAGATGACAAAAACTTTCAAAGTCATTCTTGGAAGAAAATTGTGGAAGATTGTAGTATGAAAGATAATAATTAGATTAATAATACTTATGCATTGAGGCTAAAATGAGCTATGTCCTATATGAAGAATGCCTTCACTTTAGACATAAGGAACCTCTCAATTGGCAGAAAGTTTAAACAACGACGTAAAAGAACATCTTTGGTGTGACCTAAGTATGGATAACTTTTTTGAACAACTTGATTTTGTAGTTAACGATAAACGGTTGAATGAGCTAGCAAGAGAGTTTGATACAAGACATAAGTTACCTCTACTAGCAATAAACAACTCTCCAACACTATAATAAGTTTCTAAGTTCTATACTCCAAAAATCTTTTTACTATTTCGGGAGGAGTTTGATTTGTCACTCAATACAAGAATAGATTGCTGCTGGCTGCTTTAGGTATCGGTGTGGGGTCTAATCTTTGGTAAGAAACTTGAGAAATAGCTCAAGATCATACCTTCTAGTTAGTAGGAGATAGTTCTAAGATTAAGGTCATACCTTAATTTCTAAACCTCCTGATATGCATGGAAATTGGAAAGTGAAAGAGCTAATAGATTGGAATTCGCCTTTTTGGAGTAATTTTTGGTCTCAAGAATAATTGCAAGAGATGGCTATTATTAGAATTTCAAACAAAGATAATGTCCCCTTCTGGAATACTATTAATGAAGGTTCTTTTTCTCTTAAAATTGTCTCAGAAGCCATTGAACTAAAACCCCATTTTTCTCCTTCTTTTGCTGCTGCTTGGATGAGAGATATTCCAGCTAAGATTTCCATTTTCCTGTGGAAATTACTCAAATCTATTTTACTTATAGAAAATAATGTTCAAAGAAAAGGAATGCAAGTTGCTTTAGTCTGTCATCTTTGTTATGCAGGTCCAAAAACAGAACATCTATTCCTTAGATGCCCTTATACTTAATCCTTATGAAGATGAGCTAGTAGTTCAATTGGAAGTGATTTAGGAACAATTTTTCTTGTACGATGGAACAAACTTTCTTGCTAGATTTTGAAAATTAGGAAGGCTATTGATTGTTATCAAATCACTCTTACTCACGTTTATAAGCAAATGAACTAAGTGCTGGATGCTTTTACTAATTTGGTTTAAGGGTATTTTGAAATGACTACTAACCAGTTTTTCTTTTCCTTCTAATTTAGTCTTTCCATATTTTTTTGGTTCTTTATTAATAAAGTTTTATTTATTTATTTTTTTTTTAAAGTTGAATATAATATCATATATTACTATACTAGCCCCGAAAAAATTTATCTTTCTTCTTTGGGCATGGTTCACGGGTTTACATTAACAGCTTTGATGACCCCATGGAGTGGTGATATAGTGTTGTAACTTCTTATTTTATAATCTCTTGGCTATGGATTCCATGTGCAAAGTGTGCAAATAATTACAAAGCTCTCCCCATCACCAAAGAGTTAGGTATCCTCATGAGCTAAGATCTTGATGAATCTGCTAAAATTGAGTAGGTCCGTTTTCTTGTTTTATGAATTGAGTACAATTAGAGAGCATTAAGCATAAAGGTAATTGAAAATTTGACAGGCGGTTGTCAAGTGGCAAGCAGAAATGCCAGTTTTGACATCTCACCTAATGAGGCTGAAATGATCTATTTCAAAATTTAAAGGTAGATGGAAAACAGAAGAAGATCAGTTTGAGGAGATCAATGTATATGATAGAAACTTGATGTCAGAAACTTCAAACAAAACACAAAGGAGCATATTAAATACTTGCAGCTTACTATATAGGATTGCCTTGGAGAACACTAACTTAAAGTTTGTTCATGTTGAGCTAGTTTCGTCCTATATAGAGTTGGTCCGCATACAAGTGAAAAGCCCATCAAATATAAAAAGAAACAGAAGAAAGAGAGGTGAATGGCGTAAGGAGAGAGAAAAAAAAAATGTTTTTCTCAAGTTTTTCTGTAAGAAATCAAATGGAAAGTTGTGGTCCGATTAAGCTAAAATCTCTTATTCCTAGCGAAGAGAGCTAGGATTTTATTGGTTTTGATCCTTGAATTTTCTCTTCAATTTATTGGCATATTTTTTTCATTTTTATTATAGCTATGATCCACTTGGAGTAATCTAAGAATAAGTTTATCCTTAACGTAATATTGATAGTTTTTGGATAGTATAATAGAGAAGATTATTGTAATTTCATTATCACTCATAGTGGAAGATTTGTATGCACTAGGTCCCGTGGTTTTTACAATTACATTGAAGAGTTTTCCACATAAAAATTATGGCGTCTTCTCTTTGTGATTGCTCGACTATATTTTTGTTGGATTGTGAGTTTTCTATTTGCTTTGCATAAGAGTTTATGGTAGAAAATTATTCCCATGTATTATGTTTATTAGTGTTCACCATAACAAAGTGGTATTAGAACCAGGTTCTTTATCCCTGCAAATTAAATAGATGAATTATTTGAGATGATTAAACTTACATCTTCCAATTATTATGTTTAGAAGACTAGAATAGAGGATATTCTATATTGCAAAGAGTTATTGACCCAATTGACTTAAAGGGTATCAAACCAAATAGTACATCTGATGCTGATTGGAAGAAACGAACATGAAAGTTGTAGGGAATATTAGATAGTGGGTTCATCATATTATCTTCCATCATGTAACTAAAGAAACCGATGCTTATGTACTTTGGAAAAAGGTAGACGGTCTTTGTGAGAATGGATAAGGTGTTACAGAGCTCTTGAATAATTTTCACGAGTTATTAAATGAGTTTTCTACCATGAAGAAACATGTGCTAGATGATGAATTTTAAGCATTGATCTTGTTGAGTTCCTTACCAACCAGTTTAGAAAACTTAGTGGTGTCTTTCAGTAATTCGAATCTTGATGGTGTCATGACTATCAATATGGTAAAATGTAGTATGTTTAATGAAGGGATAAAAAAGAATGAGCAAGGTATTTCTTCTAAGAGTGAAGCACTTGTTACAAAAAGACTAGGGAGGAGTAAAAATAGAAAATCTCACAGTAATGAATCTGCTCTCATCATGAGCCATATAGTTTGTGCATCCACTGTCTATGAGCCACTCTTCTCTAGATTCACCATGTTCAGAATCTGCAGCTATAAAGAGAGTTTTCTTCATTCTGAGATTTAGGTGTTGCTGCATGTTGGGGTTTTTGTGCTTGTTTCTCCCTGTTCTTCTTAAAGCAATTTTTCTCAACATGGAAAAACATATTGCAATAATAGCATTGAGGTTTGTCCTTCCATTGATAGAATTTTTCAGAATGACCTTTCCTCTTGCATATGGAACAAGGAGGATAACTCTTCTTCCTTTCTGAGCTGCACGAACTAAAAGAGGAACTGACATGTGACTTCTTCCAAGGCTGATAGAATTTTTCATGCTTATGCTTAGCATGAAAAGTACCTTCAACTTCTTCATCTTTCTTCTTGGCATGCCTAGATTCATTTGCTTCTAGGGATCTTGTGAGTTCTGACATGGTCAGGGAGTTGAGATCTTTGCTTTCTTCTATGGCATAAATTTTAGAGTCAAATTTGGACAAAACACTGACCAACATCCTGTCAACCAACACCTTCTCTGTGACATTCTCTCATGTTTTCATCTGGTTTGAGAATTCCATCATTCTCCTAGCATATTCCTTGATGGACTTTGTCTCCTTCATCTTCAACCTTTTAAAATCTCTTTTGAGGTTTAAAAGTCTGATGTTCCTTACTCTTTCAGAGCCTTAAAACTCCTTCTTCAAGACTTCCCACACATCTTTAGCCATGGACAAGCTAATGATCTAAGAAAATAGCTTGTCATAAGTTCCAAATTGAATAATAGCCAAAGCTATAAAGTTGTTCTATTTTTTCTATCTTTTGATGTCTGAACTGTTCAAGTGTGAAGTCCACCTCCTCAGATGATGGTACATAGCCATCTTCCACTGTTTCCCAGAGTCTATGAGCACGGAGATAAGAAGTCATCTTGACTGACCAAACTAATACCTTTACCACTGAAAAATAGCGGTGAAAGTATGTTAACACCTTGATTGAGGACCATGGTGTTTTTCTGATTTTTGAATGCTTATGGTTTAGGAGCTAACAAGTGAGAAGGTTAAGGCTAGATGAATTGATCTTTAGCAAAGCTCTAATACCATGTTGAAAAATGAAAGACAAAATTCAAGACTTTCTCTCTACTTTCTCAAGAACAGATTTATGAAAGAGTAAAAAGAAACAATGAACAACAACACTTTTCTGTAAAATATTTCAATCTGATTTCATTAGCAAAAACAAGAGTCGAAATACAATGACAAGATGAAACAAAAGTACATGAATAGATAACTATTAAATGGTCATCCTAAAATTAGGCAGAACACTTGCAATCACTGTGACTATAACACTTATAATAATAAAAAAACAGAAAAGAGACATAAAAACCAGAAAAACTGGAAAAGGTTACCAACCAAGCTGCTCTTGACCATAAAGGGTGAAAATTGATTCCAAAACTTTCCAAACTTTACTAGCAACTTCAACTTACTTCAATCAACATATCAAACTTACTTGAACATAAAAAATAGCCATTGAAGTTGCCCAACTCTATTTTGCCTCCCACAATAGTAGCCAAAAATAGAGGGAAAAAAAAAAGATTAAAGTCTAACTTTAAGTTTTGATCAAATTTGAGTGAAACTTATTCTTAAATTGTCTTAGGAGAGCTGAAGAAATAAAAGTCAGTACCAAAACATATGACAACAAAAAGTTAAACTTTTATCTAACCTTTATTGATGAGTGCACAGCTTCTAACACATAAGACAAGTTACTTGAGAAAAAGAGTTCATTATTATAATATAAAAGTATATTAGTATAATAATCTAAGACTGTGCCTTCATCTTCATGATCCTGGAATTGAAGGAATAAGAATGAGGGGTTCCTTTTTTGAAAGAGTAAAGCTATGACCGACTCTTTCCTCCATATTCAAATCTTCAGGCTTTATTCCATCAGGCAACTTCCAATCAAACCAGTACAACAAGTTCGCCAAAACAAGTTCAATCATTGTTGTTGCCATATCGATTCCAGGGCAGCCTCTTCTACCACTTCCAAACGGCAAGAACTCATAATTTTTCCCTTTAAAATCAACCGAGCTATCTTCAAACCTTTCCGGAATGAATTCTTCTGGATTTTTCCAGTACCGGGGGTCTCTTGCGATCGCCCAAGCGTTCACTTGGATTAGAGTTTTTGGCGGGATTTCATAGCCTTGTAAGTTGAAACCAAACATAGTCTGCCTTGGAAGTAAAAATGGACCTGAAATGTGAAGTCTCAATGTCTCTTTGACTATCAACTTTAGATATTGAAGTTGGTCGATCCCATCTTCGCTGACTTTTCCTTCTGATCTCATTATATTTCTGACTTCTGCTTGTGCTTTTCTCATTATTTTAGGGTTCCTCGCTAGCTCTGCCATTGCCCAAACCATAATGATAACAGTATTGTCTATTCCACCTATGAGTACGTTCTTAATATGAAAAGCATGTGAGATTCCAAGTTCTTTATTTTTCTTTAAAGAGTACTATTGAGGAAATTATAAAAGAATTAAAATGGTAAATAAATACTGGATATGTTAATTTCTTATTTGTTACTTCTAAAGAAAATTTGAAGAGATCGAAATGACAGAAACTTGAATTCAAAAATTTCAAAATGAAGGAACAAGGTACTTGCAGCTTACCATAAGGATCGCCTTGATGCTATCTTTGCCTTTCAAAGCAACACCAACCTTCTTTTGTCCCTTCTCTATTCCCAAGAGCACATCAATAATATCTTCTTGATCGGGTTTAATCCGAGCCGGGTCGAGATGTTCATCAATCAACTGTTGGTAGCAAGTATCCAACTCGTTAAAAATCCTTTCAATCTTTTGATGTTGACCTCTTAGCCTATCGATAATCCATCCCATAAAAGGGTGAAAGTACTAGGAAGCTTGCGAACTTCCCATCACGGCCAAAGCTTCATTAACAACGTTACGAGCTGTCTTATAGTGTTTCAAATCGCTTGCTTTAAATCTCCTCCCAAAACCAATCCTATAAACCATATTAGCTATTAAGTGACCTAACATCTCTGGAACATCAAACGGAGTATCCTTAATCGCACCATCTTTTATCGATTCAATAACCGAATCGACTTCTTCTTCCATGATAACTTGATAGGATCTCACCCTCTTCATGCTCAAAAGCTCGAGAACACATACTTTTTTCATCTCTCGCCAATAATCACCATAAGGTGAAAACGCGATGTCAAGATAGTTATATGAGAGTCTTCCCAATCCTACGAATGAGGGTCTACCACTACAAGCAAGATCATGGGTTTTGAAGACATCTTTGGCTGCTTCAGCTGAGGAGATTATTATGGTCCGAAGGCGACCAAGTTGTAAGGACATGATTGGACCATGTATCTTGGAGAGATGATACAGAGAGGAGTGAGGCAAGGCCCCTATTTGGTGCAAGTTACCTATAATAGGAAGCTTGGGGGGACTTGGTGGGAAGTTTTTGTGTTCAGGTTTCTTCATTTTTTTTTTTAGGAAAATGAAAGATATGAGTAGAAGTAGCCATAAGGATAGCTCTTGGAGTGCCATAAATTAGTAGTTTGAGCTTCCACTTCACTAAACAAGTGAGCTCTTCTTCATATAGATCATATAGATCAAAATGTTAGGTAAACCGTCTTGACCACAGTACATACACATGTTAATCAAGTGAATTATGAATCTCAATTATTAAAGATAGATATTTGACAGTGCTATAAAAAAAAGAGTGTAATTATTTTAGAGACAAGAAAAGCAATGTTAGCTCACGCATCACCGTCTTGATGGAACTTTCAATGAAAGCAATGTTAGCTCACCTCCACGTTTAAATCTTTAGAAGGAAACAATAATTCAGAATACTTATTAAAACAATAATTCAAAATTGGGGGGGGGGGGGGTCCCCATTTATTTATTTGTTTATTATGTTAGAGATTTTTAAATAAAAAAATCAAATAGGGTTGTAATTATTTATAAGAATGTAAGTAAGTTAACGAAAAAACTAAATATGAATGGTAGCATTAGTGTTATTTATAAGGTCTTAAAATTTTATTTAATGCATTTTTTAGAAATTTAAAATCAGTGTAATCAATTCTTTTTCCTCATCAATTTGGTGCTTTTTTTTTTTTTTTTTTTTGCCCAAAGGTAAGAATTTTATTCAATAGGTGAAAAATACAATATTAGTAGAGAAATTATATCACAATCTTTATATTTAAATCTTATATAAAATAAATTAAAAAAAAAAGATCAGATATCTATAAAATCTTATTCGATTCTACACGAATTGTATCGATTTGGATCCTCTTTAATTTGTATCTATCTTTCATGCCTAATTTTAGCCATACTCTTACAATTTTCTACCACCTCTCTTATAGAAAAGACTTTTATTTTCACTGACTTTTTACTCATGATCACACATATAATAAGTCGACAGAAACTCAATACATAGGTTAAGACTAGCTAGTCGCATAAGACTACTTAGAAAAAGAAAAATAGTTCATAATTATTGCATTGTAATTAGTATAAGACTAAATCTTCAACTTGATGAGCCTGGAATTATAGGCACGAGAATGAGGGGATTCTTTTTTGAAACAGACAATCTATGCCCAATACTCTCTTCCATATTCAAATCCTCGGACTTTATTCCATCAGGCAACTTCCAATCAAACCAATACAACAAGTTCGCCAGAACAAGCTCAATCATTGATGTTGCCATGTAAATTCCAGGGCAGCCTCTTCTACCACTTCCAAATGGCAAGTACTCAAAATTTTGCCCTTTAAAATCAAACAAGCTATCTTCAAACCTCTCCGGATTAAACTCTTCCGGATCCTTCCAGTATGCGGGGTCCCTTCCTATCGCCCAAGCGTTCACTTGGATTAGTGTTTTTGGTGGGATTTCATAGCCTTGTAAGTTGAAACTTGATATGGTTTGTCTTGGAAGTAGCAATGGACCTGGAGGGTGAAGTCTAAGTGTTTCTTTGACTATTAACTTTAGATATTGAAGTTGGTTGATCCCATCTTCGCTGACTTTTCCTTCTGATCTCATTACATTTCTGACTTCTGCTTGTGCCTTTCTCATTATTTTAAGGTTCCTCACTAGCTCTGTCATTGCCCAGATCATAGTGATAGCAGTATTGTCTATTCCACCTAAGAATACGTTCTTCAGATTAAAAGCATGTGAGAACAAGTTGAATTTAACGTTAATATTCAGAATAAGGGAAAGTACTGTTATGTATTATTACTGATCCATGCTCTGTATTGTATAATACAAGGGTTTGTGCTAACTAAGGAAAGAACTAGTAATTAGGAAAAATAAATAAATTACAAATATGAATATAAATGGAATATCGCTGATTCTGTGGGAGAAGATGGAGGAAGAGAACGATTTCTGTTAATATATTAAAAAATTGTAAGCGAAATTTTGAGCTGGATTGGCAGACAAAACTTGAAGAGATCAAAATGAGAGAAACTTGATTTTAAAAACTTCAAAATAAAGGAACAAAATACTTGTGGCTTACCATGAGGATCGCCTTGATGCTATCTTTGCCTTTCAAAGCAACACCAACCTCCTTTTGTCCCTTCTCTATTCCCAAGAGCACATCAATAATAGCATCTTGATCTGGTTTAATCCGAGCCGGGTCAATATGTTCATCAATCAACTGCTGGAAACAAGTATCAAACTCGTTAAAAATCCTTTCAAGCTTTTGATGTTGACCTCTTAGTTTATCAATGATCCATCCCACGAAAGGGTGAAAGCACTCGGAAGCTTGAAAACCACCTATTACAGTCACAGCATCATCAACAACGTCATGAACTGTCTTATAGTATTTAAAATCATCTGCTTTGAATCTCCTCCCAAAAGCAATCCTATAAGTCACACTAGCCATTAGGGAAACTAACTTCTCCGTAAGATCAACCGGAATATTACTTTCCTTAGTTGCACAATCTTTTATCGATTCAATAACCGAATTGATTTCTTCTTCCCGAATAACTTGATAGGTTCTCACCCTCTTCACGCTAAGAAGCTCGAGAACGCATAATTTTCTGATCTCTCGCCAATAATCACCATAAGGTGAAAACGCAATGTCAAGATAGTTATATGAGAGTCTTCCTGACCCTGCGAATGTGGGCCTACCGCAACAAGCAAGATCATGAGTTTTTAAGACATCTTTGGCAGCTTCAGTTGAGGAGATTATCACAGCTGGAAAACGACCGAGTTGTAAGGACATGATTGGGCCATGTATCTTGGAGAGATGGTACATAGAGGAGTGAGGCAAGGATCCTATTTGGTGCAAGTTACCAATAATGGGAAGCTTGGGGGGGCTTGGGGGGAAGTTTTTCTGTTGGCGTTTCTTCTGTTTTCTGAAGAAAAGGATAGATAGAAGGAGGAGAAGAGGTAGCCATAAGTATACCTCTTGGAGGGCCATTAATTACTAGTTTGAGCTTCTACTTGTTGAAACAAGTCAAGCTCTTCTTTATACACCTATTAATTATGAATCTCAATTAATTGAGATTCTCGTGTCGATACTGAAAGATCAGCAGCAAGTCAAGAAGAAAGTAAGGGTGACCAGAATTTCAATCAAAGAAATGCCAGCTCACCTCCACGTTAAACCTTTGGAAGGTAACAATAATTGAAACTGCTATAATTGATAATATTTTTTACATCTTGAAATATAAAAATTGATTTTAGAGATGGACAAATTTGTGCTTGAATTTTGTATCAGATTTTTGCAAAACCATTGTTGAAAAACACCCAAAAAAATTAGGTAAAAAACCAAAAGCAAAAATTATTAATAGTTATTTTCTAACTATGTAGAAACCATTTTTGTTGTCTTTTTAGCATTATTCGACAATGTTTGTGTTTCCTTCTTTTTTGTTTCTTCCCTTCCAGCTCGCTCACTTACAGCAAAGAACAATTTCTATCACTTCTCATATGCAGTAGAATTTCGAATGATATATTCAATATACAAGAGAATTTCAATAAATTAATAATAATATTTAAAAAATATTTTTAATCAATCTTAATTTAATGATAATATGATAAATTAATTATTTATTATATTTATAAGATAATATATTATTAAAAAATTTATATAAATTACATGTAATATATATAAATTAATAATTTTTAATATATAATAGTTATTATTCGATAAGACATTTTTAAAATATAATTTAATTATTCATTATTTTTTTAAAATCGATATTAATATTTTATATCAATTTAGATCTGATCTATAAATTATCTTAAAATAATATGAAATTCTTATCTAATCTTTTCATATTATAAGAAAAAATTATTCAATATTATCACCGCTTTTAAAGTTAAAACAAGATCCATAATAAACTTAAAATCTTAGTTATTAAAAAAGTTTTTTCGACCTTTTACTTGCAGCGCAATTTTCATCCACCCGAATAATATTTTATTAAATTATAAGTTTTATCTTTATATCGACACATAATTCAAAATTACGTAGCAAGCTAAATGTCTATAAGGTCTTTAAATTCTTCTTCCTTCGTGGCCTAATTACATAATCATAATTGTTGAGATTATTCTATTTTACGAGAACTTCTTAATGCTTCCTCTAAAGCGTGTGTCATGAGTTTGATACCAACAATCAAATGAGAAAAGATTTGAACGCAAAATTTCTTACGACCACTCGCGATCGAACAAGCAATGGCGGCAACCGTGTTTGCTGTTTCTGTTTCCACTCAATCTCTTTCTTTTTAGTTTAATATATATTGAGACGTATTAAAGTGGTTCTAAACTAGGGACGAGTAAATCGTTGGTTTTTGATAAAATCGAATTGAAACGGACAGAAATTGAAAATATAATTGAATCAATTTTTCACCGATTTTATCGAAAAAATTGACCATAACCGAACTAGTATAACCCTGGTCGGTTTCGGTCAAAATAAGTTCGATTTTTCGATTTTTTGTAATTTTTATTCTTTTCTATAATTCTACTTAATTATAATATTTTATCATAATGTATATAATTGATGAACTTATATTTTATTTAATAATTTATTTTTGAGTTACATTCAATTAATATCATATTTAATAAAAATTCGACATTATAAAAACTAAAAAATATCATTTTACTTTAATAATTAATATCATAATAAAAAGATTCAAAACAACTTTTAAATATATCATAAATTCATAATTCATTAAGGCATCAACTCAATATCATCCAAATAGGATATCCAACAACACAAGTTACACAAAACAATACAAGTCTACACTTTATTAATTCCAAATTTCAAGTATACACATTTAAACGATGAAGCTCTTTACACCCGATAATTATGCTAATGGATCTGCAAAATTTCAATTATTTAACCAAATAAATATGAATGAAAAAAATATATGACAAAATAAAAGAAGTAAATAATAAATATAAAAAAGAATGTACTATCCTCTTCCTTGAAGTCTTTTAAAGCATCCACTGCACTAACTAAAGATAATTGTAAACTTGTAATCCAACTCTGCACACACAGAAGAGTCTCAACCGGTGGATTCTGAAGCAACTATACATACTAGATGGGTTAATATTAACATTCAATCATATAAGTAATCAATATCAATATATTATATGCTAATTTACTCGACGGGTCGAAGGTTTTATCGACCCGTCGAGTATCATAATTGCTAGTCTATGAAGCGAGTCACAGGGACGATAAAATGCATTACTACATAAAATATATAATTGCTAGCCATTACTATACATTATTAAGGGGGAAGGGAAGGAAAAAAGAACCTGATGGTTTTCTTTCATCTGATGCAAATGTAGTAGGTTGAGGTTTAGCAGTTAACCTACGGTAACTCACACAGTGACAGGGCAATAGTGACACCCAGCTCGGGAGGAGGAAGCAGAAGAGAATACGTGTTGCGATATTAGGATTAAGATTTTTGTTGCCGTCGGCAATAAAGATCGCTAGAGGTGGTGGGTTGCAGTCGTAGGTGATGTGCACTAGGTGGTGGCGGCTCGTAGAATCCCAGGTTGTGGCGTCTAATTGAGAAAGACATCTGAGCCTGTAAATTTTCTAAAGAATACAATGGTGTTAAGACTTATGATTTTAGGATTTCCGTTATAAAAATTATAAAATAAATAAATAATAGATTTTTGGTTTTCGGTCGGTTCACCGAAACTGACCGAAAAATATCAGTTTTAGTCGATGTGGTTTTTTTTGCTTAACCTTATTCTAAATTGAAGATAAAAGTATGTCATATTTAAAAAATTAGATAAATTATTTTAGATGATATGATATATTTTAAAAATGTAAGTCTAACTTTTCAAAAAGGAATAAAGTTTAGATATTAAAACATTGGGAAAATTAGGATTAATTTTTTATATTTAATATAAATTATATATAAAAAACATCTAAAATTTATAGAAATTATAATAAATATTTAATTTTAAAATTAAATTATACTAAACTTAAATTTCGTTAAATATTGACAAAATCATATCCAGTTATATGAATGTTAATTAATCATCTATTTAAGTTCTAAATTTTGATCCAATTTATAATTATAATTTATATTTTATCTCCTTTATTTTAAATTTGATATGTTTAACTTTTTTTTTTCTTTCTCGTTTCAACCTTATCGGTAACCACCACTCTCCTTTATTATCGTCAACCTCATAATATATTTTTTTATTTTTTCTCTCTCCTTCAACTTTTTTTATTTTTTATTTTTTTTTACTTTTTGATTTTTTTGACCCAACCACCACAACTACCAAACCGCTAACACCTTCTCCTCTACCATTAACTATCATCGGAAATCTCTCTCTTTTCGGACAATCAAGATCGTAAAACTTAAATTTTTTGATCTTTTAATTTTTATAAACTTAACCACTAGTCAAGTAATGCAATTCATATTGTCCAGGTAGAAAGAGATTTCCAATGGAAGTTAGTGGCGGTAGAGGAGATGATAACAGTTTTGGTGGTAGTGTGGTGGTAGTGTGGTGGTAATTGAGTTGAAGAAAAAAAATAAATATGAGATAGAGTAATTAAAAATATAATATTTTTATATTAGCTGTAGAAGTTAAGGACAAGAGTACCAGTAGCAAAGGAGAGTGATGGTTGTCAATGAGATGGAAAAAGAAAAGAAAAGGAAAATGTTATAAATATTAAATTTAGATTAAAGATAATGAAAATATTAATAAAAAATTATAAATTAAATCAAATTTAAAATTTTAATAAATACTTAGCACATAGATAATATGTATATAATTATTATATCAATATTTAATAGAATTAAATATTTACTATAATTTAAAATTAAATTTAAATATTTATTATATATTTTAAATATTTATTATAATTCATACTCAATTTTAGAATTAATCTTAATTTTCTTATAATATTTAGAAGAGATAAGTTTTTCTCGAAAGAATCAAATCCAAACGACAAAAACCGTAATGGACTGAAATTTTGCTTTTGCTTCCAAATTGTCAACTGAAAAAAACCGTCATGTTACCCGCTTGAATATTTTTCTATAAAACGCAACCCCCAAACGGCCGTTTAAACTATTCAGTTCGTAAACGCACGGAATCAACACCCGCTCCTTTCCATTTCTCTCGGGGGGAAGGCTAAGAGAAGAAAAATCCAAACGAAAAAAGTCGACAATGGTTGACGAATCTGCTTCCACCTCTCATCCATCCTTACATTCAGGTTTTTTAATCGGATCTTTCTCTGTTTCTTATCTTGATTCTTATGATTTTCCTGGAGAAAAAATACTCTGCAATTTGAGATAAAGTCCTTTTCACTGAAGAATTCTGCCCTAGTTTCTATAATGGAGGGGGTTCGTCGTTGTTTTCTTGGGGATTTTCAGGCGAGAGATCCAATGCGAATCGGAAATGGGCTGCGTCGCCTTCGGATGTTGTTTATCACTTCGGCACTAGTGGAGTTTCCGTCGGGGTTGCCACCGCCCTCACTCATCCTCTAGGTTTTCCTTTTTTTTCTCTCCCTTTCAATTCCTTTCGGCTTTTTTTATGGTTTTTAATACTGAGTACATAATTGATGCACGATGGATGTGATCGATCTTTCATCCGACTTGATTGTTGATACAATTTTCTGTAATGGTGTTAAATTGGTCCATAGCGATGTAGGTCTAGAGAATAGGGATTAAAGAAGAATCCGCATGAGGTTAGAGAGTAGGCTGTGCTAAAGAATTTTACAGAGTTTGGAAAGAGATTAATGCTATGTCTGTTGAATATAAAGACGTCTAATTTTTCTTCCAATTTGGAATGCAGATGTAGTTAAAGTTAGGCTGCAAATGCAGCTTGTTGGTCAGAGAGGTCCTTTGATTGGAATGGTATTCAGCAATATTTATTTATCATAAATAAAGATCTCATTGTAGAGTTCTTATACTTTCTTTTTTTGCGATTTTGGATTTTACTTCCGAGGATTTACACAGAGACAAGTATTTTTTCAACTATTGAAGAATGAAGGACCGAGGTCTCTATATTTGGGACTAGTACCTGGACTGACAAGATCAGTTCTCTATGGAGGTCTCCGTTTAGGGTTGTATGAACCTTCAAAGAGTGTTTGTGATTTGGTTTTCGGGACCACCAATATAATGGTTAGGATTGGATCTGGAGTATTTTCTGGTGCCATTGCCACTGCACTAACCAATCCTGTTGAAGTTCTTAAGGTAATATTACATTGCAGATTTTCTTCAAGTTCTTAATTTTATTTTAAAGTCAACTTCTCGACTTGAACTAGGTCTGAAAGTCCTTCTGTTTTCACAGGTGCGATTACAGATGAATCCAAACTTGACAAAAGGAACAATTGCAGAAATGGGCAATATCGTATCCACTGAAGGAGTGAAAGCTCTTTGGAAAGGGGTTGGTCCTGCAATGGCTAGAGCTGGTGCTTTGACAGCATCACAGTTGGCAACATATGATGAATCCAAGCGGGTCAAGTTCTAAGAAATGCTATTTTTCACTTTGAGTATCAAAGATATAATCTCCACAGTTTCTGTTTTTTGAAATTGTTCATGATTGGCACCTGAAAACTAAAATTTCCTGCCTATTTTTTGCTACACATTCCTTTGCTGAAGCTTGTGTGTGTCATATTTTGCAGATTTTAATCCGGTGGACTCCGCTAGAAGAAGGATTTTATCTGCATCTTGCGTAAGACACTTACTACAGTTCTCTCTCTCTTTTAGGGCAAGTAGGTTCACATATCAGTCTGAAAACCTAGCTTGTACAAATCATTGGAGGACATGGTTGCAGCTCAGATGCATGGTTACGAAATAGACTGAAGTAATATAAATCTTTCTTATACATAAGCATGGTTTATAAATATAATTTATGAAAAAGATTAAGCATGTCATATTGTGATGTGTAAGCATGATTGAAACTGAACAGATTGTAGTTTGTTTCCATCATCTGGTTCTCAGAAAAAAAAAAAAAAAGCATCAGGATTAAACATGTATAGAATTATCATACCTCAAATTCTACTGCATGATAATAGTTGTATAACCTTATTCAGTGTTTCAAATGATTGATGCTGTATTTCATCTTATGAAGTTCAAGCACCATTGCTGGCGCTGTGAGCACCCTCATGACCGCACCCATTGACATGACTAAAACCCGTCTAATGTTGCAAAGTGAATCTAAAACTTCTGGAAGCTATAGAAATGGATTCCATTGCGCTTATAAGGTACTAATCATCTTTCACTTCTTTCCCTTATCTCATGATAAAACTTCCTCATGCAACAAATATGGTCCACATTTACTGGGTAAGTATAGAACTCAAAATCTATGATTCTATAAGTTCAGGCCAGGAAATTTTATTTCCGGAAATATATTAATATCTAGATAGTTCACATCCAGCTCACCCTTTCTAGCATAATGTGTTTGTCATTGTGGTTTCAGGTTATGCGCAGTGAAGGCCCTTGGGCTCTTTACAAGGGGTGAGTTCCAATTCTGATTCAGTGGAAACAGTCACAAGATGTCTCATAAGACGCACTCTTTAAGAAACTTACAAGTAGATCCTTATCACTGACCACATAGTTTATTAGATTATTAACTATATATTCTTATATTGACAGGAGCCTAGCAATTTTTGCACGATTGGGTCCACAAACCACAATTACTTTTATAGTCTGCGAAAAATTACGTCAACTTGCCGGATTGAATGCGATTTAGCCAATGGGGATCAAAGAATTTTTCCTCGCACCCGCACATACTTATTACATTGATAGCAGATTGCTAAACTGCCGCCTCATCTTTGCCAGAAAACTCTCAAACCGAAGAAATATATTCTCATTTAATTCTTCTCCTTTTCTTTTCTTTTCTTTTTCTTTTAACCCATTTTAATAACTGGTGATTTGCATAAACCCATATCTAGAAGAGATGCTGCATTTCACACTTTGAGGGGACTAATTTGAATTTTCAGGTTCTTTCTTGTACTTCGCAGCTAGCCTGGTCGGAAGAGAGCTAAGTCCTCACCTTGCCGTCCCAAGTTTGAGTCATGAAGTCAGCTATGTTCCATTCCTCGGAAGGAATATAGCGATATTTATGCTTTGTTGTTACATCATTGTAATGTTTCTATGGGAAAGAAAAATAGATACGTGGAAATTTGTGGAATGTTGGTCGTCATAAAATTTTCAAAGAAACTTTTCTAATCTAGTGAAATCCATTTGAATTCATGTAAAGCTTGTACTATGATTAAGGAATTAGGTAAAACCAATCCCTAATTAGCCTTGCTGCTTATTTGCTGGCAATCGTTTTATCTATCTATCTATCTATCTATCTATCTATATATCTCTCTCCAAAAATGTATTATCAATCCTCTATGAGCAATGATTAGTAGTTAATCATCATCCGCTCAGATGTTTTATGGGTTCTGGTAGTGAATCTTTGTGCCTGGGATTCAACGTCAGACAACTCAAACTATAATTAGAGTCCCTCTTTTTACTATTCTACCCTCCTCTTCTTTCTTGTGATTTCCCGTGAATATAGTTACCGTCTAGGACTAGTTGGTCAACCGACCTATACTCTATGATTGACTATATATATGTATATATATACATATATTATATTGACAACTCCTTTTTATAATTATTTCGAAATCAAACGAACCAAAAATAAATAATTAAATAATTAAATAAAGAAATTGGCATCCCGAAGTAGAAGAAACCACCATTTCTATTTTCGAGCAAAGAAGAGAGCGTGAAGCTCTTCGTCGGTCAAGTGCCAAAGCACATGACGGAAGCTCAATTGCTATCTATGTTCGAAGAATTCGCTCTCATCGATGAGGTCAACATCATCAAGGACAGGGCGATGCGAGCCTCTCGAGTTTAGCTTCATTCCAAATCTCTCTCTCTCTCTCTCTCTCACACATAGACTCTCTCTGTGTTTTCGCTCTCTTCGTTTTCTTGTTCGAAATTGCTGATTTTCGCGATTCCGTGATCTTTGAGCGTTTAGAATTGGCTCCTAGAATTCTAATTTGGCGACTCTTTTTTTTTTTTGCAGGATGTTGTTTTTTGATATGTCCTTCGACGCAGGAGGCGGATAAGGCGGTCAATGCCTGTCACAATAAGAAAACCTTGCCCGGGATTAGTAATTACTCATTACTAGAACTAGATTTTTTTTCCTTTTTTCCTGACTTCTTTTCTTTATCTTCCTATTTTTGTTTGCAATGCTGGTCTTTTCTGCATGACTACAGAATACAGGTCTTGATGTACAACTCTGTAGACTGTAACTAAAAAAAAGTTCATGGTCCATGCCTACTAAACCTAACTAAGCCACCATACGGAACTGATAAGAGAAATTAACTTTTTGTCTCTTGACTTTTGCAAAATGTGGGAAGACTTTTCCTCATTGATAACATTACTTAAAAGAGAAAGTGATACACTACTTTAAACCCAGAGGAAGACAAAAAGGAACACTAAAAAAGAGTACTCAGCATTGGACTTGTAGAGAATATGAGTTTGTTGCACAAATTCTACAGTAGTGGTATAGCTGAAATTGAAGAACTTTAGAAACCCTCTGTTATTTTATATATTTATTTTTAATTTTAATTTGTTCTCTCTCAAGTGAGAGGAATAGCAATGTTGAAATGAACATGAATAAAGATTGTAGGAACACACCCATTGGGCGTTTTGTTTATAAAATTGTATTGCTATACTAAAGTATTCATTAGATATGATTTAGTTATGAAATCGCTGAACTGTAAAGGGATTCTTAAGAAGATTATTTGTATAATAATGAAAGGTAACTTACAGTTCATTTAATTGATTCAATGGTTATAACTAAATAAGCTTAACTCTGATTGAAGGTTTTCTGCGGTTTATGCAGGCATCTAGTCCTTTGCAAGTAAAGTATGCAGATGGCGAGTTGGAAAGGCTAGGTGTAACATCATTATTTTCACTATTATTTTATCCTTATCTGATATTGCATCATATCATTAAAGTCAGTTTGTCATATTCTGTTTTCGCCTTTGGTGATAAATTATTGTTATCTGGCCTCCATGGAAACAGAACACAAGCTCTTTGTTGGCATGCTTCCAAAGAACATGTCTGAAGCTTAAGTTTCTGAAATTTTCTCAGTATGGAACTATAAAAGACTTACAAATATTAAGAGGTTGTCAGAAAACGAGCAAAGGTAGTCTCTGAATTCTGTTGAGTTTGATTCTAATCATTCCATTTAAATCTATTGCGTAAGGATAATTTTTTGACAGGTTGTGCATTCCTGAAGTATGAGACAAAGGAGGAAGCTGTTACAGCCCTTGATGCGATCAATGGAAAGTATAGAATGGAGGTCTGTACTTATGTTTATGTTTCAATACCTTGATATCCATATGAAATATATCATGGAAATAAGAGCGCTGGAACAACTCTAAACTGTTGATTGTTCTACCCTGGTCTTCTAACCTGTTTCCAATATATTATCATATACAGGGATTAGTTGTGAAATATTGGAAACTTGGACAATGATCATGTCATTCTATGTTTCTGTAACACCAGGACCATGTATCTTTCTATTTAAAGTCGTGGATAGAAGAAGACACAAACACACATATACATGCACATAGATATAGGGTAAAGGGGTGTAAAATGGATTTGTTACAGAAGATTCTTTACTAGCCTTTAGTATTATAAGTTGGTCAATAATGCAAACTGGGTGGCTCGAATTGAGTTTCTATTGTTGTTTCTAATACAAAATAGACTCCGCTACTGTGTGGGTGAACTGCATATTTAATCTGATTGTTTTCCCTTCATTATCAGGGTTCAAGTGTTCCTTTGGTTGTGAAATGGGCAGATACGAAGAAGGAAAGGTTAGCTCGTAAGGCTCAGAAAGTTCAGTCTCAGGCTTCTATTTTGTCTCATACTGATTCACAACATGCTTCACTATTTGGATCCGTGCCTCTTGGTTATGGTTATGTTCCCCCATATAATGGTTATGGTTATGGTTATGTTCCCCCATATAATGGTTATGGTTATCAGGTCAGTTCTGAATTACTCTTATTCTTTCTGTCTGGACTTCTAGATCCTCCCCCCTCCCTCTCTCTGCTTTTAATGACTCGTGCAATTGCTTTATTGATGGGCCAAAAAGCATACTCATGTCATATGTTTATGGAGCGAGTAATGTGTATTACTACAAAAGTTCTTTGTAGGGAACTTTGCATTAGAATTAACCTCACTGTTATGATTTTTGTCTTCTATTTTGTAGGGAGCTTGAATCTATGAACTTATGCAATATCACCTATCTGCAATGCAGAATCAACCTGGTTTCCATAATATGATCAACCAGGTACAATATCGGATTTGATCTTACAATATCGAATGACAGTCGGATCAGATCGAGTGATCTTCGAATGGATGTCAGATCGGATTTGTTACGGTCGGATGAAAGTCTGATCAGATCGGATTTGACCAAATATATATTTTTTTAGAAATTTTTTAAAAATAACTTAATTTGTATTAGGTAGCATCAAATATATAGGAAAATATTAATGTGTTTAATTGAAGATTATACTTTTAAAATATATATATATTTAATGGAGAAGTCAACTATCATTTAAGAAATAATTAATTGAAAATTTTATTTAAGAAAATTATAAATATAAATCTATTAAAAAAATGTAATAAATATAATTAACAAAATAAATGGAAAATTGAAATATATGTTTTTTTAATTTTAATTGAGCAATTACTTCATTAAGGAAAAATAAGAATGAAAAATTATATAAGAAAATAAATAAATGAAAAAGTATATTTTAAGGAAAATTTAATATCAAAGTAAAAAAAATTAAAAGTCAAGAGTAATTTAATTAAATTAAAAATTAAATTTGATAAAGAATTATTATTTAATGAGGCAGTGGATGGAACTAAAGAAGCCGAAGAATAATTTGATAAAGGAGCAATGAAGGCATGGAGAGAGAAGAGAAGTTGCATTTGATTGTGGGCCCAGATGAGTTGTGGTGATAGGCGGATCACGTGTTGTTTGCGCTGGGGATGGCTGGGATTTGAAGTTGGCCTGATCTGGTGGGAGTAATGGGCCGTGGTAACCTGTACAGTAGAGAGGGGTGAGAAGAAGAAGAAATATATGCCCAATGTAGCCTCCGTTTTGGGTATGCCCAAACGTATCCTGTATTTGGCTTTGTTAGTCATGTTTTTTTTTTTTTTTTGAATATATATTTACTTTCCAAAAAAAAAAAAAATAGAAGAAGAAGAAAAGTTAAGGGAAGAGGGACATACCAGGGCCTAAGGAGGGAGAGATGGGCCTTCAGGCTGATTACTTGCAACCTGCAAAAATGGAAGGGTTGAAGCATGAGTTGTGAAGGGGCCCACATTAGATGGGCCAGACCGAGTAGATGGAGAGGGAAGAGTGGCGAAGGGAAGAAGTGAGTCAACTCCACGAATTTAACCTCTATCTCCAATATCGTATTCGGTCTAGAAGTGAGTCAAGGCCGGCATGACCTAATCAATATGTTTATAAGTAAAATCATCATAGTCCACACAAATCCTTCTAGAAGACTTGGTTTGAAGAAGTGAAACCACACCATAAATATGGCTTTGGCCTTTTAGATAATATTAACTTGTACAACACTCTTCTTAGTTCGTGCTTCTAGAAGACATTTTCCAACTTCTTACTTCCTAAATTAATAAGTCAAATCAGAGTTATATATTAATCAATCAATCAATAACAAAAGCAAGCAAAGCATGGTGTGTAAGAATGAAGATCGGCCCCACGTCACAAGCATGTCAGTATCATGTGTCTATTTTGTCAAAAAGTTTTTTTTTTTTTTTTTTATTTGTCAAAAGTAATTACAAGACTCTTCTTCCCACGTTTCAATCATGCTCATACATTCTTACATGAACCAAAACCTACCCTTCTTCAATATCATCATCATAACTTATCAAGTGTACGCTTACATTGACTTCTGGAGAGATTAAAAAAAGAATGGATAAGAATGGTGCTCAGGAGTTGTCTTCCTGCTTGCTGTTTGAAGCAGAAGGTGATTCAGATGCCGGTTCCAATGTTATTAATCCAACTCCCATCTTGACGGTTCAGGATCGTGATGATGATGATGCTGAATCTTGTTGTGATGATTTTGTTGATTCTGATCATCATCGTCCTGTTTCTGTTCATCATGTATACATTGATGATGAGGATGAGGATGAGGAGGAGGAGGAGGATGAAGATGAGGTTGTGCAGAAATCAAGCGGCGGTTCTGAAAATGCGATGAAAGATTATAAGTTGCAGAATGAGATTGAGAAGAACAGGTTGTTCTGGGAAGCTTGTCTGCAATCATAAAATGTTGTTCTTCCTATTTTATTTGATTTTGGGTCAGAAAAACTCTGTTTCTTTTCTTTTTTTCTTTTTGTCGGACATGATCTGATTGTTCGAATGCTCAATTGTACAAAATGGCAAAGATTTTATCCGTTATGAATCTACTCTGGTTTCCTTGACTATCTCAATATATTCGTTATGAACTGGTTTCACTAGATTATGAATCTCTACCTAGAAATGTCACAAATTAGATTCAGCAGAAAGCTGAAATCTGATTTTGCTCTCACAAGTCCACAAACACAAGAACAACAACAATAACAACAACAAAAAGCATTCATTTCCAAGCTAAAACTTCAACCACATCTCCTAAAATTAAGAACCTAGCTAGCTACAAGCTAAAAACATCATATTTCTTCAATATACAACCCAGATGGAAAACATCAACCACACACCTTAAAAGAGAAGAAAAAAGTGGAAAATTTTTTCAATCACTACAACCCAGATGGAGCAACTAACGGTGCTTGGGAAATCGAATCATCCTCCTCCATCCCCTCAAAAATTGGGTTTCTATATGTTAATGATAAGACCTCCGTGTCATCCTTTTTTCTCGGGCATGAATCTTCTGTGGTAGTACTTATGCTTGAATTTTCATGTGAGCTATCTGTTAAGCCGGAGCAACCCGATTGTTCCACAAAACTACTAATTTCGTTTTTATCCTTGTCTAGTTTCTGCAAGAAGCATTCCTCAATCTCTTCACTTAGTGACACAACTTCATCTTCATTTTCATTTTCAGAATCTGAAGAGTTCGGCCCTCTTGAAATTTCGTCTCCAGTATCCATTTCATCATGTTGACTGTCAAAATCTTCTTCATCGGTTTGTTGATCCGAAGAGTGATGTGACATGGGTGAATACTCTCCATTCGTTGCAGTTTCTTCTCTCTCTCTTAAGGTTTTCATAATCAGTGTCTTGAGCAAGTTCATCACTTGAACCGCGTGCATTAGAGCTGTAAGTGGATCCGACATCTATTCAAAGAAAATTTCAATAAAACCGCAAAATCAGACAGGTGACAGATAATAAGCAGACATAAACAAGGCTAACACAAAATGAAAAAAAGCATAATTAGATAGCAAGTTACATGGTGCATTTGACTAGATGTTTCAAATGCCAGTTTCAGACTAAAATCTAAATCTAATTAAGAGCCCACATGATCTAAGCGCTAGTTTGCCTTAGCAGTCTTAGAACCAGTTTATGAAACTGAATTTTTAGTATTAGAGTAAATTTACACCGATGCATAGGCAAACTCAGCCTAATTGAAGGACACTGGCCCCCATAACCTTACCTGGGTCATGTTTGGAGCAAAAACCATGGCAATATTTCTTGCATTCATTTTGTTCAGTTCCTCTTCTTCAACAACATCAGCCATTAGATCTACAGCCCAATTAAGCAAAGCTCCCTCTACAGGCTTTAGCTGCTTAACAAGATCAGTGGCTCCTTCTTCAGTATTACATTGAAGAACTTCTTCGGGAGAAAGCCCATCGAGCACACCAGAAGGAAGTTCACGGAACCAGGCCTTTATTAGGCCCGCTAAGCAATGGACGTCAATGTCGTCCGGTATTATGCCTTTGTTCAATTGGTCCCGTACATGTTCCTCTTGACTATTTTCCGGGTTTATCCGGAAAATCCCTTCGGCCTAGAATTATTAAAAATAAAATGGTCAAGAAACAGAGGTCTGGAAGGATCTCTCAAACGGTTCGTTTATTATTTACCTTGAGTCCATTTTGAGAGTATAAGCGTTCTTGCATTAGCAAGAGAATGGTAGGGACACTATTTCCTTTCAAATCGCAGGAGCATTGCATTGATTCAGCTGAGACACCAAACACACTGACACTACAAAATCAAATAAATAAATAATTGTTATTAGAAATTGACATCAGAATTGGGATTTCATACAATGGAATTTCCATCATAATTACACTTTTCTTTACTGGAAAATATGCAGACTTTAATACTATTTTTTTTTTCATGGGAACTGTCCTCCTTCCGAATTGGAGTCGAATAAAAATAGAAACAACCTATTTGGTTTGAAAAGTTCTTTTTTTTATTATTATTAAATCTATAATCCAGTTTGTCTCAAACTCCAAATGTCTGATCAGATGCAAAATCGAGTTTCACAAACGACCCAAGTTAACTTAAGAAACATAGACAAAAACTGAGCTTAATATAGCTATACAAAAAAATTGTGCCGAACAAAAAACGATCGAAGGTAACTCCTTCAGCTTGAGAAGCTTAAATTTGAGCTCAAAGTTCAACTCTTTCTCTCTCAAGGCTCAGATCGAAGCTCAATGAGGGATGAAAATGGAGTTTCTAGAACATTTCAAGCAAAACCCAGATGAAATAACAGAAATTTAAGACAGCCCAGAAAATTAAAAACTAAAATCATTACCTAGCACTTGGAACTCGACCTGGAATCTCAACCTCAAACTCAACGGGAAGACCGAGAAATCCCTGAAAACGATCAAAGGTAACGTGGGCAATGTGCTGGACGTTTGTAGGCCATCCGATTTCCATATGATGAACAGTGGAGATCACATCATCCCTCCGATCAACACGGCAAGCGATCATAGATTTCCTTAGAGCCGCCAAGAAAACCTCAACCAAAGAAACCTGGTTCTGTTCCTCTTCCACCTCCGTCGAGCCACCTCTTCCTCCGCCCTTCCCTCCACCTTTTCCCCCTCCACCTCCGCACCCACCTCCTTTAGTGATCATCACAAGCCCAGTCATCTCTGGCTCTCTAGATTTCTTCCTCTCTCTTAACTCTCTGTCTCTGTATTTCCAAATCAGGAGAGGGTCGGGAGCTAGTAAAGTGGAGCAGAAATGGGTTTTGTTGACATAAAATGGTTTTGCTGGTTTGCAATGAAGAGAAGTGGAGTTGTTTTCCGTTTTTGAAGTTCGTAGTTAGAACGTTCTTTCAAACTTCAAACGGCCACTATTTTCAAAAAAAAAAAAAAAAAATCACTTTTTCCTGTCTTTACCCTTTTTGTCTTTTGGCAATAGGCCTCCTACTTGGCGGAAATTACAAAGAAGCCATTTATTTAAAAAAATCCACGACCCCCTAATCAAAATTCATCCCGTACTTTAGATTTTTAAGATTTAACTTATTAACACGTGAAACTACAAAATGGGGTTTAATAATGACACGTGGTACATTACAATTGGTCCGCTGGCCTCTCTCTCTGAAAGCAACGAGGATTAACATAATAGGACAAGACAAAGGGGAGGGGGGCCCACCAGAGAGTAGAGAAACTTTTTTGAATTTCAAATTCTCGAGATCTGATGGTGGGCCATCCCATCGATTGCTGGTGCCTCTGAGCCTCTTCTGACTTTCTCCTTCACAACATAATCTCACTCATTCATTCCTTACTTGCTTGGAATTAGTGGTCTTCTTTCTTGAATTCTTGATAGGGTTGGGTCCACATTTCAGTGGGCCTTTCTTCTTCAATAGCACCATCTTTTTTAATAAAAAATTAATGAGGAAATCAAATTAAAACTACTTGCGCACACAAATGGAACATAAATAAAAGTTAATCTAAATGAGCAAAAAACATAACATCAAAAACTTCATTTCCAGAAAGAAGCAAAGTAGAAAAAAAACCCATCAAACAAGAAAAAACCTAAGAGACTAGGTTATACAACAAACACAACCACAAAAATCCGTAACAATTTAGTTTGACAACCTCTTTTACCGTTTTCCAGCAATCCTAATCAGAGGAGAAACAATCCCTCTAATCTCCTCTAACCCTTCTTGTATCCTCATCTCCTCCTTAACACACCTCTTAAGATTCCTAACACAACCCATCAACACATCATTACCGCTTATATCCTCCCCCCTAATCTCAACCACCTTCCTCGTCAACGCCATCAACAAACAGGCATGCCTCGGCACCATACAGTACTTACCCAAGAACCCAAGCATCAAACCAAGCTCCTCCAAATCCAAATTCAAAACACACCTCATCAATTTCCTCCTAAGAACTAATTCCTCAATCACAGCAACAACATCTTCTGGGTTCTTACTACTCAAAACCGACACTAAAGCTTCCTTATGCATAAACTTCTTTAACAACTTATCATGTTGAGCCAGTTTAGTCTTTTTCGGTTTCATCACTAGATACTCTTTTTTGGATGGTTTCTCACTTTGCCCTCTCTGAAAATACCGGAAATAAGATGACCTTAAAGCTCTTGTCGGCTCTTCCTCTGCAATTTTCCATACTGATTTTTTCTCAATTGTTTCTTTGACCTTCCTTTTCCCGACATATATGATCCCATTTGAAGTACCTATAACTCGTTTTGAAGAATCAGGCGAAAACCCAATTGACATAAGAGGAGCGGGGAATCTCATTGAATGAGTGACTTTCATTTTTGAATAATCAAAAACTTTCATATAGCCATCTAATCCAACACTTACCAACCTAAATTGGTCCGACTCTTCCTGCCCTATTTCCTTCCTGATCTTCCCGACACAAATCGAAGTGACAGTTTTATTATGACTCTCCATTGACCCCACCAATTTCCCACCTCCCATCAAATCCCAAATCTTAACCAAATTCCCACCTGCAGTTACAATTAAACCCCCGGACGGCAAGAAAATTACGTCCTCCACTGGTTTTCCATGATTCACCTCCATCACGGATTTCAAATCCGTATTTCTTACATCCCATAGTTTTACAGTATGATCATAAGATCCAGTGATGAAAATATCATTACTAACAGGAGAGCAATCTCCTGACCTAACATAATCTTTATGGCCGTAAAAGTTAAGTAATGGAGTCTCACCTGCTACGTCCCAATACTTAACGATCGAATCGTCTCCGCCAGAGATCAAATGGAGCTTGTCGAGAGACGGGTACTTGATGAAACGAACAGGGCGAGAGTGGGACCGGAGTTTACGAAGCGGGGTCCGGGTTTTGACGTCGAAGACTTGGACGAGGCCAGAGAGGTCAGCGGCCGCGATGAGGAGGCCGTCGGAACGGAAGGAGGAGGAGGAGACGACGTCGGAGAAGGAGGAGATGGTGGAGATGGCTAAGAGAGTTTGAGTGCTATAAAGGGTGAGGGAGGCGGAGCGAGGGGCGGAGAAGGTGTTAGGGTTTGTAGGGGAGAAGGTGAGAGAAGGGATTGAGGACACTAGGTTAGTGATTTCGTGAGGCTTGAAGGAGGACCAGTATTTTGATTCTCGGGTTTGCTTTGGGGTTCTTGGATTCGGTTTCAGCTTCGGTTTTACTGAGAAGGTTTTAGCGATGGTGGAAGAATCTTCTTCTGGATCCGCCATTGACGATAAATAGCAAGGTTTCGTCCGAGAGGAGAATTAGGTTTTTTAGAAGGGTTTTAACTTCAGGTTTACTCTTTTCTATTGACAAGGGTTTTGCACGATGCCGTTTTGTAGCTTTAGATATAACACCCTTTTTTCTTCTTTTTCTTTATATGGTGACAAAAGGAAACAAGCTAAGCAAGAGAGAGGCGAGAGCATCTTAGAGAAGTAAAACCGCCGGAATCCTCAGATAACATAACATTCACAATCTGGGGGTCGTAGAAAATTCGCTGCATCTGGCCAGATTGAACTCCAAAATTCGCAAGCACATTTATTTCCTTCTCGAAAGTTATGATTAAGCTTGCAATTCTACTCTTTTGTCAGCAACTATAATGAGAAATTTTTCCGCTCCATGCAAATCTGCATCTTTAGTTAGCATTTGAAAAATAGAAATAGCATCCACCACACATTCAAAAAATCTAAAGCCACTCTCCCAAGCAAACTTTAAAATCAAATCTGAGAGCTTCAAGTTCAGTAATAATATTAGTAGTAGTCCCGAGGTGGAGTGATAAACCTCCAATCCAGTTTCCATCACAATCCCAAATAAGGCCTCCTCCTGCAGCACCCGAGTTGCCTTTTGCCGCTCCATCCGTGTTAAACTTCACCCATCCCAAGGTTTTTTCCAACAAAAAGACACATTCACCACTGGAGGGAGATCTGATTTGTTTTCCAAAGTAGCCTGCCAAACTTCAATCACAGATATAATTTGCCCTACGACCGTATTAATGTTGGAGTCTATGTTGTCAATACTCTTCATACATCTAGCTCTCCAAATACCCCAAAAAGTAGCTAAGAAAATAGTAGGCCAAGGAACAGAGATACATTGAGTAGTAGGGGCTTGTTTTATGTTATTTTCCATCCAACCTTGTAAATTCGAACTGAACAAAGTTCTGGAATCAAATAGAAAATGAAGCAACAAATTCCACACCAGTTTTGCTAAGGTGGGGCAATCTCTTGAAACATGAATAACAAACTCTTCAGTGGAGCAACATATTGGACAAAATTGGAAGATGATAAGCCTCGCCTAAATCTCAACTCATTAGTAAGGATCCGACCATGCTAAGCAAACCAAGCTAAATGAGACCATTTATGCATAGCAACAGATTTCCAAATCCAACCAATATTCATTTCTGGAAAAGTAGAAGGGTATAAAAGGATATTACAAACACTTTTGCAACAGAACATACCTCCTGTATCAGCGGTCCAGACCCTCACCTCTTCATAAACACCATTTTTAGGGAGAGGATAACCAATGACTTTGTTAGCGAAATGTAGCGGAAGGTATTGAAGTAACTTGTCTCTATCCTAGTAGCCATTCGTAATGAAGTTATGGACTTTCTCCGGAGGACAATCAGTAACTTCCATGTTAAGAAGATCATAAATCTTACTAGAATTTAACAATTATCTGTCCAAAAATTTATGGTCCTGCCAGACCCAAACCCTTTAAAAGGACATCGTTCGCAGCCTGGAGGCTTTTCCAAGTATAGGATTGACAAGTTCTTCTCGGAAGAGGCACTGTAAGATCACTCCCATTTCCATATTTTGATCTGAGGATTGAAGCCCACAAACTACTTTGATTATCAAGAAGTCTCCATCCAGCTTTAGCCAGCAATGCTTGATTTCAGAGATGAGAGCTCCACAAGAATCTGTGTCTTGCTTTGTCAATTTCTTTGTGAACAAAGACCGGAAGTTGAGTTGTCATCGTGGTATACACTGGAATAGAATCAAGAACTGATTTAAAAAGCGTAGTGCGACCGGCAATATTTTGGGAGCTTGGATTTCCAGCTTGCTAACCGAGAGGAGATTTTATCAATTGGATCCATGTAAAAGCTCTTCTTAATTCTTGAGTAGATCAAAGGGACGCCTAGATACTTACCAAGATTCTCTGTAATCCCAACCCCAAGTAATGTACTCCAAGCTGATTTTTGGCTAAGGGAGATATTTTTAGAGAAACGGATTTTTTATTTCCCTTGGTTCATGGAAAGGCGAGAGGCTTCACTAAAGATCGTAAGACATCTTTTAACTGATCTCATTTGAGACCGAGTTTCCGTACCAAATAATATAAGATCATCAGCAAAGAATAAGTGAGATAATTCAATCTTATCTTTGCCAATCTCATAGGCTTCCAAGCTGCCCTCATAACTTCATTGGAGATCAGTTGAGCTAGTCGTTCCATGCACTGAACGAAAAGGTAAGGTGATAACCGATTCCCTTGGCGAAGACCTCGCTGCGGTTTGAAGGGGTTTGTCTCCTCACCATTCCATAGAACTGTCATAGTGGTTGAAGTAATACAGTACATGATAAGCCGGATCAAACCATAAGGAAAGCCAAAAGCATGAAGTGTATGTTCTAAGAAGTTCCAAAGGACTCTATCATACGGTTTCCCAAGATCAACTTTAAGTGCAAAATACCCAGCCTTCCCTTTCTTGACTCTCATAGAGTGAAAAGCTTCTTCGGATATAATTATATTGTCACTAGCTAACCTGCCTGGAAGAAAGCTGCACTGGCTAGGGGAGACAATCTCACTCAAATGGGTCGGATTCTATTTACCAAGCATTTGGTGATGATCTTGTACGGACAGTTCACTTTGGGTATGAGTGTAATGAGGATCTGATTTAATTCTTCTGGAAATTGTCCCTGAGTAAGAGCATCAGCCACTAGAATATGGAGGGAGTCACTAACAATGTTCCAGGAACGTTGATAAAACCCCGCATTTAAGCCATCAAAACCCGGAGCCTTCCATTTTCCCATATTAAATAAAGCATCGTGAACCTCTTGTTTGGAAATGGGAGCCATGAGGGAATTCGCCTCCTCATTACTAATTCTTGGACAAAAATCCCATTCAATATGATCAATATGAGGAGTACTATCGGTATACAGAATTTGGAAAAAAAAAACCCACAGCCATATTTTTCAAATGGTCTTTATCTGTACACAAATTACCTTGATCGTCTTATTTCATCTTCTTCGATTTATAGTAGTTGCATGAAAAAATGCAGTATTTCTATCTCCACCTGTAATCCATTTAGAGCGGGATTCTTGAAACCAATATATTTCCTCCTGTGTGAGCACCTTATTATACTCCTCTATTAAAGCTCTTTCAAGTTGCTGCCTAGAGTGCATAGGGCTCCTCGAAAGAATTGTCAGACCCCCAGAAGACGAGCTTGGATTTTCTTCTTTCACGCAAAGATATTACCAAAGGTGTTATGATTCCACTCCTTGAACGTACTTTGAATTGTGTTAATCCTATTGAGCCAATTACCATGCGAATTCCAGCAACGTAGAATCAAAGAATCACAATCCAGATGAAAAAGCCAAATATTTTCAAATCTAAAAGGTCGCTGTGGCTTAGGCTCTCCTCGTGGTAAAGATTAAGAAGCATTAGATTATGATCCGAGTAAGTTCTGGGCCGGTGATAAACATGAGCATCTTCAAACTTAATACGCCAATTTGAGGAAGCGAGAACACGGTCTAAGCATTTATTAGTTCTAGCACAACCTCCTAGCATGTTAAAGTTGCATCAGGGCCTGCATACCCCAAATCCATTAAGCCACAATTGTTGATCCAATCAGAGAATTTGAGGCATTGGCTTAAAGAAACCTGTCCTCCCCCTTTATTTTCAGAGGGACTGCAAATTTCACTGAAATCCCCGGCTACGACCCAAGGATTTATTCATCTGATTGGATAATTTCTCCATCTCCTCAGAGAAAGCATACCACATACTAGCTTCCGGGCTTGCATAAACAAACGTACCCACCCATGGATAACTCGAATTTTCATGAAAGAGGATGTGAACCAATTGAAAACAGTGGCCGATCACTCTAGCTCTGAAAACTTCTGAGTCCAAAGCACTCCAGGTTCCCCCTGAAAACCCATGCCCATCGACGATGAGGAGATCTTTAAACCCCAGTTTCCTCAGAATTTTTATTCCATGTCTACCATTACATTTAGTTTCAAAGAAAGCACATAAACTCACTTTATGTTTCTCAATCAGATCACGAGAATTATTTATGGAGCGTTGATTACCTGCACCTCTACAGTTCCATAGCAGAAGATTCATTAAGAACAGCATAGTACCGAGCATTTGGGATCTCAGCTATCCCACCATCAGTTGAGGATTCCATTTGATCCAAGACCTCAGTTTCACCTGGATGAGGATTCAACCGTGCATATGCTTTGCTTTTCTGACACTGTCAAATCCCTTCTAAGAAGAGCTTCGATTATCATGATCATTTATCTCCATTTCAACACCGGGTTGACTCAATTCCTTAGAATTCTCCACTCTAACAGCAGGTAATTGGATATTTCTGGGAGGCAGAGATAAAAAGGAAGGCGATTCCCCTTTGTCAGATTGTTGGGTATAACCTCTGTGGCCCATTTGTGGGGTTGTGGCATTATTTTTTGGAGTTTTCTTTGATTGGGTTACTACGGAAATGACTGGGGCTTTTGGGGATTCTTTGTTTATAGTCACGGGCCCCTTAGCACTGATCTCTGGTTAATTGGGCGTTAATCTCAGACTCTAAATTTCTCTTTTCGGTTGGTGGTCCATCTTCAATGACTTCATTGTGATGACTACATTGCCTCTCTTTACCTTGTGTTTCAAGCTGACGCTCAATAATACCATGTCCTTTCTGTTGCGGTGGTCTTGTTCCTTTACGTTGACGGCGATTTTCAACTATCATCCATGGTCCGTATGCTTCTGTCTCCAAATTAACACTTTGAGCTGGAACCACCGTAGTAGGGGCTGCATGATTTGGAACATCGCCATATTGAATCCGTTCATATTCAATATGCACACTTGGTTTCCATCAAAATTAATTGTCGGGATGAGAGATTTGATGAGATCTATTTCGACACAAACTCGGGAAAATCTGCCCCGCTGTTGAAATTGCGTGTTATAATATCTACCTTGATGGGCTTCCCTATTATATTCGCAATCTTCATCAAGGGGCTAAGAATTTCCATAGGTAAACCTGGAAATCGCACCCAAACAGCTGTTTTCTCGACAACTGCATGCTCCGCACTAAAGTTTGGTTCCCACCTCCTCACAGTAAGGTAGTCTCCTGCTATTAACCGTAGTCCTTCCAAAATAAAGATTCTTACTCAGTATAATTTCAAAAAATGCTTAAACAATAACACCGGATGCTAAAAATTCGACAAAATGAAGATTCAAGTTTCGATTACCAAAAATTATATCACGAACACAACCAAAAGAGAGCGGACCCGCAAAATATAATTCCAATTCAAAATGCTTGTGCTTTACAAAACCTAATTGTCCTACCTACGAGCGGAATTAGAATGATAAGAACAACTGTGTAACAAGTTACTAGTCAAGAAACATTTCTTTTGGATGAAGATAAGGGATTGCAAAAGTTTAGAACTCCTGCGAAGCAGATCCGATATCAATCTTGCCCTTCCCAGACTTCTTAGGCAAGAGATTCTGATGAATGTTAGGCATAACTCCTCCATTTGCGATCGTCACAGTTCCGAGAAGCTTACTGAACTCCTCATCGTTCCTCACTGCAAGCTGGATGTGCCTTGGCACGATTCGGTTCTTCTTGTTATCTCTCGCTGCGTTTCCTGCCAATTCCAGCACCTATTTCCAGATCGATTCACGAATACAGTCAGAAACGTAAAATTGATCGCAGAAAATACGAACTCAAAGGAAGAAGAAGTCGAAAAAGTTTAGGAGATGGAGACAAACCTCAGCAGCGAGGTATTCAAGAACGGCAGAGAGATAGACAGGCGATCCAGATCCAACGCGCTGAGCATATCGTCCTTTCTTCAGGTACCTTGCGACTCGGCCAACTGGAAATTGAAGACCAGCTTTCATGGATCTGGAAACAGATTTGGTGGCCTTTGGCTTGCCTCTGCCTCCCTTGGTGGTGGTTGCCTCGACGGAGCTCATGGCTGTAAGAAGGGCGGGAAGGAACTTCTGGATTTATTGTTTGAAAAAGAGAGAGTTATGGATATATTTTGAATTGCTGTGAAGATTATTCGTTTACTTCGCTTGGTTTATATAGAACGATTGGATTCGGAAAGGGACGGCACGGATTGGAAGATTTGGGTTTCACCCGGATTGCCATCGTGGCGAGGTGCTGACAAACAACTCTGGAGATTTGAAATGGGCGGGAAAAACAGGGCCCAAAAAGGAAAATAAATAATGAGGGCGCAGAAAATTAGAAAGAACTATCATTATCCTTCCTTCCTTCCTTCGTTTCGTTGTAAGTTACAAAAACTGTGCGGGCCTGTTTGTTTAGAAAAAGAAAAAGAATTCCGGAATGGAGTTTTTTTTTTTTTTTTTAAGAAAAATAAAAATAATTTTTAATAATAATTTTTATAATAGTTAAAAAATAATTAAAAAATAAAAAATTATATTCAAAAATTTATTTATCGAGTCTAACTAAATAGATCATATTAGTTAAAAATATATTTTTAATTTTATAAACGAAAAAATAAGTTTTAAAACACAAAAACGTATTTTAAAGATGATGAATTATTTATAATTATATGATTTTTTTTTCTAACATGAAAAAATTCTAATAATAAAATTAAAATACACATAATTATATCGATAATGAATTGTGAAGTATTCACATCAATTTTTTAAATTATTTTTTTGTAATTTTAATTTAATTTTAATTAATAATTTTTCAAATAACTCTACTTCAGCTTTTATATTTTATTGTTTAGATTAATTAAATACTATTATGTATATCATATTTTATTATTTTTTCAATAAAAAATATTACTATTAGATATTTTCAAAAGATGTAATATATTATTTATCACAAATTATAAAGAAATAATTATCTTTAAAATTATTCAAATATATATATATATATATTTACCTTTAAACCAACAATGACTACCTTCTCATTTTCTATAATATGAAACTTGTTTTGCCATAGAAAAACATCATAGTCTTCGCTATTCCATTTAGTCTCACTTCAATATTCTTATAACCATAGTGAAAGCATCGTAGTCTTCTTTTAAGGCAACCTGTTTGATTTAGAAATGATCTTGAATGGACTTTCCATAATGCTTATTACACCCAGCCACCTCTAGACAGACTATCTACTTCTTCCCATTATCCCCCCACAACCACCGGAAGGACCCCCATCATTCGTTGTTTGCAAACCTTATATGTTGAAAGATTATCAAGTGTTGATCGAACAAGATTTTGTCGTTCCGACAGACGGCACTACTGTTAATACATCAAAACAAGTGTTGATCTATTATTTCTACCTGTAACTATATATATATATATATATATATATATATATTTTCCGATACCTATTCATACTAGTCATCTTCCGACCATGATGAAGTGTAAGTTCAGCCCACAAGGTCGGCCACTCTTTCAAGGTCAGACAAAATCAAAACTATATCTTACATCATTACTTTAAGCTGCTGACCTGAATTTTGGCTTTCAAAACTCGAGTCAAAATTTTGCACCAGCAGAGTGTATTCCAGAAGATCTAAAGAAGGTACTTAGAACATAATGGGGAGACAAGGAAGGAGCAGTGTTGCAGGTGGACCCACTTAGTTGTAGTCTTGTAGAGAGAAAATGGAAGCAGTTGAAGATATATAGAAAGTATACTCTGTTTACCGAGCAGTCAATTTAAATGAGGTGAAGTAATTGCAACCGTAGGATTAATTATTTGAAAATCTAGACCATAAATTATATATAAAATTCCAATGAGAATTTACTGTCCATCAATATTCAACAAGATGTTTACGATTCATCTTCTTCATTGCTTTCATCTTCACTCCACATCAAATTTAACAGACAAAAAGAAAAGAAAAATCATGCTCTCTCCCTCTCTGTCTTATCATATATATTATATAAACATAGAAATCACGAAATCAGAGTACAGTATATACAAACTTCTACCTCACACTACTCATCGAACCAACAACCAACTCCCGATTAACCTTCTCCACCTTCAACGGCGGCTCCACCAACTTTTTCAACCCCTTGTCACTCGCCTTCGCCCCGTCTGCAACAAGCATCAACGCCACCTTCACATGCCCTCCCTCAATTGCACAATCAACCGGTGTATACCCTTCCTCATCAACCTCCTCCACCTTCGCTCCATACTCGATCAAAACCTTCACACACTCCACTGCTCCCTTAAACGCCGCCCTATGCAACGCTGTCCACCCGTTCTGATCCCTACCGTTCACCTTCGCCCCTTCCCCTAACCACCGCCTCACCCCGTCCACATCATTCATCCTCACCGCTCTCTGCAGCAAATCCCCCAACCGCAGCAGGTCGAACAAATGCTCGTGCCCGTTCTCCACCGCTAAATCAAATGCCGTTTTCCCCTCGCCGTTTATCGCGTACTTTACGCTGGAGCATTTCAACAAATACCTTACGGACTCTAAATGCCCCTCCGCCGCGGCGTAATGAAGTGGAGTCCATTTCTTCAGATCCACCGCGTCGGGATCTCCGTCGTGCGATACGCAGTAGTGAATCGCCTCGACTCGGTTTCGGACTGCAGCTAAGTGAATCGGAGTCAAACCATCCGTGTCAACCCGATTTACACCGATATCTCGGAAATTCTTGCACAGAATCTCAATCAAATCGACCCGGTTCATCGCCGCCGCATAATGCAAAATCAAATCTACCGAGTTATCGATCTTAATACCCGAATAGATCAGGACTTTGACCAGGTCAACATTTCCGGATTTGACCGCGGCCGATAACAGAGACTTGCCATTTGATTCCTTAACGTTGACGTCAGCACCGGCATCGATCAGGCACGAGACCATATTCAATTTTCCGGCAGAGACTGCGAGTTTAAGCAGAGTGGTTAACTGGAGATCGGTACATCCCGAGACGGCCTTGCTCCAGAGAAAGCTCGATTCGGAAACAGGGGTAGGGTTAGAGATGAAGGATTCGACGGTGTGGGGCCCGACGAAGTAGATCTGGATGGTGGCGTCTCGGAAGACGTGGGGTCCAGGGTGGGAGAACAGACGGCGGAGGTCGTTAGGGTGGGCTTTACCGGCCGGGAGCATGCAGGATCGGACGGTGATGATGTCGGGTGGGTTTCGGAGTGCCGGATGGTGAGAGGGTTGCGATTGGAGGATGTATGAGGAAGATGAGAGAGGGGGAAGGATTGAAAAGGGTCGAGTGAAGGAGAAGAGAGATGGGTTTGAGGTTGTTAAGCAGACTGCTACTGACATTGTGTGCATAAGATTCGTTAGCCTGAATGTTGTGCTGCATTCTTGCCCCTTTTTGAAAGATAATTCTACTTCTTTCACATCTGGTTTCACTAATCTGTCCATCGTGTGGTGAGAGCTTCAGATACCCTATTATTTGTTTCCTGATAAAATTTTGTTTTTTTGCTTGAGAAAGTAGAGAAGATGATTGATCAAGATAGTGGGATTGAATTTGAGGTACTTCTTTTCCCCTTTCCCTTGATGCTTAATGGCTTGTTGGATTTCACTTATAACTTCGAATGGTGGAAGATAGACTTGATTTAGAGAAGTGGTAAGTTTCAATTTTCAGTCATGTATAGCACTAATTTGAAGTTCATACCTTTTTTTCAGGAGTCAACTTTGTGAGATGGAGATTGGAGATGATAGACAAAATGATCTTTCAAGATTTTATTCGGACAAAAGGGCGCTTGTTTGTTCCTGTTTCAGTAGCATAATTCCTATGAAAGCAAACATATCTATTTTATGTTATATATTCGAAGATTCATCCACATTGCAATATAAGATCCATTCTTCTTCTTTCCTTGTCATGTAGCTCTCTGAATCTACATAAGATTATGTGGGGTCCTACCTAGATTTCAATGAGCTTCTCAAATTCGAACTACAATCTAGGTATGCCCAAGTTAGAAATTTAAATTTTCATTTTAAAATTAATTAGTAATGATTTATATTTTTTAAATATTAGTTTTACAGTAGTTCCTGTCAGATATGAAATATAATATTTTTCACTCTACATCACGTATGATGTTATTTTAAACTTATACGTTAATTTTCTTATATAGGTGATATAAAATATATATAATGAATTAGTTCAATAATGTATTACATATAACTATCCATTGAATTTGACTATATATAACTCGATCATCACTTGGTGTTTATCATTTTAATACGAATGTCATGATCATATGTCTAATAACCGAGCTCTATCGACTTATTGATCACATGATAATGACAATCACCGAAACAACTAACACTGATATGCTCATTCCACATGTTCCCGTAAAGAAATTATTGTAGGCTCTTAAACTTAATAAATTAATATTTTAAGATGAATTTTTCCTTATATTTTAATACAATTAATTATATATAATAAATTAATACAATATTAATTTTTAATAAACTAAAAAACTGTAATGCTCTTTTTATTTTTTAATTCTATTTTTATTTATTATTATATAAATATATTATTTTTAATCTTATGATATTTTTTAATATGAAATATTATTTAATTGATATATAAATAAATAATAAATTTTTTTAAATATATTATATCTTAAGAATAATTTTTCAAATTAATAGTAAAATGATTAATTTACCATTAGTCATACCAATTCATTATTTTTCTCTTTTCTCTATTATATTTTGTTTATAAATTGAAGTTCTAAATCTATTTTTAGAGTTTTCATTTATTATATTCTTTCTTACTTTCTAATTTATTATTTTTTAATGATTTCGAGATCTAAAAACTTAGCAATCTAATTCAAAACCTTTTGAGATATTTTCTGATTTTTAATTATCGTTACCATGATTTGACATGTCATGATTTATATTTTATTTATAAAGATCAAGAATAGATGATGAACATCAATTTTGAAAAAAATTGCCAGATAATGAAGGAGATCGATTATCATGTCGATTTTAATCGATCAGTCATGACTAATCATAACTGATAATAATAGTCAATCATGACCAATCATCATCGATCATAACTAATAATTATGATCAATCACAATTGATTATCATGATCAATCACAAGGATTATATTACATTTTTTATCAAGTTCAAAGTTCGAAATTTAAAAAATAAAAATAAAAATTTCAAATGATACTAGGAATTACAGATATCATATTCCTATAAGAATTTATCATATGATACGAAGATGATGGGTCCTACTACATAAAGGACCACCCTCTCTATCTCTCCTACTCTCACACGTCTAATAACATTTATGGTCCCATATAGGAATATTCATATTAAAAGACGGGGGTGGGTAACTGCAACAAACCTCCGGGAACAATAGAAAGATATTTATTAATTATTAATTTTAAAATTCCAGTTAAATTACAAACACTACAAATAAATATTGAAGGTTGAAACCACCTGGGTTGTAAGCTAATAAAGGGGTCAAAAGAAACCCATCTAGATGGTCAATTCAAAGAATGGATGAATGAATATATATGAAATATGAGTCAAGATTCGAATCAATCGAGCTTCAAGAATTTGAAACTACTACCTCGTGCAATAATATTTTCATACGAAGCTTGAGAAAGAAGTAGCAGCAGCGCAAGCGGCAGACTTTCAATTGATTTCAATTGTAATTACTGTTCTCCAAAATTGCTTTATGCACCACCTTTTAAGCCAACAGCTCCGTAGATTGCACCATAAAGAGAGGCATCACCTCAAGCTTCTCTCGAACCACTAACCAGAGCAGCCTCAGTATCTGAAAGAAATGGTCTTTGTTCAGTATGCTCCAATACCATAGAAAGAGATTGCGTGTGCTCGTTCACTACAGATGAAAAGAAACACAGCCAACAATGAATCGAAAGCAAAGGAAAGACTGCTCTAGTTAATGACAAGGAAAAAATGGGAACATCTAAAAGTAATTTTTTACTATCTGAAACCATTACATAAACTTAATATTTCCTAAAGCCCGGCTCAATTCCTAATGAATGCATGAGAGAGCGGGTGCACAGCTGTCTTTAAGTTCCAATCCATAGATGACTGTTATTGATACCACAATAATTTATATATACCTGGATATATACTGGGTATAGAGTGTGCACCTATGAATATGTTGAAATCATGGTTCTATCTTACAGATGCTATGAATCATCCAGAAAGATTGCCGAAGTGGTTATTTTAGCCGATTTCTGATAAGTACTGTGCCCCTATATTAAAAGAAAATCCTCTACACATCCATGCTTGCACATCCATCCCTTGACTTGATCCATCTTGTATCTTTGACCACATCTTGAGTACGCCTTATATAGTATCCAAAACGTCTTTTTCGTGCGATCAAAGTTGAAATTTTCCATTTCAGAGAGGACACTTTCCATTTCTTCCAACCGCTCTTGTGATGCATACATAACCATCTTACAGTGATATAAAGACCGACAAAGTTTCCACCCTGCAATTTCAGCACACTTCACAAATTCTGTAAGATTATCCAGTGCATCACATCGAAAATAGCTACCAATGATAGCCTTCATCACTCGCATTGAAATTATACACGTCTTTCTCGCAAAAGCCTTGTTTATCAAGTTTTCCATTTCCTCTAACTGATCCTCTTCAGCATAGACTTTAATCAAAATCACATTCAACCATGGCCTATAATCATTTTCCGGAATGATCCTCAATAAAGCTTCTATCTTTTTGACTCTATTCGGTATGGAACTCCTACAGTATGCACAAATCATGCTTCTGATCAGCGGAAATTCCTTTCCATTAACATGATCTTTTACCAAATCATATATCTCTTCCATCTTTTCAAGATTACCCGAAAGTGAATACCCTCTAAGCATAAGCAAGTGGGTATTAATATTGGGTTTTACTGAACTAGCCTTCATCCTTAGAAAGGTCTTTTCCATATCATCCCACATCCATGCAGTAACATATCCAGCAATCAAGTTATTATAGGTGCTTCTAGTAGGGGAGAGATTCAAATCATCTATCTCCCTTAAAGTTGCTTCCATATGATCAACTAGCATCAAACGACCAAATACAGATAGTAAGATGTTGAATGTTACAATCGTAGGACTGCACGTACTATCCTTCTTAAGATCCCGGAATAATGATTGGCATTTAGCAGCCAGACCATTAAACATGTAAGCACCCATTAGGGCATTATAAGTACAAGTTGTCTGGATCCTTTTGTTAGTAGCTTCGGTGAAGAGCTCAATGGCAAGATCGATATTTTTAGATCGACTGGCAACTGTGATCCCCTTTGAATACTCCTCTGCTGTCATTGGAAAATCATAATCTGCTTGATCTCTTCTCCAGTTAAGGACCTGAATACGGAAACCAATTTAGAAAATTCGATCCAATCTCAATCTCACGCTCGATATCAACTATTGCAAATTTTCGACAAAATTATTGACATATGTTTAAAATATGTAAGAGGAAAGTTATAATGAAGTAATGAATCCTAAACTCTTTCCAATTTGTAATGCTACATCGACATGAACACTTCCTAGTCCCTAGATTACAGATAAGCTCAAGACACTAGGAATCATGAGACTGAATATCTCTGAAATCCTAAATCTTAAAATAGAAAAGCAGTATATATGAGGGGAGATAGATTAAAAAACACCTCAAGAGCTAAATGAGGCTGCGAATCCAACTGCTTGAGCAGCTCCTTCACAGCAGAGCCATCTGCATAGCTTCGAAAAAGCGAACCTGCCTTCTCATCCAAAACCTTCACCACCTTGTCAGAATCGTCGGAGTTTTGAACCAGTTCGTCCCGCAACTGTTTCACCTTCCCGGTCATATCCTTTCTGGCCAAAAGGTCCTGATTTGAGAGCTTATCGGAGAACAATCCGATGAGATAAGAAACAGACGGATGAGCAGGAGGAGTATCGTTCACGGCATTGAGGTCGCGAGATAGTATGTAATTTGACGATTTAGTGAGGATGAAGGTGATAGGGGTAAGAGCTTTGGAATGCGTCGAGGAGGAGGACCTGTGGAAGCAGTGAAGCTCTGCTTGCACTGCATCTGAAATCTTCAATGCTCGCTTCATTGCAAGGGTTTTTCTCTGCAACTTTTTTTTAGGGTTTTGTTACAAAGCTTTTCTCTCTCTTCCTCTTATCCAATTTTGGTCGAGAGAGAGAATCAGAGACTGAGAAATTGACGAACGGAGGTTGCGGAGGCGGCGATGGACCATTTGAACTCTTGTGAAGCGACTCCGAAACTGGGCTGGACTAGTGTCTTGGGCCGGACAAATGTTGTCACAGGTTTTTGGGCCGAGTCCAAATCGCACCAACGAACCTTAAAATAAGCGCGCCATTCCGGCGACGGTCTCATCCGCCGCCGCCGCCGCCGCAAGAAGAGTGATCAAAAGTTCCAAGAGAAATGTTTCGTTCTTCCCTCCTCGCAATTTCAGCATCTTCTTCTTCTTCGTTTTTCATCGTTAAAAGGTGCAGCCACGGCAACATGACATGCTCTACTTCTACTTCTTCTTCTTCTTCGGCTGTAGTACGAGACCTGAGTTCTCTTCTAAGCAGATGCAGAAATCCTCTCCACATTTACCAAACGCACGCATTCATGCTTATCAGAGCACTTCATCAAGATAACTTTCTCCTCACTCAATTCATTCTCACTTGCTCTTCTCTCGGCCTCTCCCCTCACTATTCATACTCCCTCTTCACCCACAAGACCTCCTCCCCTCACAACATCTCTCTCTACAACACCATCATCAAATCCTTCTCTCACTCTCGCTCCTCTCCTCTTCAGGCGATCTCTCTGTACAACAACATTCAGCTTTCCGGTTTCCGGCCCGACTCATACACCTTCCCCTTCGTATTAAAAGCCGTCATTTCCTTGTCCGCTTTCCATGTCGGGCTTCAGATTCATTGTCAAACCATTGCTTCTGGGTTGGAGTCTAATGTCAATGTGGCCGCTTCCCTTGTTCAGATGTACTCTTCTTTTAGCCATGTTTCTCTTGCTCGGAAGTTGTTTGACAATGTATATATGAGAGACTTAGCTTTATGGAATGCCATGGTTACCGGGTACGTTAAGGTTGGTGAAATTGATAATGCACGCTACGTGTTTGATACGATGCCTGAAAGAAAAAACGTGATTTCTTGGACTGCTTTGATTTCTGGGTATACTCAAACGAACAGGCCGCAAGAAGCTATTGCTATGTTTAGAAAAATGCAGGTAGCAGAAATTGACCCAGATGAAATTGCAATGCTAGCTGTGCTTTCTGCTTGTGCGCATCTGGGTGCACTTGAGCTAGGGAAGTGGGTCCATAGCTATATTGAAAAACATGAACTTTCTAGAATCACTCCACTTAACAATGCACTTATAGACATGTATGCAAAATCAGGCAGCATAAGAAAAGCGCTGGAAGTATTTGAAAACATGAAGCATCGTAGTATTGTAACTTGGACAACCATGATTGCTGGATTGGCTCTTCATGGGCTTGCAAGAGAGGCCCTTGTCATGTTCGCTCAAATGGAACAGGCTAGAGTTAGGCCCAACGAAATCACCTTTCTAGCCATCCTCTCTGCTTGTAATCATGTTGGATTAGTAGAGACAGGCCGTTGGTTTTTCAACAACATGGGTACAAAATATGGGATTGAACCCAAAATCGAGCATTATGGCTGCCTCATTGACTTACTTGCTCGTGCTGGTTTTCTTCCGGAGGCAGAGGAAATGGTTACGAAGATGCCGTTTAAAGCAAATGGACCTATATGGGGATCGATTCTTGCCGGTTGTAGCGTTCATGGTTATGTTGATCTAGCAGAGCGTGCTATGTTTCATCTATCTAGACTTGAGCCGGGTAATAGTGGGAATTATTCACTTTTATGTAATACATATTCTGGTGCTGGTAGGTGGAGCGAATCTGGGATTACGAGGAAGGTGATGAGGGATAAGGGTGTGAAGAAAATGGCGGGTGGGAGTTTGATTGAAGTTGATAATAAAGTTTATGAATTTGTTGCTGGACGGAATCTGCATTTCCATGGGATGATAGATCAAGTGTTTTGTAAGATTAATGAACAGTCAGAGAAGGAATGTGATCATGAGCTGCTTGAATTCTATGAGTGAGGCTTTCTCTGTTGTTTTTACCAAGAAGGGAGCCACTCATTTGAAAAGGCTAGTATGCTTGGTAATACTCTTCATCTCTACGTCAAATCCACCATGGTAATACTGTTTATCTCTATCTCTCTATGTTTCTTATCTTGTTGATTTGTGTCTTGGCTTTTGGAAATTTACTCCATGGATTCAAATTAGCTTTTTGACAATTGAGTTATCAGCCTGTGGCGGCTCGGCTCGTTTTTAGTTCATTCAGTAGGAGGAAGGAGGATTTGCTCCCCCTTCTCAGGATTATTTGTTTGCGTAGCTTTTGAAGTTTCAGGTATGAGAAAGATTTACTCTTGTTTTTTCAAGTACCGGTGCTCTCTGCAACTAACTGCTCCCTTTTCTCATTTTTTTTTCTTTTTTTTCTTTCCCTCTTCTTTTAGTCAGAAGCAAAGATATGATGGAGTTCATGTCCAAGACGTCGAGCTCTTCCACAAATGACTCCGCTTATGACTGATCAAGTAGCGCATTAGAATGTTCATTGTGCTTGTGTAACTACAAATCCACTCAATTTACTTGGGAAAACGAATATGCTCACAACACAAGACAATAATTCCGACTCATTGAGCCTCATTTCTTGGCTTTTTTTTTTTTTTGTCTTATTGTTAGAATGGTGACTGCAGTAATTTTTCAACCTCTAATGAAGAATTATTAGTTTGAAAAACAAAAAAAAAAAACAAAAGCGATGACGGCATCATTTATTTCTGTAAATTGATTTGGCCAAAGAAATGGTGAGAAACAAGTGAGATTGACATTCCCTGTACAAACTGTACAGTCCACACCGTTTCTCTTCTCCTCCATATCCCAGTAAGATCTTCTCTCTCTCTCTCTCTCCCAATTTCTTTTATCCAAACTTGCAACAAAACAACCGTCTCTTTTCCGAACCAAGTCACAGGTTTGAACTCTCTTTTCTGCCGATCTCAATTTTATTACCAGGTAATGGTCGCTTTATCTTTTCATGCTTCTTCAATTTCTTCTTTTCTCCGTTTGTCACTTTCTTTCATTTTTGTTATCTTTTTAGCTTGATTATTGTGGGTTTCCTTTCTTAATTATGTGTTTGATGAAATACCCTACTGATGATATATATATATATTTTTTTTAATTTTTTGTTCCAGAGTTAAAGAATTGGGATATTTAAGAGCCCCCCCCCCCCCCCAAAAAAAAAAAGAGGAATCGAGAAGAATTTTTATTGCTGTAATTCTTTGTTTTCATGTTTGGGGATTAAGTGAGTAACTTTTTATTGATTTCGTTTCAAGTAAAAATAAACACTGAATTCCAGTTGAACTGTTCGATCCCTGTTTATGCTAGCTGAATCTGATTACCAATACCGAGATATTAGCAAATGAATCTTCATTTTCTTCTTGGTTTCATTTTCGCTGACTTCATCTATCTTTTCTTTTCAGGCTAAGATAAGGGAGGCAACCCAATCGGAAACCCTAAACTAAAAATGTAAGTTACACCCTTCTGGTCAACCATAGACAAAATGGGTTGAGCATTTACTCAACTAGAAATGGATTCGGATATAGATTCCGAAGACTGTGACGGAGGAAAGAAAATCCATGAAGTAGGATGTGGAAGTCAAAGTAAAAACAAACCTCTGGATCATTATCTAGACCATGAAATTGCCCAGCTCACAAGGCTAAAATCTGAACCTCATACTCTTTTGAGCCAAGTGGGACCCGGGAGGGGAGGAGGATTTTCCGTTTCTACCTTGAAGATGTTGGCCGGTAGAGAATGCAATTATTCTGGAAAGGGTAGGTTTTCATCTGCAGATTGTTGTCGTGTTCTAAGTAGATATTTGCCCGTAAATGGTTCTTGTCTTATTGATCAAATGAATAGCGAGCCTATGTGGCTCAGTTTTCGGCAGATGGTTCTCTATTCATTGCCGGGTTTCAGGTAATAAATGAATAAATAAAGCTTATGAGAATATTGAGATGAGATTTTTGAAATAGTTGATTATCTATCAGTGAGGTTTTTTTTTTTTTGGCAGGGGAGTCATATTAGAATTTATGATGTAGAGAAAGGGTGAAAGGTTCGAAAAAACATTCTTGCAAAAAGCTTGAGGTGGACTATTACTGATACTTCTCTTTCTCCAGATCAGTGTTATCTTGTAAGCTCGTGTCTATTTTTATTTATCTTGTTGGGAGAACAGGAGCTCTACTGAATGAATTTATGTCCAAGGAAAAGATTGTTAAGCATGAACTTGATCTTAGCATTCAATAGTTGCTCTTTTTTGCTCACATTTTTGTATTCCATGTCTACTTCAAAATTTTTTTTGGTCAATGTCAGCTTCAAAGGTTATTTTTTTGGCCAAAATGAGCTTCAATGTTTTCTACTTGATAATGTTGCCTTTGAATTAGTTTGTGTTTTCTACTTTCAGGTTTATGCTAGCATGTCACCTATTGTTCATGTTGTTAATGTGGGATCTTCTGACACAGAATCTCTAGCAAATATTACGGTGTGATTTTATTTCTTATTTTTTTGGGTTTTGTAGATTGATGGTCATACTCGTGTCCTACTATTATGTCGTACTCTCGTACTATTGTTTATTGCATCCAATATATATTGATACAGGAGATCCACGAAGGACTAGATTTCTCGGTTGACAAAGGAGGATACTCTTTTGGAATATTCTCTGTAAAGTACTCAACAGATGGACGAGAACTTGTGGCTGGAAGTAGTGATAATTCTATTTACGTTTACGATCTTGCAGCAAATAAACTTTCCCTTCGTATTGATGCTCATAGAGTTATGTTTCTTTCTATTTTTTTCCATATAAAATTCTATTAGCCTGTTCTTCAATTTGGTTTCTTTTTGTAAAATTTCATCCTAAAATATTCTTCTTCTTGTTGGGACTTCTGTTGCAGTTGGAAGTGAACACTATGTTTTGATGATGAAAGTGGCCATATCATTTACTTTGGGAGTGATGATACTTTATGTAAGGTAATGTCCTTCTATTTTAGATAAACTATTTCATTAAATGGCTGTTATATTCTCATATAAAGTTAATGATAAAATTAAAAAAGAGAACTCTATATAGGTGTGGGACCGGCGTTCCTTTGTCGCTAAAGAGAAGCCAGCTGGAATCCTAGTAGGACATTTAGAAGGCATCACATTCATAGACAGCCGCGGGGATGGCCGTTACTTCATTTCAAACGGCAAAGATCAGACCACTAAACTCTGGGACATACGGAAAATGACCTCTAATTCTTTGTAAAATCACTTGTTCTTTCCCATATTGACTCTTTTCCTTTCTTTCAAGTTCAATTTTTATTTTTATATATTCGCAGAATTGACTCTCTTGCCCTTTTCAGTTACCAAGGACCTAGGGCATATAAATGAGATTATAGATGGATGGAATATCTGCTTCAAGCGAAAGATTTGAAACACTCGGGTGATCGCTCCGTAGCTACTTATAGAGGCCATTCCATTTTGCAAACTCTTATTTGTTGCTACTTCTCCCCATCATATAGGTTAAAAAAAAGCAAGCCTAGACTTCAAATTTTTCTTCTTCTGGTCTAGTTTCCAACAGTTTGTGCTTTTCTAGACTTACAAATTAAGAGATGAATATTTTTGGACTGATTTTTTTTTTTTTTTCTTGTTTGAATTTCTTGCAGCACCGGTCAAAAGTACATCTACACTGGATCTCAGGATTCTTGTGTTTTTATATCTATGATTTGGAAATGCTAATAATTAGTAATCTCATCACAATTCAAAGCATCAGTCTTTTCTCTGCTTTTCTGTTTAACCTGATTGGGTAATTTTCCGTGTAGGCAAGTGGGGCCCGAGTTGCTAAACTCGAGCACCATGGCTCGCCAGTGAGAGATTGTAGTTGGCACCCTTACTACCCTATGCTTGTGAGCTCTTCATGGGATGGTGAGCTGGTCAAATGGGAATTTCCGGGCAGTGATCAAATCTTGTCGGATATCTCTAATAACACTACGGCAGTCCGAAGGAGACGATTTTAAGTGGAAAATATCACTTTAAGGCAGAAACGTCGCTTGCATTAAGAAATTGAGGTAATGTATTAGTTGTTATGATATGAAGATCTTGTAAGTAAGTTATTCTGTGTTCTTTATTGTAGAACTAGAACTTAATCACTTATAATTACAATAATTTTGGCCCATAAGAAAGAAAGAAAAAATGTAATTGTAGAGCATTACATGAAATAAACTTCCCACTCCACTTCTATTTTCTTTTTGCCCCTATTTCTCTCATATATAAAATAAGTGTCCTGAAAAAAATTAATATTTTAACTAATTAATCCAAAAAAAGAAAAAAAAATCTCTCTGCTTTATTGTTTTTATCATCTTTAATCTATGGTTATTAATTTTCACTTTTACCCCCTCCGTTCTGGGCATTGATTAACAGGCCTTGAAATCTGGGTCCCACCTCGCAAAGGGCAGGATGTCTGTACCGGCGGGATCATACAGTTATACTGCAAACACAACGAACTGCTGAGAGGAATCTCAGCCGTTGGATTAATTTCAATGGCCGTTAAAAAATTGTGCTGTAAGTATAGTATTTGTATATTAGCCGCCAATAATCGGTCCACAAAGCAACCTGGTACTCGACCCGTGAACCGGTTGTTGTTCAGGTAGAGATTTTGTACAGTCGAGAACATTGGTGAGATCGGACCTGATAGCTTGTTGTGACTTAGATCAACTGTAGGGATTGAAACGTGATAAACTGGAAGAACTAGACCGATAAAGAGGTTTCTTTGTAACTGGAGATTGTTAAGTGGAAAGGTAAAAACCCGGTTCGGGATGGTCCCTGAAAACTGATTTAAACTAAGGTCTAGGTGGTTTAACTGGTGGAGCCGGGTTAATAGCTTGTCGACGTGGCCACTAAGTCGGTTCCAAGAGAGAGAAAGGTATTGGATTGAGGGAGGGAGAGAATCCGGTTCGAGTGAACCGGTTAGATCGTTGTGCTTCAAATCAAGCCGGGTTAGGGTTTGAGTCCGGAAGAGTGGGACCGTGCCAATGAGGTGGTTGTGACAGAGGATGATGTTGGATAACTCCGGGATGAATCCGATGGAGCGAGGGATTTCTCCGCTGAGCTGATTGTAGCTAAGGTCTAGGGTTTTCAGATTACGTAAGTTACCTAAAGTGGCCGGAATCTGGCCGGAGATGAAGTTCCGGCTGATGGCAAGGAACCTGAGGTTTTTCAGTCGAGGGAGAGACAACGGCAAAGGTCCATAGATCCGACCTGGAACTACGGTGAACTCGACTAGCGCAGAGAGTTTTCCAATGGCATTGTCCAGCCGGCCGGTTAGACCGGGCGAACCAGCCCGTGGATCGCCTAGATTAAGAGCCTTGACTCTATCTGATTCACAGTAAATGCCGGCAAAGTTACATGGATCGGAAGTAAAATCCCAAGAAGCTAAGAAATTGGAACCTGGAATGTCGTGTAAGGCCTTTCGAATCGATTGGAGAGATAAGAAATCGAGCGGGTCGAGAAAGGAGAGGACGTGGAGGTTCCATTGTGTCAAGCACAATGTGATTATGAGAATGCTATGCTTTTTGTTCGCCATTTTAGGATTGGAAGAAGTGGAACGCGTTAATGCGTTTTATAGAGCAGGGAGTGATGGAAGAAATACAGAGCTTCTTTTTACCTTTTTATTTCATATTTCTTGCTTTTCCGTGAGAGAAGAAAAAAGGTAGAGAGGAGAGATGGGAGAGTGGCGATTTCTCGTGTGAAGTTAGAGCCGTGAAAGCTTTTATTAATGGCGGAAACTGGAACTGTGAGTCTTCAACAACAAAATCTGCATAGATTTCATAAAAAAATTGATTAAAGAGGAAGAGGAAAAATGTTGACTGGGTTAGCGTGAGAAACAAGCAACCAGATTTATCTGCTTTTGATGAGGTTTTCGATCGAGCGAAACGTATTTCCCGACTTTCGAGTTGACGTGGCAGTGACAGATCATAAGGTCTGGAGGATGTGACTGGGGGAGGGGATCACGTGACGAGGCGGTTTGGATTGATCCAGCTGCCCCTTGGCTTTCTGACTGTTGGGCCTTTATTGGACTCTGAAGTGTATATGGTCAAAAAGGTTAAGATTACATAATAACAAATAATTATATATATTTTTTTTTTAAAGAAAGAATAAAAGCAATTCAATTATATATTCATGTATGTATGTATGTACGTGATTCGTAAAAGAAAATAAGAACACGTGGGAGAATTAAATGAGATGTGAGGAAACCGATTTGGTCATTCAATTATATATATATATTTTTTTATTTTTTTTTTATTTTTTTGGGGTTTCTTTCTATATATTTTAAATAAGGGGGTTAATTTTCGCAAATAAAAAAACAATTGGGGAAATTATTGGAATACATTTCTCTACTCTTCTCATCATCACTATTAATCACTCGTACTCCCTATTCATAGAAGACGGTGAAATCATGCATGAGAGATTTTAATCATTACTTTTTCTATCCGTAATAATATATATATTTGAGTGATCGTAAATAAGTTAAATTTATTAATTAAAATTTTAAAATATTATTTATTAATTTATTTTAAATAATTTAAATAATATATCAAATTTAATTTAAAATCATTTAAATATAATTAAATTTAATGCACACTTAATAATTTATATTAAGATTTTGAATTTAGATATATATATTTAAAACTTAATTAAAAAAATTCTCTCCGCAAGTCTTAAAATCTTAAAATCAAAGATTGATATTTTGAATGCGAGAAATCTTAAGCAACCAAAATCTTAGTATGTCATCGTTTGGTGTCTTTTGGATTTGAACCAACACTTGAGAATCACAAATTGAAACCTATAAAGACTCGATGGAATAATAAACTTAATATCTTGATGTAACTCAACTACATTTATCTCCACCATACTAAAATACCTTTTGACAAGTTCTAATGGGATGACATGCATATAGCTATGCGCCAGCTGGACTAGTGAGAGGTATAGAGAATTAGCCTAATTCTCAACAAAGGCGGCTCTATCTCAACACTCACATATGTGATCTCTATTAAATGTGTAAACCACAACTAAACATATCACCTTAATTAAAGCTATAAAGATTATTAAGAGTTTATAACTCAACCATCGATTTCATTATAGTTTGTCACTAAGTTACATTATAGGGTTAAGCCTCTCAACAAGAAAGTGCTTTATTAACAAGCAACTCATATGACTTGTTTTTCCCATTGAACATACTTCTTGGGATTGCCATTCACATAGATTGGGTTTTCATCTATGGTCGTTCATTTATATAGGCTTTTTAGACCCATCCCCTCGATGTTTCAAACATGATCTTCTTGCTTAGAGGTTTCTTCAGAGGATCTGTTAAATTCTTTTCTGATTTTACATAATTTAGAGTTATTATTTCATCACCTAGCAATTGCCTTAAAATATTATGCCTTGATCTGGTATATCTTTTTTCGCATTATAAATTTTATTTTGGGCTTTTCCGATAGCCGCTTGGGTATCACATTTTATAGATACAGGAGGTACTGGTTTCATCCATAAAAGGATATCATACTGAAAGTTTCTCAACCATTATGTCTCTCCACCAGCTAGCTCTAAATGAACTCGTATTCTATGGTGGATTTCGCATTACAAGACTATTTACATGATTTCTACAAAATAATTCCTCCTCCTAATGTAAATATATAACCACTGGTCGAGTTTGAGTCATCAATCCCTGTCACCTAATTTGCATTACAATAGCCCTCAAGTACAATATGGTTGCATGTATAATGCAAGCTATAACTCATACCTTGGGTTTCCTAGAACTTAGTTTCACCATTTTCTAGAATATGGCTAACCATTTTCTAGAACTTAGTTTCACCATTACCTTTCTCTTCCTAGAAATTAGGGTTCCACTAGAGTTTTCAAGGTAAACTTGCTCCCCCTCAATGGGCTCGCAAATAAGTTGCGATCTCCACAGATGTGCTTAGTGGCACCAACATTTACAACCCACTCCAAAGGATTGCTAATAAGGTTCCCTTCTGTAATAACAGCAACAACAATGTCTGATTTAAGAAGGTTAGCCTAGTTCTTGGGTTACTCTTGTTTTCCTTTTTTGTGCCTACATTGCACAACATAATGACCAAACTTTCCATAGACGAAGCAGTCTCCCTTCTTCTTCTGAATCCCTTTCTTGATGTTTGACTCTTTCTATTTATGATTTCCAAACTTCTTTTTAGAGCTCGATTCCACTAGATTAGCCTTACCAGTAGTTTTTCGCTAGTTTTGGATTTCTTAGCATTCTCCCTAATAATATGAATCACTACATCATCTAAAGTCATTTATTTCTTCTTATGCTTTAGAGATATTTTATAAGTAGTCTATGAAGAAGGAAGTTTTTCAATCAAAACCCTAGCCACACATGTATTAAGAAGATTAATACCCTCACTAGTTAAATCCTTAACTATCTTTTTATACTCATTCATTTGATAAAAAATAATTTTCTCATCATCAATTTGAAAATCTAAAAATTTTTCTATTGCATATTTCTTACACTAGTATCATCCTTCATATGTTTTTTTTTTATTCATCGCATCCCATAAAGTTTTTGCAGAATCACACCCATTGAACAAATCATTAGGAGCGAGTTCAAGATAGTGACGATATAAACAATCATTCTTCACTCAATCAACAATCAATTTCAATTTTCCATCTTTATCTTTATCACCATTTTTTTGAGGTTTAGGTTTGGGATCATTCAACATATCAATCAATTCTAAAGTTTCAAGCAAAAAAAGTCATATTTTGCATCAATCTCTTAAAATTATTACCATTCGATGGTTGAATTTTGGTCAAATCAATTGTTGGAGTCTTGATTATATTTTTGGTAGCATCCACGATTACTTAGAATAAAAAAAAGTTAAGAGAATAAAAAAAACCGAGAGATTCGAATATCTCTGTTTAAGTCTAATTTGCTCATCTTTTGGAATAATATCCTCAGTGCAGTATTTGAGCGTAAAACTCCCAGCATTCAATGATGGAATTCTTCTGATAAATCACACGAACTAATACTGGACTAGATGAACCAATCAAAAGTGTTGTTTAAAATTCTCACTTTCAGAACTTTAGTTTTGGAAGAATAAGAAAAAAAGGCGAAGTATTTTTAATTATTTACTTGTATTTTCTCAATCATGCAGACTCTATTTATAGAGCTACTGTTCAAAATATGGAAGAAAATAGAGGTGTCAAAATGGGCCAGAGTTTTTTGGCCCGGCCCGTAGCCCGAGGGAAAAACTCGGCCCAGATATAGGCCCGGGCTTGGACAAATTTCCAAGCCCGGAGGGCCGGCCCGGCCCAGCTCAGCCCGGCATATAAGCCCGGCTGGGCCCTGCCTGAAGAATAAAAAAAAAATTTATTAAATTTTTTTTTTATTTTATCTCTCTCATAAAAATAATTTTAAAATTTTCTCTCTACCCGAATTTTTCCTATAAATATTCACTCTTTCATTATAATTTTTCCTCATATTTTCTCACACACACTCTCTCTCTCAATCTAATATTCTAATAGTCTAATTTATAATTAATTTTCATTCTTCTATAATCCATAGTTTTCTTATCATTAATCTTAATCTCTTATTATTATTCCTTGTTATCTCTTTTATCCTTATTTCTTAATCTCAAATAATCTCTTACTTTAATAATAATTTATTATAAATAATTTATTTAAAAAGAGTTGGACCTATTTTAGACCCGGTAAGGTTTGGTCAAACCCGGCTCATTTTAAGCCCGGATGAGCTCGTGATAAACTTAAAAGGCTTTCCGGGCTGGGCCAATTTTAGGCCCGGTCTAACTCGGCCCATTTTAAGCATGAATGGGCTCTAGATAAACCTAAAAGGCTTTCCGGACCGGACTCGGACATACATTTTCAAAACGGGTCAAGTTCAGCCCGACTCTGAATAGTGAAAAGCTCTGAAAGGGTCAGGCCAAGCTGAGCCGGGCGGCCCGTTTTAACACCTCTGGAAGAGAAAATCAATGAGAAGAGGATCACATGACCTGATTTTTCTCTGCCAAAGGATGTAAATCCAAACTGAAGCTTCCTTATAACGTGCATGTGAGTGTAGCCTAGATTCTAGGGATTTGATTTCCCTATTGACCCTCTCTAATCAAAGCTTAGAGAAATGTCCTTTTATTATTTATTAAATTGTTTGACAAGTCCATAGGATGGTATAATAATATTTTTTTTTCTTAATATTTTAAGACTTAATCCAACATTGCATAGAAACTACTCCATTAGAAGGTCACCAAAGAATAATTGTATGTGATTTGATGAAGAATGGAAGTCTTCATGATCATTTGTTTGGGTCTTTTGGTAAGAAGCTTAGTTGGCCGATTTGGCAAAATACCGCTCTAGGAACGGCAAGAGGATTGGCGTATTTGCATTATGGAGCTCAACCCGGTGTTATCCATAGGGATATTAAAGCAAGTAACATTCTTTTAGATGAAAAATTTGAGGCTAAGGTTGCTGATTTTGGGCTGGCTAAGTTTACGCCAGAAGGAATGACTCATATGAGCACAAGAGTGGCGGGAACTATGTGTTTTCTTGCGCCGGAATATGCTTTATACGGGCAGTTATCGGAAATAAGTGATGTGTATAGCTTTGGTGTTATTCTGTTTGAGCTTTTGAGTGGGAAGAAAGCACTTGTTGTGAATAATGAAGGCCAGCCTTATTTAGTGACTGATTGGGCGTGGGCTCTGGTGAAGAAAGGAAGGGCTTTGGATATTATTGATGAGGGTATTCCGGAGCTAGGTAAACCTGAGGTTCTTGAAAAGTATGTGCTAGTTGCCGTGCTTTGTTCTCATCCACGGCTGTATGCTAGGCCTACTATGGATCAGGTAGTAAAAATGTTGGAAACGGATTTATCGGTTCCTACAATTCCAGAAAGGCTGATCCCTCTTGTCGCCGCGATTGAGAGGTCAATGAGTAGTGGTGGTGGTGGGTCCGGTCAACCGGGTTGCAGCCGTTTACGGCGGAAAGGGACTGTCTTTCTGCCCATAAGGAAGAAAGGTAAAGAAACATGGACTCTTTCTAAGAGTAGAATTGTTTTGACACTTTATTTTTTGAGAAATAGGGAGACAATATGTATACATGTGTTATATATAAATCATAAGAATTCGTGAATGGTGAAACGGTGACAACAGAGAGTGTTATAAGGCCCATAAACCAAAAAGAAGCGAGACGAGTGCTCATTGGGTCTGGGTCAGTTTCAGTATGAAAATGTTTAGATTGTTTCAACCGCACATTTCTGGGCCAGTTTCAGAATGAGTTTTTGGACAACATGATCCGATTTGATCCTCCTTCGGCCACCCTGTCTCTGTCGACAAACGTCCAGATCTAGACCAACTACAGATTATTAATTAATTAATTTTCAGAAAGTGATTCTCAAAAAACACCAAAGAGAAGAGTCGACATATATATCCAACCATAAGCCAAAGACAAGACCTGGTCTTTGAAATCTTAGGGAAGAAAGTTAGATAGTTGGATGGATAGTGACCACAAAGTTTGGAGGGAGTGGTCGACGAGCAGCTTGAGTGATTACGAACCATCATCGTCGCCCATCGGACGTACTGCAATAATGGAAGCAATACTTAACTGATTATACACACAAATATATATATATATACTTATCTTTATCTTTATCTTTATTACTATTGTTGGAAATTTAAATTTGGGATCATTCAACACATCAATCAACTTCAACGTTTTAAGTAAGAAAATCATTTTTGCATTCATCTCTTAAAATTCTTATCAGTCAATCGTTCAATTTTGGTCAAATCAATTGTCGGAGTCTTGATTATATTTTTGTTAGGATTAGACTTAAGATTGTTGTCAAGAAATAATCAAAGATCTATAATAATAGCAGCTAATCGCCAATAATCACCCAATATAATTACTAACCAAAAGATGGGATTGAAAAAAATGATATCGAAAATTGATCTTGCCTGAAATTAATTACCCGCCGCTTTATTCCGCTTCAAGATTGCTAATCAGTGGCTGGAAAATAGATGGACAACAACAACTCTACCAATTTTTAGTAGCTCAAGAATCACCATAATAGCTCGAGAAGACCCGATTCAATTCGAGTAACCCACCCCAAAATACATATTGCAGTATGTACAACGTTATAAATAATATGAAATCAGTTAAAAGAATAAAAAAAAAAAAATAAATAACTAGGCAAGATTTGAATTTTTCTATTTAAATTTAATTTGCTCATCTTTTGAAATAATATTCTCAGTGTATCGAGTATTTGAGTGTAAGACTCCTAGCACTCAATGGTTAAATTCTTTCGATAAGTCAGCACGAACTAATACATGACGAACTAATCAAAAATGTTGATTAAAATTCTCACTTTTAGAATTTTAGTTTAGAGGAATAAGAAGAAGAGATGAATTTTTTTTTTTTTTTTACTTGTATTTTTATTTTTAGAATTTCAGTTTTTGTGTCAGAATGAAAAAGGCGTTGACCCGTCGAGTAATTCTTATATTTTGAGGCATCGAGTGTATCGAGACCGAGGTTTCCTATTTTCCTTTTCATATCGTGATCTTTTTTCTTTTTTTAGACCGAGATCTTCTCTTTTCCTAAATTAAGGTCCTCCAAACTGAGATTTCATAAGACGTCTTTCGATCTAGGTTCCCAATCCAACTAAAGTAAGTCAAACAAAATTTTATATTTAAAAATTAATTTTTTCCTCATTTTCATAATCATTATGAAAATCACTTTTTGAAATGCAAAAAATTGTTGTCAATCACAACCTATTTGACTGATAAATAACCATGAAATTATATATATATGGCTGATAAACAACCATAAACAATTGCATGGGACTTCCCAAAAAATATAAAAATTCATATAAAAACATGATATTATATACCTAAGTATATAACGAAAGCCAATTGAATTAGTTCATCACTGTTTACATGAATTGTTTGGTGTCACACCTACTAATCAAGTCTTCTTATTTGGACCCACAAAATTTTCCACCCAAAAAAAAAAAAAACAAGGTATGAAGGTTATAAGAACTTGCACGTCTCAAGCTGAGCTATATAAGAAACAGTGTAGAGATATAGTGGAATTGTTGATCCCAGTCTCTTCAAATTCCTCTGCTTTTTCTTTTTCCACATTCATCTACAGACGAGGAAGAAGAAGAAGAGGAAGAGGCTAGAAATGGCGATCAATTATGACGTGGAGAACCACCCCTCTTCAGAAGAGGTAAGAGAGCCACTCATTCAGGTGGTGGAGAAAAGGAAGTTGACCAATGACAATGAAGGAGAAGAAGGTGGATCAGGTGAAAGCAGTCATCAATTGATGGTTTACTTGAGCACCTTTGTTGCAGTTTGTGGATCCTATGAATTTGGAAACTGTGTGAGTAGTAGTCTTCTATGTTATTTTATTTTTCTTACCTCTAATCTCATGTTAATTAGCTACTAATTGATTATGTGATTGTGGATTCTTACTGAATTTACAGGCAGGTTATTCATCACCTACTGAAACTGCCATCACTGATGAGCTTAATCTTTCTACTACACAAGTATGTTAGTTTTGTATATATATATATATATATATATATATATATATATATTCATGAGCTTTTATGAAGTAATTAAACAAAAATGTGGTTGTACAGTATTCTGTGTTTGGATCCATATTGACATTCGGTGCTATGATTGGAGCAATCTCGAGCGGGCCTATTGGCGATTGGTGTGGCCGGAAAGGGGTAATTGTAGTTTTTGTATAACTGTTGGATCAGAATCTAATTAGTTCAATACAATTTATTATCAATAGGGTTACACATATCTATATATAAGTGGATGAATGAATTGCAGGCATTAAGGATCTCTACTGCTTTCTGCATTGTAGGCTGGCTTGCAATTTACTTTGCTGAGGTTTGTATATATATATATATATAATTTTTTTTTTTGTTTTGTTTCTTTTTCCCCATTTTCAGAATCAAATGGTCATTTTTTTCCCCTTCAATTTGGATGTGTTGTTATAAATATAACAATAGGGAGCCCTAGCTTTGTTCATTGGAAGACTTTTAACCGGATTCGGAATGGGGGTTTTCTCATATGTGGTGAGTCTTCTCTTTCCCCTTTCCATGAGTTCTTACTCTGTTTTTAAAACTGGAGTTTTATATTGACAAACATGTTATAAATTGTTGGATGGATATTAAGGTTCCGGTTTTTATAGCGGAAATCGCACCAAAGAATCTCCGAGGTGCTCTAACCACGATAAACCAGGTAAGATCGATATGTAAAAAGAAGAAAACACTTTACTTGATTCCATCCAAATCTACGAAATTTAATTCTGTCTTGTTTCGCAGTTTATGATCTGTCTTGGAGTTTCCGTCAGCTACATTATCGGAAACGTCATATCGTGGAGGGCCTTAGCACTAACCGGTAAAAACAAAAAGAAAGCACTTGTCTGAGTTATATACACAAAGTCACTAAGTTTTAGAATTAGTTTTACATGAGTAATTGATACCATGAAAAATTGCTAAGTTTCTGAAGTACTTGCAGCTCTTATCCCGTGTGCCGTTCTGGGAATCGGCCTCTTTTTCATTCCGGAGTCTCCAAGATGGCTAGTGAGTATTATCAGGAACAACAAACAATTTTTAATGAAACATTACTTCTTAACATAATGATGCTAGCAACTATTAATAGAACTCATTGATAGGATTATGACATTGCTAATGAACATGGTGTCAGGCTAAAACCGGACGTCAGAAAGAGTTTCAAACCGCCCTGCAGAAACTCCGTGGTGAGGATGCTGATATATCCTTAGAAGCAACAGAAATTCAGGTTTTTCTATTTGCATTCATTTTTTTTTTTCAAGCTATTCTTTTCATTTGGTACTATGTCAATGTCATACACAAACCGAGACTTGTAGATTTGGTACTATGTTGACAGGATTATATAGAAACTCTCGACAAGCTCCCGAAACCGAGACTTGTAGATTTGGTTAACAGGCGATACCTACGCTCCGTCATTGTAATCTTAATTTTGATTGTTTTTGTTTTTGTTTTTAATCTTAATTTTTATACTTCTTTCTCATATTTCATTTTGATTACTTGTCTCTGAGCAGATAGGAGTTGGATTGATGGTTTGTCAACAGTTTGGTGGAATCAATGGAATCTGTTTCTACGTTGCCGATATCTTTGAATCAGCAGGTGAATATTCCATAACAGAAAAAAGAAAAAAGGACTTCCATTTTCAACTAGATTTTCATTCTGTATATACTATTGTACGTATGTCATCTTTAACCTTCAATGAACTGTGACATTGCAGGATTTTCTTCCACGATCGGAACTATAATTTACGCTATTCTTCAGGTTATCGTAACTGGCCTTAGTGCCGTATTCATCGACAGGGCCGGAAGAAAGCCCCTTTTACTGGTAAATGTTTACAAGAAGACCATCCCTCCATTCCTTCGAATTCCAATTTATAGTGTCATTCTTGCTTTTGTTTTGATTTTCATTTTTCCAATGTTAATAATTAAATTTGTATCCGCTTTTTAAGGTTTCCGGAACGGGATTGGTTCTGGGGTGTCTCTTAGCTGCACTTGCATTCTTCTTGAAGACTAATGGATGGGCAACAGGAGCAGTACCAGTACTTACTCTAACAGGAATACTGGTAAATACTTGTAAAAAAAAGTGCAGTAGATTATGAATTAACACTTCCAATTCTGAAACGATTTCTTCAAATATAACTATTCTTCCTTTGAACTCAGCTATACATAGGATTCTTTTCGGCCGGGATGGGTGCAGTTCCTTGGGTCGTAATGTCAGAGGTAATTACGATGTGAAAATTATACATTCCTCAATTTTTATGTACAAATATCAATCGGTTAACTAACCGGCCAGAAATCGGTTTTATTCTCTTGCAGATATTCCCTATAAATGTTAAGGGTCTAGCCGGAAGCATAGCAACACTTGTGAACTGGTTTGGTGCTTGGGCAGTTTCTTTTACTTTCAACTTCTTAATGGACTGGAGCTCCTATGGTAAGCAAACTGTATATTGTTAAAGATTAAGAGGTAAAACAATGATGGTTTTTGTTTCCGGCAGGCACGTTTCTTATTTATGCGGCGGTGAATGTGCTGGCTATAATTTTCGTGGTATTTGTGGTTCCGGAAACAAAGGGAAGAACCCTAGAACAAATCCAAGCTGCAATCAATGGATAAAGTGATTTACTGCATTTTTGGAGATGGATGGAGATAGGAGAAAAAAAAGACCATTTTTTTTTTGTTAAGGAGAAATTCTGTATTGTAATTTTGTCATCCTTGTTGGGAATAAAGAAGATCAACCTTATCCAATGACTGACTGACTGAGCTTGCTTGGTCCTTGGTGTGGAAAGGAAGAGAAAGCCACGCAGGCAAGTGAAGAAGCCAACTTGGCAAGAAGATTATCGTAATAGTTGGAAGTTGGAAGTTGGAAGTTGGAAGTTGGAAGTTGGAAGTTGGAAGTTAGTTTTTTAAGCGGGAAAGTTTTTTATTTTTTTAAGCATCTAAGTTAAATTTGATGTAAGAGTATTATCATCTGATTAGTTGAAAACTCAAAATAATTATAATTTAAATAATTTTGGCAAAAATTATTAAAAATAATTTATAATCTGATTTTTAAAATTTAATTTCATATAATGATAATACAAATTTTCACTAAATTTATTTTTTTATTATTTAAATTTTCTCTTTCTATTTTTTTACTATTTTTAAAATTTTTTTTCTTTCTTTTTTATTTTAAATATTTTATTTTTATTCTTCAATATTTTAATATTATTTTAAGTTTTATCTTTCAACTTAATAAATTAAAGAATATAAAATTATTATCTAAAATATTATATTAATTAAAATTAAATTAAATTAAATTAAATTTAGAAAAATTGATAGGTAGCCCGATTACTCTAAATCATAATTTATATAATGATTTAAAATCATCAATTCTTTCACTCTCTTTAATGAAGATTTCAGTTTACTCAAACGCCAGTTTACTTACCGAACACAGATTTGTTCTATCTGCGTATTTTGGGAAGGTTAGTAATCAAAACGTGCTTTCCCATCTGGGCGTTTGGACCAGTTTAACTGTTTGAGCACGTGAGACACGTTGATTTGATGCTTGAATTTCTGGACAAACTCTTTCTCCGTTTTCTTTTTTTTCATTTCTATAATCATCGATCAGATCGGATCAGATTTTTTCATATTGATGACTGATTATTTAAACGAGCGATGTACAAAATGTGATATATACAGCTCACAATCTTCACTGATTGCTGGAAGAACATAAGTTTTGTAATAAAACGTGTTTAAATTATTACAAAATACAAATGTATGCATGACTGTTCTGATCATGTTGGATCACGTGTCTTTTATTTATTATCTCGTGTCACGTGCTTACTTCTTAAACATATATATATATAGATATATATATTTGTAATAAATGCTTTATATTTGGTTTAGAACAAAAAAAGTGATTAAAGTTAATGGGAAAGCATGAGATGTGTTGATGACAGATATTTGGAGAATGTGGGATGATAATAATGATCCATAAAGACATCATCATCACGATCCAACATAATTGGAAAGTGCTGCTGCAACTTGCATTAATACGGTTGATTGTTTTGGACCATACTACTGTCAAAATGGGCTGCTTGTCTTTGATAAAATTGGTGGGTCAGGCCTAGATTATTTTTAAAATATAAATTAAATAAATAAAATTTTAATTAAATAAAAATTTTATTATATATTAATAAATAATATATCGATAATTAGATTTTAGGTGTAAAATTTTAAAATCTCTACTTTCTTACTCATCTAACAAGTTGTCTTAATAGGAATGATTGGAATAAAAAGTGTATTAAACTACTGGCCCCCATTAAAGATAATAGATAGAATAGTAGTTGCATGTGTCATTACCGGAAACCGATAGATCAAGGACCTTGTGACCCAAGTGGGACTTTTATAATGATAATTAACGAGCAACCAGCCAGTAGCACAAAATTGGAAAAAAATCAAAATCAAAATTAATGCATATGTATGAATAGTACAAGATGAATCATTACTAGGAGTTAAAGAAATTCAATTGAAATTGGTAGGATTGAAAATGATGGTAGCTTGCTAGAGTCAAAAAAGTTCTATTCAAATTGGTAGGGTTTGAAAATGATGGTAGCTTGCTATAGTATTTGCAAGCATGTTACTTTCCTTGAGAATGCTTAGTTGCTATATTTGAATATAATTAAGATAATTGTGTTTGAAATCCTTTGGATTTTGCTTAAACAAAAGCTTTGAATCTTGGACAAATGAAATAAACAGATCCTCTATTTCTATGAGAAAAATTATTGTCCCTAAATGATGACACCACCACATGCATAAATATATTATAAATTGAGACCTTGTGGTCCTAAGGTTGAGCTGTGCTTGCTGGGTACTTGTCTACTTTATGTAAGGAAATGATTCGATTCCGATTTCTTCATTCCTTGTAATTCATTCTTTATAAATGAATGGAGCCCGAGCTATATAAGATACTCGACTTAGATAAATTTGTGAATAACTTTTAACAAGTTAATAGAGTCAAATAGGTCTAATAACTCGAGCTTGACTACTTTTATGAGTATTTTTTACATATTCTATCAAGTTATAGCTTAGTCATGATGTTCATGAGCTTGAACCAAGTTTTGAGATCGTATCAATAATCGAGTCTAACTTGAGTCATAATATCAATTGACTTGATAAGTTCTTAAATAGGCTAATCTTACCTAATAAACCGAGTATGTAGCTCGAGTTTGACTACTTTTATTAGAATATTTTGGAACATATTTTTTATCAAATTAGCTTAATCGGGTTCGTGCTTAATCTTATCGAAATCAGAGAGATGACTCAGAAAAGATTGTGTTGAGTAAGAGTTAAGTCCAGTCGAGCTCGAGCTCAACGTTGTCGGTTTACGTAATAATTGTTGGTCTATTAACTTGCGAACACGATCTAATAATAGAAACGGGAAAACAAAGTGGAGTCCACTCAACTACTCTTGTCCCATTGAAATGGACGTAAATTTAATAAATAGTAAATTACTTATTAAATAAATAATAATATAAAAATTAAATTTAGATAAATTTTGAAATAAAGTAAAACAAATAATAATTATTTATATTAATATTTATTGATATTCATATTCATATATTATAAAGGATTTCACGGTCGATAATATATTTTAAGATTAGATACTTATACTCATAAATAAAGAGTAATTTGAGTTATAATTGATCAATATTATTATGACATTCTAATTAATTTCTCGAAAAGTGTAAGAGGAAAATATGTAATAAAGTGTTTGGATTTCTAAAAAATGCATCCACCTTATTTGAGCATGTATTCGATAATTCTTCCCCTATTATTTATCGCCCCGTCTATCTTTTAGTGCTCAAAAGGATAGGTAAAGCTCCTCTTCATCAATGTCATTTATCTTCATATCTTTCTCCATTTTCATCATACCTTCACTTGAGAATTTTGTGAAGAAGTCAGCTAAGGCCTGAGCCTTAGGCTGCCATAAAGTTTATAAGATATGTCAAATTCTTCTACCTTAACATACAACTTCATCAATCTCCCAAATGTGTTGGGATTTTATAAGATATGTCAAATTCTATTTCCCCTTCGGGTCGTCTCTCTTCCTCTTTTTTCATTTCCTCTACTATTTACCCCCTTCTCTCATTGGCTCTTCAGTTGGGACACGAGCATCTATTCAGCTACTCCGATTCTTTTTGCCTTTAGTAACGTTTCAGCATAGTAACTAAAGCGCTTATTCCCTTAATGGCTAATGAGCTTTTTGTCAGTCATGCCAATAAAGAAGGCGTGTAGAAATCCAATATCCTCGAGTTGGTCAACCTTCTTTGAAGCCCGGTTAAATCATTCCAAATAGTACAACAAAGCCTCCCCTGAGTTTTACTTTATAATATACAAACTCATGAAAGGGAGTCGTATGTTAGCCGCCCCCTAGAAGTTAGACATAATCAACTACTTCAGCTCATCGAAGAAGTCGATGGAGTACGGTGTGAGGGGTCTATTACAGTCACTAGGTAAGTCTAATAGCATGATGTTAAAACACTGGTACATCATTTCGTCAGACATGAAGTCAATCATCATGCACATCTTATATGAGTTGACGTAGTCCCTAGGATCCTTGGTTCCCTCATACATTAGGGTCGAAGCCCTAAACTTTTTCGATAACTTGGCATTTTGCACTCGTTTAGTAAATGGGCTCTTCGGCTCGTCCATACCTAGAGTTGTTCCCTTCATTGCTGCTTCTAACTCATTCATTTTCTTAGTTATCTCCTGGATAACCTTTGCCTGCCCTATGGACTCTTTAGCCTGATTGGTGAGAACTATAGGCCTCTTCGATGTTAGGAGGGAGCTTGGATTCCATGTTGTATCATTTGAATCATCGACCTCCTCTTCCCATGTAGTTTTGGTTTTTAGACATGACATTGCATCATCCTTCTCAAGGTGGGAGCCCCTTCGAATGGATGAACCTTGATGCACCCCGTAGGAAAAGGTATATCTCTATGCCTTGGTTCTTCTCTCCTCTCTTACCTTATCTCAGCTTTTATTTTCACGATTCTTGCGTCTATAGAATGGTCAACCACTTGGCTAACTCTCTCCACCAGGCCCCCTTTCATTCTCCCAATGGCCTATGACACGTTTACTCCACTGTTCTCTCAATAACAACGTTCACAAAATGAGTTACTCGCCTTTTAGGTAAGGGTAGATAGATTCCTCTTCCTTTGCTTCTTTCTCCTCCCTCATTCTCCCCCGTCTTCTCTCCCTCGAAGTTTTCCATACTCTATACCACTCTCACTCAGGCTACTAATCCGTTGGAACTTTTGAAAATGAAGACAACATCTACACGGTCGGCACCAAGCTTTGATGTGGATATCCATCCGCTACAAAGGGCTTCACAACTGACAGTATACTCTAAGATCAAACATATACACACTCACAAACAAAGAGTGGCCGGAGTTGGAGTCGACCAACACCGCTCTAACGCTTTAGTCAGTTTCTATAGAAGTGTGTGAGGGAAATAAATAATAAGTTGCTTAGATCTCCAAAAACTATATCAACCTTATACTTTTATATCAGTTAGCTTTTATGCTTGGACAAAGTTGGGAAACCCTAGACAACTTTACACTTGTCCAGCTCTCATTACTTAATGTCCTAATTATTCTTTGCTCTATGTCAGAGCACCCCCAATTTGACATGACATAGATATGTTTCCCACTCAGACCTCATATTAATCTCCCAGTTGTCCTCTTCCTCTTCTAAGTATTCTCCTTTAGGTCAGGGACGAGCAGGGCAATACTCAACTCAGCCTCTGCGTCAAATAACATCTTCTCATCATGCTCAGTTGTCATCATGTTGATTGACGTTTCCCTCAGCCATATCGGACCTCAGCATCATTCATCATCTTTTCTATATAATCAGTTACCCTAATGCTTGCCGACTTGACCTCAGTCTCGATTTCCCTTGCTCAAGCTGAGGATACAACTCTGAGATTATCCCGAAATCGAATCCAATAATAATTATTAATTTATCAATCAAATTAGTAATATAAATATTTACAAACTTATCTTATTTTATTTAAAAAAATATGTAAATTTAATCTATGTTATTTTATTTATTAAAAATAAAAATTTCAAGATATATTGAAATATGATTGATATTAATAACATTAACGCCAATCAATATGATGGCTCTCTCTAACGACTAAACTTTTTAACTTTTATCCAAAAACAATTACTTTCCTTTTTTGTAATAGTAATTAATAACAACATCCAATTTTTTATTGGATCAGAAAATGGGTAAGATGTGTCACAAGTTATTATTGGATAAGAGAGGCTAATCTGTGATTTTTCATAAATATATATAGTTATGATTTTTAAAATTATTAAATTTAAACATATTTTTATCTAATTAAATAAATAATTTATTTTATATAGAAAATAAAAATAAAAATAAAAATCTGGATTAATAAATTATTTAATAAAATTTAGAGGCCGTAAGTATAACTACTAAAAACCCGTAAATTAATTCCCTAATCTCATTAGTATTAATCCCAAAAGTAAAATAATAATAATAATAATAATAATAATAAAGGCAGTGATTCTAAATAATAAATAAATAAATATATATATATATATATATATATATATATATTAAAAGGGAATCGATCCACATGGAATATACAGAACGCCATGTCAAGCTGAGCTGGAATATTTATATAGTAAGAGTATCCGAGTATATGTAAAGTCATAGATCAAACAATCTCTTCAAATTCCTCTCTTTTTTCCTTTTTCTACATTCTTCTACAGAAGAGGAAGAAGAAGAGGAAGAGGCTTAGAAATGGCGATCAATGATGACGTGGAAAATTACCCCCCTTCAGAAGAGGTAAGAGAGCCACTGATCCAGGTGGTGGAGAAGAATAACTTGACTAATAACAATCAAGGAGAAGAAGGTGGATCGGATCGAAGCACTCATCAATGGATGGTTTACTTGAGCACTTTTGTTGCGGTTTGTGGGTCCTATGAATTTGGAAACTGTGTACGTACTACTCTTCAATTTCGAACCTTTTTTTTTTTTGTTGCTGTCAGAGAGTCAGATCAATTTAACGGATTTTTCAAATTTTAAAAAAAAAAAATCTCAAATTTTGATGATCTGAGTGTCTTTGGTTTTGTTTTGTTTTTTTTTTCTGGTCAGGTGGGTTATTCATCACCTACTCAAAGTGCCATCACAGATGAGCTCAATCTCTCTACTGCTGAGGTATTTTTATTATTATTATTATTATTATTATTTTTTTTTTGTATATTAGAAAGAAATTAACGAACTGATTATTATTTAATGAAACAAAATTTTATATGCAGTATTCAGTGTTTGGATCCATATTGTCAATTGGTGCTATGCTCGGCGCAATCACCAGCGGGCCTATCGGCGATTGGGTCGGCCGGAAGGGGGTATTTACTATTTATTATCATTATTATTACTTTTCTTTTTATTGAGATGGGGATTTTTGTGTGAATTTGTTTAAATAATACTGATACCTACATGCATATGGGTGAATGAATTGCAGGCATTATGGATCTCTTCTGCTTTCTGCATTGCAGGGTGGCTTGCAATCATCTTCGCTGAGGTTTGTAATTTTATTTTTATTTTTTTTCCATTTTCAGAGATACAAGTTCAAATGGTAATTTTCTTCTTCATTTTGGATTGTTCTTGTAATTCTTAAATTAGGGAGCTATGGCTTTGTTCATCGGAAGACTCTTAACCGGATACGGAATGGGAGTTTACTCCTATGTGGTGAGTCTTCTCATTCCCCGTTCCACGTGTTTAATTTGTTTTAAAACTGCAGTTTGGGAAATTGGAGTTTAATAATAGCTAATCTGATATAATTGTTGGTTGGATGTTAAGGTACCAGTTTTCATAGCCGAAATTGCACCGAAGAATCTGCGAGGTGCTTTGACGACTATAAATCAGGTAAAATACGATATGCAAACAAATCGGAACTTGAAGAAAGAAAAAAGAAGGGAAAAAATAAAAACTTACTTGAGACATTATTTTGAGTCTATGAAGTTTAATTCTTTTCTTCTTCTTTTTCTTCTCTGCAGTTCATGATTTGTCTTGCTGTGTCCGTTAACTTCATTATCGGAAATGTTATATCATGGAGGGCCTTAGCAGCAACCGGTACAAAACTTATATACTCCAAGATTCCAAATCATACAGAAAGATTAACTATATGAATAATTTTATTTCCTATACTATGACATATGGATAACTTTGAAGTACTTAATATGCAGCACTAATCCCTTGCGTTCTTGTGGGCGTGGGCCTCTTCTTCATTCCCGAATCACCAAGATGGCTGGTGAGGATCGGAAAAAAGAGACCCGTTACAAGTCTTTAACTTTTAGTTCTTGATATAATGATGTAACAATATATTAATAGAACTAACTCACTCAAACATGACATAATGAAACATGGTATCAGGCAAAATACGGAGGCGAAAAACAGTTTGAAACTGCACTACAGAAGCTCCGTGGCAAGGATGCTGATATAACCTTAGAAGCAGCTGAAATTAAGGTTCCCCCCCCCCCCCCCTCCCCTTCCCTCCCCGTCTTCTTATTATGAAAAAGTGGGCAATGTCTTAATGAAAAATGCTATGTTATTGACAGGACTACATAGAAACTCTTGACAGTCTCCCAAAACCAAAACTTTTGGATCTGGTCCACAGGCGATACCTACGCTCTGTCATTGTAAATTCCTTCCCGGAAATATAAGAAACTAAAATGAATTCTACCTTTTCTTTTGGTGATCTTATTAATATTGTTTTTTTCCCTTTTGATTTCATTTGATTACTTGTCTCTGAGCAGATAGGAGTTGGACTGATGGTCATCCAACAGTTTGGGGGAATCAATGGAATCTGTTTCTATGTCGCCAATATCTTCGAGTCAGCAGGTGAATATTCCCGTAATTGAAAATCAGTTATAATCGAACAAGTTGAAAGAGAAAAATGTAAAAAAATAAAACTGACATTTCTCTTAAAAACTATATTTTCAATCTCTGTTTACCTTTGATCACTGTGACATTGCAGGATTATCTGCCACCTTTGGAACTATAACTTATGCTATCCTTCAGGTACAAGTTACGACAACTAAAATACTTAAAAACATAACCATCTTCATATTTCTTCCTCTTTTTTTTTTTGTTTTTTGTTTTATATTTCCGTAGGTTATTGTGACCGGTCTTAGTGCAGTATTCATAGACAGGGCCGGAAGAAAGCCCCTTTTACTGGTAATATTTTAAATCCTTTCGAATTTTAAATCACTGTTAGTTTCTTAATTATTTCTTTTACCTAATAATTATGTGTTTAGATTTCGGGATCGGGATTGGTGCTCGGGAGTCTCCTAGCTGCCCTTGCATTCTTGTTTCAGACTTATGGATGGGCAACCGATGCAGTACCAGCACTTACTCTAACAGGAATTCTGGTAAAATGAAAAAAAATAAATAAATAAACATACACATTATGTTTTGTGTATGTTTGAAACCACACATTTCTGTTATGGAGTTGTGTTATTCTCTGATAACTGTTTCATTTTTTTGAACTCAGTTATACATAGGATCATTTTCGTTCGGGATGGGTGCAGTTCCTTGGGTTGTAATGTCAGAGGTATTCATATATGAAAAGAATTTATTCACATTCCTTATGTTACGTAAAAAAAAAAATTGGTCATGTAATTGACCGGCTGGAAATCGGTTTTTTCTGGTGCAGATATTCCCTATAAATGTTAAGGGTCTGGCTGGAAGCATTGCAACACTTGTGAACTGGTTTGGTGCTTGGGCAGTTTCCTTTACTTTCAACTTCTTAATGGACTGGAGCTCCTATGGTAAGTACAAAAAATTTGGAGCACCCATTTTTTATTGATTTCGGTAGTTAATTTAATCTGATTTTTTCTCGAAATTCCTTCTGGGTCGGAAATATCGGGATGTAAGATACTTGATTATATATCACATCTTACGAACAACATGTCGAGATTTCTGATATACTGCTGATTTTTGCAGGTACCTTCCTTCTTTACGCAGCAGTGAATGTGCTGGGTTTAATTTTCGTGACTTTTGTGGTTCCTGAGACAAAGGGAAGAACCCTAGAGCAAATCCAAGCAGCGATCAATGGCGAATAGTGCATTTTGGGAAGAGGAAAGATTTTGCAAAAGGACTAGAGAGAGACCTTTTTAAAAAAAAGAGATTCTTTATTTGTAGTCTTTGTCACCTCCATTAGACATCTTGAGAAGATGCAGATGAAGGAAAAAAAAAAAAAACACAAAAATGGTTGTTTTATAAACACTAGTTCAAATAAAAGTTGAAAAAAATGCTCCTACTATTTAAAGAACTATTTACTATCCTTCTAAGCAAAAGCATAAATTTTGTGCACAAATTCAACCAACAAGAAAAAAGAAAGAAAGAATGATACAATAGTGATTACATATTTTAAGCAACAGTACCTGCTTCAGTGGATATAGGCAAACTCAAAGTTCTGGTTGTAGAAAGCAGCACCTGAAGAATAGAATCTCTACGAATCGGCAAGAGCCGAGACGTCAACACTTGATCCACAAAATTCGCTGACCTTCTCTAGGGAATGCTCATTGGATAGTCTAAAATTCGGTACATATGTTAAGAACCAACAAAATCGGATGGTCAGAAGATGATCAAGCTGATGATAACAAAGAAAGCGATATTGTGCTCGGAAACTAATATGTTAATGAAGATTGTTTTAGAATTTATCCTTCCCTTTATAACATTTTGTTAAATACCAATTTTTTTTTTTTTTTTACTTTTTGCCTTGCTTGTTCTCTTCTCTTTATTCTCTCCCTCCCTAGCCATTAAAGAAGCATAATCAAACTTGATCCGAAGAATATGAAAATCACATAGTATGTTTTGATTTTGATTAAATTATTAGATGATTTTGAGTTTGAGTTCAATGAAATCTATAGATCACAGAGATTTGGGTCTGAGATGCACTCAGACTAAAATCTATCTCATCATATAAATAAATTAAACTTTGGTTTTGTTTATTTATTTATTTATTTTTTCTTCGATTACTGTTCGTTTGAAACTGCATGATCTGTTTGTTATGATTAAGAGAGTTGAAAATATTTAGAAAATCATGTTTTGATCATTTCTCAAAAATAGATGAGAGGTTTTCTCTCTGCTCAAATAGTCAGTTCCTTGATGATTCGTTAAACTCAATAAAAAAAAAAAGAAGTACGATGCATGGTATATCATAAATGGTCATCTTCTCTGTTACTTAATAAAAAAGTTCGCTCTTATTACCGGACTGAGATGTCAGAAAGCACCGGCCTCATTACCGGTCAAAGTCAAGAAAAATGTTGAATTTTTGATTTACTGGTTCAAAGGGAATGATGATATTACATATAGTCAGTTTATGCTAATTTTCAAAAGTATGGAGAGTATAACTAAAAAATGGCATGATTGAGCTAATGAAATGACAAGATTGATGATCTACACGTGAAGTTATGACTTCTTTATTTCTTGGTGGTTGTCCTCTTAGGTATAAGAGAGAATTGCATAAAGTACCACGTCAGTATCTATATGGTCTTGGATATTGAGTTCTTTAATAATTACCCTTAAGGTAAAGTCAGAGACGTCCTTGTGGAGAAGTCTATAAGAGCTGCAACTAGAGAAAAAAATGGCTGTTAAGTGGGACTTACTCGGTTTTATGCTTATCTTCCAAGTAATTAGTAGTCTTCATTTTAATTTATAGTAAGTTTTTATTACTTAATAATTTTTAATGGTTTTTTTTTAAATTACTATAGAAATGGGCAGTTGAAGCGATTTCAATCATTTAAGAGACTTTTGGGGAGCATCTGGAGAAAATCCGTAAGCCATAGATTCTGAATTGGATCATGTGTTTCATAAACCAATGCTCAATAATATTATCAAAATTCTGAATAACTGAAATGTTAATTTTTATTGTAATTAATAATTATTTATATTATATTTTTAGTTTTTATTATGATCAATAATTATTTAATTAATCGACTTATGTAAGCTTCTTTTAATGATGTAAATTAGATTATATAGAATCTTACGCCTGAAGGAAGAATGCACTTCTTATATGGTCAATATTAACTCATTCGACGACGCAGTTGAAAATGATATCAATTATTACGCGGTGACGATTATATGCACTCCTTAAAAAAAGTTCAAAAATAATAAATGAAGTATGAATAGAGAGATTTGTCATCCTTTAAAAATGGTGACGACTAATTGATACATCTGCCCTGTTTTACCACCTGAAAAATCAACAGATTCTTCACAGATAGATTCGTTATTTTCCAAATCGAATGGAAGGAACTCAAAATATGCTGCGGTAAGAATTAGAATGAACTGGGTTTTATCAGGGGGGCCGCGTAATATCTAAGTTGATGCCTACCACACATTTTGATGCAAAATAATCTCCGCCTAAAACCGGTATCTCTCCAGCATAGTGCTTGAGTTTGAGAAAATAATGCTCCATACTTCCTGTAGCAACACATTTTATATATCAAACATTTGGCCATAGTCTTCCTACAATTAAAAACCAGTTATTTTCCTCACAAATCGATCGGACCCTCTTTGATAATTCCGGTTGAGGACTCCCTAGAATGTCTATAACAGAAGTTCTTAAAGAAACATCTGAAATTTCCGGACATGGCAACCCATTTTCAAGATCATCTGATAGCTGCTTCCACTTAGATTAAAGCAGAGAAAATACATTTACAGAAAATGCATTTACTAACCCGTTAGCATAGGAGGATTGAATTCCGTCTACAGAGTCAGCATTCCTAAGCCCACAAAGCAAATGACAATACATTTGCTGCTCAATGTTTGATCCAAGGAGGACTTCTTTGGGACTAGAACTAAAGCTAAACTGAGACCAATTCGCATTGTTATGTAGAGGGTACGCAGAAGCAGCCATGACCTTATAACCACCCTTTGTTGTTGTAATGTTATCGGCATAAATGAACCATAGGATCTTATTAGCAGATGGTCTTGGAGGAAAATATCAACACGAGAAGAAAAACCAAACACTAAAGATAAAGTAAGAAAATAAAAGCAGGCGCCAAGGGTTACACTGAGTTTACCTACGAAGAACTGCACCACTTCCTTGATAACCGATGTATGAAGCAGCCTTTGAGAGCTTTGCATCGAAGTAAGGGATCAACTTAGGCTTCATAGAACTTGTTCCAGAGCTGCAATTACAAATTGCATTCGCATTTTTTTAATTCATACCACATTTTAAGAATAACAAAATTTCTTCCAAATAGATCAAAAAATATAATTCAACTGTATTTAATTAATTATTGCGAGTCTTGAGTGTTAAAAAAAATATAAAATAATGATTTCAAGATGGAAAACCCTAAAATGCTATCTTGTTCTTTTGATGGTTATAATATGTCTTATAATATTTGGTGCCAACTCTCCCTATCAGACCATTCTTTTGGTCAGAACCCATTTGCATTAGTTTGGTATCAGAGCAAGTATGTGGGATCACCCGAGAACGTATCTCTTGAAAAGAGGAGGTAACGTTCAAGTACTATCAATTTTAATTTAATTTAGAAATAATAAATAATCCACTGTTATCGTATGAAATGTTCAAGTACTATTTTTTCTAAGTGAAATGAATGAAAATTGAAAAGGTACAGGACTCACAAGGATTGATATTCGGCAGATAACGTTGTGACGGAGATTATGGAGGGAAAGGAAACAATGACGGCGATGCTGTTGCCGGTGAGATGCTGCCTGACCGAGACGGAGGCACGGAGCTTATATTTGGAATGAGCTTCAGAGAGAAAGGATGGAGCGCTTTCCTCCCATGAAAGCAAGGGGGATGGCGCGGGAAAATAAATGGAAGCATAAGGATTAAGGAAAACATTAAAAACAAAAGAAATAAAGAAAATAAAGAAACGTCGACAGCAGGGTTCGAACCTGCGCGGGCGAAGCCCAACAGATTTCAAGTCTGTCTCCTTAACCACTCGGACATATCGACTCTTTTGTCAAACAGTGTTAAAAAGTAAATACAAAATAATTTTAAAAAAGGACTAAAATTGACTATTTCTAAGTGAAATAATGAATAAAATATTCTCATAAAAGTCAAGAGAGCCAAAAATGCTATAAGAGAGGTCCAGACTCCAGAGGACTTGGAAGTGTGAGTGCAATATGAGGAGGGGTGAGATTGAAGAGCTGCTCAAACGAAGCGACGGAGAGAAGAAGAAGAAGAAGAAGAAGAATGTTTATTCGAGAACATGAACTTCTTGACTATATATGATGAATGCTAATATTTTTCTTTTCTTGATAGAAGCCGGGTGTAAGGGTTGATCAATACGCCATCCAATGTGAAACCTGCTTCAAATGGAGATTGATCAATACGCAAGATGAGTTTGAGGACATAAGAAGCAGAATTATTGAAAAACCGTTTCACTGCCACGAAAAAACCGGACATTTCTTGTCAAGATCCGACCAATATTCCGAAACCCCCCAAGGGTTTTAGAAGAGAGGTGATATTAAGGAATGATCTCTCAAAAATGGATGCTTACTACATTACACCCACAGGGAAAAGACTGAGGTCACATAATGAGACGGCTTTGCTTCTAGAAGCGATAGTTGTTTGTAAGGGTTCTAATGTTGGTCGTGAGAATGATGAAATGAGTGCATAGTTTTGTAGGTGGAAGAGATGACTTTGCTTTTGATGTTTAGTTTACGAATTGTCCCTTGAAACTCGAGTTTAGAATGCTTAGGAGCTGTGTTTGGCCAGATATTTTTTAAATATATCTTGTATTTTACGGTACGATTTAAGGAAAAAATAAATATATCAAATTTTGTCAAAATTTTATCATTTAATTAATTTTTAATAATTATTAAAAATACCTTAAAATTTTAAAAATTATAGTTTCGAGCTTTATTAATAGATTTTTTTTTAGGTGTTGAAAATGGTGATTGAGGAAGAAATTAAAAATATAAGTTTTAAATATTTAAAGATCTTTTTTTATAATTATTAAAAATTAAAAATATTTTTCTATAACATATTAAATCATATCTACTAAATTTTTTATTTATTTTTTTCAGAAGAACGTTTTGAAACTTGTAGGCAAACCATGGCCTTAGATTTCAAAGAACCAAGACTATATATATTTACATATTTTGAACATTCTGTCTCACATTCATCTCATTTTGTCCCATACCTGTGAGCTCCAAAAACCCCAAACAGAATCAATGTTTCAGAACATGTCCGAGAAATCTCGGACAGATGAAGTACTCACAGGTGGTTAGTTTTCAGACTAAAACAGATTTTGTTTGCCAGGCCTAGTGTCAGCAGTACTGGCTTCCAGGTCGGTTAAGTCTAGTCAGCTTTGGCGTACTCGAGGAGCATGTGTGGGGACCGATAAATTTTCACCAGCGTCCAGTACAAGACCTCTTCAACTCCAAGCTCTCCTTCCGCTCTTGCAGCGTATATATCTTCACATATAGCTATCAACCTAAAAATCAAAAATCATTTCATAAAGTTTGGTTTATTACCTATCACACTATATCTTCACTGGTGTTCGGTAACTAGATTTTTGAGTTGGCAAGTGCAAATTGGATCTAGAAGAGAAGGATTATTACCTATCGCAAGAAGGGAGGTTTTCATATGCAATTCTCATTCGTAGGTCAGTGCACTGTAGTCTTATAAACCGGCCAACTGCTAGAACGAATGTTATGTAGACACCCCATATGCTGAACTTGGTTAGAATGTTACGGGGTGGTGTTTCCTCGCATATTACAATGGACATGGGTCCTTCCAAAACACCACATCCACTTACGGCCGATGAATTGATGTCGTGAAACGACCACCACTCCGAATTCTGGTGGTTAAGAATGAGATCCGCGCTAACAAAATCCTCCTGCCAAAAATTTATTGATCTTAGCTTTTTCTTCGCTTTTCATAGATGTGCCAAGTGTAAGAAAGGTGTCTACACTCAGCACAAACGTTGGCTGCCAACTCAGCAACCACTTCTTAAGAGGTAACTGCCATCTGCCAAGGTGGCAGTACACCATTGGGTCAAGTATCCTCTACACTAGCTCACCCAAGACAAGAGGTATATACCTCTTGTTCGAAAGGTCTGATCTCACCGGATCCTGTAACGCGGAAAAATCTTTGATAAAGATTGTTAACCCGAAATCCGTTCACAGACCCATTAAGAACTTTCTGAACATCTGAAAGTTTTGGAAGATTCTCAGGATCAACATATACTTTGTATTTCACAACTTCTTTCCCTTTGGCCGTATCCCGAGTAAGTACCCATGTAAATGTAATATCCATGTCCATTTCCGAGTCATGGGACTGTATGAATCTCACCTGGACCAAATCAGGGACGAGCCACAAGACACGCATCCGCTTGACAGCAAATCAACTGTATATCTCTTTCATTGTATGTAGCTAGATAACCTTCGGGGTCCAGATTAACATTCGAGTTTATATTTTCCCATGGGATCTTTTTACATAGAGTGGTCTGATACAAAGTCAACTTTCCACTTACAGTCTTGATGTCAACCTGACAGCTAGCGTCTTTAATCAGGTTCACAATGTTTGTCGGGTTTCCACTGCTATACATCTGCAAAAAAAAAAAGAAAAAAAAAAAGGGAAAATGTTTCATCCTATTCAATGTTCATATAAATGCCTTGACGGTTTTAGAACTGAATTTCTGAACCTGGATTTTCAGTATAAGAATAGATTTAAATTGAGCTCGTATTCATTTTAAAAGTTTGGAAAATTTATTGGATTAAATTCAAACAGGGTTTTCTGAACTCTTAGGCAAACTGACTATCAGTGTTTAAAGTGTTTATCCACTAGTACCATACCTAATGATCAAATGGTTTACACTATCTTTGCCTCAAAATTAGAGTATTTCAGAATAAAAAGAGAGGGGAAAAAACAACCTCGTGATCTAAATGAGCAGTTAGGTGCATAAAATTGTCTTGAGAATTGCTTACCAGCATGGGAGCCCAGATAACACAGAGTAAAATGAAGAAGAGACATATTCCATTGCAACATTTGGTCATCATCGATTGCTTCTCTCCTTGCTTATGCTTAGCTCTATTCAAAACCGCATCACATTTCACGAGGTACAAGCTTGCATTTATGTCCTCCAACTGAGAAGAAAATAAAATAAAATAAACACCTAAATCAGAAAAAAGTGAGAATAGGGTGCTGTAGATAATACAAGAAATTACCTTGAGCCAATCATACATAGTCAGAGAAGTTGTTGTGCAAGACCAGTCAAGGACACATCTAAGCTCATATAAGAAAGGCAGAGCCCTATAAAGTCTATACCCCAAATAATTAATCCGTGAAACTTCACTCGTCAAAAATTGCCTGTACAGAGTACTCTTCTGAGGAAGACCGTATCGAATCTGTATTGCTTGAAGAGCCAAAGAAACCGCTTTAGCAAGGAATATAGCTCGAAGAGCTAACACTCCTCCATTTTTCCTTGAAGACTCCATTTTCCATGCATATTCCATGACAGTGTATGTGAACAGAATAAGGTTGAAGATGTACAAAATCACTTTTCCAATGGCAAATGAACAGAGGTAGATTATTCGATCAAGCACGATTAAGAAGAAAATAATCTGCATACACGGAGCACTTATCCAAGTGATTTCACTAGAGGATGATATGAAAAACAGTGATAGATATTTTTTCTTTTCCTCGTTTTTTCCTTACCATTAAAATGAAGACAAACTCCTTTGGGAACTGATCTTCAAGCTGATACACGTCAAGAAATTCACTATTATGTTTTATAATAGATTGGAAGAAAACAGCAACCAAGAATAAAACGGACAAGTCTGATCCAAATATGTAAGCGTAAAGATCAATTTCTCTTTTACCGCCTCCAATAACAGAGAGAATATTATATTGAAATCCCGTTACTTCAAGAAACCCATCACGTTGACCTTGAAGAATCTCCTTCGCCGCGTCACTAGCAGGAGTTAGAGACTCATACCATTCAGCAGAAGTACATTCGGTCAAAGGAGATGAATAGACCACCTCAAAAACACCCATTGCTATGTTCGGACTCTCTTGACTTCTTTCAATGCTTTGGACATGAACCCTACTAGCAAAATGACAAAATCGAGGCCTTTTTAACTTGCATTTCTCATCATGGACATGTCTAAGAAGTTGATTTATTCCTGACTCGATCTTTTCCGGCTGAATTCCATCTTCTGGCCAAGTATGAACATCCATTGTAACCTGGACAAAGTAAGGAGCGATGTCCAATACCTAAGAAACTCCGAAAAATCAATTTCACCATATTTATCATTTTGTAAAACAGCTCCTTTGCCTTTTCAATCCAACCGTAATTTCCAAGAATGTGTTTTCTAAGGTGATTACTCCTCTTGCCAAGACTGGAATCTGTTGAAGACACCCATTCTCCATCTTTTGCAGTTATAGAGCTCTGAATAAGAGTTGATAAGTAAACCAGAAATATAGGCAATGAACCGATAACAAAGGATGAAGCAGTTCTATGAGCAGGAAAGCCCAATTCTTGAAGTAAGTTCGGATCTATGAGGGACCCACAATGCTGTATGATTATCTGGTAAAGGTATTGAGCCAATATATATAGTTCTGTGTAAATTAGAACAATGACCCAGAACAGATAGCTCGGGCCGGTATTAACACATAAAGCGTATAAGAACAGGGCAGCCAGATATACCATAGAAAGCAAACTGAAGTTCCACAAGAAGACAAGAACAAAGCAGCAGTAACATACAACGTCATTGTTTGACCTCACTTGAGACCATATGTAGAAGAAAATCCTTCCCAACTGTAAGCTCGCTGCATCAGAGCTTTTATCGGACTTAAGGGAAGAAGAACGTTCCAAATCCGCAAACCTAATTTCCTGGCTCTCCATTCTGTTATAGACTATATCCTCATTATGCTGCTTGGCTTGCTCGCCAGGATTTAGAATCGTCCTCTGTTTGGTTCTCTCGTCTTTGGAATTTCCTTTGTCCTTCGAAGATAAAAATTTGTACTTGGAGATTGACTTAAGAGGCTATCGCGGTAGATGTTAACATTCGTAGAATGGGCGTTCATATTGCCTCTGGGTGTCGCTGCTGTTTTAATAGACAGGAGGAAACGTCACAACATCTGTTTATCGACAGTGACATGACGAGACAGGTTTGGGGTCACTTTGCTTCTTTGTATCGGGTTAGTTTGCTCGATCAACCTCTTTCTCATAGGCTCATGCTATGGTGGAGTTCCTCTCACGTGTCCATGCAGGTACGTAGGATTGTGGGAGCTGTTCCCATGTTGATCTGTTGGGAGTTATGGAAGTCTAGGAACTCTGTTGTTTCTGACAGCTCGTCCATGAATGCTGGGCCCATTATCATCCGGGTTTCAAAATGGGTTTCTGGACCTGGTTATTGGTATTAAGATACAAAAATCATTTCTTCCATGGAACTACACAACTAAAAAATAAAAATAAAAACAAAAAAGTAGGCACTTGTAGGAAAACAGGGGACCTACTTGGCGTTCTTGATGGGTCCTACTCTGTTTCTCCCACTAAATAAACAGAGCATAGATACACCGACGTTCTTGCTTCACATGCTAATGAATAATCCCCATATTTAATGTGAACACTTAGAAATAAGAAGAAGAAGAAGAGGCTTGCATTTTAGAGTATAAAATAGGGTTCTAGACTTGTTCATAAGAACCTTCCCATTACTTTAGCCCTGAAGATTTAACATTTCAAGTTTTTTTTTTTATTTACTCTTTTTTTCCCCATTCTTTCTTAACATTTCTAAGTATTTAGAAAGAAGTGAAAAATCCCAACTTGTGGACATGAGTCGAGAAGGCGAGGGGAAGAGCTAACTAACCGTACCTGGCTGTGAAGATTCTTTCCGGGTTATGGAATCTCCGGTGCCCGGAGAAGGAGCCGGTAGTGGAACGGAAGTGAATTGGGGGTAGCGAGAAGAAGAGGGTAAGGTAGGAAGGCCTCAGTCGCCTTCGGATTATTATGGGGTTTTTCTTCTTATTTCAAACCTCCTTCTCGGCTACTCTCAGAGCAACACGTCATATGCCCCCAACAATTGAAAATCCGCCACGTCATATTATTAGCTCAAAGAGCCGCTTACACCCCAGCATCACTGTAGTTGTTCCCCCCAATTTCCGGCCTTCTCTCTCTCTCTCTCTCTAACATCTCTCCACCGCCGCCTCTGTCATCCCCACCTCCATATCCGCCGTCACATTTGTTTCCCGAGACGCTTCTCTTTGAGTTAAAGCTTCGAATCAAAATATCAATATCCTTCTGTGAATTTCTTCCGCATTTGATTCGAAGCTAGAGCGGGAGAATTTCGAATCGGAAAATTCGCTTATATAGATTTTTCCTTCTTCAATTGTTGAATTTTTCATACTAAGTATCCGTATGCATCACCATTTCTAGTATCCTAATTTTATCTTATGCGCCGGATTGAAGATTTGAAGGCTAGACCACTATATATGTGATTAGTGTCATTTGATTTATGGTTTTAAGTTCACCATTTTTCTGAGTTTTTTTTTTTTTTTCATTTAATTGTAAATTCTATATTTTAATTCAATTTACTATCTTTTATTTCTACTAAAAATATATTATGGGATTCCTGTGTACCTACGATCTGCACAAAAATATTTTAATTCAAGTGAAGAACAACACTAGAAGGCCAAAACGAGACATGTCTGTCCATTGTGGTTGATGAAACCTCATCGGTTCACTTCCAGCTTTGGGGAGCAGAGTGCAGTGCTTTCGAGCCGGGTGACATTAACCGTTTGGAAAATGGGATTTTCTCTTACAATCGGAAAAACCTTGTCCTAAGATCAGGCAAGAGGGGAAGGTAGAAAAGGTCGGAGAGTTTAGTATGGCGTTCGTCGAGACACTGAATATGAACGAGATTAAGTGGGTCCCGGACTCGAATGATTCGAAAAGATATGTGAAGGAAGCTGACAAGCTGTTATCTCTCCTCATTCGCGATAATTCCCACCTATACCTTAATAAATTCTGTATTTTTGTTTTTTGGGTAGCCAGAAACATCACGTGTACCTTGCTGTGTTAGTGAAATTTGCTTTTGAAGAGTAAAAATCCTACTGCCATCGACTTTCTCAAACTGAGCTTTGAGATCCTTTCACACGAGTAATGCTGAAGAGGAATACACAATTTCAGAATACAACTCTTTTTGAAACCCTGTTCATTATCCTGCTGATACCACACGTATTGCGTCTATCCCAGCTTTGTGCCATGAGCGGATCAGAATAGGTTGTACGCGTGTTTCTGATGCAAAGTGGGCTCTGGTCTAAAAGACCGGCTTGATAGAAAGATTGTCACCAAGCATTATAAAGTATATTACAGCTTCTCCAAGTGATATGAGATGGAAATATGACCAGTTACCTTCCATAAGAGGACCCCTGCATCCGTTTCATTCATAAATCCTACCTTATTCTTCGCTACTAAAGGGATTAACATAGTTTAGCTCCACACATTACAGTTTTGCGAACCTGTCAATGATTGAGAGACAAGAACCTGTATAAACCTGTATAAACCTGTCAATGATTGAGAGACGAGAACCAAAGGTTTAAGACATATGAAGATAATACGGATGATTGAAATCGATGGAAGGAATTGCAGGAACTGTAACTGTTGAAATTGCAGGAACTATAACTGTTGAATTGATTACTATAGTTTCAAGATCCGCCATTAAAGAACCTGCCATGCTCTGTTTTCTGTTCAAAAAACAGAGAGAATCCTAATTCGTATTTATGGAGAAATGGAGATTGATTTGCTCTAATACCATGTTAACAAAGTAAAACTTTCATCGTGAAGATGAACAAAGACGAGGGGAAATGAAAAGAGAATTTTAGATCTGAATTTATCTCCCTACTTTCATTAATCACTGTTCAGCATTTATACACAGCTAACGAAGCAATCAGAATAATACTTCTAAAATGGTATAAATGTATTATCAAGGTTAAGCGACTAATTTGAGTGGCAAGCAATTTCCCTATGTATACTCCTAAAATTCAGCATCTTTATCCAGAAAGAAACGCAGGAAGAATAACGCAAGAAAAACCTAACAAGAACTAGTTTCCTAAAACAAAACAAAACCAAAAATAAAAAAAAACAAGAGAAAAAACAAATGCCTCAAGGTTCAAGCCTGTAAGGAAACTAGTTTTGGTTCATAAAATATTTTCATATTCATTTCTCATTGTAAAGTTAAAAGTAACTAATTTTGTCCGAAGATTCTTCTCTTCCTCACAATCCCACCTACCTCCCCCTTTTGCATTTTTGCATTCTTTGTTTTTTTTTTTTGTTTTTCCTATTATTTATTACATAAACTAATCCTAACCTCCACCTTAATCCTTCTCCTAACCAGCTCATCAATGGCTCCCTATCTGTCTCCTCCATAATCCATCTCCACTACCCACCGCCCATATCTACCACCGTTACCGACATGATGGCCTTCTGGACCCACCCCCAGTTATTCCATTCCCCCCCACTGCTGGGCCTCCTGTCTTTCTTGCTCGTCCTCACTTTCGCCGCCACAGGCAGTGCCATCACAACTTCTGCCAATGTCCGTCTTGGAATTATTCGAAAACCTTCTCTAGGGATCCCAGTTTTTCGAGAAGCACCGAAATTTCGTAATGGGGATGAATGTATGAAAGAAACAATCCACATTACAATGACATTGGATGCTAACTATCTAAGAGGAACAATGGCGGTGGTTTTATCAATATTGCAACATTCAACATGTCCCGAAAACGTAGAATTTCATTTCTTATGGGCGAGATTCGAGCCTCAAGTTTTCTCAAGCGTCAAATCCACATTCCCTTACCTTAAATTCAAAATCTACCGCTTTGACTCGAATAGAGTACGCGGGAAAATAGCAAGATCAATTCGTCAAGCATTAGACCAACCGTTAAATTATGCACGTATATATCTCGCCGATATAATCCCCGTCGAGGTCAAAAGGGTAATTTACTTGGATTCCGATCTTGTAGTGGTTGATGATATAGCAAAGTTATGGGAAGTCGACCTTGGAGAGAAGGTTCTAGCAGCACCAGAGTATTGCCGTGCAAATTTCACAAAATATTTCACGGATTTATTCTGGTCCGACCCTAAATTGGCAGGTACATTTTCCGGTCGGAACCCCTGCTACTTTAACACGGGGGTAATGGTGGTGGACGTGGAGAAGTGGCGCCATGAGGGGATAATGGCGAAAGTGGAGTATTGGATGGAGGTGCAAAAGCAAAAGAGGATATATCATTTAGGGTCATTGCCACCATTTTTGTTGGTGTTAGGTGCGAATATAACGGCGGTTGATCATCGGTGGAATCAACATGGATTGGGTGGTGACAATATCGAAGGCAAATGTCGGAACTTGCATCCTGGTCCCATTAGTTTGCTCCATTGGAGTGGGAAAGGAAAGCCTTGGTTGAGACTAGATTCAAGGAAGCCTTGCAATGTCGATCATTTATGGGCCCCATATGATCTCTACTTCTCTTCTACTCACTGTTTTGAGGAATGACGGTAGGTTCATAATAACATCATCCCTCTAAAAATGGGATAAGTTGATTTCATTCATTTCAAGTGTTGTCTCATTTTAATGGATTCGTAGCGTGCATGAGGGAGCTTTGAGAAGGTGAGAATAGTAAGTGTTTGTTGTATGTTTAGGGTAAGTGTAGGTGGAAGTGATGAAGCTAATAATAATTAAGTGCATTCACGAGGGATTTGTTAGGATGAGAATGAGGATAAGGATGATGAACATCGTTTGACTAGTTATATGTAGAAAGGTTGCAAATTGCAAAGTTGAGTAAGATGTCCTTTTTCTTTTTTACCATGACAAAATTTCACACATTTTCTATGTAATATTTGGATTGTTTATAAACCATATTACTATATGTTGGTTTACTTAATATGTTATAAAGTACTATTGTCTTAAGTATTAGATTTCATGTCTTCTTTATATATTAAATAACTTTTAATCTATTATGAGTCGAAACAAATAGTTTTAGTAAGTTCTTACCAATAATCATGGCCGTCGAATAGAAATATTAAACTAAAAGTCCATACCCATTAATAGTAATGAGATTGCAAAAGGTTTCATGTTGTGAGATTAGTTATTATCCATTGATCATTTCTACTGCCAAAAACATCTAAACGTTTTTTTTTTTTTTATCATTCCTAGATAAATACATATTTTGTATGTATCTTCTTCCATAATAATAAGAAACAATTAGAGTACATAAGTGAATTCATCCTAAACAATAAACCTAAACATAACATGTCATTACTCCTTATGTTTTTTTTTTTTTAATTTTATTTTTCCAACCGTGAGCATAATTAAATTTATCATTTTTTTTGTCTTTTCTTATGTATGATTGGATAAAATAAAATAAAAACTATAAGAACTAAAAAAAAAAATTGAAATACTCATGTGATCTGTCTCGTCTAAATGAAAGGAAAATAAATTGAAATTTAGAGGGATTAAATGGGTCCAAATGGGTCAAGACAAAAAAACTGACTTATTTTGATAGCTCTACTTAATAATAATTAAGCCAATTAATTAATATCAAGTAATTAATGTGACCAATCAAATGCTAGTTTTAATCGGATATGAATTAGTTATAATAGACCGAAAATCATTTAATTCGGTCAAATTCGAGTTAGGAGTTGTTTTACTTCAAAAATATAGAATTCAAAAGTATTGATAAGGTGACATGAAAACTAACAATAAATTATTTGCACATAAATCACTCAAAAAGTAATTTCGACCATCTAGAGAAAAGACAATAGATTACCCATGATAGTTTCAGCCAAAATTGATGGGGAAGAGAATTTCGGTCGAAATTTCGGTCGAAATTTGTCAAAAATAGAAAGAAATCGACCATTTGCAACCCACTCCAAAAAGTGGGAAAACAATTAAGGCTTTTGAAAGCCGAAAGTAATGGGAAAATCAACCAAACATAAAGGGGTTAGTGATGGGACCAATTTTTCCCCAAAAAGAGAATAAAATAGACAATTTCAATCCAATTTTTAGCCAAGCAAGAGGTTTGGCCGAAATTCAGTTTAATGGGGTAGAAGTGGCTGAATTTCAAGGAAAGTAGGGGAAGGAAGTTGTAATGAACTTAGACCAAAAGTCTACCAAATTTCGATTGTGAGTTCACTCAACAACGAACCCACTAAAAAGATGGTGGCACACACGAAATGGGGAAAGTGGTGTAGGAAATATGGGAGTGGCATATCAATTTCGAGTTATTTATGAAGATGTCATCACCTCATTTATCTATAATTAGAAGGCCTTGGTAAAACAAAAAATCATTACCAATGATCACTAAAAACTGAGCAACATTCGTAAATCTTCTCTATGCTCTGACAAAATTATATTATCAAGTCTGACGCTTAAGTTTTTTTCGATTTCTCAAGAAATTATGTATTTCCTTATATTCATTTTTCGGATTGAGTAATTAGAGCACAAAATTCTTACTTAAGTGATAGTTTTAATCTATCGGCCATAGATTGTATACTTTCAACTCTTTATTAGTTCATTTAACTTCTCAATTATCGCTTTAATATGAGTAGAGTTAATTCATAGTTAATTTCTTACCATATGTTAGATCTGTCATTTTTAATTCTTTCATGTTATTAAACTATTTTTTAATTATTTATTTATTTCGTCTTTCAATTCTTACTTCCGTTTTTATTTATGATCATTTTACTTTGTTAACATTAGTTCAACCCGCATATTTATAAATATATCAAAAATAAAGTCAGACTTATATTAGAAATCATATTTAATTTTCTTAATATATATTTATTTTATTTTATTTTATTTTATTTTATTTTATAATATGAAGTCATTTTAATTTTCTAATATACTCACACCACTCGCATTTTTAACAGCCTTTTACCGAAAATTTAGGCCACCATACTTCAATTTCGATCTTTACTTAACATTAATTTTTTGAATTTTTTGACGGCCGAGTATTCCAACAAAACAGAAAGGTACGGCTCAGATAATCTTTCAAGTTAAGGATGCAATTCTCACTGTAGGTAATGAATCCGATTCCGATAATACCCAGAATTACTGTTGCATTCAACAGATCTCGAATTCTAAACCCTACAGTAGGTTCAAACCACAGATTCGTGCGATTCAGGGTGATTTAAACACCTACTGGTAAGTAGAGGATGTGGATGATTATACTTAGTGGAAGCTAGGGTTTGACTTAAAAGAGAGGAATGATGAAATTGACACTTTGGTTGCAGAGAATGAAGCAATAGATAGTATTTACAAAAAGCTTGTTCCGAATATTGTTGATAATGAAACATTCTGGTTTAGGTATTTTTATAGAGTGCATAAGATTGAGCTAGCTGAAGATGCTAGGGCTAATCTTGTGAAGAGAGCCATTTCAAGTGAAGAAGAGGATTTGAGTTGGGCTGTTGATGATGATGATGATGATGAGGAAGATGAAAGTACTGTCGGATCGAAAGATGATGAAGCGAAGAAGGGGGTGGGGGGGAAGAGATTGGAAAGGTTAGTGAAGAGAGCAATGCAAAGGAATTGGTTGGAAAAGGATCTGATGAAATTGTGAAGGAGGAACTAAGTGGGGATGATCAGTCTGGTAAGAAAATGAATTTGGAAGAAGGGGTTCGAAGTTGAATGAGAAAGTTCTGATAAAGGACGAGAAAGTGGTTGATGATGAGGGTAAGTCTGATAATGGGGAAACTTGTATAGACATCGATGTTTCAGTTGTTCCGAGCAAATCTGCAGCACCGGAGGAGGAAGATCTTGAATGGGACGAGATGGAGGTTCTCAGTAGCATCGATGACAAGAAGGTGATTCATATCGGAAGCCCCAAAAGAGCTGAGTTGAGGAATCGATTAAGCACTGCTGAAGAAGATGAAGAGGAAGACTTGAGTTGGGATATTGAAGATGATGATCAGCCTCCTAAAGCCTAAAATGATGATTAAATTTGAAAAAAACATCTTCAGGTCATTATTTCTTATGGTTTTTTCTTGCATTTTTTTAAAACTTCATGCTAGATTTTTCATTTGACTGAAAGGAACTATTGTTCAAGCTCGATATTTGTTATTATAATTGTATATGTTCATTTCATGATTCCGACTCCATCATTGTGCTTATTGCATTTTGCATCTTTTCTGACCGTGACGATGCAAACATAGCATTCTAGATTTCAAGCATAAACTATAGATTTGAGCTGTTTGTGCAAATTGTGTTCTTAAATACAATTCAGTAAATACAAAATCCTGACCCCCTACTACTTCACCTACTTCTCGCCTCTTCAAACAAGGAAACTCAAATACACCTACAAAGGCCTTTGCACCAAGAAAATGACATTGTATCCTCATCTATGGGACTAGGACCCCAGCTTTCAGCCCTTGCTAAGACTTGAAGAACAAACCTCAGGTTTGACTTTTCCACCACCTTTCTGGCTTAGACGCCACTTTTGCTTGGTTCAGACATTGATTCATCTACATGTGTTTTCTCGAGAGAGGGAGGTAAAGGTAATGCAAGAAACCTACCTTTCTGAGCCCGAGGAGGAAGATGCCTTGCAGGCTTTCTCGGACCCATGCTCCACGGAAAAAACACTCCAGTACCACCAGCTCCATGGCCGAATTTTTTTGGGCTCAACACCATTGAAGAAGGAGGTGCTCGCATTGGAGGTAACATGAGTAATGGGGGACAGAGTAGTCCCCATTTGGGCATGGGCATTTCATAGCCATATACGGATCCATTAGGCATTGCATATGGGCTTGGCATTCCTGGTTGCCATGGAGACATGGTACTAGGGGTGGTGATTGTGGCTGACTGACCCTGGTTCGACCATGGCTTGATCCTCACGAACGAGATGCTAACCCTTTTGTTACGAGATGGACACATGACGTGCCGTGGCATGTCAGCACTGTTCCCTCTCAAGACTACAACGGACCTGCACAAAAAAGTTTATATCCCATTTGTAAATTTGATTTCTCACATAATTGATATTCATGTATATGTATATATTAACACTTACCCTTTCCTCAAAGAGAGCATAAGTGACCCCTTATAATTCCCTTCATTATCACTCACAAGGGTACGCCCAAAAGCCATGGTTGATTCAGAGAGAAAAAGAGTGGAGATAGGCTGCTCCAAATGAGGTGGTTTCTGGAATGGCTGTGAATACTCCCCCTAACAAAAGAAAAGTATTTTAAACTTTCTATATTTGTTTTCTGCAATTTATATGGAAGTACAAAGAACTATACCTCCTCAAAGAAGTTGATGATACAACCATTTGGTTTCTTGTACTCTGGAATCAGTTTCCATTGGACGAGGTGGTCAATGACAGATCGAAGAAGGGAAGGAATCGGCTCTATATTTCCTGCAAAAATTGAAATTCTTGGTTACAAAGTTGCCTAAGATTTTATTATGCAGGATTTACTAGAATTCTGTATGACTTATGTTGATCATTGATGTCTTACTTGTTTGGCCGTCGCTTTCGGTTTCTTCATTTATTTGTCCAAAAATGGGAACTCCAAAATGAATCAGCTCTCTCCTATTACCCTTCATCTGCTGGTTGAATAAGATAAATGTTTCCCCTATATAGTTGAAGAAGATCAAGTCAGATGCGAAACAAATTACATTACGCAGTCGAGTAATTTTTAATCCCAGGCAGTAAGGGGCCCACACCTGAGAGTTCTCCATTCCTACCGGCTGCTCGGAGTTCATCCACAAAGTAACTCAACTTAGACAACTCTGAATCAGTAAACAAGTCCTCATATATCTTTAACCCTTTCACAACATTCACCTGCCAGATATTGCAATCACCTTTCCATCAGTAACATCCCACTTGCTTTTCTGTTACAGCATTTACACACACTAGCTAGATATTGTTATGTTCTCAATCCCAAATTTTTCTCTATCGAAAGAATTGCAGTTTTTAAAAATGATGAAATAGAAAGAACTCGCCATGTGCCCTTTTATTGGCTCCTTGGCTGAAAAACCTTTTGTTAACTTGATCTGGCCGAAACGGGCTTCACAGTCTCCGTGATTAGTACATATATCAACCTCAACTAAACTTGGCTGCATTTCTTGAGATCCTGCATTGTTTGAAATGGAAAATCATTAATGGACAGGCGTTTGTTCATTCGACTTTGAAGCTAAATCACTGTTAGTATCAGACATATAAAAGCCTAGAACCTAGAACCTAGAACATTGAATCTGATATACTTTGCTATCGTTGAAGGCATAGTGGTGAAGACTTCCAACCAACATAATTAATCCACACATTGGTCTTTTTTGGAGGAGTGTTATCAGTTATGGAGTTGATGTGCTTGTTATTACTTATTTCATTGCTCATGCATTCAGAAGAAATAATGAAGGCACCAGTAAAATTGCAATACCCAAAAAAGAAAAAGGTATTTTAAACTATTAGATATCAGAAGTAGGAGTTCCGTTTAAAATCTCGAAAAAAAAAAAGAAAAAAAAAGGGTTTGTATCAACAAGTTCAGTCAAAAACATAATTATGTACATAACCCATGATCAAATCTTACATTTTGCCTTAAAATCTAAATTCTTTATAAACAAAAAAAGATTAATAATTTAGAGTAATATTCAGATAAATATGTAACATATAAAAACTAGTATAACATAAAGTAAAAATAATATATTTCTTATCATTGATTATCTCATGTATAACATAGTCACCTAAATATTACTCTTGTCATTAATTTTTAATTTTAATTTTAGTTTTATTTGATACTAGCTGCTTTTTTTTTGCCAAATTCTATATTGCAACGTGCTAGATTTTATTTCTAAATTTTATAAATTAAATTTTAGTTGATTCTAGCTAACCGACGCTCATTTTCCACGCTATAGAACTACCACGTCACCGCTACGGCCCACGGGCGGCCAAGTTGCAGTCAGAAAAGCAACCTAACACTCAGCGGCATCTGAACTTCTTTCTACGCCTTGAAATCCTTAAACACCTGACTCAAGACTTCCTCCTCGGGAAGATATCAGTCGCACTTTAAAAAAAATAATTCTTACGTTTAATATTACGATAATTATTTAATTATTTAATTATTTAATTATTTAATTATTTAATTATTTAATTATTTAATTATTTAATTATTTAATTATTTAATTATTTAATTATTTAATTATTTAATTATTTGAAAGAAGAATGGTAATCGGACTTTCTATTATTTCATTGTTTTAAGAAAATGGGCAGTTCATAACAACATCTGTCATCACTCATCAGCTAACAGGTTGTTGATTCCAGAGGCAGAGAAAGATGGCGGGTCGGAGTTTCAATCTTGGATCCGAAGAGGGGAAAAGATATATTTATTTTCTGTTTGGATCCCGCAAAAATGGAGGTGAAGATCACGTATTGTTGCGGTTTGTGAAGTTCAACCACTGATATCTACATCTTTTTTTTTTTTTTTTTATTTCTTATTTTCTTGGTAACCAAACAAGATTCAAAACCTCTTGTTTTGTTTTCCGACGTCCTCCGTTGCTCAAACGGCCGACGTACTGTGAATAATTTTTCGCTCAAAACAGAGAAAAACAAGGAATTACAGAGCCTTACGGTAGTACGATTAGGATCTTAAATTCAGAATTCATAAGCAAAAACGAAATAACCAAATCTCACACTCAATTTGATCATAGAAGAAAAGCGAGAAGGAAAACGAAGGATCAAATCAATTTTAAAGAATAAAATATACTTACCTGAATCAGTAACCTCACAGTTAGCCGAATCGTCTCCAACTTCAATCTCATCTCCAGTACCATTACAGTTATCATTATTCTCTAGAACACTCTTTTCCGGTTCAACTTTCTCATCGACTATCTGATCATCGAGAAACACTTTCTTGTATGAGCACTCCTCAATTTCCTCACAAATCTCCTTAACCTCCTCCTCCTCCTTCGTAATCTCACCATCGCAAACTTCCTTAACTACCGTCGCCGCCTTCTTTTTCTCACTTACTTTCCGGAGCGCCACCGCCACTTCAGCAATGGAGTGGTACTTCTGCATCTGGAGCACAGGGATCCAGTTAGTCCTGCGGCTGTGAATCGCCGCAAAAACCTCCTTATACTCTGATCCTTCTCTACCGCCGCCGTTCACCTGCGCCAAATGACCACAGAGTGCATCGATAATCGCATTGGCCGCCGCAAACTCGCCTCGAAACCATGAGAGAATCGCATCCTTTTTCATTGTGTCGTTCATCATCGCCGTAATCGGCCCTACCAGAGGTCGATCACTGGGCTCACACCGCCTAGCCGCCATAGCCATCGCAATAACAACCAGTTCTCAACGCTCCGAAAATACCGGATTTTCAGGTGTGATTTGTCGAGATATCGGGAAATTTTGAAAATATCGGAGTTTTTTCGGATAAAATGAGAGACAAGGGAGAGTGAGCCGAAAAAAAGTCGGCGTTTGGTTTTCTTTTCGCGAGAGAGGGGTTTTATGGAACGGGGTTTATATACATACTAGGGACACCCGAGGGGAGAAACATTGGTGGAACAAAGTGATAACGTGGCAGAATAAGGGAAGAGGAGCCGTGATGGTTGGTTGGTACTTGTCGTACAGCAAAAAAGGGATATACAACGATTTCTAGGTTGTACAAACTAATTAAGTTTATCCCTACTTAATGCCAAAGGGATAAACTTAATATGTTTTTTTTTTTTTTTTTCTAGTTACCAAAAGAGGAGTGACGATTATAGGTAATGTAATGGTTAATGAAATTGTAACACCTAATTAGTGTCATTTAATTCTTAATTTGAAATTTTGTTTGTGCTACACACTTTAGGAATATTTTAATCGCAGCTCCACCTCTCTTTTGGGTGAAAGGGGATCGATCCACTAATATTCTATGCACTATTGCATGTGAGGAAAATTTGTTTGTGTTCTTAAATTGATTCACTTTTTAAAATAATCAAATTATTTCAAAAAAAAAATGAGTAATTTTACCAACAAAGTGGTACTAAAGAAATGAGAAATGGGTGGACATAGAGCAAGAGGAATGATGTGGTCCTCATGTGGGTGGACATAGAGCAAGAGCATCATATATATAACATTTACTCATGAAAAGCTCTAGCTTTATAATAAGGAAATGCCATTGAGCCTATTAAGGTGGGGGTTTACCTTGTAGGGGACACTTTCCCATGCAAGCCATGAGTAGTGGGAGAGCTTTTCCTAAGGAAGAAAGGAGGAAGGGTTGGTGTGGTGAATGGTGCGTATGGTGGTCCCACGCCCATAAGTCTGAGTGCCTCTCCAATGGGTAGGTGGTCTCTTGATCACTATGGGCCTACGTGCACACACATACAGACGATGCCCTTAAGCATCATGTCAAAAAGAAAGACGGTCTCGTTGACAAATCTAGCCGGCTCATCTTCATTAGATCCTATTAGCTATATATGTTGAGCATTTGATCAGCGAGCTAGCTAGCTCCACTCAGCTGAACTAATGACAGGAGCTTTACGTTTATGATTAGTAGTTGCATGTGGTCCGAAAGTGAGAAAGGAAGTATTTTATGGAGCTTAGAGTAAGTGAAGAAACGTAATCAATAGCATACTAGGAAATGTATAAATTTGTGCAAAATTTGATCAACCAATAGCATATCCAGGGTTGTCTTAAAGAGGCGCAAACACAAGAAAGAACTGGCCAGAGTTATTATTTGTGGTCTCCTCTGATAATAAAGTTAATATATATATATCTTTTATTTAATAAGTTAGAGTGAGTGTGGTACATAGTGCCAAACTGAGCCAAAAAGTGGAATCGAATAGTGAGAAGGGACCTTATTCCTATGACCCAAGTTTAATACAAGAAAGTGAAGGGAAGAATTGCACATAATTAGAGGAGAGGTCGTCGTTAAAAGCAACCCTACCTTCTAAAAAAGGGTGTATGCAAATTGGATGGATGAAATCAAGTGAGTTTACATACCCACGACTCCTCACATTGGCATATTCTTTTGTATTTAAGCATAACACACACTTTCTCTCATTTTTTTTTTTCTCTTTTTAGGATAACTATGCAATTTTCTAGATTGGTCCCTAGCTACCTAAACACACAATTCACTCCACTCTCTTGCTAAAGGCATTGATCATTTGCCTTCTTCCTTCCACTTCTTTCTAAATTCTCATAGGGCCCCTCCGGAATTCCTTCCAAAGCCTCGAATCCTCTTGAAAGAGAGGGGGTGCCTTCGGGAACGCGGACACATAAATGGTAGCATGCGCAGCAGCACCAATGAGACGTCGACCTATTTTTCTTGTTCCTGAATGAGCTTCTTCAATTCTTTTATTCTTATTTATATATAAATATTAATGTTTTTAGTGTCTAGAAAGTTTGGTATTTCTACAAATTAATATTAAGAAACAGATGTATATAGTTCTTCAGTATGTTGGCGTGGATGTTATTTCCATCATTAATTTTTTATTATTATTTTTTTCTTCAAGTAAAAATACTGTTTCATTACTTGTCGTGTAAGATAGGTTTCTTCTTTCTTGTTACTTTCTCGAGAAAAGTTTCGTACATGTGATAATCATACTAATTGATGGTTGAGTTATATAATTAATAACATGTTTTTCTTACTTTATGATTAATTAATTAAATCAAATATTAGATCTTTATTATTATATTATATAAAGTTTGAATGTTGACCTTAATGAGGACACATTCGTATTAAAAACTAATTAACTATGATGAACCATGTTTTATGTGTCCCGACAGCACCTAATCATAGTGTTTGAAAATTTTGTACTACCTTAATCAAATCATTGACAATCTCTTTTTAGCTGGTTTTTTTTTTTTTTTTTTTTTTTTTTTTTTTGAAATTTTGGACAGCCATCAGAAAGATGTCTCTATTTAAGACAAAGTTCAAATAGTTTTGTAGGAAAAATCTACTAGTCAAATGTTAGAAAATGGGACTTGGCTCAATATTTTTCAACAATCAAATACATTACACAATTAGTTATATAGAGAAGAGAGCTACTAGATTCAATTTATTTCATTGTTTGATTACATTCGATGTTCAGACATGAACTATCAATCTTTAAGATAATATATTATCATTGATTTATTCTGAATACGAATATTTTTGAAATATAGGGGCGGAATTAGAATATAAAAAAAATTTAGGAGAGATAAAATATATTAAGTGAAAATATTAATGGGTAAAAGTATAATTTTTAACTAAAATTTTAAGGAATTATTTATAAATATATTTAAGTTAAATTTTTAATTTTAATAATGTTTAGACATGCACGACTTTTTTTTATACTGAAATTTAGATTCGGTCTTAATTTTATATATTAGAATTTATTTAAATAATAAATTTTATATCTTATAATTTATAAGATATTACATTATTTTATAAGAAATATTTATAATTTAATCTTTTATATAAATATTCTTTATAAAATAATAAAAAATATCAAATTTTAAATTAATTTATATTATATATTTAAATAAATTATGATATATATAATTTGAATCGAATCTCAACCCTCCATATTGATATTTGATCTGACGGGCAGAGTTAGTCGTCCATATATATTAGATATATATATATATATATATATATATATATAACTAAAGCCCATCGAAAAAGGCCTTTTGCACAAGTTGCTATGTACCTAGCGGCCACGGGATAATAAATCAAAGATCCAAGTGGCCCATGAGCTCATCTATCTTCTTCAACCAACGTATGTGTTTTCACAAGTTATGTCATGTCATAGTGGTATACTGGTATTGATGGGTCACACCTATAGAGTTAGATAATATGAGCCGGTACAGATACGAGCAACCCAGCCCACTTTGATTTATCTTGACGTATAGAATCTAAACTTAAAGTTCATCTTGATTTATATCTTTTCTTTCTTAGGCAGGCAGTAAATAAGCTTCAGTTCATGTAAGTAGATTAATAGTTAAAAAGGAAATCCATAATTTTGTTCTACAATTTTGAAACTAGATCGAAGAATAATAACGTTTCTGAGATTCATATGAAGCTCTTCTCAATTTGTGTTATTTTCCCTAGAAAATAAACTTAGTTAGTATAGTATTTTAGTTGGATTATTCACACCATTTGGATTTTAGATTTCAAAATTAAGCTTAAGATTCCGGAACTATCATTCATTTAACGAATTTATATCAGATATGGTCTTGATTTCTGGTAAGATATGGTCGAAATATTATGATTTTAAGCTAAGTTATAATAGATTATATCAGATATCACCTCATTATACTTAGCAACTAAATTATAATAGATTTTACAAGCACCTATCTATCTATAGATTTGGAATGAGCAGACTTACAACAATTTAGGCACATAATGTGTTTAAATGGTATTCAATTTTGACAGGTTAAGAAAGCTTAAGTATTGGTCACATAGTTTAGATATGAAGATAAGATACTTAATACTTTAAATTTGACAAAATTTTGATTGTGTATTGTGCAAACTTAAAATTAGGTTGAAAATGGATTTAAGCCTTTCAAGGACTTAAGTAGTTTAGAGCTAGTCCAAATCCAAATTAAGATGAAATTTTATCCATAAGTCCCTAAGAAAGTTAATTACTTGTAGTGAAAATCTCCCAAGATTTGAATAATGAAAGGAACGTTAAGTAACTCACGGCAAGAAACTTTCCCTCATGGCGTGCGTAAGTTGAATCATTGCTCTGTGGTAGTGATCTCCTTGGATACCCCGACAGTTCAATCCCATGTCCTCCTCGTGGTACTATGTTCATGTAATTTTGTTCATTGGTTTCGACAGGATAAACTACTTCTTTCGATGATTTTTGGCTCCATCTCTTCCGAGGTCATGCCACTCGTTGCATTGGCTCAAACCACCACTGCCACTGCATGCTCTACTATTTTTCACTTGTACACGAATCATTCCTTGATGAGAGTCATGCAACTTCAAGAGGATTTTCCTTGGCAACTCTTGGATCTCAATCTGTATTAGTTTTCCTTCAATCCATCAAGCTCAAAGCTGATGAAATCACTCTCATCGACACCCTTCTTGTGGACAATGACATTACTATTTATGTGTTCAATGGCCTTGGCCCCACATATAGAGAGATAGCCGCTCTTATGCGGGGCCTATAGTCTATTCTCAAGTTTGAAGAACTTTACGACCTTCTTATCTATCACTTATAAAGCTTACCTCAAACATTTGGATTCGGTTAATGCCACCCTTATTGCTACCGCCGCTGCTCGCTGCTTATTCTCGGATTCTTCTCGTTCGTCGTCCATTATGGCTAACCGTGGGCAGCATAATCATGGGTCACGATTCGACAGAGGTAAACCTTGCATGAAGAATTATCATCCTACAGATTCATATGCACCTAATTCACAAGGTATTCCCATCTATCAATATTGTGGTTATCACGGTCACACAACCAATGTGTGCCATAAAATTCAAGTGGTTGCTAACTCGGCTACTTGCTCTCCCACCGGCCAGTCTAATGACTCTAATTGGTTAATGAATTTAGGTGCTTCCTATAGCCTCACAGCCAACCTAGCTAAATTTTCGGTTCATTCGAAATATGATAGACTAATGAGGTTTGTCTATAACACATATTGAGTCATCTTTTCTTAAATTTTCATCACATACATTACATCTACCCAATGTTCTTTGTGTTCCTAAGACTTATAAAATCTATTATCAATCCATCATTTCACGAAATCTAATCGGATTTCTATTGAGTTTCATCCATTTCATTTTCTTGTGAAGGATCAAACAATGGGGCGACACTCATCCGCGAACCATGTGAAAATGGGGTTTACCTACTTAAAGGCCGAAGGGCTCTTCTCCATCACCTACAGCCTATCTAGGGGAACAAGCTTCTATCTCTGCTTAACATCCATTGTCGAGACACACAAGCTGCAACCCATCTCTCGACCGCCTCTTCCTCGGCTACTCAACCTCTCAGAGTGCATATCAATGTCTAGATCTCACCACTTCTCGATCATATCTCTCCTGGCATGTTCGGTTCATTAAAAATGTCTTTCCTTTTAAGACTACCACGTTCCTGACTGATCTTCCTACTTCGGTCACCCGTCAACCATCCGTCCCCGTCAGACCACTACCCACTCCTCTACTGGTGGCTGTGCCTCCATCCGCTGCACCACCACCATCTAGTCTCTCGGCCTCACCTAGCCTAGACCGAGTACAATTGTATTTCTCGACCCCAATCATATAGTTTGGAGTGCTCGAAAGCAACGAGCCGTTGCTCGCTCCTCCACAAAAGCCAAATATTGTGCACTAGCTTGCACCACATCGAAGGTACGTTGGATTAAAAACCTCGGAACATCTTCTTCCGCTAGCTCATCCTCCACTGTTTTTTGTGACATTAGAGCTACACACTTGTCTCTCAACCCAGTTCTACACTCTCAAATGAAGTATATATCTATTGACATTCACTTTGTACGTGATTTGGTTACAAAAGGTTTGGTCACGGTTTCCCATATTAGCACAATTCATCAACTAGCCGACTCGCTGACAAAACCACTATATCATACTCGTTTTTAGTTGTTACGTGATAAAATTGGTGTTACGGACGGGTCGTCAATTTTACGGGAGCATATCAAAAATATCTATATTAAATCATAATCCCTATTATTTATGCATAGAATCATCTCTTGTATTTATCAAAATATTTCTTGTTTGATTCTATGGTTAATCCTGTATATACTTTTCTTCACGTAATGAAAAGCAAGCAGCTTATTCAATCAAATGTATTTCTTTAAATTCTTCCATTTTAAACCACTTCATTGTTGAATATGGAAGAACCCCGTTATGTGTTCTCACAAATAGAATAGAGTTGAGTTAATCATGCTTTGAATGTAACAGATTCAATAAAGTTTATATCTAAGAAGGGTGAAAAAAAAAAAAAAAATAATAATAATAATAAAGCATCCCCAACCCCAATATATGATTTTTTTTTTAAATTTTTAAATGGATGCTATTATAATTTCCACCTTTGAACATAGGTATCCACGGAGAAGACAAAGGATAAAATATTTATTAATTAAGAGAAGAATAATAGTGGAGAGGGGGACAAAGAGGCTCTTTAATGAGTATAATTATGAATATAATTAGTCGATAATGAACCCTCTTTAATCAGTTTCCTCTCGTTTTGGCAACCCCGTTACTCTTGACATGTGAAGAGGTAGTTCTAAGCTTAAACTTAGCACGACTAATGTAATCTGAAAACTGATCTTTTTCCCTTGAGCCTGCACCACATTCTTCATAATTACTATTATTAGTATTGCGATCATCCTTGAAGCTGCTGTCCCCAGCTGGCTCACTATTCTTCCCACTAATCACCTTTTGTGAAACAGTTCGGATCTTAATTTTCGCGCGATTAATATAATCGGAAAAAGAAACATCATTAATCGTTTGATGATCTTTATCTCCACTATCATTTATTGTTGATCTCTTACCACCCCCTCCTTTCTTCCGTAAAGGAGCTTGGATTTGATCAACTCTCTTCTCAACAGGGTTGTCATGAGTTGGAACTGCACCAGCGGTTATGGGGTTGGGCGGCTTTTGACAGCATAGACACCCTCCGATGGCATTCAAGATGTTCCGACAAAACCCAGTTGAGTTGGAATTAGAATTGTGATTCTCTTCCATATTTGTAGGAATAATTCTTATAAGTATGTTTAGTGCACATCTTCTTAGAGGGTTGTCAGCACTTGTATTTATACTTGGTTTAGTAGCTACTTGTGAACAAAAAGGTGAAAGAGGATCAGTCACGACTCAGAAATGTGTGCAGTTGCATGACTCTTTCTCAGTAAATCTTCGTTTGGTTTTTAACGCGTCATATACTCATGACTCTTCAAAAGAGTCAGAAACGAATATATCTTTCTTTTTTTACATCAAGTTCATGAGCAGTAAAAATTCAATTTACCTAGAAAAGAATGGTTCGATTTAGTGCTAGCTCATGTTCTAAGAAGCTAGGGGTACTATGAATGTGACTTGCAGACAGATGTGTTGATCACAAGTTTGGCTAAGATTCTTAGAAATTAGTATTAAAAACAAGTAGAGAAGCTTCCACACGATTTTTCCACAATTAAGAAGGAATCTCATTCCCCACCCTTTTTTTTTTTTAATTTTATTAGCTTGTTGATTATTTTATTACCATTGCTTTGTTTAGAGATCAAATCAGGATTTTGGTGCGACGGGGGAAAATTTTCGAGCATGTTTGGTATGATTTATTTTATTTTATTTTATTATTTATTTTAAAAAATATAAAGCAAAAATAATTTTCGAATTATTATTTTATTTACACTAAAATAAATATTTTTAATGATAATTAATCTAACTACTCATTTATATATTTTATGTATTTTTTTAAAAAAATTTATCATGATCTTTAGATAATTTTTGAAATTCTTATATTTACGCATGATCTTTTATAACTTTTTTTTGGGTTGAATAAAAGATTTCATTCATAAGAGACTTTAGGTAAGAAAATTACATGCCAATATTATATAAACAAATCCAAAAGGTATTTAGAGTGAAAATATTCATCTATTAAAATCATATTTTTAAAATTTTAAGATCTACTTTATAAAATTATTATTATTATTTTAATCTTAACAAATAATTGAAAATAAAGTGAGTTGATATATAAATATAATATTAACTAAATTTCCACTTTCTATCTTACTATCTGATATGTAGCTAAAATTAAAACCCGAGAAAGTCACCAACTCGGCCAACTGATCTACCACGTCATTATCATCATCGTATCATTCATCGCCACTGCCATTATCATCACAAGGATTTTTGTATAAAGAATGAGACGTTCTTATTGTTAAACTTTTTCCTTTGGTTAAAGTGAAATAGATTAAAAGCCCAAAGCTTGAAAAAATGCTTAATAAATGTAATTAAATGCATCCCATATTGGAAAGGGAGAAACATTTTCAAGTATTTATAAGTGATTACAAATAGTAAGTATTTGTAATAATAAATAAGTATTGAGATTTGGTCGGGACTTGCACTCGCACGAATGACGCACGACGTGAGGAGTGAGGAGGCGCGAGACGCGTAAAGGCTTGTCATACCTTGGAAACTATTTTCACAGTAATCTAAAACAATCTGGGAGGGTGAAAATATCGTTTTTTGGAAAACATATATGTTACGTATTTCAAATCTTGATTCCATTTAATATCAACACTTATGTCAGTCAGCAACATTGAGTTCAAGCTCATGGACTTTGTTTTAATTTTTTCCCAAATAAATTTATTTTCATTTCTTATAAACCTCAAGTCCCGGGCACCGTCGCCGCCGCCCCCACTGCTGCCTTACTCCCCCTCACTTTCTGAATATATAGAATTTCCAAATTGCTTTGAATCTCGAAATTATAGATTGAAGAAAAATAATCGGAATGAAGATGTCACGATCTCGATTCTCAAACAATAAATATCACGTTTCGATATGGTTATGAAGGGAACCTAGTGTTGCAATCGTGATATATGTCCAAGCTAAAATCTAGATTGTGATTTGCGGTTTGGATTCAAGTTTGAACCCATATCCATTCGATCGGGGTTTTGAGGGAAACCTAACTTGCAAATCATGATTCGAGTTCGAAGGGAACCCATGTTTGTGATTGGGTTCCCTTTGAACCCGGATCATGCATGATTTGCAATCTAGGTTCTGAAAACAACCCAGGTCAAGATTCAGCATGGTTTCCCTTCAAATCCAAATGAATAGCGACCAGGAAAGGACCATTATGAAAGTTTAGTTTTAACTTATTTCTCATGCTGTAAAATACATCATGTATTTCTAAGAAAGAAAATAATAATAATAATAATAATAATAATAATAAACATTAAACATTTGGTACAATTTATAGTAAACTTACAAATAAACATATAATAGAGCCAAAAAAAAAAACCAGACATTTTAATTCACATCAAAACCATATTATTCATCCAAATAATAAAGCACACCCCACCATTTGTTTATTAATTTTTCATCAATCCTTCTTAAATTTAATTAGTTTCTCTTTATGGAAATCGTTTTGGCAAAACCATGATTATTATTAACATGTGAAGAAGTAGTTCTAAGCTTAAACTTAGCTCGATTAATATAATCCGAAAACTGATCCTTTTCCTTAATCGATCCGACCCGTTCATTAGTATTAGTATTAGTATCGTTGGTATCCTTCAAGCTGCTGCCTCCTGCATGCTGATCACTAATCTTCCCACTAGTCACCTTATGTGAAATAGTTCTGATCTTCATCTTTGCTCGATTAATATAATCCGAGAATGCCACGTCATCAACCATATGATGATCATTTCCAATATGATTTCTTGTTGACGATGATCTCTTACCAGCTGCTTCTTTCTTCACATGATCATCTACAGGTATTGAATTGTAGAAAGTTATGGGAATGATTCCATCTGGGGAGTTGATCTTGTGTAGAGGAGGAGGAGTTGGAGCTGATGAAATGTTACTGGGCCTGTTGGGCTTGGGCTTATGGCAGCACAGACAATCTCCAATGGCATTGAAGATCTTGTCACAAAACCCAGTTGAGTTGGAGTTCTTGTGATTCTCTTCCATGTTTGTTTTTGAAGTGCACACCTCTTAAGAGGGTTTGGAGAAGTTTGGTATTTATACCCTTTTTTTTTCCAATCCAAGTGTGAACTATAACTATAAGGAGAAAAAAAGAAAAACAAAAGGAACCCACTAATCAAAAGAATGTACAAAATTCGCCATCTAAACTTTTTAATAATTATACTTAACTCCTCTAATTTGAAAAACTAGACATATATGTCTAAAAGAGAAAGAAAGTAGAATCAATCAATTTTCGAACTTTTTTGGGTTAAGAACTAACTCCTCATATTTCAATTGCTTCGATCGTTCGGTGTTTGATCCACTTGAATCAAACCGTACCCGATTTCTAAACGAGAAAAAAAATCATCTAAGATTAGATTACCCACTTAATAACATTATTATTATTGTTCTTTCTTTTTGCATTACATACAAATAATGGACCAATGTATAGTACTCTATTTTCTCATGACATGATTGATGTTTGGGAATGGAACCTTATTCTCTACCTAAGCTTTAGTACTCTATTTTCTTCAGGAAGGAGAAATACATGATCGATTACAACTCATACACCACACCACAAACAAAGCAACATTTTTTTTTTTAGTTTCTTCGACGGAATTTCCGGGGTCGACATAAACTCGAGATCTATTAAGTCCAGGTGAAGGTACTACCACTACGCAACTTACGTCTTAATCGAGTTGGTTTATACTCTTCTCTCACTAGCTACCGATTTTACTTACATAATAAAGACAGATCGATATATCATCTGGAGAAAGAAATGAAAGCTAAGGCAGATAAGTTCCTCACAGAAATTGTCTAGATTCGTATTGGTATGGTATTGGATTCCGAATAATCTTTTTGCATCCAACAGTTTGACAAAAATGAACAACTTTTACCTCCTAATGGCAGAGACGCAACCACTATGAAAAATACAGGATTCTACTAATCACATTAAAGATTAAAGGAGAAAGAAAAGAATAAAAAAAGGTGGCTCGAAAGAATCAATAATCGCTGTTTCTTTCCAATAAAATTTTCCCATTTGCACCCAAACTTGATTCCTTATACTATATACATATAGGGTAGGTACGAGATTCCAACACTTGCGTACTATAAACATAATGTCTACTCATGTAACAAAGAAGAGACAAGGCATCATTTAAGGGTCATTGGATGTTGGTTTCAGAAAGTGGAAGAGATTTAAACAAATTTTTATGGATACATGCACCTGTAGAATCCCTTAACTCTTGCTTCATATAATAAAGTTATGTCTTATAAGACAACACTCTACCCGATCGAACGGGACCTACTGAAGCACAAGCAAGTAACTATATGAAGTTATGAACAAGTTACATTATATTGTAATAATAATAAGCATGAATCATGAAACAGAAATTTGTTTCAATCCTGTTGGTTTACAGTCCACACAAGACAGTATCATACGTACAAAATTCCACAAGCAAATGTTTTGTAATTAGTAGTATTACACAATGCAATACATAAGACTTTCTACTCACAATAGTGAGTATCTTTTCTGACCTAGTAACCAGGAAGGCTTTTAACACGTTATTAGGAGGTAAAATTCTTACTTGCATGCAGCCAAGTCATATATCAGTTTGAAGTGGAAACTCTACAGCCTCTTCGAGATTATTGCATTTTTCATGCTGATCCAGGTGTATTCACTAGAACCTGTCTCTGTGTCATCAAGATCAAATCAGAATCTCAATGACGGAAAGTCTTAACGACTTGTTCAATTCTTCGCCGACAAAGCGGACAGTTGGTCAAGTGGGAGGAACATGTTACACAGCAGCACATATGACCACACCTGAAAATCAGTATACAATTAATTAGTTGATTCAACTTCCAAACAAAACATGAATTTGTACCAACACATTTTTAATCAAACATAAACCAGGACAATCACACAGTCAGGTACATTTCCTCCTGTTCATTCTATAGTTTCACCATGGGCTAGAACTAGAGAAGAGAAAACAAAAAAAGAGAGAGAAATATCGGGTAACCTATCATGAGAATCTCATTAGCATCTCCCAAAGGTTCAAACAATTATTTCCAAGAACTTTCATTGGTTTATCTAGTCAAATCTTGTTGTCCTGGGTAACAAACCTAGAGATGGTAAAATGTTTCGCATCTTCAATTTCCCTCTTAATGGGACATATGATTAGCCAAGACACTACCTGTGTTTTCGGCCAAAAAAAAAAAACAAAAACAAAAACACTACTTGTGTTTAGCTCAATAAAGTCTAATGTGGAGATAAGATGCTAGGAAGGTGAGGCCCATACAGACAAGTCGGACTGAAAACAGTTTATCTAAATAAAAAGGAAGAATGTAAGGAATGCTCTTACGGGACAAAAACAGCATCATAGTCTTGTTCAAGGCATATTACACAGAGATCTGGTAGCCGATCTCTCTTGGTACCATCTAACATTGTGTCAGCCTGTTCATTTTGACCTGTCAAATAACTTCATCAATATCACCTAACTAAACATATGAACTCAAAAAGTAAATATGATAAAGATGGTTTCTGAATTCACCTTCACTCTCTTGGCCTGATCTTTTAGCAGCAGCAGCTAGAACTCTGCATGAATAGGATATCAATGCTCAGATTGTCTCAGAAAAGTATGAATCGGAGGAAAAAAGAAACGTGAGTGTAGACATGGTATAGCCTACAGGCTGGTGAAAACATCTCTAATGAGAGTCTGAATATATTTTCTTGATGTTATTGTATCATATTGTGTTAGGATTAATTCACCACCTTCACTCTTATCAAATATCTAATATTCAATAACATTTGACAAACATAAACTCAAATACCTTCTCTGCAATTCCCAACGGCGCTTTCTTTCCATTATAAATTGAATGCCATGCTTAGCAATAAGATATATACCAAATACTGTTAAACCCATAGAGGCATACTTGTACCACCTGCAAAGAGTTGTATCATGCGCATGTAATTTTTTGTACATGAAGTAACATATGGATTTAAGAATCTACAAACAACCTTGCCCACTTCCCAAGATTGGCAATGAGCTGGTCAATTGTTTTTGGGGTGACATAGAATGGCCCCTTGTGGGGTCTCTGGATCCGAACGGTACCAACATCATCTTTGGCAGCCTGATTATATTTTCAGGAAAGGATACAAGAAAGTGAAAAAATGATCTAGAAGAATAAAATGAGATGTGCTAATGATTCAGGTATATTGTGTACATATGTATCTAGAGACATTATTACATAATAAAATTGTTTAGGCATTTCCTTGATTTCTTTAGCATTGGACTTTTAATATATATATAAAGCTACGAAAATGATTAAATTCAGATGATATTTGAATAAAGCTAGTCAGCTGTTATTTGACAACCAAGTAACTCATGTTATAGAATTACTGACATGCAAAATATTTAAATCTAGTAGCTTTTCTTCGTATCAGCATCAACAATAAACATCCATATGCAATATTAGACTCCTTTATTCATATACTTTGATCTATTTCATACAATAATGGACAAATGACCATTTAAGTGAGCAATATCATAGATACTAAAAATTGAACTCGATCAAGTAGATGCTGAATACTGAGATTTTAGGAATGCAAAATAGCTGCGTACCAAAGGATCTTATTGCAGATTTAATAGCTTATGGATATATCTCACAGTCAAGTAAGCCATTATAAAAAAAATCTTTGACTAGGAAGTCACTTTGTCTAAAATGCATATGATATGAACTGATACTCTGTCACCGATATTTTAAGTTTGGACCTGTCTGTGTTTTGATTAATTTGTCCATAAGGGTGTTAGGATTTACAAACCTCACCAACTACAGTCAAGGAAGTTCCAGTTGGAAGTACCCGCTCAATCCTCTTAACTCCAAGCATCTAGAACACATAATACCCATTAAACTGGCTGCTAACAATCGTGCAAATGCATTAAAGATAAACACAACATTTATTAAAACAAACCTTAAGACCTTGGAGATAATCTAATGTTCCACGTACAAGGGATCTACCGGATTCTTCAAACACCTCACTCGCTACTGGTAATAAGAAGCCATTGGCAGCACGTGCTCCCACCACAAATGCCCTAGCAGTCCCATCATCCTGGTAAAGGAACATGGAGCAATAGCATCTTCCAATCATTCAAACTTTGAACCATAAACTATATTGGATTCAGTCAACAGAAATGCTACGAGGAGCACAAAAGGTGTGTGACGCTAACTGCATGCAACTTCGTGCATAGTTTCAGGAGAACAAAGCACAGGTGATTTTGGTATTATTTATACAGATAAGTTTAGCATAGGATATCTGAGCATTCGGTAAAGCCAGTTGTATTGCTTTTCTACTCTTATCAATAGATTCTCTCTGTAAAAGGGGGAAAAAAAAAGGCACAAGTAGATTTTTTTTAATGAGAGATAGACAGCAAGATATCTAACCAGGTACCAGGGGACCTCTTTACTCATGGAGAGCATCAGAGCAGAATCTTGTATCCATGAACCCGCATCATTGTGTTTCAGAAAATGTTGTTCTGCCTGCACAAGAAAAAACAAGAATGTCAAATGATGGATTTTGGAAAACAAAAATAGAGAGAGGAAAAATGTGTGGATTTTTCACATTCAAAGCCATATCACATATAAGGGTGGAAAAGAATCATACCGTTTCCTCTACAATCACACCCCGTAAGCCACTGAACTCACAGCTGATCGGGTTTTCAGAGCCAACTCTTCCAGAAATTGCCACAACCAAAGGTACTATACACTCAACATCAAGTAATTGGGCTGAAAGCCAGGAAAACAACACCCAAATTTAGAAAAGCATCAAAAATTCGCAACGAATGAACAACCAGAAGTCAAAATGAAAAGGCATCTATGATCCTATGATAAATCAGACTCAAGCCACCGTTCGTTCTTATATTCCCTCTTATCATTTCCAGGTTTCAAGGTGGCCACTCTAAGGAGTGAAGGCTAAGTTTGTAATATTTCACCCTATGCATCCAATAAAATCATTTTGAGCTAACATCTCATTTTATAGAGCACTATGCAGACACCCTTTTCAAGAAAAACAAAAGGAAGAATGTGCAAACATTCAATTTGTGGAGCATTCAAATCAATTGGATCACCATTAGGAAGTAACTTGCCTTTTTATTATTAACAGTATTAGTAACAACATCAATAATAACCTTGATCATTTTATAAGTTGTAAAACACACTCCAATTAGATCAAAAGTTTCAGATACTGATAAGTAATAATAGGATCTTTTTATTAACAAGACTCGTACATGACTCAAAACTGGATTTATCTACTGTTAGGAACACTACCCAAATAAAAAAATTCCTAGATTCTAAAGTTAGAAGTTGCATACCCAATTCCTTCAACTGATTGACCCGCTTAACTGATTTCAATAGCTCTGCATCCCTGTTCCATCAAAAACACCAGAGACTTCTTAATATGCACTATAAATTCCAATTTATACAAGCTCGTCCTACATAAAGAACCAAACTAGCAGACTTTTTCCCTACAATATATTCCTCTAGCTTCTCCAGAATCATACTCTTTCAATGCTTTATACAGAGAGAAGAAGAACAGAAACTCAACGAAAGAAAGAAATAGGGGGTTACCTGCCACTACTCCTTCCGAGAAGATACAGAGCAGCCGCGCTCAAACAGCAACTTACGCCTCCCCAAGGAATCATCATTTATCCCCCTCAATGACAATCCTCGTTACAAACTCTTCACAGGAATGTAAAAGAATGTGGCATGGCGAAGGGGATTGTAAATGATCGACATCGAGAAGAGATCACAAGACAAAGGCCATAGAATCAATCCGAAAATCTCATAGCTTGCGAGAAGAAAGAGAAGTGGGAAAGGAAGCGGTAATTTAGGGTTAGCGATAGAAGGGAAAAGTATGATAGAGAAAGAAGACAGAAGAAACAGAGAGCCACTGTTTTATGTGTTAGTGTTTGGATTTTTCTGCTTGCTTGCCTTTTGTTCTTGCCAGATTCTGTTTGTTTGCCGAGAAAATGAAATCAGTGTGAGGAGTGAGAGGAAGAAACCGAAGAGAGAAAACAGCGCCATGAAAGAATTTTTGTGGTGTGAATTGCTAACATGCGCGGGGGAACGTTAATATTTTAGCCTACGCACACTTAAACTCCGTGAGGAAAGATTCGGTTCCGTTCCCCTCCATGCCGGTTTGTTCTTTATTTTAATTTGGACCGTTCGTTATTAATCTAAGGGCTGGGAGCGCTGTCACGTCGAAAGATAAAAAACCGGCTAAATAAATGAGCCGATACATGTTTAAATATGGCTCGTATATAGCTAATTGATGTTACCAAAAATTAGCCGACTTGGTGTCTTTCTTCATCCTTCTTACATATTCTCTCAATTTTTGATGGATTTTTTGGTGCCATATATTTTTTATATACTTTTATATAGTTTAAAAAATAAATATATATATTTTGATTATTCGATCTCATTAAATTTATTAAGATAATATTATATTATTTAAATTATTACCTTAATATATTTAATGGATTTGGATAGTTATAATCAATTTTTTTATTTCTTCATATTAGATATCAACTATTAATTAATTATGTAGAATTATATGGAGAAAATATTGTACCAAAAAATTTGTCCATTTCAGACATGGATTAAGGGATGGGAGCACTGCCACATCAAAAGTAAAATAAGAAGTCAGCTTAAATATGGCTCGTTTAAATATGGCTCGTTTATAGTTGATCCACATCACCAAAAATTAGCCGGCTTGGTGTCTTTCTTCTACCTTCCTACGTCTTTCTCTTATTTCAGGCATGCTTCTTCTTCCCGATTTGTCATGCTTCCCTTCCCATTTCTTCGTGTTTCTTCATCCACTTCACAATCAAACTTAATTTTGATTTCGGGCTTAATAAAGTTTAAGACTCACAAAATAATAATAAGGTCGAAAATCTTATCACTTCACAATTTTTAATTGAGGTGTACCTCCAAGTAAAGATACTGTAAAACCTCATAATGTGCAACAAATTAATAGATCTACTAGAGTATCTAATGAGCAAAACCATTATTAATTTTGGTTGTGGTGTTTGACAACGGTGGTGGTGGATGGCGACGGCGGAGTGGTTAGTAGAGATTATGGTAAATAGGTGTAGAGAAATTTTTTTTGATAAAATTAAGATTTTGGATTGAAAAGAGAAAGAAAAAAAATTAATTTAGAGTCGGTTTTTAAAATACCTAAACAAAAAAATTAATTTAAGGTATTAGATATATCTATAAATTTTTTTTATATCATATATTAATTTTATAAAAAACTCCGAGTAGGATTGGCAACACTCAGAGCGATCAATGACTAGTGAGCTTACTTTTTATCTCATTCTTTTGAACTCAATTACTAAATCAATAAATTGAGTTTGAAAATTTAATAAGTTGATTTGTATCTTTTTATTGGATAATTTTTATGAATAGCTTAAAAATTCATTAATAGTAATAAATATATATCATTTTGAATAATTTGAATTGAGTTTGGGTCGAGTTCGAATCAAATTTAAATAAAAGAAGTTTTTATAAACTCAATTTCGATCAATAATTTTAATATCAATCATATTTTAATTCAAACTTTAAATGCAAATATCATAAATTAAGTCGGATTCAAGCTCTCCGGTATTCTACTCGACTTAGACTTGTATATCCTACTTCAGAGCATATTATATTACAAGTATTTTTTATATCGATGAATCATAATAATAAATATAACTTTATTTATTACGTACAGATCTATATACAATTATAAACCAAATTCAACTCAGAATTTATCTAAAATTTCTAACAATAGCTGATTTTCTTAAATGAAAGCAGAAAGTGTAATGGAGTTGTAAGCACCGACCCATTTATTTTTGATGGGCCTAAACTCTTTAACGGGCTGGGTAAAGGGTAAAACCAGGTCCAAATCTCTAAAACCCTCAACCGGCTAAAACCTCCCATTTCTGTCTGCAAGTTCCGCTACTCAGCTCAGGAAGCTCTGCTCCTCTTTCTTATTCTTCTCTCCCATTTCCAGAGCTTATTGGTTTGTCCGATTCGAATCTAATGGCTGCGGTTGCTTTCAGAAACCCTAGCTCCAAGCGCGTTCTTCAATTTTCCCCCCAAATCTACGGATGCTGTCGAGGATCTGCCGCGACAAATTCTTCGGTCTCCGATTTACTCTTTGAAAATGATACAGCTAGCTCCAATCCATGGTGGCGGTCCATGGCCACTTTCACTCGCACGTAAGCTATCAGCATTGATTCGTCAATTATGATTTCAAATTATTTGTTTGAATGGGGCTCTATCGGGTTTGATGCAGTGAGAAATGGTATTTTTCGAAGCATAATCTTCTAGAACTACTTTAGTACTGTAAATCTTCGAGGATTTGTAGTAGCGGCAACTGACAACGGTCCTCTTATAGAACTGGTTTGAAGCCTCTGAATACTAAGTTAGTATACCGACTTACTATTGTATCAACTCCAGAATTCTTAAAGTGAACGAGCTTTCTTCCAGATTCATATTTTGTGTTTTCTGTTGCTTGTTCTTCTTAGAATGATTAAAAAACTTGTAACGTTTCAGTTTTGTAATAAAATCAGCCAATACTAATTTTACCTGCTTATTTCTCGACTCCACATGAAAATTTTAATGTCTCTCCCCAGAGATAATGCTGGGTCTTTCTTTATGGATCAAAAAATGCGGCAGTAAAATAGAGGGGGATTATGTGCGACTGTAATGCGTTCTTATTTGATTTGGTTTTTTTTCTTTTTCCCTTCAGAAAACCTCACGTAAATGTGGGCACAATTGGACATGTTGATCATGGAAAGACTACACTGACTGCTGCAATCACTAAGGTTAGACCATTGATGAACTTGATATATTGACTATATTTCCTTAAAACGAAGTGTATGACCCAATGTGTTTTGGTATTAGCTATACGTAACATGTGAATATATTTCTTGCACATAACATGTGAATATTAAGATATACGCAACCTGAATGATGATGTCAAATTTCATTAGGTACTAGCTGAAGAAGGGAAAGCCAAGGCTGTTGCATTTGATGAAATTGACAAAGCCCCTGAAGAGAAAAAAAGAGGAATTACAATTGCTACAGTTAGAGTTTCCTCTCCTCCCTTCTTCATCAAGCCATTTAGCTCTGTCATAGTTTATGTGGCTTTCCTTATTCTTATACTGAGCTTAATGAATATAGGGGCTACTTTCTTATTTTACTCTATTTTCAGGCTCATGTAGAGTATGAGACTGCTAAGCGCCATTATGCACATGTAGACTGTCCAGGACATGCTGACTATGTCAAAGTAAGATTGGGAAATAATTGTGCAGCATGTAAATGTGACAAATGTTAATTCTATTAGGACTTATAGGGAATCAATGGGATTTAAGTAGCTGAGGGACTACTGCAGCAGTCCCTCAGCAATGGAAATACCGAGCAGGGCCTTAAAGCCCCTATTCTTATTCTTTTATAGTATGTATTCTGCCACACGCTCCGAAGTCTGATACTGAATCCGGAGAAGCTGTTTTATCTTTTTCTAGATAGTTCTCACGAAAGGAACAGACACCCATTAATAGTTAATCTAATTTATTCCATTGAAAACCATGGATGTCAATTCCTTGTCAAGAACTTCCTCAACTTATGATGAGATTTCAAAATAAGAGCTTTTCTGTAGACCAATGATATATCAAATCGCATAGGTTAAGCTATTGCTGCAAATATTTGTTATCAATGACCTTTAGAAAGTAAATATTCATTTTGATTTTAAATTTAAGGTCAGATGCTGGTGTCTGTTTAGTCTGCTATTGAACAAAGACAGTGGACCATAGCCTGTGCCAGCTCTTGCATCTGTAACTCTTAGCATGTTTGAGTTGTAAGAGATACGAGCTACAACATTCCTACCCACCCTCCAAAACATCCTATCATTACGTAAAAGATCTTACTCAATAAATATGCAATCCTTGGATGAACATCTTATTTTGTTTCTTTGTAGATTGTCATTATTTATATGAAATCCTCTCTATGAATACTTTAAGAGTCGTGGTAATCTACGAACTTGACTGTCAATTTCTATGCAGAACATGATTACTGGAGCTGCTCAAATGGATGGAGGTATTCTGGTTGTATCTGCCCCTGATGGGCCCATGCCACAGACTAAGGAACATATTCTGCTTGCACGTCAGGTGTGTAATTTATTGTAAGCATTGTACAAGGCAGGGTAGTCTCATGAAACTTCTGCTTTGAGTGAGATGGGTTACTTATGATTTACCGGTGAGGTAATTTGGGTTTTTGATGGGTCACACAGGTTGGTGTGCCATCCCTTGTGTGTTTTTTGAATAAAGTTGATGCAGTTGATGATCTAGAGCTATTGGAGCTCGTAGAAATGGAGCTTCGTGGTATGTATATTCTGATCCACCATGCATTGAAAATATATTATTTGTTCCTCCTGATTATTTTTCATCCAAAATATATTCTCATCTGATTGTTATTTCTGCAGAACTTCTTAGCTTCTACAAGTTCCCTGGGGATGAAATTCCTATCATTCGGGGTTCTGCTTTATCTGCATTACAGGGTACAAATGAAGAAATAGGCAAAAAGGCTATTCTAAAGCTAATGGATGCAGTCGATGAATACATTCCTGACCCAGTTCGCCAACTTGACAAGTCATTCTTAATGCCAATTGAAGATGTTTTCTCTATTCAGGTAAGGAAGTGAATGGGGGTGATGTGTTAATAAGTATTTGTTAAAGTATCAAACCATGTTGCATGAGGATGTTACTTGACAGTCTTCTCATTCATAGCTGTGCTCTGTTGTGCTGGTACATGCTAGTACATGCCTAGATAACGCCACTGTTGCTTTAAATGTTCATTATTTCCTCTATAAAATTATATCAAGCTGTTTTTCTTGATCACAAACTTTCTCAATTCCTGCATTGTTACTGTATGGAGGGTTATTTTTTATTTAGACCTGCTTCCCTACCTTTTTAGGGCCGTGGAACTGTTGCTACTGGTCGTGTTGAGCAGGGGACGATAAAAGTTGGTGAAGAAGTTGAAATTCTGGGATTAATGCAGGTAAGTTGGTGAATAAACGTGTTCTAGTGTTCATATTGAATTCTGATTCGCTGTGTGCTATTTGAGTCCCCCAAAAGTTATCTTGTTCTTTTTTATCATCCTCGTCGGTAGAATATCAATGCAATCAATGGTGAATGGTTGTGCTAACAATGTGCATTTACTTTGCTGCAGGCTCCTATAAAAAGTACTGTAACTGGTGTTGAGATGTTCAAGAAAATTTTGGATCAAGGCCAAGTAAGTGGCCGATTTTGAGCACATAATATTCTATGTTGAACTTTTCAATTTCAATAGCATGCCCTTGATTTCAAAGTTGTTTTATACATTTAACTAGGCTGGTGATAATGTGGGTCTTCTTCTTCGTGGTCTAAAACGAGAAGATATTCAGCGTGGACAGGTAATGAAACCGTGTGTTATTAAAGATTGGAAAATAAAACGCCTCAATTCTGTGTGAGTACAACCTAAATTCTGAAGTTGAATAGACAAGTTATGCTTTGAGCTTTTTCTTTTTTTGTCAGGTAATTGCAAAGCCTGGAACTGTCAAAACATACAAGCGGTTTGAGGCTGAGATATATGTCCTCACAAAGGATGAAGGTGGCCGCCATACTGCCTTTTTCTCAAACTACAGGCCTCAATTTTACTTGAGAACTGCAGATATCACAGGAAAAGTTGAATTGCCCGAAAATGTTAAGATGGTCATGCCTGGTGACAATGTAACGGCAGTTTTTGAGCTCATCTTACCTGTACCTCTCGAAGCAGGTATCTCTTTAACTTCAACTTCCTCAAAACAAGGAACTTCTGTAATGTGTTTTTTGCATTTATGATTTGTTTGATTCCATATTTGTTTCACCTGGAGGCTTGTTATGAGAAAAGGAAAAAAAGAAAGACAAAGAAGAGTTAATAAAATGAAAAGAAAGAGCACCTGCACGTACACACACACACACACACACACACTTAGTCTAGTGCAGTGACTGAATTTCGTCACCTGTATGTCTGAAACCGCAAAATAATGGCATGTTTTGCTTCCAAGTTGATTTTTTTTTTTACAATGTCAAAAGCAAAAAGATATGTCTTCATGCTTGTAAGTTCTCTGCTGTATTAGCCTGTTTGGATGAAGTTTGATTCTTTTAGCTCTCCCATTCTACGTATAGACTACAATGTTCTAAGAGCTTTCTTTATTGTGAATGCTGTAACAGGACAAAGATTTGCCTTGAGGGAGGGAGGTAGAACGGTTGGTGCAGGAGTGGTTTCTAAAGTTCTGAGCTGAGATACTGAGCTTATCTGTTAATTTTTCTTTTCCTTTGTTGTTCATTTTGGAAAATGGGTGGGAAAATAAACTCTGAAATTTCTGGGTAAAATACATTTCATTGGGTAGTAATCTCTTACATATTGTATGCTTGCATGAAATTGCTTAGAGTAAGTTCCCTTGTAGTTTCTCCCAATTAAGCACGATCCACCTTAGTATATTAATTTTTTTTTTTGGCACAATCCTTTTTTGTTTGATTATGTTTCAAAGAGTCAAGAAAAGAGACGGAATTCTTCAATATTTCAATGTTACAATCTATTTGGTTTGGTGGAAGTGGGGCAGGCTAAGGAAATACAATGGAATGGTATTTTCGTTTTCTTGTATTAACATGGTCTATACCATTTAACAAATCGAATCTTATCATAATCTGGCATCGAGTCTTATCATAATCTGGCATCGAATCTTATCATAACTTGCTATAGGCTATGTGCAGACAAATTTCTTCAATGGATTTATGACAACTACTTTATGTGTTTGTTGACCCGTCGGGGTCTAAGATGTTAAATAAATTAGGATAAGTGAAGAATTTAGAGTTACCACGGGGAAAGGATTCAGTCCGACTTCAGGCGTAAATGTGGGTTGTTTCTTGTGGGACTGCCCACGGACTCTCATTTGGCACGGTTCATGGCACATTCTTGTGTGCTGTACCCGGCTCCCCCTCTAGGTCCATGCCGGCGAGATGTCTGACTCGATCCCCTAAATAATAATTGAGCGGTCGAGATTTTAAATATTGATGGTTCGACGAGACTTTTGATAGTCAAACGAGCCATGGATTAGATTGGACGTAGTGTTTTTGAAGCTCGTTTGATTTACTTGACAATTATTCGGTCTACTGGGAAACTCGATGGTGCGATAATTCTTTAGTGCATCTAGTAAGCCATCAAGCAAAGGAAACAAAGAGCTTTTGGAATTCGTTCGATAGCTCGATGGTTGTGATTACCTATCGAACCATCAAGTTACATAATTTCAGATGGTCAGAAGGGTTTCTTAGGCATTTGAGCTACATATCATACCCCTAAAAAAACTCTATCTACATTAATCAATGGCTCGATAGTATGTCAAAATCTATTGAACTTTGTTAAACGAACTCATATCTTATTAATTTGTACCACTCCGAAATTGAACGAAAACACTAAAATAATCGCAATAACAAATTGAAATGTTTTCAAATTATGATGATCAGCTATTAATTATGAAATAATAAAGTATGAACATACTAAGAAGAACAAAAATGAAATTCAAACAAAACTCTCTGTGAAGCTTAATGTGATAAGCTTGCAAAGGAAAGAAGAAGGATGGTGGAGAGTGATCAAAATTTTCCCAGAAAAGAATGAAGCAAGGATTGAAGTATGGAAGTGAAGGGGAAAGATAAATTTTGTCAAAAAAATGTTAGAACTGGTGAAGAAGAAAAAGGCAATTTTTAGCTCCTTTGACCACAAACAGTAGGGAAAAGGGTAGTTTAGTAACTTCACTATTTTTAAATTTTCTGAAAAGGATAGAAAGAGAAATAAAGATGAAAGGGGCTATAGTTGCTATGAAACTTTTTTTTTGAGCCATTTGTTGTACTTTATTTTTTTTCACATGGCCCATTCATTAGCCAAAAGACCTTATACTTAATTCTCTCGGACCCTTAGAAATTGTGCTTAATCTTTTTGTAGTCCTATCTCTTTCATCTCTCCAACTTTCGAACAAATGAATTTGATGAACATGAATATGGAGCTATTGGACTGGATTACATAAGACTTTTAGTTTGAGATCATTTTGTAGAACTTTATAAGATCGACCGATATAACATAATCATGTATGATTTGTGTGCACAAAACTTTTAAGTACCACCTGTAGTGTCATTATGACTCATACAGACGTGATGCACCACTTAAATTACATCATCCGTTTTGAAAGCAGAATAAATGTATTATCTAACCACTTGTTATTAAGATTTTTATATCATTCTTCGTCGGATTCAATTTTATTTTAGATAATGAATTATTCTAATTTATAATTCTTAAGTTTTAAAACACTTAAATTTTCAAGTTCTAAAAAATCTAAAAGATAAGTCATAACAATTAATTATGTACATAAATAAATAAAGGGTCCAAGTGCGCCAAGCCCATTGTGAGCCGACTTTAAGCGTATATTTAGATTAATATGCCAGCATAGATAAAAAGTTCATAGGCCTTCCTATCGTCCTTGGGCAGCCCTTTGTAAACATGAGCTGACACGAACATGCACGATTTCTTACTATACATCCCACATTTACATCACTAGTCTCGACGGTCGGGATCGAAACCATATTGATCGCGGCACTGAGAATGAGTCGCCATCAGCTCATCAAGAAGGATAGCTCATAAACTCAATTTTAATATGAAATGAAAAGGAAGCATGGTTCAAGCAACTCCTCTTGTGTAATAGGCTAGAATCGTTAAAAGATCAATCATTATTGTTTCTGATCAAATGGCACTGTCTGAAACTATGGCAAAAAAAAAAACGTAATTTTGCTCACTTTTTTCTTAATCCCTTAGGGGAGGGGATGGGGTTATCAGTCAATATTATTGTGGATGTCCAGAACTCATCCACGATTCGATTCTGAGACTCCTACTTCAATACTTAAAAGCATAACACTAAACATTTTTGTTATTCCACAAAATTGTCTCTCACTTTTATACAAACTAACTTCATCTGAGATACTCAACTTAAGCAATCTCCAAACCAAAAAATTACAGACATCAAAATCCAACACAAGCTATGAGTAGAATTCAACTTCTTCACCTCACTAGTCCTGTGTTCTAGTTCCAGACAATTCTCCATCTCCCATTTCTTATTGCTCATCAAGCCATCCTCGAAACAACCACAACCAATACAGCCAGAGCTCGAAAATAAATTTCATTCACACATTTATTCACTCTCGTTTTCATCTTCCCTTCCTTGAAACCCAACTTTGGCGAACTCTTCCCAACCTCGATAATCGTGTCTCGTAATGTTTTCACAGCACAAGAGAGCCAAACAAGGTCCAAGCCCAATCCTGCGTTGAAGATTCTAGAAGCACAGAATGAAGCTCCTCTTCTTCCACTTGCCGCCTTATAGACAATAGAGAAAAGGACAGCTAGGCCGATCCCGGAAATACTGGCTGAAAAGTGTGCAAGGAGGTCTGGAAGCTCAGGCCCCGCATTCTTGAGTGAAAGGATTGTAGTTTTGGATTCACGCCTTGTACCGATCATCATTATGGATAGGAGGCTCTCACATGCATGAAAATAATTCTTTTTGTAGAGATCCCTTTCAAGATGGCCTAGTTTCTAACTGATTTTCTTCTTTGGTGATGGCTTCACTTTGAGTTTCTTAGGACTGTAAAGATCAAGTAAAAAGGAGTAAAGTTAAGAGGTAAAATGTGAAAATAATAGAAAGTTTAAACTCAAATCATTGTGATAGAATAATACTTCTTAGTGGGAACCACACTAGTTGCTTGGAGTTTCACAGTAAACTCATGAACACTTCTTTCCAGTTCATTCGCTTCCAGCCTGTTAGATCGAACGATTGCTATGTTATGTCATAGCATCTTTGAGTTTACAAACAAATGAATGAATATGCGATGCATACCTGTTGAAGTGTGGGACCAAGCTATACTGCTTTTGTCCCTTGAACAAGTTTTCTGTTAGATAAAATTCAGTAACAGCTGAAAGTAGATCCCTCATTTCAGTCCCATAACCTGTGAATAAAACTTGACCATCTTTTTGAGCCAAATCTCGTACCAAGTCTAAGAGCGGCTTTTGGGCGTAAATCTCTCCATTTGGAACTAAAAGGGAAGAAGCAAGGGGCTCTCGACACACATTGCTGGTCAATGCTTTTAACTCCATTAACTCGAAGAGAAAAGATAGACCTAATTCACCTCTGTTTCCTTCAGATGGACCGAAAGTGAGGAACTGCAGGATTTTATCATGCCTTGTGCATTTTTTGGCCATTCTAGAGCTGAATAGCATAGAGCCAAGTGGGTCATCTGCAATCAAGTGAAGGGTATTAGACCAGGTAAGTAAGGATATATAGTTAGAAAATCTAATTTGTGGGGGTTACTAGAGCATGACCAATTTGACTTAGCGGTTTTAGAACTGGATTTCTGAAACTGGGTTTTTAGTATAAGATTAGATTTGAATTGATACGAGATATCTATTTAAGAGTTAGAAATTTACTAAATCAAATTAAAACAGAGTTTCTCAAATGCTAAGGCAAACTGGCGCTGAGTGGTTTACAATACAGATCGAACTTTCAGAACAGTTTCTTTAATCAGCGCTTGTGTTTATAGTTCAATCACCTAAATTAGTATACTAACTGAGAAGCTATCTATTATTGAGAAACTAAGTAGACCAGCTTATGTAACACTTATATTCTAGTCGTTAATCATTACTTCCCCACATAGAAAGATAATTACTGGAAAAACGAAATGGGTCAAATGTAGAGATATTGTAACCAGAGCAGTTTCATAAAAAGTTAAACCAAAACAATAATAGAGGGAAAAGGATTGAAATGAGATAAGACAATTACTATGCAAATTGCTTATCACTTGACTTGAAACTGATGAGTCAAGCTCAACAAACTGATTATTCTTTGAAGAACCACTTATGGGTTTCCAAGGATGCTCACTTTGATATGACCTCAAATTTAGAGATCTTGATTTGATAATCTCTTGTTTCGCTTCATAACTCAGCAACAAAGGCGGAAAATCCTGATATGCACAAAGAAGAAATAGATTATGGTCAATTACAGGACTAGAAAGGAGAGCCTTAGTAAATACCATTCTAATAGTTAGCTGATGTAAGGTAACAAATAGATACTAACAGGGTCATTAGATATCTTGAGCTAATCATGAGAATTGAAATCAACCAACAAAATGGTTCCCTTTCTCTAATAAATTACAAATAATTTGGGAACTCAATAGAAACCAGATTCTAGAAGAATCTAGATGAACATCCCATAATCACAGATACAATGTATGAGTTTCAAAATACCTCATAAAGGGACTCCTATTTCAGCAATGTACATTTTACCAAGCCTATCAAAATCAAATTGGAGTTTTCAGATGAAGCAATAGCTGTTAGGAATATTTAGCACAAAACACAATAAACCCAGATGAAATTAAGGACAAAAAGCCCCCCCAAAAAAGCACTAGATTAAGGCAATAAATGATCTGAACAGCACCTTGACTATTCTGGATATGGTTTCCTCTTGGTGTAAAACAAGCCCAGGAGAGTAGCCATAGGAAGACGCCATGAAACAGAGCTCAAACAAATCTGAAAGAAATCCAGAAAGATAAATTTCTTCCTCCTAATTTTAGTTTTAGTTTTGTTGGTTTTGTCAAAACCCCATGGGCTCATCCGATGCTTGACCTCAGAAATTCAACAAAACATCAAAAATACAGACAGAGAGAGAGAGAGAGAACGTGAATGGGCAAATGGGTTGTTTATGTGATTGAGTTATCTGATTGAGAAATAAGGAAATTTCCAGATTTTAAGGATTTTTTGGAAATTCCAAGTTGGAATCAACGGAAAGGACAAGAAAAGTCAATTTGTTATTGGTTTTGAATATGAATTTTTAGTTTGTCGTGGTCATCTATGACAATAATACTTAATGTGGATCCGCGCGTAACCCGGCTAAAATAAAACACAAACTATCTTCACGTAAATAATATTTTATATATAAGCTCTTATTTGTACTGTATGAAACATTTGAGAGGAATTGGGTTCCGTTTAAACCTTTGATTTTTCAGGCTCATCCAGGTTGGTCTCTTCGTCTACATATATTCAACTCACATCCAAATATAGAAAAATAAACCAGTTACATTAATAAAAATAAATAAATGAAGACTTGAATATAATGTGGGTTAATCTCTCAATCTTTGCATGTAAGTTGAATAGGTACAGATAAATAGTTTGGATGGGTCTGGATAGGGTGGTTAAAAAGGACCGAAATATGATTGTACTATTCCTGTTTATCTCGGTACTAATTTTGGGACTTAGATTGAAATCATTAATATCGGCCGGTCCTATTGATATCGGAAAAATATTAGAATGATATTAGGAGTTCCGTCAATATTAATTTCTTTTTTAATATTAAAGAAGAAGAAAAAAAGTTCTGAAAAAATGGTAGAACTTGTTTCCTTTGAAAAGAATTCTGAAGATGGTCTAATTACCCTACATAAAGGAAACCATAATTTTCCCCATCTAAAGAACACATCAAGATTCCCCAAATAGTTACACAACATAAAGGGAACCCTAATTTTGCCCCATCTTAAAGAACCAATCAATATTCCCCATATAAGTACCCGGCATAAAGGAAACCCTAAGTTTGCCCCATCTAAAACAACACATCAAGATTCTTAAGTACCCACCCTAAAGGAAACCTTAATTTTTCCCCATCCAAAAAAACCATCGAAATTTCCCACGCGCATACGAAAAACCAAGTGGGACATGTTTGATAAGTCGCAACAAAATTTAGGTCCAAGTGGGGCCCTAGATAGACGGTCAAAAGAGAAAGATCAAAGAGGAAGAGGGCAGACTGTAGAGAAGTCCGAAGTTGACTTTGTCGCTAGACTTTCCCAGTCTCCAAACACTAGCTAGCACGCAAGAGCAAGTAAGAGGCAAAGAAAAATCACATGAACCAATAACAAGGAAGACCGAAGACGATTTCAAAATTGACAACCTAAAGCAAGATCAAGACCAACTGAGCAAGCAAAGCGACTCTCCTTCTGAATGATCCTTCTTCTTCACACCACTCAGTTCGGAGAGTAGCAAGACCTCGTCTCGTAGCCTATGGCGGTGTCGGTTCAAAATCAGGGACAACCGGAAGTAAGTAGCAGTGCTCTATGGGACAGTGTGATGGAGATGACGAAGTCGGCGCAGAAGAGGAATCACGATCCGCTTCTATGGGCGGTTCAGCTGAGTTCGAGCTTGAGCTCGTACGGAGTGATCTTGCCGTCCGTCGAGCTCGCACACCTCTTGGTTTCTCACATCTGCTGGGCTAATCACGTTCCAATCACATGGAAGTTTCTCGAGAAAGCCTTGACTGTCAAGATCGTTCCTCCCATGCTTGTTCTCGCTCTTCTTGCCTCAAGGTCTCACTCACTTCTATTCCTTTTAATTTCTAGTTTTTTGAAGTTTTTGTTGTTAGAATCTTGTTCGTTGAAGCCACTGCCATCACCTTACCAGAGATACTTCCTGAAAGATTAGATGTAGTGTAAGACCCAGAATTTGTATAAAACACCCACTAGTCAAGAAAATGTGTAAACTTTTCTACTTCTGAATTCGTAATTTTGGTGTTAATCTTGTATTAAGTTGCTATTAGTTCATACATGTCGAAAGTTCACTATGAGAAATTGGCATCTAATGCTTTTGTTGCTTACTGCAGGGTGATTCCATGTAGACGGGTACAACCTGCGGCGTATAGGCTTTATTTGGAACTTCTAAAGAGACATGTATTTTTGCTATCATCTCTGCTCACCGGCCAAAATCATGAAAAGTAAGGCTTCAGGGTTTATATTCTTGTGTACAAGATTCCATTAAGGACATATTCCATGGCTTTTATGGATTCCATTTAATATGTCTATCTTTTTTGGTATGCTAATGCTGATCATGAAAATGAAAAGGAAAAAAAAAAAAAAAATCTGGACCTTCTATGCCGGGGTTTGCCGTATGTTAACCGAGGAAGGTGTTTATTTTTATTTTTAATCTTTCAATCTTATTTATTTTGAATCATAAAGAATACTAATAGTAACTTTATGCCAGTACAGGGTCATGAAATCCATGGATGAGACACTTCATCTTTCCCAGATATTTGGTCTTGAAGCGTCTGAACCCGGGATTCTGTTGGTTCAGTTTATCTTTTCCATTGTATGGCAGTTGCTTGATGCATCATTAGATGATGAAGATTTGCTGGAACTTTCTACAGAAGAAAGGTTTAGATGGCCAATCAGATCACAAGATATGGAAATAGACGGTCAAGATTCCTTTAATGAGAAGAGAAATGAGCACAATGAGGGGCTGCACAAAGTAAACACTGCCATGGCTATAGAGGTAATTGCAGAGTTTCTGCAAAACAAACAAACATCAAGGATTCTATACTTATCTCGTCGGAACCTGTAAGAACACTTATCTCGTCCTGATTATCATTTTGCTAATTGTGCATATAAACATTTCGTATTGAGAGAACTCATGTAAAAGCTACTGAAATTGTTTGCTTGCATTAAGGTGGACTTGGTCAAATTCATAGTATTCAAAATAGTTGGTAAGGGTGGTATATAACATGTCAATCCCTTATGATATTTAGGCCATCACAGTGGACTGGGTTCATATATGGTCTACGACTGCTTGTAGCAAACTCAGCAGCTTTGAGGAATTCAAAGCTTATAACTCCAGAAATACTGCTAGACTTTACATCTGATAGACGTAAAATTTTGTCCGGGAAACATAAAACAATATCGAAGAAAGGGTTTCATGCAGTCATGGCCTCTGGTTCGCAGTTTTCTTCTGCTGGACAATCGCATGGGGTCAATTGGTCTTCACATTGGCTTCCCATTGATCTATTCCTCGAAGATGTCATGGATGGATCACAAGTTTCAGCTATTAGTGCTGTAACTCGTCTAACCGGTCTGAAATAGTTCTCTTATAGTACTTATAGATTTGTTCTTCTTCAAACCTATGAAAATTTGGTTCTTTTGAGGAGTATTAATGAAATAGAGTTGTGCTTACAGATTTGGTAAAGGCTCTGCAGGCAGTTAATGATACCTCTTGGCACAATACATTTTTAGCTTTATGGATTGCAGCTCTACAGCTAGTTCAAAGGGTGAGAATAATGAAACCATAATTATAAATAGCTGTTTCTGCTATCACTTTCTTTTTTATTAGGAAAAAAAAATTCTTATTCGAGATCATCTACGGTCTAGTATGATTAAATTCCAAATGTGCTATCAAAGAAAATGACAATTCTTCCATTCTGCTGTGACCTATTCTAATAATTACTTGAAGTTGGCAAGGTCTAGTGTAGTTTTCTTTGTCATACTAGTAACATAGAACAGTAATGAAGTCCTAGGGTTGTTGCTGTGAAGCATGTTTCATATACATATTATTTTTATGTTTAAGGGAGTATGTGTAATGTACATAGTTTCTAGAATGTTTGAACATTAGACTAAGGATGAATCAAAATACTTATCGACAGAAAGAACTATCAAAGAAGATCATACTTCATAGAGTACATGCTCATCTACACTTTTCTTGTAAATTCTGATTGTGTTATAAAAGAAAAGTGCTTGTAGTTAGACTTAAAATTCCCAATCTCAAAGTTCCCCATGGCGCATTTCTCAAAGTGATCCACTTTAATATGTTTTGCCACTATTATGTCTTGTAGGATAGGGATCCCAGTGAGGGTCCGGTACCTCGCCTTGATACCTGTTTGTGTGTGTTGTTGTCTATTACAACCCTTGCAATTACCAGTATAATTGAGGATGAAGATGCTGAACTTATGGAGGAAGCTGAAAGCAGTCCAGGCAATCAAATGAAGGAGAACCAAAGAGGAGGCAAGCGCCGCAAGGATTTAATCACAAGCTTACAAGTTTTGGGCGATTATGATGGTTTGCTGTCAACACCAAATTCTATTAGTTTGGTGGCTAATCAAGCTGCTGCCAAAGCAATAATGCTTGTTTCAGGCCTTGCCGTTGGTAATGCATACTATGAGTGTGTCAGCATGAATGACACGCCAATAAATTGTTGTAAGTAACCAGGTTTCTGTTCACTTCATAATTTGACTTGTGGAGGATTTAAATGGCAAGAATAAAATTACAGAAACCGAAAAACTTATGCTCATTGTTAAACAATTCATTAACGCAATTGAAGATTATCATCAAAGTCTAGTTAAACAATTCATATTTTTTAATCACTAATTAACACGAATTATTTTTTAACTCTCTGGCTATTGCCTCCTCTTATTATTAACTAAAGGATGCTCTATCATAAAAAGTTTTATTGGCCTCATTTTTTCAGGCTTTCTAAAATGGTATTTTCTTGCAGCTGGAAACATGCGGCATCTCATTGTTGAGGCTTGTATTGCCAGGAATTTACTGGACACATCAGCATATTTCTGGCCGGGCTATGTTAATGCACGAAGCAACCAAATACCTCGCAGTGTTCCTGGCCAGGCAGTTGGTTGGTCTTCATTGATGAAGGGGGCATCTCTAACTCCAGCATTGGAGAATGTTTTAGTTGCAACTCCAGCTTCTAGGTATAATTCACTTCTTTCCTTTTTGTTACATGTAGTGTGTTGCGAAGATGCATCATAAGGAAAAGGGGGTTGGTAGACCAAACCATATTCGGATAATAGCATTTGTTTTCTGCTCTCTAAAAATGTAACAAGTTTTTTTTTTTTGGAGGGTGGGGGAGGAGATGTGTTGACATTCAAACCTCCGAGTCCCACCATATTCTTGTTTCTCTAAGAAGAGATTTATTTTCTAAGCCCTTTTCCTACATGTGGGATCCAAAGATTAGAATATCAAATAGAGGAAAGCAGTTTATTTTGACTATATATTTTGGCTTTAGCAAGAGCATGGCATTTTAAATCTTGTGACAGTGATTTTGAGAGCATCTACTCTGCCTAATGTTTGTGTTATGTAAAAGCAATTTTTTCTTTTCTCATGTGAGACAACACAATCAATGTAGTTGCTTCTGTTGTTGGAAATTGAAGTCATACAATTTGCTCCTCTGGCATTCCCTGATCCTCATGCCAAGGCAATATGATCTTTGAATATAACTGACATATACTCCACATTGCCCCTGTTTGGTTTTTCTTAAGAAAGAGTGCTTCAGCTTATAAGCAGTCTTGTACTTTAAAAAGTTACAAAATGAGTTTATCTTCAAAAAATTTATAAGCAATTTCCTTAAAAATTAACTGCTCCCAAACTCCCTGTTAAGCATTGAGAAAGAACTAGGATTGTAGTTAGACTGCAACTAGAAGATTCTTACTCCTAGATCACATAATCATGAGCTGACCATACTAACTTGAACCTACCTACCTGCTAAATGAACCCTGTATATGATTGGTTGCATCTACACTGACACTGACATGCACATGCATATGATAGTAGGCATGACTGTATAATGAAACTGTAGTATCACCAACTTGCTGTGAGCTGGTCTTCAGTTAAACCATTCTTTTTCCTGAAGCCAGGTCTATCAGATGCTCTTTTTTTTTGTGTAAATTTACCAAGTGGTATCACACTGAATTTAAGCTCATTGATTTGATGGAAGTTTAGCAGAACTCGAGAAAATATATGAAATTGCAGTCAATGGCTCAGATGAAGAGAGGATATCTGCAGCTACCATTCTTTGTGGGGCATCTCTTGTCCGTGGTTGGAATGTACAGGTAATTTTTAGGAGCTTGCTTACTTGGTATACTTTAAAGAGTGTAGCAGAGATGCTATTTTAACCATCACTGTGGAATAAATTATTATTTGTATTGGTTTGCAGGAGCACACTATTCCATTTATAACGAGACTTCTATCACCTCCAGTACCTCCAGATTACTCTGGGAGTGAGAGCCATTTGATCAGACATGCCCCGTTTCTAAATGTTCTTCTTATTGGAATATCGCCCGTAGATTGTGTTCAGATTTTCGCCTTACTTGGCTCGGTGGGTTCACGTGATTATTTGACTGTGATTTTGATGAGTTATTAACTGTTCCCATGCATGTATGTCTAACACAACCAACTCTATTTAAAGGAAGATAACAGAGAGAGCATTAAAAAACCTCTCAAACAAAGAAATTCCAAAATCTATGGATCTTGATATTTTTTTGTAAACTAAGGTTTCTTCTCATTTGATATCAGGGTCCAATACTAGCAGGTCAATTGATGCCCATATGTGAAGCTTTCGGATCAGGTGTCCCCACTACCTCGTGGACCCTTCCGAATGGCGAAGTGCTATCTTGCCACACTGTTTTTTCAAATGCTTTCACACTTCTTCTAAGATTTTGGAGGTTTTATCAACCACCTATTGAAAATCTGAAGGGAGATTCTGCTCGTATGGGATCACAACTTAGTCCAGAGTACTTGTTACTGATTCGAAACTCTCGATTGTCTTCCTTTGGAAATTTACCCCAAGACCGACTTAAGCTTAGAAGATATTCGAAAATTCTTAATTTTCCATTAGAACCAATATATATGGATTCCTTTCCGAAATTAAAGCAGTGGCATAGGCAACATCAAGAATGTATTGCATCCGTCCTCTCTGGTCTTGTTCCTGGGACCCTTGTTCACCAGATTGTTGATGCACTCCTGACTATGATGTTCCGAAAGATAAGTAGAGGGGGCCCACCTCTGACTCCAACAACCTCTGGGAGCAGTAACAATTCATCTGGGTCCACAAATGATGAAATCTCTAGTAAGCTCAGAGTGCCTGCATGGGATATCCTTGAAGCTTGTCCATTCGTCCTAGATGCTGCTCTTACTGCCTGTGCACATGGAAGACTTTCGCCTCGCGAACTAGCTACAGGTTGTCCATTTCTCACAAGTAACTTGAATTGTTTTTACTTTTTACCTATCTAGATACTTTTGTGTTATCTAATAACAGAGACTTGTTAAGGTGGTAATTTAACCAAAATTCCTCCAGTGTTGGTGTGCTATCTAAACCTCCTGTTCATGCTTCTATGTCAGGACTGAAAGATCTTGCAGATTTCCTTCCGGCTTCTTTGGCAACCATGGTAAGCTACTTTTCAGCTGAAGTAACAAGGGGTATATGGAAGCCAGCTTTCATGAATGGAACTGACTGGCCTAGCCCTGCTGCAAATCTTTCCATTGTTGAACAACAGATAAAGAAAATCTTAGCTGCCACTGGGATTGATATCCCTAGCCTTCCCATAGGTATGTCTTCGTCTTTCCCTTTGGCTGGATAAGGGGAAATGTATATTGACGTTATATGGAGAAATTGTTTATTTGACAAGTCAGGACATTGACGCTAAGGGCTAAACTTCACAGGTGGAAACTCTCCAGCCACTCTGCCTCTACCCCTGGCTGCATTTGTAAGCCTTACAATAACCTATAAACTAGAAAAAGCTACCGATCGCTTCCTCGTGCTGGTGGGCCCTGCCTTAAGTTCCCTTGCTGCTGGTTGCCCCTGGCCGTGCATGCCCATTCTAACCTCACTGTGGGCCCAAAAGGTGAAGCGCTGGAGCGACTTCCTCATCTTCTCTGCTTCGCAAACCATCTTCCACCACAAAAACATTGCTGTCATCCAGCTTCTTAAGAGCTGCTTCACCTCCGCTCTTGGTCTAGACACCTCCAATATTAACTGCAATGGTGGGGTCGGGGCCCTCCTTGGCCACGGGTTCGGGTCCCACCTCTCGGGTGGGTTCTCTGCAGTTGCCCCTGGAATCCTCTACATCCGGGTCCATCACTCCATTAAAAATCCTCAGTTCTTGACAGAGGAAATCCTCTCGCTTCTCATGCTCTCTGTTAGAGATATTGCCACTAGTGGGTTGCCAAAAGAGAGAGCGGTAAAATTGAAGAAGACCAAATACGGGATGAGATACGGCCAGGCTTCTCTAGCTTCATCAATGGCACGTGTCAAGATTGCAGCTTCACTTGGAGCCTCATTTGTGTGGATGACTGGTGGGCCCAATTTAGTTCAATCTCTGATAAAAGAAACATTGCCTTCTTTTTTCGTTTCTGTTCATTGGTTAGAGCATATAGGTGGAAAATCTGACGCCGTGATCTCTATGTTAGGAGGTTATGCACTGGCTTATTTTACAGTACTTTCAGGAGCATTTGCTTGGGGTGTGGACTCAGCATCAGGGGCCTCGAAGCGTGGGGCCAAAATAATCGGGGCCCACTTGAAGTTTCTTGCTAGTGTTCTCGACGGGAAAATATCCCTGGGTTGTGATTGGGCCACATGGCGAGCCTATGTCTCGGGTCTGGTTAGCTTGATGGTTGAGTGTACACCAATGTGGTTGTTAGAGGTTGATGTGGATGTTTTGAAGAGATTGAGCAAGGGATTGAAGCATTGGGATGAGAGAGAACTAGCTCTTGCCGTGCTTGGGAAAGGTGGGGTCGCTGCTATGGGTGCAGCCGCTGAGCTTATTATAGAGGGTGGATTCTAAGAAAAAACCTTAAAATTTGTTAATATACCTACTGATATGTATAATTGTTTAGTTTGACATGCTGATGGAGTTTATAAACTATTTAGCTGATCTTTATACCTCATGCCATGAATTGCCTTGAAAACTCGCGATACGGGGTGTTAATGGTAGTACTTTTAAACTTTTAGGGGTGCAAATTCTTTTTCTCAATCTTTAGGGTGTAATAGTTAGTTTTTAGCCTTTAGGAAGCCCAATCACTAGTTAAAAACACTTTCCACGTATTGTACTCAACATCATGTATCATTTTTCGTGTTTCGTCTATTGTTAGCTTCTTCCTTATTCGTCAAGTGTTATTATTCAGTTTATGATACCATTGGCTAAGGGGACAAATACTTAAGCCTCTAATTGGCAATAGTTTTTTAAAATGTTATAAAAATAGAAAATATATTTATGGTTTTAGCAAACCGTTTGTCAAGTAGATTATGCGTTTATAAATTACAAAACGTGTTTAGTAACCAATGTTGAGTACCGGTATTTGACCTATTGAAATCTTAGTACCGGTATTTGTATCAGATCGATAATGCTAGTAGTTAATGATAGGGCTGCCGCCATGGACGAAGATGATGATAGGGTTGCCACCATGGATGAAGACGAAGACGAAAACGATGATAGGGCTACCGCCATGGATAAACATTGGTACCGGATCCGGTGAGATCCAACATGATAGGGATGTCGTCATGGAGGAAAGGTTGTTGCCATGGAGGAAGGGATGTGAAGAAGAAAGGGGTTTTCATAAAATTAATGAAATTTGGGGACCTAACTGTAATTTTTTTATTTTCAGCTTTTAGAAAGGAAACTGCATTAATCCCTCTGATAGTGGACCCTCCACATCATTACAAAAACACGATTTATTTCCTACTTTCTATCCTAAGCCTAGTTCCAAGCATACCGGAACGTGCTTTGATGATGATGATGATCTATTTTGAGCTAGTTATTTATCCAATATATTTTTTTGACAATTATTTACCCAATATATATATATATATATTCTTGGGAGCTTTAGTTATGTAAGCCTAGGTCATGTTATATTTTGAAAGATATACTCATTTTAAAATGTTGTCATATGACTCTTTTTCCTTTTATTTAATACACAAATTTTAAAAATTGCGAATTTACTATCCTACCCTCATCCCTACCGTCATCCCGGATTGGTTCCAGTATATAATTATGATTTCCGACTGTTCTAATTTATAATTTTTATTCATAAATTTTGGACTTGTTTCAAATGTTATAAAATCATACAAAAAATATATTATAAAAATATATTCTTAGAGCTTTATATAGAGTTTATGAATACATCAACGAAGTTATATAAGTTAAGATAAAAATTATTGAAATTGACTAAATAATTTACAACGAGCCAGTGTCTGAACCATGAATGATAAATGTTCTAAAGGACCTGTGAAAATGAATCTATAGATAGAAAATTATGGGATTTTGTAAGAGTATAATAAATATCTATACCTAAAAAACCATATAAGGCTCAAAAGTAATTCCCATCAGAGGAAAAAATTATGTAATTTATAATATGATGTTAATCTCTTAGACAATTCAAAACTAAGCATCCAAACAAAAAGTTTGAGAAGCAATAACTTGGGTTCCAATAAGAGAAATGATATAAAATATCTCAAATTAAATATGGGAATGTTATATTCAAATCAAATTAATTTGACAATTTTTGAGTATTTGTACACTAAGATATAGGCAAAATAGTAAAAATGGTCGAAAGTTGTTGTTTGTTGACAAAGTTTATGAACAAATGATGTTTGGATAACCAAAGACACGCATTTTGAGATGAAATTTTAACCAAATATTTCTGAGTTGTAAATAACAATTCTGTAGAAATTTCATAATTTTAGGGATTATCAAGTGTGAGATATAGTCATTCTCAAAACGATATTCCCGGACCGAGATTAATTTTGGTCCAGGTATTTCGGTCTAATAACGAGTTATAAAATCATAAAATAAATATATCATAATAAAAGATTCTTATAAATTTTCATAAAATTCAGGAACACCTAAATTAGAGTTATATAAGTTGAGGTAAAAATTATTGAATACGACTGAATAATTTTTGTCTAGGAATTTTAGTCTAGGATAATTATTTAGGTCCAGGGATTTCAGTCCGAAAACAATGTTATTAAACAATACAATAAATATATCATAATAATAGACCATTATAGCTTTGCATAAAGTTTAGATTCACGTCAATTAGAGTTATATAAGCTAAGATACATAATTTTGAAGCTAATTGAATAATCTCAGTTTGGGAATTTCGGTTCAATAAATCGGATACAAATTTGGTGTATGATTTAGAATTTAGGGTCTATGATTTAGATATTATATTTTTTGAGGCAACATCATAAAGCCTAAAACGTAAATCTCGAGCCCTAAAGCCTAATGAATTCACCATAAACCCAAAATCCTAAACCCTAAACTTAAACCCTAAAAACTAAACCACACATAATAAACCATAAACGTTACACCCTAGATCATAGACCTTATAACCTAAATCATACACCTTAAACCCCAAACCCCAAATACTAAACTTGAAACTGTTAGGATCTAGGTTTACTGTTTAGGCTTTAAAGTTTTGGGGTTTAGGATTTGTGGACTCGAAAAATCTAATATCTAAACCATAGACCATAAACACTAAACTTTAAATCTTAAATCTTAAACCCTAAACCCTAAATCATTCATCCTAAACCCTTACCCGTACCCTAAATCTTAAACCTTAAATTCTAAGCCATACACCTTAACCCATAATCCTAAACCTTAAACCCTAAACCATACACATTATATCCTAACCCTAATCGTAAACCCTAAAGCATACACAATAAAGCCTAAACCTTAAACCCTAGACCCCAAACACTAAACCTAAAACAATTAGGATTTTGAGTTTGAGGTTTCTTAGACCGAAATTATATAGTCAACTCCAAGAATTTTTATCTCAGCTTCTATAACTTTGATTGAGGTATTTCTGAACTCTATATAAAGGTCTGAGGGTCTATTATTATGATATATTTATTTTATAATTTTATAACTTCATTGTCGGACCAAAATTTATGGACCAAATGTTGTCATGGACAAATATTCTCATACCATGATTATTTAGTCAACTTTAAGAATTTTTATCTCGGCTTATATAATTTTGATTGGGGTATTCCTCAACAATATGGAAAGCTCTAAGGGTATATGGTTATAATATATTTAATGTATGATTTTATAATGTAGTTGTCAAGCCAAAATCCTTGGACTGAAATGATTATCCTGATCCGAAATTCCTAGACTAAAATTATTAAGTCATATTCAAGAATTTATATCTCGGTTTATAAAATTCTAATGGAAATGTTCTTGAAATCTATGGAAAATTCTAAGGGTCTATTATTATGATATATATATTTTAGAATTTTATAACGTTGTTGTTAGACTGAAATACATGGACCGAAATTAATCTCGGTCCTAAAATGTCGGTTAAAAAATGACTAACTATATCTCATATTTAAGAAATCCTAAATTTATGAAATTTCTACAGAATCATTATTTACAACTTAGAAAAATATGATTATAATTTTATCTCAAAATATGTACATTTGGTAATCCAAACATGATTTGAACATAAACTATGTCAACAAACATCAACTTCCAACTAATTTTACTCTTTTGCCTATATCTTGGTGTACAAATACTAAACAATTCCTAAAATTTGAAAGATAACATTCTCAGCTTTAATTTGAGATATTTTTTGTATCATTTCATTTATTATAACTCAAATTATTACTTCTCAAACTTTCTATTTGAGCTGATAAGTTCTGAATTGTCTAAGAGATTAGGATGATATTAGAAATTACATAACTTTTTGCCCCGATGTGGACTAATTATGCGCCTTTTAAGGTTTTGTAGGTATAAAGATCTAGTTTACTTTTACAAAATCCCAAAATTTTTCTATTTATAGACTCATTTTCAAGAGTCCCTTAGAACACCTACCATTCACGGTTCAAACAGTGTCTCGTTATAGATTATTTAATCAACTTTAAGAACTTTGATCTCCGATTTTATAACTCCGATTGAGATATTTTGTATTCTATGAAAAAGTCTAAGATTATATTTTTAAGATATCTATATATTTTTAATGATTTTATAATATCTGGAACCAGTTCAAAATTCTTAAACAAAAATCACATACTGAAAGCAGTCTAGAATTAAGATTACAGACTGAACTAGTCCGAAAGCCAAAGTGAAAACCCTTCGAGGTTATAAACTGGAACCAATTCGAAATCCAGATCATAGATTTGAACCATTTTAGGATCGCAGACTAGAAAACTAGTCTGCAACATTGCGAACTGGCCTTCGTCCTGTATCGTGGATTGATTGGAGGTTTATCTTCTCCTTCGCTATCCATTCCTTAAGTTCAAGTGGAACTAGATATTACAGGTTGCATACGAACATATTACGACTGGAAAAATGACTGAAGTGAGAAGAGGAAGAAGAACACGGATGGTGGTTGAAGAGATTACAAGCGGAGAAAGAGACTACAGGTAGCAGACGAAGAGATTACATGTAGCGGATAAAGAGATTAGGATCCTGAACAATGGTGGCTGAAAGATTGTGACAGGTGAAGGTGATATAGTGTTGAAGAAGAGAGAGGAAAACATGCTGAAGTGAGGAAGAAGAAGAATAAGAAATAAAAATTTTAAAAGAATAATAAAAGAAAGAAAAATAATATATAAATTAAAATTAAATAAATAATTATTGATATCATTCACTAAATAAATAAATAAATAAATAAATAAATATCATATTTTATCTAACTCTATCTGTGTATCATTGCCCAAACAGAAATATGGGTAAAATTGCAATTTACAAGAGAAACCGGGGGAACTTATCTAATCTATATATATATATATAATATCAGTTGACTGCTCTGTTTCAGTTCCATTTCCTTTTTCTTTTTCTTTTTTCGGTTTAATTATCTTTTTTTCTTTGTCTAAAATGGAAGCAAAGATGCTCAAGTTGTCGTACTCGCCATCTCCGTCATCAGTCGCCCCTACCTCGACCTCTTCAAAGCTTCCATTTCATCTACATCCATTTCCTTACAAGACCAAGAACCCTCCTCTTCCTTCTTCTTCTTCTTCTTCTTCTTCTTCAGCAGGTTAGTCCTCTCTGAGTCGCATGCACCTTACCCATCCATTTCTATGTTCATATTTTCAGCATTTCTCTGATGAAGTATCGAATTTATGGCCAGTTTTGAGGAAGAGCACGAGAAAGGAAGAGCCAGTTATCGATGGGCTTCCGAAAGAGTTTTACGACGACGTACGGTGCTGATTACGAAATTAGTTTTCTTTTTTCTTTATATTAATAATTTGATGGAGTTTGATATCATTTTTATGCTGTTTTCTTAACGTCTAATGATAGAATCTTCCTTAGTTTGTGAAGTATTATTATTCAATTAACTATATTTTCCTTGATTCAGGAGATGTTCTACTATATTAACTTTTTAAGGATTCATTTTTGGCATATGTGTACCATTTTTGGAAGTCTGCTTCACTGACTTTGATCTATTCCTTTTGGGTTCAGGAATGGCAAACCCGTCAAAGAGAAAAGACGAAAGAGCTTCACAGATTGCGTAGGGAAGAAGAGGAAGAAGAAGAGCGGAAAGTCGAAGAGTATAGAGAAATCGGTGTTCGCTTAAAAGGGTATCCAGATGAAGAGGTCCGAAAAGCACGGAAACTAGTTGCGAGCTTTATCAGATCCGCTGAAGAAGTAGAGGAGGTAAGAATGATGAATGAATAATGATTAGTACCCAAAAAAGAAATGGTAATGTTAAGTCTATTTGTCTTGATTTCCACTTGTGTGTAGAAAATTGAAGGGGCTGCTGAAAAAGGAGAACTCACTGAACTTGTTCTAATGGTCATATGGAACCGCCTTGACCTGGCTAGACGTGATGTAAGTTCATTCATGTTTAGGTCCCTTTAGTTTCTATGACTATCTAGTCTATCTTCTTATTATTTGATTCATTCTGGTTTGCCAGGATGAGAAGGATGCTATTAGAAGCCTTGATTTGTTATATAGAAGGGTAGAGGTAGTATGCATCTCATTTTGCTCTTATGAGACGCTTTTCATTCAACTGAACTTTGGTTTTACTTTGGTACTTCTCTGTGGAGCACTCTGAAAAGACGGTCAAAACTTTTGTGTGATATTGTAGACCGAAATTTTGAAACGGGAGGCTAGTCCTGCGATGAGACTCCTGAACGATCTTCTGAGTATGCATGATGGGTTTAATGATGAAGGGTGGCTCAAGGAATGTAGAAAACACATGATTGATACTTTCCCCCGTGAGGATCCTTTTAGCATTCTTGTTCCTGCCGGATTTGACCTTGACAAGGTATGGTATATGACAATATGTTACAGTACTTTAGTTAGTTAAAGAAGAGTAGAGTAGTTTGGTTACCTAATCAAGAGTATCATTGTTAGAGTTGTTTTTTATTAGTTAACAACTGTATTAGTTGAAATATTAGTTAGCAGATTGATCATACTTGTATAAATAGACCATTTTGCTCCAATTAGAGGTAAGCGAAGAAATAAGAAGTCTTCTCTCTCCTAAATTCTCTCTTCCTCTACCTCTAATCCTCTGTTCTTGGAGTTTAAGAGTTGGACTCAAATACAACTGTATCATTCTGGTTAGCACCTCCCACTTTTTCTTTTTTCCCTAAGAATTTGTTTAGAGCTATAAGTTGCATTTGGATAATCAGTTTGAAAGTAGAATTCAGGTGAAGATTATGTGAGTTCTATATTTTATTTTAGTTAAGATTCTGTTGGCCCATACTGAAATCTCACTTAGATTCTATGGGCTCAAACTGGAATCTCACTTAGATTCTATGGGCTCAAACTGGAATCTAGGATGGTTTCCCAAATGAATCGTAAGTTGGTGATTTACAATGTTAATAACAATGATAAAAGTAACTGTGAATTTGTTGATTGTTCTATTCAATTTCATATTCTTACTTCCATTCGAATGTTTTTGTGTATTAGCATGAAGGGCCATTGCGACCGTCATTTGAAGATGATGATACCCTATTAAGGATTGACTTTATCAGAGAGGTTGATGAATTGCTACAAGAGGTTCGGTCCGAGCAAAATGAAGGAAATACTGCATTAGGGTTTGATCCGGAATCGGTTGCAAGCAGATTTAAGCACCAGGAGAAACAACGAACCATACGGCTTGTAGAAGCTTTACTGGATCTGGCTGTTAACTTGAAGTGGTAGTAAAAAACTAGCAAAGCCCATCTACGGCACGTATCTTATTCTTAATTGATGTAGAACCTTAAGTTTTATCTTTTTGACTACACTAGAATTGGTTCTATAATGAAGAGTTAGTACTTAGAAATATCGCTCTTGTAATACAGAGTTAAAACGTTTTATCCTTAGGTTTGTAGGCATTTGTCAATACTTCAGAATCTGAAGTTCAGATACTCTACTTTGTTTGAAAAAAGAAGACTACATGAAAGAGGAAGGAAGAAAAGGAAAATCTATTTACACATTTACAAAACTATCAGGAACTTGAACAAAGTCCCAACTCACATGGAATGATTTGTAACCACTATAACGAAAGTGAATAATGAGTGCATGACAACAGGATCTAGAATTTGGAAAATGAATGATTTGAATACTCACGGTGATTGGTCCGGGTGCATTTCAGACGTTAAAGAACTAGCATCTGAAGGAAGTTTGTTACTCCGATGAGATTTACGGAACAAGAGGGTTGTTCTCTTCATCATCAATGGCTACAGGTCTCTCCATTTGGAACCAGAACGACAAAACTGGCTGTCCTTTACTCGTCAGCATCTCTCATTGTGAACACACCTATCATAATAATCTATCCTATACTTGATCCAATCATCACTTGTCTTAGCACGTGGGGCCAGAAAGCTGCCCCACTCTCGCATTTCTGATCTATATATTAATAACCTGGCAAAAGATGAACCGACCATTATGGAGAAGTCAAATTTGCGAAGATGAATATGACCAATCAAATAGAGAACTTTACCTGATGGTGGAAAACCATGTACGAAAAGGCGAAGAAGATGACGATGAAAGGAAGGAGTATGGGGGTGACAACTGAGTACACAAACCCGAGCAAGAAGTACAACTGAATCCGTGGTTCATTCATGGCGAAATTTAAGCAACCAGGATTCATTACATTCCTCCTATCTTGATCAGTCTTAACTAGGAACATATTCCTTAGATGGAATAATATCAATGGAGCTATTCTGTTGATCTCTAAAGCAATTCCAGACCAACCATCCACCATTACATAAGTAATGAAGAATGTGGCTTTCATTGGGATCGAGTCACCTACAGTTCCAAGGAACCTGAAAATACAATGTTGTCTCATTTCCCATGTCTTATAGGCAAGCAAGAGTTCAAATCCAAATATGTAACGGTCCTAATATAATATAGTGATTTGAATAAGAAAAACAAATCCAAGAACAAATATATAGTGCCATACCCGTTGGATGGCTCATTGACGAACAACTTAAGCTGTTGTAATGCTGTTCCAGTTACAACACTTCCATGACATACATTGACCAGTATAAAGAAATAGTACTTCTCAGCCTATCTTCTTTCTAAGGCAGAAAGAGATGTATAACCTTCAATCTTGGACATAGTCATTTGTATCGTTGGAAGTAGAATAAGGAAAATCTTTAGCGCAGTGCCAGGAAGAAATCCTTGGATAACTGACTTGAAGGCCTCCCTGCAATAAATGTTCCCACTTAAATTGATAGGTCATTTCCAATACTATTAAAATGAACAATCAGATTAAAAAAAAAAAAAAATCTCCTCTGCAGATCAGCCAGACTGCAGCACTACATATATAGCCATATGTGTCTAACATGGATAGAAAGGAAGGAATCCATTACTTCTGAATTATTGGCTTCAAGAAAGGTAAAACCTTCTGGATGCCCTCCATGTTGGCTAAAGATAGAACAAATGCTATGGGTATCATAAAGAAGAACGTGAGGGTGAACATGGCAATAGCCATGAGCAGTTTTCGAACAGCAAGTTCTACGTATGGAATTGCAAGATTGTTCCAGTTGATGTCTCGTGGCTCCTGACAAACTATATTAAAGTCTTGAATGTAGGTTCGTATCCTCGCCACTGCACATGTGTATGATTTATAACACGATTGAGGCCCAAGAGTAAAGGAAGACAGACCTGAGTAAGAAAGAAATGCCCAAACGCATCACAGGTGTTCCAGCCCGATTTGTGAACTACGTGTCAGGCAGTGGTAAAGAGAAAAACGACATGTAGTCCAGTTAGTCGTTAGAGGGTTTTGTTATAACTTTCTTGTTAGTTGTAAATTGTGACAATTCCTTTATGTTTTGAAGTTTGTCAGAGTTTGGTGTATATAGTTTGTGCGCACACTACTACAAGGGCAACAAATAGGAATCAATTTTCTCTCTCATCTTTCCCAAACCTCATTTCTGGAGTATAGCCTACTCGATTTGGCCATCCATGTTCATTAGTGCTCTCGTTGCTTCCATTAAGGTCCCTAATTCTTCAACAATGCAGGCCATGCAAGTATTCAAAAGACTCTTTCCGTACTTTCTACAAGCTTCTATTGGGAACACATGGACAAAGATGTGAGGGACTTTGTTACAAACTGTTCAGTTGCCAGCAAACCAAGTCTAGTACAGCTCCAAACGCTGGGTTACTTCAACCATTACCAATTCTACCCAATATGTGAGAAGATGTTTCTCTGGATTTTATCACAGGTTTACCTACCTCTAATGGATTTTCTGTGATTTTAGTAGTGGTTGACAAAATATGCTCACTGTGGCCCTCTCAAGTCAGGATTCGCAGCAAACACAGTTGCTTCTCTGTTTGCTGAATTGGTAGTAAAACACCATGGGTTCCCTAAGTCTATGGTTTCTGACCGAGATCCAGTTTTTGTGAGAAATTTATGGAAAGATCTTTTTAAACTCAGTGGCACCTCTCTGTTGATGTCAGCAGCTTACCAACCTCAAACTGATAACTAAATTGAGGTCCTCAATAGATGTTTGGATCAATATCTGATATCTTTTACTTTTGAAAAACCGGGAAAATGGTCCAAGAATTTACCATGGGCACAATACTGCTACAACACATTAGTGCATTCCTCTATAAAGATGTCTCCTTTTGAAGCTATTTTTGGCAAGGCTCCTCCTACCATTCCATCTTATTACATAGAAGGTTCTTCCTCTATTGAAGCTATTGACACACTCGTTTCCCCTAGAGATTCACTTCTTCAATCTCTTCAATCCAACATCACTAAGGCTTAGAGTTGTATGAAGAAGTTAGCTAATGCAAAGATGTCTGATATCACCTTTGAGGTTGGACAATAATGTTATGAGAAACTCCAACCTCACAAACAGACTTCTCTGTCCTTGTCTCATTTTTCCAAACTCAATAGAAGGTTGTATGGTCCTTTTCACATTCTAAAAAAAGTTGGATTAGTAGCTCACCAGCTTCAATTGCTAAATTACTCTAAGATCCATCCAATATTTCATGTTTCTCAACTTAAATACTGTCCTAATCCCACTCTAAGTCCTTCTTTGACTTAACCTCCTGATTCAACAGAGTCTACTTCTATCATTAAACCTCTAGCCAGTTTGGATTCCAGGATTATTAAGCAGCGTGGTCAGTGGATTCCTCAAGTATTGGTGCAATGGCATGATCTTCTCTGAAGGAAACATCTGGTCTTATATATATATATATATATATATATATATATATATATATATATATAGAACTTTGTTTTTACGCGTCAGTCTTTTTGACTATAAGAGTTGGACTGTTTAGTGTTGGAGTGAGATTCATTTGACCTACAATGTTCAATCTGCAATAAAATTATGGATATGAATTGGGCTTACATGTATGTGTCTGTGAAGTAATAGGCTTCTTATTGGGCCACAAGCCCAGTAAAGTCAATTGATTCTTAGGCCCGATGTTAATGTAGATTTCTATTATTTTCAATTAAAAATAAGGCGGCTAAAGTTAAAAACTTGTAGGACCAAACTTTGAGTTATTAAAAAAAAAATATAATTTTTTAAAAAAGAAGTAATTATGAGGATAGGATAGTAATTTTCTTCTGGTAAAAATTAAAAAATCAAATAGTAATTTATATTAAAGATATAATCAGAGCAAAAGAGGTATACTTTAGCAGACTGGCATCAGCATTTCTTATACTACGCTCCCAATGCGCAATTTAGCGTCGGCCCCACCTAACAAACTCATATCTCCTCTTTCTTTCTCTCTCTGAAATGTGAATGCGCTGCTTCCACAAAACAAATAAACTCCTTGAGACTGTTCAAACGCTCTGCTCTTTCTCTATCCCTATCTCTCTCTCTCTCTGAAAATTAGGGTTTTTAGTCAGTTTATCACTTCATCTTTCTTTGACTGAAACTTTCTTACTTGAAGTGAATTCTCTCTATTCAATGCCTGCGGATTTCTTCACGAAGTTCCCTAATCAGTTCGGGGGCGCTCAGTTGTTTGGGCCATTTTGTCGCCGAGCTTGTGTTTTCAGAAATTGAGTTTGAAAAACTGGTGCCCAAATTCAATCGGAGCTTCTTCGGTTGTTCTATGGCGCCAAATCGAAGAAAGGGTGCTAGCAAAGCTGCTGCCGCCGCCGCTGCTCGTAGGCAGTGGAAAGTCGGCGATCTTGTGCTCGCTAAAGTTAAAGGGTTCCCCGCCTGGCCTGCTGTGGTATGTGGTTTATGCGATTGTATATTTGTGTATAGAAATTGAAAAAAACTAATTGTTTTTATGGTTTTGGTGGTAAAAGCTGTGGTTTTTAGTGAGAGTCAGAGTGCAATAGTACATGTTCTTATGATATTAGGTTTCCTTGATAGGGTTAGTGGTTGGTGAAGTGAATGGGTCTGTTTGGTAGGAACTATTTGTGGATCTGATTGAAAAGTGGGAACTTCTTTGGATGTTCAGTGGAGAGCGGTTAGGGTAAAAAAAAATCTTAGTCGGTTCTTACTTTGATGGGCTTCTTTAGGATATGAGTTCCTGGTTAATTAAACTAATTTAGTTTCACATCCTATTAGAACTTGAGCTTTGACAGGGATTATTCCCCCTTTCTCTTCTTATGTTTTGTATTGTTTTTCTTTTCTTTCTTTTCTTCAATAGTGCATGATTTGTCTATTCTCTCTGTAAGTGGTCGAGAGGATGATAATAAAGAAGTAGGACACGCGATATTATCAACTTTTCATTGGAAACCAGCGCTCTATTCATTTTAGCAGCACAATAATTGTAGCATCAGTCTTTAGCCAATACTTCTTTCTCTCTCACTCCCTTCCCTATTGTTAAGTAGTGTTAAGATTTGATTAGGTTAATCAAGTTTTTTGTCAATGGCAGGTGAGCAAGCCGGAGAAGTGGGGATATTCTGCTGATTGGAAGAAAGTACTTGTATTTTTCTTTGGAACCCAACAAATGTGAGTACTTGTGCATCATTTATACTTTTATATATAGATAGATAAATCTGCCTTTTTGGCGTGGTTTAGTTATGTATTTTATCATCAATGTGTTTCTTGATTGGCTAAATAGTTTTAATTTTAGGTGGCGGTTGAATTTCTGATCTATTTCGATATGATACCATTGCTTAAACTTCAAGAGAATGCTGGATTATCAATTTATTTATCTGGGTATAAAATTGTAGTCATGATGTATGTTAATTCTCTCATTCACTTAGTCACCCACAAGCTGCAGATTCTAGAATGCACATCAGAAATGTAAATATCTGTTATACTAATCTGTGAAATTCAGGACCAAATAGTGTTTATTCTAGGAGTAGTTTTATGTTGGGAGGATGATTTTTATATCTATGGTGTAACGTGGTGAGTACAGGAAAGGATGTATTTTTTGCAGCTGACTGATAAAAGTTTCTTACAGATACCTTTAAGTGTTCTCTTATATAGGTTCCACTTTGGCCAATTTTGAGATTATAAAAGTTTTCAGAAACTTTGAGATACGATTACTTTATGATTTAAAGTATGGAGTTAAGGATTGATTATTCAGCTGCCTTTTATATGATTGAAAATGTTCAAACTTCATTTGTAACGTGCAGTTATTGATGTGGATAAGAAATCAATGATTTATGAAGCTGTAGGAAAGAATTTAATAAGTTTTCTAAGCCTAGGCAGAACCTAAACTTTCGGGTTCAGCATAATTGTTAGGAGTTTGACGATTATAAGTTTTTCATAGTTTTTGGATTACTATTTTAGTTTCAACTTGCATTTGACTCATACCAAAGCTTAACCTTGGTTGTTCATTCACACATCTGTATCATATTAAATTTATGAGTATTATTCACCAAAAAACAGTTAATATGTATGGCCACATAATTTCAAGCCAACATCATTCTTCTAGCCACACTATATTGGAGATCCGTCCCATCCTTCGTCACTGCACCAATCCAATTCATCGTAACCCCAACTCATAATCAGAGCATAACTATTGAGTAATTAGAAATTTCTCTAAATCAACTGTATTGTCATATATTGCTTTCCACTTTTTTTTTGTTTGTTTCCAAGGCGTGCTTCAATGTCATTGTATATCCCATAACCACACCCAATAAATGAGTATCTACCAGAATGAACAAAATACCATAATAGCTAGATACTTCACCAATTATTTGTCAAAATTTTGGCTAAAGTCTCAGACTATTCACGGTTTTGCAGTAGCATGAATTATGAACATAACTTAAGAGGGTGGTTTACATCAAATATCTCTCGGTACTATTGCAATAGTTGTTTTGTAGTAGTTATGAATTTGTTTTGTGTTCTGAAAACTTCTCAATCAAGAAGGTTGGTATTCCTCCTTTATTATTTATTTTGTTTGCCTAGTATTTTACTATTTTTAGTTTTATTTCATTTTTACTAGAATTTTAAATATAAGCAAGGATGAATTTTTATTTACTGCTTCTTTTCTTTCTTAGAAGAAAGCTAAAAAAAAAAATGACTACTAGCAATGTGAATCTTTGTAATTTTTTATTATTTGGACATAGTATAGGGTGTGTGTTCATCAAGTGATAGCTGCTTCCAGTCATTTCTTCCCATTTTGACTCTTGACACTTCCTCTTGGATCACTGCCATGTCACTCTTTCTGCTGATTGTTAGTAATTTTGATTGAAAGAGGTTGAAAAGATATTGGATGTTTATGATGTAATCTTATGATATTTATATTATCTTGAAATCATGACCAACTGCTTTGACTCCTGTAGGGAAATATCCTTGGTGCTTTGCATTTTTTATTGGTTCATTATCCATTGGATAAGTGGATTACACTTATATTACGTAGACATTATTAGTTACTGCATGTTAAGATGGATAATTGTGCTTGAAGTAGGCAAGTTCTTTGTTTTGAATAGACTCTGTGGTTGGTAGTAGGGGTTTACGAGGTGAAAATACTCAATGAAGATGATTTAATCACTAAAATTAGCCAACCTTGAGATTTGGAGGATCATTAAGTAACTGAGCTCCCTTCAAGCTTGCCTAGAGTGACTTGTAGGTTGAGAAGCCTAGACATCAATTGTGTCTTTGTCTTTCTTCATGTGCCCCTCACCTTGTTCTTCTTTTTTTAGTTAGTGCTTTTACATGGAGGACACTGAATTCCTAGTATCTATAACTCTGAACTCTCTTCCTTTTTATTTTTTGGTTTTAAGCTTCCACCATGTTTGCTTTTTGCGAGCTGCTTGTTAGATCCTTACGCAGCTACCTTCTACAAAGTGCATTATTCTCATATATATTTTGCGATGCAGAGCCTTCTGTAACCCAACTGATGTAGAAGCATTTACTGAAGAGAAGAAGCAATCTCTTATGGTTAAACGTCAGGGAAAGGGTGCTGATTTTGTTCGTGCTATACAGGAGATTGTTGATAGTTATGAGAAGTTAAAGGAACAAAACAAAAATGATGAGGTCCTGGAACAAAACAAGGTAAATGATGGGACCGTAATGGATAAATTTGCTAACTTGGGGTCAAAGCTGGAATCTGAAGGTCCTGAAGAATATAAAGATCTACATCTAAAAAGTCCACATTCTTCTAAAGACGAAGATGAGCCAAGTCTTCCAGCTGAATTCGCTTCAATTAATGCACAAAGCAATGCTTTTCCAGATAATAAGGACTCTCTGGATGAGCGTATAGTTACTGCAGTGGTTACAGAAAGACCCTTGCCTGCTATTTATACTTCAGGAAAAAGATCTGGGGGCTCACGATCGAATATCCCTGTTGTACAGAGACATATGCCAGCTGTTCGGAGATCTAGAAGCTCATCAAGGGTGGAATCTCGCAAATTACAGAATGCAATGACGCCAGTAAATGATGGTGGAAAGAATGATGGGGAATTATTAGCGAATATAGTTCCGGATGGATCTTTGAGATGGAATATGCGAAGCAGAAAATCTCCTGATGGCTCTGACTTTGATGATGTCAATTCAGATCCTCTTACTTCAAATGGGAGCATTGAAGACAATGGTTCTGAAATCATCACTGTTGACTCTGACACCTTTAGTTTGAATGAAGGCAGCACTATGGAGTCGGACTGTAAACTTGAAAACTTTGAGACTGCTAGTGAATGTTTGGAGGGAGATATTGAGTTTAGCAAAGGCCTTGATTCCCACATAAAGGCTGTTGTTCTCAGGAAAAAAAGGAAGGCAAACAGAAAGCGGGTCACTGGTTCTGCAGGTGATTCTAATGTTACACCTGACAAGGAGGATGGTTTAGGGGCAGTGGTGGACAATAATAGCCAAAATTCACAAAATACTTGTGAGAAGAAGACAGAGAGCTGTTCCAAAGAAGATGGGGATGAGCATCTTCCGTTGGTGAAACGGGCCAGGGTTCGAATGGGCAAACCATCATTTGCCGAGGAGGAATTGAAAACATATTCAGAAACAGAAGAGAGAATAGTGAAGAAAGCCACAGTCAATGTGTCAGGGCAAACATGTAAAGACTCTAGTCCTGGTAATGATAGTGTTGTTGATAGAGGCTTACCAATGGAGAATGGACCTCTGGATAAGTTATCACATGTAAGTGTGTCCACTCAGCTGTCAGGAGATGTGCCTCAACTTTCTAAACCTAATACTGAACACCAATTTCTATCCTCTGTTGATTGTGAAGCTGCTTTACCACCATCAAAACGCCTCCATCGTGCTTTAGAGGCCATGTCAGCTAATGCAACTGAAGAGGATCAGGCTGACATTGAAACGTCAATAGCAAAGAAAACTTCCACAATTGGTTGCTCTAGTTTTTCTATGAGGATATCTCCTGCTTTGACCATGGAAAACGAGGCAGGAAATGGTTTGGGACTGCAGAGCATAAATCCTCATGGAAATAATTTTTCTCAGAGTGATGCACCTGAACTCTCTACCAGTTTAAACTTTACAGTCCTGGAGGAAAGTGCTAAAGCAAATTTAGAAGTAGATGTCTGCAATCAATCAGATGAAAGTTTTAACACCCGAAGCCTTGGTTTACAGAATGATGTCTTAATGGAGGATGATATGGACCGTGTTGTTCTTAAAGATAATTGTGGTTCATATTCTGGTAGTCATTCAGATAGAACTATTGTCGAAATTCAAAGTGGGAATTATTTGTTTTCCAATTCTGGATGTGACCGTGGTACAATGGATAAGATGCTTCCTATTAATGACGAAAGACATGGAAACACTGTTCTATCCAGCAATAGCAAAAGCGAAAATCATACTTCAGAGAATACTGTAATCAATTCAGAAAATGTTTCAGGTGGAAATGAAATTGCTAAATTTTCGCCTGAGAGTGGAAACAATGTGCAAGAGTCCTGCATGGAGGATGCAGTTCTTGAAGGTATGAAGAGTTTGAAGCCTGCCCTTGAGGAAAAAAGTGAAGAGAACAACATGTAAGCTTACTTTTATGTACTTTTTTCCCTACTTTTGTTATCATAATGTATACTTTGTTGCTTTATTCCTTTATGTAATATACACTTTGTTGCTTCAAATAACTTGAGCTGTCCTCTTGTCTTTTACCTCATCATTTTTCTAGTTCAACTTAGAAATTTGAGAACCAATTTTTTTCTCATTTGTCTACTCTTATCTATGATGAAGGTTTTCTCTTCATTTTATTATCTGAAAGTTGGTTGACGGTTATAGAAAAATAGGAGCAGCAGTTGAGATGTGACTTCAATATTTTCAATAATGGTCATTTGATGTTAAACAAGATTTACTTGTTTTAATTGGACTTTCTAGATTAGATGTGGAAATAAAGAGAAGTTGATGTTCTTTTAATTTGAGATCCTATAAAAGAAGTATTTTCCTACATACATTTTTTAATATCCCTTTTTTTTTGGTGCTACAACTGTTATGTTAACTTATTTTTTGTGCTGCATTGTTTTTTATTACTTTCTATTGCTGATTTTAATATGGTAAAAAATAGAAACCAAAAACAAATTCTGCTGAGGAGGATGATCCCTTGGGATGGAGTGCATTTAGTGGTGAACCTGTTCTTTCCTGTCTTTGAAAAAGGAAAAAATAATAATAATAAAGAAAAAGAAAAATAAAGGACTTCTTGGTCAGGTCTGATAGAAATGTCAATTTCTGGTTATGCTTCTATATTAGGTTCAAGGTGGAAGAGGCCAACCATAAACAATCAGGCAAGGATCAAAGTTCTATTTGTTTTTCCAATGATCAATTGGGCGAAAAGGATGGCTCAGGAGTGCGGTCAAGTTCATCCATTACAGATGGGGGGGAGTCTCTTGTAGCGGCATCTCCACCCCATAACTCAGTTTGTCAAGTCTCTACCTCAGATAGTAGTAATTTTCTTCAAAATAATAGCAGTTGTAGTCCTGTTGTTAATTTACCCAACAAGAGAAGTTTTGCACCTCCAACAGAGGATTTAAAATCCAACTCTGCAGTAACTCAAAAAGAAAAGTATGGTGGTAAGGATGCGGAAGCACATGCAGCTCTTACATCATTTGAGACAATGCTTGGAACTTTGACTAGGACCAAAGAGAGTATTGGTCGAGCTACACGTGTGGCTATTGATTGTGCCAAAATTGGCCTCGGTCTCAAGGTAAGATCATATTATTTTATTGGATTTGCGATCTATGATCAATCTTATTATCTGATGAACAATACCTCGGTTACATGTCACTCACACTTGCAATCTAGTATCAACCTTATTATCTGATGAACAAGAAATTGTTTGGTTACATGTCGCTCCTCAATGACGATAGCTTTGATCTCTGCGCCATTTTTTTCTTGAATTATTTGTAGGTTGTGCACCACAGATAACAATTCATATTTAGCCTTTCATCTTCCATTTTACTCTGTTTATGCCAATACTTGTGTGAAAAGGTTCACTTTTGTCTTATTTTATTGGCGTGAATAAGAGAAATGAGAGCTGCTGCTTCTTTTCTGTTTACTTACCTGTGTTGCTAGTTCAGACTGAAGACTGATCAATCACTAGACTATTCTTATATTGAAAGAGATTTCTACTGCTATTTCCAGGGTCATACTCTAAAACATGTTAATGATGGTCAAGTTTTAGTGAATCATTCTGTGTTTTTAGTTGGAATAGTTTTGGTTACACTACTAAAAACCACGGTGTTTTGATTTATGTGTATCTAGTTGGAGTTTGTGAAGACCTGACTATAATAGCTCTTAGTTTCTGATACACAGGACCATGTGGAACCTAAGATCACCTAATCTGTCCTGGGTTTTTGCAATTTAGTTATTAAAAATAAGATCCCTTGAATCCCACAAGTTATAAAGCTCCTGTACTTTCTGCTCTGGATAACCTAACCAATCGACCTGCATATTTAGACTCAGAATTGGCACCTCAGAGTGATATTGAAAAATATTCTCTCTATAGAGATAACTTGAAACTCTGGACTATGTTTATTTCCTGATTGAGTATTTCTACTTTTTCATAGGTGGTTGAAGTTCTCACCCGTATTATGGATATGGAGTCCAGCTTTCATAAGAAGCTAGACTTGTTCTTACTAGTGGATTCTATTACTCAGTGTTCTCGAAACCTAAAAGGTAAGTTCTGTTTCAAATATTGTAAGAGTAGTTGTGACAGTAGACATATAAGCTGGCTGTAGACGAACAATCTGTAGCAGATTGTTCATTTTGATTGAATCTGATTTTCCAGGTAATGTTGCTGGTATATATCCTCCTGCTATTCAGTCAGTGCTTCCACGTATCTTAACAGCTGTTGCTCCTTCTGGAAATGCTGCACATGAAAACCGTAGACAATGCATCAAGGTTTATCCTTTGAATTTGAAATCAAATAGTTTCCTCTATGCTTTCATTCTGTTGCTTCTCTATTTGATTTACTTCTTACCACTATGTATCTTCTCAGGTTCTGAAGCTTTGGTCACAAAGAGGTGTCCTACCAGACTCAATAGTCCGTAATCACATGCGAGAACTCGATTCCCTCAACGGTTCTTCTTCCGTGGGTGCCTACACTCGGCGATCATCAAGAAATGAAAGATCGTTAGATGATCCTCTTAGAGAAATGGAGGGCATGTTTGTGGATGAATATGGAAGGTTTGACTTTATTTGTGATTCTTCTTCTATTCATCATATACCGAGGAAAAACTATCCACTAAACATTTCTACGTTCTCTGCAGCAATTCAAGCTTTCAACTTCCCGGATTTTGCATGCCACGCATGCTGAAGGATGAAGAAGAAGAAGGTGATGAGGGCAGTGATTCTGATGGAGGGAGTTTTGAGGCTGTTACTCCAGAACATAATTCACATGCTTTTGAAGAACATGAAAGAGTACCCATTATGGAAAAGCATAGGCATATCCTTGAAGATGTTGATGGTGAGCTCGAAATGGAGGATGTGGCTCCCCCATGTGAAGTCGAAATGAGCACATATTGTAGTTCTGCAGTTGTAAATACCGCAGAACATATGCATAAGCAGCTTGAACATAATTTTCCCTTGCATAATGGGCCCCCTTTGCCTTTACCTCAAGTTTTGCCTCCATCATCGCCACCTCTACCTTCATCTCCTCCCCCCCCACCTCCACCTTTGCCTCCTCCCTTTGCTAGGAACGAGCCTTATGGCAGTGGCATTGAGTCAAAGCTTTATACACAGACAGATGTAAGCTTCTGTCCTTTATTCTCTTTATCATTCTTTCTCTTTCATTTTTCGCTAAAAGAATTGGAACTCAGGATGGTAAATGTTTGTTTTTGGTTGATGTTACAGAAAATGCATGATAACTCTATTCAATTGGCTTCTGAGCAGTCGAATGGACCTGTATATGATCTAAGAATAATAAATGATTCAGTGCATTACCCTGCTTCTGAGTGCAATGATTATCAAATGCAGATTCCAGATTCCTCTGGACGCTCATTCAGTGGTTATTCTGCACAGCCCGTAAATAATGTTCAAGAAGGGGAACCTATGACCCTGCACAGTAAGGTTTACCCTTTAAGGCCACCTGATTCTGCACCATCAAATCACTTCTCTTATGGTTATGCAGACCAAAGCATGAAATCTCGGCGAGAGGCACCATCTTCTCCCTACTCCTCTAGATACCATTATGTGGATAACATGGACTTTGTAGAAAACATGGACAGAGAAAACTATTATAACAACCACGAAAGAATGAGATCTGGCCCATATGAATCCCGTGAGGGCTGGAGGTCTCCTCGCCCCTCTTATTATGGTATTGATTTTCATTTTTTTGTTTTGTTTTTTGGGTATTTTCGATTGTTAAAATTCTCATATTTTCTGGCATGCAGGTCCTCGGTATTCTGACAGAGGGAGGTCATCATTTGGACCCGGTCCTTACAGTGGGCCCCCATGTGAGCCTAGACGATTTTCTAACCATGGGTGGAGATATCCTTCCCGTGGATTTCACAATAGAAATCATATGTCCTATAGACCACCTTTTGACGGTCCAATTCCTGTATCAAACAGAGGTGCATTTTCTTCTTGCAGAAAACCTGTCAGATAAAATACTCTAATTTTAGTATCATGCCAGCTTTCATATGTTTTGCTGCTTAGATGTAACGGAGCAGTTTTGTCTTCTTATTTCAGGTCCCGGATATTGGCGCCCAATGTGAACAACTAGTTCGAACCAAGTTAAATGGTGCGATAACTTACTTGTTGAATTTTCATAGAAACCTCCCAGAAAATCTCTTCCTATCTTTCAACTTTCAACTAATTAGATACCCATGTTGGATGTTTTATCATATAGGTAGATCTTCTTGTCTACTTCCTTCGGTTTGTCCGGATCAAACCGGAAGTGCTAGCTTTTTCAGACATAATCACATAAAGATGCAAGGCACAGAAGAAAATCGGACAAATATGCCAGGATCTGTACATATGTAACATATTATCCTCTCATCTGCAAATGCAGGTTGAGCAGACCGGCAATCATTGTAGGGATGGTTGAGTACTGTAACTAACTCTAGGCCCTTATGCAAGTTCGTTTTACATTTTTTTTTTTACCCTTCAAATTAGAGCTGTGATATTTTTACCATTCCAGTTATAATTTATCTCTCTAAAAAAGATCTTCATAGGAATATTACCCTTGTATGTATGCATGCAAGTGGAGTTGCATATGTTTTAGGTTGGATATTTATTACTGGTCTCGCAAATTTACTAATCCTTCTTAATAATTTTCTTTCGTTAAGTCTTTTTCTTTTTCTAAGTGTCAAATGTGTTATATATTTGGTCAAGTTTTTCAGTTTCTTAATGCTTGAGGCAGGGAGGCTACAATTGGATTCAAGTGCACCTAATTAATTGATTAATTTAATTAGGGATTAATTTAGCTTTACCTTAATTGTGTCTGCAAGAGTTTGTGGGGTAATATTTCATCGTGTGAATTATTGAGAGTTACCCTTTATAATTTAAATGAGATTTTTTAGTTCATTTGATATTTTTTTTATTTGATATTTTCATTCTTAACTTTTTATTTCATTTTTTGAACAATAAAAAAAATTAATATTAAAAAATTGAATCTGATCCTATTTCTTAAAAGAAAAAAAAAAGCTTGATCGAAACGATCCATCATTTTTGTCAAAAATTGATCGAAACGATTTGATATCTTCGTGAAGTATCCAAATTGAATTGGCCATTTCTTTATGAGAAATTCGATCGGATCAATCTAATTCTTCACAAAAAAGAGATCCGATCGATTCAATTCTTCCTTGCGAAGAGTCCGATCTTATAAATCCCTTTTTTTCGGTTCATCTTTGTTGTGGAGTCTTTGTGTGAAAAAATCAGATCCATAGAATTGTTCTCTATGAAGGATTAAAATGATCTAATCAGGTTCTTCATGAAGAAATGACCGATTTGATTTGGATACCTAACAAAAAAATTAGATCGTTTTCATCAATTTCTCGCAAAAAAACAGATTGTTTCATTCAGTTTTTTTTCCCAAGAAATCAAATTGGGTTTTGATTTTTTCTAATATTAATTTTTTTAATTTCCCAAAAATGAAAAATTAAAAGTTCGATTATAAAATAAATAATAAAATATTAAGGATTAAAGATTAGGAGAAAAATAGAAATAATGAAAGATTAAGGATTAAAAAAATAATCAAATAGACAAAAAAATCTCATTTGAACTATACATAGAGTAAAAAGCTAAAAGAAGACTACACAATGATGAATTTATACAAATTTCACTATACATAAACTAAAATATAAATTTACCCTAAATATAATAGTTAAATTTAAAAAAAAACAAATATTATAATTAATTAGTATTAATTGATATTAAATTACTGATTTCAATTTTTATATATATTAAGCAGGTGATTGATTCGATTTCTTAATTAAAATGAGAATGAAAATAAGAATAAGAATAAAAGGAAATAGATTAAAAAATATATATTTAATTCAATTTAAGAAATATATGTTTTAAAAAGAACGATTGATTCTTTATTTTAAGGTTTGAGAAATCAAATCAAAATATTTTCTATTTTAAATGGAAACGAACTTAATAAAAAAATGATATTGATTTTAATTCAATTCATAAAAAAACAAAAAAACAAATCACCCCTTAATGTCTAATTTAAGCTAATAAGAAGGATAAATATAAAATTTGACATCAAATTTTACACTGACATAATAGAAAATTACAGAATTAAGTATCTTATCTTATCATATGACAAAATTATATGTCTAGATATTTAAGCATAATTTTTATTATATTATATTAATTTTATATATAATATCATCGTTCACCATAAACTCAATCCATCCCAAAATTCTCAACAAAATGAACATGAATTTTTTTTTTTAATAACCGAAGCTTATATTAACAATAAAAACGATAATGATCGAACAATAAACAGACAATCTCAGTTTCATTTTATGTTTGTTTATGTTCTTACGCTGCCTAATGCATCCATTTTAAGGTTGTCTTTACCATTTACCAAACAATTAACCTTAATGAAAAACAAGAGTGGATCTTTGAATAACGTTTAAAAAACAAAAAAAAAAATTAATAATAATAATCTCTTTCTTTTCTTATTCATCATAAGATGCTGGCGCAGAATTTATGAAATACTAAAAAAAGAAGGTGGGTTGCCTTCCACTAAAATTAAATTTTGAAGTAGTTGAAGGAAATTTTTTTTTTTTTTTTTTTTTTTTTAATGTATGGGCATTGGACGGTATGAGATTGAAAATCCCTCCTTGAATTAAGCAAGTCCTTCCTCTCTGTCCAACCGACGATTCCAGATAGCGCACTCGGCCATATACCCCTCTGGTTCCTACTCTTATTAATATTCGAGGAAGAAAGTTAAAGGACCGAGTATATTCAAGGAAGGAAGAAGAAGCAGGAGGAAAAGAATGGGTGCTTCTCCATCAGTGCCCGAGAAATCGATTCATGAATTCACTGTCAAGGTAAGAAGAAAGAAAGGGAAAAGAAAAAAAAAAAACCCTTTTGTTCAACTGAGTGATTCTGTCATATTCATCTTTGTTTTCTTTAATTTCTGGATGCTTTTTGGGAAGATATATATGTTAAAGGAGAGATTGAACATAATATGCAGGATAGTAGAGGTAAAGATGTGGACCTAAGCATCTACAAAGGGAAGCTCCTTCTTGTGGTTAACGTTGCTTCCAAATGGTTTTCATCTTTTTCTGTCTTTTTATTTATTTTTCAATATTCGGTTAATTTAAATTTTGGGTGTGCGATTATGTTGATAAATTGAATCATTTCTCAATTCCGTTTTTTTTTTTTCACTGAAACAGTGGGTTTACAGATTCGAATTACACCCAGTTGACTGAGCTATACGAGAAATACAAGGACAAAGGTTCTTCTCTTTTTCCCCTCCTCTGTTTTTCTCCCATTCTTAGGTCTTGGCAGAGATGAGTTTTGTATCACTACTTTTGCTTGGTTTTACTGCTTTTTTTCCTGGAGTAAAGAAAACCCCATGAAGAGTTCTGTTAACTGTTATGTATCGGATTGTTTTTTCTCTGCATTCTGTTAACTTGCCATGTAACTTACTTATTATGGCTATGATGAAAAAGGTTTTGAGAAGAATTTTTACCTATCATGTCTAAAGGAGAGACGTTTTTGGCAATTTCAGGATTTGAAATCTTGGCATTTCCATGCAATCAGTTTTTGAAGCAAGAGCCAGGTTCAAGCGAGCAGGCAGAAGAATTTGCTTGTACAAGATACAAGGCTGAGTATCCCATTTTTCAAAAGGTAATTATTGAACATATCTAACTCATCATCACGAAACAATGTGAACCCACGTATTGATTCTTACTATGTTTCGTTTTGTGATCTTATTTGAATATTACAAGTCGTATGAACAAATATGATGTTTTTTTTTTCTTTTCGGTATAAATGTTTTTTGTCACCGCATAGGTATTCATTTGGGAAAATATTTTAGTATTGAGAAATTCCTTGATGCTTGCAATGAAGGGGCTTGTTGTGAGTTTTCCACTTGTCATGGTTCAGTTTCGGTGAACTATAAATGCAAGCCTTACGCATCAGTCTTTACCCTTAACAGGATGGGGTTGGTATAGTTCAAAAGAAAGTTGGTTTAGCAACTCTGTACCTCTCTTTCAAATATCTCTTTCCCGCATCTTGGATGCTTTATTATAATGCATCTTGTGTGGATATGGAATGCAACAGAAATTTGGGCTCTTCTAGTTAAATGGGGAAGCTTAGGTTTCTAGACTCGGAAAAGAGAGTTATTCTAGCCGTAGATTTTAGGATTAGCCTCGAATAAGAATTTCAATTTGGGCTCGCTTTATTAAATGCCAGTTTAGGCCAAAATCCTGTTTGGACCCATAAAATTTACTAAAACACCTAACATATGTACTTCAATTCATTTCTTCAATTGATAACCTTGTGAAGTTGTGAAGAAGAGTTGCTCATCGATCTAAGTAATTTTTGCTTGTGCATATGGTTTAGATATATAATTCTATAGCACACATCCAAGAAGAATATGAAACATCTGGGCTCCTTTTCCCCTATGCCCAATGCTTTTCTTTTCCTTTCAGAGGTCTTGAAAAGCGATGGGTGGGTGTTTGTGCACGGTTATAGATCTTATTCTATCATCAAAGATTAGTTTAGGGACGGGCATGATATTTTTTCTCAACAACTTTAGTATTTAGATTTCTTCAATTGATGACGAGTTCAACAAAATTTACAATCTCACAACAGAACCTATATAATTTCTTTTCCTCAAAAATTTATTGGAATTGTTCAAATTCTTGGAGTTTGATTTTTGTGTTCAGGTTCGTTGCAATGGGCCAACTGCAGCACCTGTCTATAAGTTCCTTAAAGCTAGTAAATCCGGATTTCTGGGGTCCGGAATAAAGTGGAACTTTACGAAATTCTTAGTTGATAAGGAAGGGAATGTGATTGAACGGTTCGGTACAACCACCACTCCTTTGGCAATTGAGGTATTCTTTGGAAACTACCCATCTTTTTGCTCGTCGATGAAGATTCTCGACTCATGTTATCTTCGTTGCGTCTTTTTCATCACGTATGTCATTTGCTCTCTTTGTTGTAGCCTGATATCAAGAAAGCATTGGGAGAGACAACCAACGATTCAACATAAGTTAATGAGATTAGGGTCTGATTACTCGGTAAAGTACATAGGATGTGTTAATTTGATTGAAGACTAGACTTATTTCTTCTCTTTTGCTGTTGTTGAGTTTTTAATTTTTGAGTATGTTTTCTGAAAAGAGTAGTGACATTTACTTGGTCAGAAGGTTGTTGTGTTGTTTGGGAGTTTGTCAATGAATTTGCAATGTTTGGTTGACAGAGAACATTGTGCTGGCTTTGCACTTTATTATTTGCAAGTTAAAGAAATGTTGACTTGGCATCACTAATCAACATGCAATGTCAAACAAAAAAAAAAAAAAAAAAATGAAATCTCTTAAAATTTACAATTATACCTCCTTTATTTGACTTCTTAGACCCTAAAATTTTGTTATAATTTAATTTCCGCCCATCTTCAACCACTCAAATCCGGCCACCACAACAACCGCCTCCACTAAAACTCAATATATTGGAACTACACTCATATTAAATCGGCTAAGTTACCGAGCATTCTAATAGTTCGAACTGTCGGGAAATAAGCCGTAAAAAAATATAAATGAAATATCAATATTACTAACAACCCCTCACATGCAAATTAATCAAATCACGATTTGCCGTATTGCATCCATCTAATAATGACAAAATTGCTGTACTCATCCAAATATTTTATGAGCCTCAGAGAGCAACCACTCACTAGCAAAAATCTCCAGACAAGCCAGATTCTTTTCTTTAACAATTCATTCAAAGCTTCATTCATATTTCTGACATTCTTCTGTTCTGATACGAACCATGTTGTCCTCCAACATGATACATGTGGTACAGTCCCACCACCCATCCCATAACGCAGATATTTTTAAACTATCAAATTATTATTTCAGTCTCTACATTTCAGCTAAACTCAAAAATTACCCCCCTATGGTAATAATTAAGTCGATTTTGGTCCTCAATTTAGCGTTTAGAGGCAAAATTGACTATAAAATATAATTTAAATCTCATGTATCTTAAATTAAACATGTGAGAAAAATATTCGTTTTGCTTTTGTTGCTTTAGAGCCTCTTATCATCTTTGTTTTCCAATTTCCAGCAATGAGATGATCTCATACATGACAGCACAATGTAAAGTGGGCCCTATTAATATCTAAAATGGGCCGGGCCCCCATTAAGCAGAATCTTGAGAAGGGTCGCCCCAATTTGTCCACCCTTCCTCTAGAAAACTAAAGAAAGGGCTCAGAAGAAAAGAGGGGGGGGGGGGGCTGTGGCTACTGTGGGACCTGAAGAAGTGTGGGTTGCCCAGAAGATGTGAAAGCTGGAATGGACACAATTGAATATAATAAAAGTTGGGATGTTTAAATGTCATTTTTGTAACTGTTTTGTCACTGTCGGCAATGATAAGTCGCCGACATGTCGGAACTCAGTACGACAATAAGTTACGATTGTACTCGATCCGATAACGTGGCCGTCACTAGGACTACGTATTCTAAAGTTGCCTGTCTAAGAAGGTGGAGGCCCTTTGCTGATGAACACATCATATCATTATTTATTAATTTATTATTTAAATATTAATTATAAATAACTATTTCCCTTTAATCTAAATTTTGTATAGTTCCTTTATTCATATATTATATTGTGGGAGACTTGGGGGTCAAGTCTGTGGGTGGGACTCAACCCAAGCTTGTTCTTTCGTTTCCCTTTTTTTCTTTCTTTTTGGGCAAAGAGACAATTGCATGTTTACCATTCAATTTATTTGATTTCCTTCAAACTTGAAGGGTAAAACGGAAAATAATTAATTGCACACTCAATATATAACAAAAATTTTAGATTCGGATTCGATCGGATGGATTCAGACTTGCAATTAAGATTGAATAAAAAGTACCATAAGTTTTTCGTTTTCTTCATTATGTTTTGGAGCTCTTCATTGACATGTCTAAAATTTTGAGATTGAATAGCTTAGACCACTTTGATATCCTAATTTATAAACAAAAGGTTAAACTTAAATTGGATCTACCATTATTTAGAAGCCGTAAGAAGCGCCGAGAGTCGCAGGGGTGTGGCGCCAACCCTTACGGCCCCTTCCCTCCGCGGCTCCACCCCAGAAGCCGTTGTCTCAATGAAACACTACAACACAGAATGATTCTCTAATTCTATGTTGAACATGTGATAAAAGATATAAATATCCTTATTTTAGTTTCAAAGGAAGTAGAAAGAATGTTCTTATTGGAAATATCTATTACTAAAAAGAAAAAAAGAAAAAGAAAAAGGTAATCAAATACTTTAATCATTTAGATCAATTTTTATCATCAAATATTGATATAACTTTAATCATAGCCTAATATACATACTTCAAAACTAATATATAAATTTACAAATTATAACTAATCAAAAGTTAATAATTATGCATAAAATCTTGTATTAAATCATCAATTATTTCAAAGTTAAAAACTATATATTAAGAAAATGACTAAACATCATATGTTAAAATCTACATCAAAATAATTATTTATTTTACATCGATCTATAAAATAAGACAAAATCAAAACTTAATTTGAACTTCAAAGTTTCTCATAAACATACAATAGAAGAAGTAACAAATACTTTATCTAAACTCGTAAAATATTCTCAATTTCACATACAAAACATAGTCTATTCTTACTTTATGTTTGAATTTTTATGTAAAAGATAGATAGAGATCAACAAAAAATCAAAGTTTCTCATAATCATAGATCAATAAATCAAAACAAATTTCGCTTTTGTTTTCAAAAAAGTGGCCATGCATTCATGATCACATAAAATAATAAGCTTAGATATATAATTATTTATAGTCAATGTTATTCATAATCATGCAAGCATAAACGGGAATGGAGGGTTGATCTGGATTTGCACTTCCACTGGCCGGTAGATTCAATAATTAATGGAAATTGCTGATCCTAAATCTCATGTTAGCCCCAAACCTGCAAAAAATGCATGAAGCATATGGCAGGTATATATTAAGGGGAGACAAAGGATGGTCCTCTCTAGGCAAGAAGTTGATGAGAAGTCCTTTTCAGGAGGGTTACGCTATTGTGGGGGACAAGGTCCATTGCCCAATAGGTCACTTCATGGCATCTATCTTTAGACAGTGGGCCCTGCCAATACTCCCATCTGGCCCTACAAATAAGGGCCCTACCTACATTATCCACCACCACAAGATTGCCTTCTCGCATATCTTCCTTTCACCCTATAAAAAGCCACCAAGTTTCAGCTACGTAACTCAAACCATTATTAACCCACATAATTTTTTTCTTAGTAGCTAAATTTTTCTTAAGAGAATTGTCAGAAAACATATATAAATGGGAAGTTCTAGGGTAATTAAGTCATGGCAGCATAGCGTTTCTAAGCACATAAGAAAGCAAAGAGCAAGGATTTATATAGTGTGGAGATGTGCAGTGATTCTCATTTTCTGGAATGAAGAAAGTCATAGATCAGATGACAAGTTTTCAACCAGAGAAGTCTTCTTGTAATGAAAGGAATTAGTCTACATGAAGTAGAGTAGGTGGAAGGTTTTTTTTTTTTTTTTTTTTCCTTCTTCTTCTTCTCTAATGGAGATGCTGATGAGCAGTGACTAGGTGTACAATTTGATCTCAAAACAGTCACGTATTTTTCATCAAGTTTGAAGATGAAAAATGGGAAAACATATTATATATTAGTTCACGGTTCACGACTTGTTTTGTTTTTTATTAGATTTACTAATAGTAGTTCTTCTTCTTGCCCTAATCTTTCTCTCCAGTTCTTCTTCGTGCCCTAATACGAGGTTAAAATTGAAGCAAAACATTAACTAAGTTCATAATAAATATGGTCTAAAAAGCATGATATAAACTCTAGAGTTAATTTACCAAAAATGCGCACATTAGCAACACGTTATTAGTGGCAATGCAAAATCGTGCCGCTAATGTATCAAATATGGAAGTACTCAAACTGATTGCCGTTAAATTTCATAGATATATTTCGTAATTATCAAAATACTATTAATATGTCACGAATTTTGTGACAGATAAATTTATGCCGCTAATTTCTTCGACCAAAAGTTTTCAGATTTGAGATAATAGAAACTTGACAGAAAGTGAGGATAAATAATCATAGAAGCTCTTTCAAGCTCTCTTTCACTTTTTCAGGTCCTAGCATTATCTGACTCCAAAGATGAACTGTCTACTCTTCTTTCTATTATGGGGGAAAAGAATCTTTTCGGGACTGAGTATTTATTAATGTTTTGGATTTTGATTCTACTGTAAATGCTTATGCATGCTGTCTGATTTGTGTCCTGATTTCTGCTTCAAAATTTTTCTGTTTGGTTACAAGCCTGAGAAGACTTCAGGAACAATGAAAGAACAACTTGAAGCTATAACATCGGCTCTTGAACAGTTGTTGAAAAAGAGAGAGGAGAGAGTAAAGGAGTTTTATGATGTGCAGTTGCAAGGATAAGTGGAGGGATTGTTGGAAATTTGAACCTCAATATACTCTAGCCATTGATGAAGTGGATCTACCTCTAAGAAAGCTGGATGAAGTGGCTTGGTCTATCTCTGAAAAAGCGGATCTATCGCAGAGACAAGCTCTCGTGTGTGATTCCACAAACTGATGCAGTAGCTTTGTCGAAGTAAAAATGCGTGTTTTTTTTTGGGGTGGGGGGGACTGTAGGAAGTATGACACGATTTCATGATTTCTTGGGCTTATGTATACAGTTGGAGAGATGGCGGTGTACGATTGTTTTGTTCTGGAATTTTTTTTAATAATTAATATGGGAGATTGGGTGTTCATTTTATTGGATGCGATTCGTTAATTGAAAGATATTGTAAAATTGATGTGTATTTTGTATTAACCTTAATCATGTAGGTACATTGACTCTATTATATATAGAGATTAATAATAGGGTTTGAGTAATACATATGATAATAAATAGTAAATTATAGAAATATCATTTCATCCTCTTTCAAACGAAATTAGGGATAAAATAGTGAGTTTGGATCAAACAGATTGAAATCTTATACGGGATAGACTTTTAGTGGGGCCATCGGCTATTTGCTCAATAATAGAAAGATAACGAACATCAAGAAAACATTTGGATATAAGATCGTGCACAAAGTGGACGTCAATTTCAATATTCTTGGTACGAGTGTGAAAGACAAGATTCACAGCGAGATAGGTGGCACTCACATTGTCACGCCATAGCATTGGAGAAGTTGCAATGGGAGCATGGAGCTCGACCAGGAGAAAAGTGAGCCATCAAAGTTCAGCGACCATTAGAGCAATGGCATGGTAGAGCATGCTATGGTCGGTTGTTTCTTGGAGACCTAGCCAACAGGATTACTACTAAGAAATATACAAAACCCAATGGTAGACTTTCTGTCATCCGGACAACCAGCCTAATCGGCATCCGAGAAAACCTTTAAGATTAGAAGACGAGATTTGGTGATGTACCATGAGAAGCAGTGCCTTTGAGATAACGAAGGATGCATTTGACCGTTGTCCAATGATTTTCAGTTGGACAATAAAGGAACTAAGCAACCTTGTTAATAGAGAATTGAATATCAGGCCAAGTAATGGTAGCATATTGGAGAGCTCCAACGAAACTATAATATAGAGACAGATCAGTAAGAGGATCACCTGAGAACTTTGAGAGCTGTTGTCTGGTAATGGCAGGTGTGGGTAGCGGTTTTTGCATTAGATAAACTCGTACGATTTAGTAGATCAAATATATACCCAGATTGAGTTAAGAGTAAGCCAGCAGATGTGGGTATGGCTTCAATGTCGAGGAAGTACCGCAATGGACCCAGGTCCTTAAGATGAAATGAATGATGCAGATCTGCAGTAAGAGTGGTTGTGACCAAATTGCTATTGCTAGTCAAGAGTATATCATCCACATAAATGAGAATATAACAAATTTCAGTACCTTATTTATGAACCACAGAAGCTGAGTTCAAGAATTCGTGTAGTAAACCGGTGGAACCATGCGCGAGGGGCTTGCTTCAGACCATAAGAGATTTCCAAAGACGACACACCCTATGTGGAAATTTTGGATCAACGAAGCCAGAAGGTTGAGGCATATATACCTCCTATGTGAGATTACTATGTAAGAAAGCATTATCGACATCAATTTCTCGAACGGACCAACAAGCAAATATGGCAATGGAAAGCACGGTCCGAACAATAGTGGGCTTAATTAATGGACTAAAAGTATTCGAATAATATATACCTGCAGATTGATGGTAACCTTTCGCAACTAGACAAGCTTTATAGCGAAGAATGGAACCATCGAGATTGCGCTTAATCCGGAAAACTCATTTGCACCTAACAAGATTGGCCAACGGTGGCAGATCAGTGAGGACCCAAGTGGCATTAGAGATAAGGGCGCGAATTTGCAATGGAAAAGGTGGACGGTTCATGATCAGGTAGAGAGGTAGAGGAGACAAAAGTGATGTGATCGAGATAAGACTTTGGGCAGAGAGAGTGGGTTTGATTTCTGATAATCATGGGATGAATATGAGTAGAAAGAGCAAGGGGTAGAGAGAGATCGGTTAACTACATAAGGAAGGGAAGAAGAGGTAGGAGAGATGTATGATACGAGCAAAGGAGAGAGAGTGATAGAAGAGGAGGTAGGAACCGAGGAGTGGGACTTCTGAGATTGTGAGTGAGTTGTAGGGGAGAAAGAGGAGGGAGTACATGGGCTGGTGGAAGAATGGGGGGGGGGGGGGGTGAGGTGGGCTATTATGGGAAAGAGGGAATGGTATTGGATATGGGTTGAAGAGGGAGAGGATCGATTGGAGTAAGAGTGGACTGGTGAAGTGGGCTCGGTAAGGAGAGTGGTGGGTAAGGGATTGGGCTTGAGCGTGAGTAGAGGTGGGGGGCAGGGGCTGGGAAGGAAAAGAGTAGGGTGGGGTAGTAGAGATTGGGCCAAAAGGGATAGGAACAGATCGAAATTGCGCAGGAGATGGAATATGGGAGCAGGGTACAATGGGGTTGGATGAAGAAGACAAATGAGATTGTGGGAAGGACGACTCATCGAAGTGGACATGACGGGAAATGTAGAGCTTGAAAGTGACTAGATCAATGCATTTGAAACCTTTGTGATTAGGTGAGTAGTCAATGAAGACACACAAAATCGACTTAGGACTTAATTTTTCAAGATGAGTGGAACCTTAGAAAGGAAAACATTTACAACCGAATACCCGAAAGAGTGAGTAATCCGGTTTTTGATTGTAAAGAACTTCAAATGGTGATTTGGACAAGAGAATAGGAGTGGGAGGCGATTAATGATGTAAGAGGCGGTAGAAAATGCATCAAACCATAATGATTTTGGGGCTTGAGATGCAAGAAACAATTGCCATTTTGGATAGGTGACGGTTTTTGCATTCGGCAACACCATTTTGTCGATGAGTGTAAGGGCATAAGATATGGTAGGTGATGCCGAAAGAGTTGAGAAATGATTGAAGTGGCCCTTTGGTAAGTTCAAGAGCAACATCACTTTAAAAAATCTTGATGGAGATAGAGAAATAGTTTTCAACATGGGATTTAAAGTGTTGAAAGCAAGAGAGAGCATCCGATTTATTTTTGAGTGGATATAGCCATATGAAGCGACTATAATTATCAATAAATGTGATGAAATAACGGAACAGAATATGATAAAATCGGGGAAGGACTCCAAATGTCACAATAAATCAAAAATAAAGGAGAAGTACTACGAGTAGAGCAAAGTGGAAAAGGCAAACGACTACTTTTTGTTTGTTGACAACTATCACAAAGTGTGTTTACACAAAGAAAATCCGAAAAAAAATACAAAACAGAAGAATGAATTTGACAAAAAATTGATGAAGACAGGTGACTGAGATGACGATACCAGAGGGAAGTAGGAAGACGAGACGAGACATGAGCAACATGAGTGGTGGGAAGTAGAGATATATTTCCAAGTGCAGGAGCATGCAAGAGATGGACTTTAGACTTGAGATCCTTCACAACAAAAGTAGAGGGTGAGAATTCAACAAGACAAGAGTTGTCACGAGTGAGCTAATCAATGGAAAGTAAATTTCGTGTAAGACCGGGAACAAGAAGAGCATTATTGAGATATAGAGGGTAGAAAGAGGTGATTAAAGTGGTAGAACCAATATGTGTGATAGGAAGAGAATTACCATTTCTGATGATGACGTTATCCAATCTAGTGTAGGGCTGAGATGACTGAAGAATACTCGGGTCCGACATCATGTGTGAGGGGGCCACACTATCTGGCAACCAATCAGAGATAACCGAGGGTGCAGAAGAAGAGAAATCCAGACTAAAGTAATGAGCTTCAGAGAGATAGACTTATGGAGATAGGCTTGAGGGAGATGGAGTTGAGCTTGGCTAAGAGTAGAAGCTTAGTGCGTGTTGGCCTAATAATAAGTATCGGCCCAAGTGTAGATGCAGATCAGTAGGTGGATAGGGGAGTGAATCGGCAAGATGACCCAGTAGCCCATATTGACCCGTAAATGGTGAAACTGGAGAAGCGGGAAAAGAGGAGCCCACGATTTGTTGTGCGAAGGGCCAATGAGAGGCGATCTGCTGTGAGATATGCGCCGTTAGAGGGGCGTGTGATGGTTGAGAGAAAGGAGATGCACCGCCGTCGTTATGAGATTTAAAGTAGCGGTAACAACAACGTGCGGCAAGGTGGCCCCGTTGTTTGCATATCTGACAGAGGTCAGAGAAAGATGAAAACCAAGTGCCACTATGGCTTCCACCACGACTGCGAGCTCCGCCGTAAGTAAATCCAGAACAACCACCACCTTTGTTTTGAGATTGAGATGAAGGCTGATTTAAGAAGGAGAACATGGCCATGGAGTGGGTGAGATCAGATTGAGTCTGGAGGCAATGTTGGCATAGTCTCTAATCATGAACGAGAAGTTTCGATCGAAGCTCGGAAAATGATGGAGAGAGTGACCGGTTTCCATAGTGGTGATGAATTGGTGATAATTAGGTAGTAATCCATTCAAAATATGTGAAACAAGGTCAGAATCAGAGACTAGATCACTAATGGTAGCAAAAGAGTTGGTGATTTTCTTCACATCAATAAGATAATCAGAAACTGAAAGATTACCTTGTTCGACAGTTTGTAATTGGAATTTGAGGAGGGATTTCTTGGCCATACATTGATTCATGTATTTTTTGACCAAGGTGAGCCACAGTATTCGTGACATAGAGCAACCGAGTGCAAGGTGAGCAATCGTAGGCAAGAGTGTAGCATTATTTACAGAGCAAACTAACCGATCTAGTTTCCTCAATGTTACGTGAATAGTTATAGGTTGTGTATGGTCGATGAGCAGCGGTTGGGATATGGTTCCATCAACGTAAGGGATAAGATCCATGGGATGAGAATTGACTCCATTTGAGGTTAGATAGTTTGTGTCATCGAAATGAGTTGAGATAAAATTCGTGATGTGATGAATTAGTAGGGGAGTCATGGGGTTGATTTCACTATTATTCAAAGTGGATGTGATTGGAGGTGTAATAGTTGCGTTGATTCCTATAGTGCCATTGTTATTTTCAAAATTATAAGAAGACATGATGTGAAAGGCGTTAGCCTTGAGTGATACTCTGATACCATCAAAGATATTTTAAGATTGATGTGTATTTTGTATTAACTTTAATCATATATGTACATTAAGTCTCTTATATATAGAGAGATTAGTAATAAAGTTTGAGTAATAGAGATGATAATAAATAGTAAATTATAGAAGTATCCTTTCATTAATTGATACGGCAAATCTCTTTGGATCGTTACGTTAGCAAACCGTTTAAGTTTTAATGGAAAACTTGATAAAGATGAGCTTTTCATACATTCTAAAATGCAAGGAGCCTCAGAGCTCTCTTATCAAAATGCAGATAAATGCAGGGGTTTTAAGTTTTTAACTCTTAAATTTATATGAGAAAAGAACCAATAAGACTCGTAAATTTTGAAAACTTAATGTAATGTATAAATCTGTTATGTTATTACAATATTATAACTAGACTTAGAAAGTCTACTATATAATATAAATTATATTATATTTCATATATATTTAAAATTAGATCAGGGATAAATTTTTGGGTTAACCGTAGACACATGGTTATGATCGACAAATCTATTTCAATCATATGTATCAGTTTCATATTTTCATATCTAATATTACCATAATTTGTGTGTGATTAAAATCAATCAGATCTACCTCAGAAATTCTTTAAAAGTTGTTCCAGGCTTGAACTCAGTAATCAGTCACGAGATAATATAATGAGAATACGATCCACAACTGATTTACCTATTTCGTAAGGTACTTTTTCTTTTTTTAACGAATGGTATAAACTCAAAATTGAGATGAATTAGAAGTACGGACAGAATTGCGAGGTGAATTGAATTCAGACAGACTACAAGTTGTAGTAAAGTAGAAATAGAATTTGAACCCAAACATGTAGTCTCAAGACCACAGGATGATCTCCATATCACTTGCCGTTTCTGATCTTATAGACTATATATGCTGTACAAGATGACATGATATCTGGAAAGAGGCAATCAGTTTTTCCTAACAATTCATAGTGACCCGCAATATATAGATATTGTATACAGCTGCTAGCTCAGCCATCTAGTTCTGCATCTTTCTCGAATACATCCCAACCTTCATCCGAAAGTGCCCTCCGACTATCCCTTTTTTGTTCTTCTTCTTGAACTTTCCAAGCAGATGATGACACGTCTGCCGTGCCCTTTATTGACAAGCTGGAAGAAGCCAAAATGCAGCTAGTCTGGCTCGAGGAGAGAGATTTGCTTAGTGGGATCCGCTCCTCCAATTTCTCTTTCAGCAGCCTCACATCTTGAAAGATAACTGAGATTTCTCCACTGTAAATGTTCCAGAATGGAAGCAAACACGTGCGCACAGTAGTAAGGTTACAAAACGAAAGAGAAAGCCACAAGGATGAATTGAGAGGTTATTTGACGGGGCAGAAGAATCCAAGACATTCAAACCTTTTCCATATGCAATAATCAAGTTTGGAAAAGAAGAATAGCTTTGGAGAAAACAAGTATGCCAAAGATTAAAGCTTCATTTGGGAATACTTACTTTTTGTCCAGTTTAGACCTATTTGGACCCAAAATATCCAATTTAGAAATGGAGCTAAAACGTATTATTGTAAACGTGAGGTTTAACGCGTCTCCTCAAATGAAGCCTAAATCTATTACTTTGCCCTTCTAAATAGTTTCTATATACATATCATGCCTAACTCGAAAAAGCGGTAAACCAAAATTGACTTTCACCGAACACTGAGCAGCAAAAGTAGTGAAGTAGCACTTTTTCTGGTATGATGCTTTTGGAGAGAGAGAGAGAGAGAGGGAGGGAGGAGTAGATAAGGGTTAAAACTCACTGTAAAATATCAACTACATGGCCACGGTCCACTAGGAAATCTCGCAACTGCAATGGAGCAAAGAACATGATCAGATATTAGGATTCTTCCCCAAATGAAAAGTTTTGTAGAAGAGTTGCAAAGACTTGATACCTTGGAATTCTCCTCTTCCTCCTGTTTTAGTATCTTAGATTCCTGGACTATCTTCTCCATTAAAGCTTCTTGTTCAGTAAGAGCAATTTGTGCATATTTTTCCTTTTCTATTTTTTCTTCCTCTGCTGTTTTCGTTAGCTCTTCTGCAGCAGATAACCGTTCTTCAAGAATTTGATGCATCTGAAGAGAAAACCAAATACAAGAAATCATTGATGGAAAAAGAAAAAATAGAAGACAGCATAATGTGCTTCAAGCCTCTCCCAAGCTGACCAGAAAAAAAAAATTTGTTGCATAATTTGATAAATGATATTGGTCATGTTATCGATCATCTTAGGCAATAATACCTGAGAAAGCACCGATAAATAGCAGCAATATAGATGAATATATAAAAAAGCATTCATGCGAGCAACCATTAAAAAAAAGAAGAAAAGCCTCGTGAGGGAAGTGAATAGGATTTAGAAGAAGGCAAAGTAATTTGCTATATGACAAAGAGGCAGTCAGATACCTCATCAAGAATTGAAAGTGATTTATCCCTTTCATCTGCCAAGCTTAGCAAACGAGATTGAAGTTCTCCTAGTTCAGTAGCCAAAATTGCCTTCTCTCCATAGACTTCCCCTGCATGCTTTAGAAGTACAAAAACAGGCTCAGCTTTTGAAACATAATCTGTAATGATATATCCAACATCCTTCATGAGAATCTCTACTACCATGCCATTCGCTTCATTCTCACATGCCAACATTTGTTTCAGTTCTTCAACCTTGGCCAGAATTTCTTTTCCTCCCTCTGCAGCCCCCTCTTCAGCTTCTTTCACAGATTTTTCCTTGAGTTCCACTTCTCTCATCATATTGATAACTGATTCTGTAGCCGAAAACAACATTTTCTGCACCATTGTTGTGTTATCAGAAACATTACTAATAGTTCAAACAAATCATAAAAGTGTGTGTTAGTCCTTGTAACATGGTTACAAACATGTTATATCATATCAATAGCTATTCCTAAGCGCATAAAATGGCAACTGAAATCAGTTTTAGCCTGAATTCTAAAATTCCAACTTAATAGCTAAGAGATAGAGAGTAGAAATCTAGACTCAAATACCTTGTTATTTTTAGCTTCCTCAATGATCTCTTCAAGATCATCAACTCTACATAGCTGGTCAGAGCGAGTAGCTATGCTATTCATGGTCAACTCATATTCAATGCCCGTCATTTCATCAATACTGCTTGGATTTAAAGAACTACTTCCACATAATTTCTGACTATCAAATTTGGGAACATATGGTATTTGAAGAAATGGAGGAATTAGCTCTGCATCAAAATCTTCCATCTCCAGCAAGGTGTCATCCAACCATGGTTCCACATCATTGCATCTTTGACGAGGAATTGTATTAAAATCATTTGAGCTTCCATCAACTTCAGTTCCTGGATTAAGTTTCAGTCTCATCACAGGGGTTGTCTGCTGCTCAGCCCCCACTTCGAATTCTAGTGAAATAGGCTCAATGTTCTCACTAGTCACAACTAGTTGTTCATAGTCATCATTTCCTTCATCTGCATGTGTCAAAGAATATGACTTGATGGGGCCCACATTATCCAATCCAGGTTCGGTACTGCTTTCTTGAGTTGTCGAACTATCAGCATTGACACAAGGTTCAGCATTAGCATGGTTTGAGTTTGAAAGCACATCACGATTCCGTTCCTCATCTAGATATGTTGTATTAGCAGGAAAGGAACCATTATTGGTAGTAATATTTTTGGAACCTTCAGTATCAACAGATACCGATCCTGAAGGGCCCACTTCATGCCTTGTAGAATCCCTTTCCTTCTCATGTTCAACTGAATGTTTTTCATAAACTCATAAAAACGCTACTCATTTGAATCAACAAATAAGAAATTTGAGAGCATAGGATAAGGTTACATATGGAATCAAGCAAACTGAATACTATTGAAAAGGTATCCAATGAGAAGATCAAATACCTCTATCAGATGGACCTTCAGAGTCTCCGGACATAAAAGGTATAATAACCGTAAGAATCTCAGTCACAGCTGCACTGGGATCATTTGAATTTTCTATGGCCACAGCCTTTAGAATACGTTCATCAACCTGATCAAAAGAGATGATATGTTTATTATTGTGCATTCTCCTTTTTCTATATTTTTCATTTATCAGGATTATAATTCCTTATGCTGGGTATATAGAAGGGTTTTTATAAGCAGGCTAGCTATCTATACTCAAACCGGAACTTAACGTAAGTAAATCAATAAACTTTATGCAAGAACTTGTTTTCTACTCTGGATGGATTCAGCTAATAGACCCTAATTACAATTACTCCCGGCTGTGTTAATCACCAAAATTAAGGAGGAAAGATAAAAATAAATAAAAATAAAAACATATTTCCCCCTCCTTCTCCCCTAAACCAAACAGCATAGCAAGAAGAAATTTCTTGTAAAGATCAGAACGATTACCTGTGGGAATATTTCCATAAGAATTTCGTAAACTTCCATGGAATCCGTTTTGAGCTGTTACAGACCTGCACGAAACGTATAAATCACCCCATATTTCCACAAACAGAAACCTATCCAAACCCAAAAATAAAAGACCCCGTATATAGACTAAATTTCCCACGATTGATCGAGATGATAAAAGGAAAAACACAGCTCACCTATGTTTTCCTTTCCTTTACTTTCCGTCTTTTCCCCTTTCTCAGCAGCCAAACAAAGAGGATAAATAAGACAGAAAAAGGCCACGTGGACAGACTTTTATCAACTAGGTGCAACTGTGTTGGTGGTTAGAATTTAGATTCCCATCACCCTCTCCGACTCTATTTTAAATGGTTTTTATAATGTGATTTGAAAGTCTCTGTTTTCACTTAGGTAAATTCTGATAATCATAAAGACTCCTTGTAAAATCAGTGAAAAGTCCATCAACCCGAATCCTGTTAATCCAGTAATCATACTCTTGAAATGGGTGTTGATGAAAATCAAAGTGTAGGAACTGATTCTCATTTGTAAATGTGTAAGGATGTACCTGTAGACCTCAAGCATGTACTTTGGAAACCAGATCGGTGGCGGGTGTCAAATAACTGTTCGTCGGGAATACGATTGTATGCTTCCAAGGTCCGATTCCGGACAGATAGTTTTTAATGTAATTTAAGTAACTATGATAAGTAATTTTATCATATGTTTGTAAAGTGACTTCTGTGATAACGGTAACATCATCAATCAAGAGTATCTGAGGCAAATCTGTCAAGTTTGAGGTGACAAGAGAAGAAGGAGCATAAAGATTGGACGAAACAAGGATTAGCCAATCTTTTGACATGTATGTGCCCTTGTAGCCAAACTTCTTCAGAGTTTCTACAAACTTGAAGTTTGTTGTACTCAAAACTTCTTCCCATCATCCCACTGGACCTAAAAACGCACCGTTTCACAAGAATAATAATTCTTCTACATCGTGCACAAATTAGGATTTGAACACCACGCTTTGGACTACATAGAACACCATCCTTGGTTACTTTAATGTCCGACTCTATGAAATGTTGGACTTTTTCAACGATGGTTAAAAAAAATTAGTAAAAAATTTAAATTTAAATATATAATTAAATGCATTATATATTAAAAATAAATATTTATAATAATAAATAAGAGTTGAGATTTGATAGGGACTCGCGCACACAAGCATGGTGTGGGCGTGAGGTGTTTTTGGCATTTATTAAACGCACATGTTTGCAACGTGGCAACTCATGGCGGCCGACCATCATTCGCAGTAGTTGATCGATTTAATTTTATCATTTTAATCAAATAGTTGACAGTTAAAACAGTTAATTCTCATTGGAGTTTGAATTCTGGAAATTCAAATATGTGACCGTTAAAACAGTTTAACTATTTTTACAAATAGTGTGACTGTTCATGAAATAGTATATTATTTCACGAACATATGCTAACTTCATCTACAAATATAAACAATCTGGAGAGAAGACATATATTTTTTCTTCTACCCATTTTTTCACTGTCAGAAACTCAATACATACTTACTTAAGACGAAGTTTCATTATTGTTTGTGAGATTTTTATAAAAGTTTATCATATCCTGAAAATTATTTTTACACTCAGCAATCAAAGAGGGTGAAAATATCATTATTTAGAAAATATATCAATTATATATTTCAAGTCTCGATCACAAAATTATATGTGTTTCAAGTCTCGATCATAAAATTACCAACATGAAATCTTGTCCCTCATCTATGGCTCACATGTAAGCTTCTGCAGTTTCTTTTGGGATCTTTCCGTTCAAACCACGATGGGCCAGGTTAACAGGCCGGAATGTTTGCAATGGCTGCTCATCGGATCTTGCTCGGAAGTTCGTATAGACTCCATGCACCACATTGGCTGATTATTAGCAGGATCACTACCGAAGTATATCTTGTATGATATTAAAATCACGTGTTGCTAGGTATTCATAATTTTCTTTTCTTCTTTTCTTGGTTGCTAGGTATCTAGAAACGTTTGGGCGAAAAAAAAAAGTATCTAGAAACTTACATTTCTTTGTGTGTGATTTATACAGTGATGAGAAAAAAGAATCTGAGAATCTGAATTTTTTTTTCTAATAATAAAAATTTTAGAGGGAACAAAAGTTTTTAAATTTTAATTTGATCTCTAAATCATAATCAAATCTAAAGAAAATCTATAAATCATTTATCTATACCTTATTTAAGTCTAAAATTCTATTATCTAAGCTAAAAATCATATTTTTGACTAGGATAATCCACCCTTAGCTAAAATTGTAGTCCCAGCAGGATGATATGATTTGTTTTTTCTTTCTCATGTACAAAATAAAGTCGAAATTCAAGAAGTTGATTCTTGTCATATCACTTGATAGAATTATACAAAACTTTCACCAGCCAGCATATATGACATTAGATCCGACTGAAACTCTAATCAATCTATCTATCTTATTTTCATGTCAATACAACGATCGAAACTCCAACTAATTCATCCGTTCTATTCATATATCATAGACTTGGTTCTTGAGTTGACTAAAGAGTGTGGTTTCCAATGGTGGAGATTTAGTTTTTGTATCAAATCGAAAAAAAAATCTTTTTCATTTATTTTTCCCAAGCTTATTATTTAATAAGTTGAAATCTTAAGTATTAACTTAACCATACGAAATGAATTATGTGGATAACGATTAGAGAGCGAACACGTGAATGCCTCCCATTTTATTTAAGAAGAGGTATTCATTTTTTCTAAACTGTGATTTAATATAAATGAGATTTACTGTTTTTTTTATAAAATAAATTATGTGTAATATAATTATTATATGATCGATCTATTGTGCATGCTAAGATCTAATCTAAATAAAATTTTAAATATTTATTATACTGCATTTATTCTATTATATACGTGTATCCATTCCTAATAATAAGATGTCAGTAAATTTTCTCAAAATTTTAATGGTATAAATTGAAATTGTTATTTAGCTGATTCATTTTGTGTTAGGACCATGAGTTGTTTTCACTGCACTTTAATGGTATAGATCAGATTTTAATGGTATGTTCATGATGGTGAATAGTTTGCTAATCAATGGGGTGTCCTCAAATATAATTAACCATGTGTAGGTATCCTTCTCATTAGGATAAGGTCTGCTTTTTTTCAATTCCAGATGGTGAAAAATGTGGACTTGTGAGGAATTTGGCCATTACTAGGCTTGTAAGCATAAATACATATGATCTTCTAGTTCCTATGTTGTTGTTTACTTATGGGATGGATAAATTATTAGATGATGTTTCTACAATGCCAGATGAAAAGTATAGAGTCCTGCACAATGATGAATGGGTTGGAGTTTGTTGTGAGTAAGCAATTGCCTCGTAAGATTCTCACATCCCATCTTCTCTCTCTTTCTTTTTCTCATTATGAATAAATTTGTTATTCCTAAAAGAAATAAAGGAAAAAAATTAGTAATTTTAATCTGAATTAAATAAATAAAAATAAAAAGATTAACGGGTAATTAAATTCCATCGAGCTGGCGAAGTCGGATTCATTCAACGGTTTAATGAGCATAACTCCCATTTGAGCCATTGAACAAACCCTAAAATGTCATTATCCACTTCGCTAGATGGCTCACAGATCGATAGTTCGATGGATATCTTGCGGAGCAAGTAAGCCCTTGAGCTAAGTAGATTCTAACTTTTTGAGGTTCATTCGTTAGCTCGAGTGGGTTGTGATTGCCCGTCAAAATAGCAAGTTGTATAATTCGAGATAGTCCGAATGTTTGTTAAGGCCTTCGAGCCACCAACAGACCCCAAAAATTTTTTGTCCACTCTGCCCAACGGCTCAAGAAAAGGGTGTAATAGTCGATTTACCTAGTCTTGACTTGCTCAGCTCGGCTTAGCTCGGCTTAGCTCGGCTACGTCAGAAAACTCTGGCTTTAAACCTCAGTTAGGAAAGCTTTGCTCATCTCTCTCTCTCTCTCTCTCTCTGTCCCTCTTCTCTGAAACTCCATTTTCAGGTATGCACTCGAAAAATCGTAGAATCTGCTCTTGCTTACACGACCTCATCGAAACCACTTAAATTTCTCACAAAACCCTAAATAATTCTCCAAACCAGACCTATCTCGAGCTTGATATGGCTTAAGGACCTTAAATTAGACCAAGCGATCGAGAACGACAAACGATACAAGCTCTGCGCTCGAGTCGTCAAGGAAGTCCTCAACGAACGAGGCCAAGCCATTACGCTGCGATACCCAGAAAACGCCGTGAAAGGTTGCGCTCCAACGTCGGAACCAAAACGTTCCTAAGTCGAAATCTAGGTATTTTTTAGGCCTACTACGATAGAATCAAAGCTAAATCACATCCAGTACTCTTCTTGCGTGCTAGCAGTAAGTTCAACGAATTCCTCGAATTCGAGAAGAGGATTCATTCAGAAATCGACGGTTTGATCGTGTCGAAACTGTGTAAATTGTTAATGATTTCAAGGGATGAAGTGATTAGCGTCGATAATTTAGTTCATGTCAAGAGAGAATTTGGTTTTCCTAACGATTTCTTAGTGAATTTGGTACCAAAATATCCACAATATTTCAGGCTAATCGGCACCCCTGGAGAAGGAACCTCATTTCTCGAACTCATCTCGTGGGACCCACACTTTGCGAATTCGGTTATCAAGCTGAAAGCCGAGGAGTCGTCCAGATTGACCCGAATTCGGAGCTGCCCCAATTTCTGTTACAATCTTCCGGATGGGTTTTTCTTGAAGAAGGAAATGAGGGAGTGCGTCAGGATTGGTTGGAGCTCGAGTACATTTCACCTTATGAAGATGAATCGAGTTTAGATCAATCTTCAAGAGAAATGGAGAAGAGAACGGTAGTAGTTTTCCGTGAGCTGCTTTCTCTCTCATTGTTCAAGAGAATTCAGCTTCCCATTTTGGGGAAGTTTTGTGGTGAGTAGAGATTTTCGAATGCAGATTCGAGCGTGTTCACAAGACATTCCGGAATATTCTCCATGTCATTGAAAGGCGGGATTAAGATGGCCTTGCTGAGGGAAGAGTACAAGGGTGATGAGTTGGTCGATAAGGACCCGTTGCTCGGGATTAAAGATAAGTTTGTTGAGTTGCTGGAAGAGGGGTGGAAGGAGAGGAAAGAGGAGGTGAGGGTGTGAAGATGGAAGAGGTTAAGAAGGATATGGAAATGGCGGCTTTGAGGAAAGTTTGTTCAGGATGAGAATTGGATTTAACAGGTCCAAATGAGAAAGTTGATCATTTCCTTCTTATGCACTGTACTTGTATATTTGGTTTATGTATTTTTCATGATTTGGTGATATTAGTGATGTTAGATTTTTATTTTATTTTTGTAAGGAATTGAATTTTGGTTTATCAAATTGAGTTTCACTGAATTAAACTAAAAGACTCTTATTATGTCATTAAATATGGTCGGGTTTTGAAACTTTCGTTCATATCTTATAATGCATAATTCAGAAGGGAAAAGAAACTAAATACGTTCCTCTCCTCTCCTCTCCTCTCCTCTCCTTTCCTCGCCATTTCTGTTCCTCCTCCATGTCCGGAGTCATCCCCCGAGAGCGGTTGCGCTGGCACATGAGAAGCCTCTGCTACTGCTTCGACCTCCTTTCGTGATATCGATCTTATACATCAGCCACAACTTCTCAGCTCCGGAGAGAATCTACGAAGAAGACCTATGGTGGACTCCGAAGTGTGGGTCCCAGAAAGAGGAGTACCGTCTCTTTCTCTCCTCTCGCGTGATTTTTCCTCTATGTAGGTATGCTCTGTTATCCCACGGCATCTCTCTTCTGGTTTATTTCATTTTCACTTTTCCAATTGTTAGATGAGAATTCGTAATGTTTTCGTGTTCCATTTCGATAATTTCGAATTGAAAAACATGTAGTTATTTGATAATTTCTGTGATTTGAAAATTTAGGTTAATTTAATTGAAATCTTATTTTTCCTTTTGTTCTTGTTCTTGTTCTTGTTTAAGATCCCAAACCAGCACACATAATTGATGAAATCATTTTTCTTTTATAACATTTTTAGTTCTGCAATGAATTTATCAACTTGACATTTTTGTTAAGAGTATCTTGTTGCAGTTGATTTTTTTTATTGGTCGTCTGTTCATTGTCAGGCGGCTTTTCTTCTGAAAAAAAAATGAAAAAAAAGAGTTAATCTGAGTCAGCAAAGTGCATGAGGTGGATCATTGCCACGTAAGCAACTTTGTCCCAATTTTGTTTTATTTTTGTTCCCTACCATTTCCTAGTTGATATTATTTAAATGTGGCCGGTTTTTTTCAAATTTATTTATCGGTTAAATTTTAGATTTTGGATAAGTGGTTCGGATTTTGACCAAATCAGTCCGGTGGCTATTTTTTTACACACACCTCCTATTTTTAGTCGATCCTAGTATTCAATCCTGCCGCTGGGATGCTCAGTTGCTTGATAGGAATATGGCTTATTCAATAATTTGTGCATAAGAGTAAGGAACTATGGATAAACTAATGCGAATGGGTGTAAGCCTCGCTGCTCGGAAACACCCAGTGCGCCGGCACCCGAGTAGAAGAAAGTAGACGAAGGATTGGAGTGAATTAGAGACAGTTTCTCAGAAAACAAAGGGAGAAGAAACAAAAGAAAATAGAAAAAACTAAGAATCCCAACGGACCTATATCTAGCTATCTAGAGGCAGTCGTAGCCTTTTTAGCTTCGACTTGGATGAGCGTGGTTCTCATCACATTGAACCAGGTATCGGCTGGACTCTCTTGTCAAGGCATGGGCTGGACTCTGGCATAATTATGGATGATTCACTCCTGAATGGAGGTACAAACATATTCGTGGACTTTGTTTGTTTGACATATAGGGCCCATAAAAGGTCCAACTTACAAATCCACTCCTTAAATTTGACCTTTTGAGTATGTAGGGTAACAGGCTTATAACAATGAAGCATAATGTTGGAGTCTTCATGTCACATGAATGATAACTGCCATTTCATGCACAAGTTGTGTCCTAAATGCTTACTCCAACCAAAAGAACGGCTGTCTTTTTCAGACACCAGGATTAGAATTGAAACACATGCAATCTGTAAGCAACCTAACAAAGTTATCACACACAATGAATGAGACATTACAAGTGAATAAGATAATATGTCAATCAACTACTTAGAACCTAAGAGAATTTGAGTAAAAAACTCATCCTCTTCGCAACTCTCATATTCGGTATTTTCAATCCTCAAATAGTGATTACAATAATCCACTATATAATCACTATGGAACCCTTAAAAGTCATCTCTCCCCACCACCAAGACAAAGATTTTCTTCAAACATGGAGAAGTTGATCACGTTCATAATTATCTTCGCAACAACATCCCTAACTCTAGTCCCCAAGATTAAGAGCCAAATATGGCCACCCGCAGAGCCTCCTCGTCCACTCTGTGCTTCCCAGATACTATTAGCAAACTATGCATGTTCAAGGCTACCAATACCACCACCAGAGCATCAAGGAAGTTTGCGTATTGATGACGACGATGACGATGATGATGATAATGAAAATGATCACCATCATCATCATGATCATCCTGATCATGACAACAAGCATGGTGATGCTCACCACCATCAGCAGAGACACAGACATAGACACAACAGTGGTCATAGGCACCACCATCGCTTAGCTACACAAGAGGAAGTGAATTGTTGCCGGTGGGTGCGGGAAGTTGATGAACCCTGCGTTTGTGCCATTCTGCTTCGCTTGCCTGTCTTCTTGGCTAGGCCAATGCATAACTACACCGTCATTGTGGGTGACTGCAACGTTAGTTTCACATGTTCGGGAAGATTATTCAGGGTTTAACTAAAGTTGGTAAATAGGATGATTTAAGTGTCAAATTAAAAGGAAGTTTAACTATGTTAATGTTTTACCTTTTTTTTTTTTTGGGAGGGGGGGGGGTAAAATTGGTGTAGTGCAATTTATTTTAGTGAGAATATAGTTTGTAATGATCGTTGAATGTGACATGAATACATCATGTAGTGTTATAAGTGTTATTCCGATTGAACCAAAGTGATCAATGTGTCAAAATCAATGATATTTGGTGTACTGACATGCATGATCGAATCTTTGCTCGATTATTTCACTTTTGGAATATCAATTTTTTCATTTTTCCATCTTTTGCATGATTCTTCACCCAACAATTAGATTTAGAGTTTGTTTCAGAAAAAAAAAATGACATTCCAAATGTATGCATAAAATGGAAAATCGACAATTTAATATCGATCTATTAAGGTTCGAAAGAGTCAAGTGATCGATAATGAATATGATATAGATATCTCAGCTCATTATTAACTGATTTTTAATTATCAAAACTAAAAAAAAATTGGAGTAATATTACTTATTGTGCGTGTTTCCTTGTCTATTTCAAAATCAATTATTAATGAAAGAAGTAATTTTTATTTTTTTTATACTAATTTTTTAAGAGTTATTTTTTCAACGTGAGATATATTTTCAATACTGTTAAGGATATATGATAAAAATCTTCTTAATATTGACACAAGTGATAATTGACCTATCTATGAACAAAAATGTAAGTGCTCTAGCTTCTAGAGTAACTCAAGAACCTGATTTTGTATGAATATATTCCCCCTATCAAAATAGACAAATAATATAAACACTTATAACATAATTATGATGCTTATTAACAACGTACTAATTGCAAGTAATATCTTCTACTATTTAGGTTAATATTGCAAGTAATATTAGGTAATTAACTTTCTATTTATTGCAATTTTTTTCCATCTAATAGAAGAAATTAGTTGACAGAAAGATTATAATTTTAGTTATAATATCCTCATCGGAGATTTAATAAGTTTCGACTTCGAGTTATCCAAAATAAATAAATCTACGTATTTTCTTAAAAAACTAAGATTAAATAGTATCATTATTAAAAAAGTAAATAAATCTCTAAAACTAATGTGATAATTTATATAGATGTTTATTTGTAAACATATCCAAGAGAAAAAAATGTTCATATGGCACAAAGGCAATTTGAATGAAATCCCCGTGGTACTAAGACAAAGATCTTGTTGGGGTTGAAACACAAAAAGGAGAGAATGACATAGATATGTTTTTAAGGAAGGAAACAAAAAAAATGAACGTGCACTAAAAACCTTTACAATTATTTCTAAGCTAAAAATGGATATATTGCAATATTGGAATCTTATCTACCATATACATATCCCCATTTTTTTCAAGAAAGTGTAAAATCATGGATTCATGTCTCCATGAAAGGTCAGATTCTACAACTCTAACTGCAAGTGAGTTTTATATTTTCTGAAACGATAGAGAGAGCATGCATGCATGATCGAATCTTTGTTCATTTCCATTTTTTCATTTTCCATCTTTTGCATGATTCTTCATGACCCAATAATTAGAATTAGAGTTTGTTTAAAGAAAAAAAAAAAACAAAACAAAAAACAAATTCACATTCAAAATACATGCATGAAATGGCAAATCGAAAATTCAATATCGATGCAATAAGGTCCGAAAGATTTACATATTGATCGGTAGTCATTAATATGAAAGATCGGATAATTATTATAAAGATGTCTTTACTATGAAGAATTGATTTTGAGTTGGAAACTTGAGATTTTTAAAATATCTAGATTGCAAGTGAACGAATTTGTACTAAAGTCTCTTAGGTTGTCGTATTTCTTATTCTTTCTCTATAACATGGAGAAGTGGGGAATGAAAATAGACCTTAAAATTTTTGAACTTCTTTATGATCTTCATATCTAATGTCAAGTTGGACTGTTGTCTGGACATATACATATATATCGTACGATGGAATCATGCTACATGAAACCGATCGATCATTAATTTATATAAGTGATAGAAAATGAAGTGAATTTCTAGCTGCGTATACACTTAAACATGCTTATCTAAGTCTGGATAGAAAAGATTGGATCGGGAAAACAAACTCGAGAAAAAAAAAGAAGAGATTGATAGGTTAAGTATATGATTGAGACTTGGAGTAATATTACTTACATGTATTTGTGTGCATGCTGTTTTTCCCTACATCCAACGAAAGAGGCCATACGATAGAAATCTTCTTAATATTTGACACAAGTGATAACTGATCTATATGATAATCTATATAGATGTTTATTTGTAAACATATCCAAGAGAAAAAGTATATATGGCAAAGGCAATTAGAATGGTATCCCATACGTGGTACATAAGACATAGATCTTTAACAGTGGGGTTGAAACCCAAAAAGAAGAGAATGATATAAATATGTTTTTAAAATGTTAATAGTACTCTTTAATTTATTGTAAGAAGAAATAACATTATATAAGAATAGCTATTGCCTATAAGGTCACATACATCATCAAATGGTTTTTCTTTTTGGTCGAAATCAAATGCTTATTATATATATATAAATAAGGGTTAAATGATTAAATGGCCTTATGAGTAATAATATTTTTAAAAATATTTAATTTTGAAATTTTTTTATAAACTAGCCTTTTTTAATTTTAATTTAGATGAAAAAATTATTAAGTCAATCCCATAACTATCAAAACTCTCTAGTCTTCTTCTTCCTCCTCGTTACTCAAAATTAGAAAATCTTCCAATTTTCAAACAAGAATTAATAGTAAACAAACACATCAGCCAAAATATTTTAAAGAAAATAAATTAAATTTGACCCACTTTACTTTATATTATCTTATTTTAGGCCTATTCATTTTCATTTTTTAAACCCTAAACTATTTTAGTGTTGCTTTCAAGCCGCACGGGCCAAGCCTCGAGACCATGATGGTTTTTTCAATTCAAAAGTCAAATCACTTTTAATACTTTTGAATCCTTTTGAATCCTTTTGAATTTGATTTTGATTTTGATTAAATTTATTGTTATTTTGTCATCACTGGTAAGCTTGCTTGATCATCATGTCCCTTTCTATTATATATAGTTTTTATTTTATTTTATTAAATAAACTTTACCCTTTGCTTCAATTTAGTATTCTTATCGGAAGAAAAAACAGCGTACAAATTAAAAAATTTACAAAAAAAAAAAAAAAAAAAACTAGTATACAAAGAAGAAAAAGAAAGGGGATGATACCAAAACCATATTACACTAATGTTGTGTCATGTGCGTGTATATGCACTAATAGTTTTTTCCTCAATAATCTTTTCATAAAGTACATGCACTAATATTAGTTCACATCGTTTCAATTCGTGGAGCTTTGGAATCAGCTAATACATTTTTAGCCTATTGCCTACCACATGAAAAAAGAGAAACAAATCTATAAGAAAATTTTGATTCATATAATTAATAAAAACTTGAAACTTCAAGAAAGATCATAATAATCAATGCCTCAATTATTTCGTTATCTTTTTCTTTATTAATCAACAAGCTCATCATCATCATCTAGTGAGCTGCAGCTGCAATGGCAGCATTTGATCTTCTAAGTGCTGAAGGCACTCTCAAGGCGGAAGCAGCAGCACTAGAAGGCACTTGATGCTCATAAAGAAATTGCCTAACAATCATACTACTTGGTCCACTTACAAGCTCCTTCCAAGCCTCCGCAGCTTCTAATTTCCCATGAACATCTAACCGAAACACTTCCGTAGCATCTAACTGACATATGTTCCACCCTTTAACCATTCTGAGCCGATGAATCTTACCTAATTGACGACATGCTAATTTGCATGTATTTTCCTTAACTTTACTTATTGCTTGTTGTAGTAGTTTTTCCCTAGTCATCTCATCCACTAATGCTTCATGCCTGAAATACTGATCAAATTCTGGAACCCCTATTGCTCTTCGGATACCTTGGGAATAATCCGAATTCTTAGGGTCGAAGAGTTTCCGAGCTTCTTCCACCATTCCACTAGCAACCATCTTGTCGACCCTGTCTGATACAAACGAATGAAGCACAGGCATTGCTACGTCTACCCAAAGGAAGCAACATTCATATTTTGTTCGAAATTTTTGAGTAATTAAGGCCTCGATGTACGAATTTGATCCTCCAACGATTACTGGAAGACGATCATGAGATATGATTGATTCTACAGCGTGTGTTGCCAGGTCGACGAATTTTGTTAAAGAAAAATCTAAGTGGGGACTTGATATCCCTAGCAAATGGTGGGGTATTCCATGTTGCTCCTCCTTTGTGATCTTGTTTGTTATGATTTCAAGGCCTTGGTAGACTTGAATTTTATCCGAGTTTATGATTTCGGAGGGAAAACAAGTCGCAAGATCGATAGAGAGCTTTGATTTCCCGGTGCCAGTTGCTCCCATGACGATTACAACTTTTTCTTTTTGTCTTGGAGGGATATTGAACAAATTCATGTTTAGTGATCTCGACGATCCCGGTGGCAGATTTATTAGTGTTTGTGTGTTCTTGCCCATGAACATGGAATTTCTGATCATTCTTGACCTATAATAGAATCAATTTAATAGGCCGATCAATGAGTACTGAAGAAGGAACTAAACTAAGGTTAAGATAAGTAGAGAATCTAACTAGAAAATGGTTAAACTACAACTCCCAGCTTCTAAATGTACATATGTATCAGTTGTCTCAAAAATTCAAACCGTAACTATATATCCAAGAACATCAACGAATACATTTAAATGCGATGACAATCTTACCTTGTATGTGGATGCGACTTTTGCTCAATTCTCTTTTTTCAATGGGAACTTATAAAGTGAAGTTTTAAAGGAAGGCCTCAAAACTTTTCCTTCAAATTAAGATGAAGAAAGTGCATAGAAGATATGGTTCATGGAGTGGGATGTATTTATAGACCTCTGTCTCTCTCTCTCTCCATTCTACACGGTACTTAGTGATTATTGATAGTCAACTGTAAGCAGAAAATTAATCATGTTTAAGATCAATATTAATTTGATATTCAGTTTTTTATATGTTTGATTTGAGTTAGGGAAAGGCAAAGATCCTAATTTCAAGTTTTCTTTTGGGATTTTCCGTATAAGAAATAAATCTTAGTAATCGATTAGCATCACAGTGCATTCAAGCAGAATAAATTTGAAATTTTGAGGTTTTAAATTTTATTCAATTTATGTTCTTTATCTTGAAATAAATTAATTGAAGCAAAACATTATCAAAGTACCTCTTTTGCATAGATTTGTTTATTTTGATATAGTAAAATGCGTGTTTTTGTTATTTATGTGATTAATAATCAGCTCAAATGAAAGTGATTGATTGGCCAAATAGTAAACATACTTACGGAAATAAATGAGTGATAATTATAAAGTTTCCATGTTAACAATATACCGGCCCAAAAGAAAGTTATTGTTTGACCGGATTTATTATTAACATTTGATTTCTGTATAGAGAATATCACTCACAAGTTGATATTTTTGTCTAAAGACTATTTACATCAATATTGTATTATGTATCTTATTAAATGGGTCCACCATTACAGTTGTATGAAAAGTTATGTCTTGCATTTACATGTTTGTTTTGTTTTGAAATGAATTTTATTAGTGAGGTTATGTTATTTATTTGTTCTCAAAGTTTTCAGTTACTGCTAATATTACCGCTAACATGAACTTAATCCATATGCTTTTGACACAAACTTTAAGAGCTGGAAAGAGAACATTATATTAGTTCTCAGCTATATGGATGTAGATTATGTATTAAGAAAAAGAAAAAAAACAACCTACTCCTCTTACAGAGACAAGTTCTATTGAGAAAAAAGGGAACTTCGAGAAGTGAGATCGTTCTAATCGTCTTAATCTAATAATATTAAAATGTAGCATTTCAGAAACATTAAGGAGCGGTATGTCCAATGAGGTAACTATTAAGGGTTTCCTTCAAGAAATTGAAAAACGTTTTGTAAAGAACGAAAATGCTAAGATAAGCAAACTTTTAGCGACCTTATCTGGATGAGGTATAAGGAAAAAGGAAATATATGGGCGTACATTGTGGTGATGTCTAACATCCCTTTGAAACTAAATGTACTAAAGTTAGAACTATTTGATGATATGCTCGTGTATTTAGTTTTGATTTCTCTTCCGGCATAATATGGTTAATTTATTGTAAGTTCAAATACTTAAAAGTATAAATAGACTCTCAATGAGCTCATTTCTCACTATATGCAAGAAGGGAACATATTGAAGCAAGAGAAGACTATTGAAAGTGTTTATGTTGCAACTACCTCAAAGGACAATAAACGAAAAATGAATAAGGATAAAGAAGATACAGTAGGAACATCACAACCCAAGAAACAAAAAAAGAATCAAGATCAAGAATTTACCTGCTTCTTTTGCAAGAAATTTGGGCATGTGAAGAAGGATTGTTCCAAGTACATTGTATGGCGTGTAAAGAAAAATATGCTTCTCACTTTAGTTTATTCTCAAGTTAATTTAACTTATGTACGTAATAATACTTGGTGGGTAGATTCTGGTACTACTACTCATACAAATGTGTCTATAGAGGGTTTTATGTTAAGTCGACTGTCAAGTGATATTGAAAGATTTATCTATATAAGTGATGGAAAAGCAATTTTGGTTTACAGCCATTGGGACCTTTAGAAAATCTTTTAAAACTAATCATTTTATTGAATTAAGAGACACTTATGTAGTACCGTTGTTTAGGCAGAATTTGATTTCTATTTCCGTTTTAGACAAATATAGTTATTGTTGTTCATTTGGAAATAATAAATTTAATCTTTTTGTTAATTCCACTCTTGTTACAACTAGCTCCTTAATTGATAAAGTATATATATGTTTAATATGATTACTTCATTTAATAAAATATTGCAAACAACTTTAAGAGGTACAAAATGTAAATTAACAAATGAGAATTTCGCTAGCTTATAACACAAGCATTTAGGTCTATCTCCAAAAAAAAAAAAAATTAAGAAACTTGTATCAGACGGAATACTTGAACCCCTTAATTTCATAAACTATGATATATATATTGGGTGTACTCAAGGAAAATAAACAAATATTAGGAAGTTAAGTGCCGAAAAGAGTTATAACATCTTATAATTAATACATATTGATATATGCGGTTTATTCCCTATGACTTCTTGAAATAGCCATTCTGACTTCCCTATTCCTCACCAAACCACTCGTCGCCTCCCGATCCTTAAACATTCGAAACAAGATCAACGTTGTCACTGTCCTGTTGATCTTGCGGGGGCCTATAGAAGGGAAGTCAGAATCTCATCAAAGCAAATTAATCGATCATGACGAAGAAGAAAATTCGACAACTCATCATAGCACACCATTGAATCAAGCAACAGATGGAAAGTCAAATAAACAGAAAGGAATTCCTCCAATCATGCAGCAGATTTATTTTGCAATAACTTATGGGACCTGAAAATCTTTCGTCAAAATAAGGAACTGAAATCTAGTCCTTAGTAGTTTTTGAGGCCGACGGACGTTACAATGTCATTTTAAAATTTTTTTCAAATGTGAATACTTAATCCATCATGTCCGATCATCGTACGAATGTTGGGTGAAATCCTACGCGGACAAAATTGAAAAATTGTGACCTCGAGGATGTGAGTTGCAAATCTATTATTCGTGGCAGTCAATTTTCGAGGTTCAATCCATTATCCACTATATATGTATATGTATGTATTCCCATTCATAGGTTAATAGAAAACCGATCAAGATCATGATAGCACATCGTAACTAGTTGGTAGGATTAGTCAATCATAAATATATGATTTAATAATATAGTATATGATGCAATTTTAACTATTATATAAAGTTACAAATTTATATTAAAATTTAGGAAAAATCTTTAGAGTGTAATCTTTAAAACAAGAACATGATGAGTAAAAAAAAAACCACGATAGTTGCTATCATTTGAAAATCTTTTGAAATATGAATACTACTTATAGATCTTAACTGGGTTTGAGTACCCAAAAAAAAAATTTGAAAAGAAAGTAGAGTGGTATCACATCCACGCCCACTAAATGTCTCCGATGATCGATCTGTTGGCTATGATTAGACGCTTAATATAATCATAAGCTTCTTTAACAAATGTATGACCAAATCATGCCTAAAAAGAAAGCTTGATTTGCTTTTAAAACGAAACAAGAATGACTTTGGATCACGCGAAGAGGGAATATTAGGTGGAGAAACTTTTTAATCAAAGGAAACTGTTTATAATCATCATTCAATTCAATATCAGTTAATTCAATCATTATAAATTTTTAGAGCACGTTTAGTTGAGAAAATTAGAAGAAAAATATAAATAAAAATTGAATGGGATAATAATTGTTTTATTAAATTGATTATATATATATATATATATATATATAAATCTCTACGTAAAATAATAATTAAATTGATTTTTATTAAAAATATATACTTTAATAAGAATGAAATAATAATTTTAATGTATCTTACGAATTATTTAATTTCATTCCACTTCAAACTTTTAAATTTAATACTAAATATGATAATTTATTTCATTTTAATATGTAATTATCATTCAATATTTCTAATGACCTAACTAATATTAGATGGAAGATTAGACAAGCTTTTAATATTTTGATGCTAAGCCTGAATATTTCCCAAATGATTAGACAAGCTTTGATATTGATGCTAGCCTGAATGTTTCCAAATATAAAAATAAATAATGGATCAAATCATTTTAATATTATCTGGACTTGTGGCACCATTAATCAACAACCACATTGAATTTTTATTGCTTGTATACTCCATAACCTACCCATTATTAGTTTGATAGATTGTGCTTCATGAGATTTTTTTGGGTTTTTTTTTTTTTTTTTTATACCGATTTCTGACCTATTTCTACGATTTATATTCCAAATGATTAAATCACAGCAAAATTTAATAATGAAATTAGCTGATGTAGTAATTTGATTTGAACAGTCAAAATGTTTTACTCTAAAAATAGACTAGAAAATGGCTTCTATATACACTAGGTCATAGTCGAAGTGCCCTTGTATCGTGAACAGTGGAAACCATACTATGAAGTTCGTATATGGAATTTGAAAACGAAGTGAGGAAAGAGGTTGAGAATGAGTCACGAAGGTGATCATGATTTGAAAGTTAATGATTTTTCACGTGAACATTTGGACTAGTTGGCACGACATTTATTTATTTATATATATATATATATTTGACGTACCATTTGAATACGAGATTGAGTGGGATTTTTATATATATGTACGTAGATTGATGAGATGGATCATGGAGGAAACAAAATGGAGGTAGATTATGGAAATGACTGCTAAGTGCTAATAATAAGCTGAGTAATCAATTGATCATTTGACAAAGTAATTAAACTAGAAATTCTCTTTTAAGTATGAGTAGGGAATCTCATATGAAGGATACTTGCTTCAAGCTTGTTGGATATTTAGTAGGCCCCAACTTGCACAAAGTTCCACCAACAAGTTCACAAGTTTCCAGTAATGTTGTGACTGATTAAACTTAATCCTTCCCTAGTGTCAACTCACTCAGGAGCAACAAGGACAAATTCTTAGAACTGTTTGGACAGGATAATGGTTTTTCTCCAACAATTGCTCCAATGTCAAACTTGGCAGCAGTTATGAATGCTGGTTCATTAAACTTTGTTGATGGTGCTGACTGGATTATAGATAGATAGATAGATACATGAGCAACCTGTCACAAGACCTCAAATTTTAATATTTTGATTTCTCCAATTTCATGTCCTCCGAATCCTTCTTCTACTATAAAAATGCTTAATGGTCTTGTAGCTCAAGCAACTCATTTAGGATCTGTCTATGTTTTACCCAACATCACACTAGAAAATGTTCTATATGTTTTCAAATTTTCATTACAATCTTCTCTCGGCTTCTCAGTATAATGTCCAACATCGCTTTTATGTTACTTTCTATAAACTTTTATTGCATTTTTCAGGACCAATGAACCGAAATTGCAATGGGGATTGATAGAATGGAATATGGCTTAAACGATTTCATGTCTCTCTCTACAAATCATTATCATTCTAATGTTAATTCTGTGTCTTTGTTCAATTATATTTATGTGAACCAATATTGTAATAATGACGATTCTTCTTCAAAATCATTTAAAAAAAGTTCAGTTTTATGGCATAATAGATTTGGTCATATTTCTTACTCCAAGCTTACTTCCTAATCTTTCTGATTCTTTAACTCATCATGATCTAAGTTTTTGTACCCTCTATCCTCTTGCTATACAAACTAGGAATTCATTTCCTACAAGCACTTCTGTTTCATCATGTCCATTTGCATTGGTTCATGTAGATGTATGGAGTCCCTAAAGTACACCAAATCACAATGGGGCTACGTATTTTTGGACATTACCAGATGACTAAACAAAATCTGTTTGACACTTACTTAAATGTCGAATCCTTCATCACCATGATTCATACTCAGTTTCTTCATCGTGTTAAAGTCTTCAGCAATGATAATGGTATTGTAGAACACAAGCATAGACATATTTTAGACATAGCTCGAGCTCTCAAAATCCAAGCCCAGTTTCCATCTCATTTTTTGGAGATTTCATTCTCACGACTTCCTACCTAATTAATAGAGTTCATTTTTTTTTTACCAAATCAAGAAACACACCCTATGAACTTCTGTTTCAAAAACCATCCTCTATATCCCATTTTTGTATTTTTTGTTGCTTATGCTTTGTCGAAACCTTACAAAACACTAATAAGTTCTCACCTAGATCATCTCCATATGTTTTTCTTGGTTATTTTTCAACATCTCACTCTTTTCTTATGAGTCGGGATCATCTTTCATGAACATACCTTTCCCTTTGCTACTTTCTACCTCCCTTCATCCTTTTCCCAATGATGATATCAATTTCACTGAATATGATTTCATTCTTAAACACAATCAGTCACTTCCTAACCCTCCTATTTGTACACCTCACATTCCAAAAAAAAAAGTTCATTACAAGCACCTCTAATTAACACAGACTTGTTCCATTCAAAGTCTGAAACAGCTCCAATAGAGTTTCCTCATTTCATTTCCCCCAAACAATGAATTTGTTCCCTTAATTCCACAAGTCAGAAAATCTCATAGAGTTTCTCATCCTACAGTATGGTCTAATGACAACATATTTCCTTCTAATTATTCCCATTTTGGACACATTTCAATACATATCCTCTTAGTGATTTAATTTCATTTGATCATTAATTCTTATAAATGTATTCTTTCTAACATGTTTGAATTTTCTAAGCCGACTAGATATTGTGAAGCTATTTTAGATAGCAAATGGATAGAAGCTATGAGATATGAAATCAAAGCATTGGAATTAAATGGTACATGGACCTTGACTCCACTGCCAAAAGGAAAGAGAGCCATTGGTTACAGATGGGTGTATATAGTGAAACTCAAAATGATGGAACTGTAGATAGCTTTAAGGAGCGCCTAGTTACAAAAGGGTATAGCAAAAAAGAAGGCATAGCCTACAAAGAAATGTTATCTCCTGTAGTCAAAATTGTAACAGTGTGTTGTATTCTTGCCATGGCTGCTTCCTCCAACTGACCAATCCATCAAATGGATGTCAACGATGCCTTCTTACAAGGTGACCTTAAAGAAGAGGTGTTCATGAATTTACATGAAGGTTATGGAATTGAAAGAGAAACCTGTGTTGGCAAACTATTGAAGTCATTGTATGGCTTGAAACAAGTATCAAGGAATGGAATTCTAAGTTCTGTTCAGCCTTGATTGATGGTGGGTTCATTTTAGTCCAAGAATGATTATTCCATGTTTACTAAAGTTTAGAATGGTTCTTTCACTATCCTTTTAGTATATGTTGCTGACATACTTCTAACAGAAAATAGTTATCAAGCCATACAAGATACTAAATCCTTTCTATAGTCCAGATACCACATTAAGACCTTAGATTAATGAAGTATTTCCTTGGCATTGAGTTAGCTTGAAATTCATCAAACATTTGCTAAACTTTGAGAAAATACGCTTTTGAGTTGTTACAAGAAACTGGAGTCATTGTTGTTAAGCCATTTCCTACTCCCTTGGAACAAAATTTTAGACTCTCATCAGTAGAATATGATAATGCCATTAATCCTCCTCCTCTTCCAGATCCGCTATTTTATGATGTTACTGGTTATCAAAGGTTAGTTGGTCCCTTAATCTACCTTACAATGACCATGCCAGATCTTTCATTCTCTATCCAGTTATTGAGTCAGTTCATGCCACATCATAATGCTACACTTCAAATACTTTACTATGTTAAATATGATCTTGGTCTTGGTCTATTTTTCAGCACTTCAAGCTCTTTAACATTGGAAGTACTTTGTGACTCTGATTGGGCTTCATGTCCTGTTACATGGAGATCAACTACAGGTTATGCTATCAAGCTTGGCAGCTCATTGGACTCTTGGAAAACCAAAAAAACAGACCACATTGTCTTGTTCTTCATCCGAGGGTGAATATAGAGCGATGACATCTACTGTGTTGTGAAATTGCGTGGGTTATTATGTTTACTTACTGAACTGTGTCTTCCATCCCTCACACTTGTTTCAATTTACTACAATAGTTCCGCTGCTCGATAAATTGTATCCATTCCTACCTTCTATGAACCGACAATATATCGAGATTTGTTGTCATCTCGTGAGAGATAAAGTTCAACAAGAAGTTATTTCCACAAAGTATCAACCATCAGATTTATTCACTATACCTTTTTGCAGGTTGCAACACGATTCTTTGTTACCCAAGCTAGGGGTTTTAAATATTTTTCACCCTCCCTTTGAAGAGGGGGGTATTAGTATATAGTGATAGTGTTGTGGTGGAATTGTAATTTAGATATTTTGTCTAGTTAGTTTTCTAACAGAATGTTATTACCAATAGTTTTCTAACAGTATTTAGAAGGTCGTTTGCCAATAAGGTTGGGATGCATGTTCTCATAAAAACTCAAGTGGATGTTGGGCTGACTACTTTTGAATGTTCTAATAAAATCTCAAATCCAATTGCAATTGTATAGAAACATCCGTTCGAAAGCTAGGCGGGCCGAAAGAGGGGACGGGCCACGGGCTAGGAATAAATATTCCAATTTTTTTCTTACTACATACTATAAATAGATGGTTTAAAAATATGAAAGCCCGTTAAATTTATGAAGAAGTACATAACAACAACAATTATGAGCAAAACCTGTAGGCTGAAAGCATACTCGATTCATTGGATTGACCCAATCGAGTCAATTATCAAAAAGAAATATTCATAATTGTTACGTCAGAGTACTTATAGGTAGGAAATATTTAGTATTATAGATGACAAAGAGTTGCTGTAATACCATGTATGTTGCTAATCATGGCGACGCCTGATGTTCTTAAGCGAGAACAATACCTTTTTCTCTCTTCCCCTCTTCTTGACCCCCCGAAAAGATATTCATTTCTGCCGTTTTAATTGTTTAAATTGATTTTCGGAATTGAATTTCTGAGAATTTTTTTAGATTTCCATGCCCTGAAGTTTGATTGTGTTTCTGTTTATTTTCGTTGTAAGTCAGGAATCATTGTCTTTTAGATTTGATGCCCGCTCGAGAGATTTGAGAAATTTTGTTTAATTCTATATGCATATACTGACATGTTTTTTAAGCAGACGATGGAGCAAACTCTGGTGCTATGTCTATCGAGAACTAAAATTGAGTTTTTGGAGAGCTTGTCTGGGCAGGTATTGGAATGAGTTACTTTATGCCCTTTGTGATTTATTTACTTTGAGGTGTATGATTCTGGTTTTACTTAAAAAGGAGTGTAGTAATTATGCATACATAGTAGTGTATGCATACAACATCTTGCTCCGCCACTGCAGACTGTCAGGCTCGGGAAATATTCCCACCCTTGCTATCGTGTCCATATGATCATTACTGTGTACTGACGGCAGCTACAAGTCTACAACTCTTCTCTTTTATTTAGTTCACTTTTCCCTGCTGGTCTTAGTTTAAGCTCAACCTTTGAAAAGCAAAATCAGCAAATTGGGAAAATATGGCTAGAAAACTAGTCAAAAACAATGTGGTACTTCTCTCTCTCTCACTCCCCTCCCCGAAATGCACAAACTGCATATCTATATAATTTTATTCATTGATGAGACTGAGTAGGGAGTTATTGATGAACAGGTTGATGCGTTCACTGACTCGGCATTCAAAGGGAATCCAGTTGTGGTTTGTTTCTTAGGCGAAGAGGGAGATGAGAAATGGCTGCAATCGTTGACTGCCAAGTTCAATCTTCCCGTGACTTGCTACTTGACTCGGATCAATGACTCGCTACCTCCCAAGTTTCGTCTCCGATGGTTTTCTCCCGTGACCGATGTCTCTCTTTTTCATTTTATCTGCAAAGGGAATGAGATTTGCCTTTTGGGTTAATATTCGTGATTGAAATTAAGCTTTGATTTTTAGATTTGATGAGATGTTTCGTTATTTTAATTTTTTTTGTCCAAAATTAGAATTAGAACAAGTTGCTTATAAGCCATTAAACCTTCTTATTTATTTTTTTTTTTTTTACAAAATAAGTAGTTTAATAAATTTCTAACTTTTGTGGCCATGCAACAATGGCAGCTTCTCACCATAGTAATCAGCTTCCCCTTGCTTCAACCTTGAGCGCTCGTCCGCCATGAAGCTTGTCAAGTACATAGTTTGTCCATTTTTATTTTCGTTTTCGGATGTAGAGCTTCATTCTGGTGCTACTCCATTAATGTTCACAAAAATGTTGATTTTAATATTTTCATTTTGGAATTTTTATTTATTTATTTGGACTTCGGTTTGAAGAATGAGCAGGTTTTTTATGAAGTTGAACAACGAGACTGTCTCGATCAAGCTCAAAAATGGCACCGTTGTCCATGGAATCATTACAGGTACTACTCTCTCTCTCTCTCTCTCTCTCTCTCTCTCTCTCTCTCTCTCTCTCTCTCTCTCTCTCGCAGTTGTAGGGTTTTGTTAAACCCTAAGTTACTAGACACTCGCACAAGCACACTCCTGTGCTTTGCATATTTCAAGCTCGGTGTTCCAATCGTTAGCTTAAAACATAGCTCAAATGTCTTACTTCCAGATACATCTTGGTTTTTGTGCATTTTGTTAGCTGGTAAACTGTTACTTGTAGTGATGATACTGTAAACAAGCTTTCATTAAAGTTTTGTGAGATGGAGATATATATATATATATATACATCAGATCGGAAAAAGAAAAATTTGGAATTGGGTTTCGATCTAAGTTCATATTTGGATTATCACACTTAAAGTCTAGCATTGTTTGAATTGATTTATCGCATTGGAAAGTACAGTTATTTCTTTTTCAATTTAGAGGGTGTGATTTCTATTTTAGCTAGGAGTGACTTTTAATGTTATCCACCATGTCCTTATTAGCTTATTTTATAAAACGTGAGGCTTCTTCCTTGCTTAGTTTCACGCACATCTTAACCAAAGATATATGAAGGATTACAGCTGAGCCTAGTTACACAAAGTTGACCTTGTGTATTTTGACTTGTGTGATTCCTGGCCTAAGAGCATGAAGATGGAATGCACCACTTTTGGGTGATGAGAAAATGAGTAGCAAATTTTTTTTTTTTTTTATAATGAAAATAAATTATTTTTATGACAATATGTTTAGCATGCTGTAACTGTCACTAACATGCTACACTTAGTTCTTATTAAATCCTGACCGATCGATCATCAGCAAATCTGATCATCAAAATCGTATACAAAGTGGGTCCCAACTTCCCTTGTCCTGCAAGTCCGCACTCTGCAGTGGTCAAAACCTCTCTTTAGCTTTTCCTTAATCGCGAAGGAAGAAGACAAAGGCGAAGAGGAAGAAGAAGACGACGACGAAGCCAAAAAAAAAAAAAAAAAAAAAAAAAAAGAAAAAAAAGAAAATGGGGAAATCGACCGGTAAGCAAGCATTTGTGGTGTTCGGAGCCCTAGCGCTAGGATGGCTCGCCATAGAGCTGGCCTTCAAGCCGTTCCTTGACAGGACTCGCTCTTCCATGGACCAGTCCGATCCTACTCGAGATCCTGACGAAGTCGTTGACGCCGATTCCGCTCAGAAACCGCCGCCGCCGCCGGAGGATAGAGAAACCGTTGTTTCTGAGTGATATTATAGCTCGTCGTAGATCATTTGTTTGGCGGTAAGATATTTGTGTATTCGAAATAATAGACGCCACCGCTTTTGATCTTGTGTTTGCTGTGCGGTAATTAGGGATAATAATAAATCCTTTGAAAATGAATCTCGTAAGGCGATTTTAATTGATAGCTTTGATCCATTACCTCTTGCGATAGCGAGAATTTTGTTGTTTTTAGTGGAAACTGCTACCATTTCCATATCAGTAATCAGAGCTAGTTCACAGTTTTCTTATGCTCGTTATCTGTTTGATATATGGTCTAAGAGAAGATTAGGCGGTGAAAACTGATTCCAAATTTCTTTACATTCTGCTTTTCTGGATAGAGTACGGACCTTTTGATCCAAGTGTTGGTTTAAAAGCAAACTCTGTTTTATTTTGAAAAGATAAGTATGGCTCGTTGCAACTGCAACTCCTTTTAAGTGAAGTTGAGACAAGTTGAATCCTGACTCGTTTTTCTGCCGATTTCACTATTGAAAGCTTTCTAATGGTTAATGTGTTGAACCTAAAGGGTTGATTAACAGATTCATTAAGTTGAATGTTATTCAAATTGACGTTTAGAATAATAAAATTTTAGTTACATTTTATGAGTTTAACCATGATCCAACAAGGTGTTCTATACTTGTTCCGAACTCGTTATATCGATCATTACATGTCTTATTCCGATTGGCTAACCGGTCCACATCACCTTTTGATTTTTATTAACAAATCTAAAACTCTCGTACGTCAAGAACACACCCATACAAAAGCCTATCTGTTAGTTAATTCAGGGGCTGAATCCTAATTTCCCTTTTCTAATTCGTTTATTCTGTTTCTTTGGTCAAAAAACTCAAAACCGCCCCATTTTCTTGTTGCCAAACTTTAATTAATCATTCACTAGTCATCTCTCTCACCCTTTCTTTATAACTGTGATGATAAAGCAGCATCTCTTCCAATTCCAATGCTATCAAAGAAAAAAAGAAACATATTTACCATTTTCTCTGCTTTACAGCTACTACTACTCACAGTTAATGGCTAATGCATACCCCGAACTAACACAAATCCTTTTTCCGTTTTTCCTCGTTTCAATCCCTCCTCAATGCTTTCTTGTTGCTTTCGACGCATAAACCCGATTATTCTTCTCCCTCTCCCTCTCCCTCTCCGACCCATTTTTACAGAATAAAGAAAAAAGGGTCAGATTACTACTTCTCCTTGAGAAAAAAAAAAAAAAAGAACTCAGATGGAGTTCTTCAAGAAAATCAAGCGTTTAAACCCTCTCGAACCATCACTAGGGATTTCTGGCTTCTCTTTCCTCACCGTACTGTTCGTTGGCTTCTTCTTCTACTTAGACTACTGGTCTGTTGCTACAAGACTTCGCTCTCATGGATTCGCCTGGTTTGGATTACACGTTTCTTCTCCTTCATTGCTATTTTCAAAAGTTGATAGTGGCAGTTTGAGGATTGGATTTCTTGATGAAGATGGTGATGGGTGTGATTTGTTCGATGGGAACTGGGTTTGGGATGAGACTTACCCTTTCTATCAATCTCAGAATTGTTCTTTTGCTGATGAAGGTTTTAAGTGCTCTGAAAATGGCAGGCCTGATTCTTTCTTCACTAAGTGGCGATGGCAACCTAGACGTTGCAATTTGCCCGGGTGAGTTTATTGTTTATTTATTTATTTATTTATTTGTGTTTGGTTAGTGAGAAAAAAGACAAACAGAGCAAGAAAGTGTTATTTTACTGATGAATTTATTATCATTTTTTTTTCTAATCTTGGAATTTGGAGATGAATTATTTTTCTTATTTATATATGAGTTTTCTGTCAGATGTTCCTATTCTCTTTGTTTCATTCCAGAGGAATCAAAGTGTTCTTTCCCCCTCTCATTTGAGCCTTAATTTGTGGGTCTTGGTTATTCTTTGCCTTTTCCTTTTGGCCAAACACACTTTGACAGATTTTCCTCTAATTCCTTCTTCTTTTTGTCTGTTCCAATAATTTTTATTCCCTGTACAAATTTAGTGGGGGAATCGTGAATGAATCTAAAATTTGCTGTGTATCACGTGAAAGCATTTTAAACTGTTTCTTTTCCAACCCTTCTTAATCTCTGATTAATTGTAAACTCATAAGAAAATGATTTAGTACTAATCAAACTGATTAAAAATGGCCAACTCTAACACTAACAGATTCAACGCCACAAACATGTTGGAAAAATTAAGGAACAGACGGCTCGTTTTTGTCGGAGACTCCATAGGAAGGAACCAATGGGAATCGATGCTCTGTATGCTCTCCTCTGCTATTCATAACAAGAGTTCAATCTATGAAGTGAATGGGAGTCCGATTTCAAAGCATTTGGGATTTCTGGTTTTGAAATTCGACGAGTTCAATTGCACGGTAGAGTACTACAGGTCCCCGTTTCTTGTGATCCAGGGTCACCCACCGAAGAATGCTCCTGAAAAAGTGAAACTCACTCTGAAACTGGATCAGATGGACTGGACTTCAAATCAATGGAAAGATGCGGATATATTGGTTCTTAATGCTGGCCATTGGTGGAATTACGAGAAGACCCTGAAAGTGTAAGGATACTCGTTTTTCCTCCAAATCTTAGATGTCTTAGCTACTCTTTTTTAAATTATGGAAGTTGGAGGTCTTCAGAATGTAAATTCTAGGGCTAGTTTCCAATTTCTGTTAAAAAAAAATATGTCATCAATTCAAATCTTATCTTATAATGAAAATTCAGTTTAATTAAGAAGCAGGGAATTGAACTGTATGTGACATAGTTGTGATCATTTTGTTTAGGGGTTGTTACTTCCAAGAAGGAAACGAGGTCAAATTGAATATGAGTATCGACGGTGCTTTCCGAAGATCGATCCGAACTGTGGTTGATTGGATCAAGAATGAAGTAAACACAAACAAGACTTATGTCCTTTTCCGAACCTATGCTCCCGTGCATTTCAGGTAGTATTTGCAACAACTTTTTATTCTCTCACTAAGTCTGCAATTTTAATCCGCATTTTGGCCATAACAAATGGAGATGCCAAAGGGGATTATGATAGTAAACGAACAAAAGTGATATTTGAGAAGTAGTAAGTATATATGGACTTGATGTTTTGCAGAGGTGGTGAATGGAACACTGGTGGCGGTTGTCACTTGGAAACGCTACCAGATTTGGGACCGTTGCCCGTTTTACGCGAAGTTCATTATGAAAGTGTAACTGATGTGCTATCGGACCGTGTGAATAAATCATATAATTCAGGTAAAATACTAGATCTATTGAACGTGACATCCATGACACTGAGAAGAAAAGATGGACATCCATCGGTTTATTATCAAGGACCAAAGACAGGGCCTGCTCCTCTTCATCGCCAAGACTGTAGCCATTGGTGTTTACCTGGAGTCCCTGATTCGTGGAATGAGCTTGTTTATGCGCTTTTCCTTAAGCGGGAATTGACCCAGTTCCAGAATTCGACCAAACATCGCTCCCCGTTATGATATTTGGATAGGGTTTTTTTTTTTTTTTAGATTAGCTTGAGAAGTGATATCACTTCTCATATAGGGTTTTGGTTATTTTTGGCATTGATCTAGTTCCTCAAAAGGAGTGGATAGTGGATAATGTAGGCAAATAGAAACGATATGCGCATACATATATACGTATATAGTCCTTGTAATTACTGTTTCTTTTTCTTCTCTTTTTTTTAATACATTTTTACAATATATGAAGGAATATTGTACGAAAATTTGGATTCATTTTCACAAAGCAAAATTCCATTGTTTTCTTTGACCATTCTTTAGAAATATGGGTGTTGACTTTATTCTTTGTTCTTTATGCATTCTGTCTACAGCCTACCTTTACTTATGCCTTTCACCTCTCTCGCTCTCTCGCTCTCTGTCCCTCTCTCTCTGTTTTTTATGTCTCACGATGAGATTACGATTTAAGAACACCCATAAAGCTTATTAACCAAAACATAAACCAAGAAAATTGCAGAAGGGTATTGTTCATAATTGTAAATCCTTATCTAATATGATTTATATGATGCTTCTATCAATCAATCAGTAAAAGGGTATTGTTCATACCTAATGGAACAATCACGGAGCACAGCACGAGCCCCAATCCTGCTATGACAAGTGGCAAGCATGTCGTTCTTACCAGCATCAAGACACGAAACACAGTCTGAGGAAGTGAGATACTGGTTGCAAGAAGAGTGACCGTAAGCAAAAGCATTTGGATATGGCGATATGGTGAAGAAATCATAGCTCTTTCTCGTTGCGGTGTTTGTCTCCATTTCTTGAATAATATAGGAGAGGCTTATGGCGAAAGGATCTCCTGCTGTGTAGATTCCTGAGTTGCACAGAACAGAGGTTATGTTTGTGTTTGGAACGCTGCTTACCATAATCATGATTCCAAATAGTCCCATTGTTGTTGCTGCTATCTTTAGCTTCAAACCCATTTCTTCTTCTTCTTCTTCTTCTTTCTTGACTCTTGCTTTAGAATTGGAGCTTCTAATGGGGATTTTTCTTGTTTGTTGCTCCAATCAATTCATTTTTTATGTTGGACTTTTGTCTGTACTTGCTTTGTCTGTTTGTTTTTTCTTTTTTTTGGGTTGAGATGTGGGTCTTTGTGGGTTGGTCAATTCCTCAATTATATTATGTAAAGATTTGAGAAACTAGTTTTTAAGCCTTTTTTTTTTTTTCACTCAAGTTTTGGAAACTATCATAAATCCCCAAGAAATGAAAATAACTAGACTTGATCCCCACTAAGGATGAGCAGACTATCTTGTATCTATTTTTATCTCGAAATTTTAAGATATGTAATTAATCACTCTTATTAATATCTACCTCAATATTAAATTAAAAATAAATAAATAAATAAAACCCTAAATCTAAGTTGCTTAGGCACAGCCCCTAATTCCTCTCATCAAACTCATCCCTCCTCTCTTTCTCTTCCACTCTTGCATGAATGTAATTCACTTGCGATGCATGTGATTCATTACGTCCAATATTAACGGATGTGGGGGGGGTCAAGTCTAATTACTTTCATTTCTCGAGGGTTTTTAAGAGTTTTGGGTGTAAAAACTTAATAAGCTTAAGTTGCGGGGGTAAAAGACAGTTTATCCATTTTATTGTATAGAAAAGCATATGGATATATATATATTTATCGTAATTCTATTTAAGAAATGAAAAATAGTTGTTTCGATGATTCAAACTTTAGAACGGAAAGGTGATGAATTCAAACTTTGACCATTCTGGATTCTGGATTCCCACTTTGATAAATGAACAGAAGCAGTTGATTGATGAAGAAAATAACTAGTCTGCAAAGCCGTAGAACAAAATTTGAAATAAGCAGCAAAAAGAAGTTATTTCAAATAATAATAATAATAATAATAATAATAATAAAAAAGAGGCAAGTATGGCAGGTATGAAGGTTAGATGAATGAAGAAAAGACCATAGAAAGTAATGAAATCAGCTGCTCTTTAAGCTTATGTGTTTGTTTTAGGGTCACTCAAACAGAAATTTAATTAATATTTTAAGATAAAACTAGTTTATGTTAAATTTGACACGAAATCTAAATTCTAGTATAAATGTAATTTGTTCCATAAGCTGGAGATTGCCCATTATCTCCATCGCTGTCATTCCGAACATCACCATATTCACCACACCATCTGTCAAAGTTTGTCATATATTTGTATAATATAATTATATTTTATCTGAAAAGTTCTTTTACGAGTATGATTCATGTCTGTATTATTTTCGTAATCTGATAAATGAAATCGTGTTATTTAATAAAATTATATATGTATCATATGAATTCATTTATCGAGATACAGAAACAATATATGAGTTATACGTTAGATTATTTAATAAATAATCGTGTTAAAAATAATAAAAGTTCACCAAAAATCTATCAACTTCCTAACTTATATATAATTAGATACCAAATCCACACTTTTTATTTTGAAAAAAAGTATTAAATTAAATTTATTTATTAATTTTAAATGATAAATAAGCGTAGCTAGGGCAAAAAAAAAACATAATAATAATAATAATAATAATAATAATATATAGATATATATATATAACAAAAAACAATATTTTTTAATTAATAAAATTCATTCTGCCCCAACTCCCAGTCCTCACCACCTAATCCTTTTGTGTCTTCCCCTTGCTCCTCGGCTTGTCTGAATTCTAAACCCACCAAATCAAAACCCACGCACGCACAACGAACCAATTAGATCCTCACTAACAGTCTTTAGCACGTGCTTAATAATATAAGACCGTTGACAGGTAAGAACATATAACAGTCAGGTAGACCAACCAGTCAAACACTTACCCACAAACCCTAATTACTACCTCTCTGCTCGATCCTGTCTGTCTGGCAGTCTGTACAACAATATAATATAATTATACATGATATTATTGCTCGATCTGGTAACAACCCTTCAATCATTTTGAATCATCATCTCGTAACTCTCATTGTATGATCAGATTCACCTCAAAGTCAATACCACCCACCTTTTACCTTTTTCTTCTCTTACTTCCATGATCATATATATGCTAACTACCTCCTCTTGAGATTTTCTGTCATCTGCCTCTCTTTACCTGATCTTCCACGATCCCTTTGAATTCATTAGTTGACTTTGATTAGTTAAAGAGTAGCGTTTGATACTTTGTTAGCTGATCATAGATAATCAATCATCATCCTTTTCGATCCATCTCTCCCTACTTATGATCATGGCTACCCAAAACTGATTTTTTTTCCCCCCTTTTTCTCTCTTTCTGTCTCTCCTTTGCTTTTTTCGTTATATGATTCATATAAGGTGACACTGAAAAAGTGAAGGCCGACCGGCTATAAGAATGGCCACTCCGCCACCTAGTAGCCGTCTTCAGACCATGTTACAGGCGGCGGTTCAATCCGTTCAATGGACTTACAGTCTCTTCTGGAAAATCTGTCCACAACAAGGGTAACTAATTTTAAATCTACTTACCATTTATAAATTATGATTGATATATTTACAATTATAATATAATATGATTTAACTAAAATTCAGTTAATTAACTCTCCTAATCATTCTCTTTCATTTGTGATGCTGCACACTTTGAATTTTGCAATTCAGTTTGAACAAATGAAAATGATTAACTATGCATGGATTAAATGCTGTGAAGTAATGCTTTATATGTTCTGTATTATTATTGTAATTTTTTTTTAATGACGTGTTCATAATTACTTATTCATTTATGTTTAAATGTTGTTGGATAATGGTAGAATTTTGGTATGGGGAGATGGGTATTACAATGGAGCAATAAAGACTAGAAAGACGGTGCAACCTGTGGAGGTGAGCGCGGAGGAGGCATCTCTACAGAGAAGCCAGCAGCTAAGAGAGCTTTACGACTCATTGTCGGCCGGAGAGACTAATGAACCAGCTAAGCGGCCTAGTGCCTCTTTGTCCCCTGAGGACTTGACCGAGTCCGAATGGTTCTACTTGATGTGTGTCTCTTTCTCCTTCCCGCCCGGCGTCGGGTAATTAATCAAGCTCTATGCATCTCTTATACACATATCAATAATAATTACCGCAATTTGCAAAATCTTTCTTCCTTACAAATTGATTAAAGAAATTTTAGAGCTAGGGCTTTTCTTTAATAGAGTGTGGGGAAAATCTTGATAAATTTATGATCAAAGAGGGACCCAAAGGGCTAGAGAAGATAATGGAGTCGAGTAGTTGGTGTCCATATTAATTAAGGAATGAGTAAATGCTTGATTGAAATGTACGTCGACCAGACAGCAAAAGAGTAATTGAGTCTCTGTCAACTGTCGTGGATCTGATTTCCATATTGGCACAAACTAGATAAAACGCTAGCATTTAGTAAATATTCAAATGCATGTAATTATTTTGGCGAAGTGAACTTATAGAGACTCTAGTAAAAGTACCTATAAGTAATTTGGTGGTGATGTTCTAGTTGGAACATGATCAACATGACTGTAATTATATCGATATTTTGGGTAATGCACGAGATATTTTTTATTTTTTCATTCAGAAATCCTTAGAATTGCCACCCTTTAATTTTCAATGTGTCGCTTACCATGAGAAATGAACTCAATCAATCACTTGCTGCCATTAATATTTATGCGAGCAATTAGTTCATCCATTGTAATAAATGTAAGTCTATGATCAATCTATGAGAAGGTGAAGTATATATACATTACATTACTTTTACATATTGTTTTATGAGAGGGAGGTGTCTTGTGTTTCGTAGGCTGCCCGGAAAAGCATATACAAGGCGGCAACATGTCTGGCTCACCGCTGCGAACGAGGTCGACAGCAAAACTTTCTCTCGAGCCATTCTAGCTAAGGTAATTAAGATTGCTTCAATTGAAACACAATCTCGTGGTTTAAGGTCATATTAAGTAACTAATTACTTTTTGTAGAGATTTAAACAGTTTTAGAAATAGATTTACTCATGTGTGTTCAATTATATGAAAACTGGACAAACAAAAAAAAGCATATACATTGACGATCGAGCAAGTTTGCATGCATGTGCATGAACCACATAGAGGATGACGCTCCAAAAGTAAAGGAAAGAGAGTAAAACCGCATTGCAGCACGTGTACGAAGTACAATAAAACAGCATTGTGTCATTAGTTTTTGTCAAGATTAAGCTAATCTGATTGTCTCTATTTCTTAATGGTGGCACGACGTCGTTCATACATGGCATTACACCTACATGCAGAGTGCTCGCATTCAAACGGTGGTTTGCATCCCTCTGATGGACGGCGTGGTCGAACTCGGCACCACTGATAAAGTACAAGAAGACCCATCTTTGATCCAACATGTCAAGACTTTTTTCTCCGGCCACCACATTCCTCAACCACCAAAACCCGCACTCTCCGAACACTCCACCTCAAACCCTACCACCTCATCATCCGAGCAGCACCACCACACACGTTTCCACTCCCCGCCTGTCCCCACCACCACCTACGCCACCGTACTGGATCCACCAGCCAGTGCCGATCAAGATGATAAGGCAGATGACGACGACGAAAACGATGAGGAGGAAGAAGAAGATGAAGCCGATCAGTCTGATTCTGAGGCTGAAACAGCACGTGGCCTCAGACGCTGTGATCAAGGTGGTGTAGCCAGTGGTAACCTGATGGGCCCCGCCGTGGTTGAGCCGAGCGAGCTAATGCAGCTCGAGATGTCCGAGGATATTCGGTTAGGGTCCCCAGATGATGGGTCGAATAATTTGGATTCCGATTTCAACCTGTTAGCGGTTGCGCAATCGGCTGGAGTCAACCCCGCCGTTAATCTTCATCAACACCGAGCCGGTTCTTATGGAGCCAAATCGAGCCGAAGGTGGGCCCCACTTTCACAAGACCCATTAACTGGTGGGATTCAACCGCCACGCACAGGTGACATGAAATTCGGTTATTTAGTTGGTCTTCATGAACTATATCTTTCTATAACATATATGGTATTTCACCTGGGCCCCACTCTTAATTGTGTTCATAAAGAGAAGTCACCCAATTGTGTTTTTGGAGATTTTGTGCCCATTTAACTTTTGACTAGTAGTTTTTCTAATTAACCAATTTTAGAGGTTTAATTACGATTTTACCACTGTGCAGGAGTCGATCATCTTCCGTTAGACGAGTTAACACAAGAAGACAACTATACCCGAACAGTTTCTAGTATCCTTCAGAACCAGCCAACCCCCTGGGCCGACACGTCGTCCAGTACCAATCCACCTGCTTACGTCACCTACTCCCCTCACTCCGCCTTTTCTCAATGGACGACGACGACGAACAACCGCGTCCTCCTCCACGTTCCACCGACCGACGGAAGCTCTCAGTGGCGGCTTAAGTACATCCTCTTCACCGTTCCCTTCCTCCACAGCAAATACCGCGACGAAAACTCCCCCAAATCTCATGACGGTGACAGCACATCCAACCGGTTTAAGAAAGGAGCGCTGCAGGACGAGCTCAGCGCGAACCACGTCCTGGCCGAGCGGCGCCGCCGTGAGAAGCTCAACGAGAGATTCATCATTTTAAGATCCCTGGTTCCGTTCGTGACCAAAATGGACAAGGCGTCGATCTTAGGGGACACAATCGAGTACGTGAAGGAGCTCCGGAAGAAGATTCAGGATCTGGAGACTCGCAATCGGCAGACGGAGATCGATCAACGGACGAGATTGACTGGGACTCAAAGGAGTAACAGCATTACGAGTGGCGGTAATTCGAAGGATCAGCAACTGCAGCGCGGAGTAACGGGTTCGGATAGGAGTCGGGGCGGATCGGATAAGAGGAAGTTGAGGATCGTGGAAGGGAGTGGAGGTGGTGCGAAGGCGAAGGCGGTGGAGCCGTCGTCCGTCGCGGCAGTGACGGAGATAAGTGTGCAGGTATCGATAATAGAGAGCGACGCGTTGTTGGAGTTGCATTGTCCGTACAAAGAAGGGTTGTTATTGGATGTGATGCAGATGCTGCGTGAGCTTAGGATCGAAACGACGACGGTTCAGTCTTCTTTGAATAATGGCGGGTTTATAGCCGAGTTGAGAGCAAAGGTAAAAAACACATTATGTCACTCCCCTATCAATTTCTTGCTCGAAATTTGAGTTATTTCTTAATCAGATAAATAAAATTATTTATTAAATTATATAAATTATAATGATGAAATGGTGATGTAGGTGAAGGAGAATGTAAACGGGAAGAAAGCGAGCATTCCAGAAGTGAAAAGGGCGATGCAACAGCTTATACCCCACAATGACAACTAGAATTTGACAAATGTATTGAAAGAAAGAATCCACTAATCATCCACTTCCATTGTAGAGGACATGAATGTAGTGAGCTCATGAGTAAATTGTAGCCTAAAAAGCTGAATGTTTGTACCATTAGATTAATTGAACATAAAAGAAGTTTAGAGAGGAATATGTATATTCGTTTATATTTTACTTAATACTTTTAGTGAGAGGGAGAGAGAGAGAGAGAGAGAGAGGGTAATTACAAACATGGGCATATTTGGGGCAAAAATTCAACTTACAAGTTATGTCCCAACTTGAGTCTGGTAAATGCTACAAAATACAAGAAGACTACATAGAATAACATCAGATTCTCAATATGTACAAACCTTCATCAATGTTTTGACACAACTTCCTCCAAGAGTTTTAAACACACAAATTAAGTCTCGTCCCTTGCTTGATCAAACTCCAGTACGACCTTTGTATCTCAAATTGCTTAACATCATCAGAACTCGGTGGTGGTGAATTATTGCATCCAGCATCTATATGTTAAGAAACCCTGTTGGACTGATACGGTCCTCAGTACAACATCTCACTCATGTTTGCATCAGTCATCTTCTCCAAGTCTTCTTGAGACAGGAGAAGCGTCTTCTTTCCAGTGCTACCCGCCTTTATCATATCGTTGTGCCATCTTTCTAAGAAACTGCACGTGCAAATTAAGGGAACAAACAGAGTGTTATTATTAAAGCAGATGAAAGATTTATTAAGTCTGAACACTTGCTTTATGTGTGTTTCAAACTAGACATGTGAAATTTTAAGAAGTGGGACTAACCTCTAGGGCAATGTGTAGAGCCATGTCTGTGCTCAGATTCAAGAGTGCATCACATAAATGAGAGAGTATCCATCCAGGAAATTTGGAGCATTTGTCATGACGACTATACCTGCCACGAGTTTAATATGATTGTTGAGAGGAGTTTTATTTCATGAAATAAAGTGTCGTTTTTCTAGGACAATAAAGCAGGATTGTCATATGACGAGTACTGCATGGATATTGGCTCGGTAAGGGTTTGATAGATTAAGCATTCAAAAAATTCCTTCTTTCTTAGGGTAAGGTGTTATGCTTCAAAAAATGATTTTTGTATTTTTTTTTTCCCCCCCACTCCGTGAGGTAAGTGGAATGAAAGAAATTATAATAAACTAATTGACAAAGGGATGAAAGATTGCGCTAACCTTTTGCCGGCAAAAATCATCATCCCATAGTCTGCTTTTGAGTGGATGACTCGGCCCACACATTGTGCGGCTTGTCTCTGTTCCAGTTGAAATCCCGTCTCGACACCCATTGATTTAACAAAAATATCCAAAGAGTGGACAGTTAAATGATACAAAGAGAAAGCTAAGGATATACATACTAAAGCATCAAAGGTAAGAAAATCCACTTCCTTGATCTGGAATGTGTCTCGAAGATATTCTAACTGCACAAGTCCTGGAAATAACAATTCCATTTGTCAAGTTATGACAATTTGGTAACTTAAACTGAATAATAATAATGTGCTCAACATAAAAGTGGGTGGTTGCCAAGATATACTTGTTGTGGGTTTGAGTCAAAATTTGCTACTGGAGTTTCACGAAACTATAATTTGGGGAAACCGTAACTTGAAAACTAGTGATGGTAACTGGAATTTGTCTTTGGAAAAACTGTCTGAGCAACCAGCATCATAATGTAAAATACTTATTAGAAACAGTAAGCTTGGAACAAATGAGCTCTGATTACCGACGGTAAAATACTTATCCCCAGCATCATAAATGTAAGAGAAATCATAAATTCAAGGGAGTCTCAAGGGGGAGGGGCAAAGAGCAACATATACTTCGCAAGCATATAGCTCAAATCTCCAAGTTCCAAGGAGAGGAAATATCACTCAATGATAGAATGTGTTTCACTTTTTCCAAGTGTGAGCTGAAAATTAGTATACGTCTTAGTCACCCTTGCAAAGGAGACAGGCTGGGGGATAAGTGGTATAGATGAAATAGGAAACAGGCTCAACTTGCAAAGACATGAAGAAAGAGGGGGGCAAAACTAATTTAAAAAAACAAAACAAAGCAGCAAGAGAAAGATATAATCAACCTGCAAAACAGGGTCAGGAATATGTGGCATTCTCTCATCAAAAGGTTCAATTATAATTGAAAAACCTCGGGTGAAAGTCCCCACAAATGTTGCAAAGTCACATATGGTTTGAATATGCAAAAATTCATCTGTGTCAGTAATTTCTATGGTCATCATGAGGGAGTGTAGGCGATCATAACAAAACTTCAGTGTTTTTTGGTCAATTCCAGCTTGCTTATTAATAGAGGACACAAAGTCAACAGGCCCCTCCTTCTCCACATTCTCAGTTTCCAAATGGCCTTCTAAATACTGGACCAATCTACGTAGAACATGCAGAAAGTGCTCCGCTCGTCTGATATTTCCTGGCACAGCCTCTTTTAGAATATCATCGGGGAGAGCGATGATAGAGCAGGATTTGCAAGCCAGATATCTGTGGCTGCAAAAGAGAAAAAGAAGAGCTTATAGATTCAGGGGAATTAAACAGAAAGAAACAAAAAATTTAGATCTTAAAGAATCAGACATTATTTATGCAATCGACTTAATAGGTAGGTTTCCTCTTAGTGCCAAACCCTCAACCAGCCGGTTGTACTCTGCATGCAGTCTACCTGCATCTGTGTTCTTGAACCTTCCTACCGTATCAAGTGATTAAAGAATATCTCCATAAGATATACTTCTAAGAAAAAGAAAAAGGAAAAGAAAATGTCAACAAAAATTCCAGCCTCAGGTTAAATTGGCTGCATATATTCACATGAAATTTAGTAAATATTGTTAAAGAGTTATTATATTAGCTAAGATAGTCCATTAAGCTTCAATTGTAATTTACAATTTTTTTCACTTATCAATACTACTATCTTAATATCCAAGCCCTAACCAAAATTATAATCTACCGCGCCTTTACCAACTCAAACTCTAGCCACAGCCTTAAACTTATCACCAACATAACCCTCAAAATAACTTATATCCAGCCACAATCTACAAAACTTGATTTGGACAACCCATGTGAAATCAGAAGACCAGCTTGTTCATTTGTTTACCGAGTGTTTAACCGGAATAGAAGTTCAATTTTAACAAGCTTGGAGCTTATGATATACATTCCTGGTCGAAAGCCCTACAGCCATCAACTTAGCACGAGGACCTAAGTGCTTGAGCTGGTAATTATGAAGCAATCTGAGCTCGGCGAGAGTCTTCTCCATCTCATGGACCGTTCGAGTGCAGTAGATGAACTTGACAAGATTTTGAGGCTTACAGAGAGAGTATCTGGTGATCAAAGAGAGAAAAGCGATGGTTTTTCCGGTACCGGTTGGCATTTCGAGAAGACAGTGGCCTTTAGCGTCGAGAGCTCGCTTGAGTTCGAGCCATGTAGGCATATTGCTCTGGATAAATGTGGTCGTATGGGAAGTAGATCGTTACATCTTCGAGCTGGAACTTCATGATTCTCTATTTTTGGGTTTATGGAGCGTTTTTTCTTACCGTACTGCACAACTGAACATAGTAGGAAGAAAAAGTAGGGAGGGAAGATCCTCCATATAGTTCTTTTCCTTTTCTTTCTTAATTTCAATTAACGAAATTAATTAATTAATTAATTTTGGGTTAAAGACAAAATAAACCCCTTGTATTTTATAATATGGGATAAAGACACCCTGTAATTTGAAATTGGTAAAAATACTCCCTATAATTTTTCATTTTTTCATTCTTTTTTTCCCTTCATGGCAAAATTATTTAACATCTTCTATTTGTTGGTATTTTCAATTGCATTTAAGGAAAAAAAAAAGTAAATATTCCGTATAATTTAAATTAATGATATAATAATTAAATTATTAAAATTAATTATTTTTTCCTATAATAAAATTTTAACCACAAATTATATCGTCAGGCTTTATTATATAAGAAAAATTTTCCAATTTCTCATTATTTATCAAAACTAATCATCGCTACATATAGGAGGCAGAAGAAAAATCTTCTAGAAAAATGACGCACGTTTCTATTTTTTTCATTTAAGTAGAGTATCAGAAAGCAAGTATGTAAGACATGATCATTTAATCTACACAATCAAATCGAAAGCTTTCTCAATCTTCAACAGAGGTATTCAATGCCAGGCCTTTGACTACATGTCGACATTGAAACCTGCCGAAAAAGCTTGCTTCTTAAAAAAACTGGATTTTATACACAACATAACCACTTCAACAAACAAGTAATAGATAACTAGTTCAAAACTTTAAAAAAAAAAAATTCTTTCATACCAAATTAAATCATTAGCTGAAGAGTCCGTCAAGGCAATGGAGTTTCCGGTTTGAGAATTATGTTCTGAAGCATCCATTTCCTTGCCTTGAGTTCTGCACTTGAACCGTAGACAGAAAGGCGTTGTCTGCACTGAACTCTCGTGCTCAAATTCTTATATCATAAAATATTTCAGTGGGTGTAAAGATGCAAGCTAGCATATGATACAAGAAGCACCTCGTTTTGTAAAGAAGGCACGGGGAAAATGTGAAAAATATCCAATAACTTGGAACATCAAGCTCATTTTATCAGATTATGCACTCGATCAATTAGAAATCTTGTTGTAAGATTAATAGGCATCTTATTGTAAGATGCAGCATTTCTACTTCACATCTCCGTTCCAAAGAAAAGATTGCAGTATTTTAAGGTAGTACGTGTTGTCTCATTTATGCAAATCGGTGAAATTTCAGCAAATCACCTTCTTTAAAGACAATCTTAAATAATTATAAAAAAAAAAGGTTGAAATATAATAGAATAATCCAAGAGGTTCTTCTTCTGTAAGTCTTTTATGCAAATTATCCAAGAGGTTGCCATTTTGGTAGATTTCTGGTTACCTTTTTGCTGTATCTAAAATCACGTTTGGGAAGAAAGTGAAGAGGTAGATTGAAAGAGGTTGGAGCTTTGACCAATAGAAACAGCTTAGTAGGGCCTGAAAAAGTTAAAAGTTGTGAATTAGAGAAAACGGACATCAATATACACTAAAAATAACTTGAAATTTATTACATAATGAACAAAACAATCTACCTGGATAGTGACCCGACCCAGCACCCTTAGATATGAGCGTCCGAATAGCCTGAAAAACAAGCGACAAATGATTCAAGAAGAAGGATCATAAAGGGAGGGTACATAGCTGTGAATAACCTTTCTTGAAAGCCCTTCTGCTACTTTGCTTTTGGTGAATTCATCAGTACTTCTCAACACAGTCTTTCCATGTAAAAAGCTGAGCTCATAGACATGTTGAGACCGTAGTGGACTGGCTCCAACCACCAATATGACTTCTTGAACATTAGGAATCTCCCTAACCATCAGTTTAAGTGCAGATTGGAGATTATTAACTGAATTCATCAATTTCTCCAGTCTTTTAATTCCCTGTCTAACTTCCCTCATTCTGCTCATATGTGTTCGCCTACATGATGCCTTTAGTTCACTCTCTGTAAGAGTTGTCCCCTGAAAAAGCACTTTTCTTAGGGTGGAAGAACTAAAGAAAAATAATGCAATTGAAATACGTAAGCTCAGATGATATACCAGCTCCTTGTACTCGGTTTGTAGCGTATTGAATTCAAGACTGATATCCTGCAGTATGCTGTACATAAGTGTTTGTCATTAGAAACCCCTTTTGTGATTGAAAATACATATTACCAACTTAATTATGCTAGAGCTTTTATAGCTGAACTTCAAGATTAGAGAAGTGACATCAAAATATAAGACTTTCACTTTACTGAAATCATAAGCTCTAAATATTACATAACTCCAAACATATTGTTAACAAAGAGATTGGGTTGTGAAGGGATAAACTTATCAGAAAAATACGATGCAACAATTCTCGTATTAGAGTAACAGAGTTATCACCAATTTTACATTCCTTCATCTGATTTTGAGAAAAAACCAAGGACCTTTCTTAAAAATATCAAATGGTTCACAAAATCTAGCTTATTTTGAATGAAAATTTTGATTTTATTGGACCCATCATCTCTTTGCCTGCTATTGAAGTGCTAAATGAATACGCATGCCTCTTAATTAGGCAATTTTCATATCACTTTTACACATTCCTTGTGATCACATTTCAAAATCCAAGCTATAGAAAATCTAATAGTTCCCAAGTAGCCAATATTAAAACCTAGGGTTTTCATTTTCTTTCCTACGCTTTCCGAGAAACCAAATAGAAAGTAAGGCTGAAGATGATCGAGAAAGCAACTTACGATGGGATCTGCTGGTGCATGTACAGCACGAAACCGGAAATTTCATTGATAACGTGAAAGATCACAGAGCCGTCCAAGGTATCCGCGGCGGTGTCGATGATCCTGTGCTCCATCTGCGAGCTCCCTTCCCCCTCCATCACGTCTCACTCTCTCTTGTCTCTGACTCTCTGTTCGTTTCTAAGCTTTTGAAACGATGATGGGCGGGAGTGGACCGTTTTTCGGTTAAATGGGCTCAAAAATAAAATTTGAAATGATTCTTCCGGCCCAACTAGATAACACAAAAGGTGGTAAATTTCGTTTTATCACCTTACACTATTCGAAATATACGAACCACTACCTTAGTTTTTAAAAATACAACTGTATGATTTTATTATTCAAATTCATGATGAATTAAACAAATAAAGTAACATCATAGAGACATATATGATATGATGTATAATGTTTAATTTATTCTAATAGACCTTAAAATGTCTATTCCTTAGGAAGGAAAATTTGATCTGAGAAAGTTTGCATTTGAATTTCAGACATAACATTACATTGACTACTTGATATCTTTACTGCATCTAGCTTGGTATCTTTAATCTTCCTCCTTACGGGCGATGACTTTTTAGAATTTTCGATGTCATTTTCTCGATCCTTCACAACAAGATGAAGATCTTCTTGAACAACAGGAGAGCAATTAACTGCAGAGTTAAGTAGATCACAGACACAAACATTACTAGTTAATTATAAAGTTAAATTGTTGAACTAATAAAGTTGAAGTTTTCTTAGATCTAAATACCCGGCTTCTTCTTCTTCTTGGGTATGAGGTTCGGGTGGGTTTTACGAGGAAGAAAGATGCCAGTTCCGCCATTATGTGGGCCGGATTCTAAGAAGGTGACTTGGATTCCTAGTCTTCTACATGGCCCAACCTTATTAGCTACTGTTGGTGTTGGATTACACTTCTTCTTTCTCTAGTGAATCGCTTAAGTGATAATATTTCTTTTTAGAGTTGCTGAGTTTGCTTTTCTGAAATAACATTTTGATTTTGAGTAGGAAGGCTCATAGGAAAATCTTCATTATTGTCTTAGATTACGTCTTGAACAAAGTCAATTGGCTAGTTATTGTTAATAACAATGTTTGGAAGAAAAATAAATTCTCCCCAAATACAACATTCTTAACTTTATCTTCCCCCTCAAACTCAACATCTTTAAAAAATCTTGCATTTCTCATCTCGAAAAATAACTTAGTTAAGAGATCATAAAACTTAAAACTCTTAACCGTTCAACATACTCGACAAAATAACATCTAATTACTTTTGAGTTCAATTTCTTTTCATATAACCTATAAGGCCTTACCTTAGCTAGACAACCTCAAATGTATAAGTATTTAATGTTAGACCTTTTGTATAACCATAATTTATAAAAAGATTTTAGTTATCACTTTATTAAATACTTTATTCAATATATATGATGTAATCTTAGGTTTCTCTCCAAGAGACTAGCTCCACTTTGAAGTTTGAGCTGTACAGAGATTAGACGGTTAAATTAATATTCCAGTCTAGACTACCCTAAATATTCCGAGAAAAAGAAGAAAACAAAGGGAAAAAAAAAAAAAAAACTAGCTCCGGTTTCAACTGTGCATGTAGAAAGCACATATAACTGAATCAAAATGCAGAGCAAGTTTGGCCAAACCCTCTTTTACTATGGCGTAAAATCAAAATCACAGCTAGGCTAACATTGATATATGATAACTATACTAAGTTATCTCCAAAACATTATCTTTATTTAAGAAAAAGTGCTTGAAACTTCACTTACACACATCTTTTTAGTAAGTTTAATAAGCTCACGAGTCTCCTCATTCAACTCAACCCCATCCTTCTCCATTCTTTCTTCAACCACAAGCGCCATCTTACCCGCTTTCGCATATGTCCCTAAAAGCAGATTATACACCTCCGTATTAACATGATGTGCGTTTCTAAGCACCACCAATAACTTCTCCGCTGTTTCTACATTCCCTTGCTCCTTCACTTCCTTAAACACTTGCCTTATCAATTTCTCGTCCGGGTTCCATTTCGTCACACTTCCAATCGCTTTCGTAAAATACTCGACCACTTTTTCTACCTCCTTCTCTTTCAGAAAAGCCCATGTAAGAAGTTCCCATGTAGTGTAACAAGGCGAAATTCCTTTAGACACCATCCTGTTGTAAAACTTTTCGGCTGATTCTATTTGGTTTTTGTTTATATAAGCAGCTAGTAATATGTTAGGGACTCTTGGATCACCTGTTCCGGAAACAGTCTCCCATTCTGTATAGAGCGTCTCTGCTTCTTCAAATTCTTTAAGTTTAACAAGAGATGATATCATGCAAGTATATTCCGTATCACTCATTTTCCGGAAAATCTTCTTCATCTTCTGCCAGATTCTATGAACTCCATCTCTATCTCCCATGTTTGTGTTTAAGCTGAGGAGAGAGGAATAACTTGCTCTTTTATCTTTAGAAGCTGTTTTCTCCATCTCTTTCAAATTAGCTGCAGCTTTATCCGGAAGAGAGTTTTTCAAATATAAGTTCGTCAACGTGCTGTAACTCACCCAGTCTAGGTTAATCTTTGCCTTCCTCATCTCAAGGAGAACCTTTTCAGCAGATTCCACGAGATTCTGAGAAGCACTAACAGTTAACAATAGATTGTAGGTGATAAGATCTGGTTTACTGTTCTTCTTCAACTCTCGGATTAGTTCCGGAACTTTCTCTAACTGCTTGTTTGAGACATATAGAGATAACATGTGGTTGTAAGGAAGAGGGTTATTTAAGAAACCGCATTCGGACATTTTGTCCATCAGTGCTTCGGCTTTGTCAGGGGAGTTGTTCTGGACGTAGGTGTGAAGAAGGGCTGTACAAGTGGGCTGGCCCATCATTGTGTTGGGAAGATCTTCGAAAAATTTCTCTGCACTGTTTAGGCCTCGGACTTTTGAAATTAAGTCTAAATGAACAGCATAATCACCTGGCTGAAGCTTCATATCTTTTTGTAATGTCATCCATTCACATATCTGCAAGAAACTTGTAATCATTCCGCTGCTTTTACCTTATGAGTTATATACTTTGGCCCCTAAAGAGAAAGAAAAAGGAAATGACCTTATAGAGTTACAGTCCATGTATAGCATAAGAATGCTAGATATGAGGATCATGATGGCTCAGTTTGCCAAAGCATTCTTAATCCCCATTTCGACTAAAAATCCTGTTTTAGAAATCCACTTCCGAAACTAGCAAACTAAGTACTCTTAAGTATTTCTACATTCCAAGAGCATCAATCTGAATTCACCTTAAAAGGCTAAAATAAAATGATTCAAAATTGTAAAAATCCAGATTATGCCTAAATTGCAAGAATACTAGCCGATTTACAGATTAAAACTCGCTTTGTACTCTTTCAAGAACAATAAATAAATATTTCTTAGTTCTATAACAAATATCATGATACGTAACATAGAAGACAACTACATTAACTACCATTTTTATAAAATTAACCTATATAGAAATTTCATTGATAAACCAAACAATTAGTCCATTTCCATTACCGATTGAAGGGAACGAGAGCTCACCTCTAGTGCGTGCTTGTAACGTTTGAACTTACGGAGCTCACGGACAATGCGGTTGAGCTCGTACTTGCGAACAGGATGGCCTTCTTCCTTCCATTTTTTAATAGTGATCACTGCGCTGCGTTTAGGGTAGATTAGGCTTAGGAGCCGACGTCCCAGAGTGTCACGCCCGCCGCTCCCGTTGGTTGCTTTTGCTACGGATGTGACAGCTTTCACAGCTGATTTCTCAGGCGCTGAAGCTGCCACCGCCACCGATGCTTCCGCCGAGAAGTGGCGAGAAGCAATGGCTAACGAGGTACGATTACCGATACGGCGGAGCAACATGCTTCCGCTCTTTAGTTTATGTGTACGCGTAAGGGGGTTTTAGTGCCCGTTAGGCTTAAACCTTATGAGGAAATGATTGGGCTGGATTGTGTTATTAGAAAGTGGGCTTTCCCTTGTAAATGGGCTTGTAAATATTTCTTATTAATTTTAAAATAATAATAATAATATCAAATTTTTCTTATTAATATTTATAAAATAATAATATTAAAAATATATATATATATATATATATATTTTTTTTTTTTTTTTTAATTATTATCTCGATTATTTTATTTTTTTTTTCAAAATTCAATCCAATTATAATTCCAATAATTATTATTTTACCAATTTCATCTTTTCTCATTTCACGATCAAGGCAGAAGCGGAAATCTGAAAATAGAAATAAGAATCACAGGAAATCAGATCAATGTCTGGTAAATGATTCTTTTCACTTGATCTCTGTCTACTGTATAATTTTGATGTCAATTCATTCCTTGCCTGCTTATTGTTTTTACGTTTTACGGTGATATTAAAAAATGAAAAATTAATGGTAGAAAGTAAAACTTAATTAAAACTTGTGAGGTAAGTTACAAAAACTATTATATTTTACCGATATTAACATATGAGATGTTTTAATTTTAGTATAGGTTTTAGATGTCATTTCTCAATTTTACATTTATAAACTCGATTCTAATGATCAAAATGAAACATTTTGAAAACTTTAAGGATGACATTGAACCATTTGAAAGTTCAGGGATGAAAATGAACAAAATAATGAAATTTTAGGGACGAAATGATAATTTAGAGATGAAATATTTTATTCATATTGGATCCTTGTTATGTGCAAATGTGTTTGTTAGTATGAGGATTAAACTAGTACATATCACTAGATGACATAGATCTCTGATTTCCAGCTGGGATGAAAAATCATGAAATAAAGCAAAAGAACTTCTTGTGGAGATTGCTAGACAAGGAGAAGAAAGTGGGTTTGAGGTGCCTTGCCTCCTCATTTCTGCCAAGGATGATCTGGATCCATTGCCACTTGCAGTACAAGAGTGAGGGTATAGTTTTTATCTATATACTTTTTCCATTTGTTTACTTTCTCTAAGTCTCTAGCCATTACTTGCTAGTTTGTTATCTGACTGGTATGCAATTCAAAATGTCAAAAAATAAAATTTCTTGGTTTTAGGTCTGTCAGGGATTGGGAATAGAATCCCCTCTTTCTCTAATACTTTATATTACTCGGAACTTGATTTGAGGTGTTGATTCTTCAGTTACAAAAAGCCCTCTTATGTTCTTCAGAAAACTCATAATCTGAGCTCGAACTCGATTAACCAACCTCATGCTACAACTAGATTCCGCCGTTTAACAGTGCATGCATAGTAATGTAACTAACGTCATATTTGGATTAAAAGAAAACAATGATATAGAATTACTCGAGCTATTTTGCTCTAACGAATCATTTAAACTTTGACTTCATTACATTTGCAAGTCAAAAAAAATTTAACTCTTAAGAATCGTATTATATTCTTATCCGATATTCATACTCATTTTGTTATATATATCTAATATATTATGTGGTATATAAAAATAATAATAAATAAAATAATTTTTAATATTTTCCTATATTTTGAGAATATTTTATAAATAATATTTTGATATGTTCTGATATTTTACGATATTTCTCTATATATATATATATATATATTAAAATTTAGTCCACCTTATAATAATATAAAAGTGAAAGTTAACCTAATATCAATTTTTTTCTTATCTCGTTATCTTACAACTTTCGGTCTATAACATTTTTTTTCAATTTTATTTTATTTTTTATTCATATTACTTTTACATATTTTTCTCTAGCCTTGTTTGATTTTGCATTCATATTTTCATATGATGTATTCTAGTTTATTTTGATAATTTTTTTTTTCAAAAAAACTAAAATAATTATATTTAATATTTAATATTTATAACATTTTAAAAAAAATTTAGATATCTAACACATAATGTATAATCTTACCATAATTTTTAATGTACTCTAAAAACATAAATTTTCAATAATTTTGATTGTTTCATGTCATCACAAATAATTGACAATTGAAAGTACATATATTAAAAAGTTCATATAATTTTACTTATAATTTTTAAGAAATATTTAATTAAGTGTAATATGATAATTTATGTTCATATAATTTTTATTAATATATTTAATTATTTTTATTAGATATTAAATATATTAAATAATTATATATTTATTATATTTAAATTTAAAAATGTAAAAATAAAAATAATATTATTTAAAAATATATATCATTATTATATCTTATAAAAATTTCCTAAATTTTTTAAGATTATCACTTTTATCAATATCCATACTTTATAATTTCCGTATCGCTATATCACCTGTATCCGTACTTTCTAATTTTGACTCCTTTACAAAATTAAATTACAACTATCTCCTCGGGCAATATGCCGTCACAGGATGGGCGTGATGTGATTTCCTGCACGTCTATGTCTGAACCAATCAAAAAAGCACACGTGTCCCTCATTTTCCCGCTTCGTCTTCCATAAGACTGGAGTGAACAAGGTGTGTATAAATGCTTGCTTGGAGAGAAACTGAACTTCTCTATTTTCTGGGTTTTGTGAAGGTTTTCTGCAGGAGAAAGAAAATTATGGGCAGGCCTAAGAAAATCATGCTTGGACAGCGTGAAAATTTGGTTGAAGGGAGAAAGAAAAGCGGGAAATTGTAATCTAAAAGTAGTTGAAGGGAGGTATTTCAAAAACATAGCATTGAACAAGCAATGACTTCAATCTTCATCTTCCGAAATTGAAAATTTGTAGGTCAAAGTGACAACCGACAGGGAAGATTATTCTTCAGATGTAAATATCCTATACAATTTCTTAGTTGTCATTTCTACCATGGAGAAACTATCTCCTGCATCGAATGTATACTGTGCGAGAAGGAATAATGTGCCTTGCTCGGCATACACTAGGTGTAGGACACCTCTGCTATGAATGTATGATGCTCTCTCAAATCTCAACTGCTATGTGCTTTACTAAGTACTTCAATAAAGAATTTGTGTATTTCTGGTCTGATACGATGAATGAAAGGGGAGTACCTGCAATTTTAAAGCATTCAGACATTATTTTTTTCAAGTATCAACATTCTGTTATATGAACATACAAGCAAATAAACACGATTCGACTAGAAGTGTGTACAACATACCATGGCTTTGGACTCAATTTGTCAAATTGCTCCAATATGAAAAGTATGCATGATTGCCTTAGTGATGCAGCATTATAGGCATCAGACAGCTCGTACATGATCAGAATGTTTTCGCTCGATATATCCTATGACATTGGACTTTTCAATATCAACTAAGGTTGAAATAGAGATGAGTGCAGATGGAAATTTTCAGACTCGTCTTCAGTTTTTTACCTTAGTAATGGCCGACTCACAGAGAAGCTTGAGTCCTTCCAGAAGATACTGATCAGAAGCGACAAGGAGGGCACGAGCAACATCCGAATCGATGTCTACTGTGCCAGTGTATATGTACCTAGATAAAAAAAAAAAGAATGTCCTACTGTTAATAAGCTCTGCTCGGTCCCCATTACTTTAAGCATGGAGAAGGATATGTAATATCCACACCTCATCATCAGTTCAAAAACATCCCATTTAATATTTGGAATCTCTATCTCTTTAGCATCCCTTTCCTGTCGTAAGTAATTTGAAAAAGGATTAAAAACAAAACCAACCAGAATTGTTTCATGTCACTTTTATCTCTATGGTTGTGGAGTAAAATGAAAATGAGATGAAGCTAGAAAAGCATATTTGGATCTTATCAAGAATGTCTTCTGCCAAGTTCGAACACTTTCTTAATCATGTTTTTTGCTTCACAGATTAAAAAAAAAATTAAGGGATGGGCCATGGGGAACAAAATAGATTATCAAACAATAAAGCATTTATGAAAGATTGAATGATTACCCGGTAACCGCCGTCAAACATTGCTCGGAATGTGTCTGAAGAAGCAACCAGGCTAATTCTGTGTGCGTAGAATGGCTTCCCTGATTGAAGAAAACAATTTTGAGCTGAATGTGAGATATTTTTGTAAGATCTTAAAACTTTTAATTATAACATGGCATCAGAAACCTAAAGCAAAAAGCAAAGCAAAACATATACAAGTATGATCACCCGACCTTCGACTAAGAAGGTGACATCGGAAAGGGTAGAGTTGTTGACATACATCTCACTCAAATACACCTGCAATAATATCATAAAGAAACCTTGATTCAATCTAAAAGATGATTTTGTCATAGAGGGAAAACAACATTTGGGATGCTTTTGTTGCTTAGTATTGATTTCTTGATTCTTCTAGCATGCTCATTATCAATTCAGAAGCACTGGTAATAATTATCTGGACATAGATCAGACTAAAGCATTTCTAACTTAAAATTCTGTAGCCAAAAAGAATTATTGGGAGGTGCAGCGAAGTTGCAAATATGGTACTTGGCACAATGAAGCAAACTGAAGTTACGTGCACTAAATTGCAGTAGGAAGCAGACTGCCCTCATAACTTCTCAGAGCAAATCAAGAACCTGTAATATTTCAAGTCTATGACTATAGAATCAATCATGCCTTTTTAACCGAAGGACATGACTGCATCCCTTTATTTTTGGACCCTAAGGAACTTGAACTCAATAAACTAATCAGAACTAGCAGAAACTAACCAGTGATCTTGGTGATGGAGGAATTGCATCCACAGGTAAGAGTGAAAGAGCTCTTGTAGCCAACTTGTGCAAGGCTGTTGAACCATCGCATTGCTCCTTCAAGCTTGTAGACTCAAGAAGCTCCAGAAGCAAACCTAGTCCTACAGAAAGTATAATGAAAATGTTTGACAGGAGGAGTAAGCCAGCTCGTAAAACCTAAATAAAGAAAGATGGATCAGATAAGAAACATATGGTCACTTGATTCCTACCATTGTTGTCGACAAAGACAGTTTTGCAATCATCATCAGCACAGAGATGAGCAAGAGTTAGAGCAACTCGTCTCTTAACAGTCTTATCCGCAACCCGCAGAAGATACAACAGATGGTTCAAAACCTTTTAAGAAAAAGCACCAAAGGATTGGTCATGACATGACTGCTGTGCCAATTCTGTTATGTTACAAAATCTATCATGTGCATCTTTCTGAATAGACAAACATAAACTAAAGAAACAAGCATTTGCAAATGAACACCTTTTTATAAGAAACTGAACCAGCCATGAGACAAGGGGTACGTAAGAAATCTTACTCTTCCATGAATCTTTTCCCCCAATCTATTCAATGTCTTTGCCACACATTCTTTAGTTTGCTGCAAAGTACCAAATTTGGAAGATAGAACAAAAATAAAAAATATTACACAAAGATTGAATTTTTTTTTTTTTTTTATAGATAGAGTTAACAAAAATAAGAAAGGAGCAACAGTTGATGTTTTATTCGCAATGGCATCAAGCAACATAGGAACAAAAATATTCCTAAGAAGTAGGTAGTGATTATAATATTTAAATTATATCTAAAAGTTAATCAGTATAAATGCATACTTGAATACTGAATTCCCCCTCTTGAAGTTTCTGAATGCCTCCAACCTTGATAAGATCTACAACATTATCCTACAAAATGAACTCCAATTACTCCAAATACCAGCATTTAGGTGATTATAACAAAATAAAAATAAAAAATTGATCCATGAGCTGACAAAGTTTACCTCATTATCAGCGATGCCATATAGAGTAAAAGCAGCATTATGTTTCAGATATCCATATTTTGATTCGAGAAGCTTTAAAAGTGGAGCTATACCACCATTGTAGGCAATTCCGGCTTGGTTATGTGTATCCTAGCATGAGAAGTTGAGAACCAGTTTTAAACTCAGGGAAACAAAAATGCCACATAAAGTTTGGTTTTTTAATAAATGACTAACGCTAACACATTGAAGAAACTGTCGTCCTGTCTTTATGCCAGAAGAAATAAAAAGAAAATGTACAAATTTTCAAGCCTTCTTGTCATTAACATGCTAGTATGCTTATATGCACTTCATAAGGAAAGCATTTATGTTGTAGACAATTGAAGGAATTTTAGTCATCAATCTTTGAAAACACATTACACTTAGAAGATTTAAGGGGTATGTAATCCTCGCAGAAGAGCAAATGATTAGTGAAAACAATTAGTGTGGAACATTAAACAGTTTCACTATGGATAGTGAAACGAGTACCAAGAAAAATCAGACCACCCACACATATGAAGGTTATTAACTTCCTTATAATCTAGTATTGATATATGGAACCAGGAAAAATAAGATTAAGGAAACAAAAACCTGCGCTAATCTCCCAAGTGCAAAAGATGACATCTCCCTGATCTCAATATCTGGAGACTGAAGCATCTGAATTAATGGTACGATACCACCCCTTTGAGCAATATGAGCCTGCAAGAAATGTATGAGGTTATATGATACTGAAAAAAGAATCCAACTATGGATGGGGTAGCCTGTAAGATCTGAAGTAAGCGGTACCTTGCAAGCTGAATCAGGCGCAGCAAACTGACCAATTAATAAGGCTGCTTCTCTTTGGCTCTCTAAACATCTGGAGCTATCATCGTAATAACAAATTGATAAGGATACGTGTTCTAAAGATAGTGGACTAATAAGCCAATTATGACTTTGCCTCAAGATTTTATGGCTAAGGGTAAAATTTATGAACAACCGATCAGAAGGAAAACTTCATTTCCAGAACGGTCGCAAAGCAGAAGAAAAATTCTGTATTACCTGAGCAGTCCAATAACAGGTTGCAAAGCCCCAGCGAGGATAACTTCCTGCTTGATTTGTGGCGAGGAGTGAACCATATTACCTATCACACCCACCTGACGACACTCCAGGTAAGTGAGGTACCATGAACACAGGAAACGCAAATCAAAGAATGTATAAGTATAGGGTATACACTACCGCTTCACAATGGACGAACTGATCCTCAGACTGGAGCAGTTGTACAAGAGTAGGCAAAGCATTGCATTCTAGAATCTGTAATTATTATTTGTGTCAACAACTATACTGGAAGAGTTAAGAAATTAGAGATAAAAGAGAGAACTTACAAAAGCACATACCTTATTTTTGTTTCCATCATTTTTAAATGTTAGGTTACGGAGGGCTGCTGCAGCTGCTCTTTGTACCTTAATTTCACAAAACTCTAGCATTTCAACAAGAAGAGGGATAGCGCCTTCAATTCTGAAATCAGAAATCAGAAAAGCATATCAAAAACAGAAATTGGAAATCATGAGTAATATAAGAAAACATGCCTGATATAGGTTTTTATGTTGCTATTTTCATGAGCAAGACTGCTGATGGCATCAGCTGCTCTCCTAATAACACCAATGACAGCTCGAGAGTTGTAGTCTATCTTGTGCCTCTTCAACAGATCCACAAGAAGGGGTATTGCTCCCGCATCGGCTATAAGTTGTTGATACTTCGTCTATTTAACAAAAACAGAGAGGTACAAACAACACAAACAGGTTAGCCAATAGCAAATTATAACAACATAAGCGTGCGATCCAACAAGTAAAAAACTATCCATATGGCATAGTGAGATAAAAAAAACTTCCTTTATATCTCTTAAAGAAATTATGCCACTAAAGCCAGACGAATAAAGAAGAAATCACACACATGCACATATAAATGGAAACCCAGCAGACAATGGTACTAACACTCCACAAGTACTGTACCCACATAAAGTTATATAGGAGCTTTATTCAGTCAAAATTGAGAAAGAAAAAATTTATGTTAGAACTTCTAGTAGAGCTAGACCAAAAACTGACTTTCACCAAATACTATCACAAATCGTCTAATCGGTAGTAAAGAGACTTGAAGGGGGAAAAACTCTGGAATAAAGCATATGATTCCTCAAAACATGTCACTTTCCAGCATATGATTGTTTCTCTACTTCTCTACCTTTCTTTCTACTTTGGTAACATGGTTCCCTGTAAAGTATGGACTACCTATAGGAATCTATTGCTTCATAACCAATCGAATCTTCCTAAATTTATCTGAAGTTGCAATAGCAATCATGATTCTCCATAACATTTCAAGCCTGCAATTTTATTAAATTCTTATTCGGCTTTTACCTACAAAGGAGCATCCATAGACAATAAATTTCATTCCTTGTCACCAACTGACACTAAATATCCAGAACGTGATGGAAGGACAGTAACAGGCAGAAAATAGCTATTTACAAAGTTTATCCTCATCGATCTCATCACACAATGGAAAGGTGCAAGAAATAATATATTGAATCAATAAGTCAAACTCACTTTCACAGCTAAAAGGCCAAGTGTAGCAGCACTTCTTTTCTCCACCTCGTGCTCATAAGGCTGGCTGCTCACACCTTCATTGACTAATGGGGGAGCCTTTAGATGCCTCACCAGAGCTGGAACAGCACCACATTCCACAAGTACGTCAACCATTTCCTCTGAAATAACACAAGACATTCAAGACCCAAAAACCACAATTGGAAAACCCAAATGTATGAAAAAAAAAAACTAACATTTTAACAAATTTGAACTATCAATCCAAGAAATCTTTTTTACCGGTATAATGAATAAATAATACAAGATCTAAATGGTTACCGTCTTTAGCAAGCTCGTAAAGGAACAGAACAGAACTCTTGGCGATAGCACGATCTCGTTCGGCAGAAGAGAAGGTGGAGTTGAGGAGATCAACGTGAGAGCGAATCTCAGGAATCAGGTTTTGATGAACCTCATGTGTATCGGCATCGGAATCAAGCCTCTGCACCTTGCAGTCTCCTTCATGATCAAGATCGGATTCCAATTCTTGGCCCAGTTTCCTCTTCAAGCTTCTGCTCACACTGGTTTGCTTGGACTTCTCCTGCTGTCTCTGATCCATGGAGGAAGATTAGGGCTAGAATGGCTGATGACAGGTCGAGGAAGATGATTTGAGGATGTAACACGGCGGGAAGAAAGCGCGCCTCTGCGACGTTGAAAAATACTTCAAATATTTTGAAATGAGTACACAATCTCAAATACTCTTTAAATTAAGATAAACTTTCTACCATTTTAATAATAAGAATGAATTTTTTAATTTATTTAAAAAAAATATTTAGAATAAAACCTCTACTTTTATTTGAAAAAACTATGATAATCCCAAAAAAATAATTATAATTAACTTTTAAAATATTTTTAAATTATAATAAACACTCTAAAATTAAACTTTTAAATCATACATGCAAATATTATAATTATAATTAATATCAAATTTAAAAAAAAAATTATAATAATTCAATATGATCTGATTCGATACATAAAATAAAAAATCTTCGAGAATAATAAAAACTCATTAATGTCAATTTAAAATTCATATAATTATTTAAAAAATACATTTTATAATATTTTAAAGTAAATATAATCAATTTCGAGGAAAAAACACAAAAACTCATAATTTGAAGTTACATACCCGATTGCTTAAAGAGGGATTCTCCTACTTCATTCCTACATCGATCTAAGCCTCTTCACTTCCTTTTAGACGAACCTCCCAGAATATCTTCCATTGACCTTTTCTCATGAGTTTTCTCTGCATTTGATCTAGTATGAGTAATTTCTTCTTCGATTGGTTGCAAAATAGAGGTTTCAAAGATGGTTCCCAAATGGGTTCTTAAGATGACTTTTGAATTGAAGATATTACTTTAATGATTGCGAATTGAAGAAAGGGCGTGGAGAGATGGATTATGAGATAATTGAGGTTTTTTTGTCATTCTTTGCGAAGAAGATGTAAGTAATTGAATGGGGCAGTAAAAAAAAGTTTAAATTTATATTTCTTATTTAAGTTATAAATGTTATAAAATTAAAGTAAGGCCATTTCATAAAGAAAGTTTCTAAGGGGGCTAATTTGTAAAATAAACTTTTATAATGGGTCAGTTTCTCAAATTCTCAGAATATTCAATCATCAAATATATATATATATATATTAGAAAAATATATGAATAGGTGACGAGTCTCTCTATTGGAGTTATCTTTATTAATTATGTAAAACCAAAAGATAATATTTCATATCTGCTAACTAAAAAGTTAATTAGAGAGTTAATAGGAAAATCATTAAGGAGAATGAAACTAAAACTCATAAAAATAATAAGTTTATATAATTGAAACCAAACTTAGTGACCAAATATCTAAAGATCTAGATTCAAAGGGATAACCAAGTTGTAAGGAACTTAATTAGATCACTATAGGAGTTATCCTCCTATTCATTTATATGATGAAACAATGATACCCATGAGATGAAAATAAGTTATGCTTTCAGTGATTTTTAGGTATCATAAAATCTAAGCAGAATAATACGGGTTACTCTTAATTAAGAATCAGGAAAAATGTTCAGGTCTAAAATTAACATAACAATATTAACTCAATTGCATCAGGAAAAATTCATGCGTAAGGTGTGTTATTGTGTACATAAATGACATAAAAGTTCAAAGACATCATGTTTACTAATTAATTAGTAAAGTCAATATACTTTCACAATTGAAGGTTTAAAGGTTGATACCTACTCTTATCCAATGCAGGTTTCGATCCGTCGAACACTATCACCAAGTCGAAAAAACTTTTGAGGTAAAACAATATCTATTTTAATTCTTTCGTCAATTTTCAGAATGGAGGATTGTTGAAAAATAATAAATTGCTAGGTGAATTTAAAGTAACTTTGTAACTCCCCATATTAATTCAGAATTAGTAAGCTCTTAATTTTGGTTTAATTTTTTCCGATTAATTTTGTTTAATTGATTTGTGACTGATCTTTCACTTGTAGGCTATAAATTAACATATTCCATTTGGAAATAACACACTAAAATTTATCTTCTCTTCCAAAAATGATTTTCTCTCTAGAGTTTTTAGGGTTCGGTATGATAGTGTTATGATATTGTCGAGTTCACCAGAATTAGTGGTGGTGCAACCACATAATTTCTAATTCGCTATATTTTGGGAGACAGATGCTGAAACATTCTAGCAGTGAGTAGAGAAGTCGAATATGTTGTAAGGAAACTGTGGTTTCACATATCTCAGAATTCTTTGTTCACAATCCGATTTGCGAATTTATAGTTCTTCTATTGATTTTCAGTTGTTCAATTTACCATTACAATGTTATGATTTGTTTTTCTTTGAAGCTTACTATTTTGAATTTAATTCTATTTTTGAGTATATTTGCTAACAACACATCATTTAAATCTTAAAACTTATTTAGGAGAATAGCAAAAAATGCTTTAAACTTGAGAATAAATCCCTAAAAATTATACATATGTATCATCTTCTTCTAAGAAAAATTCAAAAGATCCGGTACAAATATCCAAACTAATAAAAGCAAAAGAAAAAATTCATCAAAAATACCATAATTGGTGTTTAGTCTATCGTCTTTTTCATAATATTTTGGAGCTCACCATTAACATGCAATGGCTCATTAGGTTGCCGTTCTTCAGGAATCAGAAAATGGAATCGTGGAATCGTTTTCATTCCAACGTTTGATTAGCTATAGAATGCATTACAAAATGAGATGTAGATTAAAAAATGATTCTAGACTTCATTCTTTTTCCACCTTTTCTTTCGAGGGGTAGGGTCGAAATCAAAAATTTGAGATAGAGAAATGTCGTTTATTTCTCGATTATAAAACACGGAGAAATAAATAGCGCAATTTGATGCTGATTTACGAAAAATTGGAGCGAATAAGTTATTATCTCAAATACCATTCTCTTTCTTTTTTCCCTCTTCGCAACCATCGTGACCTAGTCTGGAGCTCTCAACCATCATGACAATTCACTCTCATCTCTATCGCCATTGAAGCAATATAAAGCTTTGAAGCCGTTTGAATCAGATAATAATCTTATTCTATGTATTTCTAATAATATCTGTTATGGATTACGATTTTTCTTGGTATTAACAATAAACTATTCATTCTTCTTGAATTGAGATTAGATATTAACAAGGGGGAGTTTGTGATGTGTAGTGAAATACAAGAGGAATTGATCGCTAACAAATGAGGAGATTGAGGATTAATGGAAATCGAAGTAAAAGGTGGAAGAACGTTCTTAAGACAAATGGTTCGTACAACTTGTTCAGTAATCTTTTTTAAGGTTAATCACTTTTATTTGTTTCTAGTACTGATCTTGATATGGGATTATGTTTTAGTGGGGGGTATTACAGGTGGACTAACAGCAACTGCGCAGTTCTGAACGAACCCTCTATTTTTGAAACTGCATCCAAAACTTACGTCTAGTAGTTTCACATTGCCAAGATGACTTCTTAATTAAATAACTTGAGACATTATGGACTATAATTTACTGAATATTGTTTGATTATAAGTTTAGTATGTTGTAATAGAAAGTATTAGATTATATATGTACATGTATATTATGTGTTGATTGATAAATGTATACATTTGTTTTTTGAAGTAATTAATGAGACAGTTCATGAATTATCGCAATGATTTCCACGTTCAATCATAAAAATAATCAATATCATATGGTAGTTTACTCGAAGGGTCGATTTGATTTCGACCCGTCAAGTATCATATGTTCTAGTTTATTCGATGGGTCGATAGGGCCTTCGACCCATCAAGTATCATAATTTATAGTTTACTCGATGAGTCAATGAGCTTTCGACCCGTATAGTATAATAACTTGACCCTTAATAGTTTAAGGTAAGATAAACAATAGACGACCTGTGAGGCCTTGAGATGCACAGACCGACATCTCTCATGTCGGTCTGTTGTCTCAAGCGCGACATGTGAGATGGTAAAATTATTAGAATTTAGGTATAATTAAATTATTCTCTGTCATAACCAAACAGTTGAATCAACTTCTTTGAAAAATCAATATGTCGATTCTTTGGGCGACTAAACATATATGTTAAAATACATCATTCTTATTCTCATTCTAATCATTCTACCTATTCTCATTCCACCGATGAATCGAAACCAAGCGAGCTATTAAGATATTAAGATTAAAGTATTTTCAACAAAATGAACAACTCGAATAATGGAAGAAAAGATGTCATTATTTAAGATCTAAAAATTTTGGTTGTAATACTGAAAAAAAACTTCTTAAAAAAGGAAAACAAATCTGAAAAAGAAAGAAAAGTCTTCAAATGCGATGAAGGAGGGTCTAGGTCCTTGGTTGAGAAAAAAAAAATCTTTCAAGTAAGGGACCTAAGGAAGGAGACGACAGTTGCTAGGTCAAGAGATAAGAGAAAAGGTTTAGGGTAATCATACTTGTATTCAATATTGTAAATTTAGAGCTTTTAAATTTTGAAATATCATATCATATAGTACGTTGTTTGTTGAAATTAAATAGTCTTATCTTTTTATTTTTGATTTCTCGTTAATGGGTTAAAGGTTGGGCGGAAAAATTAAATTAAATATGATATACATTACTCAAATTCACATATATATTTTTAAATTTACACCTCATAATTCTTCCTTAGTCAGGCTTGGGAAGAGTAGTATAATTGTGTACAAGTATTAGTAGAATAGCAAAAGCATTAATGGAATAGAAAAAATGTGTTACTCATCATTACTTTATTTGCTTGTGGTAACTGTGCCACTTAGGAGAATTGACGACTGCATCTTTGATGCACTTATTAGTACTCGTACATTTGACTTGTTAAATAGCTCCAGGCCATGGAATAAAGGATTATTCATATATCACGTCATGTTACATATTTTATAATCAAACTTTTTAAAATATTATCATTTTATTATAAATTTTAGATTAAATATATATTAATAATTTTCGTCATCTTTCCTTAAAAGAAAAAAAGGAAAAAATAACATGTTACATTATACTGCGTGACATTTTATAATCAAACGTTCTAAAATACTCTCATTCTATAATATACAACAAAATTTCTTAAAATACCCTCACAGCATAATAAATTAAATATCAAGTATAAATTAATAATTAATATCATCTTTTCTAGTCTTATAAGCATTCCCTATGCTTCAACTAATCATACTTCAAATGAAAGATTGGTATTGTTATAATCATTATTATGAAAGAGTTTATAAAAAGTCGAGTATTTGATATCAAGTTAAAGAATTTTTTTTTTATTTTTTTATTTTTGCCTAATTAGTTATGTTTCTTAATATTTGTGCATAGATATAATTAGTATTGTACACTCATTATATAAATTTGTAAGAATCGAACTATACATAAATAAAAAAAGTGAGCTATCCATTTTTTCTCCGCCTTTAAATAAAAAAAAAAAAAAATATATGTATATATAATAAGTGTATCAATATATGATATACCATTCATACATCGTTTATATAAGGAAGTTGATGTGAGTTATTACAACTTTAAGGTTCTCTTACTATTTAAATTAGTCTTTTGGGATGAACTATTTTTTAAGTCTTGAGATCATATTATTTGATACTCTCGTTGAGAGTCGATGCAGTTGAAATGACGATCCGAGAAAGCACTTAATGCCTATAAGAGTGTAAAGTGAATACCATTCAAAATGGGCTGCCCGTAGACATCAACTTTTTAAGAAGTGTGCAATAATATATTAATCTCATATTATTTATATAAAAAAATTGATATGAATTTTTAAAATTTGAAGAATGTCTTATCATTGAATTACTCATTTATGACGAGCTTTTCTTTAAATTTTAAAATCGTAACATTTTTCATTTTAATAAGCTGAAAACTAATGGTAAACTCGAAACATTTTTAACTACTTCAAAAGTATTTTACTGAGTAACCTCCATTACAATAATTTCTATGATAAGCTCTATTATACTAATTAAGAGCGTTCGAATCAGATTGCACTTGAGAACCGAACAAACCTGGTCACTGGCCGCTCATCGGCTTTTAGCTTCGGAAAAAGTGACAGATAAATGGGAACGCATGCATGATTTAACGACCATCATACGTGGACGTGTTCCACAAAAGATAATAGACAGATTAAAAAACAAAACGAATGGGGAGGGGGAAACTAACGGTCGTTTGCCAGAGGGCAAACGGCGGGATACTTGCAGGGACTGGGTGGCAGACTGGACTTTCCCGAAACAACAATTCGCTGCACGAAACTCTGGATTCGCTGTCCGTTATTTTCCATTAGTAACCGCTTCCCGCCAAACGGTAACGACTCCGCTCCCCTTTCTTTTAACACCACCGTTTCCTCCCTCCTCGGATACTCCCCCGTTCCCTCCCCGACCAAACCGTTCGCCTGCACATGCATTTCCCGCCGTCGTTCCAGTAAATTTAATTAATAATAAATAATAATAATAATAACTCATATACTTAATTTCAGAAAAAAATCGAATTCGAAATAATCGAGGGGATTTCGTTTTCCAATTCCTAGAATAACCTAGGATCGTTGGTTTTCGATTATAATTAACATTTTTCTCATGTTTTCCAGGCAACCAAACAGAATCTTGATTAAAGGAAAAATAATGAAGAATAATAAATAAAAAATTGAAGAAAATCATAGAATAATAGTATACCTGTATTCTCACGTAGTTCGTTGGATTCCAACAGAAAGCGTTCCCAAGCATCTGGTCAATAGTCTCGGAAACGCTGTCAAACACAATGTCAACAACCGAAGATCTAGAGCAATCGCCGTTTTGACTGAACTTCCTTCCGCACGAGCCACTTGACGGTCCGTTTCCCAACGACAAGACCAGTAAATCCTCAACGCCGTTAACGGAAGGAAAATCGCGCTTATTGTGGAGAACGTGCGTGACTGCAGCCGCCGTAGGATTGTTCATGACTAAACCGCCGCCGACAGCGGAGCAACTAGTCTTCCCGTCGACGGAGGTTAGGTCGAACGGTTTGAAGACGCTTGGAGTCGCTGACGTGGCTCGGCAAACTTTCCAGAGCTCGAAGTTGAAACTCGGTGACTCGACTGAGTCGGCTCGGGAGAAGACGAAAGGAGCGGAGCTCTTGAGGTCGAAGCAAGGGATCAGTAGAGGCTTACACGTGTCCTTCAATGTCAATGGCTTGTCGCCGTCGACCTTGCTCCTGAACAATTCCTTCAAGACCTTGTCCATGCACTTGCCAGAAAACCTTCGTCGGCGGCGAAGAAGTCCTCCTAACTTAACTGTGAACATTTCCGAGTTCCTCTGAGCAATGAGTTCAACAGCTTCTCTGGCAGAGAAGAGAGGCCTTCCGGAACCGTCGTGTGAAACGAGCAATGCAGCCAGAATGGCCCCGATTCCAGTGCCGGCGACAAGATCAAAGAAATCAGCAATATGAGCCTGGGGATTTCCAGTTCTGAGACGGATCTGGTCCTCGAGGTGGATGAGGGAGGCTCCGGCCACAATGACTGTGGTTCCGCCGCCATCAATACTGAGAATGCGAGTCATCATGTTCTTCGTGGTCTGATCAGAGTAGGAGAGCCATTTCTGCTCAAACGATGTGAAGATCTCTGGCGTCACTTTACTCAGCTCCATTTTAAGTTGGTACAGATTCTCTGGTGCGGAAATGGATTGATGCAGAAGTGTAAAAGAAGAAAGAAGAAAGAAGAAGAAAAAGGCGATCGAAGTGGTTACTGGTTAGTGGTGGTCACGAGCATTAATGGCTGACGCAGCGATGAACAAATGCTCTGTCTCTGCATCTCGCAAAATCTCTGTGGGGGATTCATATGGGTGTGGCAGACTGAAACAAAAAGCTTTTAAGGCCTTTTCCTCTGTCTATATAATGTTATGTGCGTGCGTGGAGGGGGGTGAGAGCGTAACTACCAAATGAAGCCATCGGACCATATTTATGCCGGATCTTGCAGGCTGCAGAATCTTGGTCACGTGCAGAGCTGCGCATGTTAGTTACTCTTCAAACGACATGTCGATGTGAGCTGCGACCTCACACGCAGTTGTAGTCCACTGGGCTGCAGCTTCTCTTCTCCTCTTCTGGTGTGGGCCCTATCCTGGTCCGGCATACAGTACAGACTGCAGTCCACTAATCCGAAACGCAATACCGAAAATGCCCATGACAATGTTCTTATCCACAAAACTGTTCTCTTCTCTCCCTCGTTTTCCCACCATTTTTTACGACGCTAAGACTGCAGTTCACAAGATTTTCACTCGTCATCACTCTCTTTCTCTCTCTGTGTCTCTCTGTGGACATTCATGGCGACGGCGTTTTCATCCGGAAGCACTGTACGGTCAGTTCTTCAATTTAAGCAAAACCCTCCCAAAGCCCTCTTCTCCCTCCCAGGTAACGTAATCCACTATCCTCTCCATGCAAATTTGAAATTTGTGCATAGATTTGTTGGCTTACTGTGTTAAAAGAACACATGCTCTGCTCGAGGTTTAGAGAATTTCATGGAAAACTAGGCTGCGTATGGTTGATGGAAAATTCAAGAGTTCAAAACTTCAACTAGTTCTTTGTTTTATGAGTTTGCTTAATAGGGGATTTATATTCGGGGGAATGTTTATAGATTCATATCATAAGGGAGGGGTGGACTGCATGAAATGCGAGTGGAGTAAGGTGAATGTGCAGTCGTGGAGATCATCTTCCAACTACGTTTCCTTTCAAGATCGTGCTAGTATCTTTTCTGGAAAGCCCATTACTGCTGACCAGCTATTGCAAAAGAGGCAAGTTGATCTCTGGAGTTCAATTCAGTTTAAAAATTTTCAGTCTAGGTTCAAGTGCTCCTCTTATTATAACTTTCTTGTGAAGTGCACAGAAAAGGAATTGTGAGGGCTGCAACTATAGAAGAAATTGAAGCTGAAAAAACTTTAATAGAAAAAGACGTAGTAAGTTCAACCGCTATGCTTAGTATTATATCAACTTTAGATTCTTAGTGTGATTGACAAAAGGTTGATTTACTTGTCAGAAAGCGCGAATGGAGAAGACTATTGAGACAGTTCGGTCTAATTTCAACTCAATAAGGACTGGAAGGGCAAATCCTGCCATGCTAGATAAAATTGAGGTCTGAAACCCATATGTGCAATCATTTTGTTGCTACTTCTATTATTTGGATTGCTGCTGCTTGAAAACTCTGCTACTTTTAATGTAATTTCTCCCATTAGGGTTTTTTTCCCTACGTATAGTACTGCTATATCTGGATGATAAGCCTGAGACCCTAAGGAAAATCGTATGACTGATGGTATTTTACTAGTTGATATCTGATCTCTATGGCCTTTTTTAAATGGCCAATAATGATGTACATTTGTAGGTGGAGTATTATGGAAGTCCAGTAAGCTTGAAGAGCATTGCTCAAATCAGTACACCTGATGGCAGTTCTATCTTGGTTCAGCCATACGATAAATCCAGGTATCAAATCTTCTAGTTGATATGAGAAACAGTGGAATTTGTAATATAGATGGCACATGCTCTATTTAATGCTTTGCATTGTATAAACATATATGATTGGCAGTAAGCTTACTTTCTTTGGATTTAGTTGTTTCAATTATAGAGAAGGCCTTATTTCTTATGTGTAAAGTATTGGAATCATTTATTACTGATTGGTGAGTGATTTTCTTCAGTTTAAAGGCGATAGAGAAGGCTATAGTCAATTCTGCTCTGGGTTTAACTCCAAACAATGATGGAGATGTGATAAGGCTGACCTTGCCTCAGCTTACATCAGAACGAAGAAAGGTAGTTCACCATATCACTTGATCTCTTGGTTTGTCTTCATTTGTCTTTACTCTCCTCTCTGATCTAGCCATAGTAGCAGGTATAAGGACTTCATTTTCCAAAATGACTTAGCTATTTTAATTTTCAAGTCATTTTCCATATTTTAATGTTCCAACACATTTTCGAACCTTTTGGTAATTGCATATTTGAATGTGGGTTCCTTTTAGAAACCTTGCTATTACTCTCTACTCTTGTACTTCTGTGGTAACAGTGTAAGTGAAGTTTCATTTTACGTGCCTACATGGCCTCCTGCAGGAATTGTCAAAAGTTGTGGCAAAACAGGCTGAAGAAGGGAAGGTACGATTTTATCTTATCTGGACATGTAGAAACGACTTATGTCATCCACATCTTTTAAATTTGATGTGTTTCATGTTAGTGATTTCTTCTTCCTGAGCATATGGATATGAATTGCATAATTTAGTTGTCACTAACTTTATGCTATCTTTTAATGCATCTAAAGTATGTTCTAGATTTGTTGTGGCATGTAGCAATGACATCTCTGTATTTCTCTAATGCTAGAATTTCCTCTTAGAATCATTCTATGTAGTTTATTTCACAATATGTAATATGTATGCTGATGTTGTCATAGATCGATATTTGTTGGATGACCTACTGTGAATTATTTTTTAAAGGTGGCAATTAGGAATATAAGACGAGATGCTCTAAAGGCCTACGATAAACTTGAGAAGGTATGAATCATTACAACATACCCATCGTTGTTTTCATTTACACTAGAAATTTACTCTTTTCTCTTGTTTTAGGAGAAAAAGCTCTCAGAGGACAATGTGAAGGACTTATCAAGTGACCTGCAGGTCAATTGTTTTTATGGTCCATTTGGAATTATGTCTTTTCACCAGTTCACAAGAAGTCTCAGCAATTCACCTCAAAACAATTCGTGATGTGCAAAATAATACCTAGAGACCATTCCTAGTAATGTGCAACTCGAGTTTTTCTTAGAAATTGTTGGACCATTTTTGTTCTTTATAGCTCGATTCTCGCAGTGTTGGTGTAGTACCTATCAATCTCATTGCTAACAAACTTTCTAATCATAAGCTTACATGTGAGGACTTCTTAGTACTTTCCTATAATCTTTCAAATACTATTTCTATAATCGGAATGATTCCTTAAAGTTGCCTCTGAAAGTTCTTTTCAGGACCATGATGACGTCTAATGTTTTTTCACTGTCTCCCTTGCATAGATACTTGGTAGGTCGGATTTTACCTTACTGTGTGGAAACCAATCAATTAACATTGTTTTCTTTGTGCAGAAATTGACTGATGACTATATGAAAAAGATTGAGACAGTGTACAAACAGAAAGAAAAGGTACTATTTTCAATATTGATTGAAATTATGATATCAAAAGCAATCTGGTTTCATTTTAAATTGGGTAATCCGAGTTGTGATTTGGTAAATTAGCAAAGAATGGGGCGTATGAAATTATGTTGAGAACTTAGGCTCCACTCGGCCCATGTTTTGAAATGTTGTCTATGATCCAGTTTAGACCCACAAAACTACAGTTAACCTCAACCGCTCATCCAAATGCAGAAAGAAGTAAAAACCATAATTACTCAAAATCCCAGCTTACCTAAATTCCAGTTTCAAAGCTCTTATACGAATGCACCCTAACTATCGGATTCAACTGGTTGGGATTTAATCCTATCATTCTCTTTGCGTTACAACAAAATTGCACTGATTTCTTCATCTATCATCTTTCAGGAACTGTTGAAGGTATAATCTGTGGATGCAAATTCATTGGCCCTTCTGGCGAACCTCAAGTTTTAGCTCGTGTCGGATTAAAAAGTTTTCAAGCATTTATTCTATATTGCTTCCTTTTACATGTACCAATTTTGAATATGCAAGATACAGGGGAAATTCTGGTTTGATTGAAACCTTGGACTATGCAACCCTTCTGTTATTCACTTATTTGTGTTTCTTTGCTAAATGTTTGCAGTTCATTAGTTGAACTTCCTTACGTTTTAGGGCATGTTCTGTTATTCACTTGCTAATGTTTACAGCAAGTACTTAATTGTTGATTAGAAAGTATAATTAAAACATGGGTCATTTAGTTTTAGCACATGATAAAAATATTGTAAATTTAACTTAATTTTTATTTATCTTTGTGATATTAGTCTAATATAATTAAAAAAAAGCAAACAAAATAAATAAGGATAAATAAGGGTACTTTTGAAAAAATTGATAAGGATAGTTATTTTAATGTCACTCAAATATTAAAGAAAAGATAAGTTTGTTTTTATCCCTATCAAAATAACCAGCAACATATTTTTGCCTTAGAAATTGTGTTTCCTTTGTGGGATGTGATTTATCTTCACTTTCTCATTATTTCTCGTTTATATCAATTTTAAATTTTGAATAAATTCATGTTTGAGGTTCATAATCGAAGGTGGAAAGTTTCGAAACAGAAAAAACTTCGGATTTAGGATAAGGTCCATACTCACATTTTTTATTTTTTTATGAAAATGTGATGAGTAATCTTGTATTTCTGAGTCATTCAATTCAAGTAGTGATTATAATAGATATTTCAAATTATTCTGCGAGTGAAAGAATGTGGAACGGGAAAAAATACAAAACTTGGAAATTTTGTAGAAAAAAAAGTCGAGTTCGTGTTACCTAATTTCCCAATGTGTTTATTCCCAATTTATTGATAGAACATTGAGAAATTGGAAAAGAGAACATAATTCAAAAATTTTCCAATTTTTTAATGTCTTAAGTAGTCAGAGTACATTAGGATTTTGAGAAATAGAATAGATCAAAAACAAAATATTTTGTAATTTTTTAATATCTCAATGTACGAGAGTAGATCAAAATGAATGCAATTTGCAATTGTCGTATAAGGTATCAGGTAAAATGTTTCCCACTATTTATAAGAAATAATGAGAATGTAAAGAGATTTGTGCGTTACTTGCAATCTAAAAATGAAAATTTTACCTTGTATGTGAGGTTCGTACCGAAGCCAAATAATAGTTTATATCCACACAATGTCTGAACATCACATTTAGAACCATAAATGTGGAATAATTCACTAGTCAACCAAACTATTTAACTCTCTCAATTTCCCAATGTCTATTACGTTATTAAGATATTGTGGATTGAACATCATTTCTTCTTGCATCTCTTACCCAATGTGGATTTCACATAATTTCTTACGTTTTATGAAATTTTGTCCTTCTCTTCTTACTCTTCTTCTTATGATTTTTTTTCTTTCTTCAGTTACCACCGTTGGTTCAATATATGGCTCATTAACTTCATCCTCCAGTTCCTCTGCCAAAGCATCTACCACATCATCTACATAATCCTGAAGACTAGCCAACTTTCTCAATTAAGGATGACTTTCTTCCTCTAATGTAGCATTTAATATATCATGGATAACGAGCTAAAATATAATAAAGTTAATGTTAGATAAATATTATTGAATATCATAGCCAATATACTTTGACTACTTAAGATTGAGATATTGAGAAAATTTTGAATTATGTTCACTTTTCCAATTTTTCAATGTTCTCTTTATAAAGACACATTGAGAAATTAGAAAATACGAACTCTACTTTTTCTATTATTTCAGATTTTACAATTTTTGCATTTTTCATCTTTCCACATTCTTTCACTTGCAAAACAACTCGAAATGTATATACAATCACTACTTGAACGAAACGACCCAAAAAATGGAGAATTACTCATTACATTTTCATAAAAAAGTGAAAAAATATGGGTATGAACCTTATTCTAAACCCAAAATTTTTTCTATCCTGATACTCTCCACCTTCGATTAATAACTCAATACCAAACTGCTTTTAATAACATTACCATATTCTAATGAAAAATTAGAAATATTTACATAAATCAAAATTACTCATATTTCCAATCTAATAGACTCATAATTTAAGTCTATAATAATCATACAAATATCATAAAATGCTTAATCAACATTATAAATTCTACACACCTATTCCAGCGAAGTGAATAAACCTTTGCTCATTATTTCAATTCGCTCCGGGTCATTTTTGGATCATCCTCCACATTCTTCGGTGACTCCTCTAACCTCGGCCTCTTCTTCCTTCTCTTTATGTTCAAAACCATTTTTAACCATGTTTTAGCTCTCTAACTTCAACCTTCAAGCTTAAAAACCTCCTTCAAGCAATAACGATGAAAAATTAAAAGGAAATAGAAAAAGTGCTTAAGATTGAAGAACACAGTGGAGGAGATTTGTGAGTATCATGGGTCTGTGAGGGAAAAAAAGTTGAAGAAAAAGATGAAAAATTAGAATAGTTGTATTTTAATTTTTTATTCAAAATTTAAAATGAGCAAAAAAGTAATTCATTATTTATTAATTTATTTTTAAATACTGAAATGCTAGTTTGACTACTAAATTTTTTTTATACGCTAAGCTTTTTAAAAAAAAAAATCCAAAACTAGGTTATTGGCACAAATATCACGTTAAAACAAGCAGCTGATTTTGTCACTTTTCTTGAAGAGGACAATAAATTAAGGCCTTCAACCTTGTTATAGTGAACACTCATTTCTAGATCCCTTAAGTATGTAAGAGCCTATCAATGCAAATCTCTGAACTCGAAGTGGTCAAAAGCAACGCATAAGCAGCACTAGATCAAACTCAACTACACCAATTTCAAACTATTCCAATTTGCTTCAGCGACTTATGCTTCATTAGCTGACAATATTGAGGCAGCTTTGCACGAGTACGAGCAGTAAGATCTCGATAACTTAATACCCGATCAATTAATATAACTATAGAAAGTGTTAGGAGTTCAATTACTCTAATTAATTGAACTTGGCACGTACATATTTGTCGATTGTTCTTTTTGACAATGGATTGCAGTGTTCAAGCAACATTACGATCCTTGTGAATTGGAACTGCCTATAGTGCATGAGTCACTCATGCACTATTCATTGGCAAATGAAATCGTGCCAAATAACCTATTTACTATCCGGAAGCTTTGAAAAGAGATAAAACATAACGTGAGGAGTTTTTTCTTTTTTATATAAGTAGTTCACTACAAGAAAATCTTATAGACTTGATTGTCTTTGCAATTTCTTCAAAATTTCTATTTTTCTTATGAGGGCTGTTCATCTACTTGTCAAGCAGTGAAAGCTACACTGAGGTCAACGTCTTGTTTAGCTTGTCTGTCGAATGGATCCTCCCCGATATACAGATCTAGAACAGACCGACACAGGAGTTCACTTTGTATACTTCCTATCTCCTTCCCATCAACTAGTAGTGAATTATGACATCCAATCATAAAAACAAAATTAGATCATGTCTGAAATATGTAAATCACATGAATATAATTCTTGCATCATATTGAGTCATAAGATCCATCCTGCCTGAAAATATCTCCACTGTATCAAAAGCCTACCTACTAAATGGTTCAAGTCATGTATATGTGTGTGTGTCTGTGTTTATGTAGAAGAAATCTTACTAGTTGTTCGAAGAACATGGCCTCGTCCCCTTGAGAGCTCGATAACAGATCCCCTCGGTATTTCATATTCATCTTTGAACTGTGAAGTAAACCTGCAACGAAACAACTAATCAGGCTCTAACAGTATGTCACTTTAGTTAATGTTTTCGAACACTACAATTATATCTCTAAGACAAGGTTCGAATTAAGGACTTATTGAGAATACAAAACTCACCTTTAAAGCAATTCTTTATCATTTGAGCCCCCAAATTTCTGAAGCCTACTTCCAACCGACTGTTCGAAAGCACTCGGAACAGACCGGATGCTCAATTTTCCATAAACTATTTGAAGTCTTACTGTCATGTTGATATCTCCTTCAATCAGATCATTACTCAACTCTTTGTCTTTAACAAGTTCAAAAACTGGTAGTTTCCCGTATTTCTCGGTCAGTGACTGTTTTATGTCATAGTTATCTGCATAAACACCTGCATCTAGAGATGGCAATTTGGGCCGGGCCGGCCCGAATATGTTCAGCTTAGCCCGTTAAAGTCAGACCCGCACCTGCAATATGCGGGTAGGGGCTTGGCCCAGCCCATACACGAGCGCGGACTGGGCATGGATTATATACCCGCAGGGGCCCGGCCCATTTTTAAAACGGGTCAAATATGGACTACCGCAGTGAACAGTACTCCCCCAGTAAACAGTATCATCCTGCTGCATAAGCCTTAGCTGCATCCACGCCAATTTTTCAGCAGATTCCCAATCGTTTTCACGCAATACAGTAGATGTACCTTGTTTTAGATGTAAAAACATTATAATTTCGTCTTTATATGGAATAGTTTGTTGTAACATTATATAAGTTGAATTCCATCTTATGTCCATATCAAGTGCAAACTTCCAAGGTTTCTTACCTACATTCTTGCATAATTGTCTAAATGCAATTATACGAGGATTAGAGTTAACTATGAAAGCTAATGCATCTCGAATATATGTGTTTTCATTTGTTACCAATTTCATACCTACTTTAACAATGAAGTTTATTATGTGACAAACACATCGTTGATGTAGAAATATTCCACCATTATGCTCACTACTGATCATCAAATAAAGATATTGCTTTCGTATTTGGAGAATCATTATCCAATGTGATTGATATTATATGTTATTTTATATCAAATTTATTCAAAACTTGCATAATAATATCATAAATATTTTCAGCATTATATTGAGTTTCAATAACTCTAAAACTTATGATTTTTTTTTCATAGACCATTCAACATCTAAATAATGACTAACTACAGATAAATAATCTTGCTTAGACCTTACACTCCAAATATCAGGCATTAATGTAATACTAACATGAGGTGAATCTAATTCTTTTTTTAAAGCATCACGTTGTTTTTTAAAATATGATTCTATGTCACTTCTAGTTGTATTTCTACTTACTCTCCTATAGGAAGGACAATATGAGTTTCGAACAAAGTTTTCATAATATTCAGTCAGCAAAACCAATAGGCAAATCAAAATAAGCAATTAATTTAGCAAGATTGTCTCTAGCTCTCATTTCATTATATGACCATGTAGAGACTGAACCATCAGGTTGAAAATTTAATTGAGTTTGAGACATACCTATACCGAGTGTGGGATCAAACATGCATTTATCTTTATGACGTTTTAAGTGGGTAGTTCCACCAATCCCAATAGCAGTTAGAGTCTTTTTACATATTTTACATATAACATATTTTTTAATTTTACCGTGTTCATCTAGCTTGTATAACTCATCAAAACAAAGCCAAACTTTTGACGTTGTCTTCTTGCGTTTTGTAGAAGCAGCTGTACTCGGTGTAGTTGTTACTTTATCGTCGAGATCGACCGCATCCTCGTGGACCTCGTCTATATTCGGAAAATTATTTTCGTCCAATTCTATATATCTGGTGCTATAAAATGGCAAATCTGGATGGCCTCCAAAATCATGTGTATTATCCAAGTTATCCATTTTTTATGTTATTAAAATATATATATATATATATATATATAGATATTAAAATTTGTTAGAACTTGGAAGATAAAATTTACAAAAAATAATTATAATAATCAAGATTAAAACACATTATAATAAAATAGAAAAATTGAACCAACCTGAAATCCGATTTTGGAACTTGAGAATTGAGAGTAAAGACTATAATCAGGATTCAAGAATTGTAAAATTGATAATTGAGATTTTAAATTAGTAAGAAAAATAAATAGAGAAAAATTGAGAGTTGAGAGATGATTTTTTTGAGTTATGAATTGTGATTTATGAAAATAATTTGAGGGGGTAGTTATAGGATAATAATGAAGAGGAAAAATAATAGAATTGAGAAATAATTTTTTAAATTGTGATTTATGAAGATAATTTAACGAGATATTTATATGAAAAAATAATAGAGGGAAAAATTTAAAATTAAAAAAAAAAAAAAAATTGAGCAGGGAGCCGTTGCTCCCTGCAGCAGGATGATATTGTTCACTGCGAGGATATTGTTTACTACGGGTAGTCTACATACCCCCAAGTAGCCCGTATACCCGCAGGCCAAATTTGGCCTTTTTTTAAAATGGGCCGGGTTAGCCGGCCCGCAGATATATAATTCATGCTCGGCCTGCGCCCCGTATACGGGCCGGGCCAAGCCCGTATCTGCATATTGCGGGTACAAATCGGGTTGAGCTTTAACGGGCCGGACTGAACAGATTTGGCCCGGCCCGACCCAAATTACCATCTCTAATCCTTCATCTTCCCCACTTTAACTACTTTCCAATTCACGGTGAGGTTACAAACCTGCATTTGCGTGATTGGGCTTTTCATGGGCCAATAAATACGGGCCTCATCCAATAACAATAGTCCACTTACTATATCACTCGTTTGCTTGCGGCGGCCACCGCATGCTTAGTGCAACCGGTCCGGTTGATAGGATGGCTTTCTAAGGCGCTTGACAATGTTAAAAGTTTTTTATGTGAGTTCAAACTTCCAATTTCTATCATTATATAAGTGTTTAACTTAATCAATATATAATATGATTTTAACTGCTAGTCTGCTACACAAACATTGAAGGGATTCTTGGGAAAAGGATAGCAAAAAGAAACATAAGAAACTAATAATGTCTAGCAAGCTCCTCAATGGAAGCAGAGACTACATAGACTTCTATGCAGAGTTGAAAATTAGCAATTATCAACTCTGCATAGACTACATAACATAATCTTCAGTCTATCTCCGATACCGGTTGTATGCGATCGTTATGATAGGAGATGGCGGGTCCTGTGTAGTAGATCCACACCAACTCTGTTACATATGTTACATGCCCCTGAATGCACCCGATGTAATAGATACACAGGTTGCTGATCCAAGCATAACAAAGAGATCACGAAAAAAACTCTCCTCTGTTGGATTTTCTTTACCTCAATGGATACACAATAAATTCAAGAACAGGCAAGAATAATTCATCCTACTGACATAGAACAACGACTATAGCGTACAATGATACAATGATACAATGATACAATTGATATATACAGCAAATAAATATATATTCAACATTGTACTGTAATGAGGATCAGTAGATGTATGTGTTTGGGAAAGACGATCAAAATAAATTATGGCTACGATTCACACCTCAAGGGGCCCCGCAATTGATTTTCATATCTAATCATACTCTAGTTCATCTGGAGTAATTGGTCTTTTGAGGGGGATGATGGACTTCTTGTCAACATCCCGTGATAATGCTTTCCTCATATCTGGATATGAAACAACCAAATAGAGTGTTTACTAAGAGCAGAGCCAAAGAGATGCTTGAGATACATGAGAAAGGCTTTTGTTAGAATGGGGACTCACCTAACCCATCTTCCTCCCCCGAATAATAATGCAGCACACGTCTATAGATTACATAGTTGAGCTGATTTCGGAAAAAGAAAAAGAAAGACTCCATGAGCATCATGTTTTGCAATTCAAAGAGAGAGAGAGATAGGATTGTATTATCATTTATACTGTATGGGTCGTAGTATATTTAGAGTACAATACAAAGGAAGCAAAAAGCAGTAGTATTTGTTGTTTCTAACAAAAATGCCAAAGCTGGCAATCTGATTTGAAAATACAAGAAAAAGACTTTGACATATTTGAACTTTGAAGTAATATGTTCCTATCACATTAGCAAGTGTCCAATAGTAAGAAAAAAAGAGCATATAATTATTTGAGGAGGAGAAAGTTCACCTTTTCATACATCTTGATGGCTGGAGTGTTTGACGCCCTCACGAAAAGATCCACAAAGTAAGCCTTATCACTGCCCCAAAGAACAAAAGAAAGTTGTATGCTTTTCACTAACTAAAAAGTAAACAGGAAACAGATACAAAATACTTGAGATTCAATGAGTTAATAAAAAACCCATTGTCCACTTACGAAAAGGTGTAAGCACAGATTTAATCAATTACTTATTTCACAAAGCCAGGAACTTGAGCAAGTTAAGCTTCACCAAGTTTAGAGCAGTATCATGAATTCTCTAAGCATGTGCATTACAAAAGTATCAGCTTCGCAAAAAGAGCCTAAACGCAGGACATTTTATCCCTCTAAATAGAAACCCCCGCCCGATTATAATCAATATGTTCATCACTATGCTTGAAACCAGGCTAAAAATGTCATAAAAGCACTTAAACAGCACATATAAAAATCTAATGGTGATTCATCCCTTGAAAAGAAAATGAAAATATATGTTTGCTGCTCGTATACTATAATCAATCTGATGTAACATTCAAAACTTCATCCAAGTAACATCATCCCATTTCCCAGACTTGTAAACCAGTTATGAGAAAGAAAAAATTTAGTACAATACTGAACTAACAATTCTTACATCTTGTCACTGATATCTTCTAGCAAGTTCATCAGCTTCTTGGCTAATTGCTGCCTACGATATTCCGGAGCAACAGTTACTGCAGTTACATGGCCATGCCAGGACTCACCTTGACCCTCCACTTTTCCCATAACTGGAAAACCATATCAAACCACACAACCCTTTTACCAAAACAGTGATCAGATAAAGAAAAAAAAGGCATAATGGTTTCCATGAAAAATTCAAAAAATAAGATTGTGCAAGCAACTAATTCCAAGTCTACATAATATATGAAAACAACATCAAATACCCAACAGAAGAAATAATGTCCTAGCCCGAATCAACCTTATAAATAATTTCTGTTTTCTTTGATACTACCTCTCTCAAAGAATCAATCAGAAAATCTACTCCCTCATCCCGAGTTCCCAACCGTCTCAATCAGTAATGGTTCGAATTGTAAGCACGTAATCAGAATTGCAAGCTAATTTTTTTTTTTTTCAAACTATCTGTTACACTACTGCATCTTAAATAGAATTGAAACGTAAAGAAAATTCGGATTAGAGAGCTGGAAGATAGATAAAAGAAGCTAAGAAGGAAAGAATGAAAACGAGAAGAGAGAAGGTCACACTCACTGTAGCCCATGATTCGATTTCCAGGGCTTCCAGGGCCTTCAGCTACATGGAAATAATCAGGCCATCTTGCCAAATAGGTCATGTAGAAGGACATATTGAACTGCACCAAAAACAATAAAAAAACGCAGATTTCAGAAACGAAGAACAAAATCCATCTAGAACAATTATAAAGCCTCTTTCTTCTCAAATTCGTTTCAGATTCAGAACTATGAATTGTAATAAACCAGTAAAGCTTACAGTTTCAGTAAGGTGATCGAGATTCACGGAAGTGTTCACTTCCGCAGATCGTTGCAGCAAAATTTGCGTATCGATGTCATATCTCTGTCTCTCTCTCTCCCTCTCTCCTCCCCTCTTGTTTAGATATAACTCCAGTTACTCTACAATGTCCTCACAAGTTCATAAGTCACAACCACAGCATTCTTCTTGGCCGACATGTCGTTAACGTTGCTTGAGATAGAGGAAACTAAGATAAATCTAAAAAAATTACTGTAATTATAACAAACCCAAATTTGAGAAATTTTTGTATATATATAATGCATATATTATTACATGATACGATAAATATATCTTAAAAAATCGAGAAACTCTTGGTATGTTTGTATCATGCGTATGTCGTGCCACGTGACAATACACGTGGGGAGGAGGAATAGAAGAGATGAACAGACAAAGGTGAAGAGGATAGAGGAATTGTGGAACGGAGAGGAGATTTTGGAGGTGGCACGAAGGTGAATATGTAAGAGGAGTTGAGAAAGAGTGAAGTAGAAGAGTGAGTGATAGTAAATTTAGTTGGGTTCTCACCTACAAACCTTTTCTCATGAAAAGTGATTGTAGTACAGTAATAAAGAGTAGTCACAAATTAAAAAAAACAAATTGTAAACATTTTCCCAAAAGGCTGTTTACGTCACATACGACATGTCGATTGTTTGGTTAGCTTTATGAAAGGACGGCGTATTAGTTATTTTCCCTTCTCCATTGCATTCTTCTTTCTGCTATTGGAATTCAAGGTAGAAACCCGTCCTGAGAAAAGAAACCCTAGAATGGATCTCCTGAAGGAAGAGCTTCTGAAGAAGCGCAAATTTCTAGCCGAAGCCACAGGTGGGAAGCGTATATTCAAGCGATCAGAGATCGAACAGAAACAAATCCAGAAACTTCGCGAGCAGGAGAAGCGCGAATTAGAACTGAAAGCTCGCCGCCAATTGTCTACCTCAACCGCCACCACGGCGGTCGATTCTCTTACATCCAAAGCAAGCTTGGCCAACTCCGCGGCTTCCGCCTCTATCAGCACCATCGCTTCCACAACTAGCACTTCGAAATCGCTCACCGATGAGCAGAATATTGATAGCCTCGTCCTTCCTAAACAAGAGGTTATTCGTCGACTCCGGTTTCTGAAGCAACCTATCACGCTTTTCGGGGAAGATGATGATGCTAGGCTTGACAGATTGAAGTACGTGTTGAAGGCTGGATTGTTTGAGGTTGACAGCGACATGATCGAGGGGCAAACCAACGACTTTCTTCGGGATATTGTGGAGCTGAGGAAGCGGCAGAAAACTGGTATCGTGAGTGAGAGGAAGCGGAAGAAAACTGTTGATGGTGGGGAGGATGGGGAGGGAGGTGGTGGCGATGAAGAAAGCGGTGATGGAGGGTCTAGTGATGCTGATAATGATTTGAAGCTCAGGAAGGCAAATTTTGAGGATTTGTGCCATGAAGGTAAGATTTTGGTATTTTTCAAAAAGTTATTGAATGAATGGAAACAAGAGTTGGATGAGATGCCGGAGACGGAGAAGCGGACGGCTAAGGGGAAGTCCATGGTTGCTACTTTCAAGCAATGTGCTCGATACTTGAATCCCCTGTTCAAGTTCTGTAGGAAGAAGGTAAGTCGTTTGATTTTTTTTTTATGAGTGAATTCTAATTGATTGCATAGTTATTGTGTCCAAACTTGCCCTTTAGTTTAGGTGAACTTCATTGTCAATGTAGCAGTTCTTACCGAGAAGTCTCCCCATGTTTGAATGCAGTATCTAAGGATGTGGAAACATAGACAACATCCTTTCGTAATTTTAGCTAACTTACGTAAGGATGGAATGATATAAGAGAATGGATGATGGTAGCTAACTTACGTAATTTTAGTGAGTTATAGAATGAGCAATGGTACCTAAATAAATAAATTTAGATTTTCAACCTTTACTAAGCTCTCCACATGCTAGAACGGATAATTATTTTTTAGAACCAGGATGGGAAGGGAACCTAGGTCTTTTATCTGCTTCAATCAACGCTCTTATCACCGTAATCTTAACTTTGTTTCAGTCCCTCAAGGATACTGCTTAGTGCAGCATGGTACACTTTTCATTTTAATTATAATCCCTACTAGTTGTTACTAGTTGAAAGATTGATGAAAGACTAAGCAATTTACTGAGAAGAAGTTTCTAATTATGATGTTATAGACCTGAGATTGTGTAATTGACTGCTCCATCCTTTTTCCCCCCCCTCCCCTTTTCCAGAAGCGAGCAATATAAATATGAAATTAGAAACAAATTAAAACAACAGTGTCAGCATTGTTGTTTCGGCAATTTGAACATTCAGATGTTGTTCAACATTACTAGTACTTTTTAGTGGTCCTCTTCATATGGTAGGAATTTTAGATGTGTACATGACAAGCTTGGTTATGGAAATGTAAGTTTAGAGAATCAACCAATTGACCAAGTTAGCACAAGTGATGATGTTAGCACTTTCTAAAGTACCGACTAGATTCCTCTTTATATGGCAAGATATTTGGGTTGTTATCTGCAAACATGTGTTAAAGAACCAGCTACGTAGAGCGTAGCACTTAATATAACCGAAGAAAAGGAAAATATTTTCCTGTAGCAATTTCCAGTTGGTTTAGGATGAAGATGTATGTTTTCTTTTTTTGGCCAAATGGATTAAGATGTGGTTGAGCTGTGTAGTTTTCAGCTTAGTTTAGTCCAATACGATACCTTTCAAATATTTTGTGTACAAGCCAATGTCTAGAGTTTGGCAAAGTTATAATGGATGGTCACTTCAATGGCTCAAAGGACTCTAGTTACTTGCTTGGTCTAGGCTTCTGTGTTTGTGTGACTTTTCACCTATATTCTATATCATCATCATCATCATCATCTTCTAAAGCCCATTCTCATGATTTTCGGGGTTGGCTATATGGATATTAGTTCTCCAAGTTATGTGATTTCCCCACATATTATCACTTCATCCAAAATCTATGATGTTTTCCTTAACCACCTTCATCCAAGATTTCAATGACCTACCCCTCCATCTACAACCTCTACTTTCCTGCCAATCTAAATTTTGTCGAATTGGAGACGTGTTTGGTCTCCTCTGTACATAAACAAATCATGCTAGACATCTCTTTGTAATCTTATCCTCTATAAGGTACACCTACATAACTCTTAATCATTTCATTCCTAATTATATCCTTGTGTGTTTTACCACATATCCAATTTAACATACGCATCTTTGCTACTGCCATCTTATGCATGTATGTATTTTATGATAAAAAGTATTATGGTGGATTATATTTTATATAGAGCACATAATTCCTTTTGCCTATATGAATTTTCTGATAAAATGTATTCTTGTTCTCTTTACAGATCTGATCTCCATATAATAATTTACTTGCATATATTCTGGTGGATTATATATTATACCTCATTCCTTGTTGGTTTTCTAGACTCTGATAACATTTAACTTGTATATCTGGGATCATAGATTCCTTGGTCTCACTGGCATTATTTTAACTAATGATAGGTTCTTTGTCGAACTTTATATCAAAGGGAAGTGCAATCCCCACCCAAATACTGAATTTTTCAGATCACTAGGCTGATTTCTCCCTCTCGCACTCTTCATTAACTCACCATGTACAGTATATGTTTTGCAGGTTCTTCCTGATGATATGCGCAAAGCACTAATGATAATGGTAGAATTCTGCATGAAGAGGGACTACCTAGCCGCAATGGACCACTACATCAAGCTGGCTATAGGAAACGCACCCTGGCCAATTGGGGTCACTATGGTCGGTATCCACGAACGTTCAGCTCGTGAAAAGATCTACACCAATAGTGTGGCCCACATCATGAACGATGAGACAACTCGGAAGTACTTGCAGTCGGTGAAGAGACTCATGACCTTTTGCCAAAGGCGATATCCAACCTTACCATCGAAGGCAGTGGAGTTCAACAGCTTGGCAAATGGTAGCGACTTGCAATCACTACTCGCAGAAGAGAGATTCGGAGCTAATACTAGTCATGCCTCTGAAGAATGGCTTCGGATCATGCCTGCTCCAAAGGAAAACTGATGTGAAAGGAAGTTTCTGGCTTCTCATTTTGTATTCCTAATGCTCGTTTGAGCTAATGATTGTTGAATTTGGGTATGGCAAGAAACTATCCTATCCCTTTAGTATGATGAAATGAGGGTCAAAAGTGTTCAAATATTTTGATGTAAGGGTGTAATTGCTTACAGGAGTTCTCCGTACACAAACTGTAAGTTCAACTTGTGTAGTAAAAACTAACTCCCGACATGGCGACACGTTATTATGTTTTGTTATAATATATCATCTTTACTCTTTTATTCCAACCAAAATAAAAAGTAGAAACACAAATATTTTTTTTGGCCAAAAAAATATTTTGAAATACAATTGGCTAAAATGTTAGTTAAGTTCTTTCATCTATATATCTGTTCTATTTTAATTCTGTACTTTAATTGAATTATATTAAATTTACATACATTTTTTCTGCCCTTTTAAATTACCGAAGTTTAAAAAAAAAATTAAAAAAAAAAATTAAAAAAATGTTTTTAAACTTTTTATAATTTTATTCAGTCTTTCTTTTTTTTCCCAATTCGCTTCCTTAATCCATATGCTCTTTACAATCACTAATTCGTCTCCGCCTTGGCGCAGCATCTCCGTGGCGTGGCGGGTCGGGTCGGGTCGGGTCATCTTCAACGTAATGTTCCCTTTTTTTATTATTCTTTGTTTCAAAATTTTAAATTGTAAATCAGAATTTTTATACAAGTTCTAAAACATTTAGGGCTCATTTTGGTAGCAGATTTATAAAAGATTTTTTGTATTTATAAAAATTAAAATATATTTATGATAATTAAAATTTTATCCTCAAACTTATAATAATTAGACTCTTACCCCAATCAAGAAATCATTAAACTTTTTGATCCATTTATCTTCCTTACAAAGAATCGAACCAAATCTATATGGTTTTTCATTCTTCTTCGCGAAGAACCTAATCAAATCGATTTGATTCATATTTTTATTAAAAATATTGAGGTCTCAAGAGTTCAGATTTGAGTTTGAGACCTTCATCAATGGAGGTCTTGACCTCCTTCATTTCTTATTTTTGTTTATTTTCAAATGAGTTTGTAATTTCCTATAACTTTGATGGTATAAACTTAGTTATTAAAAAGTTAAAAGAGAAAAAAGTTTAGTAATGTGCCTAGTTATCAATACAAAAAAGGGGGGATTTGCAATCCTTAAAATAAGTATTTTTTTGCTAAATGTCTCGAATCTGAAAATTTTAGTAAAATACTTTTCTTTAAAAGTAAGGTTACTAATTTACTATTATCTATACCAATCCATCATTTCTCTCTTTCATTTGTTATGTTCTGTCTCTAAGTCGAGGTTCTACATCTATTTTCAGATTTTTCATCTCTTAATATTATTTCCCGCTTTCAACTTATTTGAATATGATTTCTTTCTCGCTTTATGATTTTTTCTCTTTTAATAGTTTCGAGATCTGAAAATCTCCGAATCTAATTTCAAGATCTTTTGAGACATTTTTTATTTGCTAACTCTTGTTACTATGATTTGATCTGCCAAGATTTGTATTTTTTTTTCTCACAGGTTAAAAACGGACGATGAACAAAAATTTTGGAAAATCGTAAGATGGAGTAGATCAACTACTATATCGATCGTGGTTAATCATAACCGATAATCAAGGCGATCATGGTCAATCGTGGTCGACTAGTCGTGGCCGATCATAATTGATAATCATGGCTGATCTCGTAAGGATTATAGGGAGTTTTTTAGTGGGTTCAAAAAATGAGATTTTGAAATGATTATGATGAAAAAGTAAAGATTTTATGTGAGGCTGATTCTTAAGTAGAATTATAAAAATTTTCGTAGTGATGGTGGCGATGATATAACACTCGTCAATCTCCGACATTAAAGTTTCGAAAATAAAATTTATAAAGCTTGTTTTCAATAATTTTCTTTTTTTTTATTTTTTTTATTTATTTTTATTTTTATTTTTATTTTTATTTTAAGGACGCTTTTGTAATTAAAAAATATAAATAAATAGTTTGTAAAAAGTTTCAAAATAACAAAATTATTTAAAATTATCTTGACCGAAAGGATATTCCCTCAAATAAAAAATAAAAAATAAAAAATAGAAATTTAGATGCTAAACAAGACCCATAGTTCACCTTTGGATTTTGAATCTAATTAAAAATTCAAATTTATTATTAAGAGAGAGAGGAGATGGGGTGATTATTGAGAGAGAATAAAAAAGTAAAAATGATTTGAGAAAGGAAAATGGATTACTATAGAAATATTAAAAAAAAATAAATAGGAATCTTTTAAAATTATTAAAATTATTATTTTTAAAATTATCTCGAGCGTATTCATCTGCGGATGCCATGGATGCCATCTTCCAAGTCCAAACCTCGGTATCATCGTCCATGGCGAAGCGGCCATGTCCGTCTCAAAATCCTCGCAGCTCGAGCTTCAATCAAATGGACTATCATCAACTTCTGGAGGCATTTTTAGGGCTCTCTGACTGCCCTTCTATCTACATCGACCTCTCTTTTGAGAGAATCGTCGATTCCCTCCCTTCCGACGCGGATCAGATTCGCCTCATCGATCGTGTGCTCAAAATGGGATCCGTACTCCTCGAGGCTGGTAATCGTTCCGCTCGAAAGCGGGCATCCAAGCACAACTCACTCGCTTGGCCTCTTCCTCCGGACCTCACCATCAAAGTACGTTTCTCACTTTTTCCCCCTTCCAGATGTTTGATTTAGGGGAAATTGAATCACATTGCATCTTTTTTCATTTTGTGAATTCCGTGAATGTTTATGGCTGTCTGGTTTGTGCTGGCGTTGGTGATTCTTTCCCTCCTTTATCGGCATCTGTAATGTGATCGTGAATATCTGAATTCTGTGCATGGAAGCACTTGAAGAGCTCTAATGAATACGGACAATTTCAAGCTTGATTGCAGGGATAAGGGATGTGGTTCCTTAATCTTAGGACAAAAGGGGAAATTTTTAAAGTTCTAGTTGTGGTTTTATTAATCCACTAACTATACATCATGGTTTATCGGTCTTAGTAGATAATATGAAATCATAATGTTGCAGGTGTTTTCTCAGCTTGATACACAAACCCTAAGCTATGCAGCAGCTGCTTGTTCAATGTTTCACAAGTGTGCCATGGATCCTTCTTGCTATACCAATATCGACTTAACAACAATTTCTCCAAAAGTTAACAATGCAGTGGTGTCTACAATGATCCACCGAGCTGGAAAATTGCTCCAGTAAGAGCCTTTTGCATTCACATAGTTGTTATTAATCTCCATTTCTTTATACTTATATTCAGATCTCCAGTCTGCATATAGGACCATTATGCTCATTAGGTAAAAAATGTGTTTTTTGAAATCATGCCAATTGATTGGTTTATTTCTCTCTAATATTATTCAGGTCTCTTAAGCTTGGTATAGTTCCTGGCCCAACCGTATCTCCCGGATCATGCCAGCCCTTAGTTTATACCATAAGAAGTTCAGTAGATGTATCTAACTTTTCATGGAATGACAAGAGATCCAGACAAGGGAAGGAATCATTGATTCTGACGAGGTCCTGCTTAAGCCCCTTAGGTGGGGACAGTAGAGCTCCAGGGTATGGTTGAGACTTGAGTCTTTAGAGTTGAGAATTCACACTTTGTGAACTATAAATTTTTCTTTTACTGAATGATAATTTTTCTTTGCTAGGACTCTCTTGAGAAAGTTGCATCTTTACAATATTGAACGAATGGATAATGCATCGCTCTGTGGCGCATTATCTGCCTGTCCATCTCTGCTTGATTTGGAAATTGTTGGCCTGTAAGTTTATTGCTTGAGCACACCAGAAGATTATAGTTACTAATGAGAATGAATTACTTGATGTTAGATTTTTTGCTGGCAGTGTGCTTCTGCATAGGTACCTGTGCGTCTTTGATTTATGGCTGATCGACTAGAATACACTTTGGCTCTAAAATATGTTTCATTGACAAATAAGTACTTTTGTTGATTTCTGACCTTATTTATGGTAAATTATGCTGAATATAAATGTATTTTGCTTTGAATGAAATATTCCATGTATTTTAGTGTGCACTAAAGTGAATGGTATCATTTACTTCATTAAGAGTACAAGTACAATTTCTAACCATGATTTTTTTAACTAACATAAATGATTGCAAAGATTGGTTTGTATTGCTTTGCATCCTTCTCTTTTATTTTGTAGTATTCACTAATTTTTCTTTTAATTATTGACTAGTCATGTTGAATTGAGGCAAACATTGATGTCAGTGAGTGCAAACTGCCGCTCGATAGAGCGTCTGTTCTTCGAGTCCTCAAAAACAGGTCTAAATGCTTTCTATTGGAATCTCCTGATTTCATCCTCTTGGGATATCTGCTTACTTGTTTACTTTTGAAATGACAGGCAGAGATGACAGCTTGAAATCGCCCACCTGCATTGAGCTAGTAAACAATTGTCCTAATCTAACATCATTGGCCCTTAGAGGGTTTAAATTGCATGACTATAAAGTTCGCATACTTGTTAAGGTATTGTTATCTATTATTTGCAATCAATGGTATACAGTTCCAAAAGGCTTGTTATTGCTAGACTTGCAAGCATCATGAAATTTTGTTGAATCATCTATGGTTACTAAAATTAGAGTTTGGTTCCTCTAGTACATAATAATTTTTCAGTCTAGTCCGGTTTTCAACCAAAAAGAAAAACTTGAAAAACATGATCGCTGTGCCCGGTCATTTGATTTGGAAACAAATTTCACCTGCTTGCGAAACATAAAGTTAAAAATCATGAGGAATTTTATCCACTAAAAAACAAGGATTTGATGATCCTGTCAAAAGGATATGATATGCAACTCCAGAACTTTTAAGATTTAATACTTGCTATCTAACACTCACTTAGATGTAAAACAAGTTGAGAAAATATTTATGTAACTTTGTTTTAAATATATCCATTTCTTGCGTGTTCCAAGTCAGCACCTTGAAATTGTCATTTTGATAGGTATTCTGTTCGTAGAAGCACCATTTATGGGTGAAGGATGTAAACATAAATATCTTTTATGCCATATCTGTAAATAAGCCATGATATGACAGAGTTCAAAAAAAATTTCGTATAGATGTGGAACCAAAAAAAAAAAAAAAGAAAAAAAAAAAAGGAAAAGGTATTGAAAAAATTAACTTCATGTGTACTTGTACAGGGATTTCAGCGGTTAAAATATATTGATTTTTCGACATCCTACTCAATTACCGGAAGCTTTCTAAGGTCAGCATTCATTGAACCATCCTTCCTTCCTTCCATAAGTCAGGTTTCTAACTGTTCTACATGGTGCTCTAATCTATTTTCAGAAACCAATTTTTGTTTTCCTTAGGAACCTTGGAAGCAGTGCAGGTGGGAATTTGTTGGAGGTCTTGATTTTAAGAGATTGCATGCATCTCAAAGAGGTGAGGAACGCATTTTCATCTCTTCTCTTCTCCATCCACACCCCCTTTCTCAAGACTAAATTCTTTCATTTGCAGGTAGAAGTTGCTAAGTTTATGACAGCAATACTCGAAGGGGATTTCAAATTCCTTCGACATATTGTAAGTAGATTGAAATTGATGAGGATTTACAGCATGATTTTTAGTTTTTCATCCATCATTGACTGACTGGTTTTCTTAAAATAGGATATATCCAACAGAGAAGGTTTGGCTTCTGATGGTGACTGGTATGAGAGATCATACGACTCCAGGTAATACTTCTTCCTTGAGATATTCATCCATTAGTTCTAAAGACAGCTCGATTAGGTTCAAATTTTGTAAATGTCAATTTGAGACTAAAACCTAGTTTTGAGACAGAAGCACAAAATGACAATTCAGGACCGACAGAGTTTTAACACATTCTCATTCATGGTATACAGGGTCATTCCCATACAACAAGTATTGAAAGAAAGACCTGATGTGTGTTTACTGGCTGAGTTTCCACCTGAAGGAAGGTGGGTATCCTTTTGATTTTTGCTGAGGAAAAAAAAAAAAAGAAGTGGTCAGAACTGTTCGTTTATGGTGGTTTGTATCTTTCTTTTCTATTTTTGGACAGTTACTTTGAGATTGATCAGATGCTGGAGAGTGTAGTAAATAGTCAGGTTAGTGTGGAATCGCTGAGCAGCAGCCATAGATCGGAGAGTTCAATGATGATGAGTTCATCGGAGAGCAGCTACAATAGCGATCAGGGTAGTGGTAATGAAGATGGCCGAGACGGCAGTTTTGTGATGTTTGAGGAGAGCTCGGATGAAGTAGATTTTCTTGCTATGTAGAAGTTCATTCAGCCCACACAAATTGTGGAAAGAGGTGTAACATTAGAAATCCTCTCCTTCTATCTCTCTATAGAGCTGTCAAATATTAGAAGAATAAGGAGCTCTAGCAAGTTGAGATCTGCCGACAGATGTGCTATTGATTGCTAGTATTATTTTCCTCTTTCTTCCTATTTATTTTCTTTTCGGTCTTGTTTTCTTAGGTGCTTAGGGTAAACGCCCGAGAAAGTTTTTTTTTTATAAGAAAACTCGAAAATTATTAAAATGATGAAAATGCCCTCAACCTTTCCCTGTAAAATTACGAAAAAACCATCATCCCCCTTCCCTCCCTCACGCAAACCAACGTTAACTTGAAAAGAAAATTCGAAAAAACCCTAGAACATGTATGATACTTTTGAAACATAAAAGGGGCTAATTTATTGTATTGTTTGTATTCTGTTTTCGGTTTTGTCTACAATGCTCAAATCCCGACTTCTAGAAATTTGGAAATCATGTTTTTTGCATGTAGTTCCCGATGCTTGATGGCACGAGAGATTGAGGTCTCGAGCAAGCATTATTGAAATATTTGGATTATTAAGTGTTAGTGTTTAATTTATTTATTTCATCTTTGTAATAAAAGATTATTAATTAATTTTTTTTTTTGTTTATTTTCCTTCTAAAGAAAGATAGCATTTTTTGTAATGAATGCTTCGATGATGAATGTCTAACTGGAAACAAGAAAGAGAATTTGTAGTATCGATATCGAAATAGTGCGGAAGGATCAATTGGAGTGTCGGTTGATTCTAATATCATGTATACTTAGCTATTGAAAATTATATATGATTCTATTGCCTTAGATTGTATTGAATTCAGATTTAACTGTTGTATAAGTTTTTGAGTAAATTGTTATCTTTCTCATTATATATAAATAAATAACCAATTTCTTTACCATCCACAACCCCTCGAGAACTGAATTAAAGTGATCCAATTTTATGTTATCTTTTTTAATTTATGATTTTGATGTAATGTAATTAAACTCTCACCTTAGTGCTTATTTATCGAGTTACCCATTTTTATGATAAATTTTCTTATAATTTTTAATAATATTGGGTTTGTTTACAATTTTCTTTCATCAATATGAAAGCTTAGTGGGTTTGGGAAGTGTCCATCCAGCCTTTAAGATTTGAGGTTAGAGAGATTGAAGTTTATGTAAGGTTTTAAACCTTTATGATTTATGATGAATGATTTAAACTTTATGATTTGAGATGAATCATAGATGAAAGATCTAAGATTTAAGATGAAAAGATTAAACTTTATGGATGTAGGTCATCTATAATTCTATCGATGTTGACTTTTTATGACTTTATAACATTATAAGGTTTTTTTACTTTGTATTCACTTTGATATTGTATGACTTTGTATGACTTTGATCATCAATAACATTATCTTTGTACTATTGAATTAATTAATAAAAATATTTTATGATGCACTGAACAGTCTTACAATTAATCAATAAATTTAATAATTTTAAGTATCCATCTACCTTAAGGGTACACGTTGAACCTTGCCAGATTAGTTGTAATAGACAATGTAAATGGCCTGATATTATTATTCTTCTCTTGAGGATGATGACCGTCTCAACGAAGTAGACAAGTGACATGTTGATAATGTTACTCCAAGTTCTGAACCTCTTTCCTACCTCTTTCCTAACTCCTTTGTTGTAACAATATTCCCATCAAGATATTTATTCAACAAGCGATTGGCTTTTCTCAATTTCTCAACTGCCTGTTCCTTATAATACTTGTGATATTTCAATCTCATCACCAAAGCAAACTCTCTCAAACCGAATCACATAGGCTTATTGCCAACCAAAAATCACAACTCATTTTTCTTCTCGTACTTGCCTCGTCAGACAATGAAACAGTTCAGAAATTGACTAGAGTTGTTGAGCTTTGAATCTACATTAACGAAGTGTCCCAATAACTAGACCTAAACACCTCTAACTATTTTTTGGTAAGCTTTGCCTTTATATTAGTAATAACCACTTCTTGCTTGGATATTATGAAAATGCAGGTTTTGTAGAAAAGATCTTCAGTTAAGATAGGTGTAAATACATGACTAATTGTAACTTATTTCCCTTGAAATTAAATAGAAACATATGACCATTAAGATTAAAATAAACAATTATAAGCCAAACAATAAAAGAAAAATTTCTATTTTAATGGGTGCATTGATTCTCGATGGCTCAAGTGGGTAGTCTTGGAGGGGTCTCGAACAATTGAGATGATAAGTTAGAGACCGAGAATTTTCTGACTTTTCATCTCCATTACTAGAGACCCCTTAATTGCAGACCCTCTATCAATCGAGACTCATGTTATAAACTAAATTGAACATTACAAAGAAAAAGGTAATACTCGATGGTAATCTAGAGGGACCTTGAGCCATCAAGCAATTTATAAGAATTGTCTAACTGAACGAGATCCCTTCACTTGACCATCAAGCTGTCAGGCTATTCATATAAACTCTCAAGGTCTCCGTGGATAGTAAAACCTCACTAATGTCAATTCAAAATTCATATAATTACTCAAAAAATACATTTCACAATATTTCAAACAAAATTCAATCAATTTAGTAGAAAAAAATACAAAACAACCATATCTCGAAGTCATATGCCCAATTGTCCGAAAAAGGGTTTTCCGGCATTGATTATGGCTATGATCTTAGCTTCTTTACTTCTCTTTCAAACAAACCTGTTAGAGTATCTTCTTTTGACATTTTCTCATTAGTTTCTTTGCATTCGATACAATACGTGCCATTTCTTCTTCGATCGGTTGCAAAATAGAGGCTTCAAATAGGCTGCAAAATAAAAGCTTCTCATATGGGTTTTCAAATGGGTTATGAAGATGGCTTGGAAATTGATGATGTTACTTCAACGATTGCAAATTGAAGAGAGGGAGTGGAGAGATGGATTGTGCTATAATGGATACTTTTTTTTTTTCCTTCCATTTTTGCAAAGAAGATGATGAAGGGAATATGTACTTTTCTTCTTTTTTTTTTTTTTTTAATTTGGAAGAAAACAGTAAGTAATTGAAGGGGGTGGTGGTAAAGTACATGTTTATATTTCTTAATTAAGTTATAAAAATAATAAAATGAAAGTAAGACATTACATTAAGAAAGTTTTTAAGGAGGCAAATTTGTAAAATGAACTTTTATAATTGGTTAGTTTCTTAAATTCTCACTTTTTTTTTTTGTTTTGTTTTACCAACTGAATTTCATAGTATATTACGGTGGGAAAGAAAATCTAAAAGTTATATTTGCTAAAGAAAACGTAGGGGTAGAAAAAGAAACCAAATATATATATACACTAGATGTTTAGCCCGTGCGTTGCATTGCAGTATAAATATGATGTTTCCATAAAAAAACATGAAAAAAAATTAGAGAGAATATCAGTTAACCATGGCAAGCGGTGACGCCACCGCCCAAAAACCATACAAACCCTATCGCCTACTGAAAAGTCTAACCGGGCACTCACGCGCCGTCTCATGCGTCAAATTCTCCAACGACGGAACGCTTTTAGCCTCCGCTTCACTTGACAAATCTCTCATCATCTGGTCTTCTTCAAACCTAGCCCTCCTCCACCGTCTTTTCGGCCACTCCGACGGCGTCAATGACCTCGCATGGTCCTCCGACTCGCACTACATCTGCTCCGCCTCAGATGATCGCACCCTCCGCATTTGGGACGCACGTGCGTCTTCCGGGGAGTGCGTCAAGACCCTACGTGGCCATACAGACATCGTCTTCTGCGTAAATTTCAATCCTCAATCGAATCTCATCGTCTCTGGATCGTTCGATGAAACGATTCGTATTTGGGAGGTCAAGACCGGAAAGTGCCTCCATTCGGTTAAGGCTCACTCTATGCCTGTAACCTCTGTCCACTTCAACCGCGACGGCTCTCTTATCGTCTCTGGAAGCCACGACGGTTCTTGTAAGATCTGGGATGCCACTCAAGGTGCTTGCTTGAAGACTCTAATTGACGATAAAGTCCCTGCCGTTTCTTTCGCCAAGTTCTCACCTAACGGCAAGTTCATTCTCGTCGCTACGCTCAATGGGACCCTTGTAAGCTTCTCCCTCTTTCTTTCTCCTTTTTTCAATTCGCTCATTGACGTTTGGACACTGACTTGTCTAAGTACTGGGTTTGATTGATGAATGCGTGAGCTGATGAGCATGATTTCTAATGTTAATCGAAATTAATTTTTGCTGGAAGTGAAACAATTTGCAATCTTTTGAATTGGCTCATTTATTTTGGACAATTGAAGTTACTGATAAATTTTGTATTTTCTTAACTGTGTTATATAATGTACAATTTATAAGTTTTGATAGAGTGGGGATGTTAGGGTTTATAGATGTTATTTATGAAGTAACCAGCTTGAGATTAAGAAATCTTTTTTTTCATTTTCTTTTCTGGGTACAGAAATTATGGAATTACAGCACAGGGAAGTCGTTGAAGGTGTACACTGGGCATGCGAACACAGCATACTGCATTGCATCCACATTTTCTGTCACTAATGGTAAATACATTGTTAGCGGATCAGAGGATAACTGTGTTTATATATGGGATCTCCAAGGCAAAAACATGATTCAGAAACTTGAAGGCCACTCAGATGTTGTCATTTCTGTGTCTTGTCATCCGTCTGAGAATAAGGTCGCTTCTGCGGGGCTTGATAGGGATCGGACAGTGAAGGTTTGGATTCAAGATATATAAACACCTGCTCTGTGTTTATATATGGGATCTCCAAGGAAAAAACATGATTTAGAAACTTGGAGGCCACTCAGATGTTATCATTTCTGTGTCTTGCCTCTGAGAATAAGATCGCTTCTGCAGGGCTTGATAAGGATCAGACAGTGAAGGTTTGGTTTGAATTTAAAATATATACTCTTGATATCTAAGCTTCTTATTACTTACGTGATAAATATAATTTAGTTTAGTTAGGTTTTTTTTTTTTTTTTTTTTTTTCCGGTTGACTAGTGCAACTTTACCGTCTCTGTTTCCTTAAAAACTTGATCTATGTGACTTACACGTGCACTAATGGTGTCTAGACGTTTTGCCTGAAAAATTGAAACCAAATAAGAGTGAAAATCACATGTATTGATTCTGTCTTGATATTGAAAGAAAGAAATGAGCTTTTTCTATTCATTCTTCCAAGCATGTAAGGTTAGGGAGAAACCCGAATCTTGGAACTGAGAATCCTCTATTCGCTTTGAGTCGGTCCATGTCAGTATGGATGGATCAAACATTGTTTTACCAGACCAAGTCTCAGCCGAAAGGTGCGCTTTGAACATGAACACTGCATTCCTTATAGCAGAATTACCAAAGAGCCAATCATGCACATCCCATAAGACTTCTACTAGAAGACCATCCACTAAAATTGTGTGGTTGCCCCTAAACTTCCATTTGAGCCTCTTGATCTGCATTACTGTCTTGTTATCTATTCGAATAACAAGGTATGGATTGTTAACACTGACAGTATCACATTCTATTGACAGATCATGCATTTGCCCCTTGTCACAAAACTGAGCCTTAGCACAGTAAAACTTCTTCCCAAAAATGTGCTCTCTTTTAGAAATCAAAATTGCTTTAGAATCGACGGTGATCAGATCAATCTTCTTGCATAAAGCGTCCCTTCTCAAATCCCCGAGAAAAAGAAGATTTTCTTGGTTGAACATTATAACCAAGTAGAATCCCTCTAGTGGTTCTGGTCCAGAACCAAATTTAGCATTAGTCAAGTCCCAGTAAATGTCGATTTGACTAGAATCTTCTGCTTCTAGACTCTTGCATCCTTTTTTCCTAGAGAACAGCCATGGCTTTATATCGATATCAACTTTGCTGAGACTTTGATTACTGGAATAATCAATTCCAATGCTCAGGCTTTGACCCATCAATTGTTTAGTCCATGTTACATCAATCAAGCACACCCGTTTTCGCAATTTACATTGATAGACAGAGGTAACCAGGTTTTGAGGAGCAGATTTACTAGCACTTGATGAAGGGGAATCAGCAACTTGAACCCCATTTTCACCGAAACAGGAGAAATCCCTCATTATATCAAGTGCAGTTGCTAACCAACTGATATTTCCGGGCACCTTCTAGACTTGTACTGGAAAAAGAAAGCCAAGGGTTCTGATTCGATACAGAGGGTAAGGTTTTGTACCTCAAATGACTGAAGATCAGCTTCCGAATGCTTCAAAGTGAACATGGCTTGGCCTGATGACATGGTGATACAAGATAGTCCACGTGTAACATAGGGCTGACATTAGCTGGCTGTATGGTAAGATAGGTTAGTCGAGAAAATGGCGGGATGATCCGTTATTAAGCTCTGTGATAGGACATCAGAGGCAAAAACAGGTGCTTATGCTGCAACCGTTATCGGTTATTAAGTTCAATGGAGAAGAGGAAAATGGGCATTTTTCATTTGGTGTAGAAAGGGCTTGTTTTGTGTTTTTTTATTGTTGGAATGTAAGAAGAAGAGACGATTGCATATATGGTATCCCCTGTTTCTCTGTCATAATCAAAGAGAATCATGATGACCTCTTCTTTAACTGACATCTTTAATGCATGCATTAGGCCATTTGCTCAACGCATGCTGGAGACACCATAGAAAGAGTGAGTGAGACTTTTAAACGCCAACTTTTTGAAACCTCACCAGTCGTTTTGTCTGTGTAAATTGGAAATGTTTGGCGTTTTGTAAGAATGAGGAAAACATTAAATTGTGTCGGAAGAAACCTACTTTTCGCATGTAAATGAAAGTTCAAAGGCAATTCATTTGATGCTGAGTGAGAGGTGGTACTAAGGCAATGTTGCGATCATGGTCTAATTCTCATCATTTTTCCCACAAATCGAAGGTTTCATGATCGTTAATAGTTCCAGTGAAATGATATGTCATCTTTCTTACAGAGGGAAAAAACAAAAGGGATCAAAATGATCGCTGATGGGGTAAATGCTTTTTTACTCGAGAGTTAAGAGACACGAGTGAAGGATAAAAGTGGTGTTTGTCGTAATGTTATCTTGTTTCCGGTTTAACCAGCAAGGAATGTGAAGTTGAGGGCTTGAGATCCAATTGCACCCTTACTCACTTAAATTGAAAGTTTTAACTAAATTCTTCAGTTTAAAACTTTAAACTGAAAATAATGTAATATAATTAAGAAGTGTTCATAGATGGTAGGGTTGGCCAAATAAACAAAGAATGGTTAAGCAAGATCACTATATATATATCACTCTCTTTTTTTTTTTTTTTTCAAATTTACTACCCTCTTTTGTTTTACACTTTACTCAAAAAGCTTTGAGAACAATAAGATTACTCGTGTCCACTTGAGTGACAGCAACAAAGAGGACATAATCATTTGACCTTTGTTTATAAAGACCACGCAAAAGTCCATAAACACCTACTACCCACCGTATACATTGATACTGACTGGCCAAATGGGTATAAAAGCCCTCATCCATCTTTCTATACACATACAATTAATGTAATGTAAAATATAATCAAATGTGCGGTTAATATAAACCGGTCTATCGTAAATATGAACTCACCGAAGAAAATTTCGATTAAAAAAAAAACTATTTCTTTTCTCATTTTAGAAAAAAGACTTGTCAAATTAAAATCAATAAACGGACATGGTAAATCCGTGTAAATAGGAGTTTAACCAAAAAGATCAATCCACAACGGAAAGTTAATCTTAGTTTTAGTTTATTTTTACGGATTTAATTTTGGATGTTAATCCTTAGTTTGCAACTTTGCCCAATCTAGATTCTAATTTGAATGTTTTTCAAATACATCCGTTGTAATGTAGGTATGGTGAGACAAGATGGTATCCCAAAATGTGCAACTCCTCCCACCTCTCTACTACTACTCTCACACGACAGGGGTACATAAACATGAAGCATTTCTCCAACAGCAGGCAACATTGACGAATGCAAAAGAAAATCTCGTTGACAAGAAAATCTGTAATAAATTTGCGAATATCATCACACATGCTTCCTCAAAGCAAAGCAAAAGGAACAGATACATATGTAGCAGTACTCTTCTGGCCAATCCCTCATGAAGTAGGACACTATCCATATGATAAATTCTTGGGCGGACCGTCAGATCTATGGATTGTCAGATGTATTATTAGTCCACCATAAACACAATAATCCCATAAATTATGTATCTATATAATGCTAAACACTGTGATCAACCCTAATTGAAAGTTTGAAACTAATCCATACTTGATCTACCAAAAAGATACCAATGTATCTACAATCCCTACTGAAAAAATTGGTCACTAGAAGAGCCTCTCAATTTCTAGAGATACAATGAATTTATTTCCTTCTACCCTCTTACCACAGTTACGGTTTCTAAAGCAACCTCTCATCTCCTAGTTTTAAATTCAATCTTCTTGATCAAAATTCTTACCATCTCTCATTTATGCCGTAAGAATGACATTTCAAACAGAATAAATTCTGAAAAATGAAACGTGGAACCTATAGAAAACAATGAATATCAAACATTCACTGATTGCAAAGGGGGATATTTTTTTTTTTTTTTTGGGAATATAAGTCAGCATATACCCCATCTCTTCAGCATATACCGCATTTGTAGTGCATCAAAACACTAAGGGCAACCCATAATCTCCAATCCAGAGCTACACATAACTACAATAACGTCTTAATATCAAACCCAAGTAAATGGAACATCTCAAGTCGCATGAATATAGTAGAGCACATTGTAAAGTCAAAGTATGCGCACCTCATAAGCTTCTTATGGGGCAAAAGGATCGTGAGAAGGACCCACATCCTGTCCGATGTGCCGCTGCACAAGTCTCTGCAAATCAGCCATAACCTTATGCTCCCGCTTAGATTTCTCTTCATAGTTATACATAGCAAGAGCCCTTTTATCCTCAGCACTATAGACTTGATTTTCTTTCCTAATACGAATTGCATTCATCCTCTGATGCCTACTACCACTCATCACATAACCCAAACTCTCAAACTTCTGAATCTCCTCGGCTGATAAACCCACTTCACCACGACGTGGGATACGCTTCCCTTGCTGAACATACTGCGCAATAGCATCACCTTCTCCTGGCCTAAGGGCCCCACCATAGCTAATATGACCCTCAGCTCTTGGCAATGGCATTGGTCCAACTACTGGTTCATTATCCAAAGTGGGTTTCTTCTGCGCCTCTATCATTTCCTTGAACAACAATGCCTCAGCATCAATTTCGGCCTTTATTGCCTCATCTAGCTCTGGCTTAGTCTTCAAATCAACTCCTTCGGAGCCAGAATTCTCCTCCAAGTCAGAACCACCTTCACTCTCTTTTTCTGACCTTCTCGTTTTCTTGCTCTGTTTTGATCGCTTCCGCTTCTTTGAATGTTCAGAATCGCTTCTCTCACTCTCATCAGAATCAGTATACCTTTTCTTCCTCCTACTTGTCTTCATCCTACTGCTGCTTCTACTGCTCTTCTTCGATTTTGCACGGTCACTTGTATCGGAATCCTGGCTTCCACTCTCCTCGCTATCATCCGAACCAGTGTCTCTACTCTTCTTCCTCTTACTATTTCTCTTGCTACTCCTATAACGTCTGCTCTTCCTTTTTCTTGAGCTTCCCTTACGATCTTCTTCTTCATCAGACTCGCTTTCACTTTGACTCTCAGATTCGCTCTCTGACTCTGAATCGCTATCCGAAGATTTCCTACTTCTTCGTCTAGAGCTCGAGCTCTTTCTCTTACTACTACTACTACTACCACTCCTCTTCCTTGATTTTCTATCTTCTGATTCTGAATCAGACTCAGAACCTTCCTCTGACTTTTCAGATTCAGATTTCTGCTTCTCTTTCTCCTTATCGCTCAAATAACCATCCACTTCACCGTCTTCTCCATACTTCTCCGGAATAGCCTCGGCTTTCTCCTCGAACTCATCGTTAACATCCCTAGGCGGGCTTGGAGTCACTCTCCAAATGCAATTCTTCAACATCTTCCTAAGCTTCTGCCTCTTAAGCCTCCGATACTCTTCGTAATTCAGCCCCTTCAGCTCCTCATCGGATTCAGGATCCTCAGATCGCCTTCCATTCCGTTCCAGAAAGGAAATTTTATCCCTACGATCTTCACCACGCCCAAATTTCTTCGGCAGAGCATCTAGGTCTCCATTAAACCTAGGGCTACTTCTAGGATCCGTGTAATCAGGTGATTCTTCCCGGTGACGACGGTGGTTATCGCGATCATACCTTTCATAGCTAGGGCTACGACGGTGACGGCGGTAGCCACCATTAGAGGTATCCGAGTCGGGAGTGTACCGGACGTTACCGTACTCTCCATCGGAACGGCGTCGGCGATCGGGAATCTCGACGGCAGACGATAGCCTAGCCATAACAGATTGACGAGGAGAGAATTGTATGGAAGATTTGATGGCAACCCTAGTCCAGATATTTCGACGATTTTCTCGGATGAAAAGATGGCGGTTTTCTGTTTGCGTGTGGCGTGTTTTCATGATTTGGGTTGGGCTATTTGACTCTTGGGCTTTTCATAAAATTTCTTTTGTCTGGTTATTTTTGGGCTTTACTAGTTTGTATTGGGCTTTATAATCTATGCTATTGGGCCATTGGCAGCCTCTAATGCGATAAGGCATGTTTTTCTAATTATTTTGAATTTTTGAAACAAATATTTTTAGTTCTTATAAAGAACGTTATTATGTATTCTAATTTCTGTAATTATTTAAAAAAATAAAAATAAATAAAAGGAGTTTTTTAGTGGAACAAAAGTTTTGGATTTTTATTTATTTATTTATTGTATATAAATATTTTAATAAATTGGATATAGTTTATGGAGGGAAAATTTGGATGCTGACTAAAATTTTACCACCAAAAAAGAAAAGAAAAGGACTTCCTAAAACGTCGAGCGAAGAAAACCTAGAAGACTTCAAAATCAATGCCCTTCTCTCTGATCTCTATGTACATCTCCGATGCATCTCTCTCTCGGAAAATCCGATCTGCTTAGAGATTTTCAAACTCCGCGGCCGAATCAAGGAGGTTTTCTTGACACGAAAATCGCTCACAACGGCGTACGGTTTTAGGATTTCTCGGACGCTACTACATTGATAAGGTTCCGTGTGGTTGATTAAACCTTAACCTTGATCTGCCTCTACAGGTTATGGTTTCCTTCGTTCTTGTTTTTCAGTTTTGATTTTAGGGTTGGGGTTTTTTTTTTTTTTTTTTTTTTTTTCTGTTTGGTAGCTAGTTCGTTTTAGCTGCGGAGTGTTGGTACTGAAGGTTGTTTTCTAAACGGATTGATGGACCTAGTAGACGTGAATGTATTCTCTTTGAGAAGGAACCTGGTTTTTGGAAATTAGGCTTTCGTGATTAGACAGATAATGCAGGGTTTAAGATCTGGGAGGTTGTTGAGGAAGGCTGAGAAAGCGGAGATTTCTCAGGACCGAGTAGTAAACGAGAAGAAAGGGCATGAAGTGTTGCAAAAGGACTTGGGTTTTGGCAGTGAGAAAAACACTAATTTGTTGAGTATGAAAATTGAAGAGCCTAGAGATTCTAATGGAGTTGAGGAGGGATTGGGAGATGACAGTAAGAGTGGGAGTGAAAATGCTGAATCGGATGGAGATAGGAGGAAAAGAAGGAAGCTGAGTAGAAGTGATGACGTTGAAAATAATAGTGTTGAGGAGAAACTGGTGAAGGTAGAAGCTGCGCATGACAAAGGGCAGACTAGTGGTCGGGTGTTACGGCCAAGGTCCACAGTGAAGTATGAGGATGGAATGGAGGATGATGAGATTATTGATCTTGAGAATGTAAATAGTAAGCTGGAGAAGGAAGAGAGTGATCCGTGGTTCAATGGGTTGGAGAGTAAGAAATGTAGGAGACCTGCAAAGGTGGATGTGGAAGAGAGTAATGAAGTATCGGGTGTGTTTACGAAGAAGTTACTGTGCAAGCGTGGAAGACCATGCAAGGTGAAGAGCGAGGAGAGTAGTCCATTGATTGGCAAGGCAAGGAAGAAATTGAAAGGGAAGCTTGGGAGACCTTGCAAGGTGAAGTCTGAAGAGAGGAGTCCATCTATTGTTGAGTCGAGGAAAAAATTGAAAGGCAAGCGTGGGCGACCTTGCAAAGTGAAGAATGAAGAAAGTGGTCCTTCAAGTGGTGAGTTAAAGAAGAAATTGAAAGGTAAGGTTGGGAGACCTCGTAAGGTGAAAATAGAAGACAACCTAGTGGTTGGTGGGTTGAAGAACAAGTTGAAGCTTAAGCGTGGGAGACAACCAAAGCAGCAGGATGGTAATGGGGATTTTAAGGCAGGACTTTCTAAGGATGGAGAGGATGAATGTACCAGAAAAAGTGACCAAAAGTTGCGAAACGGGGTGGAGGAGAATGAAATAAATTTGAAAGAATCTTTACTGACTGATACTAATACACATGAGAAATATATGGAACCTGAGGGAGATGATACTGCAACAGCCTTGTGTTCAAAGACCTCTGAATGTAGTGACAAGATGGTAAGGAGGAAAGGAAAAAAGAAGAAATGTTGTGAGAGAGAAGTGGAACATAGAAGGTCTACAGCTAAACAATTGTTGAGAGAGAAAATAATTGAAATGCTTCTGAGTGCAGGTTGGACAATTGATTACAGGCCTAGAAATGGAAGAGAGTATAAAGATGCTGTCTATGTTAGTCCAGGGGGTCGTACTCACTGGTCAGTCACCTTGGCCTACAATGTGCTTAAAAAGAATTATAAAGGTGGTGATGGCGACTCTGAGTACTATAAGATGGGATTCAACTTTATTCCAATACCGGAAGAGGAATTTGACACACTGAAGAGGATTACAAAAGCCAGGTCAGAAATGGAAAATTTGAAGCCAAAAGTGAAAAATGGTAAACATAGAAAGAAAGGACTGATAGAGAAGAAAATGTACAAGGAGAAAAAGAGTTCAAATAAGTCAGATAGTGTACCAAAAAAGGAAATTTCTAGTTTAATCAAGGATTCTAAGCAAAGAAAAATACAAAATGGAAGACGATGTGCATTGTTGGTTCGCAATGCTGAGCAGGGAATAGATTCAAACAATGATGGCTATATACTTTATGAGGGTAAACGAACTTTACTTGCTTGGATGATCGATTTAGGGATTTTGTCCCTCAATGGGAAGGTGAGGTACATGAACCAGAGAAAGACAAAGGTAACACTTGAGGGGAGGATTACGAGAGATGGCATTAAATGTGACTGCTGTAGTGAAGTCATCACCATTTCAAAGTTTGAGACTCATTCTGGAAGCAAAATCGGTAAACCCTTTGAAAATATATATCTAGAAAGTGGAGCTTCCCTCCTCGACTGCCTGCTAGACTCTTGGAATAAGCAGGAAGAATCTGAACGCAGAGGATATCATTTCATTGATGTTGATGGTGAAGATCCAAATGACGATACATGTGGAATTTGTGGAGATGGTGGAGACTTAATTTGTTGTGATGGCTGCCCATCAACATTCCATCAAAGCTGTTTAAATATAAAGGTATGCATGCATTTTGATGGCTTTTATCATGCTAGAGTCTTATAATTCGCTTCTCTCATGGAACTTCAGTTAGAATAATGACTTATGTTACTTTGGTGCTGTACCAATTTTGATCCAGTGAGGAAATGCGTATCCATATTTTATGAGAGCTCTTACTCAGCCTTCAACATCTAATTCTAACTGAGATAGAATTATGGACCAGCTATGTTTCATCTTGGTCAGCCTTTCACTCCTAGCCACAAGGTCTTGCCATATCATTACAAAAAAATGCAGATATACGATTAACATGTCTACTGTTATAAAAATTTCAGTCAATTACGTAAGATCAAGCGAACTTACTCAATTGTAGTAAATTATAGATACACTCCTGTAAAAGATAAAGCAAGAGGAACACTTACCTTTTCTTTTCTTGCATTTGGGTGTATCTAACTGCCCTTCTTTCATTCACACCCTACCTCCTTTGAACAACACCAAATAGGCTAATGAATAAAATTTTCATTTTCTGTATTGAACTTAAATTGATTTGGTTCCTTAAGGTACTCTTTGAACATATATATTTATATTTATTATTTTGCTTTTTCTATTCTGGTCAAGCAGTGTCATCACGATGTTTCATTTGGTTTTGATTGGTTTTAGTTTATAAATTCTGTTCCATGTGATTTAATTCTAAAGATATCAATGCTAATTGATGCGGACTAATCACTTATATGAGCATCACTTATTGTTGAAACTTATTAAAGTATCTACAAGAAGAACCTCATTGTTCATTTGAATTTGGTTATTATTTGTGCCAGTTATGTATGAAAGTACTTTCTACGTTCAATTTTAACATCTTATGTTTGGTGATCTAATCTTTTTTTATTTTTTATTTTTATTTTTTTCACTTGACGTGCAGAAATTTCCTTCTGGTGACTGGCACTGTTTGTACTGTACGTGCAAGTTTTGTGGGGTGGTTACTGATAGTTCGCATCATAGGGATGCTAATCACGAAGCAGCTGCATGTGCGTTATCTACATGCTCTCTTTGCAAGGAAAAATGTACTAGTCTGTTTCCCTGTGTATATATTCATTTGTATCTTTGTTAGTCTTAGTTACTATAACATTTTTTAATAACTATTACTGTTATCAACCCTATTTAAATCTTTGTGGGGGATGTCCTGGGGTGGATAAGCACCATTGTTCTGTCCTGGTGGTGGATTAGCATTGTTGGTTGTACGTTTAGGGGATATTCTGATGGTAAATAATCACTATTGAATTTTCTTTGAATTTATTAGCGTGTCAAACTCCTTGTAGAGGATAAGGTGCAGTGCCATACAGCTTGAGCTCCTGTTTATCTTATTTTTCTGAATATCTTATGATTACTTTCTTCAAAACTCTTGACTGTTTCTCCTTCTCCTTGTCCGGCTCTTTTTCCCTTGCAGATCACTTATCGTGTATACAGGAAAATTATGTTATGGATGATGGCTTAGAAAAAAGTTCCCACTTTTGTGGGAAGAAATGTCAAGAGGTACTGGACAATTACTTATCATAATAATAATTTCCTATGAATTTATGGCTTTAATTTGTTCGTACTTGTTGCTGTTTTTAATCATTACGTTTTGTTATAAATTGTGTAATCTGCTCTTCCTAATATTATGTAATTGGTTAATGACTTAAATTTCTTAAGAACATGGCATTGATATGGAAAAAGAAAATGGAATTCAATGCTGGAGTGTGACAAAACTTTTATTCAAGAAGCTTAGTAATGACCAGTAACTATTTTCCTATATCATCTGTAGAGGTCTTTTAGCATACACATAGAGTAGAAATTTTATTTTCTATTCAAACCAATCATATTAAAACACATCACAACTTTTAACACCATCAAGTTTTTTTTTTCCTACTCATGACGTGTTTGAATATGATTGGTTGGAGTAATAAAACAATTTCAACTCCGTGAGTATGTAAAAAATCTCGTTATCGGTAGTCTGCCCTTCCTGATATTATGTAATTGGATTCTGCTCAACTAAAGAAGTTACTATTCTATAAGCTGTTAATTACCCCTTCAAAGATTTTGTTAGGATTACTTGTGAGAAGAAAGAACACTTCCTTATAGACCCTGGCTCCATGCATATTAGTTTTTCTACAGCCTTGATAAACATTATGTTCATATAATTCATCAAAGTGTGCATTCAATTTGTAGTTGTTGTATAATTGTATATTGAAATGGTCTTTTTCCCCCCCTTAGTTATTTGACAAGCTACGAATGCTTCTTGGGGTTAAGCATGACATGGAAGAAGGGTTTTCGTGCACTTTTATTCATCGGTGCGATGGTGGATTAGATGCTTCTCTCAGTGGTGAAATAGCTCAAGTCGAATACAATTCAAAGCTTGCTGTTGCATTGTTTGTAATGGATGAGTGTTTTCTGCCCATCATTGACCACAGGAGTGGGATCAACCTTCTTCATAATATTCTGTACAACTGCGGGTAATACGCTTGATAACTTCGGTCTATGTACTTGGGTATATTTTTTTCTGTGTAAGAACCTGAGATTTAAGGCTTCATTTTCCATTTGCTTTTATAAGAAAAATGTGGTTTTGTTGCAGATATAGCAACCGGTGTTTTATTTCTTCTTCCATATTGTTGTAGGAATTTGTCTGGCAAATCGTCATCAGTGCTCATATGCTAGTTTCTCTCCTTCTCTCTTTAAAAGAAGTCTTACTGTAATAGAAAACTAGGGTAGAATTGATTCACATCAGCATTTGACTTTTGCAGTATATTAAATAACTCTTTTTATCGATAATTTTTTCAAGGATTGGACCACTAGTGTAATCAGTAGGTAACTGTAATATATTACATTCTATTAAATCATGATTTTCCATTGTCAGGTCAAATTTTAATCGCCTAAACTACAATGGCTTTTACACTGCAATCCTTGAGAGAGATGATGAGATTGTATCTGTGGCATCTATAAGGTACATATTAACTCGTCTTATTATGGGGAAGATGTTGCTGTTAAACTCTGTCATAATGCCTCAAACTATTTATTTATTTATTTATTTTCTTTCTGAGAGTACTAAATAATGAGACATTGATGTGTCATATTGTAAGGAAAATATCTCTCCAAAAACTCGTACTGGTCAAAGAATTATGGTTGCATCTCTCACTACTGGCTGAATAATTATCTAAAACCTTGATTTCTATGTTCCTATATCTATTATGTTCTCTTTTGCCTGTATAATTACTCAGATATGAGGTTAATTTGATGAGTGTGCCTGCAATCTTTATATCCCTTCTCTTACATTTCCTGTGTTATCATGAATTCTTGTTTGTGGCCTCTCGCTCTCGCTCTTATTTAGCTATTTTAGTGTAGAACGTGACAGTTCTCTTACATGTGTTTCCAAAAAACTATTGGTTGCTGAACTTTGCAACTTTCTGCCTGATTGAAACAGGATCCATGGAAACCAATTAGCTGAGATGCCATTCATCGGGACCCGCCATATGTATAGGCGCCAGGGCATGTGTCGTCGTCTCCTTACTGCAATTGAATCTGTATGCTCTTAAATCTCATTAGCCAGTCGTTGCTTTGTATAGCATCTTTTTACTATAGTTTTGTGTTCCGTGTTGACATGCTCCTGAGCCGTATCTTTGTGAGCGGAGCTTATTAGGCTGATTTATAATTGTTTTTTGGCCAAAGATATATCGGTAGTCGACTTTAGCAAGTTATTAACATTTTTGGCTTCATAGTTGTATTATAGAATATCTATTAAATGATTGTCCTTATACAATCAGTTGCTAGTTCTCTTTAGCTTGTTGAAGAGGGTTGGCAGCTTTCTTCTTAGAAACGTTTAACCTGAATTGTCATATCAGTCTTTATGGCTGTGTATATTATAATCGATCTGCCTGCAACTTTTTAATTATTGGCATGCATTCTGAAATCTCTCATTTATGTCTTGCTCTGAACCTATCATCAGGCTCTCTGCTCTCTAAATGTTGAGAAGTTGGTCATACCTGCAATCTCTGAGCTTAGAGATACATGGACTTCAGTTTTCGGTTTTGAACCCATTGAGGAGGCAAGCAAGCAGAGACTAAGAAACTTAAATATGTTGGTTTTCCCTGGCGTGGATATCTTACAGAAGCCAATGTTGAAGCAACAGGCCATTGAAAAAGAACTGCTTTTTGCAGAAGGTATTATTTTATCAATGAAGACTAACTTACCTGCTAATTTACTCCCAGCTTTCCTTCAACATTAATAAATTGTTAATCCTTTGTTCTTGTAGGTTTGGAAACCTCTCAACTTGCAGAACATCCGGAAAAGGAGATTATAACAAATATATCTGACAAACAATGTAGATCTGAGTCTGATATAAACATACTAAATGATGGTACTGGACTGCATGGATCTGAGATCACTGATGAACATGTGGTTGAATCCAGTTTGTATGTTAATGAGAGCTCCCTGAATGGTACATCAGATATAACGAGTGGGTCTCCCATTGTCCCGGAATGTAATAATGGTACCCTTCAGCTTGAAACGATAAACCATAGGAGTCCTGTATGTCATGTTTGTGAACTGATTGAAGACATCAGTGAATGCCACAAGGCTACTCCTGATGAAACAACTGTGCAGCTGAAGCTGAACGCACAATTGAACGGGCATACAAGTATGGTGGCTGACAACAAATCTTTTCAGAGCTCCCGTTCTTGTAGTGAAGTGGTTGGCAAAGATGAACTATTACCTCTTGCTTCAAGTGAGGGTACAAAAATAGAAGCCAGCACTGTAAAGCAGAGTCTCAATTCTAATGGTGGGATCTATGATGATGACAATGAGATACTCCACACAGTAGAAGCCGTTCAGGATAGCAGCAAGGTCTCTAATGATCTAGTCAAGGTACTTTCCTCATCCGCCCATCAAGATACACAAGAAATTGCTAATGGTTGTCATGAAAATTCACCTATGGAATGTGACATTAGATCTTGTTGTCGAGGAGATGAGCTTGAGGCTCATGAAACAGTTGTCTCTGCTACGGCTAATGCTGACACAGGCTCTTCTGATGTTATTAACAATGAGACTGTTCATGAGCAGAAAGCATCAAATGCTGTGACAGAATCCAAGTCCCATGCAGTCGATCATGTTAATAATGGCACCACTTCAGATTGCATTTCTGAACCTGTGTGTAACTCAAGCCCTGGTTCTACCATGGCTCTTCATTGTGTGTCTGGAGGTGTTAATTCACATGGTAATCCTGAGGGCATTATTCTATCCAATCAAGTTAGTTGAATTCTTTTCCGGTCCAATTTTTTTTTTTTTGTAGAAGAAAGCATGACATATTGAGAAGGGCCGGTTGACCAATTTTGCTATTTTTGTGGTTAACAAACGGCAAATGTCTCTCTTTCTTCACAACCCCCTAACGGTCAATTGTCGAGGTGCAATATCAAGTCATGGCCGTATAGAGTAAAGGGGGATCTTGTTACATATGTAATATAGGTGCTTATTGTAGGATCTGTTAATATGGTTCTATTGCATAGCTTGATGTCAGATTTCAATGCCCGAAAGGAGGTTGTGTATTTTTAGACCTCTCGCATATGACTCACTGTAAATGGAAAAAACGGATTAGTTGATCATATATATGCTACTGCAAGTGACCTTGCCTTTTGGTGCAATTGTCAAGTTTTAATGCTCATTTAGATTTAGCTATTCTGGTAGAGGTCTCTTTCGATATGTGTTCTATAGCCTACTGCTTTATTTTCTTCATTCTACCCGAAAAATGCAACTCTGAAGTCTTTCTTGGCTACTTTTGTTCTAATTTTGAAGTGTCAACTTTGTGAAGGCTTTTTAGCATTCGAGTATTGAAATGGAGAGCAAAGCTTAAATTATGTACTTGTAGATTTTGCAAGGAAATGATCTTCATATTGTAGTTTATGGAAATAATAATAATAATAATAATTGGTGTACACGTATTTCATACCTCCATTTAAGTTTACTTATTAGAGTGATGTTAAATAGGTTATGAGAAACTTTTTAATACAGTTTGCTCGATCATTCTCAACGGTATACGATTCCTTAATAAATTAAGTTGACGTTCTCTCTATTCCTTAGAATGTCTTGAATTAAAATTAATTAATTAAAATATAACACAAGTGGCAAACGACCACATGTGAAGCAGTACAACCAGGCTGATAGTACACAAAACACGTTTCCTACTTGATCTTAAATTAGTAGTAGAACTTGAACCAAACCCAAGGAGCGGGATTCCATCGTTGTTTTGTTGTCATTATTTATTTTTATGTATAAATTTTAGTTATTTTATAAATTTAATAGTTAAAATATGTATTACGTTAAATTTACTTAAATTAAATTTATATTATTATAAAATTTTATATAACAGTTAATATGTAAGTTGTATAAGATTTAATTTACATTGATGTTTTGAAAACTCGATTTAAGTTCTCAATATAGATCCCAAACTAAGAACTCAAACCATATTTATATCTTTACAGACCGAGAACTTGGGCTAGACTGAGAACCCGGTTTGGGTTCTTAGTCCAGATCGATGTCTTGGTCTTCAAGGACAAAAACATAATTATGTACTTCTAAATCGAGAACTCGGTTTGGATTGGAAACTCGATTTGAGTTCCCAACCTATAAAATGAATATCGGTTTCTAAATTTCAGAGCGAATATCGATAGTCATCATCATTCATCAATATTAAAAAACAAAAAACTGAGATAAAAATCACAATTGTAAAAAAACTACAAAAAATAAATAAATAAAATAAATAAATTAATCGAATTTTAATCATATTTATATTTTTATTAATTTTTTTTTATCAAACATTACTTTTTTATTTTTTTAATTTAACTTGAAATATTATTATAAAAATAAATATAAAAAAAGTTGAATCCGCTGGATAAATGAAAAATCTGAGTAACAATTTTACTTTTGTCAGATGTCAGTGCCATCTCTACATCTAACTGAACGAACTGGGTCTTTTGTACTATCTTTATCGTAATATATATATATATATATATATCATACAATAATACATCCCCCCACTTCACCATATGTGTTGTTGTGTGTTTTCTGCCCTTTTTCAATAATGACATTGTTTGGCCAAAAAATAAAAAAATAATAATAAAAATAATGACATTTGAAAGAGACAAGATCGGGATTCCCTGATTCTATCCCTGTTATCTTTGTTTGGCTGTATTTACATGTAATTAATTAACTAATTATTATTATTATTTATTTATTTATTTATTTATTTATTTATTTATTTGGCCAATTAAAAGTGAGATGATTTTTTACTCGCTGATTCGGACCTTACAAAAATTGGTATCTAAGTCCCAGACTATCTAAAGATATCACTGACATAAAAAAGAATCCCGACAACCCCATCCGATGCACGTGTCATGTCTGGTGTGGTTTCAAGACTTAACTAATAATTTAAGGTTAAGATTAGTGAGTTTCTAAGAAACAGGATGCTGATGGATGTAAAGAAGGGTTTGTCTCTAATGAAAATTGTAGCTTTGTAACTTGATGAAGATGAAGATGACGATGAAGGACATAAACATCATAGTTTCACACTTTGATCCATGGTTTTATATAAGAATGCATATCATATTAGTTAAATGTATAAATTAGCTAGAATTTGAACAAAACTAGTAAAAAAAATATCTCATATCTAATTTTTTATATTTAATTTTATATTTAATTTTATTATATTTTAACAACAATTAAATTAAATTTATTTTATTTTTCTTCTTTATTTTACGGAAAATGATTATAAAAAAAAAAAAAACTAAACTAAAATAAATTTTGAATAAAGTAGAATAAATTTTAGTATTTATCTTTCCTCTTATTTGACGTATAAAAAATAGGCTAGAGAACTAAAGTGCTTACTTAAACTAGTATATTAGTTAAAATTAAGATAAAATTAAAAAAAAATTAAAAGCTAATCGGATATAAATACGACCTAAATAATTATATTAAGAGTATTTATATTTGATTAGTTATTATTATTATTTTTTTTAATTTATTTTAGTTTTTAGCTAATGGCTTTTCATATGATTATTGGTTCTATTCTTTTATCAATCAAATATTATTTAATATTAAATAAAGTGATAAAAGTGAAAGGAAAAGGTAAAGTTACAATAATAACCTCCCCAAACAACCCATCCAATAGAGAAATCAAATGGGTAAAATCTTAACTCTTCGAAGGATTCGAGACTTGGAGTTTGACCGGGTATCTACGTCACTCAATTCAGAGGCTAACAGAATGGCTCAATTGTCTCCGAATTGAAGATCTTGGTTGGAAGTTCAAGAACCGTGATTTTCTACAAGCGGATTCATCCTAGACTCACTAGCGGAAGTGTAGATTTTTTCATTCTTAGTTTGGAAAACTTGAGAGACCACGATCGGAGAACCCCTACGGTTCAATATCTACGAGATCCTCAAGCCACATTTCTAAGGCCAATCCGTCGGATGGCCGTCAACTATGCCCTGATAGGAAGTGAGTTATATCGAGGAGGCGGAGATGATATGATGTTTATGTGCTTAGGATTCATTGAACATCAACAAGTCTTGAAGGAAGTCCATGAAGGTCTTTGTGGAGCCCATCAGGCAGGACTAAAGATGAGATGGCTGATCAGAATTCAGACTCATGGATCCTTTTGGCAAAGGATGTTCAAAGATGTTGTTCTTTGGAGAATTGGGAAATACCTAATCCGATAAGACTAATATAAGAAGCTTCATTTGAATAATTTCCGATCCAACTTTTCCTTTGTATTCGAGAGATGCAAATTATCTCATAAGTCTATAAGATGGTTGTTCGAGGGATTATCATCTCTAAGTGTATTTAAGTGAGATATTAAACTGTTTTAACCATTAATTTATATAAATATATTTGATATGATCGATCATCATCATACGTATATATATCAATGGTTGAGATTCCGTCTAAATAAACTTTAGATATTGACTTGACTTGATTAGAGTACTTCTATACACTTAAGAGTAAACTCTTACAGTAATGATATTAAGTTGAAAAAGAAAAATGAATATATATTAAAATTACTGTTCATTATTATCTATCGATCAAAAGTTCAAAACTAGATCTTAATGTCGGTAAGAAAACTTCCTATTTCAAAAATCAACTACCTTTTTTCCCTCTCTAAAAATCTGAATCATGGTTAAAAATAATAATTTGAAAACATAAATAAATAAATAAAAAACGCCTCAAGACAAGGACCAAGAACAAGAAGATGAAGACAGGATAAGGGCGGATCACTAGACGGACAAAAAAGAAGGTTTCCAAGATGAGTACATAGATCACTAGGTAGGGACAAACTTTTTGGTTCCCCACAAATTTATACATAAAATATGGTAATAATACTAACAATCAGTTAATCAATTGATTTAAAATTATGAATCACACGCAAAAACATAATTATCCAACAACCTCACAATATTATTGCATTATTACAACTTACCCTTCCATTCGCTGCCTAGATATCTCACAGCCGCCGCCGGAAAAATCAGGCACCTGCCGGTGACCACCACTCTCCTCCCACGCGGGAAGTATGCTAACAACAAGGTCCGCAAAGGCACCAAGGATGAACTTATGATTGCTCTTAGGGTTCACCGCAAGATAACATAACAGAAGCTCATGCAGGATTTCCCAGCTGGATTTCTTCTCCTCCATTTCCTCTTCTAATGAGTCCATCATTTCCTGCATAGACTTCCGAAAGTCGGCATAAGGATCTGGTGAGTATGTGTGGACCGCCACCGTGTTGTTGATTAGCACATAATTGGATTTTGAGGATGACATAGATGATGACGATAATGATACCGGCGATGAGGTGGATTCTATGATGGAGTTGGAGCGGCCAGGAGAAGAGAAGAAGAAGCGGTTGGAAGCAAACGCGGTGGCAAAGTTGGCGACCGAGATGGCAGCCGCTGCCTCATCAGCAAGGTAAGGTAATGAGGTGGTGGCGGAGGAGGAGGTAGAATTATCATTATGACTATTATTAGAGGAATAGTAGTGGTGATGGTCATAGTCATGATCATAAAGGGAATTGTAGTTCTTGATCATCAAAGTTGAAGATGTTGATGATGATGATGATGATGAAGTGGTAGCAAATGGATGGATCTGATCATGATTTGGGTTTTGTTGGGTAGTACTACTGCTAGGGCTCATTGGAATATTGGATTGTGGTTCTAATATTGTACTTTTGATCTTCGTAAAACAGAGATTGAGGTTTGTTCTTAGCTTGCTTGCCATTTTTTTATTTTTTTTTTTGTGGTTTGATCCAATGCAGAAGATTTTGAAGTTATGAGGAGGAGAGTGGGAAAGAGATGGGGGAAGGATTTTGTTTGATGAGGTTGTCTTGAGAGAGGAATTGGATGTATTGCTTTATGTTGGGTTGTAGCCTGTAGGTGATGCTCATTATTGTTAGTACTTAGGACACTGACTGCCACATGAAGTCTTTAATTTCGATATTTAGTTAGAAAATTAACCAATTATACTATATACTAAATTTTAATAATCCGACATATTTTAAATATATATTTTTTTAATTTTTTAATTTTTTTTTTTTACTTTCCTAGCATTCGACCCAAGTATTATTCAATAACCCGTTCAAATTTTTATCCATTTTAAAAAGTGATATTATTATTATTATTTTTTTAATATATAAATTCAATTTTTTAAAATATAATTTTTTTTTTATTTTTTTTTATCAATTATAGAATTTGCACATGCAGACTGGGCCAGCTGGAAGCATATATATATATATTCATGAAGGAAATTCATTTATAGTTATTAAATAAGAATATAATCGAGTTATTTTTTCATAAATTTTATTAATTTAAATATTTATATTTCGGTTCTTTATAATTATTAAATAATAATAAAGTTTTTAATTTAAATTTAATTAATTTAGATATTTATACGAATTTGATTTGAAGGGCTATTAAATGCCTCCTCCAACTTTACTTTATTTTAATGCGCATCTGTATAAATGAGATATGAAATTTAATTTGAGGTTTATGATTAAAATTAAATTTTTTAAAATATTAAGATAATCTTCGTAATAACAGAAACATTCGGGTACTCTTTGTAATTAATGCATTCTTCTTCCATTCTCCTCTCCTCTCCTCTCCTTTCCTTTCCATGCGCTCTAATTCCTCTGTTAAGCCCAACGCCAGTTCTTCAATTATGTAGCAGATGAATCTGAAATTTGAAGTAACTTCGATCTGAAAATGGGTTTACCTTATTTATATGTGAAGCATCCAAATTGAATGCCAATTCTAAAGCAGAGCAGTAAACTCTTATTCCACTTCTGAATCATCTTACACCATTGCAGACCTTGCAGTAAAGCTTTTGTATAATTTTATGCATTAAAAAGATTCTTCACTGAAATTCTGCAGAGTAGAATCTTTTCTTAGTAATCTTATCTAATACCAACCACATAGCAGTTAATAAGAATTACATTCACCTAATTACTTTTGCTACTCATCTTTGAACTCCCTTCCGCTTCAAACACAACCGGTTCAGAAGAATAATCTCCTGAATTCACTTTCGCAGACGATGAAGAATCCATCATCAAAATCGAATCTTCTCCATCCCCTGTTTTTCTTTCTTCCCTGTTTTCACTTCCCCTTAAATCCAAATCGATCTCGGAACATCCCATCTCATCCCGTTCTCTCCACTGCTGCTTCCAGAACTTACAACGCCTTCTGTAGAGACTATGTGGGCCCGGAAGAAGAAGAAGAAGAAGAAAAGGGTGAGAGGCCTTCTAAATTTCTAAATTTCTTTTCCTATCTCTTTGTTTGTTCTACCAATTTAATGTTTTTTTTTTCCTCTTTTTTTCAAATAAATATGTATATATAAAAAGGAATGAATAAAAGCTACGTACAAAATGATACATCCATTAGAGAAAAGAAATTTGCATCTGAAATTTGATTTACCATATTTCATGTAACATTTCTATATGTTACATATAGAAATAATTTTATTACACGACAACCCACTCCATCTGTGGGGTATCAATTTATTCCTTTTCTTCATCTACATGCTAACATCTTCTTCATCAGTTTTTCTACAAGCAAACGACAACATAAAAACAACAAATTCAAACCCCAAAAACTCATCAATCTTCATCTTCTTCATCTTCTTCATCATTTCTCTTCTTTATCAATTTCATTTTTCTTTTTCTTCATCTACACGCAAACGACAACATAAAAATGACCTAAAAAAAGTACAGTCCAGACCTTCCAGACTTGTTGAGCTCAATGGGTCAGGATGTTAAACCGGTTGAACTTAATGGGTCAATATGATTATCATCTTGTTTTAATAATTTTGAGAGTTTTACTTAAAGTTATAAGACGTGATATATACTATTAGAAAGCTCTAGAAATCTAATTTCATGTGTAATTTGTTGTTTGCAATTTCAATAATAGAAGAAAAATATACTATGAATTTAATAGATGATGGTCATAGATCCGTTAAGCTCAATGGGTTTGAATCCTGTACCCATTAAGTTCCACGGGTCAAAAAGACTATCATCTTATTTTAACGATTCTGATAGTTTTACTTGGAGTTATATGATGTGGTATATATTATTGAAAAACTCTAAAAGTCTAGTTTCATAGGCAATTAGCCGTTTACAATTTCAATATCAGATGAAAATACTATAGTAGAATGGAGCATGTGCATCAACATCATAATTCAAATTTCATTCATCTTGTCTCAATCACTATAAAAGATTTACTAATCTCCTGAAAATGTTCCATACATGTGTAGAAATCTCTAGAAATCTAGTTTCATTTGCAATCGGTCATTCTCAATTTCACCATAATATGAAAGAGTTGTTGAAAACTTAATAGACAATGGTCATGGACCAGTTGAGCTCAACGGGTTTGAATGCTAGACCCGTTGAGCTCAACGGGTCAAAAAGACTATAATTTTATTTTAATACTTACAAGAGTTTTATTTAGTATTATGAGACGTGTTATATATCATTTGAAAGTTCTGCAAGTCCAGTTTTATATGCAATTGGTTGTTTTCCATTTCGACATCAGATGAAAAAGTTTGTGGAATGAGTGGAGCATGTGCATCAACGTCATAATTCAAATTTCATTCATCTGGCCTAAATCACTATAAGAAAGTTGCTAATTTCCAGAAAATGTGCCATACATGTATAGAAATATCTAAAAATCTAGTTTCATATGCAATTGGTCATTCTCAATTTCAACATTGCATGAAAAAGTTGTTGAAATTTTAATAGACAATGGACATGAGCTCAACGGGTTTGAATGCTAAACTTGTTGAGCTTAACGGGTCTGAATGCTAAACTCGTTAAGCTTAATGGGTCAAAAAGGTTATCATTTTACTTTAATACTTCCAAGAGTTTTATTTGGTATTATGAGATGTGTTATATATCATTTGAAAGCTCTATAAGTATAGCTTTATATGCAATTGGTTGTTTGACATTTCGATATCAGATAAAAAAGTTAAAGTGAAATGAGTGAAGCATGTGTATCAACATCATAATTCAAATTTCATTCATTTTGTCTCAATCATTATGAGAGATTCATTAATCTCTTGAAAATGTTCCATATATGTGTAGAAAGATATAAAACTCTAATTTCATATGCAATTGACAGTTAACAATTTTGATATTCGATAAAAGAGTTGTTGCAAATTTAATAAATAATGGTCATAGACTCGTTGAGCTCAACGAGTTTCAATGCTAGACTGGTTGAGCTCAACGGGTCAAAAAGACTATAATATTATTTTAATGATTCCGACAGTTTTACTTGGAGTTATGATACATGCTATATATAATTGGAAAGCCCTATAATTCTAGTTTCATTTACAATTTGCCATTTGTAATTTCAATATCATATGAAAAAGTTATAGTGGAATAAATGGATCATATGCATTAATATCATAATTCAAATTTTATTAATATTGTCTCAATCACTATGAGAGATTTACTAATCTCCAGAAAATGTGACATATATATATATATATAGAAAGTTCTAGAAGTTTAGGTTCATATGCAATTGACTGTTTGCATTTTAGATTTCAGATGAAAAGGTTATTGAAAATTTAAAAGACAATGATCATAGACCCGTTGAACTCAACGGGTTTGAATGATAAACTTGTTGAAATCAATGAGTCAAAAAGACTATTTTCTTATTTTAATGATTTTGATAGTTTTACTTAGAACTATTAGATGAGTTATATCTCATTGAATGCTTCGAAAGTCTACTTTCATATGTAATTGACCATGTGCAAATTTGACATAAGATAAAAAAGTTATAGTAGAATAAGTGGAGTATATACATCAACATCATAATTTAAATTTTATTTATCTTGTCTCAATTACTATGAGAGATTTTGTAATCTTTAGAAAATGTGTCATACAAGTGTAAAAACTCTAGAATTCTATTTTTATATGCAATTGCCCATTTTCAATTTTGACATCAGATAAAAAATTTATTTAGACAATAGTCATGGACCTAATAAGATCAATAAGTTTGAATGCTAAACTTGTTGAGCTAAACTGTAAAAAAAAAAACTATAATCTTATTTGAATGATTCTGAAAGTCTTACTTTGTATTATGAGACGTGTTATATATCATTGGAAAACTCTAAAAAGTCTAGCTTCACATGCAATTGAGCATTTTCCACTTTGAAATCAAATGATAACATTATTGCATATTTAATGGATAATGTTTATAGACTTGTTGAGCTTAATGAGCTTAAATATTAGACCCGTTGAGCTCAATAGGTAAAAATACTATCATCTTGTTTTAACATTTTTTAGAGTTTTACTTAGAGTTATGAGACATGTTATATATCATTGGAAAGCTCTGAAAGTTTAGTTTCATATGAAATGAGTTATTTACAATTTCAATATCAGATTAAAAAGTTATAGTAGAATAATTTGAGCATATACATCAATATCATAATTCAAATTTCATTCATCTTGTCTCAATTACTATGAGAGATTTACTAACCTCAAGAAAATTCAAACGGCTAATTGCATATGAAACTAAACTTCTAGAGCTTTCTACACATGTACGACACATTTTTTTGAGATTAGCAAATCTCTCATAGCGATTGAAATAAGATAAATGAAAATTTAAATATGATGTTGATGCACTTGCTCCACTTATTCTACTATAACATTTTTATCTGGTATCAAAATTATAAACAATTAATTGAATATGAAACTAGACTTCCATCAATTTTCAAAGATATATAACATGTCTTATAATACCACGTAAAATTCTTGGAATCATTAAAATAAGATGATAATCTTTTTGACCCGTTGAGCTCAACGGGTTTAACATTCAAACTCGCTGAGCTTAACGTGTCTATTACATGTCATGCATTCACAGATGCCGATACTTTTTTATGTTTGTCTTGCCTATAGGAAAGAGAACATGTGTGCCGATCTTTGTGTCTTTGAATTTGAAAAAATGAAATATTCTTCGTTCTCATTTCACATAGCCACTATTTATAATTGAGATCTGCACAAACAACAACAAGTGTAGTCTTATTTGACTTCTTCACCTTAAACTCAAAATTGCATCGCATCGCATGCATGTATAGACTTGCTTTTAGTTTATTCTTTGATGTGAAATACTATTTAAAATAAAATTTCACTCCACTCGATTGTGAAGAAATAATCATGACTAAATTGCTAGAGACGCATATGGTGGAAGGCTGAGTAGCAATGAGAAAAACATAATTACCCTCATGATTTTCATTTTGAGGTTGTGGTGAACGCGGTTAACATGATGGCAACGGTTCATTACTTGGTATGTGATCTAAGTTCTCTCGACCGGATAAAGCATCAGGTAAATTTCTAGAGAGAAATCAACCATTAAACAAGTGTAGTCTTATTTGACTTCTTCACCTTAAACTCAAAATTGCATCGCATCGCATGCATGTATAGACTTGCTTTTAGTTTATTCTTTGATGTGAAGTACTGTTTAAAATAAAATTTAACTCCGCTCGATTGTGAAGAAATAATCATGACTAAATTGCTAGAAACGCATATGGTGGAAGGCAGAGTAGCAATGAGAAAAACATAATTACCCTCATGATTTTCATTTTGAGGTTGTGGTGAACGCGGTTAATATGATGGCAACAGTTCATCACTTGGTATGTGATCTAAGTTCTCTTGACCGGATAAAGCATCAGGTAAATTTCTGGAAAGAAATCAACCATCAAAGAAGTCATCCTCATATCCTTAATTCATAAGGTTAACCTTGTTGTTGAGACCATTACCAAGTTCTTCCTTTATTCTTTCATAGTTATCATTTTCAACCTCATCCTTATCACTATCACCGTCCCCATCCCCATCCACATCCCTATCCTCATCAATATCTTCATAATCATTTTGATATCGATCATTATCATAATCGTACGAATTCTCGAGCCTACTAGTAGCAGGATCGAGTATGGTGATCCTAATATCCTCATGATGATTAGAAACATTTGGTAATTGACGTCGCTCTTCAACACGTGAATCTATTTTCGTCTTCCGAATCCTTGTCACATATAGTGTAGATTTATGCTCATTAGATTGCAAGTGGCTGAAAAACCCTTCATGTTCTCGTTATTTCTCATATATAGCGGTAAAGATAATAATGGACTTCCCGGCTTGTATGATAGTTGCAATTCAAAATTATTATGATCACCATCAGTAGAATCATAGACGATCTTTAACAGTTGACTATAAGTGATATTAGATTCAATTAAAGCTCTTATCGATCATTTTGTGTTATTTGGATGCCAATACCACAAATTCTCATTCTTTTACTTATTTTTCTTCAATTTCTCATCGAAACATATCATTATAAATAAATCTATCATTTCTGAGAAAGGGAGAAAATTAGTAATTAAATGATAAAAACAAAAGGATCGATAGGTAATTAAGTGTGGTTGAGTCGTCAAACATGAGAATATTTCTTGAGATCGATGTCTTGATGGCCATAAATTATCAATGGATCCATCGAAATTAAAATCAATCTCGATGATCGAATAAAGTTTGGTGGATCAAGTGACCCATCAATAATAGAAATTTAGGGGTTTTCTCAATGTACATGACTTCCTTTTAAGCCATCGAACGAATGCCAAAAAACCTCTGACCAATTTGCTCAATGTCTGATTTGACCCCATAAATAACAATCGAATGGTCGAGCTTTTAAATCTCGATGTTAAGGCTAGAACCGTTTCACTCGACCCCCTAAATTTAGCCGCCACAGCTATCTCGATCTTAAATCTCGATGTTTCACATGATTCAGCAGATGTTACAACTTTTTTAAAAAAAACTTACCTTTGGAAAGGTCAGCAATTAATTACGTCCGAGTGTTGGACAAAGGTTAAAAAACGCAATACAAGTCTGACGGCAATTAATATTGTGCGACCTTAATATGTTCATTTATCAATCAATGCAGTTGGTATTTATTACCTGTTATTTGTATAATATTATATATACCTCGTAACTCTATATACACATACATGCAAGAATACAGCTTGTCCTTGCAGACTGACACTGTAACCGTAGATCGTAGAAGATGAAGATGGAGTGATGGCAACGCGATCCTTTCAATTAAAACCCATAAATCTGTTGGTTGGTAATTTGGTATGTTGTGCAAAAGTGGAAACATTTATTAAGAAGGTAAATTAACTGGCAACTAATTTTTTTTTCTTTGAATAGTGGCAACCACTTGGTGAGGCTTCTATTACTATAAAACTTATATGATGGCCCAGTACTAGTAAACCTAACAGCTGCCTATCATCACATGGTGAGGGCCTTTAATTCGCCCGTTTCCTACCTACTTAAGTTTACTCCAACCAACATTTTTCCTCTGTTTCATTTATTCGGTTTGACATGTCATATAATCATTTGCGATTTGTAGTTAGTATGTAACATGTACACGTTTGTGATTGAGTTTTATACATCAAGTAGTTATATATCACGTGTATACGATTCGTGATGGTGCTTGATGTATAACATAATGATATATCACATGTACGACGTTGGTGAAAAACTTTATAACAGAAAACCCTCGAATCTATTATTTATTGAAAACGTGGAAGGTCCCTCCCTATAAACTGTCTATAAAGGGTGACATCGGTTAGCGATTTATTGTCGCCGGAGCTTGGTTTGCATAGGAGTTTTGGGTGGCAGCCATAATAAGTTAGATATAGACCGAGAGACTCATTAGAGTAGATGGCAGCCATAATGAGTTAGATAGAGACCGAGAGACTCGTTAGAGTGGATGGCAGCCATAATGAATCAGATATAGACCGAGAGACTCGTTAGAGTATTAGATGTTCGAATATCATATAACCGAAAACAGCAAACATATTATTGAAATCGTGTATATATAACTGAATACAGATGCGTATATGGCATATACAATTAAAGGAGAATAATTACAAAAAATATAACAAAAGAAGTCGAGCATGATTATAGAAGAGAATCATATATCCTTATCAGGGTTAATCAAATATCTACCTATATACCTGAACTTTTCACCTATAATTTACTTAAAAGGCTCAAAACTAGGTCTTACTCATTTGGGCTCCTAATATTTGTCGCCCAAATGATTGAATCTTATCCATGCATTTGAGAGCCAGTTCATTGTTACAAGACTACACCATTTTGCTACTAAAAACCCGAATAACCAATGCACACTTCACCACTTTTATTTTCTCACTTTTTGTCCATTCCAAGGGAGTTAGCGACTCAATGAATTGGAGAATGTATGATGAAGCAATTACTTCTATCAACTTCTGCTTCGCTAACTTCAAAAAGTACAAACAGTTGCATATCATTAACGCACATTAAGAGCACTTCTACACTTCTTTCTTCCACCAAAAGTGAAACGAGAACTTGCCCAAAATTCTAGTAAGCTTAAGTACACACTACATATATTTATACACATACCTACATATATACATATATATATATACACACAAACCTACATATATACATATATATAGATGCACATGTTACAGCCTCAACAGACGCACATACATGTACGTTTGTGTATAAGCTTTTGTTTTCTTTACTTCATGTTTTGATTAAGCCTAGCAGCTGCAGCCATGGACTCGGCCACTCCTCCACAAATGGTGGTCATGTTAGGATTATTTCTCATCTCGGCCCCTATCACCCCTTCCGCATCTTCCCTCGTCACTTGTTTATCCGCAGGCAACTTAGCAGTTGCATCCTGCATGCATGCATGATTGTTAACATCCGTCGTCATCAATTAATCATCTCATGTTTTACACTTACCGATAGGACATTAGAAAGCTTGGTCTTGTCTTCGTCTCGCACGGTTCTAGCATTAAGATCGGCCGCTGACTGAGCCGTGGCAGCTACACCACCCGGTAATATCTCATTAGTTCCAATGGCTCTCACCTCTGCCGCCTGTACTGCGGCTGCATCACTCCGTTCCACCGGTTTGTCCCCAGCTGATATGGCGGCTGCTTCTAGCGCTTCTCCGACTGTGATTGCATCCTGGTCAAGAACCCCTCCCGGAGTTCTGGCCGGTACGTCCGGTTTTATATATTGTCCAACAACCTATAGAACGTCCATGATTAATGAGCGCGCCAGAAAATTAAGCAAGATTCAAATATTAGCATATAAAATCATGCGAAACATAAGAAAAATTAACATGAATCACGGAACAAAATACACATAACCAGAAATGTAAGTAAAATTCCACCGTGTCATATAGTGTTACAAGGTACCTGGCCACCAACAGTTTCTGTAACAACCTTCTTGCCGCCGACCACGGTCTCGGAAACGAATACACCTTGGTTTCTGACGACGTCAGAGGAATCAGTATGGCCCACAAGACCAGACCGCTCGTTGAAGTCAGCAGCCGACTGCATGACGGCAGCGGGGCCGCCTCTCTGTGTCTGGCCAAGGACTTGATTCTCGGCAGACTGCATAGTGGCTGCGTCTTGTGGGAAGACGGGTTTGGACGCTAAGTCGCCGTGGACATTGAACACGTCGCCGTACTTGATCGGATCAGGTCTGGCCTGCTCATGATCAGCGGCGTGTCGACGTGGCTGTTGCTGAGAACTCATAGCTAGATAGTAGATAGGTACGAGGGTTAATTAGATTTTGTTTCCTGAGGTTGGTGGAGAAATTAGTGACATGTTATATACGTAGACAGGTAGGGGATTTATGAGGTACGTGTTTGATCAGGAATGAGAGGATTGGAGTCATATCCTTACAGTTTACAGGTGGAAGCTTATAAATCCATGTGGAGTGCTAGTAAGTACTAAGTAAGCAAAACACCGAGGTGCATGATATTTGGAACCCAACAGGGCGCAACACTTGTTTTCTTCCCTTGCATGCATATTTCCATGAATACAGAGCTATGTTGTATCTAATACAAAAACTATTATACAAGTAACCAAGACGGTATCGAGGTGTAGTTTTGGTTATCAAGTCAGTCTAACACACTGAAGGTCTCAGATTCGAGTCTGGGCGAAGCCATTTTAATTTTACTTTTTTTTTTTCTTCCTATGAGGTTCTGTCTTCTTCTCTAAATGGGTTGATGAGACTTCTGGTTGATATATCATTCAATATCTTACATATTTTTTGATTTGCATATCATAGTTTTTTTTTTTTTTTTTCTCCACAAAAACTAAGAAAGGATTTGAATATGACTTAATACTTTGATAAGTCTTTGTTTTTATATAACAGTAGAAACCTAGTGCCGACGTTTGTCAGAATTTTATATCGTGGCATAATTCTAAAGTAATTGATTTAAATAAAGGAAAAATATATATATATATATATACTTAGATAGCCGATTCATATTGATTCACTTCATGATTTATATATTAATTATTTATATCTAAAAATTTCTTATTTTAAATTAACTTTCTTTTTATTTGAAAATTTATAAATATTTATATTAATTTATTTATAAAATATTTTAATTTAACTTAATTAAAATATGACGTTTTATATATCGAAGACTATTGATGAAATTTCCCCAAAATCTCTAAAAATCACCCTTTTTTTCAAATAGGGTTCAAATACATGCAAAACGGTGCACTTTGGCTATCTTCTTGTCCAAGCTCCCAAAACGCACTGCATACTGAAAGCAGAAACCAGGTGATGTAATTAGGCTCTTGTATTCTTTCATTCTTTCATTCTGTTGCGATAAATTAATCTAGAAATTAGCACCAAATTTCTTAATTTTTTTTTTGGACATATTTTAATTATCACGTCACCGTAAATTATATTTAAAATAAAAATTAAAAAAATTCCAAAACATCAAGGAGAATAAAAAAAAAAAAGGGATAATGTTTCAAACTTTATTAATCAATTTTAGCTGCAACAACCAACCAACTCGCCAAACATACCTAATTACAAGACTTACAAAATAGAAAATTAAGGAAAATAAAAACCCTTTTAAGATTCAAGAACATTATTTTCAATATGACAGTTAAGTTAGTTGAACTCCAAATCCCATTTCAAATCTACCTCTCATCTCTTCACTAAAACCCTCCATCAAGGCATCAACCCTACATGCTACACACAACACACATATATGTACACAAAACCAATCAATTAACATGTATAATTGATCTTCTAGCTAGCTAAAAAGCTAAATCCCCTATCCATATGGCATATTTTAAGGGTTTTCCAGTTCTAGCAATTGCATTAGTCTCATCAATTCTCTTAGCCATATCAGTGAATGGGCAGATTACTACACCATGCACACTTTCTATGATAACTAGCTTCACTCCATGCATAAATTTTGTCACTGGAAGCACCAACAATGGCTCATCCCCCACACAGAGTTGTTGCAGGGTGTTGAGCTCAGTTTTAAGAACAAGTGTAGATTGTGCCTGTCTTCTCGTTACTGCTAATATTCCGGTTCAATTATCGATCAATCGTACACTCGCACTTTCCCTCCCGCAAGCCTGTAACCTCGGCGGGGTCCCTATACTATGCAAAGGCACGTACTATCAATATGTTGTTGGTTTTTTTTCAATGTTTAATTAATTAATTAATTAGCAAGTACTAAGTAGAGTATTATTAACATTCCATTTATGTATATTTAAATTTATTCACAGCATCAGGTAGCCCTTTGCCAGCTCCAGCTCCAGGTATTTTACAAACAAAATCTCTAGTTCTTGAGTCAATTTTCTTGCTCTGAAAACTAATAATTAATAGGAATTTTTTTTTTTTTTTTTGGGTGAGGTCTAGGTCCTTCATTTGGGCAAGCTCCAAGCCAATCGCCTGTAAGTGCTTCTTGACCTCTGAGTCCTAGAGGTACAACAAACATATAAAGTGGAAGAACAAATAGCCTTCTATAGATTATAGACTATACTTCTAAATATAATTTGAACTCGTATAATATGAAATTAATTAAATTCAAAACAATTATATAATGTATCACTTTAATTACATTAATGATCCATATTAATTTTGGGGCAGCTTCAAAAGCCGTAGTACAAGCTCCAGCACCAGATTATGTAACAAAAGGGGAATTAGGGTGAGCAAAAACTGTATCGACCGAAACAGTTTCGGTAAAATCGGTTGTCGGTGTTTTGGTCGGTGAAACAATGATTTATTTTTTTTAATATAATTTTAATCTTAGTCAACTCTCAATTTATATCTTGGTATATGTCGTGTTTGTATAAGCTTGAAACTCTTGTTTAAGCAAAATAATTTACAAATTGATATGTGATAAGTGAATTATTTTCTGCGGTTAGAATAAAAAATCATTTGACCTGTTTCATGCTCATTTAGATGATATTGAGTTGATGAATTATAAATTTATGATATATTTGAATATTATTTTGATTATGATATTAAAGTACAATAATATTTTTAATCGCTATAATACCGAATTTTCTTAAAAAATAATATTGAATGAAGTTAATTCTACAAAATAAATTATTAAATAATGTAAAAATTACATACAACATAATACTAATATATGTTCATCAATTATGTACACCGTAATACAATTAAGTAAAAATGGAATAAAAAATTGGTGTGAAAATTTGAAAAATTGACCAGTTTCAACCGAATCTGAATGGTCTAATACCGGTTCGGTTTCGGTCAGTTTTTATGACCAAATTGGTGAAAATCCGAATTAGTTATAGTTTCGGTTTCGGTCAATTTCGTTTCAATTTTATCAAAAACCAAAATTTTGCTCAACCCTATGAAGGGTAATTGACACCCGAACACCTATCCATGGAAGGCCCGGGCGGTCAAAGGATCCGACCTGTGTTAATTCATCCATCATCCTCTTCACCAGATCTAATAGTTTCCTCAGTATCATCCTATCCCCATCTCCTTGTACTATTTACAGGAATTTTCATGGCTTTTAAGCTCCATTAATAAGTCATTAATCACGTTGCTAACTTAATACTAATTTCCTCATAATCAATTTCTAGCTAGTAAGTGCTACAGATATATATTTTTTTCTTCAAGAATTTAAGTTTGTGTCTTTCATGTGATATGTATTGTCTAATTTGATACTCTGGTTGATTGAAAGTAAGGTCACAAAATATATTTCCAACAAACCTTTTTTTCGAAAGAACAAATCAAATTTTTTTAAAAAATAATTACATGTGACAAACTTAAGACTAAGGCCTCGGGGGACGGAGAGAGGGTAAGGGAGCAGTCTCCATATGTGGGATGAATATATTCGCAACATGCATTCTCACATGTAGCGTTATTTCTATCATATACGTAGACTTTTGTTTTTTATATAAGTGGCATGAAGCACGTGTGGCGGTTAGCAATTAATTACATGTTAGGCCTAACTCTAATACTATATAAAAATCTAAACTTCCACCTCAAAATGAATTGGCATTGAGAGGAATTGGCTCATCTTTCTTTTATATTAGTTTCCCAGGAGCCCCATTTCAAATGTGGGATTAGAGGTGTCAAAATTGACCGAGTTTTTTGGTCGGCCCGTAGCCTGGGAGAAAAACCCAACCCAAAGCCCGGCCCAGCCTGTTTTTTCCTAGGCCAGGCCAAGCCCGGTTGGGCCCTCTCTGAAGAAATTAAAAAAAAATTCTTAATTTTTTTTTTATTTTACCCCCTCATAAAAATAATTTTTAAAATTTCTCCCCACTTGAATTTTTTCTATAAATATTTACTTTTTCATTCTAAATTTTCCTCATTTTCTCACACTCTCTCTCTCTCAATCTCTTATCTATCTTCTAATAGTATAATTTATTATTAATCTTCATTTTTCTATAATCCATAGTTTTCTTATCATTAATCTCAATCTCTTATCCTTATTTCTTATTATCTCTTTTATCTTTATTCCTTAATTTCAAATAATCTCTCTTATTTTAATAATAATTTATTATGAATAATAATCTGTAAGGTACAGTCGAACCCGGTCCATTTTAAGTTTGGGATGGGCTCGGGATAAACTTAAAAGATTTTCCGGGCCGGGTCAATTTTTGGCCCGATCGAACCCGACCCATTTTAAGCTCGGATGACACCTCTATATGGGATGAATTTAGTCTCAACATGATATACCATAAAATAGGGTATATCAAAAAGATTCTCATAAAAATTATCTTTCCAAAGAAAAACTAATTAACGACCAAACTTTTAGGTAAGGTTTGCCGCCTTTTTTTTCTTCTTTTATCGAATGAAATCTTTTATTTGGCTAAAAAAAATTAAACATAAAAATTAATTGACAATAAATAAATAAATTCATTATTTTTATATTTTAAATTCTTAAAACTTACATTTCAATATGTGATCGTATTCACAATACTATATCGCAAGCTACTCCTTAATACCTAATATAGTACTATTTTAAACCTACATATAAATTTATTACCACATAAATAAATAAAATGGGTTAAAGGCTTAAAATTTCCTGAATTTTTTCTTAGGGGCTTAAAACCTCCTGTGTTTTTACTTTGGGACTAAAAACTCCATATATTTTGAAATGCTTCAAAATGACCCCTTAGTATTTTGTTAAAAATCTCTACATTTTGTCAATTGTGCTACATAGCCCCTCCCCGTCTATTTGACTGTTATCTATTAACAACTGATGACATGGTACGTCATTTTAATAAAATCTTTTTTAAATATTTAAACTTTTCAAAATTGGAGGTCTAAAGCGTCTATTAATTGAGCTCCCGACCTCCTCCTTTTTTTTGTTCATTTTTTAAGGAGTTTGTAATTTTTATAACTTCGAGGGTATAAATTTAGTTATTAAAAAGTTAAAGGAATAAAAATTTAATAATATTCCCAATCATCAATATAAAAATAGAAAATAAAAATATGTTGTTAAACATACTCTCAAACTTTCATGAAAATTTTGGATTTTCAAGAAAAAAAAAACTCAGATGCAAAATCGCATATGGAGTTCAAGTTAGATGCGAAATCGCATATGAAGTTCTACTTCCAAATACGATTTTGCATCTAGTTTCGAACATTGATGTAGTTTTGCATCTTTTTTTTCTTAAGGATGGGTTTAGGAAAGAAGAGAAAGTGAAAAAATAAATAAATAAATAAATCATTCTTAAATTTTTTTTTTTAATGATATATTAGTATACCACGTTATTACTCAGAAAAAATATCTAAATAAATAGTAAAGAGTATTTGGTATATTTAAATATATATATATATATATAATATTTTTTTATACTTAAAATAAAACATAAGAAATATTTTTAAATATTTTATATAACTCAGGAGGTATTTGGGTTTTAAAAAAAAAATTCAAGGAGTTTTACAATTTCCGACAAGCAGTGGATTTGTCTATTTGTCTCTATCCTGTTCCCAATCCGTACACGCTGACACATGGACTTGTCCCCATGAGCGACGAGCCACGAAATCAAGTTCTTGTATGTACGTTCAACTCATATAGTGTATATGATATGAGAGGTTTTTTTTTTTTTTTTCTCATAAATAAAATCTTAATTATAAATATATATATTAAAAATAATATTTATTAATAAGACGTAAATATATAATGGTATTGGATTTCTCATGCTGATAAAATTAGACACGTACAGTAGACACTAGTCTCCTTGCATGCCTTTCCCTTATTAAAATTGCTCATTCTTATCCCTACCCACTCGTTTCGTCCCTAATCTTGTCATCTCCATCATATTTAAGCCCACACTCCATCTCCAATTTCTTCAATACAATCATCTTTAACCAGACAACCATATCTATCAAGCTTCGAAAAAGAGAAAAATGATGATCAAATCAGGGCACCTACCATTACTATTCCTTTTGCTCCTCACTCTTTTTGCCTTACAAACTTACCGATCTTCAGCTAAGCAAGACCCAGAACTCAAACAGTGCACTCACCAATGCAAAGTACAAAGACAGTTCGATGAGGACCAGAAGCGAGTTTGCTTGAAAGGCTGTCAAGATTACTATGAACAGAAGAAGGAACTAGAAGCTAGGAAAGAAGAAGAAGAAGAAGAGAAGTTTAGAGGGAGAAATCATCATTATCGGGAAACTAGATATGGATATGGAGAAGAAGAAGGAGAAGTTGAAGAAGAAGAAGAAGAAGAGGAGGAGGAAAATCCGTTTGTCTTTGACGATGAACACTTCAAATCAACAATGAAAACCGAGGAAGGAAGAGTTGGGGTTCTTCAGAAGTTCAGCAAGAGATCTAAGCTTCTGCGGGGGATTGAGAATTTCCGGTTTGCCATTCTTGAAGCTAATCCTCACACCTTCGTTACTCCTGCCCATTTTGATGCTGATGCTCTACTGTTCGTCGCTAATGGTAACATATATATATATATATATATATATATGTCATTATTTGTTTTTGTGTGATTTAGATTACCTGTTTGTGACTGAATGAATCAGGGCGAGCAACTATTAGTATGCTAAGGGAGGAGAAAAGGGAAAGCTTCAATTTGGAAACTGGAGATGTTATAAGGGTACCAGCTGGAACACCTTTTTATCTCATCAACAGGGATGAGAATGAGAAGCTCTTTATCCTCAAGCTTCTTCAATCCGTCTCTATTCCTGGTCGTTTTGAGGTACATAAAATTCATACGATCAAGATTACTTGGTACTCAATGTTCTTACTGATCACCCCCCCCCCCCCAAAATTGTGTAACTTAGACGTTTCATGAAGCTGGTGGTGAAGATCCGGAATCAGTTTTCACAGCTTTCAGCTGGGATGTACTTCAATCTGCATTCAGGGTATGTTTATTTTATTACATTTCTCTCTTCTACTTCTATGTACATGTTAAGGCAGGTTAAAACCTACTAGTATTGTTTCAATTTTACAGGCTAGAAAGGACAGGTTAGAGAAGCTCTTCACAAAACAAAGAAGGGGAAGCATAATCAAAGCCTCAAAACAACAAATCGAGTCCTTAACCGTACACGAATCTGAAAGTGTACCGAGAATCTGGCCCTTTAAAGAAGGCGAAAACCGTCCTTTTAATATCTTCAAACAAGGTTCCAGACACTCCAACAAGCACGGCTGTCTCTGCGAAGCCCAACCCCGTCAATTCAAACAACTCCGAGACCTGAACGTCGCCGTTTCCTTCGCCAACATCTCTAAAAACTCAATGACATCACCTCTCTTCAACTCTAAGTCAACCAAGATAGCCTTTGTAGTTGATGGTGAAGGAAGCTTCCAAATGGCTTGTCCCCACTTATCTTCCTCCTCTTACTCAAAATCATCTACCTCCACCTCCACCTCATATAGTAAGATAAGAGGGAGATTGAGAAAAGGGGTCGTGTATGTTGTGCCTGCCGGCCATCCGTTCGTGACGTATGCTTCGGGACGTAACAGTCTTCAAGTGCTTTGCTTTGAGGTGAATGCGGAGGGGAATGTGAAGCATGCGCTTGCGGGGAAGAAGAACGTGGTGAGCGAGATGGAGGAGGAGGCGAAGGAGTTGGCGTTCGACATGCCAGCTAGAGAGGTTGATCGGGTTTTTGGCAATCAAGATGAGGAGTTTTTCTTTCAAGGGCCTGCAGGGTTTGGTTTTGATCATGAATATGAGAAGGGTCGTGCTTATGAGTAAAAGGGGAGAGGGGATATGAAGTGGGAAGTGCGATAGTTTTGGTAATGTGATGATGTATGCAAGGATACGTGTAAATCAATAAGTACGTAGTTTGACATCATGATAAACTGACCAATGTATAGGGAGAGATCTTAAGCTCGTGCTTGTACAAATTCATAAATGAAATAACAGATGAATGACACTACTTTTCTTTCTTTCTTTTAGTTTAGTTGAGAATTTCTCTCTGAAAGAGAAGTTTTGGTCATATAAAAAGGATGGACTAGTTTTATACTTTTTATATGATGTTAGAATCTTAGAAAGTTTTGCGAGATGCATTGGCAAAGAGAGAATATATAAGAAAGATTGCCTAACCGGATGATAGAATATCACTTCGGCAAGTTCATTGGGACTAGACAGCTTCATCATCTTAACTGGTTTGGACTCTCAGTTTTTATAGGCCCGAACCAGTTAACTAAAAATATTGAGCCCTTGCTTAACGTGTACTTAACCGGTGGGCCCAAGTTATCGATCTGGTCTCTGTGTATCTTGTCTTGGTATGCCGTTTGGGCTCACTAAGTGGTCGGTGTCCCTAACTCCGTGGGCCAGATATGATGGCCTGGGTTAAAACATAGATATGATGCCTGTGTTATAACAAAATTGTGGGTTTGTTTTGTTACCTAAGGAGTGAATTTGAAATGTTGTTGCCGTGCGAGTTACCTGTGTCTGTGTTTGTTACCTGTGTCTCTAGCTTAGGTCCTTTTTACTTGAAATACAGCCCATTCCGTTCTAACTGCATTTAGCTATATGTAATTACATATCTACATTTGTTTTAATTCCAAATGTAATTGCCTCTTCATTACTAACTCCAATTCTTAATCCCCCTGCGTGCGTGCATGCATGCATGCATGAATGGTCTCGATTTCTTATGAGGTTATTATGTATATGAAGATCGAGAAACTAAATATATTATGTCAATAACAAGCGTGCTATATATTAACGTGTCACAACAAGTTGACCAACATACGTATATATATATATATATATATATATATAGGTTTTCTGGTGGCGGGTGAGAAACCTAGCTAGCTATGGCCGATGGAATTAGACTATATATTTGTCATCAAACTAACTACTTAGTCTTTTCTTTCATATTTCCATCACGTCCTTTGACTTGTTTCAAAGTTCAAACAATTCCCCGATTGATATATTTTTTAAAACCCAATTTTATTAACCCATTATATTTTCCTAATTAAAGTAGTTACTGAGCAGATTCAATCTTTATTTCATTTTTTTATATATTTTTGTATGTAAATTCGACCGTAATTGTAAATTTAATAATTAAAACACATGACATATTAAAATCACTTATGTTAATATGAAAATTTATGTGACTAATACACAAACTATATAAGATAATTTATATACCAATATATATATATATATTTATGCAACATGTCAAAATCATTTTCAGACAATGTTCTTTTACTCTTCTTAAACCGACTTCAATTTCTTCTTTCATAGACTGAGATATTTTACTTTTCCTATACCGAATTTAATTTTTCTCTTCCTAGAGCGAGCTACCTTTTCAGACCGAGTTCTTCATCTTTCTTCCCAAAGAATTTTTTATTCCTCCCAAACCGAGATCTGGTATGATATCATATCTTTAGGTTTCTGATCGAGATCTGGTTCTTTAAAAAAAGACAGAAAGATGACCAAGTTATCGGTCTGTGGTATCAAACCGAGATCATATATCGGTTTGGACCGAGAACTCTAAACCAATATCACATGTGAGAACTTTCGACCCTTCGACCCTTTATGTGAGATGTCGGTCTATGCATCTCACATGTAATTCTAAGATACCCTTCGACCCTTTAGGAACTTGAGAACTCAGTCAGAGACAAACCGACAGGTCTAGAACTCGAGAACTCAGTCTGGACCGGAAACTCTATATGATTTCAAATTTCAGAATGGGACTCGATCTGGATCAAAATTACATATCGAATATCGGTGTCCAAATTTTAGATTCAGATTTTGATCGAATACCAGTTTCTAGATTTTAGATTCAGATCGGGTAGCCATTGTCATTTATCAACATTCAGAGAAAAAGGTAGAGAGTCGACTCGCAATTATTTAAGAAAATGAGATAGAGAAATAGTGAAATACGACTTATAAATTAGCTGTATTTCAGTCGGCTTACGTTTTTATTTTTTTTCTTGTCATGTGGCATGTCTCTAATCTCAATATCAAAATGAATGGCTGAGATGTTATTATAGGAATAGACAAGGATGATGAAACAAGTACTAAATCTGTTCTCCTTACTTACTACATATGCATTCATGGTGCAGAAAAAAATGGTGATGTTGATTAATGCAGTTGATGTGGTGGCAGCAACAACAACTATATGGCAAGCTAGCTAGACATACGTGAGCCGTTAGTATTTAGCACGCAGGTAAAATTTGGGAGCGGATTCAGTTCTTGATTTATTGTCTTTGTTTGTCACTATAATAACATCTTAGCCATTAATTTTGATCTATGGATTAAAGTGTCACGTAACAAGAAAAAGAAAAAAATGCAAGCCGACTAAAATACGATTACTTTATGAGTCATATTTCATCATTTCTCTCTTCCATTTTCGTAAACGGTTATGACTCCCCTCTATATCTTTTTCTCTGAATGTTAACGAATGACGGTAGTCATTTACACCCGATCTGAATATATGACATATGAATCTAAAATCTAAAGATCAATATTTTATCTGAATCTGAAATTAGAAATTGATATTCGATACGTAGTTCTCGGTCCAGACCAAGTTCCCCGTCTAAAATCAAAAATTTGAAATCAGATCGAGTTCCCGGTACAGTCCGTGTTTTTGGTTCAGAGTTCCCAATCTAAACCAAGTACTCGAGTTCCAGATATGTCCATCTATCTTAGACTGGGTTCTCTAGTTCCTGAAAGGTCGAAGAATATCTCAGACAGATATTTCACATAATTTGAATCTCTTCGAACGGTCAAAATATTAAAGGACCTCATACAAAAATTTCATATAATTCGAGTCTTTTTAAAAAATCAAATAATATCTTAGAATTATATATTAAATATACAAACTGACATATCATCTTAATTTAGAGACGGTACTAATATGAGATGTACAAAATATTCTGGATTTGGTGCATATAATTATTTCGACGCCTTGCAAACCAAACTCCGGGCTGCGTGATAGGTCAGTCCCTGCTTAGCATCACTTGAATGGTCCAATTTCCCATGCATGAGCCATGAATGACTTCACACTGCCATGCATGGCAGAAGAAACCCTAATTAAACCCTGCTGCGTGCTGCCTACATTCTGCACAGCAGACCATATCACCATTGTTACGCACATGTCAGCATTGGGTCCCTTTCCCGTTGCTGACATGGGATGATACAATTACTCCATGACTAATGAATGCGGTCAATCCTACTACTGGAATGATTACACTGGAAAAATCTATTAAATTACAGCTCAATCAATTAATAATTATTAGGACATTTCTCAAAAACATTAGTATTAAGTGAAAGAAATTTTTGAGGGGGTCTATATATTAACTAAGTTTAATCTATCCTAATCATATATATATATATATATATATATATATATATTAATTTTATATATAATTAAAATATTAAAATATAATTTAAAAAAATAATAATTATCACTAAAAACCGACAAAAATAAGAAGGAAAAAATAAAAGAGAATGAGAGGGGGACAACTCGGAGAGACGACGTACAATAATTTTATAGGGCCTGCCAAGTACTGTACTACAACAACAAAGTACAGTGTTCAATCTATTTGTAGTTACAATTATTATTGATGTTCTGTACGGTTAGCTTATTATGTAATCAGAAGTTGCCGTTTTTGGTAAAATATTAATTTTGATCATATTAATGATGTCTAATTAGATAAAGAAACTTTAGGTCATAATCAAATTATTCAACTACAATCATGGTTTTGCGTGTTTATATTTTAATTACTACCAAATTTTATATAAATTAAAAATAAAAATTAGTTAATTATAGCATTAATCTAATTAGGAATATCTCATAAACTATCTTAAATTTTTAAATAATTATATTTAGAAAATAAATTAAGTTTGCGATATTGTGATAAATTAGTTAATTATATTTTTAATGATAAATCAGACTTAAGTGTTCTTAGAATATCTTATAACTAATTTATATTTGTGGGAGTTTTTGATTCTTATGTCTCGCTTCTTTCTTTTTTATTTTGTTTTAATTTTTAGTGATTAATAATATTTTGTGTCGTGCTAATATTTTTTATGAGGGTAGAGAGAGGTCTAAGTAGCATTTTTTTTTTTTTTTAATTTGTCAAGATATTTTTAATTTATTAATTTTATTTATAAATAAATTAAATATAAATATTTAGCATGTTGGTATAAAAGAAAAATTCATTATATCTTATTATAGCAATATAAATTTTAAATTTAAGTAAATCATCAGAATCATCTTAACGGACCGATTTTTTCCATATTAATTATCTAGGTAAATCAACTATAAAGTTTACTAGAAACATCTAAATGCATTGATTTTAATAAATCGAGCATAACATTTGTTAAAAATATCAAACATGTAATGCAGGGTTCATATGCAATGAGTCTTGTAAGTTCGGCTTGGACAATAAATGTTCAAGAAAATATAATTGTAAACTACTTTAGATATTGTAAAATTTTGTCTACGAATAATATGAGTTCCAATAATTTAAACGAATTGTTAGATGCTAGAGGTATTCGAGAACTATTAAATATAATCAAATAGTTGAATTATCATAATAGAAAGACAATCAAGAATCTCTTGAACTATCTGTATAAAACAATATAATTTTAGAGATACTAACCGAAGAGAAAATAATTGAAAACGTCATAAAAAATTATCAAGATATTGAATTTGAAGATAATAGTCTTACTATATACCATCTTTGCAGTGCTTGCTGATCTTTTGCTATATAAAATAGGAACCTAGAAGCAGCCCCTCCTTCCCCACTTTGGATTTCTGCTTCCCCCAGCTCCTTTATTTATCTGTAACCGTTAGCTTTACCAAACCTAAATACCCATTTTAGGTTATGAAACGTGTCCACATGTTTAAGGTTTAATTGGGTGCTTATTAGAGATCATAAGACAATTTAAAATTCTGAGTAAACTTAAGTAGACCCTGGTTTAGTCTAGTCACACTCCTGACCCTAAGGTAGACCTAAAGTGAAGGGCTCATTTGTTGTTGGGGTGGCATTATGGCAAAGCAATCAAATCTGGTCGGTGACAGTTGCTTTACGTGTTAAACAAATCTCTATATAATTATAGATATCATATACATTTTGATGTAAAAATAACGATGGTGGAAGTGGATTTAGTTTTTATTCAATTTTTTTTTTTATAGTTGTTTTTTATGTGTATATTGATTGTTTTTATAGATTTAATGATTAAAATATGTATTACGTAATAAGAATAAAAAAAATATAAGTTGATTTAAATATAGTTAATATATGAGCAATATTTCTTAATTATAACTAACCTCTCTTATTTTCTCTTACTTTTTTACACTCGATATGAATATACAATTTATAAACCAATCTTTGATTTAAATTTGGAATTTGGAAAATGATATTTAATACGTAGGCGGGAACTTAGACGGAGTTCCTTATCCATATCGAGTTATTAGTCATGATAAAAATATGTTTGGAGACGGATATTCGATCTATAGGCAGAAACTCAGATGTAGTTTCCTATCTAAATCGAGTTCCTAGTCCATACTGAATTCTCGGTCTACCCCGAATTTTTGATCTAAACATAAACATGTTTGGAGATCGATATTTGATTTGTAAGTTGGAACTCATATGGAATTTCATGTCCAGACTAAGTTCTCTTGCCTACAAATCGAATATCAATTTCGAAACATGTTTCTGTCAAGATCGAGTTATCGTTCTTGATAGGGAACTCCATCTCAGTTCCCGCATACAGATTCATGTTTCTATTTTATAGGCCGAGAACTCAGTTTGTATATGGAACTAGACCCTGAACAAGTGACATTATATTAAATTATATCTCGGTATGGAAATGAAGAAAAAGTTATCAGTTTGGTAAGGAGAATGAAGAAATCGGTCAGGAAAGAAGATGAATAACTCAGTTTGAAAAAAGAGTTCAGTCTGGAGGAAGAAATTAAACTCAGTCTAGGAAATGTAAAAGATCACGATCTAGGATGAGAGCTCGGTCTGTAAAAGAAGAAATTGAAATCGATCTAGGAAAAGAAAAAGAACTAAGTCTAAAAGTAATTTTGACGTGTTGCATAATAGAAAAAATGATCGGTATGTTAATTATCTTATACGACTTATGTGTTAGCTATATAAATTTTCATATTAATACAAATGATTTTGACATAATATATATTATAATCATTAAATCTATAAAGACGATTAAGATTTATATATATAAATAAATAATAATAATAAAATAAAAACATAATATACTCCCAACATTAGATGAAAGGATCAAACATTAGAATAAAGGACAAGCCAAAAATATATATTTTTTATTAAAAAAAAAAAAAAAAACCCGATGGATTATGAGAATATCCAGTTCTCAACGTAGTGGTATCCAAATCACATCTGGCCGGTCCCCCAGGCTTTATGATCATTCTTGGCTTATACATTGCACCAGCGACGAACTTAGGATATACAAAGGTATAAACAGTATAAAAAATTTATAGAAATTATTAAGGATATGAGCACAAAATCTCGCATATGGTGAATAAAAATTATAATTTATAATAAAGTTTATATGGTAAAATTGTATAATTTTTTTTTTATATTTTAAATTAAGGGTAGAAATTTAAATTTTAGAAAATTTATCGTGGAAAAATTGATTATTGAAATCTAAAATAGTGAAATTTAATTGTGAGAAGAGAAATTGAAAATAAAAAAAAATTATGTGACCAAAAAATTTAAAATTATAAATTATACTTTTAAAATTCATAATTTACCCTTAAAAGTCTTAAAATGATTTTTTGAGTCCGCCGGTGCATTGTATTGTCACATTAAATTCAATTTATAATAATAAATATTATTTTTATATAACATAATATATGTTATGTGATGGGAGTATAGATTATCAATATAATAATTTGAGTTTTTATTTTAAAATTAATTAATGATAAATAAAGTTATTTATATATATATTAAGTTTTCAAAATTTATATTTCAAATATGAGATATATTTTTAATAATAACTTGACTTATTATATTGATTTTAAGTTGGAAGTGTAAGTTTCTAAAATATATAGACGAGATAATATGTATAAAAAAAAATTGTAGTATCGCCTCACCTGTATTGTTTAGGATTTAGGATTTAGGATTTTTTTTTTTACTTTTATTTTAAGGTAAATTAGGATTTATATTCCCAAATATATGTAAATTATGATAAAATCTTTATAATTTTGATAATAAGAATGCGTCTAATTTTTAAAAAAACTAGAATAAAGGTTTTATTTTTGTTTGGAAAAACTATAATTAACCAAAAAAAATTTATATAAATTATAATTAAACACTAAAAAAATTTGTAACTATAGTGAATACACAAAACTCAAATCAAAATTATAATGAACTAGTAATATTTTCAATGGATCAATTCCATAATATATTTAGTGGATTGATTCTATTTAATATGACCTGATTTCTGGCTGTTGCCACAAAGTACTACTGCAAAAAAATATAATATTATTTTTTTGAGAAACCGATCGAGTTAGATTAGATTTCTCGAAAAAAAAAAAAATCGATGTGATTTCTTAGTGAGAAATTAATCGAGTCAATTAGATTTCTTCGATTTCTTTATGTGAAGAACTGGAATAAAACCAATCAGATTATTTTGGAAATAAATAAAATTAATTTAAATAAATTTTTAAATATTTATTATAATTTCAATTTAATTTTTAAGTGTCAATTATAATTTTAAAATATTTAAAGGGTTAATTATAATTTATATAAAATTTCAACATTAATCATAATTTTTCTAAATAAAATAAAGATCTTATTCGAATTTTTATTTTAAATATAATATATATTATAATTATCAACTATAAATACCTTCTCTTAATTTTAAAATATTTGAGAAAGTAATTCATAATTTACTCTTTATTTTATTTAGATCGAGTAAAGAGGGTGAGCGAGCAGTCCGTGCAAAGAGCAGAATTGATGAAAGGATTGTTGAAGGGGTAAAGATCTTAAGAACTTTAAGCTCACGTGCCCTCACGTGCCACTCAAAACAAAGATCTTTTATTAAAAAGCTTTTCTTGTCGGCTTGAGAGATCCCCCCGTTTTGTAAAAAAAATGGTTACTTTGTTGTTCTGCCACGTGTCATGTACCCACCAACGGCAACTTAACAAGTAAGACCCCCTTGTTTTTAACTATTTACACTGTCTGCGGCTACAAATTACCTCTTGTTCGGTTCATTTTTTTTTTCCACCTTTTAACCCTGTTGGGTGAAAAAGTACAAAACAAGTTTTTAACCGCCGTGAAAGTTTGTTGTAACTGCATATGAAGGAGTACCAAACCAAACCAAACCAAACCAAACCACTCTCTGCTGTCTGGTGGCAGTGTTGGGAGAAAAGCAGGATCAGGATGATGTAACTTACTCAGGAAAAATTAACGTTGACTACCATGTTATGTTGTCGTTTTGTAGTAGTCTTTTGACTCTTACTACTTTGCTTTGTTTAAAGGTAAAAGCGGTAAACGGGAAATGCATAGTTCAAAAGAAATAACAGCAGATGTAGTAGTACCCACATTGTTTTTCCTCCTTCAAAAAATTCAGGTGATGAGAAGGGTCGTATTTGTTGAGAGGTGGTGTTTGAGTAAAGATCCCGTGTTTCCGAAATTTCACGTGTAGTTACATGTAACATGTCGATTTGGTAACCGAGGCTTAGAGATTCATATGGCATTAGACAGAGTTTGAAATTTTGGTCCCCATCGGCCATCGATCAAAATTCTCGCTAGAATTCTTATTAAAAAGCATAGACATGTAATCGATAACCAATCCGAATGCACATTCTTAACATAGCTTTTAAACAAAGCGTGCATTTTGCATCTTGCATCATGCATCCAGCACTGCTTTAACTTAAAAAAGGAAGAGGGTATTTTCACTTTCTCCCTGTTTACAGAGGGGGGAAGATGACGTATAAAGTGAAAACAATCAATGAACGAATGCATTACTCTGTTTCAATCAGAACGAACTCAATTCTCTGTCGCACGTGTAATGAGTTCTCTGTCACTCCACTATACATATGAGATCAGCCAACCTCTCCACCTTTTTACATTATTTACCTCTCCTCAGTTTTCACATAAAACCGGATCATTTCTCAACCTATTGTCGCTTGTTGATATTTCATCCTGCAAAAATCACATTGGAAATATTTAACACTACGCTTTCAGAGTTAAAAAAAAAAAAAAAAACAGAGTACTTTTTCCCACCTTTGTACAAATGCGATGAACAAGTTCGAAATTTTGAGCCGTGAACTTGTCGAGATAAAACCAATGGTCAAATCCAAGCCTGCTGTGATGGGGAAAAGTGATTTGAGAAGATTAGACAAAAGGGTTTTCTGATCAAAGGATGGATTTTTAATAATAGATCGATATACGGGATTAGAATGCGAAGAAAGACTAACTTCTTTGGGCAATGGCTATTAGAATGTCACTGTCACTATCGACAATACTGCTTCAGGTTCTTTAACCAGTTCATGCCCACCTGCAGGATAAAATGGTGGGGGGGGGGGGGGGGAGGGGGACCAATAGTGGTGGATAAGAAAATTAATGCTACCTAGCAAAGAAATTCTTTCAACCAGAAAGCTTTAATAGGAAGAAGCCATGATTGAGTGAGTAGATTGCTTTTCGTGTAAAAAAAAACAGAACTTCCCATATTCTATTTTATCATGAGAGAGATAGGTAGGAGTCAACTAGCGCAAGTAGAAAAGTGGACAATGTTGTAATTTAAAATCCTCGAGACGAATTCATTTTGGCTTTTATGAAATCTCTGATTGGAATCCACCAAGAAATTATAATTTTTTTTTCCTATCTCATTTATGCATTTTGGAGAAACCCCATTCAAATTACGGCCAGTCATCCGAATCATTCAACCGAAATCTAAATCGATCACGGGTTACGGGTTACGGGTTACAAGTATCATTCAACCGAAATCTAAATCGATCACCCGAAACCCAAGTTTAATATGTATAAAGTTAGTTACGGGTTTAATTTAAATCCAACCTAAAGAATTTGACCGAAATTATTTTTTGAAAAAAATGGCCAAACCCAATTAAATAAAATTAATATATATATATATATATATATATATATATAAACTCAATAACCATTTTTTAAATTTTAATTTTGCCTCCGAAATTTGTTCCAAAACACATTAAATATTTTGTTAATGAAGATATCAAATTTAAAAGAAAGACGAAATAAATAATAATTAATATCGATTTGAGCTGTTTCTTATTTTTTTTTTTTTTTGAATTTGTTAATTAATGAGTTGATTTTTAATTTTAATTTTTCATTATTGTTGAAGTTAATTTAGATATTAAAATTATGAATTTAATATTAATGATTAATTTTATATTTTTGATTGATTATTAAGTTTTAATTTTTTGTTTTATTTATTTATTTTTTAAATTTAAGAAAAAAAATAAAAAAAACCGATCTCAACCCAAAATTTTGGCTAGGTTTCTAAAGCATTTGACTTGGTTATACTGATGATATTTGAATTGGCTATAAAAATCGCCCGAACCTAAGCCACCGACTTATGCACATCTCTAGTTAAAACAATAGAAAACCGAAATCAATCAAATTGTAAAAATCGAAAATTTAAATAACTTATTTTACTTGGGATACTTGTATTATAACTTACACTTTTTTGACCTCCTTGCGATTTGATTGATTGTCTCTCTTCATAGATCACATTGAATCGGCAAAGATCAAGATGTCCATCCCTCGTAACAGTTGAGTTCAGAATATCCATGGGAATGAGGCAAAAGCTCTTCTACTTCAATCCTTGAACTAAAACTCATACTCTTCTTGATCCTCCTATGATTTATAGACTCCACCTCAGCCAAGAACATGCTACAAACTGGTCTATGATCCGAGAATCTGGACTCCCCACGAACATAAGATAATTGGTGGAGCCCTTTTCCATACCATAATATCCTATCACACCTTTTGAAACCAAAGATTAGATTAGTATATTCTTCTATACATACCATAATATCCTATTACACCTTTTCACACCAAAGATTAGGTTAGTTATACACTTCTAGTACGGAATGAAAGTGTTTATTACATACCATGCAGGAGTTCTTCTCTTCTCCTTAGGACGCCTAACGTCTCCTGCATATCGGTCCGAATTATTAGAGTACTTGTAAGTGGGAGGGAAATATATCTTCCCTTCATTCCATCCCTCAAATACACGGCCTTGTGATTGTTCTATCCTTAGCTGAAAACCATAAACACCATTGATTTGTTAATTGAGGGGGGAAAAATTAACAACAAATTATGTTACTTTGTTCTAGGACTTGTAAGATAAACATGCCTGATCATTTTCTAACAAAGCTCTCCAATTGCGCATTTCGACAAGAGCCTTTGCGGAACGATATGATAAGGCGATTCGATAATTCAAGTCCCCTAGCCATATAACCCGACTGCACAAAAGATCATCGGAATGAAATTGTTCATTATAAATAAGCCAAAATACTAACTTTTAGTCTTTCTATGTAGTAAGAAAGTTACTCGTGCTCTAAAATCGTTTGAGGGGAGCTTTCATCTCCAGTTCCATGAACTCTAGGAAAACGGGTTTTTCTAAGGATCTCCATAACATCCAAGTTTCTTCTCAGTTCATCACCCTCTTTCTGGCCCGATGTTAAATGACTACATACGAAGCAAAAGCTCGTTTGGTGCAAAGACATGCTAATCGAAATTGAACCCTGAAAAAACAAGGAAATTAGACTTTTTCCCGTGTAATTAATAATTACCTTTCGAAATTGACATTTTTTTTTATATAAAACCATAACCATTACCTTATTCCCAAGATAACCCATTAACCCTCTCCCGACACAAGAAACCTTCATCTTCCTAACATCATCTCGAAGATCTCTTCTCACCCAAACCGTTAGAAAAATCCCGACCATTTGCTTACTAGCCATCAAGCAATACCTTGACTGTCCATGTCCAGGCTGTCTATCCCGATCATCCATTGAAAAAAAGGAGCCACAATGAGAAGAAGAAATAGGTGAAGAACAAGAACCATTCAATCCAAACGGAGAGGAGATAAATTCTTCCCCTTGTCCATTCTCCTCATCATCCGAAGACCCTCCCCACCTATAACTGGGATCATAATAATCACTTGCTTGGTGTTGACCGAACATGACTCGGTCGCAGACACTAAACCGCCGTTCGAGCCGGGGTCGTTGTGGGACGGAGCACGTCAGATTATTGTCATTGCTGTCCATTCTCATGCTACGGCTCAGGGATTGGAACGATCTTCGGTGGTAAAAGGAGGAAGCTTTCTGTCTCGTAGTTGATCCTTCAAAATCCGCATCTATTTCCACAAGTGGGTCGGGAATGGGAGAAGGTATATTGTGATGATGATGATTATGAGACTGGTTAGTACTAGAGCCACGGAGAGTGTTGAGAGTTTTCCGAGTAAGGGCTAGCCATTTTCGGGCAGGGGCGTTATCTTCTGTGCCTAAAACATTTCCAGCATTCAATGGAACTATTTCTTGAAACCTGAAAAACCCCAAAAAAAAAAAATATGATATAAGAAAAAGGTTCTTTAATTAGTTAGAGAGAGAGAGAACGAGACCAACCCGAGAACATAAATATCTGCTGGAGGGGAGGTGTGAAGCCATTCCTCAAGGTTAAGATAGCTTGGAGGAGGTTTTCCAGCCACATTCCAAGTAGCTACAAAAATCCTAAGTACATGAAATGAAGCAAAATCACAATAAAAAAGCATCCAAAAAAAGAGAAACTACATTTTAAAACTAAACACAATGAAGAAACATATACCGGTAATCATTTACATCAGTGACTTGAGCAGAATTGAGGTCTATTTTTCCTCTCCGGGGTCGATCAGAACTTCTTCTGCTTGATCTCTCTGTAAATTAAAAAAATAAAATAAAAAATAAAGAAAATAAAAGAAAGAGAAAAGATTTAGTAGACCATGATTTGGGCCTTTTCCTTTTTTTTTCTTTCTCAAATACATATTTGTCATAGTTTGAAGTTGGGGTTCATTGAGATTGTTGTGGTCCAAATGCAATCATGAAAGTGGTAATGAAAAAAACCTGTTCTACTTTTTTTGATAGTGCATGCTACCCTCTCTGTATAGTTGTAGTTATTCCTCCACTCTTCATCACCACCTGAAGAAAAAGAAAAAGAAGAAGGTGTTGATTAAAGATGTGCCCTTTCCACTGTTAATTCAGGGAATCCTCAGAAAATTCCAATCCCTAATTACAATAAAATTAAATAGAACAGTATTTCAGAAAGAGAATGAGGAAGGGAACAAGAAATAACAGATCTTGACGTGCCAAAAAAAAAATATTAAAAAAATAATAATGATTTTCTGATGAAAGAACAGAGTGATGCAGAGCAAAAATGACAATGCGGCTAAATTTTGAGGCTATAGAAGAATCCCTCTATAGTTTTATCAATTAAGAAGATGGAATTTAGAATCTTCGAATCATAATTCAAATACCCAAGTGAATGATTGATTGATTAACAGAGTAAGAGAGAAGAAGAAAGAAGAAATGACCTCCATAAACGACGTCGTCAGCAAGAAAATCCTCCGATTTGCTCTTGATATTGAACCATTTCTTAACCAGAATCTTCGGCCATGAAAGCTAGAAAAAAAAAAAAAAAAACAAAAGTCATTTTTCTGGAAAGATAAAGTGAGAAGAGCGAGCATTTTTTTTTCCTTTTTCAAACCTTGCTTTTCTTGTAATTCTCATCTATCATTGTCACATAGATTCATATATCATACAGTAAGGTAACGTTTCCCAAATTACACGTTTATAAATAGAGAGGAAGGAACAGAATGGGATTATTCAAGAGTGTTTAAAAGACAAAACGAATGATTGAGAGAAGAATATTAGTGATAGAAATCGAGTCTGAGCATTTTTATTTCATTTTCCCGGCTTCCAAACAAAACAGAAAGGACGGAATCCAAAAAAAAAAAAAAAAGAAGTAGGTAGGGAGAAGAAAGCAGAGGAAACTGAAGCAGAAAAGAAGGAACACAGACTTGAACTAAGGAGGAGAAGGGGACAAGCACTGATGCTTAGAAAGAAGCCTATGAGATTCTGGGCATTAGATAAAAGAAGCCAATGCAGGCGACTTTTAGAGAGAGAGAGAGAGAGAGAGAGAGAGAGAGAGTCTCTAGCAACAACAAGAAAAAGAAAAAAAACAAAACAAAAAAACGTTCTGGGTACAGAGAAAAGTAGCGAATTTGAAGAGAATAAGAGTATGTTTGTTCAGAAGAAGAAGATGGAGTGGAGTGCATCTTAAAATTCAGTTTCGATATATTCACTTTATTATTTAGATCATTTTATAAATAAGAGAAATAAATTATTTTAATATATTTATTTAATTAATAAAATTAATATATTAAAAAATATATATTTTAAAAATATTCCTCCTTTACTTAATTATTTTTTTTTTCAACTAAATGGATTAATGTATTTTACCCCAAAACCAAGGACCAGAGATTGCGCTTGGGGACTTGGGGAAGGACATTGGATCCATTGGTCACCACCCTTAACCAACCAACCCTGCCCCGGACCCATTCTCTCTCTCTCTCTCCTCGTCTCAGGCTCTCAGCCCGTTGTCAGGCAACATAAGTTTTTAAGGGCTGTTCCCTTTAAACAGTATATATATATATATATATACAGTAAAAATACACCATCAATCTTCTTCCATTTTTGGTTCTTATTCAAAGGCACTAATTTTTTACTACTAAAAGTACCCTTAAATGAAAAAAAAAAAAAAACGTTGAAAAAAAACTCCATAAAGGCTGAGTACCATGCAGAAAATAAAAAGTATAAATTTAAATAGATTAAATTATGATAACGTAAATTAGAAATCAGAAAATATCTTAGAAGACTTTAAATTATATGAGAATATTCTTAGATCTCAAAACTGTTAAAAGAGAAAGTGAGAAATAAATCATAAACAGATAAGCTGAAAGCGAAGAAGAAAAAAATCTGAAAATAGATATAAAACTTCAATTTAGAGACAAAACATAATACATAAAATAGAGAAATAATGGATTCATAAATATAAGAGTAAATTAGTAATCTTACTATTTTTTTTTGTAAAAAATGATATTTTGCTAAAATTTTTAAATTTTAGACATTTAGCAAAAATTTTAGAAGTATCGTTCAAACTCTCCCTATTTTCTTTGGTTTAGGTTTAAAAAAAATTAATTTGAATCTCTTATATTGCAAAGAAATTCTTACCAAGATTTGGTACATAATTTTTTTTATGAACCAGGCTAGTAGGTAGATGTCAAGTGGGGTTGGAGAGATTTTTTTCTTACGAAAATACTCCTATAAATATATGAGGAATTTGTGATTGAACCAATTCACAAATAATTTGGTGATTAGGGTCTATAGAATTTTTTTTTCTTTCTATATTTTAGAGTTACTTTAGTATGCATGAATGTGGTGATTGTGTCTAGAGAACTAGAGCTCTCAATCTGAGTTAGCCTGCATTTTGCATGCAATTCGTAGCCGATGTATCGTGCATTCCCTTAGGGTCCATCATGTTGCACTAAATGGCTTCTAGTAATAGACTCTATATACTAGGAATGTTCCTCTACTCTAGGGTTTTAGGGTTTCATTTGACGGAATATTTTGTGTTGGGGAAAAAAAAGGCTATCTACCCAAAGCATGCAAATCCATTGTGTTTTGGGAAAATGGAAAAGAAACTAATTAACAAATGTTTCATCTTCTTAAAACCTTCAATAGCTTGCTTTCTTTTTAGTAGACCACAATGCATAGATTTTTTTAGGCTTCTTTTCCAACTATGTTCGAGAAAAAAAAGTCCAAAGGGACCAAGAGAATATTAGTTATTAACCAATGCAAACTCCTCTTGATTTTAGGGTTTTTCTTCCGTATAAGACTTTGATTTGCTATATAAACTTGTTACATAGATTAATGCGAATCTTTGAGTATAAATATGGACCATAACTTAGATGTAGGATCTTGCTAGGGCCATAGGTTCCCTAACCCACGCGGTTGTCCTAGGGTTTTGCAATATTACTTACTTAAATGTGATTAATTATTTAATTAACGTGTACTTTTACTTGGCTAAAATAAAGTAGTTCTTTGGTTTAACCTAAGCTCTCTCTTAATTGACTAATCTAAAACTACACATGCTGCATGTGGGAGACCGTGTTTGGTCCCTAAGTTTGGTCTTAATTATTATAACATTACAAAAATCAAAGCTCTTGTATAGGGTTAGAACTTAGAATAGTGGAGGTTAGAGCTTAGAATAATGAAGTTGACAGCCTAATTAACACTCTAAAAAGAACCCTGATCTTAATTTGATCAGCTTATCAAATGGGAATGCCTAATCAACCCCATTTAAGCCCACTTCATGTACATATCCAGAGAAGCTTCCACTACCATGCATTGCTACCATTTTCATTATTGTAGGTTGGAACTTTTTCATTTAATTTAAACTACATACATTGGTATCTATCATTCCATGTATAGGGCAGTTAGTTAGTAGAGCAACCGTACTTGAAAGTTTGTATCAATATCTTGGATGTGAGTATGAATTTTACATGTATGTTTAAGGAAATTATATTAATAATTAATTAGAACATAATACAAGATGGTTTGATGTAAATCTGTTAACTCCAAACTTATATATATATATATATATAGAAAGTCAAATGTTATATTAACTCACCTAATAAATTCCACTAGATATGAAAAGATATTATGCTCTTATTGCATCAAGAACATGCTATTTCAATCAATGTTATATAAACGATAGTTATCCACCCAAACATTTTATTTCAAATTGCATCAAATTATTAGAGGCATGAGCTAATTCTATTTCATTTCATTGTAACGATCCAATGACTTTCTTATAGATTAATACTAATTATTTCATTTTTGTATAACCTCTTTCGCCAAATCCCATATCACCACCTTTTTTTTCTAGTACTTACCCATATATAAAAATTGGAAATCACTTTTGACGTAAATAATTAAAATGAAAACATTTTGCTAATGATTAAACGTAACGAGACTTTCATCATCCTTCTAGGTGTTGAACTCTACAATCTAACGCTAAAAAATAAAAAGCAAAAAAGAGAAGTAATTAACTTGTCAAAAACGTATATAACAATGATATTTCCTTTTAATTCATGAATTAATTATATCAATTTTAGAAGATTTTGAAAACCAAAAATCTCCCATTTTGATCACTTCAAACATCGATAAAATATGTTTAGAATATCATCCTATATATAAATATTGGAAAATATCAATTACTTTTAAGCTAAATATTTAAATTCTTACATCATATCGAAACTAAATCATACATAATAGATTAATTATATACATATTTCATATCGTATATATAAGAGAAAAAAAAAATCTACATACAGGTTTACAATAACTTCATGAGTAGGTTAATGAAAATGTCGTCTTACATTGGAAATATAAGTTTCAGAAACCCAATCTATAAAAAAGATGGACTACTCTATTTATTGCAAATTAATTTTAAGAAATAAGCTAAAGTTTCTATAAGATGAACCAATCTATAATATGATCTTAGATCTAAGAGAATATGTAGTCATCGAACATCTTCGGTTCTCGATCGCCGCTTATATACAAGTTAGAACAAACGCAAAAGTAATCTCATCGATCGCTTCCATACCGTATATATACTCAAATGGCATTATCCTAAAAATGGTCCAAATGCTATGAGAGATGAATGGACCCAAATTATAAGTGCCTTTCATCTAGGGCATGAATGGGACTGCCTTACAATCTAGGTCTTCCATTTTCGAACCTCTAGTTAGAGCAGCTTTGTCTTATCTACTCAAGTTATTACATGGCAGTGAGATCTTAGAGGACATTAGGACACCATATCCTACGAGTTCAATAATGATATGGTTGACTTTATAATTCCCTAAACCTATCCTCAATCTCTTATCTCATCTTTACCTTGTCTCACTATATATGTGAATGCCACGTGGGACTACTACAACTCTCAAGTTCACATGAACACACCATGTTTACTTAAGTTCTCCTCTTATCTCTTTGCCAAGAAATTATTGATTCCAAATCTTTATATTTATTAACTTACACGTATGCTAATAATAACCAACAACAAGAGATCATATGCATACAAATTAGACAATGGTTTATTGTTATTGGTTTGTTAAATGGTTCCAAATATAAAAATGGATACTTAATTATTCACATTAAGGTAGATATGCCATTATATCATAGTTTACCTGACAATAATTATGTTATGTTCATAGATTTAAGAGATCAACTCATTAATTAATATATTAAATAAAAGAACAGACGGATAGTAATAATTTATATCATTATTCTTAAATCGATTTATCTTAAGTAGTTTCCACTCTAAACCCATTTCTCTTACAAGAATTAAGTCACATTTTTTGTGGTCATCCCTCTACTAAATCAATTCTCTATTAAAACACTAAATATTACATCTATAAGATCGAATTGAACTATATTTTTTAGCTTTTCCCACCCAATTTTAATTCTGAAAGAACTTCAACTATGAAAACTCAAACTTCTTTTGCAACCAACACAAGATGGGATTTGAATTCGGTCTAGGCTATATTAGGTTCTATCAATCCAAAAAGAAATTATATACACATTCCATACATTCATTAAGTTCTTTACAGGGAAATTCTAGGCTACTCAACAATTAAGATCATGCCACTTTAGCATTTGATATCAAAAAAATGATGACATAGCATGATCCCAGCTGTTACAATATCACCGACATGGTTAATGAAAGGATTATATAAGATTTCATCACCGAGAAGGAATAGAGAGACAAAACTGTCGCACAACAACAGATGAAACTTCAGCGAAACTGAGATCAGGATAAGGCATGTCGCAACAATATGTCTCCCATTATACCGAAACTATAAACATCACATCTTCTATTGTAAGGTTTACCATCAAGGACCTGTGCCAAAAAAAAAGCCTATCTTTCTTAAGGAGGAAGTGAAGCAAAAAACAGTAAAAGGCTTCATAAATCTTCACATGAAGCCAAGTTGATGAAGAAAATTCAATCCCAACTTGACGCATCTAACCGCTTCATCACTTCTTATACCACTTTATGAAATTTTCCAATAAAATAGTCAGTCAGGTGTGATATGTTAGGATCGGTACCAAAGGTTTTAGGTATAGAGAAGTTAAGGAGTTCAGAGTTATGACTACACATGGAGTGAAAAATCATAAACTGAGTAGGTACCTCTGGCGCCATATAACCAAGGGTACCAGTTTCACCGGTCATATCCCTTGGATTCTGAGCTTCAACCCGAGCAACTCCAAAATCAACGATTTTTAGTGTTCTATGAGCATCTAGTAACAAGTTTTCCGTTTTAATGTCACGGTGAACAATCTTTTTCGAGTGAAGATAAATTAACCTACAAAAACAGGAATAAAGAACCAAAAGAACAAATTTGTTGTTGAAAAGGTGAAAAGCAGCAAAATCAATTCAAAATCAGAATAAGTAAGAGGAGAAAAAAAGAAAACTATGTACTCACCCTCTGGCAAGATCCAATGCAAGTTGAATCACAATCTTAAGTGCGAGCTTCTTTCTACGGTTTCTGATCAAATAGTTCTTGAGGGTCCCGCCCGGAAGATACTCCACAATGACGCAACAAGCCCTTGAAGGGAAAAAATTTTAATTTTCGATTGTTGTGCTTTTGGAAGGGATTTTTAGGTTGCAAGTTCCCATTGAAGTTCCCATTGTAGCTTGGTAACATTACGGTGGTCGAGCTTATGCCAAACAGCAACTTCGTGCCGAAATGAAGCTCGAAGAGCAGCAGTTTCAACAGCGGTGGTCATACCATCCTCTCCCCAGTCCAACACTTTTACTACATTTTTCAGACCAATATAATGTCAAACTATATGACCCAAAAAAAAAATTATATGTATATATATATATATATATATAGACAATTGTAACAACTCGTCGAAAAGGATTTTGAAACAGATCAAATGAAGTTTCCCTAATGAACTTTTTGGATCCAAAGAAAAATGCCCTTAAACCACAAATTGTCAATTTAGTAGTTGTAAGGAATAAGAAAAGACACATACGAACCAAGACGAAACATCCAAAGATGTTCACTCATTAACATCATGGTCCAACCACAACAAATAATTCCAATATTGTATTCTAGAACACAAAAGCAACAAAAATACATCAAGTGTTGCAAAAAAATTGAAAATTTACTGGCAACATCTTGTCCGTCATAGATGCCTTTGTAGACAGTTCCATATGTGCCATGAGCCACAAGAAGTCTTATATCCAGCTTAGACAGATCAATCTCCCACTCTTCCTTCTTTGTAGGCACGTCTCTATCTCTCGAAAAAACCCGGCTCATGTGCTTGTCTCTAGCTGAACATCCCAACTCTTGAAGTCAATCTTATCTGCTCGAAAAACCATGTCTTTATTGCTACTTAAGCTAGCCACCACATCCTTCTCAACGTTCAACCTCTTATCAGAGACAGAATCTACTTCATGGCTATCAGAATTCATGTCTCCGAACTTGTTCATGTTTGTTGAATCCATGTTTTACTTAAAATGGGAAAATAAAGAAATTTCAAGGAGAATATGGAAACTTAAAAGAAACCCAAAAAAATCCTTGTAAGATAAGGATATTATGATCAAACTAGGGAACCCATTAAATTTTGGTAAACAAAAAAGGATCAGCAGCGTTGATTTGGCTCCACAAACTTACCAAACGAAAATCTCAGTAAGTACAAAGAATTAAGATCTTTTTTTCAGACCATAAAGTGAAATCAAAATAGGAGAACTGGGAAAGATTCGTTCAGTTTTCTCGAACTTCTAGGCAGACAACTAATAAAAGAGAGGGAGGAGGAGGGCAGAATCTAGCCAGAAATCAGAACAGATAAAAGAGAAGTCTTTTAACTAAAGAGAGGGGCAGAGATAGGTGTGTTCCTCGCTCGGTTGGCTCGGATTCGAGTGATTTTCATAACTAACTCAAATATTAATGATTTTTGAAATCTTCTTCTATAATCAATTTATATATCATAGAAATCCAGTTATTTTGTGTTGGGTTAAGCATAAATTCGTGATCAATTTTTTTCTTAAATTAAAAAAAAAAAAATCACTAATATTTGTTAGTATAAAAAATAAATTCAAAGTACAAATAGAGAAGGTGAACCCAAAAAAGTAGAGAGAAAGGGGGATGTTGGTTGGACAAATTAGGCTATGCTTGGAAATATTTCTTATATTTTTTATTTATAAAATTAATTTTATAATAATTATATAAAATTATATCAGTGATATAAATGAGGTGTTAATACTTAATATTAACATTACATACCCTTATAAAGCGGCTGTACATATATTATATGTAGTATGACTCAGTCCTCATCTAAATATTATCCTTATACATCATATCACATTTGATTGCATTTGATCCAATCAAATAACCTAAAAAATATGATTTGCGCTCAATGGGGATTTAACTCAAAATCATGTAGATAAAAACCACGTATTTTACCTTTATTTGAATTTTTCATATAAATTAATAATCAATATAAGTAGCTGTTATTTATGGAGTCTAATTACAAAGGAATTTTAACTAATTGATATTAATCTCTCTTGCTAACCTAGACTAGAATTAGAATTTTAATTCTACTAGGACTAATGAAAAGATCTCTATAATTATAGGTCTAGGGATACACATTTCATAAGGGCTAGGGTCTAAGTGTGTTATTTAGTTTCTCATAACTTAAATTCAAAGTGTATAGTATTGTAACCAATTATACCTTCTACAAATAATAAGGTCCCGAAAATATTATTTAATCTAAAACTTACTTAAGGTGCATCGGTGTTAGAACACCTGAACGAATTTAATGATATTGTAAATCAGTTGTCATCTGTGAAAATTTTGACGATTAAGTTCATGCTCTAATTGTTTTGGCTTCCCTACCAAACAGTTGGGAGGCAATGAAAACAGCCGTAAGTAATTATATCGGTACAAATAAGTTGACATTCAGTGATATTAATGATCATACTCTTAGTGAGGAGATTTGTATAAGAGATTCAAGTGAAAGTACATTGAACTCTGGTTCAACCCTGAATGTAGAAGAACGTGATAGAAACTTTAACAAGAACCCTAATTTGGTTAAGTCAAAGTTAAGGTTTGGAAGAAGTCAATCGAGATCGGTACAAAGATAGGAGGATTGCTGGAACTATGGCAAACCTGGACATATAAAGAAACACTGTAGAGCACCCACGAAGGTAGAAAATTAAACCAACACTACCAACATTGTAACTAATGAGGTACATAATGCTTTGCTATTATCTATTGATAAGTCTTTTGACTCTTGGGTTCTAGATTCAGGAGCTTCCTTTCATGCTACTACACATCGAGAAGTAATGGAGAATTACATTAATAGTGATTTTGGGAAGGTGTATTTGGTTGATTGTGAAGCCATGTATATTATGGGTATGAGAGAAGTGCTCATTAAAGTACCAAACAGATCTACATGGCTATTGAAGAAAGTTCCGCGTATTCCAACATTGATGTGTAATTTAACTTATGTTGGTCAACTTGATGATGATGGCTATGGTGTTAATTTTGTTGCTAGTAAATGGAAGATTTCCAAGGGAGCAATGATAGTGTCTTGTGGAAGTAAGATATGTACACTTTATATGACCGATACCCATAGAGACCACTGCAGTTGCTGATGTAAGTGAAAATTTTGAGTTGTGACATAGACGGCTTAAAAACATGAGTGAGAAGGGAATGAAAGTACTTCGGTCCAAGGGAAAGCTACTCAAACTAAGAATTATTCAGTTTGATCTATGTGAAAGATGTGTTATAGGGAACCATACACAGGTGAGTTTCTTGAAATAAGAAAGGAACTTAAAGAAATAAAAGCTTGATCTTGTCTATACCGATGCATGGGGTCCTTCTCTAGTTGCATCTCTTGGAGTCTCCTACTATTACGTTACTTTCATTGATAATTCAACCAGGATGGCATGAGTTTATTTACTGAAAAATAAATCTGGAAGGCTATGGTGGAAAATGAGACGAGATTGAAAGTTAAATGCTTAAGATATGATAATAGAGGTTAGTACACCGATAGCAGGTTTAAAGAGTATTGTGCAATAATGATATAAAGATGGAGAGGACTATACCTGGTACACCACAACAAAATCGTATGGCTGAACACATGAACAAGATATTTAACGAGCGTGCTATATGTAAGAGATCATATTCAGGGCTAACTACAATATTTTGAGCTAATACAGTTAACACTGCTGCTTACTTAATAAATTGTTCACCAACGATTCCTCTAAAGCACAAAATCCCAAAAGAATTATAGACTGGAAAGGAGGTAAAGTATTCCTTCTTGAGAATCCTTGGATGTGTTTCACATTGATTTTGCTGCTGGCAAGCTTGATCCAAAATCTATAAAGTATTATTTTATTGGCTATGGTGATGCGGAGTTTGGTTATCGGTTCTGGGATATTCAAAATCAGAAGATCATCGGAAGCAAGAATCTCATCTTTGATGAACAAGTGGTATATAAGGACGAATTGATACCGAGGAAGATCAAGAAAAAATTCTTTTTTCTTAACACGAAGAGCCTCAAATCCAATCACTACTGTAAGAAGATCGAACAGAATCATCAAGGCACCATAATATTATTTATCTTTTTTGAATTACATCTTATTAAATGGCAGTGGTGAGCCCGATAGATACAAGTGTAAATGCTCCAAAAATTTTCAAACTATACAGTAGAAAAAGAAATAAAATTAGGGTTTTTTAATAAATTTTAATTCCTAACTATACATAATCTTAATGATAGAAATAGAAGGAAATATTTTAGTAAATTCTATAGAATTTATAGGCCTTAATATAATTAATTAAAAAAAGGAACATATTAAGTTAAAACATGTCAATTACAAGGGTTAGTCACTAAATACTAAAACATGTCAATTACAAGGGTTAGTCACTAAATACTTGTCAGTAATTACATATTCTAAATTTCTAATAACATTTGTCATGACACTTGTCACAAGATAGTGACTTTTTTTTTCTCTATAAATTCCAAGCATCGAACCATTTCCAAAACATGAAGAAAACGACAAAGAAGGAGGGAAAAACCTGAGGGAGAGGGAGAGAAAAGAGAAGGGACGAGAAAGAGAGACGGGGAGGGAGACAAAAGAGAAGGAAGGAAAAGGAAGAGGACAGAAGAGAAGAGGGAAAGGAAAGAAGGGAAAGGAAAATGAAAGGAAATGAAGAAAAAGAGGGAAATTATATTCTAAACTCTACGTAAAAACTTGTTGTAAGTATAGTCTTACTATAATATAAGGTTATTGTGAATCAGTAATCATATATCAGTCAAATTATCGGTGATAGCATCTTTAAGGCAAAAAAAAAAAGCATATAAAATGATAAGGAGGAGAAACATGTTAATTATAAGTCCTTAAAATCATTTATTTTAAAATAAATTATTAAAGTTTTATGTATGTGAATATGATTTTATATTTATTGAATTTCTAGTTCATAGTAATTTTTTTTATGTTGTAGGAAAATTCAAAATAAAGTATTAGCATCAAGATCCGGTGAATGAAGCAGATTTGCATCGTGGAATGTACATACGGACACATCCTATTAAAAGGCGAAGGACTTATAAATAAAACGTTTTTCATGTCTTGAAAAAGTTTAATATATATTTTTTTGGAAATGCTTATATAATAGTATTTTATAAATAAATAAATAAGTTATATAACTCTATGTTATGGGTTTTATTTTCTTAAGAGACGCATTTCAATTATATTACAATATTTAATAAGAGTTCAAATTATTTCATAATTTTTTACTAAGAAGATTTTAAAGTTAAATTAGTAAGGATCATATTTATTAAGTATGTCTATTTTCTTAAAGTATTTTGATGAACTAAATAACTATTAGGTTGGGCATTACAACGAGGAAGCTATATAGGTTGATGATTCAACCAAGTGGGGGCTTGCCATGAAGGATGAGAGAGGCTTATTGATGACTAAACATATACGAAAGTTGACTAAGCAATCCATGGAAAAGAAGGTGCTACAGACGAAGCTAGTAACAACAATTGAGCAACTCAAGTTGTGTAAAACTTCAGTGGACTCCTTACTTGAGGATGATGAGAGATTACCGCTGCAGGGAGCATTATTCATGAACTTCAAACAAGTGTTGCTTGCTGGTGGATTAGTGTCTAAGTGGAAGATTGTTATTTATGAAGCCTAATTATGTGGGTATTTTAGGCAGTTGATATTTATCTCTTTTGTTAGCCCTAGACTAGAATTAGAACTCATGAAAAAATCTCTATAAATATAGGGCTAGGGGTAGATATTTCATAAGGTTTATAGTCTAAGTCTGATTTAATTTCTCTTAATATAAATTGAAAGCATTTAAAGAGAGAAAAGTAGAATATCATAATCAATTGTTCTAGATATAATGAAGAATCTGTAACGAAAAATAAACGTAGTTCATATTGAGTGAATCATTATATCATTTTATTCTTTATCATTTTATTTAAATATCTAGTAAAACTAAGTTACATTTAATCTCTATGAACAGTCGGATATCTGTATGAAATATTTGAAATTCACAAAATTTTCAGAAAAATTTGACTAATATCTAACCCACTGGGTCTTATATCGGGCAGGTTTGGTGGATGTAATTTTTCGATGTAATTTGATTTATTATGTGATTATATATCATACTCATAAAAAGTTAATTAATGAATTAATTTATTGTTTTGACAGGAGCAGTAAAAGAGACAAGAAGCATGCCAAACAAGGCACCAACCAATCAGCATGCCATTTCTGAGATTCGGTAAGCTTGGTAAAATACAAGAGTGAAGAGCAAGGAATTTGTAGGAACTAAGAAGGAAGTAGTATTTTTATTGTTCATTCCAAAGTCCAAACCAATCATCCAACAACATTCCAGCTTGACCTGATTAGATGATTTCTATGCCTCCTAGCATTACCCGCCCACGAACACAATTTAGTCTCTGTTTTTTTTTTTTTTTTTTTTTTTTTTTTTTTTTTTTTTTACTTCACTTCCTTCCCCTGCGATTTTTAGATTTATCAAACCTCCTGCAAAATATGCGGAAAAAGGATAATCTTGAAGAAGTCATACATGCATTTTTTTTTTTTCCCCTTTCCTCACTATTTCTTAGATTCATAGAATCAATTTATGAGATCTTTCGGACACCTTTTTTTCTATCAAGAAAATAGGATCATTCTATGATTGATGATTATAGAAATAAATAGAAATATAAAAGGATATTTTATTCCTTGCCAACTTGATCTTGCCCCAGACAACAAACGTGCACGTACCATTTCACAAAATGCATATCCAAATAGTCTGAAATCTCGATAGTTAGCTCTCGTTCTTCGGGTTATAAAACAACGGCGATGAAGACATGTAGATGCACTATTACACAATGGGACTCATAACTTTTCATGAATTTCCCATTTCTCACTAGGGAAATTTTATTTCTTTTTTTAGGATCGACTAATAAAATGATATTTTTGTTCCTTTTTTTTTTTTTTTCCTTTCTTGTGGTGGTGTAATTTATTATTATGTTGTAAAGACAAATGTACACATGGTGTTGTGTCTTAGGAACCAGTTCTCATACAAAAACCGGGGATTAGGGTTTTGATCAAATGAGACCTTGGCAAGAGCTCTGTCACCTTCCGGGCAATATTTCTTTCTACTCCTGTCCAAATTACCAGAAAATGTGTTTATTTTTGTCACGTGCTTGATTTATGAAACAATGCATTAAACGGAAGAAGATAATGTTACCAAAATGTAATACCAACCAGTCTATAATCATCATCACTAGCCAAATTTTAAAAGAATAAATACTTTTTCTCGATTAGTTTTTTAGAGAGAGAGCAAAATGACTAACCCTGACACTGAAGAGAACGCTACCATCTGAAACTTGTTGCCCAACTGCAATATGAAGACCGTGCACGTGACCAGCACAAGGCGCCTTTACAATATGCTACAAAAATAGATGCAAAAACAGAGAAAAAAAAAGGGTTTTACAACTTCTAAATCTTGAAAAAGAAGATAAATAGATGTAATTCACAATTCTTGGTGTAAACCTCCATTTTCATTGCTTCCATGACTAACACGGGCTGTCCCACCTCCACTTTTGTTCCGTCTTTAACTAGAACTTTGACTACTAAACCAGCCATGGGTGCCACAACAGTTCCTGGAGCATGGGAGGCCGTCTCAAAACTAGGTTTATGTTGGGATTCATCTTCGTCGGGCAAATCAAGGCCCAGCTTTTGTCTGAAATGATGGTGACGGGACCCATGCCATATATGGATGTGCTTAGTTTGATCCTGAAACCAAATAGTGCTCCGAATCCACATTTAAGAAGAAATGAAACTCTAGCGAGAATTAAATAGAAGTAGTTTGGTTAACATAGACTTATATTATATCACCTTTGTGTAAACAGCTAAATTAATTTCCATAATAAACCCATCAACTTCAACTCTGAAATTCTGGTTGCTGAGTTGTGTTGATTTGATTTTCAGAGAGTTAGGATTCTCTGCACCTGTCTGTAAGGATATAAAGAACCATCTTGAATCAAATAAGATGGAAGTTGAGCGAAAATGACAACAGAAAGATTTGTACTATGAAAGCAGGACATAAAATGAGTGCAGGATTCTGTATTTCTGCCCGAATTACCAATACTCTCTGTCTCACTTCCCTTTATTTAGCATTGTTTTAACATATATCAAATTTTTTTTTTTTTGTAAGAGAGTACTTTTTAAGTATCTTGTTATAAATTGGCCATTTTCATTAATTTCCTTTTTCTTTTCTTTTATTAGTTTCCCAAAGCATTAGGGGTTGAAGCCTATGTAAAGAGTAGTAGCTTTACATTGGACTATTCAAAGTTTTGATTGATGAATATAACATAATATTGAATATTCTTGCGAAGTTTCCTTATTGTATTGGCCTATCCATCCTACCATCATAAGACTAACTTTAAATTTCCAAAAATATAAATATTAATAAAATAAAATAAAACATTTTTTTGAAAAAAACATAAGAATAACATCAATACCTCAATCAGATATTTCCCATCAGGTTGATAAGTCACTGAAAGTCTCAAATGCTCTAAGCCAGCATTATATTCATTCTCCCAGTCAAGTTCCATTATACGCTTTGCACAATGATTGACTCTAAAGGGAGGAGAAGAGTACCATAGTGACAGTGCAGCATTACAACCTAAACAGATTTAAAGCCATCAGTTTTTAGAGAATTTCTTGGAACAAGAAATATCAAAAGAAAATATGAGGTACAAACAAATTAACCAGGGGGCTTTTCTTTGAGCTCAGAATGTTCCATTTCGACAACACATGCTGCTACCAGGCCTGCGTTAAATCTAGTAACTTCACATGCTTCTTTAGCTAACACTGAATTGGTAGGATCGACAAAGAGGTCATCTTTAAAGCGTTCAATAAAATGGGTTTCAACATTGCCATCTTCAAACGCCTTGAGATTAGCCAGTTTTAAGATGAAATTAATGTTGGTTGGCACACCTGCAACCTGTGCACGAAGTATGTTTTGGTGAAACTGGGATAAAGAAATATAATGGGAGAATGCCAAGGAGGAAATAAGAGTATAAAACAGAAGAAATGGAAGTCTTCCAGCATTACAAATTCAAACGGATTCATTGGAAATCCAGCCGAAGACATAATGATATGCTAATGCTTTGTAGTGTAATTCAAATTGAACCCTTAACGGAGTTCCGATAATATATTAGATAGAGGATTCTTCAAAGTGTTAAATCATCTTACATTGACATGAAACATGGGAACAGGTTATTAAGCTTGCAAAGGTTAGTATGCTTTCTTCATACCAAATTAAAGATCTAGTAATAACCAGGTTAACCTGAAACTTTGATAAGCAATCCTTCAGTTTGACTAATGCTGCAGCTCGATTTTCTCCCCAAACAACAAGCTTGGCAATCATGGGATCATAATGCATGGAAACAGTATCTCCTTGTTCAACCCCAGTCTCCACCCGAACTGGTAAATCAGAGACCTAACATCAGCATAACAACAGAAAAACACTAACAGGGAGGGTATGGAAATTGATGTGAATCATACAATTCAAAATAATGGCACAGTCACAAAAGAGTAAGCCCTTAGGTAATCTATCGATACCATGGAATGTTTTTCTAATAGCACAAAGTGGAACCGTAGTTATAAATTTCAAGTGAGCATAAAATGACCCACCGGATTGTGATACTGGGACAGGATGATAATGACGAAGAATTCCAGTGGCTGGAAGAAATCCTTTAGGCACATTTTCTGCATATATTCGGGCTTCAAAAGCATGACCTGTCAAAAAAAAAATAGTTAGAGAATCCCATGAATTCTTAAGTATGCAATTATGTAACTTAAGTGAAAGATCATAGGAAGTTCAATGTAAAATAAGTAATACAACATTTACAGAAAGTAAACTTTCATGATGAATGTAAATAGTATTCAGCAATTAGATTAATTAAGGAATTATACCGGATGGTCCTTGAAGTGTAATGATCAGAAGACTAATCAATTATCCCCCTTTATGTTATTTATCTTTTCAAAAATTGAACTACCTCACTCTTAGAACCTCCATCAGCTGCACCTAAACTATACATGATTTCCTCATTCACACTTCAGTCTGTGAGCAGCAAAGAAGCACGCAAGTGATCCCTTTACCTATTATAATGATGATGTACAGAAAAGACAGATTGTACTACAGCTCCATCCAGCATTCAACTCAATAGCAAGAAACAATAACACTTGTATGAAATGAAAAGTAATGTCTATGTGACAGCAAGTGCCATCCCTACAGTATTGACTACAACATTACATCCTTTATACTTGTAAGAAATGATATGTGGCGGCAAGTGTCAGCCCTGTAAGATTGACCACAACATCATATCTGGTTTTAATCAAGACGGGTAAGAGAGTCACCTAATAAGGGCACTTGTGACTGAACCATGGGAAGAGATTCTCCGTTTGCAACAAGGATTTGCCACTCTACAAGATCTTGACCAACTATCATCTCAGTCACTGGATGCTCAACCTGTGTATATGGGCACCTAATTAGAATATTGCCAATTAAAAAAATTACAACAAAGAGGAATAACTCGGGAGGAAAAGGGAACCTGGAGGCGGGTGTTCATCTCCATAAAGTAAAAATCTCCTGACACAGTATCAACTATAAACTCCACAGTGCCAGCACTGTGATAACCAACTGCCTTTTACGTATCAGACAGGGAACTCAGATCAGCAAACCTATTAAAAAATAATCAAAATGGAAAAACAGGAGCAGGAGGAAAACAAAAGTAATAATGAAAGAGGAACTGGATTTGAAATGAACAAGTTCAAAAAAGTCAGAACATGGCATCAATCTGATTTACTATGTCAGAAGCAGCTGTAAATTACATTTGCTGATTGGAATCTTACTTGAGATAGTTAAGAGTCAAGACTTTCAGTTGTACCATTCAGTGACATGCCACAAACTCATTTAAGAAAAATGAAATTTTAATTTAGTTCACAACCATTTCTCAGTATGGCCCAACTATGTTTCTGGGTTATCTTTAGCTAATGGGTTATCCTTAACATCTACAAAAGTTTTAAGTCCAACCCCTAAATAGTACCATGATCATATTGTTAACCAGGTACAAGTATTCAGATATTCAAATAAGTGCATATAGACTTCACCTTGGCTGCAGACACAGCAGCTTGACCCAAGTGGGACCGGAAATCATCCTCAACATTGGGCTGCACAAGCAAATTGAGTATTACATTCTACAACCATAGTAAGAACTAAATGAGAAACCCGAATCAACAAATGAGAAGGCGATCATTACAGCTGGAGCTTCTTCAATTATCTTCTGGTGTCTCCTTTGCACACTGCAATCCCTCTCATATAAGTGCAATATGTTTCCATGTTTGTCCCCAAATATCTATGGCCCCAAATAGCACAGCACAATTGAGTAAGCTATTCAATGTCTGAATGAGGACTTCGAGCATTAAATTTAGCATAAAATGTACCATACATATACACACAACATATAACATAGCTTTGAGCAATTCCTAAAAAAATGGAGAGGAATGATACAATATAAGTTCACTATTTTGTCCCCAAATATCTATGGCCTTAAATAGCACAGCACAATCAAGCTAGCTATACAATGACCAAATAAGGACCTGAGCATTAAAAATTGTATAAAATGTACAATACACATACACAACATATAAAATATATTTGAGCAATTCCTACAGAAATGGAGAGGAATGATACAATTGATCTATTAGTACCTGGACTTCTATGTGTCTGGGCTTTGTAATATATTTCTCCAGCAATATTGTACTTACTCCAAAAGAAGCAGCAGCCTCACGTTGAGCTCCCAAAAAAGCGTCTACAAACTCATCTGAGCTGTTTACAATCCTCATGCCCTGTACATACATTCACTTTGTAATAAAAGGATCCAAACTTTTGCCCTAGATGTTTTTACTATAACATGTTCCGCTAATTTCTAGCTTCTATGCATGGTTTTCTGATTTCAATGACCCTTTAGTATTCTGTAATGGCAACCGACAAAGGTCAATAGCAAACTATCTAGTATTAAACTAGTAGCAACACATAAGGGGGGGGGGGGGGGGGGGGAAATTGAAAAAGAAAAAAGGATGTAAAGTACAGGGTAACAGACTACAGATAATCTACTACGCACCATTAATTTACAATGAAATAATAGTCTGCAAGGACCATTACACTTGCTCTATTATTCATGTTCTACATTTATAGAAGTTATTGATAATATGAGAATGCTATTTGAGGAGGTACCACACCTTCCCTCCACCTCCATGAGTCGGCTTAATTAATACCGGATATCCAATCTTGTCTGCTTCTACCATCATATGATCAATATCTTGCTCAGTACCATGATATCCGGGTACAAGTGGTACCCCAGCTGCACCCATTATTCTCTTTGATGCACTGATATAAGGCACATAACACATTAATAAAAGCATAAATTTGCTCAGTTTCATAAAATAAATTAAAACTCGCAAAGATTTCTCCCATGCAACATCATGTTTGTTGGAAGACATTCAAGTAGTTCAAATAATCATTCACATGACAAATGAATCCGAACTTTATATATCTAGGTTGTAAGACAAGATCAACGTGTATATAGAAGATATAATTAGCTTCTGCTTCCTTGATCCTACGTGATCGACTGATACAAGAACCACACACTCCAATAAATCATACCTTTTATCACCCATGGCTCGAATTGCAGATACTGGCGGGCCTATGAATGTAAGACCTTTGTCTTCACAAAGTTGAGCAAAATCGGCACTTTCCGACAAAAATCCATAACCAGGGTGAATGGCCTGATAAGTAAAATAAGAAATCCAGTCTGAAAATCACGTATGAAAATCTCCAGATGACTAAGCAATCAACTATAAGTCTACCGATTGCCAGAGGAAAAAACTAAATCTCTACCATAGAAACAAAGCTAAGGCCAAGATATCAGGATATAGGAAAGCCAAAAACCAATTATATTATGAGCTGCATGGAAAAAAAGAAGGAAAGAAAAAAAAAAAAGTAGAAGAAAGCATGAATTGAGCTACAGCTGATTTGATTACAATTCATTCAAGTGCACTACGATTTGTTTGAAATTAGTACGAGGAAATTCATATCAGAGGAACTTAAATCAAGATTAAGCAGACATTGTCCAGAAAAATAAAAACAAATATTAGATACCAAATAATCTCGATTAACAGCCCAGCTACACTAATAACAGGAATTAAGTACAATCTCTACTTACTTTAGTGCCACTTTATCGCCAAACAAACATAAACACTTTCCAGTTCTCACCTGCGCACCAGTTCGAACAGCAGCCTCAACAATCGACGGAGCGTTCAGGTAACTCAACCTCGCCGGCGGGGGACCAATATGCATGGCCTCATCAGCAGACTTGACGTGGAGAGAATCTCTATCAGCATCACTAAAAACAGCTACGGTTCTAATCCCTAACCTTTTCGCCGTCCTCATTATTCTGCATGCTATTTCCCCTCGGTTAGCTACAAGAATTTTCTCAATACGTTGATTCGATTGCGCCTCCAAGGACGAGGACGTATCCGAGAACAGTCTGAATTGAAGAGAATAAGTTTTGTGAGTAAGTTTCCGGCGGAAGATGATGGAAGCCATTGAAGCCATGGATTATTAGAGCTCCGTGAGCAGGAGTGGAAAAACAGGAAACGGAAACAAATAGTGAAGATGGGAGTGGGAAGGCCATATGGTCATTTCGTTGATGGAATAGGGGTATCTTCGGAAAATATAGAAACAATTTTGGTATACGCAGCGCATTTTCATTGGATAAGGCGGTGTGATGGATCTGACATTCTGACGTGGTATTTAGCTGTTAAAGATTGTTCCCATCCAAAACCCATGCTCTAGACCTAAACCTCACTAGTGGGGTACATACTTTTTGGATAAGACCCTGGTGATGGATTTCGCAATTCACTACGAAAGGTAAGCGGGTTAATTATAATTTTAGTCGCGGTATATTTCATCTTTTACGAATTTGTTTAGGCATGGTCTTAATCAATTTTTTTTTCATATAAAATATTTTTATTTTTATTTTTATGATTAAATTTCAAATAATATTATTAACGTGGCAAGTTATATAAGTATGATATATAATATTAAAATTTTATTTTTTATTTTTTTCTTCTTAATCTTTAATTATTAGTGAAAATTCAGATCAAAATAATCTAAATCAAATCGGTCTAGTTCTTAGTGATTGATACGACTTTTTGCAGGAAGAACTGAATCGATCGATCTCATTTTTCATGAAATATTGAATCGATTTAATCATATTTTTTTATGAATAATGTGATCGTTTTGATCAAATTCTCATAAAAAAAATCTGATTGAATCAATTCGTTTTCTCCCTAGAAATGGGATATAGTTTCATTTTTTCTCCCAAATATTTTTTATTTTTTTAATAAAAAATAAAATTTTTGGTTTATAAAAAAATAAATTAATAGGGAAGAAAAATGAAAATAATAAAAAAGTAATGATGAAAGAATAATAAATAAATTTTTTTTAATGATTTGGTATATTATGTTAGTATGTCATGTCAGCACCGTTGTCTGAAATTCGATGTCAATACCTATCTAAAATTCGATCATTGATAACTACAAAGTTTCATTTAGACTATACATAAACTAAAAAATTGACTGAAAATTATACAGAGAAAAATCCGTGAAAGATAAACTATACAAAAACTAAAACTGCAATTAACCCTAGATAAAATTAATATATATATAATATGAAACTTTGACATACTTTAATAAAAACTTTGCCTATGCTCTAAAATGAAGTTTTTTTTTTTTTTGCCCTATAAAAAAAAATTGTTATACAATTAGGCATAGCTTACAGAGTTCATGAAGAAGATAATTAAAAATTGAACTAATCATTTAACATGTTAAACAACATATAATATGAAACAATTACATGCATTCTACGTTTTCTACTGCTAAGTGTTTAGCTAGAGTTTCGCTCAGATTCTTTCCCAATGGATCCAAGTGCTTACATCATTTTTATCGATACCCTACATCGTGATGACCCGATAAAGCAACATGCAGCCGTAGCTCATCGCCACAATCGATAATTATATTATAAATTTAGCAAACAACAAACCAGAATAATGCTTGGAAGTTTCCTCTTATTCGGCCTCCACATCACCTTATTAAGTATCCTCCAACTCCCTTCAACCTCAAAAAGTCCCTCACCGCAAGTAACTACGCACCCTCATGTATTAAATCAAACCTCGGTATAGACCCCGAAGGAGCTATTAGCCATAGAAGGAGCAAAAACCCGAGACGACCTACTAAATACTCTCTAACCTTTCCTTCCACCAACTTTCTTACATTCCCATTTAACCGCCCGCCTTCTTCACAAAGTTTGAAAATTCTCGATCACTTTAACAATCAGAAAATGGTCATGCCTCCGGGCCAGCCCGCTACGATGTCGAGGAATCTCATTTGACAGTCCACAATGCCTTGCAAGCATATGCTATAGTTATTCTTGGGATCACACAAATCATCTGATGTTTCAACCGCCAAAAGAGTTATGATGATGTGGGTCGCACCTATGGCACCACAACAGTTGACCAATCTGAAGGAGGATTTATCACAACTCAAACCTAATGTGGCCCTATAGATAAATTCTCTTACCACATAAGTTTTAGAGTGTAACACTATAAACTTAACAATATATACATATATATATATATAGATAATAAAAATTGAGAATAATTAATATGGAACACCTTCCACTAATTACTAAGATCCATGTACAAACTGAATATGTTTGACAGAGCAACCTATTAGTCCACATGAATCCTATTTACATTTCAAAAGTGGATTACAAAAGAATCAAAAAAAGTTCCTAACAACCTGACAAGAAATGGTCAATAAAAGAAAGTGCCAACTCTCAATGAGGTATCCAGGATGCCAAACTAAGTACGATCAACTATCTAGAGAAAGGAAAAATTTGACGAAAAAGAGATGAGTTGAAACTCGGTAAATAAATATTAAATAGTTACATTTTAAAGACAAGTTTCATCTAATACCATCAACAATCATACTCTAATACCATCAACAATCATACTCATATCAAATCTCATCACCTATACTAAACATATCCACTATATAATAAGCAATAACAAATTCATACCAAGAGTATATACAATCTCATATGCCAATTGCATCAAAGAACATGCAAGAATAAATCGACAACCCAATACAAATAAAATATCACAATATAATTACATAAGCAATTCACATCATCAAACACAAGTCATCAGAGTTGTATATTATTCGGCCATATACGGCTATAATAATAATATATCCATGTGATTCCGCACATGTCATATATGTAACATATCAAGGTGCACTAATGCTATCAACACTGCTAATAGCTATGGTTATCCTGACGACTTGCCAATCAATTAGACAATACGCATTCATATCGCAATCAATCCATATGTATAAATACATTCATTAGTAATATAATTCATTCATGATCACTATACTTAAGGCAATCATGCCTTTACCAAGAATTCATGTACATATCATGAAGCATGAATATGCTTTAGAATTAATATGAAACTTAGTTTCCTATATGTTTGTCCCGCTTAATGCATACCTTTCAAGATAATCATTTTAAAAATAAGTTTTTCCTAAAATCATTAATATGATAAATAATCGATTCCAATCACTTATATCCAATGAGCAAATTTATTATGCATGAAGAATTTGAAATATTTTACGTAACCATATAACATTTACTCATTGTGGGATACGCCAAAAGATCACGAACATAATTGACTCACGAAGATTCTGGTGGAATGGTCATCGATGCATCTAAATTCAAAAACAATGAATCATAAATCCTAAGATATCAAATTAATTTATTTAAACACTTTCACTATTCCCACCTTCAACTTAGTTCCTTCAATTAGTATACCCCAATTCCAATTAAACTCAATTTTCAGCATAATCCATATATCAAATATTATCTTCTTTATTTTTTTTTTCTTATACCAATTTTACCACAAAACTCAACCCAACTTAATTCTCAAATCTTCAGAATCCAGTAAACCATGCCAATTCCTACCACATGGTTTCTTCATAAACTTTAGCACTTTAACTAAATCTTTAACTGTTCAAACCCAACTCAACATCTAATCTCCACCATTAACCTAACAACATTTTAAATTTACTATACCCATCAAATATTTAATAAACCCACACTCAAATCATCATCTCCATCCATTTATTTCATTGTGACATTTATCAATCAAGTATTATCCAACACCTTCAATAACCCTAATTACCTCAAATAAATTAAACAACTCATTTCCCATCATTTTCTAACATTATTAAGCCATAATAATATCAATAACCACCTCTACTTAAGTCAAAAAGAAAAATTATGAAATTTGGAGATTATGGTTTTTTTCTCAAAATAGAAGAGGAATAGATCAAATCCTCTCAAACCAAGATGAGAACTTAGCTAAGTGAGATCATATGTTGAAAGAGTTGCCATGGATTCAAAGATTTTAGCCATGGATTTAGAAAGAAAAAGGAAGAGTAGAGAGAATATAGAGAGAGAGAGAAAGAGAGAGAGAGCGCGAGAGAGAGTGTGTGATTTTTCTTTCTTTGCATTCTGCTACATAGGTTGAATGGGTAAGTAAATGGGGCTTTTATTTCAAAATTTATCCACTGACCCCTAAAATTTCATTATTATTATTTTACCTCTTTGACTTTTCAACCTTTTTTTTTATTTTATAATTTTTTTTTTCGTTAAACTGGGTTCTCACATTCTCCCCCCTTTTAAGAAATTTGTTCTATGAATTACTAACCTGTAACATTGAAGAGATGGGGATGTTTACTTCGCATCTCATTTGCAAGTTCCCAAGTTGCTTCATCACTTGAATGATTTGCCCACACAACCTTAACTAGCCTCACCTCTGTAGAACAAAGCTTCTTTGCTTATTGATCTATAATGCCCACTAGCTGCTCGATATAGGATAAATTTGGTTCAAGTTCAACTGGTTGTGTTTGTAAAACATGGGACATATACATCATATATTTTCGAAGCATTAATACATAGAAAAGTATGTGTATACCCGACATATCTGGTGGGAGTACTAAACGATAAGCCATAACTCCAATCCGATCAAGTACTTCAAAAGGGCTAATATACTTAGGGCTTAACTTCCCTCTATTGGCAAATCTCATAACTCTCTTAAAAGGAGAAACTCGTAAGAAAACATAATCACTAATATGGAATTCTAACTCTCTTTGCCTATGATTATTAACATAAGCTTTTTGCCTACTTTGTGCCGCCAAAATTCTTTCTCGATTTAACTGGACCTTATCAATTGTATCTTGAATGAGATCCGGTCCTAAGATTTTTTTTTCACCCACTTCAAACTAACCGATAGGAGATTTACAATGAAGACCATATAATGCCTCAAACGGGACCATTTGGATACTAGCTTGATAGCTATTGTTGTAGGCAAATTCTACTAACAGTAAAGATTGATCCCAACTACCTCTAAAATCAACAATTGGCACTCGAAGCATATCTTTAAGTGTACTGATTAATCTTTCTAATTGTCCATCGGTTTGCGGATGAAAAGCGGTACTTAGATCCAAACGAGTACCCAAGGCTTCTTTGAATGCTATCTAAAATTAAGATGTAAATTGTGGCCCTCTATCCAAAACAATAAAAACCGGTACCCTATGTCGGCTAACAACCTTATCTAGGTAGAGCTTTGCATATTATAAAACTGTGTAGATAGTCTTCATCGGAAGGAAATGAGCACACTTAGTTATTCTATCCATAATCACTCATATATAATTGTATCTCTTACTGGTACGAGGTAACTCTGTTACAAAATCCATTGTGATATATTCTCATTTCCATTATGGCACTTGAAGGCTTTGGTGCATTCTTGCTAGTTTCTAATGTTATGCCTTGACCTGTTGACAAGTCAAATACTTAGAAATAAAATCAATGACATCTTTCTTCATACCTTCCCACCAATAGATTTCTCTTAGGTCATGATACATTTTTGTTGACCCTAGATGAATGGAGTAAGCAGCAAGATGAGCTTCTTATAGATTTCTCGTACTAAGGCCATCTACATTAGGAATAAAAATACAATGACATAAGCGGAGAATCCTATCTTCCCCAATTACTAAAACTGAAGTTGCTTCCCTTTGATCTTCTCTAATCTTCTTTAAAAAGGTCGGACGTATCCGAATATGAGCTAAAAAGGCTCTGGTTTCATTAATTCCAAAACAAAATTCCATTGCTTTCAAGTTGGTGAATTTCAGCAATCAAAAGTCTCCTTATTAATAAGCTAAACTCTCAACTGACTTCCTACTTAGAGCATCAGCCACCTCATTAGCTTTTCCTAAATAGTATAAGATAGTACAATCATAATCTTTAAGCAATTCCATCTAATGACGTTGTCGAAGATTAAGATCTCTTTGCTCGAAAATATATTTCAAGCTTTTATGGTTTGTGTATATCTTGGTGGTTTCACCATACAAATAGTTCCTCCAAATCTTTAGTATGAACACTACCGCTGCAATTTCGAAATTATAAGTATGATAGTTTTGTTCATGCTTCTTAAGTTGACGAGAAGCATACGCAATAACTCGACCATCTTGCATCAAAACATAACCCAAACCAATTCTTGAAGTATCGCAATAGACAGTGTAGCCTCAAGATCCCAAAGGTGAACAAGTGCGGTTGTTAAGCAAGTCTTCAGTTTATGAAAACTCTCTTCACAAGCTTCTGACCATTGCAAATTTACACCCTTCTGAGTTAACTTAGTCAATAGTCAATAAAACGAGTTGAATAACTCAAGCTTGAATAATTTTATTAGTAGATTTTTATTTAGTTTATTAAATGAGCTTAATTATCAATCTTAAGCTTAATATTAATTTGAGCACACTTTTTCAATTCTCGCTGAGATCAAACTATGTAAGAGTTAGTCAAACCGAGCTTCAACTTGTTAAATTTGGATTTCTATCTTTAAACTAATTGGTAATAAAAGAAGTGATTCATATTTCTTTATATACTTAATTCAAGAGTTTTATTTTAAATGTGAGATATTTCTTAACATATTCTTTCACGTGTGTAGTATTATTTTTGAGTCTACACGTAAGCTTTTTTTTATTTGAGTGACATGGAATACGAAACCTGCCTCTTATACTATATTAAATTTGAGATTCAATCTCAAAATCAATTAACAATAAAAGGAGTGACTTCATATTTTTTATATATACTTAATTTCCAAGAATTATCTCTTAAAAGTGTAAGATAATTCTCAATACAACTCAACTATATTTAGCTTGGCTCGGATACACTCTTATATAAAGTAGTAATCGATTCTCCTAAAAGAAAGGGGAAATGCCATTGTGTTATTTTGTTCAAGCTTCTTTCCCATGAATAAGACCAAGTTTTGGCTCATTTTTGTGGATGGGTAGGCCTAAACACAAGTTCACCGTCGGGACGTCCTTCTACGTACAATACTCTCCTCTACTTGATATTTAATCTTCTTCATCAAATAGACCAAAATTATTAAAAGGAGTAGATTCTAGAGCAAAAGATGAAAATAACATTGATTTGATAGCTCAACTCTCTCCATCATTATTATATAATATAATATTCATGTGGAAAAAAATGAGATTAATTAGTTTGCCCTTTCGTTATGGTAGGCAGAAGTTGTATTAAATTTTATTATAATTATAAATATTTTTTTTAATAATGAATAATTTAATATATAAAAATAATATTTAAAATATATTTAATTTAAATTTTTTAATGAGTTGATCTACATTTTAAAGTGATCTTAAATATATATATTTTAATTTTAGTATTATATTAATTTAAAAAAAAAAATTCAATTTCAAAATTAATTCTCTATTTATATTCTTATTCTTATTTATAATTATATCGTTTTACACAATATGTAACCCTAGTGGCGTAGTAGTCTATATAACGTACAAAACCAAATCTCCGTCTCCACTCGTGCACTAGTAGTCCTTTTTCCATAGTCCGAAGAAAATAAATTTGTTTTTGTTTTTAATTTTCGAAAATAAAATCACTTTAAAAGGATCCTTGTCCCCTGACCACACAACCCTACAGTCAGAGACAGACCCTCTCTCTCCCTCTCTCTCTCCCTCTCTCTCTCCCTCTCTCTTTCATTTTGAAACTTTGAATTTTCCTGAACTTTGCTTTATTTTCAATTCTCTCCCCTCTCTCTCCCTCATGAATAAAGAAGTAAAGGAATTCATAAACAAATATAAAGGAAAAAAGGTTAAGAGCATCGGTCTTCTTTATATTTCCATCTGAATATTTTATTTGTCTCATAGTCATGCAACAATGACTCTCTGAGTTACTACCAAAAATCTTCTCATTTCCAATCAACTTCGATTATCAGGTTGAATTCTTCTTCTCTTCCTTTTTTTTCTTTTTCCTATTCTTTATATTTCCTTCTTACTGGCATACTCTTTTTCTTTCGGTAGTTAGTTTCTTGGAAGTTATCTACTGCATTAAGATACTCAGGAGATTGATATTGTTCTATTTGATGAATGATAAGGTGATACTTGTGGATGAGATTCTATTTAGGTTTAATTTCCTCTAACAGCTCCATTTGCTGGAACAAACATTTGGCTACTAACTTGTATAATGACCTTTTTCTTAGATTTTATTTGGGCTTCGATTGTTTAGTCCTAGTGTCGAAATTCGTTTCTGAGGGTTTTGTGTAGGTGAATGTTCTATTTTTTAGTTTCAATCTATGCTTCGAATCCATTCCAGTTAGAGTTGTGCATATCTATCCGTATCTACAATATCCGCCAGATCCGTCAGCTGGCAGAGCGGATAAGGTGTATACTTTTTTCAATCATTTTAGGTGCCAGGGCCTGCCATGAATATCCGTTGGATACTTGAGCGGATATTCGCCCGTTTTAATTTAAAAAAAAAAAAAAACGAAACCAACCAAAACCAACCAACCAAAAAAATCAAAAACTGGTTTGCCCGACCGAAACTAGAATTTGGCACTTGAAACCGACCAAAAATTCAAAAACCGGTTTGCCCGAACCAAACTAGATTTTGATGCTTGAAATTGACCAAAAAATATTGGTTTCGGTCAGTACGGTTTTTTTTTGCTCACTCGTAACTATATGATATCTAAATCTAATTATCTATATATAAACAATTTCATATCTACTCTTACATTCTCATCTAGGCATGTATATAATGAATTTAACTTTAAAATTACAAGGAATTAATTATTTCATTATAGGGGTTATAAATGTATTCATATTTCTCCATTAACTAACACAATTGAGAATTTATAAATTCAACTCGTCGCCTAACTATACGAATTCCCTTTTATTTTCTTTTTGCTCTTAATAAAACTCTGACATATTTACTTATTTATAATTATTAATAACATAAATTTTAACATGATATTTACTATAATTTTCAGAAGCTACAAACTATTACTATTGCCCAAAGTAATTTAATAACTTAACACTGTATATATATAATTAGCGACGATTAACACGACTAAAAGAACTCAAATCCTTAGTTTATATGTTCACAGTTGCTTGAAAATATTTATCGTCATTAAAAAAAAAGAAATTAAAAACAAAAAAAAAAAAAATTAATTTTAAAAAAAGGAAGGTGGGCGGGCGGATAACCTTAGTAACCGCCCGTCATGGCGGTGATGGATATCCGCCCGCTCTATGACGGGGTGGAGCGGGCGGATATTAATGAAGGAAATTTTTAAACAGGTGGATAACTGCTCGTTAGTATAAATGGCGGATAGCGGATATCAGTATCTGCCATTTGCACATTCCTAATTCTGGTTGAAATTCTTATGCTCCTTAGACTTGTGTATGCTGGAGACATGTGCAAAGATATAGTTGTGTGATTTGATGGTAATATTTGTAGCTCGTTTAACTATTATACTCCTGATAAGAAGACAATGTGTTTGTTCTTCTATCACCTATGTTTAAGTCATGTTGAGGCACTCTCGTGCCGGTATGTGTGTGAATAATGTGCGTAACTATGTGAATTGTGAATCAAAATAATCTAGCGTGAGTTGCAATCTAGACCTTCTAAATCTATTTTTACAAGCATATAAATGGCTTTCTTTCCTAAGTTCAAAGTCCTGGCTGATATTCATGTTGCTTCTTTGTTATCTCATGAATTTCTTTATAACCCTTATTTTCCTATGTTGAAGATGGTTTCACACTTCTAAGGAGCCATCACCATATTTATTTAAATGGTTAACCATTATTGTGACTTCACTTATAGAATTTTTTTTTTGTCTTTTGGCCAAAACCCTTATAGATTATTAATTTAGTAGATAATTTCATGTAATTTCACTAGCCTTTTGATGAACCTTTTTTTATTTTCTTTGAGAAGAGAGAGGCTCTTACTGTTCCTTCTTGTTAAAGGATGTTTTCTACTATCTTGACAGGCTGAAGTTTATCTAAACACCAGAAAAGGTTGGTGTAGCAGCACACAGAATGGAGAATTATGAAATTCTAGAGCAGATAGGAAAAGGATCTTTTGGCTCTGCTCTTCTTGTAAGGCACAAGCATGAAAAGAAGAAGTATGTATGCTCTCTATTATGTTTCTATCATCTTTGGCGAAGTATATCACATTATTCTTATTAGATATAGTATTTATTGAATAAAAAAAATTGAAAAATGAGATAAAGTACGTTGATATTGTCTTTCTTCTGCTTCTAGGTATGTCCTGAAAAAAATTCGACTTGCTCGCCAAACTAATAGGATACGCAAGTCGGCTCACCAAGAGGTTAGTGCTGCAGAAATATGTGATTTCAATGTTCATTTATATTTCTGTAATACTTGGAAATTATTGATTTGAGGGACCTGTAAAGGTTCTAATGTGATTGTATAAAATGCGTTGGTGATATGATGCACTAAAGCCTAAAGTATTACATAAATAATTGGGTTACAGATGGAGCTTATTTCTAAAGTATGCAACCCATTTATCGTGGAGTACAAAGATTCATGGGTAGAAAAGGTAAACCACACGGTACGACCCTTACCTCTTTTTCCTCGATATGTCACGGATCATTTAAGGGGAGGCTTATTTTCATCCATATTTTCCTGTCTTCTTGTTTTGGCAACTGATGTTTTGAAGCCTTCACTTCCAGGGTTGTTTCGTATGCATTGTTATAGGATATTGTGAAGGAGGTGACATGTAAGCCCCATTTGTAATTTCGCTTGGTTGTTTGGAAACCTCTTTCAGTGTTCTTTTGATCCTCACTTTTTTCTGCTATATTTTCTTGACAGGGCAGAAGCAATAAAAGGAGCAAATGGTGTCCATTTTCCCGAGGAGGTTGTCCATTATAACAATTTTTTTTTGTATCTTTCTTCTATAATAATCTTCTTAGTTTTGGTAGATACAATAGACAAGCTATGGGCCTTTCTGTTTTACACTTGAACTTCTTATGTGCAGAAACTTTGTAAGTGGCTTGTTCAACTGCTCATGGCACTTGATTACTTGCATTCCAATCATATTCTCCACCGCGATGTCAAGGTCCATGCCAAACCATTAATACGTTCATAAGATAATATCATCCATTTCTTTGAGCTTCTCTTACTATACATGATGATTGCTCCAGTGTTCGAATATATTTTTGACAAAAGATCAGGACATTCGTCTAGGTAACTGATCCTGCTATGTTTATATCAATTCTTATTGAACTTTGTAGTCTAATTCTACTGATCTTTGATGCCAACTATCGTATATTTCAAATCTTCACTAGATAGATAAAAAGGTTAAACATTGGATGCAGGTGATTTTGGCCTCGCTAAGATGTTGACCTCTGATGATCTTACTTCCTCGGTAAGTAGTGAGTTGATAAGGGTAGCCCTCAGTCTTCAATAACAGCTTGATGTTGGACTTTGTGTTTCTTAATGTAGGTTGTGGGAACTCCAAGTTATATGTGCCCTGAGCTTCTTGCTGACTTACCTTATGGTTCCAAGTCAGATATCTGGTCGTTAGGTAAATAGCTATTTTCTGACCGTTCCATGTTTAGGTCTTTAATTTCTTGGGGATTCTTTAACATTACATAAAATATCTTTCAGGATGCTGTATATATGAAATGGCTGCATATAAGCCTGCTTTTAAAGCCTTTGTAAGTTTCTTTCAGTTCCGTAATGTGAATTATTTTAGCTGATTCTCCCCATTTTTTGCATAACCAAAATGATAGATGTATTTTTCTGTCATAGCTATATCATATGGATAGCGTGTAAAATTTCATTGTAATGTAGTTTAATTTTGTGTTTGGAAAGAATTGATGTTCTTGCAGGTGACTAGTTATCCTGGGGAACTTGACTATGGATAAGTCTGAACTAATTCATAATAATGCATTTGTAATTTGTATCGAGTATATCAACTAGTAATGTGAGATCAATGACCACTTTTATGGGTCACCCAACCCATTGACCTTTCCGATGATAAGCTTCAGTTGGCTTACATAGCTATTCGAGAACAACTCATCTTGGCAATTATAACAACTGAAAACTAACGTTCATCTGCAAATATAGCGGCATCATGCCAACTATCTTTCATTCAAATAATTTTTTATATCAAGTCCACATGAAATAATATACTTGGATTGTCATCAGTAGAAACAAGCACCAGTTATGCACTACCCATTGTATTCCCATATAATTAAAATAATGAACACTTTGTTGGCTGTTCTTTAATTTCTGAGCAGGATATGCAAACTCTGATTAACAAAATTTACAAGTCAATTTTGGCTCCACTTCCAACCATGTATTCCGGTGCATTGTGAGTAGCAATTCTATTATTCAGATTGGATTATATGGTTTTTCCTTGAAGATTTCAATATATATGGTTCTTGCAGTTTTAAAGAAAATAACTCCCCTGCTTCCTCCCACTTTCACTAATTATTATATATCCCATTTAAAATCTTTTGATATTGCTATCATTGCAGAAGTGTACATATTTCATGTTCATTATTCATGAATTTTCTTATATTTTCTTTTTATAATTTTTTTTCCCGCTCAGTCGAGGGCTCACTAAAAGCATGCTGCGGAAAAATCCAGAACTCAGACCTAGTGTATGTTTTCCTCTTTCTTTCTTCTGTAAAACTTATTTGTCTGTATCACCAGACCTATAGTGTTGTTGAGAATGTTATTTGTGACTTGAAAAGGGAAGAAAATTTTCTGCCGGGGACACCCTTTGTTCAGTTGTTTATAGAGTAATGAGTCGTTGATATGCCATATTCATCTTGCTGTACTGAGATTGAGTTGTGCATGAGGTTCATCTCTTCTGATAAACCGTTTCCTTGTCCATTTGATTACATACACTTGGTTCCTATCAATAAACACATATGTTCGTTTCCATTATATTTAATATTTTTCCTGCATAAAAATTTCAACCTGGAAAATATGATTTTGTAATGTTACCTAGGGTCCACTATTATTCCGTTATTTGTTTTCCTTTTTCCCATAGAATTATTAACCATGATTAAGTTTGGCTTTGTTTCTCCAGGCTGCAGAGTTGCTCAATCATCCACATCTTCAACCGTATATCCTAAACATTTATCTAAAATTGAATTGCCCAAGACGGCATACTTTCCCAGCTCATTGGTCTGATTCAAACTACATAACGAAGACAAGATACATAGAGCCAGAATCTGTTTCAAAGCATGGTATCAGAGATAAAAGGCTGTCATTCAGTAATGACAGGAGTTTAAATCCTAGCGTATCTGGAACTGAACCAAGTTCAGCACGTTCGTCTCAAATAGCTCAAGAGCTCCCTGCTTTGACTATGAAATTCACTGAAATATCCATGGGCAAGCATAAAGAATATAACAAGTCAATTACTGCAAAGTTCTCAGCTGCTTCAAAAACCCCAAGAGCAATGCCTATAAAGTCTTCTGGTACACCCAAAGGTCATACAACACCGTCTAAGTTTTCTTACACAAAACGTGATTCTGTAAGTTTGGCATGGTATAACTTAAGCTTTTTAATTTTTCATAACACGGTTTATTCTCTCTCTCCATGACGTCTTCCCTTTTCGTAGTAAGTTACTTGTCATCTATTTTACTTGGCAATAGTGAATCCTAGAACCTAGGAATAACAATTAAAAAAACCCCGCAGCCTATTTGCTGCCTTTTGAAGTTCTCCAATGCTACAATAATCATCCACCCCTTATATGTTAACAGGTTTTCATGAGGATATAAGCTCTTTTACCCAATATCATGTAACTCTTTATATGAAATGAGGGAACAATGTCAGGATTTTACCCATATAAATAATCTTATATGATCATCTCTCTGTAAGTTTCTGCGTATTGCTGTCAAGAATTTCTAACTCCAGTTATTGCTATTTGACAAGTTATATTCCATTTTACAGATTCCAGCATCACATAGTCCAGCCAGAAAATCTTTCCTGCCAACCCGCAGGCAATCTCTTCCCTTGTCAACTACAAAACCTCCATCTTTCACCACGCCTCGCCGAACAAAATCTAGTGTCCACAGCCTTGGATCTCCCAATATCTCAGTCAATGCCCCAAGAATAGACAAGATGGCGGAATTCCCTTCAGCTTCTTCCGAGGATCCTCTCCTTGTTGTACAGAAAACATCCTCAACATCTGCACAATGCTCTTCCTCCGCCTCGCGTGATTACACCAACTGCTCCATCACAAAGGACAAGTGCACTGTCCAGGTTCTGGACAGGACCCACCTCGCCAGACCCGGTCCCACCACTGGTATTGAAGAATGCTCGGATCTTAATCCGACGGTTGGGAATTCTAGCCGATCTTTAGATTATTCGAGACATCAGCAACGCCGGTTTGATACATCTTCTTACCAGCAACGGGCAGAGGCACTGGAAGGGTTGCTCGAGTTCAGTGCTAGGTTGTTGCAGCAAGAAAGGTTTGAAGAGCTAGGGGTTCTGTTGAAACCGTTTGGGCACGAGAAGGTCTCTCCCAGGGAAACTGCCATTTGGTTGACTAAGAGTTTCAAGGAGACTGCAGTTTAGATAGAGATTGGACCATGCAATCTTGATCGATTGTTGTTACCAGTTTTTACAGTGCTGCTTTTATCTGCCTTATGTTTGTTTAGTTTGAAAAAAAATGGTCTTTATAGCAGGCAATCGAGTATATTCCAATCTTTGCTTGTTCTCTTCAGAACAGTCGTGTTTGAGAGTTGAGGCTTATAGAATTTGCCACGGTAGAAGCAAATTTTTGGCAGTAAGCACATGGCGATGGACGTACCTCGGGTCGATGGGGCCTGGGCCAAGTCACGAATTGAGTGCAAGATACAACGTACTATTGTAGTTGTGTATGCCTGAACTTAAAAAGTAGGAAACAAAATTAATCACCGTTGTAGGATTTAGAATTTTGTTCTTCTTCAAGACTACGTAAATCCGGTAGTCCATAGGAATGTAAATCCGGAAGAGCCTCCTCTCGGAGAAATAGGAATGTTTGGTATCGTTATTGCAATTAAAATTAGGCCAAACAAGTTGTTTGGGCATATTATTTTATGTTGGAGGTATTTAAAAACTGATATTTAAGAATCAAAAGAATCACAAAATCTAAAAATTATGCATATGCTTGATAATATTTTTAAAAAATATTTTTTACGTTTTGAAACATGAAAATCAGTTTTGGCGAGGGACAAACTTGTTTGGTAATTGTTTTTGTGTTTAGTTTTTGTCTAAAAAATATGTTTTTAAAATCAAGAAAAAATTGTGAAAAAAATAAAATATAAAAGTCACAAATTGTTATTTCTTATATTTGTAAGAATGTTTTTTCAACTCTCTCCTTTCTCTTTTCTCTTGCTCATAGTATCATAACTTATAATATATCTGTAAAATTTCAATTAGATGACTAAATAAATATGAATGAAAAGTGTATATGACAAAATAAAAAAAGTAAATAATAAATATATAAAAAATATATCATTCCCTTCTTTGAAGTCTTCTAGAGCATCCAATTCATCTATTTCAAAAATCAAAATCAATATCAACATTCAATCATAAAAATAATCAATATTAATATCATATGCTAGCTTACTCAACGGGTAGATGGGGTCTTCGACCCGTTGAGTAAACTAGAAATTATGATACTTGACGAGTCGAAATCTTCATCGACCCATCGAGTAAATTGGAAGTTATGATACTTGACGACTCGAAATCCTCATCGATCCTTCGACCAATAGATGCACAGACTGACATCTCACATATCGATATGTGGTCTCAAGTCGATATGTGAGATGTCGGTATGTGAATCTACAGGTTGAAGGGTCAAAGGCCTCATCAACTCGTCAAGTAAATTATAAGTTATGATATTCGACAGGTCGAAATCACCATCGACCCATTGAGTAAACTATAAGTTATAATATTCGACGAGTCGAAGTCTTCATTAACCCGTCAGGTAAACTAGAAGTTATGATATTCGATGAGTCGATGAGGCTTTCGACCCATAAAGTAAACTAGCAGTTATGAATATGCATTAAGGCTTCCTCTCATGCTTTTGATGGGGTCATCGTTAACTCGACTTCCTCTCCCGCTTCCTCTCATGCTTTCAATTCACGCTCTCAACTTTGGTTTAGAGTTTTTAGTTTAATATAAATGTCTGTATTTTTGTATATGGGTTAAGGTTGTGATTCATATTTTAATTGAATCTGATTGATAAAATTTGTTTTAGTAACCCCTGTTATCACATTAGATATCTAAAATGAAAGTTCAAAATTAAGTTTTAAATTTAGACTTTTAATGCAATATTGAGTATTAATATTTTGGTTGAAATAAAAATCAAATTAAAAACATTTCGATTGAAAAAAAAAAATAAATTAAAGATACCAAATAGATATGATATCTTAAAAAATGTTTTTTTATTTATGATATGATTTTTTATAATCATTATAAAAACTAATTTTATAAATACAAAATATAAAAAATAATTAGCAAGCATAGCCTATAATTTATTATTTTCTATATTACAAAAAAGTTTTTGCAATAATTTACTTTTATATTTATAAATCTGATTTTCTCTCGAACCACATGTTTTCGCCATAATTGTAAAAAAGGTCTTTTTAAGAAACGAAATGCAAAAATTATGGCCAACCTGAACCTTAATCGGAGAGATTAGTATTTTGAGAGTGAATGTGTGAGGTTACCATTTTCCTCTCCAATGGAGAAGTTAATATTTTGAGAGTGAATGTGGGAGTAATCAATCTTGATCGGATCCTGGTTGTCACCACTCTGTACATTGATGCTTTCTTTCTGTCTCATTGATCAAACACCTTTATGGATACCTCGTACTATTATTATTGTAGATGTTGCATCCATAAGCTTAAAAGCGGGAAACAAGAACTAACTAATCATATGTCTTCACTATATTTCTCACGACAAATTGACAGCTACCCTACTCCTAAAATCCAAGGCCACAACCAAACAGTACAGGAACAGTGGCCAATGGCCATATCTAAGAATCAGCAGCCCTGAAAATGGTGAGCAAAGAGAGGAAGAGGTTGATGATGTCCAAATACAAAGCCACAGCAGCCCAGATATACTCATCATAAGAGTAGCGTTTGATGAGATTGTCCGTATCGTATATTATATACCCACAGAATATGAGCGATGCCAAACCACCGTAAATCATCACCGACAACCTCCCCAACGGAAACAGCATCTGTATTAGAGCAAACACCACAACCACGGCCAATGCCCCGAACAGAAACGGGCCGAGGAAGTTGAAATCGTGGCCTCTTCTTGCTGCCCAGAATGTGTACAGTGTCAGACTCACTACTACTACCGTCGTCAAAATCACCGACTCCAATATAACTTCACCTGAAACAAAAACCCAGGAATAGAGAATGAATCTCGGGAACGAAAGCAGTAGACCCCACTACGGCACCGGATAAGTCGAGAACATTGACTCGGGAATGTCGTACGAACTGTTTAATTACCTTTTGTAAATGCGCAGGTTAAGCCAACAGCAAAAGCGAGAGAAATGGTAAAGATGCCCAGCAGCAGGTAATTCACAGGGTGCTTCTGGTGATAATAATACAGAGGACACAATACTGAAAAAGAGGAAAGAGTGATTAATGTCGGAAAACTTGAGAATTATCAGGAGGATTCTGTTTATTGATTAGAGAATGTACCGAGGAAGGGCGTGATGATGAGGAGAATGTACAGAGCGAGTCCTTCACCGGTCGTGACGAAGAATGTGGCGATCGGACGCACTTTAACGACCGTGGCGGCGACGGCTATGGTGGCGAGAAGTTGAATGGTTATGATGGAATATACTTTTCGGATGAAGGACCATCGGAGCTCCGGGCTCTCCAGCATCGTCGGATAAAGCGGCCTCACTCCCACTCCGGCCGATTCCACGTCATAAGGACTCTTCCTATACGGCCGGTTCCACATTATTCGTGCTAGGTGAGTTCAGCGGTTGATTTTCTTCTGAGTGTTTGCTCGAAAGTGAGGGAAAATGGTGGAGGAGTTTGTTCATTTGTAGCGTTCGATCGGTGGGAATTAGAGAGGGAGAGAGTTTTCACGATGCGTCGAGAACACGTGGGAAAGTTCAGACAGTTGAGTGAGAGAGAGAGACACGTGGCTTGTAAGGTTAAAAGTGGGGGACGGAAGAGTTCCAGAGTTTTTGCGTCACCCTTTGTTCTTAAGTAAAATTTAGGGAAACCCTAAGATTTTATATAAATTAAAATAAATTTTTAAAATATATTATAATTATAGTGTATATTTAAAAAATAAATTAAAATTACAATAATACATAAAATTCTTAGAATTACATAAATGAGTAAAACTCAATCTAAAATTATAATGACCTAAAAGTTTAAGAAAATTAATTTTTAGAGATCCAAACTCCACGTTCGAGCTCCAAATATGGAGCGAAGGTCCCCATAGCTACGACCGTGAAGGCTTTTTTATTTCCTAAAATTTTGGAGAAAAATTTGTAAAACATATAAAAAAAATTTAAAAACTTAATTTAGAATTAGTTAAGAAATCATTTTGAAAATAAAAAAAAATTTTATTTTTTAAATTTATGATTCAGATCGGACTAGTTAATCATTAGGAACCGATTCATTGAAAATAATAAAGAGTTTATTATTATTTTAGGAGGTTGAGTTTTGAGTGCCCGTTATATTTCTAAAAGTTTTGGATTTTAATAGTAATTTTAATTTAGTTTTTAGATATTCATTATAATTATAATATATTTTTGGATTCATTATAATTTGTATAAAAATTTTGGGGCTTAATAATAATTTCTCCTAAAATTGAAGTGTTGAATTCCAATTTAATCTAAGTATCTAAAAAATGAATAATTTTTTTTCTCTATAAATGGTATAATAGTATTACTTATAAATATCTGTAGAGAAGTTTTAAATTTAAATATTAATTCTAATTCTAAATTTAGATATTATGTTGTGTGAATTATTTTAGAGAGAGAGTCAGTATATTTTATTTTGAAAATGTTATGAACTATATTATTAATTGTTATCATTTAATATGGAGTATATTGTGATCAATTTTATGATTTATGGAATTATATAATTATTTTTATTTATATTAATTTTTTCCTCACTTATGATCGACTTTATAAATAATTATAAAATTTCGATAAATTAATAATTTTTTGGATTAAATAAATTTATTTTTATTTTAAAATTAATTAAATATTAAAATTCACATTGGTGAGTATAGAAGAAACGTCAGCTATATCTTAATCCTAGCTATACACATTTTAAATTCAAACAAATAAGCATAATGATCTTAATAAGCTGATACTTATCACCAAAAAATCTGTCTTAGTCAATCAAGTATAACTTCTGTTAGGAATGTTAAAATGTGTTAATTTTGATATCCATAGAAAGATAACATAGAAACCTACAATTTTTAAGTATCCACGTCACGACTCCACGTCAACACAATCAACCCAGCTGTACAATAAAAGATCTTAAATCTTAATTAACTTGCAAGTTACAGACAAAGTCCTTCTCTGCCCCATTTTTTAACTCTGTGAACGAAACTTAGTTTAATGATGTGGAGTTGTTTATATTTTTTTTTTTTTTTTTTTTTTTTTGTCAAAGAAAATATTTATTTCAATATAGTAATTAAAATATTCCTGATCTTAAAATTCTATAGTTCTATACTTACTATAAAGAAAGAAAATAAAAATATCGAGTGAGAGAGCTATTTAAGTAAAAAAAACAGATGACATGAATATAAAATGATTCAAACCATAATTCTATACGTTTTTATATGAATCTAAGCTAAAAATTTCTAGAGTCCTCTCCTATCTTGATTGCTCCTAAACTATACCATCTCTGATGCTGTCATCTTCTTCTTATGGTGTTACAAATCAAATAGAGAAATATAAAGATATCTTACTGACAATGGAAGAAAGAAGAAATGAATGCCATTAACTTAAGTAAATACTCACCCCTTACCCAAATGGCTTTTTTTCAGCAAATGGTGGGTAATAATGAGAAATTCTAGACGGCTATATTCAAACCCACATCAGCACTTGATAGTAAAAGGAATTAACGTGAGTTGATCAAATGGCGTATTTTACTTGAGGAGTAGGTTAGAATGCCTCCGGGTAATAATATATAACACAATGCACAATGTTCATGAAGATACATGAGGCTTTAGACAAAACACTTTCTCTGAAGGGCAACATACATTGATCGAAGCCTGTTGGCAATCTCAGTAAATGATGGTCGGTTTTCCGGATTGAGAGACCAACATTGCTCCATTAAATCATTCCACTCTGGATCACAGCTTGTTGGAATAGGAGGTCTGAGGTTGTTCTTGAGAATGCCCCCTTCATTCACAATTTACCAGACAGAATTATATATGTTAACAGATGTAGGCTGATATTCCATTTTACTAATGTTGTAAGAACAAGGGACATAATTCAGCACTAGAAATATAATATGTCACCGAGATAATGACAAGCCCATAAGGCTATGCTTCAAATCACAACAGATAATTATTTAGAAGGGGATTACTGAGTTTAAAAAATGCAATAGAACTTAAGTATGCATGCAAGTATGTATCTATCTATCTATCTATTTTTGTATTATCACTATTTGCAGAGGGTTTTGTCTTTATATGTTAGTGAGGAAGGGGTCTAGGGAGTGGTGGAAATGTTTCAATCTGTTAGGTATCATGCTAGGTTATACCCTTTTCCATCGTGTTTAAAAACTGAATTGCATGTAATCTCAAAGCATCATAGCTCGATCTTTTCTAAGGTAGCGAAGCGGCTCAAGTAGATTAGCCAAGTCTTAGCTGAGTAGGAGAAGGATTTCCTTACAATACAATTTGGTGGGTAGCTATGAAATTTCGAAATTATAGATGATTGAATCATATAAGATCATCCAATATCATCCCTTTCGTGCATTTTCATAGATATATATATATATATAGTTAATTGGGGAATCAGAGATTGAATTCATACCTAAAGTTTTGAACCAAGTGTGGCCACCTCAGGACTAAGCCGCCCACAAAACATATATATCAAGAAATACACAAATTGGACAGGGACAAACTCCATTCACCCACGGGACAGTATCAGTTAAGCTATGAACTCTGTTGCGTAAATCTTACCAATGATGGCACCACACTGCATATCTACATAAGGTTCCGCACCGGTCAAGATCTCCCACATTGAAATGCCAAATGAGAAAACATCTACCTGTGAAAATCAATCACATGTTCTTCCTTAGTCATATTGTTCCTTTTTCATCATAATTATAATAGTAATTGTTATTATTATTTATTTTTTTCTGACCATAGATGGTGAAAAATAAAAGATAAAACATCCTAGGAATGAGGGATGGTACCTTCTCTGATACCTTGCTGCTGCCGTTCAACAATTCTGGAGCCATCCATGGAAGGGTTCCTCGTACACCACCGGATACAAGAGTATTACGTTTAACTCTTGATAATCCAAAATCTCCAACCTGCAGAAAGAGAAAACTGGTTAACCATCAGGAAGAAGGAAACTCAAAAAATCAAGAAAATCTGAGGACTGAATTTCACTTTGTATGAAATTCAGAAACAAAAACCTCCAAAACTTTCCAAGTGTTACTAGCACACTTGTAATATTGAGGACTCATTGTCAGAAAATTGAACCCACTAATCACTATGTTTTCAAAAATTTAGATGAGTAGAAACAGTCCATCCTGCTTTTGTCATGTAACTATAATATGCTTATTCAGACTTTCGCAGCCTTCGATAAACAATTCAAATGCATGGATTGAGCCTTTATATGTGCATACTTTTCAACAAGTTACCTTGCATATGGGTCTTTGTGGATCCCTGAGGTTGACAAGCAAATTGTCACATTTCAAATCAAAATGGACAATATTTTTTGAATGCAAATATTCCATGCCAAAAGCTGCATCCATGGCAATTACAAGTTTTTTGCGATGGTCGAGAAACCTGCATACATATTCCAGGAATTGAAGAAGAGCACAAGGAAAACTTTTGCTACAATGCTTGGTGAAGATTATAGATATGATGGACAACTTACCTATCCTTCTTAAGTAGGGCACGTCTAAGTGATCCATTAACCATGTACTCAGTCACAGTTGCCAAGGTTCCTCCAATGTCATCTGGTACTATCCCATAAAAAGCAACCACATTTGGATGATGAAGACCCGATAGAATTTTTGCCTCTCTCCAAAAGTCTTTGATCTGGTAAAATTTACAAAGAACTGTCAGCTTAAAATGGAGGTTTAACCTTTAAATAACTTCTATGACCGATAAATCAGTAAAGTGACATTATGGCATGTATATTTTCAAACAGATAGAACCTAATCTTGATTTATACCATATAATAGCTGGTAATACTAAGCCTTTTAGTGTCATCTATTAACTTAATATATGTTTTTTAAGCTTTTTGAACTTCAGACAACTTCGTGTGTTCTTTTGTTCATACCTCCAAACTAGCTTCCAGTTTCATTAATCTATTATGTTGTGTCAATCCCATTTAGATTTCAGTTGCTTACACAAGGCTGCTAACTTTATCAATCAGGCTAATGCATGAGGCATAATGTTAGTAATTATCTGTATTCTTGATATAGCTTATGATTTCGTATTCTATAAGTTAAGCTTCTTAGACTGCAGCTTACTCAACATTTTCTATTCTCGAGCAATACCAAGGCGCTCTCAAGCGCCAATGGTTTCTAATCTCAAGATGTAAATCTTTTAACAAACTGTACCTTCATATAAAAATATATTACAAATGATATATGAAGGAAAATGGATGTGGGGAGGCTTACCAACCGTTCTTGTTCTGATGATCGCCCTGCAAAGCAGGTCTTTTTTATTCTCTTTATAGCAACATCAGTTCCCCGCCATTTCCCATGATAAACAGTTCCATACGTGCCAGATCCTAGTTCCCGTAAGTCTTCAAGATCAGCATTCTTAATTACCTGTATAATGATGTACATAATCAAGAATACAAAGAAGATTATTATTAAAAACCTAGGAAACAAAAGCAGGGGGGTGATCATGAAATGCAAATAACAAAACATGCTCAATTAGCAAATGTATGGACACAATATACAGTCATGATACAATACATATATATTGATTTTTTATTTTCTGAGTAGGTTAGGCACCATTGTGCAATTGAGCATTGGCATAGCAGTATCAATAACTTTTTTTTTTTCTTTTTTTTTTTTTTTTATGTGGTAGATCTAAAATAGTAGAGCGTTTCATGTTTTATATATGAATTATGGAAAACATCATTAATCCATTAAATAGTTATGGTGAATGTTATAGATTCTTCCAATAGTTCCATTTACACTGATGATTCCCTCCTTCATCAAAACGGTCATGGTATGATGGACTAGTAGATAGATGTGGAATAAGGCTACACAAGCAAATATAAATAGTATATAGGAACATCATAATTCATGACTGAAGAGGGTTGAAGAGACAAAATGTCGAACTACCATATATTCTATCTTACTGTGTGATCATTCTAGAAATCAAGTTGAAGGAATAAGTAGGGCTGTAGCATTTGTCTTAGGAAGAATGGATGGGTTGCTAGCAGTTAGATTTGTAATTGCCAAGAAAATCCAAAAAATAAATATAAAAAAATCCCCAAGATTATGATGCAATTTAGTGCTTTAAATATATGCAATTTCGTAGAGGAAACATAATAGAAGAAAAAGTGGGAACCTGAAGGCCATAGATGCTGGCTTCCATTTCAGCTATCATTGCGTCACTGATTGATTCATTCTTATCCCCATCAGATGCTTTAAAATCCTAAGGAAAAACCAAGGAGGAAATCAAACCGACTGCAATCATATGTAACGAATCCATAGACTAGAAATTCAAGTTCAACAGATTTCTACCTCTGACTCATACTCTAGAATAGCATCCTCAACATCAGTAGCAGTAGGGGAGATGACGCCGCTGATCCTTTCTTCCTCAACATATGGAGAAATTTGTGATGAAGACTGAATAGAAGGCTGAACGCTAGCTGCCATATCCAATGTTATTAATGGCTCCATCCTGTTTGCATCAGTCTCCTTACTTGATGGTTTTCTTTGCGCCAGAGTAATTCCGCCATTACATGACATATCATAGACAGATACTCCAAACTCCAACTTATCAACCTTCTGCTCAGGATAATTTTCAAAGTTTTTATCGGGTAGAGCAACCTGTCCATTCAACGCAGCATCTCTGGCTAGATTGAGGAACATGGTATCATCGTTCTTCTGCGAGATTAACTTTGAATTATCAAAAACTAAATGGTCCAGATTTTTGGAGTTTATTTGCAAAGTTGCCTGACTACCTATGTCCTTTTGATCCTTAATATGTTGAAACACTGTAGATTTTTTGAAAACTAAGCCATTAGGTGCTGCAAATTCCAAATTCACAGTGCCTGAAACGGTAACTCCTTGTCCACCACCCACTAGCGTCCTGAAATATTGATCAGAGGAAGTTCTTTGGTTGGCAACAGGTTGATTATTATGGATTTTTTCCAACTGGGAGTGATATTCTGTGGAGTTATTATGACAAGGTCCGTAATCAGCTCCTAAATATCCATGATTCATAATCCCGGAAACTTGCAACTCTTGCAATGAAGTATCAACAGATTGAGGGGTTGTTGGAATTGAATTCATTATCAAATTGTTCTTATATTGCATACCTGTAGCATTTGTCCTTTCACGGTGGATATTTCCATCTTGATGAAAGAAAGAATCAATTTCATTAGTCTCTTCTATGGTATCCAAATTCAACAAATCATCCCTGCCATAGTTTGGTATCTTGAGCTTTGAATCCCTTGAACCGTGTTTAGCTATTTGGTTTTTCTCATGAATAATTCTAGTACTCTTAGCAACTATATAATTGCTGCTGCCCAAAGATTCTGAAAATGGTGAAAAGTTATGTAAATCCAGTTTTCTTTGTGGTCCATCAGACTCTACATCCACCAACTTATTTCCCTCTAGAGGATGAGTAAGATGAATATTCCCCTGTATTTTCATGGGAATATCTTGTGTGGTACTTGAGATTAGCAATGAGGATAATTCATCGAAATCATAATCTTTTCTATTGATAACTGGAAGACACGCTAGATCTTTTCTGGAGGTGTAGTTATAAAAGTGTCCTCCATGATTCTGAATGGGCTTCTGGGCATCATTCCGTTCAGAAGAGCTATCAGAATCAGTCAAAGTTACCGCTCCTTTGAGAGGATTCATATAACCAGCGGATCTAAGACTAGAGTTTTCAGGTGGCAGTTTGGTTGTAATGAAGGAACAGTTGCTTTCAGTATTATCATGGTGAGATCTATCATCACACAATTGCTTATGCTTATGATCGGTATCTTTGTGCTGAAGTGGACTTGTAGACAAGGGTGACTGATTGCAGAACCTTGTCATCTTCTGAGATTCATTTGAAAACTGTGTGGAACTCAAAGGATTAATACCACTCTTGACCACCAAAGGCAATTTAGTAGTTGGGTGATTCATGTGAAAGTTTTGATTACTATCCAAACTAGTCCCCAGTTGAATGGAATCTAATATTTCATTCACTGGTACAACATAAGATGTGTTCCCAGTTTCACCCAAAGGAATTAAAAAAATATGTAGCCTTTTAGATACATCATGACTTTCAAGCTCATAATATTCCTCTATCATATTTTGAAGATCCTCATCAGAAGATACCGATATAAGTGCATGATCCTCACCAGGAAGGTAGTATTTGATTGTGTGAGGTTGATTGCAAATAGCCAATGTTTTCTTCACTAGTTCATCCCAAGATATGGTCTTTTGAATAGATATAATGCGTGTCTCTCCCCCCATATACTTCAGTTTAGAATCACCAGGCCTGGGGAAGAACTTTCCACCAAAACTGCAAAGAAATTTCATTTTTCCAGATGGAGAACCATCTAAAACTCCTGACCCAAGAAATTTGTTGGAATGAAGGGCTTCTGAATTGCAAATTGATGGAGAAGGTTGTTCCAAAGCAGCTCGGTCACAACTCTCTTCAATAAAATCCTTCCTCAAACTACATCCAGAATCACCATCTTCCCTCTGGCAAGTGCTTGATTTATCAAGATAAGCTCCATTTTCCATCTCCATTATAGAACCTTGTGCAGAAGTATAAATGGAAATATCAGAAGGACACTCAGAATCCGTTCTCCTCAACCCAAGGATACTGGTTAGATCCTCATACCTGAGATGGTTCTTCTGATTATTATCACGCCCAACATTCGTTTCACATTTTTGATCCATAACATTAGCAAGGGGAACTAATCTGGTAGCTTCCTGATCCTGGAGGAAATCCATGGAAAATGTATTACGTCTCTGCAAAAAGACATTCTTGCTCACATTCTGTTTTCTAAAGACATTTGAGGTAGCCTCTTATTGGTTGTATTCACCTGATGTACAAAGAATCAAGAGGGTGATTGGTTCCATTCCTCGAGTGGGAATGAAATTAAAATAAATATTATTCATTTGTTTGGTTCGTTTCCATACAAAATGGAGAATCATTTTGATTCCTTAAACCTCCGAAATGAGAAATCAGTCACTCTTTAAAACATGTATCTTTCAGACGGAATAGAATGCCTCATTCATTTACACCGAGTTTTTTCTGTAATATTTAAATTCATATGCATATATTATATAATTTTTCAAACGAATTCATTCAAAAAGCCCGAAAACATGACAATGAATGTTTAAAATGTGGATTCAAAATCATTCCCGATTACCCATTCCTTATACAACCAAACAAGCAACAGAGAATCGGTCATTCCATTCACCCTTATTCTCTTTCTCATTCACATTCACATTCCTATTGGAGAATTGAACCAATCGCCCCTAAATACCAGCATCTTGAGAATTGAAATCCTTTTTTTTCCCTTACAATATTAATAAAGACTCGTATTAAATTCCCTCCAGTCTTAAAGGCAAAGCTATAATCGTTTGTATTATTGAAAGACACAGTTCTAAGTATCACGCATTACGATTCAAATTTTTTTTGTCAGTAATCAAATTGTATTTAGATACAGTTTCCGAGTTTTGTAGATAACCCTCCTAGAAAATAGATCCAATGCGGATAGAATCAACTGTCCGATACCTGATCATTACAAATTCCAAGTAAAATTCAATGACCAAAACACAAGATTAGATTTACCTCTATTCCTACGTCGGTCCTAGTTTGAAATATACAGGTAAAGAAAGAAGACCACAGAGAACTGACATAATGATTAGTGCGCAAAAATTTGAAAGACAAAAAGATCATTTCAAACAGAGTTTCTGGAGGATCAACACCTTAAATCTAACCAATTACTATTTTTGGACAGAAACGAACTAGAAATCAAGCACAGTTTCTAGATGCATATGCTTTTAGCATCAGAATGGATAATCATAAATTTAAATCGAATCAAAACTAAATAGAATTGGACAAAAAAAAAAAAAAAAAAAAAAGAAGAAAGCGAACCCGATTGACGGCAAGCTCTATATTTGCTCAGCTATGGCTGTCTCCGAGCTTGTGAGTTCTTTCACTGACACGAAGACGAAAGATTGGTTTGCAATCAAGCGGAAGAAGATGAGAATTGAGGTGAGCGACTTCGATCGAGGATGTATGAGGAAGAAGAGCGTGAGGTGGAAGATCCATTTCGAGAGTCGGAGAGCGACATCGCCATTTGCCGAGATGTAGGTGGCATTGACGCGCGAGAGCGAAATTTTAACTGATTTTCTTTCTCTCTCTTTTATATATATATATATATTTTTTTTTTTTAACTACTTTTTTTGCCCTTTTCTCTAACAACATAACAAAAAGTACCTAGCAACTACTTTTTGTCAGCTTGAATGTTGCTCCCTGATCATCCAACGGCTAATATTAGGTTTTTAATTAGCTGTGGACTTGTTAAATGCGTGTTTAACCTCTAAACATGATTGAGATTCAGTTGGGGATTAATTTTCTAATTTATTTATGTAATAGCTTTGAATTAAATACGAGTAAAATATCTTAATCTGATATATTAGATTCTAATATTTAAAATTTCAATCAAATTAAATATTTAATTTCATCGAATTCTTTTCGGATTTAACATATAGTATACATATCATAAAAAAAAGGGTTCAAATTTGATTTTACTAATAATTATGTTACTTTTCCTTAAGCATGTGTTTACAATGGTTATGTTATTTGATTTCTTAGAACAAATACATATATGTAATATTAGTCATACGAGATTAGTTCATTAATTGAATTAGATAATTGAAATCTATTTTTATGTAGTCTAATAATTGAAAAGTCAAGGAATTCATGTAAGAAAAAATAAATAAAGTGTGATAATTTATACCTATTATTTTAACTATCTAAAAATAAAGTGTTTTGCTAACTATCTAAATTGAATCAAATTGATTTTTTATAAAGAATCCAAGTAAATTGATCAAATCATTTAGAGATCCGATCGATCTGGTGCTTTCTCGCAAACCCAATCCAGTCCATCTTCTTTAAGATGAACTTTATTATTAAAAATTTTAAAAAAAATAATAATAATCGAAGCAGATCTTCATTAAAGTTTAGTTCCGAGAACCTAACCTTTAATGGAGGTCGGTCTCAAAATCAGACTTTCATTAAAGGATTGCCTCAAACTTTTATTTATTTATTTAATTTATAATGAAAATATTTATTTTGAAGAAGATGAACCTGGATCGGGTTTGCAAGGAAATACCAAATCGATTAGATATTGTTCATCATAAAGGATTGAATTGAGCAAATAAGGTTATTTTTTAATAATCAAACCGATTCAATTTTTATAATTCACGAAATACTCAAATCTTTGCAATGATTTTTCTCACAAAAAATACATATTATTTTGACCTTTTTTTTTTTTTTCGTGAGAAACCGAATTAAGTTTCCTTTTTCTTTTCTTTTTTCCTCCTAATTTTTTAATTTCTTCTAAAAAAAATATAAAATTTTGAATATAAAAAAAAATTAATAGATGAGAAAATTGAAAATAACAAAAGAATGGGTTGCAAGAATTAAAAAAATGAATTTTTTGATATAGGACACTTGACATAGGGTGTTACTCATTATCGGTGGTTTGAAATCATCATAAAAATTAAAAAATCTCATTTAAACTACACATAATTAATAAGTTAGCTAATAATAACTATACATGAATAAATTTATAAAATTCAAATTACACAGATTAAAATATAAATCAGCCCTTTAAAAAAGTATATAAGATATTTAGTTATTTTCTGCTTTATGCTCTTATTGATGCTAAAATTTTCCGAACACGTAGCAAGACTTAATTGATAAAAATTCAAAGTAAATTGAAATTAGTTGATAAAAGGCGGCCGAATTCAACTGATTAAATATAAGTTTTAATTGATTAAAGATCAAATTCAGCCAACATAAATTATGTGGCCTTAACAAATTCGGCCAAAACATGATTTTCCCTATTTTGATGCTAAGATTTTGCTCGCACATGATATATGATGATCGGTTAAAAAAAATTTTAAAAATTTAAATCAGTTAGTAAAAATCAATTGAATTGATCGATTAAATAAAAGGTTTAACCGATTTAATAAAAAATTCCGTCAAATACAAAGTATTTTGTCATGCAAAATTTGGCCAACATTAAAGATTCAATAAGAAATATGAAGGTATTACGAAGATTGATAAAATGGCAAAAGAACAACCATAGTTTACACACTTAAAAATCAATCTCAACCGTCCAAGGGTGTAAACTAGCAGTATATTGTCCTCTTTTCTGATGCAGGATTGTCGTCTCGTATACTAGCACTATGCAACTCTTTATTTCGTATGTGTTCGACAGTAGTGAGGATGAGCTCGCCGTGCTAGATCTGATACAAAGTACCTCAACTTTACTTACTTTTTTAATCCGTTTCATTGAGTTTTAGGCAAATTACTTTAAATTCACTGACTTAAAATCTCTTTTTCTGCTTCATTTTTTGTAGTAACATTGGATAAGTGCTTCAAAAATGTCTCCGAGCTTGACATTGTGTTCAATTACAACAAGGTTTATATATATATCTCGTCTTTTTTAAAGAACTTCAAAATTTTGAGATTGAGCATCTAATTTCATCTTATAGATGCATACTATTTTGGATGATCTGGTTTCTTTAAGAAAACAAATCATAACCAAATCTAGTTTCTTAAAGTAACCATGTATTTTCTTTTATACTGGCCATGAAGAAAGAGAGGAAGAGCCGGCGGTGGAATTGTGGCGAGGTTGGGCAAAAATGGCGGATGGTTATTTAGGGAAGAAGTAGGGGGGGAAAAACAAAAAACTCACAAGTTTAGGGGAGTTTTTAAAAACTTTTAAATATTTTCTTATTAGTTTTCAAACCCCAAGGACTGTTTATAAAAATAAAAGTTGAAGGATGATAAAAATGTAAGGACTGAAACAGAGAAAGTATGGAACTATTAGGACTAAAAGAATAGTTTAACCTTAAAAATAAAAAGAGAACTTCATCTCCTCCCCTCTCCTCCCTTCTCTTCGACGAACCTCAAAGCTCTGTTTTCCTCTAATTCTATATCCAGTTTCAGTTTCACAAACTTCCATCTCACTTTCTAGAAAAGCCCAGAAATTTGTCTTCTCTGCTGCAGTCTCTCTTTATTGTTCTCTGATCGAAACGGCTCTACGATCTCGTGAAAACCAAGAAATTTATTTCGCCCCCTTTAGAAGCGAAGAGGAAAAACCATGGAGGATGATGCAGAGATTTACGAAGGAGTCAGAGCCCAATTTCCTCTTTCTTTTGGCAAGCAGTCAAAATCTCAAACCCCTCTCGAAGCTATCCACAATACGACTCGTCGGATGACAGCAACCACAAACTTTCCAGAAGGACCTTCTTCCACCAAGAGCAATGACCTTCCTTCTATCTCCACTTCGTCCAAAGCATGGCTCAACTCCGTCCGCTGTCGAAAAAACCCTACTTCTAACCCTAATTTTGACAGGGATGGTGAGCTTAGTGAGCTTAGGAGTGATATCGATGCCGATAGGGATGGGCCAATTATTGGGCCTCCTCGACCGGCGGTCAAGTCCGATTCGGACGACGACGATGTTGGGATGATCGGACCACCTCCACCGCCTCCTGGCGCAAATTTGGATGACTCGGATTTGGAAGAGCAAGAGGCAGATGGAGAGGGAAATAGATATCATATTCCCCAAAGCAATGAGATTGTGCTCAAGGGCCATACTAAGGTATTTTGTATTGTCTCTGTTATGTGCTTGCGTTTTATTTATTTATTTATTAAATTGAAGGAAACTAGTACAAAGATTTGGTTGTGAGGTTGAGGTGCTTATAGATGATGATGATAATAACTAACGAGAGCAAGTTATTAAAAAATATATATATATCAACTTAATACTTCTTGAAGTTGATAAGTGTTTTTATGGTGTAGAAATTTGTTGTAATTTGGCTTACTAAATAACTGTGAACAGAGAAAGTGTGGAAGTTATCTATTAGCTGTAATCAAGTAGTTGGATTATTGGATTAGCCCGTAACCCTTCAACAAATCAAACGAAATTCTCAATGTCTTTCCTTGAATGGTAGAATATGCAGTCAATATATTTAGCATGGAAGAATTCTTTGTCCTGAAATTTGTTTAAGCCCATTCAATCATTTTTGGAGCAGATGACTACCAGTTGAAAAAACTTAAACATCTTTAAACACAATTATAGTCTTGGTTTGAGTTTTAGGATAAACACATCTGGTTTGGGACGTTGGTTTTGTGGTTTGTAACTAAGCTTTGTTTGTTATTATTTAAAAGTTCATTCCATTTTACTTCTGACAGGTAGTTTCCTGTCTTGCAATTGATCACACTGGGTCCAGAGTTCTTTCAGGTAGCTATGATTATACAGTACACATGTACGACTTTCAAGGGATGAATTCTCGCTTGCAATCCTTTAGACAGTTGGAACCATCTGAGGGTCATCAAATTCGTACTCTTAGTTGGAGTCCAACAGCCGATCGTTTTCTGTGTGTAACAGGTTCAGCTCAAGCTAAGGTATTGAGTATATACATTAATAGCTTGCTGCAGTTTTTGAATCTCCTTTTTAGATCTAAATTTCAGTTTGATTTCACAAAACAACAATGTGTCTAAACGCATAATGCAGTTACTTTCACCATGTAACTGAAATGCAACTCACTTACTCCAGTTTTCCTACATGTCATCGCCAGATGTGAACCAAATTGATCAAAAGTGTTCATTTTCTATGTGAGAATATGAACTAGAGGGAGTAATCCTTGTATTATTTCATTTCAGATATATGATCGTGATGGTCTTACATTGGGTGAGTTTGTGAAAGGAGACATGTACATTCGAGATCTTAAGAATACCAAGGGACACATAACGGGATTGACCTGTGGAGAGTGGCACCCTAGAACAAAAGAGACAATTTTAACATCATCAGAAGATGGATCTCTGCGTATTTGGGATGTCAATGACTTCAAAGGTCAAAAGCAGGTCAGGCAACTAAAATGTTGGAAGACATTCCTCTTAATTACTTAGCGCCATTCTTCCTCTCACCCCCCCTTTATCCTTGAAATTTTGAGATGAAAAATCAACAATTTGTCAGGTACAAGCATATTTCTGTTTAGAATTTCATCGCAAAGTTCTATAGGACTACCAACAATCTAGAAGAGAGACATATTTTTCTCATTCTCTCATTTTGCAGTGTATTGTATTCACTATAACTAGCAGTAAACATCTAATAATTATTGGAACATGGAGGAGTCCGAATTTTGGAGATTGTTAATACCTAAGTCAGAGCAGAACAATGTAGGACCACAGCAATTTGGTGCTATTTAAGTTAATATCTGGCTTGGAATGAATTGACCCTCACTAAATTCCTGAACTAATGCATAGGTCATTAAGCCAAAGCTTGCAAGGCCTGGAAGAGTTCCAGTCACCACTTGTGCATGGGATTGTGAAGGAAAATGTATCGCTGGTGGTGTAGGAGATGGTTCTATTCAGGTACCGCGTTCTACTAGTTGTCTCATAACCCTTTGTTATCAGTTTGACTGTAATGAGGGTATGAGTCTATTATTTCCCAGATTTAGTCTGTTGGGTCAAAGTTTGTACTGTTATTCAAATTAATTCGATTTCCATCACCGTTCATTGATATTGTTCCATACATCTTTGAAGATATGGAGTATTAAGCCTGGATGGGGAAGCCGACCAGACATTCATGTTGAGAAAAGTCATTCAGATGATATTACTGGACTTAAGTTTTCTAGCGATGGGAGAATATTACTCTCAAGAAGCTTTGATGGTTCCTTGAAGGTTGCATGATATAACCAAAATTGTTATCTTCTATTAATTACTTCCGTTGCTGTGTCCTCTATTAACCTTTTCCCCGCCCTTCTTCATTTGAATTTTTGTTGCAGGTATGGGATTTGCGCCAGATGAAGAATGCTCTTAAGGTCTTTGAGGATCTTTCAAATCACTATGCCCAAACAAATGTCGCCTTTAGTCCTGATGAACAACTATTCTTAACTGGAACATCTGTCGAAAGAGAAAGCACAGCTGGAGGTCTGCTTTGTTTCTTCGACCGGACGAAACTAGAACTTGTTTCTAGAGTTGGAATCTCCCCTACTTGTAGTGTCGTGCAGTGTGCTTGGCACCCTAAGCTGAATCAGGTAAAATAATCACATGCCTAAAAACTGACGGTTAGTCTTATATGTTCTACTATTACTATCTTTCGAATCATTTCTTTTCTCTCTCTATTTTTAGGTATTTGCAACATCTGGAGATAAAAGCCAAGGGGGGACTCATGTATTGTATGATCCAACTTTAAGTGAGAGAGGAGCTCTTGTTTGTGTTGCACGAGCACCCAGGAAAAAGTCCGTGGATGATTTTGAAGCAAAACCTGTGATTCATAACCCTCACTCATTACCCTTATTTAGAGATCAACCAAGCCGGAAACGCCAGAGAGAGAAGATATTGAAGGACCCGATCAAGTCTCATAAGCCTGAACTCCCTATGACAGGACCTGGTTTTGGAGGAAGAGTTGGTACGACACAAGGAAGCTTGTTGACTCAGTATCTTCTCAAGGTCAAATAACCCAATCTCAATTGCTTAATGTTATTTTCTATAGTTAAGGTGAAGTTATTGGAAGAATAATAGTTTCTAAATTGGAATTGCAGCAAGGGGGTTTGATTAAGGAAACATGGATGGAAGAAGATCCAAGGGAAGCCATTCTCAAGTATGCTGATGCGGCAGCTAAAGAACCAAAATTCATAGCTCCAGCATATGCAGAGACGCAGCCAGAACCTGTTTTTGCAGAGTCAGACTCGGATGATGAAGAGAAGAAATAATTGCATACTGCACTTCGGAAACTGATTTGCCTTGACCCACCCCCTTACCCAATTGCTTTCTCCTGCTTAAAGGAAGCCTTCTCAACATAGAGGCTTTGGTCCCTACTGCTTCATGGGCCTCTCTATACAGGGAATAGATGTATATACACTCGTATCGTATTGTATCGTATCATATCGTATGACACCAGAGGAATGAAAGGGGAAAACAGACTTTCCTGGTTATGGTTTACCGCAACATTGCATTTGTAAATCAGAATAGGAGTTTGCACGTTTGTAGGCTTCTTGAGGGATATTCAATGTTAGTTATTTAGATATTCTTCCTTCAACTCCCATCTAAATGTGTACTGGTTATTTCAAACTTGATATCAATAGATAAGTTGTGATTAGTTCCAGTACGGACTGAAATTTTGAATGGGTCGTGCTCGAAGTATTGATCTTAGTGTTTTGAATTTCTCCGTAGGGTTTTTGTGATTGAATTTCTTATTGAGGTTGCTATCGAATCTTCTGCTATTCTTTATACATGAGTCCCGCGGTTAATAACGTTTTAATCCATGTCACACTTTTTTCATTTTACTTAGTAGACTAAACTTAATTCTAAACCATCCATGTGAGATATTTTAATTAATACACTTAAAACTTAATTCCGAACCACCTAAGTGTCTGCATTTGTAATGTTGATTTCTTGATCCACTAAATAAATAAACCGTAGCATAGTTTTTAGTACACTGTTAAGCGTGGCTAATTAAGACCTAAAATGTTCTATTATAGTCATAGGGAAATAATTTATCCTATCAACTTTATTTAGTTCACACTCTACGTCAAACTAATAGAACTCTATAATTGGCCAAAAAAAACCCAACAACAACCAAACAAAACAAAACCACAGTACAATAACCAGAGGAAGAAAAAAAGGGGCAAGAACAAAGGCAAACACATTTTTTTATTTTTCGTTTTAACGTTTTAAACAAGTTTGTTGGAAGATTAGGATCTCTCCAAAAGGTTACTAAAATTATATCAAACGTCCATAGATTTCGAGATTACCATTCAGACCTCGATATTAATCGATGTCCAAAACCAACCTTGCACTCACTCATGCATAAAGAACAATACCTCTCTACGTCCATTCATACAAGTAAGAACCCTTTCACTCTTACATAACAAGAGTCAAGAAAGGTGTGTTGACTTGAGCTCATGGCTGCACGGCAAGAACACATCGGAGGCAACCACCTTCATGCATGAGATCAAATGCCTTGTTAATTTCTTCTAGGCTCAAATTGTGTGTTATGTACTCATCAACCTTGATTTCCTGCATTAATGGAGCAAAAGATCTTGTATTAATGCTATAAAAACATCCGCAAAGGGGTTGGCAATGGCAATACATGTGGTGGCGGAGGATAAGGTATGGTTTTGGGGAAGAAGAAGGTAAAAGCTACAAGTTGAATGGGTTATGTATCAGGTGGGTCTCTGTTCCGGTATAAGGCTCTTAAAAACTGAAATTTTAGGGGTACTTTAGTCTTTTCCAAGAAGAAACTAAAACAGGGGTTGACCAAGAGAGCAATGTGTGTTCACTGAAACTTTTAAGTAGTATGGAACTTGTGTTGTGAAATCATAGGAGTGTAATAGTATAAATTTGAAAGGTGCAAGTATAATTTGCCCAATGAGAATGTAAATACCTTTTTCATGTACTTTTCGACAAGCCAGGGTACTTGAGAACGGCTCTTGAAACCACCAAAAGCCGTTCCCTTCCAGACACGGCCAGTAACTAGCTGAAATGGACGAGTTGAAATTTCCTGACCCGAGGCTGCAACACCCACAATCACAGACTGCCCCCAACCCTGATTGTATTTTTACCAAATTGGAAATGAGATATGATTCCTTTACAGCAATGTGTATATACATATATATATATATACATTGTTTAACTAGCTGCTCAAACAGCCTATTTTTATATGTTGAGCGTCTTAGTAAAAAATGTTATGTTTAAATAGTCACCTTGTGGCAGCACTCCAAAGCAGCCCTCATTACAGAGACATTTCCTATGCACTCAAAGCTATAGTCAACACCGCCATCAGTGAGATCGGCAATGACCTGTTGTATCGGTTTCTCATGGTCCTTTGGATTCACAAATTCAGTAACTCCAAAATTTTTTGCTGCAAGATTAAAATGTAAATAAATAATTCAGTTATCTAACTACAGCATCTGCCTGGTTCAAGAAACAGCATACATTAGGTAACAAGGGGCCAATTTGGAAGACCTCATCCTCATCATCATCTAAGCCCACTCCCAATGCTTTCAGGGTAGGCCACACAAACATTGGTTTTTCAAGCTGTGGTGTTCCCACATATTGTCGCATAATCCAAGCTCTAGGATATCTTCCCTCACAGACTCCATTCAAGTTTTCAATGGTCTACCCCTCTGTCCAATCTAAACTTTGTCTAATTGAGGCCATGTTTGGTCTCCACCGCATATGACCAAACCATGTTAGACATCTCTCTAATTTAGAAGACCTAGTCTTTTTATTGTTTTTAAGACTTAATCTTAACCTTAATTATTATTTAAACACAGAAGAACTAAACTGCAGCACACCGATTCTCCCAGTCAAAGCAGAACAGCACTCTCAAAGATAAATATGTAACTATGTTATTAGTTAGTAGTACTAAATTACAGTGGTGTCCCTTATTTCCTATTAAAAATTAAACGCATCTCTTGTATTCTTATACTTGTACTATCTCCTACCTTATTTGACCATAGCTAATAATGTACAACTTACTCTCATCTTTATGAAAATATCACATCAAAATAGGCATAAATCAATTTGATAAAGTCCATAAGCTAATAAAGTTAATTTGTTTCCCTTAATTAACCATTCAACCTATATCCATTATGCTTTCATACAAACAGAAAAGGAATCAAGTATTTAGAAGAAGTTATGGAACTAACAATTTTTTCATCAAAATTATATAAGTTTTCCCCTGAAGATTAAACATTAAAAATCCATGTATTATATTAGTTTGATCACATCAATGAGCTTTTGAGCGGTAAACTCAATAAGCAGATAAAGTTCATGAACTTGAGAGAAAAGGTGGAAAATCATGTGTCATAAGGTACAATTGCCAAACTTGAGACCAGATCATGGGTGGTGTCATAATCCAAGAAATAAAAAGTAGAAATGTGGGAAATGAGATGTACCGGTATCAAACTTTTTACTGTCAATATCAATGCCAATTATTCGAGAAGCACCAGCTGTTTTTGCACCCTCAGCAACCTGCCAAGATTTACATTATGGTTAAGTTGATATTTAAAATAGCTAGGCAATAAATACATGAGATCCTATTGTGCAAGTGGTGGTTCTCTCCTGTGTATAATCCAAGGTCAGCCGGAGATCTTGAACAGATCTGTCAGAAACTTACTGCAAGGCCAACAGTACCGAGTCCAAAAATAGCAACAATAGACCCTGCTTCTACTTTTGCAGTGTTCCAAACAGCTCCAAGACCTGAAAAACACTAGCAGGTTGAGTAAAGAAAAATTCGGAAGATACAATATTATCGAGTACAAGAAAAAAAGCATGTCAGGAAAAGCACTCTCATACTATAAAATTTGGAAAGAAGTCAAACAACGAATCAATCTGGAAATTGTATTGGTGTTTCCAGTCTCTTCTTTATCTTGCAAAGATTCAGTGTTTTTTTTTAATGTTAGAAGGAAAGTGTAATAATGTATATGGAACATTTAGGAGTTGAGATGTTTGAAAATGTAGGGGTTGAGGTTTTAAAAGTAGGTCTCTTTGCAGTTGGCCCAAAGACGAGAAATGGATGACAAGGCCATCACTGCCGGCAATTACTGTAGAAAGCCATTTCTCTGCCCAGAGATAAATCACTCCCTTGGCCTCCAGGTCTAAACTATACAAAATTCTTTCTATGTCACGGGGATGTTTGCTTATAAGAAAAGTAGATGACTATGAGAGGAAAATGTAGAATCTTAAAAGTCTTGGGACATTTGACATTTGGAAGGGAAGATTAAAGTGAGCCTGTGAGAGAATCAAGTGATTTGACCTAAGGAAGTTCAAGGAATAAAATCATATGAGGAAAGCGATGTATGGTCGGAGGGAAATTCAAGGAAAAACAGCAGCTGAAAAAAAGGGGTAAGCATTTTATAGTGTGGGAAAAATTTTGACATTAAGGTACTGAGGACTAATTTGACATTGGTGACACTGAAATGACATTACTGCACATTCATAAATATAGGGATACCAATCATAATTTTAGAATTACAATAATACTTTTATTAGTATCAGAATACTTCTAGAAAGGCATACACATATTCCCATTCCCTATCACTGTCCCTAAATTTTCAGGTCAAATATGGAACCAAAATACATTTTTAGGCAAGAAAATTCTACAAGCACTCGCCGCTTTGATACTTCGAGATAATAAAAAATACTAACACAAGTGGAAGCATTCTTACCAGTGGGAACACCGCATCCAAGGAGGCATACTTTCTCCAGAGGAGCTTTTGGATCAATCTTTGCGACGCTAACATCATGAACAACAGTGTACTGGCTAAATGTTGAGGTTCCCATGAAATGATAAATAGGCTTTCCATTGATGGAAAACCGGCTCTTACGGTCAGTCATCATCACTCCAACTCCAGTGGCAGCTCGGACTTTTCCGCAGAGGTTTGTCTTCCCTGATTTGCAAAACTTGCATTCTCGACACTCTGCCTGGTAACAAGGAATGACATGGTCTCCAGGTTGAACTTCAGTCACACCTTCACCAACACTTTCCACAATTCTGCTCACAAAACAAAATAACTGCAGTTAAGCATAAGAAACATAATAAGGAGTTGAGTATCTGATATAAAACAACTAACTTACCCAGCAGCTTCATGACCGAGAATGCAGGGGAAGAGCCCTTCAGGATCCTACCAATTGGAGATTATCAAAAGTTATAATTAACGAAGGGAACTCATGGTACTTTGTGACAGAACTAAATGACCTGAAATCTGTACAGAAAGCACCATATATCCACTAACAATTTTCAAACAGAACTCTTCTTAAAGCATTTTTAAGGGTTAGACATGTGCTCGTTTATATGCATAAATATAACACCATCACATCCACCCTAGTCCATATCCATTTAATGATTTACTATCTATTAAGGACTCCATCTACTAACTTACATTGTGCATGAAATAAAAGAACTATAGTTAAAGTAAATTGAAAAGGCAAAGTTGTGAGGTAACTTCCACAATTATCCATCTGAAAAAGGCACAAAAGGCACCTTTTGGATGGTCACTGGAAAAACAAAGCAGCAACTAAACTTCAACAAGATTTCAAAGTCTCCACATTCAAAAGAAGTTCAAACAAGTAAGCAGATCTATATACATAATCCATGTTGAAAAGGAAACCTTAAAACAGATGATCCATACCACACAATAACATTACTCAAAATTATGAAATGCTCAAAGAAACCCGATTTCGCTGATCTCTACTAGAATTATACGGGAACATAACACAGAGAAATTGACACATTCCATAAATATATATATGTATCGAGAATAAACCTTGCCGCTCCAAGTGTAAGCATCAGTATGGCAGAGAGCAGTGTAGAGAATCTTGACTCGGACCTCGCCGGCCTGTGGTGGAGCAACCTGAACATCCTCTACCACCAAAGGCTTGTTGGGTTCCCAGGCCACCGCAGCTTTGCATTTCAATAACCGGCAGAAGAAAAATCAGTTAATACTGAGAATCTCAACCAACATTTTTGGGGATTTTTACATAGAACAACGATATAGAGCTGCTTAGAAGAGATAAGGGGAGGGGGAGTAGACAGAGAATACCTTTGCAGGTGATAACTTGACCTTGAGTAGCCATGGATGAAACCCTTGATCTGAACAGACCACAGTACAGAGAAAGAGTGGAGGAAATGAGAAGAGGTACAAACCATTTTGTCCACTGTTAATTTATATGGCTGCTGCTGAGTAAAAAGATGTGAACTAAAAATTTTGGGTAAATTAGGATTTACCTCTGAAATGTTTTTAAAATATTTTCTCAAAATTCCAACGTTCTAAAATTAGAATAAAACTTTGATAATTAAAATATATCTCCACCTTTATTTATAGAAATTAGAAATAATTTTGTATAAATTATAATTAACTTTTAAAATAATTTAAAATTATGATATGTATTTTAATTAAATTTAAATTATAATAAATATTCAAAAAATTTATAATAATAATGAATATCCAATTTTTATAGTAATAATAAACCTCTAATTTTTTTCTCAATGGGTTCCAAATTATTAACTCAAACCAATATTATTCCATCCGTCTCATAAATAAAAAATAAATTTTAATTTTTAAAATAACTTATTAATTTATCTAAATTAATTTTATTTATTTTAAAAATATATGAAATGAAATTAGATAAGTTAAAAGATTATTTTGAAATAAAATTCATTAAAAATTTATTTATTTTTTAATTTTATAGATTGATTCAGGTCTATTGGGTTGGGTTAATGATTGAGAATTGATTTGTCGAAAAAATTGGCAGTCCATTATAATTTTGGTTGACTTTCGTATATTCATTATAGTTATAAAAGTTTTTAATATTTATTATAATTTAAATTTTATTTTTCGGTGTTTATTATAATTTTAAAATATTTTAAGAGTTAATTATAATTTAAATGAAGTTTTGAGGTTAATTATAGTTTTTCCAAATAAAATAGAGATCTTACTCTAATTTTTCTAAAAATTAGAAGGTGTATTCGCACCACCATAAAACCTTTATCCTAGTTTTAAATTTACATATATAAATTATAATACACCTTCAACCATATTTTATAATTAAATATTTAAAAATAAAACTTAAATTATAATAAATATCCAAATTTCTTATAATTATAATAAATTCCCAAAACTCAAAACTAAATTATAATAAGCTCTCAATTATTTTGATGATGGATCGATCCTGAATTATTAAATATATCCAATACTACCCAATCCGACCAATAAATTTAGAGAAAAAAAATTATTCTTAAATTAGTCCATAAACTAATCTAAATTAGTTGTTTCTTTTCTTTTTTCTTTTTCACTAATTTTTTATCTCCAACATTTTCTCAAACATTCTCTCAAGCTTCAACATAGTTGATTTCCAGCAAACTACCGTCACCAACCACCATAGAAAAAAAAATCGATATATTTTCTTGTGAAAAAAGGAGGAAAATGAAACTTGATTTGATTTCTCGTGAGAAAAGCGATCAACATGATTTAGTTTATTCAGAGTAACCGTTCGACACGATTTGATTCTTTGCAAGGAACTTGATGTGATTGATTTGATTTTTCGAGAGTAACCCGATCTGACTGGTTTGATTCTTCATGAGGAACCAAATTTGAACGATATGGTTCCTGAACTGAACTAGATCTTATTCTTCCTTAAGCGAGGAAGAACCAAATTCTTCACGCAAGGAAGAATCGAAGATCAAACTAGTTCTTCATGAGGAAAAACTAGATCAATTAGATCTTGTTCCTCACGAAGAACCAGAGTTAGATCGGTTTGATCGGTCTTTTCATAAGAAATCACATCAAATTTCGGTTTTTTTCTTTGTTCTAAAGATTCATAAATAGCAATTAGACATTAAATGATTAATAAGCTAATTTGTTAATTTGATTTTATAGGCTAAATTAATGAAATAGTTGATTAATATCCATGAGTTATGACCCATGGTAAATAGGTTTAACTCATTTTTTCCTTAATTAAATTAGAAAAACCTAATGCTATAAGGAAATCTAATGTGATTATGAAATCTTAGACCTAGTAGAGCATTATAAATACCCCACTAGAGTGGTCGAAAATTACATGCTATTCATTTACCTTTTGGCCGAAATCTTATAGTAAGAAAAGTATGACTTTTCTCTTTCCTTTTCATGAACTCTTTGAATTATGTGATGAATCTTAGAATAGAAAATCAACCGAGTGAACTGAACTGCATGAATTATGATTAGAGGTAAATATTTGGGCACCTCAATCTTCTTATTGAATTCAGCTAAGATGAAGGAGCAACGAAATTCGTTCGATTCTGTATTAAGATCGGTAAGTTTTTTTAGATCTTAATATTTTATTTTCCTATAACTTTTTTATTATTTTACGTTAAATATATATTTAATATAAGTTTGTATGATCGACTTTGGTGTTTGTCTATGAGTTTAATCCATTTTTAGAATTAGATCATAAATATTTTAAATTACTACTTCTACTTATGGATTACTTATAGACTAACACCTTTCTATAAGTTTCATATATGCATTTATGTTATAAGGGATATTTATTATAGCTTAATATATATGATATGATATGGTGAGATTATATATAAACAAAATATTATTCATGTATGATTTGGTAATTAAGATTATGGTCTACTTTCAATGATATATATATATATAAATGGTAAAGTATGTAATTGCAATTATTTTGTCCACTGGACCTTTTTTTGGGTCCACTTGACATGTTTTGGAATATGGTTCACTTGACACTTTTTTGAGTACACTGGACATGGTTTGGAATATGGTCCACTTGACATTTATTTTTTGTTCTTCTCTCCCTTATTTCTACAAATCATTAATGCCAATTTAGATCAAAATTTTGCATATAGGGTCATTTTCTATATAGTCTTAGATGATTTAGGCTACTCTTTACTTGGCTCTACCTATCTTTTCAGTAAATTTTATTAAATAATGTTATGTTATACAAGATTAATATCAATATCGGTGGAAATATGATAGTTTTTATAGTTCAAGCTGGTAATACTTTTAATATTGGATGCTTTGGAAATATTAGTCATGTGATTATTGATGCTATTTTTGCACGAGGTTGAAAAATGCACATTCTAACTTAGGAAAAGTATGTTGATATGCTGAAAAATTAGTGTTGTGTGGTGAAATACAAGCATACCGAAAGTAATTATACTTTAAATGAACTAACTTAAATTAAAATGAAAAGCTTGGAAATTATTCAATTTAAATGAGGGCTCGTAAGTATTGAGAAATCTAACTAATTAAAAGACAATTAAAGCGAGACATAATGCTAAAATGATTAATCCATTCTTGGATACATAATCTACTGAGCTAAGAAATTACATCTATAATCTAATGACAACTTCAAAAGTGAAATAAAAGGAATCGATTGTTGAATGAATAACTAAGTCTAATCACACAAGCTGAAAGCCTATAAAGCAAAATTAAATATTGCTAAACTTAGAGAAATCACGTGTGAAATATTGGATAAAATAGCTTTCAAAGTTATTCCACTTCCACCGTCTAGTCGGGCCAAAATAGAAACATTTTCCATTATCTTTCTTCACATGCTGAGCTTCTCAAGCTCGAGAAGTCTTGTCCATGCATATTTTGCATCATAACTGTTTTAACCCCTTTTAAGCAGGTTTCAGCTTTTTTGAGCATGTATAGTAGACCATGCACCGACGACTCCAACTTGTTCGTGTGGAAGTTTAAGATAAATAATGAATATGAATCAAGGAGTGAGTGGATGGTTATATCATTATATAGTTCTAGGTCAATTCATAAACCTAGACAATCTAGTTTCTTCATGTACCTAATTATCTTGACCACACATTCCTCAACGGTATGTCCTTTGTCATCTGCATATGGTATAATGCCTTTGTGGCTTCATACTTTTTACCATTCACATCATTGCCCCAATCTCATTTAGGCTAGTCATGATGTCTCTATATTACATTTGAAGCTCTTTTGGCATAGATGCAAACATGATGTTTTGCACCTTGTCATCTTGTTCAAATCACTTGGTCCAAATTCCCTCTCTTTGATGGATGCATCCACCTACTATGGTGCTTTCATGACTCCTTGATCCAATATATGAGTAAGGCGCTCATGTTTGAGAACCATTCTCAAATACTTATTCCAATTCTTGAAGTTAGTCTCCACTAACTTATTCATCTCAGGAATAGAATTCGACGAGCTATTCGTCATCACCCGCTTTCATAAGCAAAATAAACAAATGCATAACATAAGTACTTTGTAAAATTTATCAACTACTAAAATCAATAGACTTAATAATTTTAGTAAGACTCCCACGATTTTTTACAATTTTCATTACCCTTTTAAGCGAACTAGAAAAAATTCATTTTTTCTACTAGGTAAATGACCCTCCCTACATCAAATAATATAGTCTCACATATTTATAGCTAACTATAATAAACATATAAGGTAGCATTATAAATTTTACAATTACATTATATGTAACTCCTCTACTTACATTTAGGGGACCATGATCCTATTTGTCTATAGCAAACTATATTCCCTAGTTAAGCTTTACCCGAAACGATCTCGTGAACAAACACTTACTCAATCATATACACCCTATGTGTCCATAGCCAACCATATCCCATATATGTCCATAGCCGATTAAGTTATTAATCTCAAATTCATTGTAATGTTTAGAAGATACTACTTAAGACATTCTTAAATAGTTTAAGAGCTTAATATGACCTAGAAGGGATTTTAATACAGTTGGTCTCATCATGATATCCTTAGACATACATAATTATTCAAGCATTTTCAATATAATGTGAATTCGATATTAAAAACACTTATGTATGTATCATATGAATTGTATATGTTTAAATCAAACAGTTCATTCAACATGTATTCTATCGATCAATCATATATTCAATATCTTATGATGATCATTATGTGCTCATCCAATTAGTTTAGATCTAACTTATATAATGACTATTAATCAAACAAATCATGTCTATGGTTCATTGATTAAACTAGCATTACAATCAACTTAAGTATTTCAATAATACTTTAAAGAATATTTTTCAATTTATTTTCATTTTAAAGTTTGAGCCCTTTAAACCAAGACAATGTTTAGTGTTGGAAAAACTTCTCATAGTTTAGAACTCTTTTTAATTAAAGAAGAATTAATTTTTATAAGAATATTTTAATTCCAAGAACTCTTTCTCACATTAAAAATTATTATACATCATTAAACCAATTTAATTAAACAATTCAAAAATTTCAATTCTCATGAAAAATTAACACTTTACAAATATTTTATAATATTTATTTTTTCAAGTGGAATACTTTAATTTAAATGTCGTTATCTTGAAACAATTACAAAATTAACTTGAAAAATTAAATATCATAAAATCTGAATATTCATAATTTCTAGAAAATTCAGGATTTTGAAATCATGCGAAAACTCTAACAATGAAAAAGGTAAAAAAAAAAGGAACAAACACGTCATACACATTAAATCCTTTTGAACCCTTATCCATTGTAGGCAGACGCCTAAAAATAATTGGGCAGGGGATATGATATTGCCTAGTAGTAGTTGTCTTGCCATGGTGGCAGCTACTGTCACGCCAAATGCAGTAGCGGGTGGTAGGGGCCATCGCACGAGTCGCCCAACAACACGCGTGAGCCTTTATTACATGCAGTGGCAGAGATTGTTGCATTTCTGCCATAAGCAGCAACTGCCATTGGGCAGCTATGCACCCAGCTATCCATAGGTAACGATGCCCGTTACGCCATCCTTTTGGCATCCAAATTGAAATCACGTTTCCAATATAATTTCCATCAACATTAAACAACTCAAAAACTATGGGAAAACACAAAATCAAGCATTCAAGCAATATGAAAAATTGATCGGATCAATCGAAAATATTTCAGCATGACACAATTCTAATACTATTGTAATTTGATGAATCTCTTTGAACTAGGAGTGAAAGTGTTATTTTAAAAAAAAATTCTTATGGGTTCTCAGCTTGGACTTGACCTCAAGATCACGTCATACATTCGTAAATCTAGTTAACTAGTTAACAAGAAACTAATAACAAGTAAAGAGAATAAGAGGGAAGGAAGACATAAATTACATTGAGCCTTCAACTCCTCCAATAGCTTGATCAACCACTATACCCAGGCCAACCACCACCATGTGCCTTTCAAGGTCGTCACCCGATCTCTATTATTGATCCACATAAAAAATGAAGGAAGAAAGAGAGAAATTAGACTGAGCCCTTAACTCCTCCAATAGCTTGATCAACCACCACACCCACTGCTGACCACCAACATGTGCCTTTCCAAGCCGTCACTTGACCTTTATTCTTGATCTACCAAAAACTAACTCCTAGATTGATTTCTAGTTTTAATCTCAACACATGAGATAAAAGCAAAATTAGATGAAGAAAAGTGAAAAGTGGAAAAACTATATCTCTCTTTAGGGGCTAGGGTTGGATTAAATACCTGAGTGATTAATTTCTTATATTTATAGGGCACTCTCCGTTGTGCCTAACTAATTTTGGACCCTTCAAAGCCCAATTCTCATTTAAGTGAACGCTCATATTTTTCTGGATCCGTTTTACTTTCTTGTTTTTATCTGAAAATATAACGACCTATAATTCCATATTAATTTTCAACTTTACTTGGTAAAGTTTGAACCTAATTTAGGCCATACCTCATAAACTATGTTTGGTCCATTAATACTTTAATGACTAACATATTTTTCTTTTAACCCAAAAATTATTATTCCTTTCAATATATTAAATTTTTATTTACTAAACTTATTTAATCAATTTAATATTTCTATACTTAATTATTTAGTTTTAAATTAAATATAAATCACACTTTGGATAGACTAGTAGTGTGATATGATATAGACTTAATAAATTAAACTAATTAAGAATTTAACTTTTAAATAAAGTTCTCCAAGAGCAAGTCAAAATTTCAAATTAGATCACAACATAGATCATGTCATTCTTAATATATCTGACCAGATATGTTCTACATTATGCTTATAGGTGGGTTTCATAAAAATTTATGAGTTTTATCCATTTTGATGAATGGACAGTTTTATCCATAAATCAACTTTTAGGTTAAACATTTAATTTGATAATCTCTATGATCAATTAACTTAAACCACCAGATTCACATTGGCCTCTAATAAGACGTATTAGCCACTCATGTAATGAGAAATACAAGAACTCCTAAAAGAACCTGTGGTAACTATTATCATACTAGATTGATCCTTCTATCTATGCCAAAGTCCTGATTAGTACTAGAACATGGTTTAACTATTAAGCCCTACTAGATTGATCATATAAATTATATGATCTTTTATGCAACTTAGACAATAAATTTATGGAAACTCCTTTCAACCATTTACTTTACAAAGATTTTTTATTACACAAGGTACATCACTTATATGACTTATCCTCTAAGACAGAGGTGATGAATATCATTTTATCATCCTATATACTACCTACATAAGAAAACATGCCTAATGGTTCACCTTGAGTAACCCTTGGCTACGGTCACATTTAGTGATATCAAAACACAATATTTTTATACACCATTACTGTGGTGATATCAAGTCTAAGAATTACAAATATAATAGTCACCTGACAAGTCTTATTAATAGTTAATATTATTATTATTGAAAGATATAGATGAGATTCAGACATATTAGGTAAGTGTCTAAACCTTTTTCTTATTACATAAGAAATTAGTGATTTGTCCATCGTCTGCTCGAGACAAAATCTAGCATTGACGGTATATTATGAAAACTTTGATAATATACATTTACTGTACCGGGGTGAAGCCTCCACATCCCTAATCATTTTTCTAACTTTACTATATGGTATACCTATACCAAAATCCTGAATTAACTAATGATTTTAGGATTATGATATAGATACGAAAGCATATATATTTAAGGGTAAATGACTTTTTTACTATCTTGAACTATGAAGTATTAGCTAAATACTATCTTGTATTATGAAAACTATTTACTATCTTAAACTATGAAGTATTAGCTAAATACTTATACTATGAAAACTGATATTACGACCTCAATCTATTACTCTCGAGGCAATAACTCTCTTAGAGTCCAATGCAAAATACAAATTGATTTCTAACTCAAAACTTAATTATTTTTTCACCTACTAATTAATTAATTTATTTATTTATTTATTTTTTACTCATAATAAATTTTGATCATTTTATTTTTAACAAACTCGTCATTTCATTTGCCACTACCATCACCTCTACTAATTCCACTATTGTTGTTGCCGATTCTACCATTGCCACTATAGGAAAAAAATGTCTTAAAATTCTTTTAAGAATTAAAAGTTCGGAAAAAAAAATTTTTTTTCTCCCAAATTTTGGATCTTTTGGGAAATTACGGCGATGGTGAGCAGTGGCGGATGAGATGTTGTTTTGGTGAAATTAAAAAAAAAATGATTAAAATTTATTAAGGGTAAAAATATTTTAAAAAATTAAAATTAATGAACAAATTAGTTTTTAAGTCATGAATTGATTTATATTTTGAATTGACTCAAAAGTGATAGTTTAAAATGGTAAAAATTATGTTTTCATAATAAAATATAGGGCATGGGTAAATATTTAGAAATATGTTTCGTGTTTTAAAACTTATTCTGATAACGTGTTACGATTTAAAAAAGAAGACAAATATGTCAAATCATATATGGTTTTAATTTTTTGATTAACTTTTAATAATTATAAAAATATCTCTAAAAATTCAAAAATTATATTTTCAAAAATTTCCCCAATTTCTTATCACTATCTCCGCCGCTGCCATTGCCGTCTAGCCATCGAAACCAAAAAAAGAAAAAGAAAAAAATGCTCCATAAATGGAGTTCTATTTTTTTTTCCAGTAGCGGCAAAGATAAAAAATTTGAGAAAAAATTGAAAATATAAATTTTAAATTTTTAGAAATACTTTTTATAATTATTAAAAATTAAAATATTTTATTATAGTACATTAAAATATATCTACCAAAATGGTGTTTCAAAACACGTAATAGTAAATTAAATAATAATTTAATTTAAACTTGAGAATTATATACTAATTTTTATCGATAACTTAATATTTTAAATAACTAATAAATATATTCAATTCATAAATTATTAATTTATTGGGATTTTAGTATATTTTATTTTTTAATAAACTTGGTCCAAGAAATATAATTTCAATTTGAAGAAATCTTTAATCTTATTATGTAATAGTAAACCAAGTAATTAAGCATCATAATTCAATTAAGAATTGCAATTTCTTCACAAATTCCGCCCAAAAATATGTAAATCATAAATAAAAATTTCAAATCTTATTGCGCAAGTGGACCCAAAACAAAAAGTTTTTATTACAAAGCCGAAGGTGAACGAGATTTTATTACAACTCAAGTCGTTGCGGTAGTCCTAACGCCGACTACAGTTTACTGCTTCAACGGTTTTCAACTTTCTGTAAGGACAACAAGGCTACAACGCGTCGGCGACTTTCTGTGACGTGAATCTGAGCTGTTGCTAAATTCACGATCCAAGGGTATTTTGGTCAACACACTTACTTTAACGTCTTGTTTTCCCTTAATTAACTCCTTTAATTAATATCATCACATTAATTTAATTAAATATGTTGTAAGAAAAGAAATCAAAGGAGGACCCAGTAATAGAGAAATAAAGAAAAAAGCAGGACCTGGTTTTTTGGGGGAAAAAGGTCTGCTTTGCTTGCAGTGCGACGAGAAGAAGGGGAAAGGGGAGGAGGAGCAGAGTAGTCTTAATCTCCTTGCTCTAGTGATTTGATTGAAGAACATCTTAAGCTTCTCGATTTTAATTTTGATTGGATTTTGTTATTTATTTTTTGGATTGATTTATTGGCTTGCGCTTACATTGAGGAAGTGAAAGTGAAAGAAGGCGAGAGAAGGAAGGAGTTCATAGATTTCTTACTGCTTGGAGTTGGGCAGTAGATCCAGAAGCAACCGACGATTCTGATCCGATCAAAGATCTGTACAGAAAAATGGTACGTGTTTTTATTTGATTTTTCTGGATTTTCTGTATTGCATTTTTGGTCACGGTTGTGATGATTCAGTTAGATTTCTATCATTTTGGGTAGAATTTTATGTTGATTTTTGAAATGGTTATTGTTGTTTAGAACGTGTATGAAGGATCTGTTTCTAGAGTTCAAGTTAAAGGACATTTTCTTTTTCTAAAGGCTTACTGGCTGTGGCATTGTTTATATTAATACTAGGTTTATTTAGTTCTGCTAGTGGTTCCTGTCAGATTTGTTTACTCTTTACTTTTTATCTTGTCATTGAATATTTACATTTTGATTTTGTTTAGCTACAATTTGAGCTGAAGTTTTGCTCAGTTAGAGTGAAGAAGGAAATTAAGCTTTTTGGCTAATGGCATTTGATTGTATGAGATCATGTTCATAAGAATTCAATTTTTAAAAATTTATTTAATATTGAACAAAGGATGACTTTTTTTCCTCGCCAACTTTTTCATGCATTTAATTCCCAAGTCACTGGAATTTCATAAGTAGTTAACTCATTGTTCTGTATACTTGGAACCCAATGTATATGTGGGTGGAATTTGCAACGAGTTTTCGAATTCGTTGGCTCCAAATCAGGGGCAGAGCCAGAAAAAAGTTTAGATGTGGCAAAAAGTATTATATGAAATAAGGGAGGACAGTAGTAGATTTTTAACCAAAGTATTAAGGACTTATTTAGAAAATTTTAATATTTTTAGGCCAAAATTCTAATTTTAACAAAGTTAAGGGTGGGCAATGCACCCCCCTCCACTCCTGCTCCAAACCCAACTGATTGTTTTTAAGTTTGAATGAATGATGCTGAATGGTATCTAGCCGTTTTTGGAATAGTTTAGTTAAATAAACTGAAGATAAAATGCATATTCATGTGGAATCTCAATCGCATGGCCTCTTTGTTAGGTCTTATTTTTCACTCCTAGTTGATGGTGGTTCAAGTTTGGTGCAAAGGATCTGGTTCCATTTCAGAGCTCAATTCCTAGTTGCATTGCTCGAATCGGAATTTAAAATCAAATTATATTAATGTGTTTTTCGCACCCCAGATAAAATCATGGAAAACAGATCTGGAATGTAATTCTTTATCAACTGCTCATATACGGATCATCGGTCATTTTACCAGAATATAGACACAAAAAATTTATTTTTCTTGATATTGATTTTTAAAATTATTACTAGCAGGGTACTGTCATTACTCCAGTGGTTGGGTCTTTAGTTTGGGTGGAAGATCCTGAAGAAGCTTGGATGGACGGGGAAGTCTTGCAGGTTAACGGTGAAGATATTAAGGTCCATTGCACCTCAGGAAAGACGGTGAGTGAATCTCGTGATATATGTATGTTTATTGACACATTTATCTTGTTTTCCCTCCTAAATTTTTTATATTTATCCCATAAATTCCGAAATACTCTGTTTTCTATGTAAGAGAATAGATTTGTGCCAAGTCAATTAATCAATCAAGATATAGATTGAAAGAGCACTCTAATCCATCATTTTCAAAATCTTAATTAAAATGTAAATTTCTCTGTAAATGTAATTTTGATTATTAAGGGGCTCTAGTAAGAAGCTAGCACTAACCTCTTAATGAGTAGTATTAAATTACTCACAATACATACATAAACTTGGATCATAACTGTACTACATATTGTACTTATATATACAAGCTTTGTAATTTTCACCCAACTTACGGTCCATATTAATCAGATTATTTCAACTAATTATAATCATAATCATAATCATAATCGTAATCTTGATTTTGTCTTTGATCGATGTTTATAATACTGCTTATGGAAAAGACAAAAGGTACTATAGCTAATCATTTAGCATTCAGAGCTATAGCTATAGGAATTTATGGTAGTTATTGTTAAGAAACAAGATTTCCCAAAAGCTTAAGCTATTTAGGAAAGGGGCCAACATTGTCTATCAGGCTTATAGAAGTGCAAATACTCCCCCTCGCGTGTATGGTCTTTTTTATCTTTACATGTGCAGATTCATACAAGGTGCATGGTCCTTATTGCCTTCGCACAAATAAATTGATTAAAGCACATTAAACAACTTAAAATGGGTCTTACATAATATTAAAGAAATAGTCAAATTGGGGGTAGCATGTGGAGGCTTGAACAAACGACCTCATGCTCTGATACCATCATCATCATCATCATCTAATACCATACTTTCCAAAAAACTTAAGTTATTAGGAAAGGGCCTAACCTAATTTACGATATTTAAAAATAAGATCCTTTCTTACAACTTGCTACATGTTAAAATATATGATTTTGTACCTCTTTCTTTCTTACTTTCTCTCTATTTGCAGATTATTGTCAAAGCATCCCATGTCTATCCAAAAGATGCTGAAGTTCCACCATGTGGGGTAGATGACATGACAAAGCTGGCTTATTTACATGAACCAGGAGTCCTGCAGAATTTAAAATTAAGATATGATATCAACGAAATATATACTTACACAGGGAATATACTGATTGCTGTGAATCCATTTAGAAGATTACCTCATCTCTATGACAGCCATATGATGGCACAATACAAAGGAGCGGCCTTTGGAGAGTTGAGTCCACACCCATTTGCAGTTGCAGATGCTGCTTACAGACTAATGGTTAATGAGGGCATAAGTCAATCTATATTGGTCAGTGGTGAAAGTGGGGCTGGTAAAACAGAAAGCACGAAATTGCTTATGCGTTATCTTGCTTACATGGGTGGGAGAGGAGCCGCTGCTGAGGGGAGGAGTGTCGAGCAGAAAGTTCTTGAGGTAATCAAGCATTATTGGTTATAATATTATCTTATTTCTTTTGGATTGAGATAAAAAGTTTAGTCCTTGGCCATCATGCATAATATGTTTCTTCTGAATTCTAGTCGAATCCTGTTCTAGAAGCATTTGGTAATGCAAAGACTGTGAGGAACAATAACTCAAGGTGAGGCAGGCTATCTTTGGAAATACTGTCTCTCTCTCTCTCTATCTCTTATTCATTCAAGATTAGAAGTGTAATATCATATTATTTCTTGGCTATATCTGTATGTTGCAGTCGGTTTGGTAAGTTTGTGGAGATTCAATTTGACCGAAATTGGAGGATTTCAGGAGCTGCTATCAGAACTTACCTGCTGGAAAGATCACGTGTTTGTCAGGTTTCAGATCCAGAGAGAAACTATCACTGCTTCTACATGCTTTGTGCTGCCCCCCCAGAGGTAATGCGGGCTGATACTTAGACAATAAGCTGAAATGGTTATGACCCTATTAAAAGCCTTCTTTTGTATTTGAGTTGAAATGTACTCCACTGTTTCTTCATATTGTATTCCAACAGGAAATCAAGAGGTACAAATTGGGGGACCCGAGAAGCTTTCATTATCTGAATCAATCAAATTGCTATGAGTTGGATGGCCTCGATGAATCTAAGGAATATACTGCAACAAGAAGAGCAATGGATGTTGTTGGAATAAGTATAGATGAACAGGTAATTTTGTCATGATATGTTCAGGTGGAAGAAAATAGAATCTAAAAACTGGAAGTATAACCTCTACTTATTTTGCTTGTTGTAGGATGCAATATTTCGTGTTTTGGCTGCGATTCTCCATCTTGGGAACATTGAATTTGCAAAAGGAAAAGAAATAGACTCCTCTGTGCCTAAGGATGAAAAGTCTCGCTTCCATCTTAAAACTGCTGCTGAGCTTTTCATGTAAATAATTATACTATCTCTACTTGTTCATTTTTCTTAATACATGTTTATGCACTGAAGATGCATCACATTCAGTTTTGCACTTTGTATGCTCTTTTGAAAAGAAAAATGCAAAATCTCAATTAAGTCTTGTTCAGGTGTGATGAAAAGGCTCTGGAAGATTCTCTTTGTAAACGTGTGATTGTCACTCGTGATGAAACCATCACAAAGTGGTTGGATCCAGAATCTGCTGCTCTTAGTAGAGATGCTTTGGCAAAAATTGTGTACGCGAGGCTGTTTGACTGGTAAGCTCTGCTTTGTGAAGGGAGTAAACGATATTTTAGTATATAACATATCAATTATTGTTAATCAATTAGTTCTATTTTAGAATGTAGTTTGAAAGTTTCTCTTCTTTCAACAGGCTTGTTGATAAGATCAATAGCTCAATTGGCCAAGACCCTAACTCGAAGTTTTTAATTGGAGTACTGGATATCTATGGATTTGAGAGTTTCAAGACAAACAGGTGCTGAACCGGTATGCCTATTGTATTCATGATTGGCATACATTAATTTTCCCTGCAGAATAGATATGAAATGTGGGTTGCACTTATCTAGGTTGTGCTAATATGTAGTTGCGGTTCTTGAGCTATCAAATTGTTGATAACTGAAAGTAGAGTTTAGCAATATAACCACCTCGTAATAGAATGAATTTCGTTAGATACGCACCTGTAATCTTTGTTGTGAATGGAGACGATAAAAATCCAATGGTTTGATAGAAGTGAAGATAATTTCATTTCCATCATTCTCCAAAGGTCATACTATCGTTCGCACCTTCAAACTATAGTAGCTCACAATCTAACTATAGGGTATACATGTTGAACCACAAGAATGGTTTGTGTGTGACACTGTAACCTTCAAATGATCACACTAGGCTTAAGGCTTCACAGTTGTTACTGGCATGTCTTAGTTTGCTGTATCGTGAATCTAGAGTTGGTACCCGATAATAGAACTAATCACTGTCATCTACACATCATTGTGGGGGATCTTATTGTATAAATCAAATCATACACATCCATTAGCAACAGAAACAACCCATACATCTCATGTCAACCATGTAACATTAATGGTTTCTACTAACCTCCATTTTAATGTCCTTGAATGAGCCTCTCAGTCCTCCCTCACCCTCTAACCCTTCAACTTCATACTTTTTAAAAATATTCAAATGTTTTATCATTTATGCTACTTGCTGCATGGGAAGGGTAAAATGATTCTATGATCTCAAGAGAGCCGACCCACTAGTTTATAAGTTTAAGTTAGGTCAAGATTCCCGCAGTCTTGTTTCTGGACTCATTTAAGCCTGTGAGCACTTGTTTATAAGCAGCTAGGTGCTCACATAAAGCTTGTTTGTGAGTTTATGAATAAATCTATTAAGAGTTGTGTAAAACATGTCAACTTAAAATATTATATTATGTATGAATTAGTTAGTTACTTAGTTGTTTAATTCAAAGGCTTATAATTTTGTGAAATAACTTGGATAAAATTATAAATTAAAAGTTTCTAAAGAAAAATATAAAATTATTCATGCAACTTTGTGGTTCGCCTTAGCGATTAAAAAGGGTTAAAACTGCATATACTAATGTTCTAGGTTTGTACTTTGATCTCACCATATTCCTGAGTAATTGCATGTAGATGAAACAGTTGCTTCCTGTGTTTCTAACTTAAGTAAAAGGATTCTTAGAGTGCATTTACGAATTAATTTTCAATACTTGTGTTTTATGGTGCTATTTTGAATTTACTCTGGTACATTACATGGACTTGATTTTCTGCGTTATCATTCTTCATGTCCAAATGGCATACTTTCATGAAGAGAAAGGACAGGATCTGTAGAGTTCATTAAGTAATTTGTTCACTCATTCCTCTTTATTTCCAACACAACAACCTTTTTATTTTTAAACATAAAAGTTCATTAGCCGTGTCATTCCAGTTGGTCTGACTGCATTTATAATAAGATACATATCCCCTGAGCTCAAGTGAACTTTCTGATTTCCCTATTCGTAATCTATTGAGGGATTGCAAGTAGGTAGAGGCGACCCAATAAACTAGGTTGTCACTAAGTTCGATCATGTAGATTCTTGTTTGTTATTTACATCTGATACAAAGTTGTCTGAAAATTATGCAGTTTTGAGCAATTTTGCATCAATTTAACAAATGAGAAGCTTCAGCAACATTTCAATCAGGTTTGGTATCAAACATCTCATTTTCTATAGTGGTTGTGGTCTTTGTTTGGCTGCCTAGATTTTTTCATCTGTGACACGTCTAATTCTTGGCAGCATGTTTTCAAAATGGAGCAAGAAGAGTATACCAAGGAAGAAATTGATTGGAGTTATATTGAATTTGTGGATAATCAAGATATTCTCGATCTCATTGAAAAGGTTTGTGCTATCTTATTATGCATAATGATTTGCCTAAGCTTTATTCAGTTAGCATTTTCGAATATTTTTTTCATTTTACTTTTGATCTTATGTCCATTCGTTTAAGTAATTTTCCTTTAGGATATAATGTAGTGTTTGCATCATCACCAAAAACAGTAATTTCTTCGAGAACAATCTTCATACATAGTTTTTTTTTAATATTTGATGTCATCTGACTAGGAGATGATTTTAGTGTTTCATGTTGTGTTAAACTTCTCTTGATGTGTGGTTTCTCAAATTTTCATGACATATTTTGCTCAGAAGATTAATTTTTTGATATACGTTGATTTATTTCTTGATGTTCTCAACTGCCTTCTTTGCCTATCAAGCCATCAGACTCTCTCTCTCACTCTCTTGCTATTTTTCTCCAACCCTCTGTCAGATTCTACATTTCTTCTATTCATTCGTTTCTATGGTCATGATATACATCCTTATGACATTTCCTAACAGCTTAAGCTTTTAGGACAATTGGTTTCTTAATGTGGTATCAAAGTCTAAGGACCCCGGTCTCTTAACCTTCTTAAGTTTTTGGGTCAATTGGTTTCTTGTTACTTGATTTGTTATTTGCAAAAGTATGATTGTATGTGCATGCCTTCATGTCCTCCTTGTAGGAGAATATAACTCATATGTCCTCCTTGTATCTGATGGCTTTCGTTTCTGATCTTTGTTTATCTGAATATTTTAAAATTTCAGAAACCTGGTGGCATAATTGCTCTTCTTGATGAAGCATGGTATGCGCAATGATACAAATATCGGTGATTCCTTTTGTTTCATAGGGATATACATGCCTTACTATTATGGGATTAGCTTACTGCAATTTCTTTGTTGTAATTGATGGTTCAGTTGGTAACAGTTGTATTGCTGTTTTTTAGCATGTTTCCAAGATCTACACATGAAACATTTGCCCAGAAGCTGTATACGACATTTAAAAATCATAAACGCTTTGTCAAGCCCAAATTATCTAGGAGTGACTTCACAATTCTTCATTATGCTGGTGATGTAAGTATGCCTCTACTTTTGCATTTCTGTCCTTTTACTTTGACCTAATAAAATTATGTTGATGATCTTTAGATTAGGAAGACATACATCTGAATTCTTCACTTAAATTTTCAGGTCACTTATCAAACTGAACTGTTTCTCGACAAGAATAAAGATTATGTTGTTGCCGAGCACCAAGCACTCTTGGGTGCTTCCAAATGCATTTTTGTATCGGGTTTGTTTCCTCCATTAGCTGAAGATTCTTCAAAATCATCAAAGTTCTCTTCCATAGGTTCTCGCTTCAAGGTCAGATGCTTGCTTCTCTGTTTCAAAACAAATGACTATGCAGTTTTTGTTCTCTCTTTGTTTTCTGAAGAGCTCCTTTGTAACTTCAACCGCAGCAACAATTGCAATCATTGCTGGAAACACTCAGTCACACTGAGCCACATTACATTAGATGTGTAAAACCCAACAGTCTCCTCAAGCCTGCCATCTTTGAGAATAAAAATGTTTTACAGCAACTGCGCTGTGGGGTAAATATATTAAAGTTATATTAGTTTTCTTGAATATCTGGTGGGTATTCTTTCTGAAACTTTTTCTACTTTCTAAATTATTCAATCAGGGAGTTATGGAAGCAATTAGGATTAGTTGTGCTGGATATCCTACTAGGAAACCATTTGAGGAATTCATCGATCGATTTAGCCTCCTCGCACCTCAAGCTCTGGATGGAAGGTAGTTTGATTTATGTCTTTCCCAACTCTCAGACTTTGTTCAAAACCAGTTATGATCCTGACCTCTCTATGTTTTACACTGTTAGCTCTGATGAAATTGCTGCATGCAAGAAGCTTCTAGAGAAGGTTGGGCTCGAAGGGTATCAGGTAATTGCTACCTCAATGTAATTATTTAGTAGCTATTCTGTTAGTTTTGACATGCTTTATCTAGAAACTACAAATTCTCTCACTTCCCCCTCCCCCCCACACCCACACACAAATAAGTTGAGAAAAAGATAGGGTCTCTACATCTGTCATATAGAGGGTTATTCTTTGGAATAAAAAGGTTATGTCATAATCGTCTTGGGCATTTGAGCCGAAGATGTTTCCTAGGGTCCCTACATTTGTCATGACCTTTTCCTCTCTGTGGGTTTTTGACATTTTGTAGCTCTCCTGTTTTGGGTTATATAGAAAGTATTTGGTAATTCAAATCCTTACAGGTTTTGATAACATTTTGCAGATTGGTAAGACAAAGGTGTTTCTCAGGGCTGGTCAAATGGCTGAACTAGATGGCCGTAGGACTGAGGTCTTGGGAAGATCAGCTAGCATTATTCAGCGTAAAGTACGTAGTTATTTGGCTCGCAGAAGCTTTGTCTTGCTTCGTCGCTCAGCAATAAGTATTCAAGCTGCTTATAGAGGTAATCGTATTGGATCAGAAGTTCATTTAAAGTACATATAGTATAACTGTAAATATAATGAAACTTTCTCTCTTCTGGTTTTAGGACAAATGGCTCGTCAAGATTATGAAAGCAAGCGGAGAGAAGCTTCCTCTCTGATTATCCAGAGGAACTCTCGTATGTACCTCAAAAGAAAAGCTTACAGAGGAGTGCTTTCTTCTGCTGGTTGTATTCAAACAGGAATGCGTGGAATGGCTGCTCGAAATGAGCTACGCTCTAGAAGGCAGACTAAAGCAGCAATTCTCATCCAGGTTAAGACCCATTTACATCACCTGCTTTCTGGTTTGTTTTGCAAGGAATGTCATAACATTAAAGTTTGCAGAAAAAGAAAAAGAGAAATAATAATATACAAAAGGAAAAACCCTTTGACATGGTAATTGTAAATGTTGTAGCAAACATATTCAAAGGAGCAATTGACCTTTGTCTTTCCTGTTTTGGCAAATTTTACTTTATCCTTGGGTACTTAGAAGACGGTTCTATTGTGTCCTACAGAGCCATTGCCATAAATTCTTGGCACAACTTCATTACAAGGAAACAAAGAAAGCAGCAATTGCCACCCAATGTGCTTGGAGAAGAAAAGTTGCTCGTGGGGAACTACGCAAGCTTAAGATGGTGACTATCTTGTTCTTTACTGTCTCTCTGTTTAACCTAATACTATTGCTTGTTTCAACTTTATATAATGTTTGCACTTGCAGTATACTATAGAAACAATACTTTTCCTTTCTTCCTGTTATTCAAGTTATATTTGGAACTAATCTCCTTAATGGGAAAATCTTTTCAATTGGTTGGTGATGTTATGAATCATCAATGCCGGTCCAGCTGACATTTCTTCTGACCATTGTTTCAATTAGTCAACCTGTCGACTTATCTAACGAACCTTCGTTTTGTGAAGACCCATTTACTGTCACATTCAGTGCTTACATTTATGTACCACCACTATGTTATTAGCATTGACCAAGGCTTTCCTTTTTCCCCAATTCTGACCAATGATCAAGCATTTTCTACTCCGTCCTCTATCACTCTTGAGGCCTCCATCAATTTCTTATTACTTCAAAATATCAAACAGAGGCTTTTGAAAAATGATTCTACTCAAAACCATAAGGATCTCAAGTTACTGCTCTCTCTATCCTTCGCTTCCTCTCCCTCTCCTATGCACCCAGGAGAGATACTGACCGGTACCCTTGCATAGTACATTTGAAATGGGAGTAATCTGGTTATGTGTAATTTTTTCTTTGTATGCAGGCTGCAAGGGAAACAGGAGCTCTTCAAGCAGCCAAAAATAAACTGGAAAAGCAAGTTGAAGAACTTACATGGAGATTGCAGTTAGAGAAACGCATGAGGGTAAGTATATATTTGACTAAGAATTACTAAAGTTGCAGCCTAGTTATTGTATCTCTGCGTTGGTTGTTTTTCTCCCAAATTTGGAATACATAGACCGGATCTTCTTTTGTTCCAAACTTCTACAGTCCTTGAGTGTGGCTTCGATTTCATCTTTTTTGTTTTCTATGAGTTTTAATGTCATCCATGATTCTGATGGGGAACTCTTTCTTTTATCTTGTAAACTCTCTTTATCATTTTGTTGTCATGAAGCTCCCTGAGTTCTTGCATAGGGTTCCAATGTGCGTTGTCTTTTTACTAAAAAAATTAATTTGCTGAGAGTGATGGAGTTTCAGTTTGAGTTTGCATGGCTTCTTGGTTTTGCCTTTGTACCGTGTTGTATGTTTGGTGCCTAATTTTTCCAACATGCTGAAACTTGTCTAGACTGACATGGAAGAAGCTAAAACACAAGAAAATGAAAAACTGCAATCTGCTCTGCAAGAGATGCGATATCAGTTTAAAGAGACTAGAGCAATGCTTGAAAAGGAACGGGAGGCTGTAAAAAGAGAAGCAGAGAAGGTCCCTGTTATAAAAGAGGTTCCAGTTGTTGACCATGCTATGCTTGAGAAGCTTTCTTCTGAAAATGAAAAGCTCAAGGTAAAGTTAAAGATCTATCAAGAATGTATATTAATTTCTGAAGAATGTAGTCGTGTTTTTCTAGTTGTTAATTATTTCTCCTGTGTGGTATTTGAAGGCTTTGGTGAACTCACTGGAGAAGAAAATTGATGAAACTGAGAAGAAGTATGTAGAGGCAAACAAGATGAGCGAAGAGAGGTTGAAGCAAGCCCAGGAGGCAGAGACAAAGATAATTCAGTTAAAGACTACAATGCAGAGGTTGTTTTGTGGTTAGCTTCTCTTAGAAAGCATGAATGAAATTGGGACTGAAACAAAATATCTTGTCAAAAGCTAAAAACCTCCTCTTCAGTTTTTTATTTTTTTACCATAAGTATCAATAATTCTTGTTACTACTTTCATTCACAGACTTGAGGAGAAGTTCTCTGATATTAAATCCCAGAATCAGGAGCTTCGGCAGCAGGCCTTGCTGAAATCTCCAGCCAAAGTGCCATCAGAGCTTCCACCTATGCCTTCTACTGAGGTACACAAGTCCTTTCTAAGTTATTTTGGAACATCTCCCTCCTCTGCTCACCTCTTTCACAAACTGAGTATAGGTTATCTTTTCTTTGCAGAGACTGGGAAATGGCCACCATATGATTAACGAGAATCCAATTAATGTAATTTTCATTTCAATTCTTTTCCTGTGCATATTTTGAATTTTTCACTTAAAAGATTATTTTGAACCCCCCCCCCCCCCCCAGCACCCGGCCATCGGTTATTTATTAAAAGTCATCTTTGCAGGAACCACCGATTGCAACTCCTACGAAGAAGCTTGGTTCAGAACACCAACAGGCATGTTCTTTAGAAACTTAGGATGGATTTTATATGTATAATTAATATGCTTTAATTTTCAACTATCTAAATTTATAATATCATTACTTTTCGTCATGGTGCAGGAGAATGTTGATGCCCTTATTGATTGTGTTATGAAAAATATTGGGTTTAGTCATGGTAAGCCCATTGCAGCATTAACCATTTACAAGTGCCTTCTTCAATGGAAATCGTTCGAGGCTGAAAGAACCAGTGTTTTTGATCGGCTGATACAAATGATTGGGTCTGCAATAGAGGTAACTGAAATTGTATGTTTCATATTTTTGCTATCTTTGTTGTGGTAAACTGTATGCTGTTTTGTTTATTTCCTTTACTACTTCCAACTATGAGGCATATAACATGAGATTGTTTGCTAAGGAAGCACTCAGGAATAATCAAGTATCTGCTGCACTTGTCTAGATGCTAGGATTTCTCTGAGTATTTTCTCCTGAAAGTTCTTACTTGGAATACAGCATAAATAATGATTCATTTCCTCTATTTCATTCCAGGATCAAGATAACAACGACCATATGGCTTATTGGCTGTCAAACACATCTGCATTATTGTTCTTGCTGCAACGAAGCCTGAAGCCGGCTGGTGCTACTCATAGAAAGACCCCCTCCGCTTCTTCCTTTTTTGAGCGGATGGTATTTTTGGATTCTTTTGCAAACTGTGGTTTTGTTGATGTAAAATCGAAAGTTCAGATTATTAGGCCACATTTCTCTGTCATGTAACATTCTATGGTACTCAATTTACAGGGTTTCCGTTCCCCTTCTTCCATTAATCTTGCTGTAACACTTAAGGTTGTTCGCCAAGTAGAAGCAAAGTACCCAGCTTTGCTTTTCAAGCAGCAGCTCACAGCCTATGTGGAGAAAATATTTGGAATGATTCGGGATAACTTGAAGAAAGAGTTGGCATCATTCATTTCCTTATGTATCCAGGTAAGTAATATTTATTTATTTTAAGCATAAATAAAAAATATTTTTTTCCCCTTTTTTTCTTTATGCTCATTTACATTAAATATAGGCACCAAGGGCATCAAAGGGAGTGCTGAGATCAGGAAAATCATTTGGGAAAGACTCTTCAACAAGTTACTGGCAGAGCATCATAGAAAGCCTGAACACTTTCCTCTGCACAATGAAAGAAAATTTTGTACGTTATGCTTTTCTTTCTGTTGTACTTAATCATCAGATTACTAATCATTTTTCTTCTCTAGTGCACAACCTTATTACTGTTTTCCGGGTTTCAGGTTCCTCCAATTCTTATACAGAAAATCTATACACAAACATTTTCATATATCAATGTTCAACTCTTTAATAGGTAGGTATTTAATATGAGCTCCTTCATTAAATTATGATGAAAAGGGATAAAATCTTTAACCAGAACTTGCTCATGCGCTTTGCAGTCTTCTTCTACGCCGTGAATGTTGTACATTTAGCAATGGGGAGTATGTAAAAGCTGGGTTAGCAGAGTTGGAGCTGTGGTGCTGCCAAGCAAAAGAAGAGGTATATATTCCAGTTAATATTGCTTAATTTCTACAATGTAGAGTTTTAAGATCAAAATATTGCTGCTTAATGGTGGCAGACTACTATATCGCCCGAATTCTATAACTTTTGTTACTCGTGAGTGCAGTATGCTGGCGCTTCTTGGGATGAGCTTAAACACATAAGGCAGGCTGTTGGCTTCTTGGTAATAAGTCCCTCTCTCCCTCTCTCTCTCTCTCTCAATTTCATGTTTCACTTGAGGGGATTTTATCTAATATTCATATGTTGCTGAATTTTTATTTTTTTCCCCTTTCTTTCCTTCTTTCTTTCTTTCTACAGGTTATACATCAGAAATACAGAATCTCGTATGATGAAATAATCAATGATCTTTGCCCCGTAATATTCACACCTTCTCTCACTACCTCTCTTTCTCTCTTCCTCTCTGGTTTTCTCTCTCTCATGGTTGCCTGTTTTGTTTAGATCTTGAGTGTCCAGCAGCTGTATAGAATATGTACACTATACTGGGATGACAACTACAACACCCGAAGTGTCTCGCCCGAGGTAAGTTTCCTTCTTTTTTGTCTAATTTATCAATTATTATTGAATGTTGCTCTTAGGATTTGCATCTTTTAAATCCTTTGACCAGGTAATTTCCAACATGAAAGTCCTTATGACAGAGGACTCCAACAATGCAGTTAGCAATTCTTTCCTCTTGGATGACAGTTCCAGGTCAGAATTACCCCCCTCCTCTTCCCTCCCTCCCTCAATCTCTTCAAACTTATTCATCTTTTCTTTTTCATGCCTATTTACAATGGTGTGAAGTTTCAGTTTAGGATTAAGGGTCCGTATGGATTTAGCCTGTTAGAACGGTGTTCTGGAAATTTGAAGTTGATTTTTGAAGAGTGACAAAAAGTAGAAAAGTAATTATAGAAGTCGTTTGGGTTTACCTATTAGTCTATTACTGAAACGTTGTTTTGAGGTCAAATTAGTAAAAAACTAATTGGAGCCTAAATCTAGTTTGGGTCTATAACTTCTGTTTAAACCTATCTAACTTGAATACACTTGGGGGCCCACATGATTAAATGCAGGGTGTATATAAGAGACTGTTGAGCTTTACAGTACTTTTTCTTGTCAAAAAATAAAATAAATATATATATATATAGATGAGAAACTCTAGCCTATTGTTCGAAGGATATGGTTGAATTGTGATTAAGTCCCTATTAGCACTTGATAGTAAAAATTGCTAACATGGCATTTTCTTACATCTGTGATCTTTCTGAAACTGAATTTTTGTTTTCTTATTCAGCATCCCATTCTCGGCTGATGACCTCTCTAATTCAATGCAAGAGAAAGACTTCTCCGACGTCAAAGCAGCCGACGAGCTTATCGAGAATCCAGCCTTCGAATTTTTAAACGAGTGAGGCTGGATATTCCTTATTGAGCAAGCTTTCTTTTTGGTTCCGTCGTTTCCCCAAGGCACATGCTGTTTGGTTTTTTTGTTCTTGATATGCTTGTAAAGTTCCCCCCCCCCCCACCCCCCTCCTCTCTCTCTCTTATATTTTCTTTTTCCTTTTAATTTATTGGTTCAATTTTGTTTTCTATCGTATGGACGAATGGAAAAGGGGCAGGGGGACATTGTCACCTTTTTTTTTTTTGGGTATATCATTGCATTCTTTTCATTGTTTTGTTGTGCAAGGTTTGGGAAGAATTTGAATAGGGAACTTAGAAAATGTGCATTATAATATTATAATACATGGTTGTTTTGTGGGTGAGTCATTGCTCCCTCCACTCATTTTTCATTGTACAAAGATAATATATTACATACTATAAGTGTATACACAATAGTTTGATTATAAAGGAAAGAAGTTTCTTTGTTTATGGTCATTATAAGCGTATACTTTTAGTGGATGATTAAATATGGCTCATCTCGATGCATGAGAATTTTCAAAATACTTACACTGACTATGTTACTTCAGTGTCTGATGATGTATGTTACTCCAGTATAGTTTGGTCGGTGTCGGTGTCGGTGTCCACTGTAACCGACTTTTGCACAACCCTAATTAATGATGTGGCACCGTCATAGTCTTAAATACTGCTCTTCTAAACAACTAACGACTTCAACTGCTTCTTCTAAACAACATGCAAAATGAAGTCGTTAGTTGCCTAGTTTGTTAAGATCCGATAGAAGCTAGTAGATAAATAGACATGTAACTGTAATTTAGAATCATTTTGGAATTTAGAATCATTTTGGATTCTTGTAAAAGCAGAGCTGTTCTCTTGTAAGAATCCTTTTATATGATCTTTAAAGCTCTGTTTTGCTGATTGCAATTTGGATTCATTACAATTGGTGTCACAGCCTCCTCAATTAAATAGCAGAAAACACAAGGGCTTCTCAGGTATTCAAACACTGCACTGGTGAAAAGATTAATTTTAAGATTTTATTTTCAATTCGAAAGCCGATTCTCTGGAATTGGAAGACAATTGAACTCGTTATTGGGGATGATGATGATGCGTCGTGAAGAGGAGAGGACGAATGGCAACCAAAAATCAAATTTTTCCGGGGAAGTGCAAACCAAGTTGTAAATTGTATTGATTTTTGTGAAGCCCACTGGAAGAATGTGAAGATTGATTTTCCGAAATTTACCAAAAGTGATCCTGAGCCTTGGGAAAGAAAGACTATATAGTACTTCGATTAGTACAAAATCCCTGATGACTCGAAGGTCAAGCTGGCGCAGTTTTACTTTTAGGGTGAAGTAGCTGAGTGGTATGAAGACATATGTGGGACTGATCTGAGCAATTCTTGGGAGTCTTTTTGTCATGCCTTGAAATCCAGGTTTGCACTTTGCACCTGCAATTATACATTCTTACTTTGGTCAATTGTGCAAATTGAAACTGACCGGTTCAATGAAAGACTTTAGGAGTCAATTTGAACTTTTATTAACTAAGGTTCCAAATATATCCCCAAATTTAAAGTTAATACTATTTTCTTAGCTGTCTTAAGGAAGAGTTACAAATTCTAGTTAAAATGATGAAAACAACTACCATTTTTGAAGCCTATGAAATTGCAAATGGAGAAGTTTTAAGAAGTGAAGGAATGTGCAACAGGGTGAATTTAAAGTTCAATCTAATGCTACTAAGGTTGATCTTTTAGTTCAATCTAATGCTACTAAGGTTGATCTTTTTGCTTTGCCATTGGGAGGATGAGATAAGATACTTGGAGTAACTTAGTTGAAGTCATTAGGTCATATTTTGTGGGATCTCAACACTCTTGACTCTTGAATTCAAGTGGAAGGACAAAAATATGAAACGTATAGGGCTTCAAGCCGCTAATGCACAATTGTTCCAGATGGAAGATACACTAGAAAGAGGTCAAAGGGGTTTTTTGTTTTCACAAATTACCAGCTATACAGAGAAGAAAGATACAGTGGTACCAGGCTGGATATAGGAGATTTTAAACGTATATGCTTCAGTTTTTGATGAGCCAAAGAAATTCCTCCATTTAGAAGCCATGATCATCAGATTGTCCTCAAGAAGGCACTTCACCAACCTCAGTTAGACCTTATCGTTACCCCTACTACCAGAAGGAGGAAATTGAAAAAATAGTGAGAGAGCTACTTCAAGCTGGTATAATCCGAGCCATTTTGAGCCCTTATTCTTTACTTGTATTGTTAGTCAAAAAAAGCTTATGGCACTTGTTAGATGTGCATAGGCTACGGAGCTCTAAATAATCAAACAGTAAAAGACAAATTTCAAATACCTATAGTAGATGAGATTCTCGATGAATTACATCAAGCAGATGTGTTCTCTAAATTGGATTTACTTTCCCGATACCACCAAATCAGGATGAAGCCAGAAGATGTACCAAAGACTTCTTTTCGCACAAGGCCATTACGAATTCATGGTAATGCGTTTTGGACTTATTCACCTTCAACTTTTCAGCCACTTATGAATGTTGTTTTTAAACCATATTTGAGAAAATTTGTGTTAAGTCTTCGTCAATGACATCATGATATACATCAAGACTACTATAGAACATGCTGAACATTTGAGGAAAATTTTGCAAAATCCTTAAATACAACATACTATTTGCAAAATTAACCAAATGTAGATTTGGAGTGCAAGAAGTTGATTACCTGGGGCATTGGATGTCTAGGGAAGGTGTGAAAGCAAGCTCAAGAAAGTTCAGGCTATGTGAGATTGACCTAGTCCGAAGACCATCAAGGAATTAAGAGGGTTTCTCAATTTGACAGGCTATTATAGGAAGTTCAAGGGGTATGGTATTTCAACAGCTCCTCTAACAGCCTTACTGGAAAAAAAAAAAAAAAAGCTTTTAAATGGTCCATTAAAGTAGAGGAAGCATTCCAAAGATTGAAAGAAACAGTTTGGGCTCCACCGATGTTAGCACTAACAAGGTTTCAGATAGTCTTTCAGCATTGAACCTGATGCCTACAGCCTTGGCATTGGGGCAGTTTGATGCAGAACTAGAGGCCAATAGCTTACTTCAGCCAAGCTTTGAAATGAAAAGCCTCTTCCTTATCCACTTCTGAGAAGGAATTTCTAGCTTTGGTTTCTGCAGTGCTAATTTGCCTCAGCAGGCCGCCAACCGGCCAAGAGCCGCTCTTGCCGAGGGTTAGTTGAGATCAATTTTATAACCTTATACAGGACATCTACGATCCTGCCGTCCGGCTGCCGCCCCGGCCTATATACCAGAAGCCATATCTTGAGGAGATCTACTGGGAACCTTTCCCTCGTTGATACCTAGTTTTGGACTTCACCTTATTCTCTGGGGATTATCTGAATCAATTAACCGTGGAGCACATCGGCTGCTTTACTGTCCAATGTGGCAAGGCCGATGGAAATAATAGGGTACAAATTCGACTTTTTGCCAACTTTTTAACAGGGCAGGCTTTTGCCTAGTATACTAGGATGTTGTCCAACTCAATAAGGACTTGGCAATATATAGCAGCATTTCCATACCAGTTCTACCGTAGCCAATCAGAGGTTACAATGGGAACATGTGAGTTGGCCGAGGCTTTCTTGTATCGGTTCAAACAATTAAGGAACTGTTGTCATGTGACTATACTAGAATAGAAATTCTTCAAATTGGCCATTAATGGGCATTGGCATCGAGCTCCATAAGAAGTCCAAAGGAATACAATTCCAGGACTTCTTTGAGCTGTCCACAAAGGAAGGAATACTAAGATTTATTAGACTTTTTATTGCATATTTAGTAGGCTAAAGTAATTTAGAAAACAAAATTAAACCATATTTTTTCGTCTCAATGCATTCATTTCACATTTAATAGAGAAGCAAACTATAGTGACTCTCCCTCACACTTACAGACATTACAACATACATTTAGTAGTGGAAATTGAAACATAATGAACATAATTTAATTTATTCTCAATTATGTTTGAACGTAACGTCACCTTTTAAGGATCTTAGAGATGTAACATATATTTTTAAACATCTTGATGATACAATTAAGATAAAAGTTACTAATACTTACAAGACATGACGATTTCTTATTTAATTCAATATAAATGCTCTAATTATAGGCCCATGATCATAAATATTGTAATATCAAAAGACATGAGTTAGCTGACATACACAATTAATGACTCCGTAGTGAAAATACCTGCAAATTCGAAAATCAAAATCAAACTTTCCTCCTGCCTTTGGAATTATAAACATGTGTAAGTGTAATGGATAACCCCATCAGCAATCCACGTGGGCTTTATGGGCCTGCCCAACACTTACAGGGCCTTTTCGGTACCATAAGGACCTCTCCATAGGACCACCCTTATTAGTTTTCATTATCTTATATATATATATATATATATATATATATTAATAGGCATATACAGAATATTTGAATTCGATTGATCCGATAAATTTGGAGTGGATATTTGATTTAATTAAATTCATTATAGATTTGATATGTTTGATTACGAGTATTCGATCGGATACCCGTAATCCGAAAAAATAAAATTAAGAAATTAAAAACTTAAAATTTATGTAAGTTTAAGATATTAAAAAACCTTAACATTTAAGAAGTTAAGATTGCAGATTTTAAGAATAATAACTATTCCCTCTAGCACTTTCTTATCGAATCACAACACTACTTTGACTATGATATTATGAACTTGTTATTGTGATTTTTATGTACTTTACATGTAAATCACAATAATTTTAATACTGCATGTAAAGTTACATGTTGCAAAGAATTTGAAAGAACAGTTTTTTCAAAGAATTTCAGCTGTGAATTAGGTCTACATTGCCATGAGATAAGAAAAACTTATTAAATTTCAAATTTGAAAAAAAAAAAAATTGAGAATTTGAATACATACAATGAATCAATGATATATAGCATTTCTTTTTTTTTTTTTTTTGGGTCAAATTTTGAATTTGCACATGCTTTGCCACTTTGGTGTATGTAATTAGTTTACTAAGTAATTAAATTTCTGACTTACTTCTTAATAAACGTTTAACCTGTGAATGTATATATTTTGAACTGAGTTTCCATGTGATCTCATGCAGTCATGTGTTTTTCCCATCTCTAATTATATGGTCAAAGATATTTAATTAGAAGTTAGAAGTTAGAAGTTAGAACCAGATCGAGCATGTTCTAAAACAGATTCTTTGCAGTTATTACAGTTGCAGAGTTAGGTATAATTATAATTAGTTAATTTTATCAGAGTCAAAGTGACTAAAATTGTTCTTAATTAGGAAATGTCACATGGCTTGGTCAAAGCTTCTACAAATTAGGCCGGCTTTAGGCCGTTAATAATATCCAAATTAAGATTCTTGTTGGATCACTATTTTAAGCATGTGCGTGAAAACTTAATCTTCAATTAAAGGTACTGCTAATTCAAACCGATAATAGGGAAAATTTAAGATGCTCATGTGTTTATTCTCTAATCGTAATTTATATAATTCGTTCATTCAGTTAATTTTTTACTTACAGATTCAACTCATGAATCAAAAGGCTCAAGGAAGGGGATTAAAAAAATCTTCTATTTTCTCACTCTCAATTTTGGTTAAGAGGAGATGGAGTAACAAGTGATTTTCAACCACCTAAGAGATCTATTTATAAAATTCCACTAGGTATAAGATTTCTTAATAACGATAGATTTCCTTATAGTATTAGGTTTCCTTAACTTAAATAAGGAAACAATAGTTCAAACCTATATACTATGTGGCCAACCATATCATGGGCCATAACACATGGAAATTAATCAACCATTTAATTATTCGATTTATGAAAATCTAATTAATAATTCAGCATATTAACTCTTTAATTTCTAATTATTAATACGAACTTTTAGGATTCTCTTATAATTAAATAAAGGTTCCTTTGTAATTAATTAATAGCATACTTAGTTGCGCTAGCATAACTACACGATATTAGATTTAACAAATTAATAATTATCACTTTACCTTTATAGTCAAATACAAGTCAAATTATCATTGTACCCTTAAAAGGGATACAATCAGTTTTTCTCATTTCCCCGATAAATCTTAAACTGAGTTACTATCAAATCTTATATATGTGACTGGTTATGTTCTATATTACACTGACATGAGTATTTCATAATGCTTTATTATTTTATTTAATTTATAATTAAATTCATTTAATATAAAATATTTTTTAAATTAAACAGTTAACGTAATCATCTCATGATTAAATAACTTAAATCTCCAAGTCAAGATTTACTTCTATTAAAGTATCAAGATACCCGAGAGATGAGAAGTATCATCTTCTAAAAGATCTCCAATGACTATAGTATATTTACAATAAATGATAATTTCATTTTGCCAATATCCCGATTTGTCTTAAGATATGGTTTAACTATTAAACGATAGTAGACAAATTATATGAACCATTATATCCATAATGAACATAGACAATGGATTTACCGAAACTCTTTCATACCATACTACTTTGCAAGAATTCATTATTCAATGAAGTATATAATTCATATGATCTATTTCCAAATACAAAAGTGATAGATTCAATCTTAATCACTTATAACTTGCATATATAATATTTTATACTCAACAGTTCACTCCTTGTTCATCCTTAGCTCGGGCTAATTAGAATGATGTCAAAACCATGAAAAGCGGCATATAAGATATCATGGTGATCTCAGGTTTAAGGATTACATGTAATATAGTCACTACATAATTTTTATTAACAGTTAGTATTAATTACTATTAAGAATTATCTAAGTGTCACGTTCGATATCTTTAATCTCTACTAAACACCCACATAATCACTATGATGTTCCACTAACATCAATGGACATGAGATCGGCCACCCTAAACACTTTAAGTGATGAACTATGTGATTATCTATCCGAATTATCAATGTCTATTTTTGAGATCCTATGACAACAAAAAATTCATGTCTCAAGCTTTAAGCAACTTAAATCTCAATTAGCATGATCTCTATCATGGTCTCTGAAGCACATATCTTAAGATATTGAATTTTATCATGATATGCATTTATAGAACATAATATATTAATTCTAACAAAATTAATAAAAATGATAAATAATAACAGTCTTTCATAGTGATAACTAATAATAATATTCATTGTCTTGCTAATATCTGCATAACGATAATATCACATAAAATTATTTATCTCATCGAATAAAAATCTGATTGGTTTGACTGGCATACACTTTCATCTATCTCACTGCAACCCCTAATACAGGGCCCATGTCAATGACACTAATAGCGCCACCACAATCACCATTGGGAGTGGAGTTCAGAGAGAACGCATAATAATTATGATTGAGGTTTAAAAAAAATATCTGAATTAATCGTGTTTGGGATTTGAGAACCTGATTACGATAAAGGGGCCATCTTCGAACTTGGATCCATGAGATTTGGGTTAGTGCTCGAACCCATTCTTCTATGGATCTCGTTCAGGCATGAACCTAGATTTATGGAGGTCTGGGTTCGAGCTTGAATTAAGATTTATGGTGCAGTGTTCGAGTTTTAACCCAAATCTATGGTGTCTAGGTTCGAAGACAACCTGTATCTATCGCAACCCGAGATCTCTTTGAACCCTAATCACGATCAATCTGGTTTTCTTCTAATTCCAATCAAAATCAAGCAAGGTTCTCTTCTAACTCCGATCATAATGGTGATTGTGGTGGCAGTGATGGTTAACTTGGGCCTGGTATTTGGGGAGGGGGGGGGGGGGGTAGATGGGGTAAAAGTGAAATATGAAAGAAAAATTTTTTTTGGAAGAAAATATAAATAAATAAATAATGGGTAAAAAAGAATTAAGTAATTAGCATGAGATTGATTTATAATTTTTTATGTAGCATAACAGGTTAAATCAAGTGGGTTAGCCAACGGGTAATTTGGCTTCATACTATATGTTGAAAGTTTTTGTTATTATTGGTGATTATGTAATATTTTGTATCCTCTTATTAAACACACCTAATTTTAAGGTTAACAATTTTTAACTCTTCTATATATGTTAAAAATGATTTTTTTTTTGTTTCTTAAAAGAAATATATATGTTAAAATCTATAATATTATTATTATCATTAATGATGACGGTTGAGACAGTAGATATAATGAAGAACTAAAAATGGAGATCAACATGGTAGGAGCGGTAGTGCCAAAAGTGGTGGTGGGAGGTGGCAGTGATGTTAAGAACAACGAAAGTGGTGTCGGCGACAATGAGCAGTGGGGGCTATCGACGGTGGTGGATGATGCAATGGGCGATGCAGTAGATATGGTAACGTTGATAACGGAAAAAGTTGTTGTGCTTATAGTTAGGAGCGGAGTCAAAGGGTTGCCCTCCTTTAACTTTTCAAAAGTTAGTATTTGACCTAAATATAAGCATATATTCACATAAAGTGTCAAGAAAGTTTCTTGTTTATGGTATGAGAGCTATAATCCCTCTAAAGAATTTTTTCTTCTATCCAGAACTCTCGATCTTCTTCTTCCTACCATGACTATTGAATCCAATAAATCCACATCTTGAGCAAATCCCTTGCCGGACCTACGGGCATACCTCTCATAGCAATAAATGCACACCAACAATAACCCTTAGAACTTACTCCAAATAACTATCCCTCTTGGTGTGCTCAGTTCAAATCACTCGTATTTCCACTTAATATATATATATACACTAGCCAACCAATTTCTGACATGAGATCAATGTAAAGTCTTAACAATAACATCATTCTAAACTATAACTTCACAAAATATTTGAGTTTAATAGATCTACCCTAATAATTTTTGACACTCTTTTAGTTCCAATTCTAATTTATCTAAGCATAAACTAATTTATTTTACAATTGGGTTAAAGGCTAAAAACTCCCTATATTTTGTATGAGGAACTGAAAATACCCTGCATTTTGAAAGAAATACAAAGACCCTTTGTATTTTATGATATGAACATTTCGTTAATGAGAAACAAAACATTATATAAGAGGGAGTTTTTAGCACCTATTACAAAATGTACGAGGTCTTTTTACTTATTCTAAAATACAAGAGAACTTTAACCCCTCTTACAAAATGCAAGGGGTTTTTAGCCTTTAGCACTTTACAATATGATCCAAAGTATAGTTCCCAAGACGACAATGATTGAAGCTGTTACAACACCAATTGTCGTAGAAAACCCTACTATATTGTTAACAATTACGATGAAGACTGTTATTAGTGTTTAGAATTCGCGAATTGGAAGTTTATTAATTAAACTATTTGATTTATGAAATTAGTATATCATAGTTTCTAATGGTGCTACTAAACATTGTAAAGTTTTAGCTATTCCACGAAAATCTCTACAATACTATATGTAATTTGAAGTTTTAAAGACTGTCTTCGATCATTTTTTTGTGTGCATGCATGTACAAACTCCTCGATAACCTATTGATTGGATCAATACACAAACACTTAGTGCGGCATTCATAGTATTTAGCCTCATTACTATCTCCCATTTTGAGGGAATTAATACAACTATAATGCATGCATGAAAAACTCGAGTCTTTCAAGCTAATCATGAAAAACTCATTACTATCACGATATGACGCAACACGAAATGATTAACACATGTGATTGAGTATAATCAGTTTTGTATTGTATATGCATGAATCTGTCTATTTAATTAATAAATGTGTGAGGTTTGATATCAATAGTTACAACCTTAAAACTTAAGTAAGAGTTGCTCCTATAATACTTGTTTTATATTTTTTGGGGCCAAAATCCTAAAATACTAGTTAAATAAGTAGTAGACTTTCTGAAAATTTAAGAATTCACATATGTTTTTTGGTGTCAATTGTATACAATATGAAATCTGAGTAGCATTACACACCTCTTAAGAAATTAATACTTATGACAATCTCTCTGACCGATTTTCACTTTAAATATTTTTAGACATCAAATAATTATTTTTCAGATTACTAATTTTGAATTACGTCCATTCTAAAAAAAAAACACAAAATATTATGATTTTAAAGCTTTTTTAAAAATAAAAATAAAAGCTCATCCTAAAAGATTAATTCAATAACTAGGAATAAAATTTTTAAAAAATATCATTTTTCTTATATAACCGATGTGGAATGTGCACATATCATTAACCCTCCCATGATAACTATGCTATCTTACAGGTTATTGAATGGAATGTGTCAATCCATTCACAACATATAAATGACGCACATAATAATAAGTACATATATAGTTGTATATATAAATGAAACCCTAATTCCTTAATGGACACATTAATTTGCATACGAATTTCTCCAAACAGTCGTCCAAGTTTCCAGCTAGAACTCTATTCATTCGATATGTATTAACTATTAAATTTAATTAACTAATGACATCGTCAATATCCCAAACCCATATTGAAATGAACTTTCTGCTCATGGCAGTTGGAAAAAGAAAAGAAAAAAAGGTATGGGCAGCCTGCATGCCATGCAAATGAAAATGCAAGCTAGCTAGGGTTTTGAAAGGCAGTGATCATATCCCAATGGTTTTGCCTTTCAGTGCTACAACTCAGCTTTTTTCTCTACGCGTCATTCAAACTCATTATTATTATATATGTAGCTAGTTTTTATAATATAATAACTAATCATTTAGTAATTCGAACACCGCCAAAAGATATATAATTAGTGTGAAAATGAGCAACGCGGTAGCTTCTAATTAGGAGGTACTGCCAACCCTGCACAGAAAGCATAAACAAAAAGCCCTAGCTACTATAAATATATATATATATATATATATATATATATATGAATATAAGCTAAAAGTAGAAACCAAGCTAACTTCCTCTGCACCTTTCAAGGTGGCCGAATAGCATTTGGAAACTGCAAGGCTGGTGGTAGCAGCTTGGGATAACAAAAACACTTATCCCTAGCTATCTCTACATACTCCTCCATCCATCACCTCCCTCTCTTTAATTACTTTTTTGTTTGCTTCTTTTGGATTTGTGTGCTTACACTTAACATCCATCATATATTCATATTATTACTCTACTTTCGGCACCACTTAAAATGAAATTTATGAAGTTAAATTGATTAATACTTAAGTGAATAATTTAGAGTTAAAAAAGAAAAAAGAAAAAAACAGGTCTTCTATATATGTAGCTTTATTCAATTTACAACTATATGATCGATCGATTTGGTCTGAAAACAAATATTTTTTAGTTGATATTAAAATATATTTGAGATCTATCTCAATTAAGTTCGAAGTTCTTAATTTAAACCCACGAAATCAAATTCGAACTCCCAACAACTATGCTAATTTCATTGACCCCTCCCTTCCCCAATTTTCTAGCTATGCCATTGTATTGTATACATAAAATGTGATAATCTGTTTCTAGAACTTAATTAAACCAATTTTTCATCCCCAATTGCAAATGAAAAATCCGCAATTAATATTCCTCTATATATGTTTTTTTTTTTTTTTTGCCTAACAAAGATCGTACGAGGACCATTATAAAAAAACCTCTTTAGATCATGATAGGAGAAAAAACTTACTATATGTATATTTAAGTCCATTAATTATTACATATATATATATATATCAAACTTAATATTGATGCTACGTAGTGGGTTTAGTCAAGTGATCATAACTACATCTATTCCATAATCTTTAGATCTTCAAATCTCATGTACTTTACATCCCTAAATTGCACGGGCTAACCCCCCAAACACAAAAAAAAAGAAAAAGAAAATAAATGAACAATAATAATAAAATGATCATTACCTAACGTACAAATTATGTATTCAAAAATAAAAATTGAGTTAGGGACGGGAAGAATGTTGTGTTGTAATATATATATATATATATATAATATAGGAATAGGGCATATAGAAGTTGCCAAACTCATTGCTCATAATCTTTACATGAAAAGAAGATATTCTCATGTGTATTCAGGGTTTCAAGCACATGCTTCCCTCTCCCAGCTTCATTCCCTCATCAATTTCTTTTTATTTCATCAGCTTTAAGTGGGCGATGATCAAGTGGGGGGACCATCATTTTTCTTTTCTCAATCTCCATATATAACTCATCTACATGCTCACCAAAAAGATTATATCTGTACTTGACTCACTACTCGATGCATACAAGTACGTGCCCTAACCCTAGTTGGTGTACTTAATTCTCTACTAATTAATTAACAAAAGCTCAATATGCATGAGTTAGAAGGGGACGAGTGTTCTATCAATAGAGAGGACACTTGGAAGCAAATGATGGAATGAGAGCTATTAACTAATGTGAGATTTAGGAATTTTCACTAATGTGAGACTTAGAGATTAATTAATAGTTATTAAAGTATTAATTAGGATTTTCTCGTTTGTAGTAAAGAATGTAAGAATCTAGTCATGGATATTGGATAGTACACCTGTTCATCGACTAAATATATCCCTAACAACATGCCCTAATCAACATGAAGTTGTGATCCTCTTCCCCCCCACCCCTATTTAAACCCCCCCTCCCCTCATCCACTTCTTACTGCAAATCAAAAACACATACACAAAAAAAAAAAAAAAGAAACATTCATCACATTTTCTCGCTCCCTTAAAATCTTAACCAAAACCCAAAAACAGAAAGGCCTATTTTTCACATCCATTTCAAAAGCAGAAAATGGACAACCTATTTTCTGGTCGTTGCATTTGGATCAATGGTCCCATAATAGTGGGGGCAGGACCATCTGGTCTAGCCACAGCTGCTTGCCTGAGAGAGCAAGGGGTGCCCTTTCTAGTGCTAGAGAAATCAGACTGCATTGCCTCCTTATGGCAAAAGAGGACTTATGACAGGCTCAAACTCCATCTGCCTAAACAATTCTGTCAACTCCCTAAACTCCCATTCCCTGACCACTTCCCTGAATACCCCACGAAGAACCAGTTCGTGTCCTACCTCGAGTCGTATGCCAAGCACTTCGACATCGGCCCGCAATTCAATGAGTGCGTCCAGTCGGCCCGTTACGATAATACCAGCGGGCTCTGGCGAGTCAAGACCGTTTCCACAAACAGGGGACCGACGACTACATGGGCCCGCAAGAATGAGGTCGAGTACATTTGCCGGTGGCTCGTCGTTGCCACGGGGGAGAATGCAGAGTGTGTTGTTCCGGAAATTGATGGACTTAGTGATCAGTTTGGTGGAGATGTTATTCATGTTTCGGAGTATAAGTCTGGGGAGAATTACAAGGGGAAGAAAGTTCTAGTTGTTGGGTGTGGAAATTCCGGCATGGAAGTTTCTCTCGACCTTTGTAACTACAATGCCTCTCCATTGATGGTTGTTAGGGATTCGGTAAGTTTTTTTTTTTTTTTTTTTCATTATCCTTTTTCTTTTATTTATTTATTTGGGTCTTTTCTATAAATGGGTGTTCAAATTTTAATGGTTTTGTTTTGTTTTTTTTTTCATTTTTGTTTTGTATATAGGTTCATGTTTTGCCTAGAGAAGTACTTGGAAAATCGACGTTTGAATTGGCCGTTATGATGATGAAATGGCTCCCGCTATGGCTAGTGGACAAGGTGATGTTGATATTGGCATGGTTTGTGCTTGGAAATGTGGAGAGATATGGACTGAAGAGGCCATTAATGGGCCCATTAGAGCTCAAGAACAGAGATGGAAAGACCCCTGTTTTGGACATAGGTACATTCGACAAAATCAAAGCAGGTCAGATCAAGGTTGTGCCTGGAATCAAGAGATTTAGCAAGAACCAAGTTGAGCTCGTTAATGGTGATAATATACAGATTGATTCTGTCATTCTTGCTACTGGTTACCGTAGCAATGTTCCCTCTTGGCTTCAGGTGAGAGAAAAAAAGCTCTGTTTTCAATCTGTTTGTTTCTTCTGTTTTTCTTCTTCTTTTTTTTTTTTTCTAATAATGATATGAAATATTTTTGCAGGAAGGGGAGATGTTCACAAAGAAAGGGTATCCAAAGGAGGAACTTCCAAACGGGTGGAAAGGAAAAGATGGTGTCTATGCAGTCGGCTTTACGAAGAGAGGACTGTCAGGTGCATCCATGGATGCAGTTCAAATAGCAAGGGATATTGGAAAGGTCTGGAAGCAAGAAACGAGGCAGAAGAAGGCTAATACTGCTTGCCATAGACGTTGTATTTCTCAGTTCTAGACTAATGAAATAAGATAGGAATTATCATACTGTAAAAATACACCAAAAAAAAAAAAAAAACAGAGCCCTCTCTTTGTATGTAATCTCTGCAGTTCTTAGGCCCATTTTGATCCTCTTTTTGGGAATATTTTTTGTTAGCCCAGGGTGATAATGAGTCTACTTTTCAAATACTCTTTTTTTTTTTGTTAAGACTTTAAGTGTTATTTTCTTTCATTTGGGTAAAAATCACTTTATTGTTTTGAGTTTAATATTTGGAAAATGAATTGGAAAAAAAAAAAAAAAAAACGATTCCCCCCTTCCCCCCTTTTGTTTGAAGCAATTTTTTTTTTCTTTTTGGGTCTAAATTATTTGAATGAAGTATTGATAGTACTAAATTTGTATAGTAAAGGAAATCCATCAACTTCAATTTGACTTAAAATGCAATTTAAACCATAAACTCAACGATATTATGGTAAGCCAAAATGAATAAATGGGTCCTGGACCCACAGGACCCACATCCACTTACCTTATCATTAGTCTCTCATTCACCTCTAGGCTGTAGTTGATTGGAAGTGGACAAGTTGGTTAAATAAGAAACCCAGAAAGGGGTTACGATTGTAGTTTAGTTGTTGTCTGCATATGATTGATGAGTCATGATAATTGTGCATGAATATATCTATCTCCCCTGTAAAGCACAATCCCTGCAGTTAGTCTGTGCCTGTGCGCGAATTGAATTCATACACTTCACTTTCTGCATAACAATAATAATAGAAATTAGCCTATGCTTTTCAATGCATACAGATTACCACAGATCACTTTCTGCATCATAATATATCATAACAGTAATAACAATATGTTGCAATGCAAGCTGTAAAGTGATATGAGTTGATCCTTTACGATGAACACTTCCCCTTCTTTCATTGGCTAGCTAAAGATGTAAAGATATATAAAAATTGAAGAAAAAGGTGAAAAAAGTGAAACATTTGGCTTCGCCCGGACTCGAACCGGAGACCTTCAGTGTGTTAGACTGACGTGATAACCAACTACACCACGAAACCTATTTGATATGAAGGCCGAAATATAGAAATATAAATAATATGAAAAAGAGGAACAGCTGCATAGCGTTATACCTCTTGTTGAAAAAACTGTCATGTTTTTTGCCGTCAAATCCTACACTGGTGTCTTATTGGAAAAATGAAGACGAATATAACATAACTACATAAAAAAATTTAATAAAGTCACGAAAAATATTTATTTATTTATTTATTTCAATAATCATTTTTTTTTTAAATTATTTATATTTATTGAAAGAAATAGTTTCACTTTCAATCCATCTTGCTTTTTATATTTCTTTTTCTTCCTAATGCCTATAGGAGGAGACCCGGTGGCCAAAGCATAAAACTTAATACTTCTACTGTGTCTATCCTCAACTTTCTTTAGGATGGGCATGGTCACATACGACTCCTCTTCATATTCACTAGGCCGGGTTTCCAAACCTCCATCTCCATCCCAATCTTGGCAGGTGGTGTTGGTGATTACTAAACCCCTCTTTTATCTCTGATATCATTTTCTCATCTCGCATCCTACTATTCAACTCTCCAAAGATCTTCATAATCCCTCTTATCATCTTCTTCTCCAAACTAGTAATGAGAGCCTTCAATCTTGACATCTTCCTACTCTTCGCAATTTTATGGTCCCTAATTTCCTCCAATAGGTTGCTGAAATTCAGTTTCAGACCTAGAAACCTGTCTGAAATTAAACCTCTAACACGTCCACCAAACGCTTTTCCAAATATGTTAACCCAAATTCAAATAGTTTATCTCATAATTTATCTTTGTTTAACTTTTGACAAGTCACAAAGCCTTGCTCTATGTATGAACAATGCTGATGATGATAGCAGCAAACACCAGAAGAGAGAACAGCCAACACTGAATTACTACTACAAGCAAAAGCCTAAAAGCCACATTCATTGCTAATCCTAAGAGTCTACAGACAAAATTAACCAATCTCTGGGTCAGAGTTGATAATTTTAACATGAACAATTTCAGCATAAATTTAGTCTTGCAATATCAAGATAAAGACTATTATTTATTAATAAAAAAAAACATTTTAGACCAGGCCAGGTAGATCTTGCTTCAATCGCTCCTCGTTCAAATCGCAGTAAATAATATTTAGCTGACAAGATCCCAAGGAACTAGAATCTCTTATGCATCCATTCCACTGCGTGAACCTCATGCGCCTAAGACTGTCATAAACAATGACATTAAGTGTTGCGATAGGACGGCAAATATCAGGACATTCGGTAAAGAAAAGATGAAAGAATCTGTGGCAATAAATCTGTAACTGACATATCCAATATGAATTGTAACCTTTGGAGGGCAAATTTATGGAAACTAGTGGAAGCATAACTCACATTATATGATTATGCCATTCTCATGGAGTATATTTAATAATTCTAAGATGTGCTGTTCTTAAGAAGCATAGAAACTTCTTAAATGAATTTTAAGGAATGACAACTAGTACAGCCCAATGTAATTTCAAATGCCATATATATGATCTTTAGCAGTTCTAGAAAATAATTTCATTCTCCTATCATATCTTTAATAAAGCTTTAAAAATTTTCTCCAAGTTTCAGATCCAATAATAATAATCATGATAATAATAATAATAATTATTATAATAATAATCATAATCATGATAATAAAAATAATGATGATGATGATGATAATAAAAAAAAATAATAATAATAATAAATAATCATAATAATAATAATAACAATAAATAATCATAATAATAATTATAATTTCATCAATATACGTGTATATGCAGCACTACCCAAAAAGAAAAGGAGGAAAAACCCATAAAAAGGATAAAATCTAAAATATAGGATCAACACATCACCAAACACCAGCAGAAGGTATACTAATCCAAGAAGAAACAAAATTGTGAAAATAAATTTTACCTCCAATCTTTCTCGGAGGCTTCATTCAATCGCAGTGCAGAGTTTATGAAAGGATTGCAGAGAGGGAGGAGACAAGAGGGTAATGATTAGAGACTAGGAGGGAGATAAGGGTTGGATGAGCCTGGGAGGTTAGAGCTGACAAAAAGGAATCAACAACTTCAAACCATCTGATGTCTAACACTTTGTAGTTTGGAAACAAAATAATAAAAATAAAAAGCACTCTGGAGAACTAGGGGTTAAATCTCATTCTACATTTTATACCAAATGCATTATACTTCAGAGTAATGGTTACTAGAGATACGAAAGAAAGGAAAGTGCACCATTCTGGTTTCTGAGGAAAAACTGAACTAAATATCTAAAATCTGAAACAGATTACAGTTGCCTATTATGAAGTTTTCCAAGTTAGAAGTTATCAGGCAACAAATTTCAGACAACGTGTATCATTATGTATATTCTGGCAACGAGTAGAACAGAAGCGTATCCCACATCGCACACAGGTATAATTAGCAGAAAATCCACACACTGTGCAGAAATGGCGACGGGAAGTAGAGCTTGGAGGTCCCACTGCCGCTCTCAAGTAAGAGGGAACATGAGGAGGCAATGATTCTATGTTTGCCTGCGAATAATTTAGACAACTATAATGTTCAGCAAAGAAAGGACAAAGCATCGTTACCTTTTTTCTTTTTCCTTTTTTTCTTTTTCTGGAAAGCAATCGAGAAACCAAGAGATACAGTATTTATCATCCCCGTACCTCATGCAAAAGCTCCAGGAATGTTCTTGGAGCTTTTCTGGCTTCAAGTGCCTTTGCCTGCCTGGTTTTACGTTTTGTACCCTTTGACTGTCTCTTCTGCATATATACTGCAATTATTTAAAACGGGGGGCATTAGGTAGATGAGTTAAACAAACACAACATCCTTTTTCTGGGTAACTTTTCGAAATTGGAATATGACTAAACTGAAATCTCGATTAAAATTCTGTGGGAAAATGTACTTCAGTTAGAACTTAGATTCTATAAACCTCACCTGGATTTTAGTCTCAAAATGACATCTAATAACTTTTCCCAAATGCTATTTGCACTTAGCAGTTACAAAGTGGACTTCTAACAACCTAATTTTTCCTACAATTTATTTCCGTTTTTGTGCGAGAGAATGGTATAACTTCTGACATTTCCTTTCATTTTCCATCCATCTTTGCCTTTAATAACCAATCATCGGCTAAAAAGATTGCAAGTATAAATCTATCACACATAATTTCATCTTTGAATTGGTAGAAACAAGACTCATAAAGCAATCTGAAATCTCACTGGCATTTCAAAGAATAAAATATATTAAAATCACAAAAGAAAAGGTACAGCATGAGTTTTGGACCTTGATGAATATCATCGTCCTCATCAACAGAAGCATCATCATCGCTATGGACTTCTACCGTCTCAATTCCTGCATTATCATTTTCCAGCGCTTCAAGGCGAGCAAGGGCTGCCTAATATAGACACACCAAATCATCATTTACAATCGACAGTCAAGATTAAGCGAAAATTTTTCCATCCATTCGATTATGCCAGAACACATACAGTACATAAATAAAAATGAAGGAATAGCGAAAACCTAAAACCTCAAATTTAACAAGGAAACCTACCTGAGTGCGATTATCACTGCTCGCTAGGGCAGCAACCATTTTCGTCGCCACCTTGCGAGTTCTACTCGACATGCGACGGACGGAGTTGGTCATATCATCATCCATTGTGAAAGTTCCTGATTCACCTTCAAGCATAAGAGGCTTATCGTAGAGAATTGAAGAAGAAGGAAACGATTCCCTAGCAATGGACTCGATTTCTTATCAAGAGTACAGAAAAGGTGAGGAATAAAATGAATCGTAATTTTATTGATGTATACTGTTCTCTATAAGAAATCGAGTCTCTTATACTGTACAAATACTGAACTATATATAGTCTGTGAATAATTAATTGTATGATTTATAAGGGATTAGCTATAAATTACAATTTCTAATTATAAAAGAAAATGGAATATGAGCTGAGCTGTCGCTTGAATTTGAGAATATACTACATAAAGTGAATATACTACGTTAGATTAATGGAAATTCTTTCTCTAATTAATTTCGATATATATGATATGAGCATGAAAAATAGGTACTCGCAGTTTTCTACTTCTTTAAGAAGATGCAATAACTACCAATTGGCCATCGATCATCGGGGTCTCCTACGCAACTTGCATCGGAAAAGGCATGTGGATGTGTGAGAGCGGACAAACTGAATTGAAGACCAAGAGTAGGAGTAGTTTTAAGATACCACAGTATTCTTTTACTGCTTGCCAATGAAGTATGCATAAATTGTGATACTTGTTGAACCGAGAATGAAATATTAGGTCGAGTCAATATGAGATAGTGTAAGGTCCCAACAATACTTCTATGAAGTGCATGATCAAAACATGGCTCAGAATCCTTGTCTGGAGATTGTACCATTAGTAAGCCTAGTGATCATTAGATGTGAAGAAGGTGGATTGAGATGATGAGGTTGTGGAGAAGAAGAAGTAATGGGAGCTGGAATAGAAGCAAAGGTAGATAGAGAAGTTGGGCTATTTGGTGAATTTTGAGGAAGAGAGGGAGTTAGAATAGAAGCAAAGGTAGATAGAGAAGTTAGGGTATCTGGTGAATGAATTTTGGGGAAGAGAGAAATTAGTGGTGGAGTTGTGATTAGTAGTATAGGGGTTTAGTAGGAGGGAAGATTGAGAGGGTTGGGCTGATGTTGGCAAATTAAGAGGTGGGTTTAGGGAATTTGGATTGGTGGGTAGCATACATGGGTTACCCAGTGAAGAAGGAAGAAATGGGTGGGGTGGAGAAGAAGTTGCACGTGGGCGTGTACATGCAAAACCAACATTCTCAAAATATAGGTTACAAAAAACGAGGGGTTGGGCTAAGAGGGAATAGATTTAGAGTGAGAAGGATTTTGGGCTGAAGAAGGAAAAATGTTTCCATCAAGTAAGACATTATTTAATATAAAGATTTTTCCTGTGGATGGATCAAAGCAACGGTAACCCAAGTAATTAGGAGGATAGCCAATATGCATATACTTTTCAAATGCCAAGTAAACATCAAAAAAATTCAGATTTAGTACGAAGATGAATTATCCACATATAATGAGAATAATCATCAACAAAGCTTGATGGCAGAACTTTGCGGATGTCCAAGATGTTGGTGTCATAACTCCACTGTTCCAGAGTTTTGCCTAGTGGAGAAATTTGCTTCCTTCATCTTGGATAGAACATAAAGATCTCCTTTACACTGACCCACTAGTAGGATTCGCCCTGTTGCTCGTTTCTTAACACAAAATAGCTCATTAGTAAATTCACAATTCAAGAGGTATTATGTTGTTAATTGACTAATGGAGAGTAAGTTCCTTGTTAATTGTGGGACTAATAAAACATCACATAACATTAATTCATGCTTACCATCAGAAACTAAGGTATCCCCAATGGCATCAATCTTCAAAGGAGAACCATCGCCAATAAATACATAATCACAACCAACATATTTTTTGAGATTAGAAAGCATATTTGGATTTGCAGTCATGTGATTTGAAGCACCAGTATTAGTGGTCCATTCAGTATCAGTGATTGTATCAGTGATTGAGGTGTCTATGGTAAGAGCCGTAAGTGCTTGGGGTAGGTAGTTCATCATTGTTTGATTGTTCTAGTAGACTCTAGCAGATTTTGGCGATATGTCCTTGCTTTCCGCAGAGCTGACAATATTCATTCTTGTTCATATTTCTCTCTGTAGTAGTCATTTTTCGTTTACCAGGTGGTAGTGGTCGAGAAACACGATTGTTATTCCTTTGGGATGATTGTTGTGATCCCAAATTATTACCTGTAAAATTTAAATATTGAAAACTATTATTTGTAGCATGAAATCCTCTTCCTTTTGATGTGAAGTGATTATTTTGAGGACTACGATTATTGTAATTTTGCTGCTGATGACTTTGGTTGCGTTGTCCATAAAACACATATGATGAAGAATTTGATGCTTCAATCCATGACTTTTGTTATTCAAAGCCCTGTAAGAGTGATACAATTTCTGAGTAAGATGACATCAGAGGTTTAAGCATGCCATACTTTGATAACAAAATGTAGTTGATTTACAACTTACCAATACAAGTAATGTATATATCAATAATAGTAATCCATCTTTTCCCCATTTGATATTACTACATAAAGATTTAAATTTTGATATATATACATATATACATATATACATATAATTTTGATAAATTATAATTTACTCGCAATCATAAATCCAAGACATATATACATATAAGAATGCTCCTAATATATATATATATCTTTAGCTTAAAAATAAAAAATAAAAAAAATTACGAGTACAATCGATTTTTGGAAATCGGGTGGTCAAAATCCCCAAATGCAGGATGTGCGAGTGAGATAGGTCAGGTCAGTGTCGACGGAAAAGAAGTAGGAGAAAGCTCGAGAAGCTTTTATTGAGTGAGCAATCATCTATGGCAGTTACTTCTAATCTCACCAGTTTCACCTCTGTCACTCTCTCCTCTCCTCGAACTCTCTCTTCCTTTGTCAAGGCCTCAATCATATTCGCTCTTCCCTCTATTAACAACCATCGCAATCTTACATCTAGTTCTAGCTCCAGCTTTTATTCTATCGATGGAGGTAGAAGATGCAGACGCTTATCCATTAAATCCATGTCCTCTTCATCTTTTGGATCTAGACTCGAAGAAAATGTGAAGAAGACGGTAGCTGAGAACTCGGTGGTTGTCTACTCCAAGACATGGTGCTCGTAAGTTCAAAATCTCACCAGTATCAAACCTTGCTACTAGAATTTTTAAAATTTTGATCCTCTCTTTTTTCCGGTCTGGTTTTGATTGGAGTATTTCTTGAAGGTACTCTTCTGAGGTTAAATCGCTGTTCAAGAAACTTGGAGCGCAGCCATTGATTATTGAATTGGATGAACTAGGTTTTTTTTTTCTTTTCTTTTGTTTCATTTTCTTTTCCCAATCGTTTATTTTTTAATATAGATGTTCGTAGATGGGGATGCTAACGTTATGGGTAATGTCTGCAATTTAATTATCTAACGAAAAGTTGTGTCAGACGACTCAAATCTAGTTTTGTAGGTAATACCTAAACCCAAAGCGAAAAGGTACAGCCTCTTGGACCTAAACCGAAAGGGTACTGCCAAAGATGAATATGATGGTTGAATCCTCAATTTTTCTATCCAGTATCTTGGAAGGAGGCTCTCCAAAGTTTAAACTTCTTTTAAATTGTGTCAAAGCAAGATATTTATTTTAAACCCAATCCAGGGAAATATATAAAATGTAAATAATATAACCGTACTTGAGGTTCTATTATAATTACTAGAATCTATCTCCAATATTTGTAAGCCTTAATCCCTTCTTGAAAATTGTCTTACAAAAGTTTTCAAGCTCAGTCAATGCAGACTGTGATCCATTTGCTTTTAGTCACAATTTTATGTTAAGCTTTGCAATAGGTCAATTACTTATACTCCCATGCAGGTATGTTCATGAGTAATCCATCATATTCATAAACCAGTGTATGAGATTCTAACGGACTGAGAGTTTTCCATAGCCTTTGTTTGGTTCATTTACTTAAAGAATTGTAACAATAGTCTCAAACTTGGGTCCAAGCTGAGCATTGTTTCAGGTGGGCTAACTTGCAACTATTATTTACCCACTTCTGAATATTCCAAGCCCCCCCCCCCCCCTCCCCACCCAAAAAAAAAAAAAAAAAGAGAATTTTTTATGTACTGTTTTCAAAGCTCATGTTGCACTTATTTTTTTTTTAATTTGTTTCCGACTTTGATCTCATAGGGTAGATTTCTTTTCCAGGTCCCCAAGGGCCACAAGTGCAGAAGGTTCTAGAAAGGCTTACGGGACAACATACAGTACCAAATGTTTTTATTGGTAACCAATTCTTATAATTACAAGTCTTTACTTTTAGTCATGTGAAGTCTACTTTGCTGACAAGAATTTTTTTTGTGTTTATATAAAACCAATAATTTATTGAGGCAAACAAATGGGAAAAATGCCCTGGGAAAGGATTTACTATCTTGATTGTGAATCAGTAGACTCCACTGACATTTTTCTTCTAATGGAAAGTTGTGAACTCTTCCTGAATGTGAACTGGAAAGTTTTTCTCTCTAAGACTCACCTTAACAACAATTTACACCCTACATTACATCCTTGTGGCTATATAGCAGTGCAGAATTGAACTATGGATCGACTCTTTCAATGATAGGTCCATATGAGTGTTTTTTGATGGTTTGGAATATTTACAAGTCTGGCTCTAAACATTAGTCTAGTGGGATTTTCCAAGAATAAGAAAAGTTATCATACTGATTATATATGTCAAAATGATTAAACAAATATATAATATTAAAATAAGCAGTTTATCTAGATCTTTCTAGAATCTACCTCTCTGTTCTAGAAAAGTGTTCATCAGGAAATGCGTCAGTTTATATCAGATCTATGCGGCTGTTTATTCAATTGATGAACTGGTATTAGGTAAATTGAATTCCTATCAGACTATATTCATTTGCATTCTTAGTGAGAACAACACCATGATCTGGTTTCCTAGTCATGTAGAATACTAGATATGCTTTCTGTGAAGTGCTTTATCATAGACACTAAAGCAAATGCTAACTGTGGGGTTCAGAAGATTCTGGAAATCTAATCTTAGAAAAACCAAAATATATTTATAAAGTGAAAGTTGAAATTAATGGTGTTCTGAGCTCGTGTGTCATATAACTTGGAATATTTTCATAACTAGTCCTTCGTCTACAATTTGATTGATTTGGTTCTTGGCTTGTTCTTTTCATACCTGGATACCCAGTAAGAATGAATGCTCACATCTCTTTTCTCTCCATGTTCAGGGGGCAAACACATCGGTGGTTGTACAGGTACGATGTCCTTTCGTAATTGTCTTTTACTTTCTAATCTATCTCTACTGATATCTGAGGTTCTGATATGATTGTGTAATCTGATCTCCTTATTTGGCTGCTAGATTTTTCTATACCTGTTCAACCATAATTAATTAAAAGTCAAAGACTGATATTTACTTTGGCACTCATAGCGACTTTCATTCTCTTTTTCGTTGAATATATTTCCATACTTTATTTATGCCTTCGAAAAATTCTCTCTCTCTCTCTCTCTCACTTACTTTTGAATACCGGATGCAGATACTGTGAAGCTACACCACAAAGGAGAACTTGAACCATTGCTCTCCGAAGCTAATGCTAAAAGTAAGGAAAACTAGGCCTCTTCAACTTGTCAATAAAATGATGTCGTTTTTATTTATTTATTAATTATATCCAGACCTTCTTATTCTACCCATCCAATAACATCATCACACACCATATATTTCTGAGTCCTGTAGTATATGATTTGATCGCGAGTGTTTGGAAATGTAAAATTGCTGCATTAAACATTCCTTGATGCAGTAAAAGATGTTGATTAAATATTTATGACTCAGAGAGTAATCTTTTTAGCTGTGATCATCCATCTCTCTCTCTATCGTAACTTGTTACCGCATCATCATAAGAACCTTGCAAACCTGGCTTTTGGTCGATTCTTATTGACTTTGCAAACTTGTACTGAAAGCGCAATTACAACTTTCTTATTAGCATATGTTACCAGTCGGTCACAGGTATAGAATTGCACAAAGAGATCAGTTTTCGTTTCGAAGAATCTAAAAATAAGTGAAAAAAAAAGGAGTGCCCAACAGGATTTAGATCTTTTCGATAAGAGACAATTTATCCGGGAGGAAGAAACTGCTCTTACAATCATAATTATGGCGTTATAGCAAAGTATCAGCATTCATCCTGTCAGAGGTAGAAGTAATGGTGTCAGACAAATAAGAAATGGTAATAACTATAATACAGAAAAATGGTTGATTCTTATTTCGGTATTGACATAGTATTGGAATTAGCAGATTAGCCGATAAGTCGGGAACAATAATGTAAAATAAGCCATGGGACTATAGATCCTTGAGTATCAGTTTGTACGGTGCAACAGCCATAAATGACTAATTTAGGGTTCGTTCGGGTTCGAGCACGAAAATAGAGTTTGGACTGTACTTTGGTTTGATTGTGAAAAAAACTGAATTTTGCATCCGGGTTAATATTTTTAAAGCATTCAGAAGTCTTGAAGATTTTATACTTGAACTGGAGTTTCAAGAGCTAAACAAAATGGAACCCGAATGAGTAAATTTTCAAATAAGAATTATTACCTAAGACTCAGTTGTAGAAATGACAATTCTACAAAATGAACAAGGCAACAAAGAGGTCGACATTCACCCAGAAAAAGCATACTACTTGTTTGGTAAGGTATGAGAACTAACCTTCAATAAAGAAAGAAAACTGTGGGACATACAAATCTATGATCATTAAACCCTTCCATCAAAGCCATCTAGAAGACCGGACCACATCCCCTTCACAGGCGGTAACTGTGCAACAAGAGCATTCCATGGAGGATAACCAACACCACTTCCACGGACACGACCATCCAGCCGTAGAGATATATACCTGCACCATTTAATAATAATAATTATTTGAGACCTTTTATTACAACAATAAAAACACATGGCCTATGGTACTCCATTACCCTGCTTATATTCTATAAGTAACATGGAGGAGAACACTTACACAGGTAATTCAGAGGTGACATTTGCAAGCCCCTTTTGCTCTTCTAACCACCTAAATAGGTAAAATGAAAAAAAACAAAATATAAAAAACAAAATATAAGAAGAGTGGTTGGTTACTACTAAAACTGGAGATGTTGTTCTATTTGTTTGCAGTTTGATACTACAATTAAAGTTTTAAATCCAATTTGCAGACCCAAAAACATCAGTTAGCTTCAACTGCTCGAATGAAAATTCGATTTACCAAGGTAAAAAATAAAAAATAAAAAAAATTAATAAAGAAAAAAAAATACAAAATTTCAAAACACCAAATTGACTTACTTGAACCAATCAGGGATAATAGCTGGAGTTAGCTGCCAAAGTCTCTTCCTTTTGGCAGTAAAATCCTTCTTTTCTTCATCTTCTTCTTCAAACTCAAAACTAGGTAAGTTTCCATCCGTAGCAAATGACACAACTAACACCCCTCTTTCTAAAAGTCTTTCAGTGAAAGGCTCACTCAACTTAAAAGACTCGACAATAAATGATTCCGGTCCCGCACAAATTACAAGACGAGCAATACCTCTCAAAGAGCTAACTGGAATAATCCGTTTCTCATCCACTCTAAGTCTGAGATTTGAGAGGCTTTCTTCTCTTGAGAGTCTTGCTATTTGAGCATTCTTTGCATTGTTCTCTCTAGAGTATAGAAATGCAAAGAGAGATACTGCTCCAATATCTATGCCAAGGCCTTGAGATATTTCCAGGATTTGAGCTGATCTAGCAGGGTTTATTAATGCAGAGATCAATTGAGTGGTTGCTATTAGCCCTCCTAAAGAGCCACTTGCTATGAAGGCGAGGTAAAAGAACATCCGAACGGACCGAAAAGGAGAGAGGACTTCGCTCCGTATCTTGGCTGTGGAACTAAAGAAGAAATAAAATGTGAATACAAGGAGGCTTCACTGCTAAACAGAACCTGATAACAAAAGAAGCATTGGATTAAAAGAGACTGAGTTAGATAAGGAAATGAATATCCTGAAGTGCACATTCTCTTTATTTTAAATCAGTTCAATTTGACTCATTTATATGGGAAAACAAACTCTTGTGTATTAATAGTATCATGGGTCTAGTAACTATGTTAATTCAGTTCATAACAATCATGAACATGAACATCTTAGGTAATGCAGCTTAATAGAGGCTTGTCGGAGCTGCTTAAATCATCGATAGCTAGTAAGAAATACATGTATTGGATAGAAAGAAAGAAATATATCTTAGCCGCAAGAAAATTAAGATTGAAATCACCTTAATCTTGCAATAATAGTAGTGTTTCTGTGTTTGTAAGTAGGAAGTTGGAATAAATAGTTAAGTGTTTATTGCATTACAAATTTGGTGCTCATATTATAATTGGATGAAGTTTCTTGAGAAACTAAGTTTGAAAGTTATAAATGCTTCCAACATTATAACACTTTACAGCCTTAATCTCTATCATAACTTCAGGAAAACCCACACACAACAATTGCCCATAAATTTTGATGCACCAATAAACAACTCTAAGAAAAGAGCACGCTGATTCTCACATTTAAATGCATATGTAAGGAATATATAATTCAAAGAGGCCAGTTCTTAAAATAAAAAAATAAATCAATAACCCAGAAAAAGTATTGCGAGCAGAAAAATCAAGGAAAAGGGACAGATAAGAAAAGTGGAGAGAGGGAGAGAGGAGAGAACCTGATTTCAGTAGAAGGGGATGATGGTTTATCAGCTGCAAAGCAGGACAGGGAGGAGAAATAGTGTGAGCTGTGAGAAGAGGTAAGAGCTTCGGCTTGGAGGGTAGAAGGGAAGAAAGAGGTCTTCCTCCGAAATTGGTGGCAGAATTTGAAATTATAACCGTTGTGCTGAAGAAGAGGTGGAGGAGGAGATGAGGGTCCAAGCATAATATTGAAGAACCCAGAAAGCAGAACCATGACTAACTCCTCGAATGGAATCTGACCCGATTTGTCAGTCAGTCTGTCATGAGTTAGGGGCAAAAGGAGGTAAAATTTGGGAATGGATGAAAATACAAGTGCCACGCTCCTCACTTCACCTCCTTCTCCTTCTCTCTTATATCTTTCCTTTCCCCGTTATCTAAATATTTTTTTTTTTTTTTGGAAATAAATGATTTTCATTGTGAATGATAAAATACATGTAAAACATACCAATATTTTATTACCAAATCTAAAATGGGAGGAGCGAAAAATTTTATTGTTTTAACTTAATCAAATCTAAAATTAATTTTCAAAATTTTAATAATTTTATTGTTTTAACTTACTTAATCAAATCTAAGTAAGTTTCAAAATTCTAAAATTTTAAGAATATAAAACTTTTTTGGAATGGCTATTTGACTAACTTTTTATCAGGAGGTGTACGTATGCTACTTGAATCTTGGCTTCATCAAAATTGTCAGCCTCCACGTTTAAAGGTTATCCTTGCGGTGGAATATGGATAACTTCTTGAGCTTGATTCGAGTTCAAACTATTTATATAATATTTAAAATTATATTCTAAATTTACATAATAATTTTATGAATTTAAGCATTCTTTTTTGAAATTTATATTACATTACCGAAAATTTATGGAGGAATTTTTTGAAATTTTTTTTTTTCAAATTAGTGAGCATTATGTAAATGTCATTTAAATGTGTAAATGGGTGAGTGGCTAAATCGTATGATTCATATATATCCATTAAAGAATGCAAGACATAATTATCTATTAAATTTACAATAAAAATTTACATTAAAATAATGCAAAATGGCTTTGAAGATTTAAAATTTGTAATGTCATAATTTCTTCTTGGTTTCTTTTTTTTTTTTTTTTTTAAATATTTGTTGGTTTCCTCTTGGACAAAATAGAACAAGATATTAATATTAATAAAATGAATTATTTTACTATATAAAAGAATAAATAAAAAATACAACAATAATTTAGACAAAAAAAAATATGTTGTATATAAAAAAAAAAAAAAAAAAAAAATATATATATATATATATATATATATATGGTTTGGATAGACATCACCATCTAACCAAATTGTTTGGGTTTTGCCACATTTAACCCGACACGCTTGGGAGTGCATATGGACTTCATATTGATTGTATAATATGTATATAATTGATGTAATATTAGATAGTTTCTCATTCAATATAGTAAGAATTTGTAAAAGTAATCATGAAATAGTAGTCCCCACAAAAATTTTCTTACTTAACCGCTTTTTTTTCCAAAAAATAATAATAATCAATTGTTCCTCTTCTTTCTTCCTTTTGCTCCGCAACAATGGACACAAACCTCCGTTTTCATAATTTTTCTTCGCAAACCCATTATGATTAACTAATCTAAGAAGCCATTCAAAGCTTTCTTCACAAACCCACTCGAAACCCATCTCAGATTTCGCAAAGCACCCGAAACCCATCTCAATTCTATTTTGCAACTTATTGATCGAAGAAGCAATAGCTTGTACTGGAGATTTATAGTGGGATTTAGTAAGAAAGCATCTTCGAGCACACCTTAACCCATGTCTATTTCCTAAGACCTAGTCATGGTTCATTAACATCCTCGAAGAATCTGGGTCTATTGTTGTGGAGACCAAGTTTAAAAACAAGTAAGTAGCCTTCTCGAAGATGAGAATTTTAAATCTAATACTGCCCTCTGACTGGTTCCATGGGGAATTATGGAAATAGAAGCATTGTGAGAAGAAGCCCAAGCACTGGAATTATTTCGATTACATTACCTCTTGGAACCAGGTTTTCCTAATTCGGAATTAAAAAAGGAAGCACAGCTTGTGGGTCTCCTTTAATTCGATTAGGTAAATTTTACTTCATGATTTAGAAATTGGTTTTGTAATTATGGTATTAAGCATTTTTATTTCTCGATCAATGTGCAAAAGGTGTTTGAATTCTTTTACTCAGAAAATAATGTTTAAAATTTCAATCAATTTACCATATTTCCTGGATCTTTAAATAGGATTATTCTACATTTTTTTATGAAGAAGAGGAATTTTGTATTAACCCAGATGTTTCCCGGCTAATTTGAAGATACTACATAAAATAGTGAGATAGGTATCATCTGGATAATCGTTAAAATATTTACTCTTAAGAGGGAATTATCTCAATCCCTACTAATCTCCCAACAACTTTCACCTCAAAAGTATGTCTTCTCCTAAGACTTCAGATAAAGAAGATCTTAGAAATATCCTCACTCAAATTTTCAAAATAGGAAATAAAGAAAATTTTAGAAGAATGAGAAATTGATGCTGGAATTATTAGCCATGATACAAATGATGACGACGACTTTGAATATTTCAAAAATTCATAAGATCCCCTTACAATGATTATACTTCTCTTAAAAAGGAATATTCTCTTTCCAAGAAGAGAAAATAACTTGGAGAAAATATATTCTTCTTATCCGAATGGATTTAAGCCTTTCTTCAATCCTTTTAGAGACAATCTCCTATTGGAGTGAGAACAAAAATCTCTCTTTTATTTCAAATCTTGATTTCACCATATGAATATCGTAATGCTTTGGTTGTTAAGAAAACTTGAAATTTATCTTGCTACACTGGACTTCTATTATTATCCCCTGATCATTAATTCAATGTATGAGGGATTCTTAGAATAACCTCTTGAGCTAGGTTCTTAACCATAATTCAATGCATTGTTACAAACTGTGGCATCAGAACGTTTATATTCTATCAGCAGCTTTGCACCATTGGTTGCGTTAAGAACCTCTGTCATTTTAGAAAAGTATTTTGAAGGAATTATTTCTTCATTAATACAATTCATATCAGCTCCAAAATCAATTAGAGCCTTTGCTTCAAGGTGTATTCCTTGTTGACTGCGATGATTACATGAGAGTTCCACTTTTGGGATATCACTGGTTTAACTTGGTTGACCCATGTCAACTTGGACAACTTTGGCTGCGATTTCAGGCTTAAGACCTCAGTTTCTTCATCATGGATTTGTGTTAAGGTTGGCTGAGAAGTGCATGTTTCTCTGTTAGCCCATTGCAATAATTCTTCTTTGGGAGAGGATGAGGTATTGTCAAAGTTTTTCAGGTTGTCTATGGTTTCAAAATCAGAAACCCTTGCTCTTAGATTCTGAACTTCTTGTTTCAGGAGATTTACCTCAAATTTGAGGTCTTCTAGTGATGACTCCTTTTTCTTCTTTCCCTTTTTAGAGTGCATTCCTTTCTGTGATAGAGTACCAAGAAGTGCCTTCGTAAACCCTCTCCTCTAATTTACTCTTTTCTTCAAGCTTTTGCCTACTCTTCTTCATCAAACCCTTGATTAGTACTGCTTTTTTTTCCCTTATAGAAGAGTTTTTCCTCCTCTTGAGAAAATCAAGAGTATTTTTTCTTCGAGAAAGATTTCTTCATTTTATACTTTTTTTGTAATGGGTCTAATCCCATTTGCTCACATAAGTCTCCAATTATTTTTCCACGTTCTTAGTACTGCTTCGCCAGTTTAGAGCGACAGTTGAATAGTTTCATCTTCAACAGCCTAGGAAAGCTCACTGTAGGTATAATTTTCCCATGTCACACTCCTTTCAACTTCTCCAACACTCTTATGGAAAAGAGTTGGTGTAATCCTGCTATTTCTAGTACTCTGCATTACAGGCAGGTCTCTACTAAAGGCCTTAGTCATGAAAACATCCTTATACCACTTGTAGTGCCACAGATCTCGACCCCTTAGCCTTATCAATTGCTTATATGCGTTATTTTTTTCACTTGGCAGCATTCTCATATAAAAATAAGGTCATAGTGTAGTCTAGGGTGTTCTCCTCATCAGACAATATAGCACTTGAACTTGTGTATTTCCCACCACCTCTTTAAGGTCGGCAGATGCACCCTACAGTAAAGATGATTTCAGCATGAGATGTAAGTAATGATACATGGCTAACCATATAACATATCAACTACATAAAAAGGGAGAAAAGTACATGAGCTTCAGTTAAAGTATGACTTTGAAATGAAATCCCATGACCTTAGACCGTAGGTATAAGACCCTAAAACAAAGTCTTAAAAAGGCATCAAAAGCAATTCAACAAACTCCATAACTAAACTCACCAACAGACATGAAACAACCATTATTAAGGAGAGTAAAATGGGAATCACTCCAATAAAAAAAATACAAAAACCATATGAAAAGAAATAGTATTAAATCATAATCGTACAGTTCAATTATTATAAAAGCTGCATCTTCATGCACAATAGATATAATCAAAGAAGGTAAGGATGGATGGATGCACACACAGACATGGTTACACAGGTCGTCATTATAAGTTCAATAACATTTACTTGAAAATGATAAGTCTTATGAAGGAGGAATTCCACTAGTGTGCATATAACAATTTTCAGTAAATTGAATTATAAGCTAACAATGGAGGATGAGGTTAAAACGATCTTGGAATAATCACGATTTTCTAAAGCTAGAGTAGGGAAGGATGGAGAAATTTAATGGTCTTAAAGGGAGAAGATGAGGTTGAAGCAGAAGGGTGATAGAGCATCCGGTTGAAGGGAGTAAAGAATTGATAAGAGGAGTGAAGAGTCCTGTAAGGGAGAAAAGTGTTCAAAAAGGTAATAATGGAAACATGCCAACAGTGAATAAATTTCGTATTTCTAATAGATGTTCATCTTTAAAGTAAGAAAAAAAGTGTAATTTAAGGTTTTGCGAAATTTATAGTATAAATATATTAAAATAGTAAGAATATTGTGCGTGAATCGTGATCTGACGCGGATAATTTGCCTCCGTAATCGAAAGTCTTTTAAATGAATCGGAACTAAATAAACACTTTTCAAGTCCGCCAGGGAAGTCGGTAGAGAGAGAGAGAGGCCTCCTTACTAAACATCAAAACCAGCTCACACACGTGCACCTACAACACCATTTCCGCTCTCTCTCTCTCTCTCTCTCTCTCTCTCTCTCTCTCATCTGCAGAGATTTTTAGCTACGTCGGAATACGGCTCGGAACTCCTCCTAATCTTCGCCACTCTCAACTCCCCATGGTTCTTCACCAGGTTTCCTCTAAAACTGTTACTTTCTCTAGAATGTTCTTACTTCTTATACACTCTGTTGCTTCTGGCGCTGTGTGAATCTCCTGCATTTTGCTGGGTCGTTTCTATTTTTCTTTTCCATTTTGCATTCAAGTCGATCTATTACTTTGGATCTCTATTTTTCTCTGCTGTTTGCTGCTTTTCTTTAACTTGATTTTCGGTCTTAGATTCTCGATTTTAGTTTTTTTTTTAATTTTTTTAATTTTAATTTGTTTGGGTTCTTTTTTTTTTTTCATTATTATTATTTTTGTGTGTGATTATTAGACTTTTTTTTTTTTTTAATCTTTTTTCTATTTGTCTTTACAGTTAAAGTAGTGATTCAAGATATAATTTTATATTGTCTATGGCTTACTTTGTGCATTTTTTTTTTTTTTTCTGCTCTCTAAGGGGGCTAAATCTCTGATTTTTCCATGTCGTTGTTTATCAGGTTGAATGTAGAGGTGTCGAATCTATGATATCACTGAGAAAAAAAGTAGTAGTTAATTTCAATAGCTATTCAACCCTTTGAAAGTGTTGACCTTGTATCAAACTTGTTGGTGCATCCTATATTTGCTGAACATTGTAGAAATTGGGTTGTTAAGATAGCTTGAGGCCATAAGCTTTAGCTGAGAATTGAGGTCTTATTTTTCTATTTTTCAACCTTTGTATTTTTGGCATGAATTATGCAATGTTTTTGTAGTTTAGAATTGTGAATCTCCTCCCCTAATCTATGTATGCTTTATTGAAGGTATTAACTCTTACTCCAATCTTTAAAAAAAAACTATTTGGATGTCATAGGTACTCAAATGAATGTGATTCGGAGTCAAAATGTCTATGATGCTGAAAAACCTATTCCAGGATGTTTGGGAAGAATGGTCAACCTCTTTGACTTGAGTACTGGTGTCTCCGGAAAGAAACTTCTCACAGACAAACCTCATTGTGATGGCAAGCTTTCTTTCCCCAACTTGCACCTTGTGTTATCTCAATAAATCACTCTAAATGGAAACGCATTTAGCACATTAGCATGAACCTTTTTTTCAATGAATTTTTCTTGTTATTGGCCCAATGATTTTTATTATAGTAATTACATTCCTCATATTCATGGGTTTCCTTGTAACCATTGGTTTTGTACTTGAATCAACCTACCGGACTGTGTGGTTGTTGACATGTTACTCTTCCTGCATTGCTGGAACATGTCTGTCTTATTGTCCTCAAACCTTCTTATATTTTATTAACTTGAACCTAAAAGGAGAGAAATTAGTTTTAATCTTTTTGGTTTATATATTTTGGTAGCCTGTTGTTTTTCCTAGCATGAAAATAGTCAAAGGTGATGCTTCCTTAATGGTGTATATGAATGTTTTATGTCGAAGTTGAACGTTTTTTGGAAGCCCTCTTTATTTCTCTAAAGCTTCTTGTCATCAGGGGATAAGCCTGTCCCCTTGTACTATTTGAAGGGTTTTATTTATTTAGTGAGTTATGAATTCTATCTCTGGTTTTTTTATTATATGTGGTTATTCATAGGTTATACACTGTCCAGGAGTCATTCAGATGTGGAAAAGAAGTTGAGACCCAGCTTTGGAGATGAGGTAGAGGATTATGTAATATTTCCCAAGTTCTATTATCAGTGATATGTACAGGAAACAAGTGCAGGAGCATATACATTTGTGCTGTGATATTATTTGGAATTTTCCATGTTGCAATTATCTGATTTGTACTGAATTTTGGGGATTTTTCAGATTCGGTCTGATTTGCACCCAAAATTTTCAAATGGTAAAGCAAATGGGACACCCATGAAGATGCTTATAGATCAAGAAATGTTGAAGGAAACAGAGTCCAAGATCAACTCACCAAACGTGGTTGCAAAGTTGATGGGGCTTGATACCCTCCCAACGGAGCAGCATGGTTCAGCTGCTCGTAGATCTCATAGACGAGGTTATTCTCAAGGTACGATTCAAGACTCTGGGATGTCATTTGGATGTTGGGAGCAAGGAGATGCATTTTTGAATAGTGGAATGCAATGCCAAATGGACTGGCGTACAGAGCTGAAAGAATATAAAGGTGTTTATGAAGTGTGGAAGCAACCTATACGAACAGATTATGGAAGAGAGAAATCATCACAGAAGGAAAGGTACAATGAAAAGATTGATGAGAAAAAGATGGCTCTTATTCGTCAAAAGTTCATTGAAGCAAAATGTCTTGCTACAAATGGAAAACTTCGACAGTCCAAGGAGTTCCAAGATTCATTAGAAGTATTAAGCTCTAACAAAGATTTATTTGTCAAGTTTCTGCAAGAACCAAATTCTTTACTCTCTCCGCATGTGCATGGATTCCAGTCCATTCCTCCCTCACCTGAGAAAACTTGCATCACTGTTCTTACACCTTTAAAGATGATCGATAATGAAAAGTATTGTAGGTCAAAGAGTGAGAAACAGATGAATAAACCAGTCAGGGCTGGACAGTCAGCCTTCTTGGACAAAAATGACCAGAGATATTCACCTACATTATTAGCTGATCAGAGGGCTGATAAACACGTTCACCCAACTCGGATAGTGGTATTGAAGCCTAGTAGTGGGAAGAATCAGGTTGTCAAGTCTGTTGTTTCTCCCCCTTGCTCATCACCTAGAACAGTAGAACAGAGTTATAATGGGGAACTTGAATATGATGAGGCACAGGAATCTAGAGAATTGGCAAGGGAGATCACCCAGAGGATGCATGACAATCTAGTGGAACAGCCGGGAGATGAGACTCTGCTTTCTTCTGTCTTTTCCAACAGTTATATTGGTGATGAGAGTTCATTTAACAAGTCAGAAAATGATTGTGCAGTGGAAAATTTAAGTGACTTGGAAGTTCTATCACCATCTTCTAGGCATTCCTGGGATTATATGAACAGGTTTGGTAGCCCGTATTCTTCCTCTTTTAGCCGAGTACCATGTTCTCCAGAGTCATCAGTTTGCAGAGAAGCAAAGAAGAGACTATCTGAAAGGTGGGCCATGGTTGCATCTAACGGGAACATACAGGAACAAGGATATGTAAAAAGAAGTTCCTGTACATTGGGAGAGATGCTTGCTCTATCTGAGACAAAGAAGTTGGTAATTAGATCAGATGATGAGGTTAGTGATAAGGAACAAGAACCAAAAGAATCAATTCCCTGCAGAGGTAGTGTTTCTAATAATGAATGTGTTACTGATTCACCAAAAAGTCTTCTGAGGTCCAAATCTGCCCCAGTTTCTTCTACAGCTTTTGGTGCCAGGCTTAATTGTGAGTCTGAGACTGGTAAAGGAGATGTTTCTAATGAGGTTGCGAAGGCAAAGAGCCTGAAATCATCATTTAAAGGGAAATTATCGAGTTTATTGTTCCCTAGGAATCATAAGTTGAGTAGAGAAAAATATAACCTATCTCAATCTAAAGATGAACCCAATTCTGAAGCTACTGATGCCACTGTACTTTCTGTACATGTTCCTGGAAGGATTAATGAGGATGCATCTCATGCGTATGATGGTGGATTTGAGGATTGCTCGACTCCTGCTCTAAGTGGATTATCAGGGCCATCACCAGATTTAATCAGCTTGGGAGTCAAGCAAGGAATTGTTTCTTGCGAGGTAATTTTTTTTTTTTTTTTTTGGTTCTTTTAGTTTTCATGATCCACCTATATACCTGATTTTGACCAGATTTAATGTATTCTGCCCTCTCGACAGTGTTAAAAACTCTAAAACACCATTAGTAGAGAAGCCAGTAGTTGCTGTGTATATGTTTGTCTTGCCACTTATTTTAGCTTCATGAATTTTTTATGAAATTAATTCAACCTACAAAGTATATGAAGTTTTTACTGTGAGATCTTTTGGCTGAATCGTCTTTTTCTATTTCCAGGAAGGGTTGCCTTTTACAAAATCTATAACTCCTGTAAATGTAAGTGAGAATCAGAACCAGCCAAGTCCAATTTCAGTTTTTGAACCACCATTCTATGATGATGACAGTGCAACTCAAGAGTTGTGTGGGTATATGAAGCCAGACTGCCACGGTACTCTCTCAATTAGAAATAAATTCTTTTTATTTTTCAATTGTTTTACCTCATTACAACTTATTCAATTATATTATTTATCCATCACCTGCCAGGAAGTCATATACCTCTAAAGTGCAACTTAATCGACAAATCACCTCACATAGAATCAATTGCCCGGACCCTATCATGGGAGGATTCTTGTTCGGAAACAGCCCCTCCATATTCACTTAAATCCTCGCCAATTTGCAGAAAAACAGAGGAAAAAGAACAAGATTGGTTTCTTCTTGTCCATAAACTTCTAACAGAATCCAACCTTGATGGTGAAATCAACTTACTCTTCAGCAGACTATACACCCTCGAAAACCCATTGGATCCATCTCTAAGAGATACATATGCCAACAGCTCACATATTAATGATAAAGAGCCAATGCATGAGGCCAAGAGAAGGCAGCTGAGGTCAACCCGAAAGCTTGTGTATGACTCGGTTAATGAAGCCTTACTGGATATCTCTTGCTATTATAGGGCTGACATGAGTGGTGCCCATGAGGGGAGATCTGAGATATTATTGGTGGACCATGTTTGGGACCGAATAAAGGGATGGTTCTGTAGTGATGTGAGATGTGTTCTAGGTGAGAATGGGGACAGTAACAGCCTGGTTGTGGAGAGGGTAGTTAGGAAGGAAGTTGGAGGGAAAGGATGGATCGAGCATTTAAGAATGGAAAGGGATAATATGGGCAAAGAGTTAGAGAGGAAATTGCTTGAAGAGCTTGTAGACGAGATTCTGGCAGATTTGACAGGTAGGCCTTGATAATAATGAGGATAATAATATTATATCCATATGCTCGTTCTTTCCTTTCTGTTCGATTCCTCCATTTAATCTTTTTCAACTTCTAGTATTTGGGATATTCAACCTTGAGTGAGGGTCCTACACTCCTACTCTTGGGCATTATTTGCTGCAACTTGTTTCAATTGTTCTTTGTTATATATAATGATTATATATAAATAAATATAATGTCATCCATGTTCCAGTCTCTAATTGTTGTCTATATGCTCCTCACTCGTCAAGTGGACATTTCGGAAACCCGAGTTTGACCAAACAGGTTCTTAGTTGAATAGTGAAATGCAGCAGCTATTCAGCCTGTTTACAGTTCATAATGTATGTGACTGTTACATAGAGATATTTTCTGAAAGATTTGAAGTGTGATCCATTTATTGAAATTAAATGCTGTTGGTTTCAATTTGTTTCATTACCGCATGCTGTCTGGACAAATGAGCTGTCTGAAATGGCGAGAATCCAATTTAGTGGTGTCAAAATGCACTATTAAACAAAAACTGTTTCTTTGCATCTCATTTTAACGACTCTTTACGACATAGAGCATCAACACTAGCAACCACATGGAAATTATTAGTATTTCCTATTCTTGTTGGTGTCTACTCAGTTCAGGCTGTTGTCAACTGTTGAAATTTATTAAATAAGGTATTAAAAAAAATAACAGTAAATAAGTAAAATAAAAACAGTGACTAAACAAGTTCATCTGCGCGCTGTTCATGATGGGAGTGACTATGAATTGATTTTTCATAGGTATATATATATATATATATAGATATTGATGTTAAAATTATTATTCTGGTAAGTGTTGCGGAAAAAATATTTAAAAAAATTAATTGAATTAGCTTAAATTGAGAAAATTAGCCTTGATTGATTGTCTAGTTGATCAATTGATCAAACTGGCCAATCGGCTAAAGAGGTTGAAAAAGGAGACTGACCAGTTATGTGGCAGCACAATCTAATGATTGTGTGGGCATGTTTCTCCATTATTTTTTTGTCTTTTTTAAAATATATTTTTATTGGGGTTTCCAACAAAGTTGGAGGGAATTATGATCAATTCAATTGGAATTTTCAGCAAATTTGAAGTTTTTTCGCAGAAGAAAATATTTGTTTAGGGCATTCCATCAAGATACACATTTTTTAAGAATTAAATGACAAATTTCGAACTTGAAGAGAGATTTTCCAGAATCTTCTTCACATTATTCATCAAGTAATAAACATGGTCCAACTTCCTAAAATGACTCATAAATTTGAATTATATTTAGTTAGTAAGTATTTTTGCTTAACTTTCAAGCAAGAGGTTCCATTTCCTCTAAAAATAGCACTCTCCACCAAGAGCAAAAAACACTACAACAACTAGTCATTCAAACAACAATCCATCACAAACCGCTCAACAATTCATCCAAAATCGTCCTACACAATTTCCAACTGGCTCGATACCTATTCATTTGATCATTCAGTGGATTTTTCTATTTTTTATTTAAGTCTTCATTGTAAGTTCTATACTTAATGAATTCTTTAGTGTTAGCAATCATTATGTTTTGCTTTGTAAGCCTTGACTTATATGATGTGTTGGAATGCTTCTTTAGCGTTCAATTCCTTTTCATCATTTTTGAAGTTGTCATGTACATTTATTCGTTTATTTGCTTGATAGATTTCATATCAATGAATATTATAACCATTTTAGCTTTTCATCCCACTTCAATCATTTTATTAGTAGTCAAATTCCATATCAATTCCGAGATTTATGTAAATTATCATTTTACCTTTCATGTCATTTAATAGTTTTTCCGTCATTAAATTACAACATTTATAAGGTTTATTTAGATTAGTTCATTCGAAGTATTTATATACTTATAACATGTTTGCATTCCACTACATTCTTCAACGTATCAACGCACTAATTCCGAGACCGAAACAACATGCGATTCTCCCCATCCGGCCGACTGACTCCTCTGCAAGCTGCCGATCGATGTTGCGAAAATTGGTGCCAACAATATTGCACCATACTTGACCTTCCTTCTATAATAATGCACACATCAAACTTTGCAGAATTGTGTCCTTTTAGAGAGAGCGTAAATGTAAATTTCTCACAATATTCATTTGTTGATAGTTATTAGATGAGAATTTTCAAAATGCTTCAAGAATAAATGCTCTAAACAACGCTTATGTGAGTCACGTCATAATTCGTGGCTCAATCACGGCCATCAGGAGTAAATACTCTCATAGACCCAAAAATACCTCATTATTATATCAGTTATAAACACAATGAAGTGTAGTTAGGGTCAATGTGGATAAGTGGAAGTGAAATGGGAGCGGGATTTTTCAACGAGAGTTTGGCCAGGCAAACTGAATATTAGTATAGTGTGTCTAGACAAGTGTTTGGCGAGGTCGGATTGCATGGCGATCGGGTTCTTTAGCTCCCGTGTAGTGTAGAAAATTCGGGCCGTTCATGCGAATCTAATTTCCTTGGGCGAGCCACATGGTCTAAGAAAAAAACACGTTGGTCACTCGTTAGTCCTGGTGACCCGTGTATTAATTTTTTTTATCCCCTCTCCCCTCCTTTTTTTTTTAATTTCCCCATGCTTTCTTTTCCTTCTTTCATCGCCCTCCATTAATGCACGTTTGAAGCTTTGAATCTTCATTCTTAACCTTCATCAACGAACCCATTCAAGCTCACAAACCAATCGAAGTCAAAATTTCCGTTGAAAACAAACCCAGTGTGTTTTGAAAAATGGCTTGAACTCGTTGAAATGCGAAGACTAAAAAAAAAGAAAAAAAAAAGATGATAATTCAATCTCACCTCAACAGAAGCTAAGAGGTTGAAACCGTCACGGGAAAACCCTCACTCGAGTAATCTAGCAAGTGTCCTAAAACCCTATTTCAAAAAAGGTCTGTAAAAGACTTTTTGACTCATAGTTATTTTATGAGTTGAAGGACATCAACCTATGAAAAGTTCTTCAACTCATAATATTTACTTTACAGGTTGATGATTACTAAAAGTCATTTTTATAATTGATAAAAATTAAAATCTTTGTATAATTAGTTTTGATTCCTAGTCAGTTTTTTTAAAATGGAATTTTTAATAATAGAAAAAAAAAACGTTACCAAAAATATTTACGGCTAAATAACTTAATTTTCGTATTTAATTTATAAACGTAAAAAACGTTTTTAGAAAGTGTTGCAAGCAGGGTTAGTTTCATTTTTTGACATGATATGGGTCTGGCGTAACGTGTGAATAAGAAGATAAGACTACTGAGAAAATATCACGTAAAATTCAAAAGGAAAAAAATAATTATAATGATCATATTTACTTGGAGAAGTTTTAAGATGAACACTAAACACTCAAACAGTTAACAAATCTAAGCAGATCACAAGAATTCTCTCTTTACAAATTCAATGGTTTTACGTATCCTGATCAAAGAGACATCATTCTAATTAAACAAATTACTTTACAAGGCTTGCATACATCACATCACTCCACAGCTTTCAATTTAAAACGCAAAAGACAGTAAAAGTAAAAGTAAAATAATATATGTACTCAGACTTCACCGCCTGGTCTTCACAGTTATTGACGGACTCTGGTTCAATGATCTATCCCCATTGCCCAATCCATACTGCAGCATGCGACAAAAAGCAAGGATTTTTTGATATCCAGAATACGATAGCAAATAGGAGTTTTTCTTTCTAAAATCGAACTTCCCACAGCATTTTGCAATTGAGTCCCTTGTAATCGAGTAGGTTAAAGCATCTCTATGCCAAGTCAGCCCCAAAGAATTTGATTTATACATAATGAGCTTTAATATTGTGATACTGACCACATGTCGTTAAGTATTTAGGTGCAGATTGTAGATTCACTACATTGTGAGATAGACTGGACTTCCTCACCAAATTGAAGAAGATAAACTAGATTTTGTGTTCAGCCAAGGTGTATTGTAGCTGGAAACTAGATTTTAGACCCAACATAAGGTTTCGAACACTGATCTAGATTAGAATCAAGTAGATAGAAGAAATAAAGTGTGCAGCAAAACACTACATTATTTGATGAGTTAATTGGTAAAGTCGTTTAGACTAAGTAAAGACCAGATTCCTGGGGCTGATGGTATCAAAGTACAACCACTTCACCTATGACTGGATATAGTTTATTATCACAGTCACGTTGTTGTTGCATACAAATTTGGTTCTACAAACTCCATTTCATACCACAAGCACAATCTAAAATAAGCAGTCCAACACCGATCCAAATCCTATTTATTGGGCTTCAATGATTATCTGTTTGTAGCCTCTGTTGAGTAAGTCCTACAATATTTGTACCTAGGCCCCACCCATTACAGGAAAAGTAATTGTTACTAGGTAAAAAAGGTACCTTTTCTCTCATTTGTGAGCTCCATATATCGGTATGAGCCCCAGAAGTATGGTTTGCTTGTGGGTTTAGCAAAGGTTCTCGAGTTCTAGCCATAACATCATAATCATCCTCACCATCATAATCAGCTCTCCAAGAATAAATCATGGCTCTCAGAATGATTGCTAGCAGTAGAGATAATGCCTGAGGAAGGAAAAAAGTTGGACCTTGGTCCTATTAGACAATCAGGGGTCAGTTAAGTGTCTGCATGTGTTCCTATTGAACAGTAAAGAACAAACCACTTCCATTGACATTAATTTATTCTCCCCTGATTTAGAAAATTCTTACGTTAGAATTAGATATCATCCCTCAATCTGCATATAGTCTATTAAGGATGCTTAGTGATAATATTTTGATCAGAGGAAAGAAGATTAGAAAAAAAGCAGGCGAGAATAGTGTGTTCTCCTTTGATTACGATAGATATAACTATACTTATCAGGCTCAAAAAATTATAAGACGGTATGAGAACAAAGTGAACTCCAAGTAATTCTAAGAATGTTAAACACGATATGAAAATGTTCACACAGTAATTTCTAAGAAAAACAAAAAACACAGACATTAAGGTTATTTTCATAGATTAACTAAGTTCTTAAGTGATTCTTGTCAATCAAACTACCAAATATTTAACATAACAAGCTGACCAGTTTTTAGAAGTAAATTTTCCCGTAATTTGGTTGAAAAATAAAATTTAGAATTGGCTTAGTACAAAAGTACCCACAGAGATAGTAGACACTCAGCATGCACTACTTATTGTGTCAATCAGATCACTGTAGTTTGAAGGGTCTAAATAATTCTTTTCTGTCCATTGGAATTCTAGAGAATCTGATCCCCTAATCATAACAACTTAAATGCAAATGCCAGACGTCAATCCCCTCTAAGCTCAATTAAGAGAAAGGCAAGGAGAGGAGAGACTTTATTATTAGAATGTAAAGGAAAATATACCTGGATTATAACAATAATGATGCCAGCCCACTTGCATATCTCAACATTCTTTTTAATGAAAGATTGAAAACTTTCAAGTACTCCAGTTGGATCAAATGGAATAGCCTAAAGTAATTTGTGTCATTTTAATAGAATGAGTACATGGGATAAATGGCAAAACACAAAAGTTATTGAACTTTTGGTTTTAGAAAGAGAAGAAAATATCAATTTAAGTACCTTTTCCCATTGATGATCAAATGCAATGAACGCCACCAACGCCGCTTCCACAAGCATGAGTACAGTTTTGAGCAGTGTATACTAGCATTTGGTTAAGAAAATGGTAAAAAGAATACAATCCAGCGATAAGAAAATGATCCTCTTTTCACCTTGTGTAGGTCCTTGTTGATTTCTAAGACTCAAAAGTCTGCTTAGTTCAATAGTTGCTAATCTTCCAATTACACACTAAGAATCTTCTTACTCTACAGGCTTTAAACAACCTGAAATACATATGATATAATTTGATCCTTTAACATTTTTCTTGATTTGTAGATCAGTGAGCTCCTAAAAAATTCTCTAGCAATCTTTGCCTTCGGCCATAACAGACTCAGTAGTTGAGTATTACTACCAAGTTTTCTTTCTCCTTTGTTATTACAAAATGAAACCCATAATTCCTTTACAACCACAACTCAATAATTGAACGAGTTACTGACCGTTAAGGAGCTTGCTACCTAAATGCCACAACATTAAACTTCATATTTACTTTATATGAGGACATAGAGATCTTTTAATGTACTAAGGATACAAAACATAGGCAGCAGCCATTAATTGATTCAGCAGCAATACAGCCTATCAGAGTGATGCAGCACAATATAATGCCCACTCCCATGAAAGAATAGATGAACCTACCAAGAAAAGGCACCCAATTAACACATCTTAGGGGTCCAACTTATTCAAGCTTCTATTGTAGAGAATCTCCATAACATGTATTCCACCTCACAGATGTCCCAACCCATCTTGCACTTCTGAACAACAAAAGATCTAAAGGAAAATATTAAAAGCAATAGGAGTCAATCTCATTTCCTTATCACCTGAATATAGTTCTAGTTTGTTTTTCTAGCTACAAACTGCTTAGACATTTAAACCCTAGATCAAGCCAGAAATTCCACGAACAAAACTGAAAATATTGCAAATGAAGTCTAGCGAACAGCAATAATGAAAGAATCTAATCCAGATCATTTAACTACGAATTCCAAATTATAAACTACACACAACCCTCGAACAATGCGTGATGCTCAAAATGAAATCACACCATAAAATTCCAAAGAAGGGGAAAAAATTTAAAAAATACCAAGGAGAGGGCAGGTTGAAGGAATTCAAACCAAACTCAAAGCTTGCATCTAAGCCGGAAACAGCATCTAGGGGCAAACTCGAAGGGAATAGGTGATCGGAAACCCTAATTGTTTCGGAATCCATGAAAAGAGGAAAGGACGAGTACGGAGATGGAGCTGAAGGCGAAGGTGAAGGCGAAGGTGGCGATGGAGGTAATATAGGGACGCGATGGTTCCATTGATTGAGCATCCATAATGAATAGACGAGGATTGAAACCCCAACAAAAGCTTGAAGGAAATTGAACAATTTGAGCAGGAAAGCTAGGGAAGTATGGCAACAATTTCGAGGCATTTATATAATATAAAATTGAATCAATGAAAATGGAAGATTTTAATCTGTAATGGTTGATTTTCGGGGAGAAATTGATGAAACCCGTGCAGTTTGATCTCCAATTTCGAATAAACAAGACCGTTCGAACTTTCCTTTCTTTCTTTTTCTGGTAAATGACGGTTTCGTCCTTCGACTTTCAATTTCTCTTTTATGTGCAGATTCCTTTTAAGTTTAATGATATTACATACTCTCTCTTCAGATTTTATGAATTATAAATCGGTTATGATTAATTTCATTTATCAACTCATTTGATTTTATATTAATCTCAGCTTATTTTTTATAGATAATTTTATTTTTCTTATTATTTATTTAATATTTAATATATAAAAATAAAAATAAAGGGAAAAAAAAGACCAACGACCGCTTTTCGAAAACTAAAAAAGTTGCCGCCATACTACTTGTTACTTTCATTGTTTCAATTTACTCTTATTGTTTCGATTTTTACTTTATCATTCGTCGAAAAAGAAAGATCTTTATTAGAGAAGGAGAAGTATTATCATTTCGATATATACGAACATCATCATTGGAAGTATGTGTTAACTTTTTTTATTTTTTATTTTATTTTTAACAGGTATAAATATATCGTTAAATTTGTTCTTTAAATTTTGGTCATTTGCTTTACTCACAACCTGATAATGCTCATTTTCTTCTATTGATGGAGATCTAGAAGTGGTAATGAACTGAAAAATTAAATCTTATTATTAATTTTAAACCATTATTGAATTAACATAATGAACAAAATACTGGATAAATAGTTCAAAATCTTAGACCATAATTAATAACGGTCTAAGATTGTGATCCATATTTTTTTTTGTTTATCAATTATTAATGAAGAAGAGGGAGTAAAGAGGAATCTAAAACTTTGAAGCTTGGTTACAATTTCTCCTATGATAGAGTGTTGGAGGGAAGAATGTAAGAGATAAACTGTTTTTTTTTTTTTTTTCTTAAGTTCAGTATGGATATAATGACTATTCAATATATAAAAAAAAATTTAATGAGAAAAATTAAAAAAATGTCATCTTTTCAATAACTTTAAAATTGAGCCTAAACTTTATATTATATTTTATAAATGGTCAATTGTCCAAATTATCTATATAAAAAAAATATATTATATTTGACAAAAAAAACAGTCATCTAACTTTTAGAGGTTGCGCAAGCGGTTGAGCAGAGGTGACTCTCTGAGTTTGGCTCGGATACAAACTCTCTACACAACGTTTGAGATTATACTCTAAACGTATCTAGTGATGTTGTGAGTTCAACCGCTACTCCCGGAGTTTGCAACCCATCTTCAAAGACATGTGGAGGACTTCTTCAAGTTTCCAAAAAAAAAGTCTTCTTCTTCTTCTTCCTCACTTCGGCCCATTTTCCACCTTCTTCTTCATCCATATTTTTCTACACTATACCACCTCCACTTGCCACCATAGTCCGACCACTATTGTTTAGGATCATATATTCTTCGTCCACTCCCCATAATCTCTTATGCCACAATTTTTGTTCTTCTTCCTTTTCTCACTTCGGTCATTTTTTCCGCCCATAATATATTTGTACCCTCGCTCATAATATGTTCGTCCCCTAAAATATTTTACAAAAATTTTCAAAATTATATATTTCTTTAAAACCATTATCTAAAGGAGGCTTAATGGTTCAATTCCCTCTAAAATTTTTTAATCCAAATATACTTCAAATACATACGACGATATTGCAAACAGTCCCTCAAACTCCTCAAAGCATGGATGTCTTAACCCTTAATTACAGCTAGATTTATCGGATGTCGGTATACAAGTGATTGTTTTGAATCATTCAAAACTAACTTCTGCTACCTTTTCTAATTAGTACCAAACCAATAAAATATGACGCCACGAAAAAAAAAACATGTAGGGAGAGACAAAACTAGAAAAAGGGTAATTGAAAAGGAGACGAAAAATTGGATGGGGACAATTTCCTCGTTTATTCATTATCGATGCTGCATCAAGAACAAGGGACTTTACTTCCAATCGTTCTTCTCTAATTTTGTTGGAACACTCCGATTTCATCGTCTCATAAAAACGACAATGTTTTTTTTTTATAAAATCATGTTTTAACAAGAAAAGGAAATTAAGGTGTTATTAAATATATTTAAATTCTTAAAAAGTCGACAGAAAAAGACGACTCAAAATAGCTAGCTGGTCTTCGTACTTTGTAGTAATCATATGGGTGAAAAATTGTTGCTTCAGTTTTTATCTCTCTTGTAAACTAGAAGTTTGGACTCGAATAAAGCTTAAGACAAGATTCATTTGGATCATTGGTGTATAAGTAGTCTCCTTACTCCCTGGAAGCTTCAAAATTCTCGAAAAAATTCGCCTATTTATACGATGAAGGCAGGAATGGTTGTTAATTTTGAACCATTTCTCTTACCCTAGCATATAAGCAAAATAGAATACTCTTATAGGACTTTCTATTAATTTTTTGTGAACTAAAGTTATGAAGAAATGTTACCGGTGCGACCTCCTTCTTGCGAGGGTCTATTGCGAAGTGGACGAAACGAGGTTGTGTAAGAGATGTGATGAGATGGTTCATGGCGGCAGCTCTGAGCTTGCTCTTCATCCTAGAACCATCCTATGTTATGCCTGCCAGTCACCGATCCCCCGTGGAACCACCAGCTCTAACAACGTCGAGCAGTACTGGCTTATTAGGTACTGCAACACGTGTCGGTATCTTGAAAAGCATGATCATGATCTAGATGATGGTCATCAGGAAAATGAATTAGGTCTCAACGGTAGTTATAATGACGACATGAGTAGGTCAATTGAGCGGAGAAATTATGACTTTGTTTCGCCTGTTCTTCCGATTGCTAGTATGTAATATCTTTCCCTTACAGCTAAAAAACGAATATAGATCATCCAATCACAACATGATACATTGGATCAATTTTTTACCCTTTCTAGTTTCTAATATTTTACAATATTTTTCTTGTTATAATGTGACATGTTGTGATTGATTTGATTCACAAGAATATACCTCACGAGTTAAATCTTTATTGAAACATCTATAAGGAGTGGTGCAACGACTTATTGGAGAAACGGATTCAATCGGGTTTCAAACTCTCTCGCGATCGAACTACACGGATTGGAGTTCTTGGATGAAGAAAAAGTTGTTGGCTCAAGGTTTATGGGACATCATTGAAGCAACGTCAGTAGACGAAGTTGGAGGAGATTACAGGTTATGGAGCAGAAACAATGCTATAGTTTTACTTGCAATTCAGAATTCTTGCGGGCAGGACTTGCTTTCCGAAATAAAAAATCTTAACTCGGCCAAGCTTGCGTGGGGAATATTAGAAAGAAAGTGCAAGCCCAGGGAGGATAGCTCCCTGCAAGCAAACCCTCCAGGTAAGTTTCTCCCCCAATAGTTTCTTACATAGTTATATTGTTTCTCAACAATCTTTCAAGTTATGTAAGTAGGTTAGTGATTGTTCTCTAGATTGTTCAAGAACTATTGCTCTAAATTTCTCTAGTCAAAAACCATGTTTCAGAAACTAAGTTCTTAATGCATCCTCCTTTTTACTTATAATCCGAAAGAAAACTCTTCGAAGGAGAACACCTTAAAGAAACAATGTCTTAAGCATGGTCGAAACTAGTTGCATATTTTTTTCTGCTTGCACTGACAAATAGATCTATAATTACCATTCAAATCCTTGGCAGGGATGCCCGCGGAGGCGTCGATCAACTATATTCCCCTTCTAGAGTCCGTAAAACGGGGGAATTGGTCCGATGCATTGCAATTTATATACTCCCATGGCCCGCTAGTCTTGAGAGAAAAAATTTCATACCGAGGAAAGACAGCTCTGTATGTTGCAACCATGTCCAGACAAGTTGACATTGTCAAAAGGATGGTGCTTTTAATGGACAAAGAAGACTTGGAAATAAAAGGTGACGATGGTTACACAGCTCTTGCTGCAGCTGCTTCTTACATTGGGATCAAAGAAATGGCAGTAGTCATGGTTATGAAGAACCCTAGATTGGTAGAGATTCAAAACGATAGATGGAAGATGATCCCAGTTGTCTTAGCTATACTACATGGCTTCGTTGATATGGCACGATATCTTTATAGTGTCACACCAATTGAAAATCTCACATCGCATAATAGCCGTCAAGGTGTTACACTCGTGGCAGAATGTATCGTTTCTAAAAATTTTGGTAAGCGCCGCTCCTAAACCTATCAAACAATTTATTGTTGTGTAAATTATAAGTGGAATATTTAAACGTTGATCGGTTATGGATTCTAAAATTATAGATCGGACATGATTTAAGGTCCGCGTAGGATTACTTTCATAAAAGCCAAGGGACGCACGTGTAATTACTGATAGACAATATATTATTAGTACTAACTTCATCTTTTCCTTGTGTTTGTGTTGATGGCATATTATTTTGAGTAGATATTGCTATTCATTTGCTCCAGCGTAGTCCCCGTTTGGCTTTCAGTCAAAATCCGGATCAATTATCTCCTTTAATAGCATTGGCTACTATGTACTCCGAATTTCCAAGTGGAAGTCGACTTGGGTTTTGGCAGAAGCTTCTATACAATTGTAAGCACTAATTAACTCTTCATTGGCTTTCTTATGTAAATGTTCTATATGTGGCTCATTTTCCTTCACCTAAAACCATACCATTTGCTTACCAATGATATGAAAACCATACCATTTGAATACCCTTCATATCAAGTTGGCGTTGGTAAGAGGCATGTTTGGTTTGATTCTTTGGTATTCCATTATTTGGTTCAAATAATAATGAAATTTGAATGATTTTTATTCCTACTAAAATGAAAAAATCATTCTTTCATTCTAATCAAAATACATGTCTTCAGTAAAAATCAAAATAAATATTCGATTTTTCATATTTTTTTAATTCTACTTATAGTATTTAGATAATTTGAAAAAAAAAATTCAAATGTATACAAAAAATTCATCATTCTCATTAGGGTTAAGGGCCAAAGACCTCCTGAATTTTCAATAAGAAGTTACAAGATGCCTATATTTTGAAATTCCTTTAGGAACCCCTTATATTTTGTTTATAGGGCCAAAAACACTTTGCATTTCAAAATCATGCAAAAGACCTCATACCGTTATTTAAACTGTTTTATTCTAACGGAATGATGTCGTGTAGCCACATTGGCATGTCACGTCATTTTTCCTAAATAAATTTTCCCTTCTTTGCTTTTCTCTCTTGAATTTTTTTTTTCCTCCAACAATCTGATTTGTTCCAAAAAATTAGAAAAACTAGATTATTCTAAAAGAATTTGGATTTCAGATATTCTTAGAAAAATATAGTTACCCAAAAAAAGAAAAAAGAAACTCTAAAATGCATCTTGGGATCGAATCCAGATGCATTTCATATCGTGGTTCGATCCCAAATGCATTTTGAGTCTGAGTTTGATCACCTAAATGCAAAATGCTTCTAAGTTTTGATCTCAAATGCATTTTCACATATGGGTGATCAACCCAAATGTGAACACCCATATGCGAAAAGCACATGGGTGATCGATCACCCAGATGTGAAATGCAGCATTTTGCATCTAGGTGATCAATTCATATGCTAAATGCATTTGAGTGATTAAACATAAGATGCATTTCGCATTAGGGTTCAAACGGTGAAAATTAAATTTTCGTTTTACCTTTTTTTTCCTGAATAATTAGGGATATATTTGGGTGGATAAAAAATTGAAAACTGATAGGTGGAAAGTGGAAGAAAAAAAGAATTTAGATGTAACCATGTCACATCCTTATTTCGTTAATAGAAAATGATTAAATTAACGGTAAGGGGGTATTTGACATAATAAAAAAAATACAAGGAGTTTTCAGCATTTTAAGAAAAATATGAGGGTTTTGTTTTTTAAATATTTTAAAATATAAGTACCTTTTAGATATTAAGATAAAAATGTAAGAATTTTTTAACTATAATATGAAAATACAAAAGTTATGGAACTTTTAACTCTTCTTATTATTGTCATTTGTCATTACCTGTGTTACCAAATGGATATCGAAAAATCACTATTTTCATTCATATTTTCATACAGAAATCGAACTAATTATGTCTTGAAGGAATTTTTTTTTTATATACTAAAATAGGAATAGGAATATAAAATGAAGAAATTTTTCACTACACTTAATTCATCTAAGAATTGTGGGCCAGTCTAAAAAGAACTTGTTGTATATGTGGGTCTATTTTTCATCCAAACCAACTATGTATATAACTAATTATGAAAACTATAGATGTAACTAATTTCTATTGAGTTGATTCATAATTCTTAATTAAAAAAAAATTATTTAAAATGGTTATACAAAGTTATACTGAATAATTTTTGATTGCTATACTGATTAATGTCTTTTTTGTCTCTTTCTCTCTCTCCCCCATTTTTTAATTTTTTTTTTTGTCAAAGTTATACAAATACAAATGCCATCAGGTGATGTGAATCATGAGTTCCGAGTAAACATTCAGAAGTCAAATGAAGATGAAAAGAATAGAAAGACTATAAGTTAGTATGCATATCCTTTCAATAAGATTTATCTTTTTCCTTTGAGAAGTTTGTATTATGTTGTTTGGAAAATTTGTACATACGTATAATTCTCATGATAATTAAGGTTGTCCTTACATTCGATTGGCATACAGGTTTCTGTAAGGGTTTGATTTCAAGAATCTGTGAATTCTTAGGTATACATAATATCAACTTCACCCAATAATTTTTCTCTCTTCCTATCCAACTCTAATTATTGCTTTCTACTTACAATGTTGCTTATGCTTAACATTGTGTTTGTTATCACCATCTAGGTATCAAGCAAATATATGAATTGACCTTAACCCATATGCAATCTAGAAAGCTTTTGGAGCTTATGTGCAATGAGACGAAGAAATTAATGGAAGAAGAATTGGTAGATTACCGAGTGGTCGAAGCACTTTTCGTGGCTGTAGAGAAAGGGGTTCCTGAATTCGTGATTGAACTAACAAAAATCCACCCCGAGCTTCTATGGCATTACAATGCTAAGAGGAGAAACATCTTCATGACGGCTGCTTTAAATCGCCAATCGAAAATATTCAATCTATTATATGGGCTTGAAAATGGCGGGCTTAATATACGTGGATACACAACAAGAGTAGACGAGGATTGCAATACAATGTTACATTTGGCTGCCATGCCAGCACCTCTTTCCCAACTTAATTGTATAGCGGGTGCAGCTTTAAAGATGCAAAGAGAACTTCAATGGTCTAAGGTAAGTAGAACATTTTATGCTTCTAATAACTTGTTCATTTGGAAACAGAAACTATAGACATACTAGCTCGAACCTGCCAAATCAAAAAATTGTAGGGATATTAAGCTCTTTTATAATTAGGACACTGAAATTTAGATTAGCCATAAATCAACTGTACAGGATAATTAAGTGTATGATGTAGCGATTCAAAAAGTAATATTAATAGATTCAAAGAGATTATGGTTAAATTTAAAGAGATACCTTTTTTTTTTTTTTGTAAGCATTTGTTTGATATATATATATATATGATGAATCATGTTATTTCCATGATTACTAGTTAAGAAATGGAAGTATTAATAGTAAATTCTTTGATGACATCCATGTAGGAGGTAGAGAAGGTTGTGCCACCAAATTATAAGAAATATTTGAACAAAGATGGTAAGACGCCTCAAGAAGTGTTTACGAAGAGCCATGAGGATCTTGTGAAGAGAGGAGAGAAATGGATGAAGGGAACCGCAACATCTTGTACAGTTGTGGCTGCTTTCATAGTAACCATTATGTTTGCTGCACTTTTCACTGTTCCAGGCGGCAACAATCAAACTACCGGATACCCGATATTCTTGCACGAAACGCCTTTCATGATCTTCATTATATCTACTGCAATATCTTTCTTTTTTTCCTCGACCTCAGTTCTGATGTTTCTAGGAATCCTCACATCGTGTTATTCTGAAAGAGATTTCCTCACATCTCTGCCTACAAAGTTGATTAAAGGTCTTTTCAGTCTCTTCTTTTCGATTGCAACTATGATGCTATCTTTCTCTGTTGCTCTTCTGCTTATGCTTCGACATCAATCATACACCGTCTTGCCAATTGTTTTACTCATTGCTAGTTTTCCGGTCAGCCTCTTTGTATGGATCCAATTCCCTCTCTTGGTTCAGATTATCACTTCGACTTATGGATCAGGAATATTTGACAAGAAAGTGAAGCCTTGGTTTTAAGTTACATAATTAAGAGTAGATCGATATTTTCATTTTTCCTGTACCTCGAAAGGTTAAGATAGTCTAATAAGATATTATTGTAGACATAGTTTATAGCTTTCTCTATGTAAAATTTGGTGTTTGAAACAAGTTAAATACTTAAGTTTTGTTGTGTGAACTTGCATGTTTTAAAATGGCCAGTATGAATTTATAAGCTAACTGAAATGATTATTAGTGTATGGTTAAACCATGCTTATTTTTTTTCCCTTTTTGTTTAAGGAATTCGAGGGTTAAGTCTATTTTGGATAATAGTTTTACCGCATAGCTTAAGTTTGATAATTTTAGTAACAAGTCTTTTTTTTTTTTTAAATGAAATTTTTTAATGACTAAATACTTCCTTCTCATTTCTCCAAACCTCTCTCTCGACGACGGCAATCCCACCTCTACAATTGAAGTCTCGCTGGAACATCTTCACGGAATGGATCACTTGAGCCTCCACCGCAATCTTGATGACAACGATCCCTCCTCCGCGATCGAGCCTACATCTCTGTCTTTAATTGAGTTGTCTCTTTCATGCTCTTATCATTTATATTCTCTCATGGACCTCTCCATTTTTTTTTTAATGCCTAGGTGATCTCGATCTAGCCTGGACCAGATCGATATCTCTCCATTTCTGAAGCACCCTTTTTTTTTTTGGGTCCCCTGCAATTCTAATATGAAGAAATCTAGTTTTATCATTCTCTAAACAAACCCTAACAAAATGAGGAAGAGAGATCTCATCAAAAAAGAAATAAGATGCATCAAATTGTAAATTCGTTAAACGATCAACAACTGAATTACATTCTCTAACTATAAAAGAGATAACAATATGAAAAGATTTGAACCAAAATTAAGTAGTTTGCCACTTTTAACTGACATTTCAGTTTGGTCAATCATTATTAATAGTCAAGACAAGACCAAAAGCGAAGAGGAAAATATCCATAAAAGAGATCTTGTTAAATTTCATAAAACAAACCATTAATTTATTATTCAAAACTTGAATCATCAATAAATGGATGATAAGAGACTCCACAAACTCACCAACATCTTTTCTAATCACACCACCACTAGAAATAGAACTAGAAGAATGTTTAGAAGCTCCATCTATAGTCAACTTGAATCAAACTGGATCAAGCAAGGACCACTTAAAAAAATGGGAATCCCTCATGAGATTTAATCACATATGCCTAAGAAAGTGTCCAAACTGGAAGGAGAAGAAAAATCCCTAATCTTTACAAAAGGATTCAACTCTCTTGACCAATTCATTACTTTAGCTAAGATAGTTAGGAGTTCATCAGTTTACACTTTACAATTAAAAACTGCATCATTTCTACTCAACTAGATCTCCCTGCATAATAAAGCAAACACTAAAATGCTAAGACACTAAATTAAGAATGACCATTTAAGTCTTCATCAAAGCTTGAATCTAGCCAAGATAGGTTGATATGTTTCTCCAAACAGTGCAAACTCACGGTGAAGGAAAAGATGTGACAAGTCTTCATTCTTTCTAGTCGTACAACATCAAACGAAGAATCTAAAGAAACCCATATCTTAGTAATTATCGAGTTAGCTGCCACTGCATTAATAAACAGTCTCCAAATGAACACCTCAATCTTCATAGGTATTTGCAAGGACCAAAGCTAGATAAATGGTCTATATAGACCTAGTCACTAACTAAGCCTTTCCAAGCAGAACTACTGAGAATCTACTATCTCTACTAGGGGTGTCATACCCTCTTACTAACTATATAATTACTCAAGATACTTTAAAGAAAATAGCTAGCTTTGTTTTGTAACTAGTAGGAATGTTTCTACTTTACTTGAAAGCCTTTAATGAAAATGCAGATTAATTTAAACTTTCTTTAAACTTTACTTCATTAAAATCTCATATAACTAAAATGCATCAACACTAATAATGTATATACACAACTATATAATTATAATTATTCATAAGAACTATTGACAAAACAAAACAGTAGTTACAAAAGCTTTCTAAAATATGTTCTGAACTTTCTTGTCTTCCTATATGCACAATACCATATAGCTGGAAGCTCTTCATTCTCTAATCAACTATAGCTATAGCTTATCCTTTTTGTCTACATACAGCACAAGTAAACTTCTATGAACTTGAAAACTCTATAAGTAAACTTCATATCTCGTACTATATAAAATAGTTGTATAAAATAGTAAAAATCAACTGAATACCCATAAATATGTTGGTTTCAAATATTATGCAAATATCAATATTTTTCTTTCATTACTACTTTGGGCCCTTATATGGTTGCTACCAATGCATGGACCAATTTTCCGTTATAACTACCAGTACCAATTGTTTGCTAAACCCGATAGCACCTCAGTAAAAATGTTAGGCTCATGCCATGTATAAAATACATGCACTAATATAAAATTAACATTTCTTTTGAATAACATAACATTTTGCTTTCATACTCACACATGCTACTATTGTATTTGAATCATGTAACCAAAATATCAAAGTATATCAACTTCTGAAATTCAACTGCAACTCAATACAACAAACATACAGACTGTACTTGTGTTGTAGGTGAGAGTTTACTTTCATGCATCTAAAAAATTAGGGCATTTCAACTTCTAAAATTCAACTGCAACTTAATACAAGAAATAGACAGACTACACTTATGTTGTAGATGGGCATTTACTTATTTAAAATCCGAGCTATTCTATAAGAGTCTTTTAGAAATCCTTCGTATTTGAGACCAACTATTATCCTAACCGAGCATGTATATAAATTTAATTCAGTAAAAATTTTCTTTCTATAAACCTTTCTATTAATTAACTAATCTAAATTTACATCTAGTATTGTTCTAGTCTCTTTAATTTGAGTCATTCCTTTGTAAGAGCTCTAACTTCTTATAGAAGCATTGTTTTCACTTGAAACTCATACCTCTTATTAAGGTTCATAAATATCTCTTATGAAATTTACAACTCCAAATTATCAATTTTCCTTCTTGGTTCATATCTTTCATTATACCTTTCAAAGGCAAAATTTAAAGTTGCTTAGTTCTTTTAACTATTAGCTTAGGTTTTAATAATTGTAGATTTTAGACTATAATTCTAATTTATTTGAAATTTGGTACACTATTATTAGTTATATCTATTTTATGTCTCCTATAGATATTTCAGCTCCAAATTCAATCTTTTGCTACTTCTTTTATTTTTACTTTCTTTACAATATATTATTAGTTCTTCCCCTGTTAAATTTTCATCTTTCATGATTGTGTTCTAAAAATCATTTCACACATTTGGGAATCACTGTTGCTTGGGTCTTTTTATGGTACCTCTATCCATAAGTGTTATAGTTGTTGCAAAAATTACAAATCGAAATATTCATGTTTAATCTATCGAACCTCAATTATTTTAAAACTAGTTGATCATGCATCTTGCTTCAACCAACATTCTGTTTTTACCTATATCGTATCATAGACGTACTAAAACATTTCCAAACATGTTTGTTTATAATATCCTAAGTTTTTTCTATTAGAAGATAATCAAGAGTCTATCGAAACACTTGATACTCACGATTTCGCAGTTCGATTTTACAGTTAACTAGGGGAAATTCAAGAATTAATTTCTAAAGTTATACAACTTGAATTTGGGTGTGCTTAGACTTTCTGAAAAGCTCTAAGAGTCAAGTTTCTCATTATATTTTCTTATAATTTTATTGTGTACAAAATATTGCCAAAATTCATGAGAACCAGTGGGACGTCATTATAGTTTTCCAGATTTTCAAACACCACTAAGGAAATTCAAGAAGTTAATCTATTGCTACTCTATTATAACACAAAACTTGTTTCAATTTCTTAAAATAAACCATCATCAAAAAAATATTCTTCATCCTATGGAATTTATTCATAACTTAGGTAAAAAAATAACAAGATCTTACCTCTATTGATACTTCAAATCAACTTTCCTCTTTCCTAAGATTAGCTGCTAATACATCAAGAAATCAAGGCCTTCTTTGAGCTTGAGAGGATTTGCTATGTAAGAAATTTGAAGAAGAAGAAGAAGAAAAAGGAAGCTTGTGATAGAAGGGGATTGTGAAACTTGCTAGAGAAAGAAGAAAAAGATGATAATTTATTTGTAAACCAAGTTTCCAGAAATATCAAAGTGGTCAAAAGAAATCTTATGACCAAGGAGATATTTTCTAATGCTTATCAACTTTAATTCTCATCACATGAATGAAAATATGGCAACCAAATGATGATAAAATTGGGCTTGGGTCAAATTTTACTCTTTATATAATAATTAGTAAGAAAAGGATTAGATGATTATAATTTTGGTCCACTGGTCATAATAGTTTTGGACCAAATTTCATGTCTTTGATTTTTGCTTGTGATAAAGTTAATAAGATATGAATTTGGGCTACCAAATATTAATTAAAATTGTGCTCTAATCACTAGAAAACTTGGTAGGGAAAAAAAAAAAAACTAATAGCTTTGCAAGGTTTGACCTTAAACCTTTCTTCCCTTATAATTTGTAAGGTACAAATTTATCTAAGTAGCTAATTGGGATATTATAAGGGGTCCATATTAACAAATTAAATTTTAAATTTAAAGAAAGAACGGTTGATTCAAATACTTCTAACTCATCATCTTCTAAATCCAAGCTATCTCAAACTCTATTCTCAGAGTAAAAAACACAATCAAGAGAAAAGTCCTCATGAAAATCATATGTGAGAAATCCTCTCCCCTAATTATCATACTAAAAGAAAGCATCTTTCTCATCCCAATCTTCCACTTACTGAAACTCATGAAAATCTCCTTATCTTTAATAATCTTCAACTAAACATTAAAGCTATCAGTTCCATCACTCCATAATGAAATATGAAGGTTTTTAGTATACCTTGCTCTCCTAAAAGAACATCAAGGAGAATCTCCAATTAACAAGGCCCAAATCATTTTCAAAGAGAAAGCAAGTTTAACATCTTTTAACCACATGCTTTAATTTTTGTACAAGTAGACCTCTAAGTAACATGTTGCAGTGTTTTCTCAAGATTAACAAAATATTAAACTTAGATTTACTATTTTTAATTCGAGTATATTAGTCAAACAAATAACTAGACTTAATTAGAGAAAAAATAGAGAAGAAAGAATACAGTAAGTTTTACTGAGGTTCACCTTTCATGGATAGGAAAAATAAATAGGAAAAATAAGAAATTACATGTTAAAGAAGAACTAGTTTTCCAATACTAAACAAAACGTTAGGCCTCCAAGCTTACAACATCTTAATAATTTTATCAATTAAACCATCAAGATCATCAATCTTAATTAGACCATGAGTAAAGCAGAGAAAACGACATTTTTCAATTATTTTTCTCTCTAAAACCCTATCACCGTTAACAATGACCATGCAATAATGTTGATTTTTCCCAGCTCTCCGGCCATCCGAAGACGGAGGTTTACAGCTGCAATTAAATTTTGGTTTCATCCTTCAATACTGTACAATCTCACCAAGTTTCAGCTCCATCCATCCATAGATAATAAGTTAATCCGACCCTAGGGTATCCAAACTACCCTGACCCTTTTCGACCTTATCGAGGCCAGTCAAATAGGGTCGGAGTCAGTTGGAACATGGAGTTTGATGCACGCATCGGATCGGTTAGATACAACATCAAATACCATCATTTTCGACAGTTACTCCTCCTTATCAGTGGCACTAGCATCCATATTTGGGAAAATAAAGGAGAAAACTAATAGAAGGTCAAAAATGAAAGAAAAATGTATTAAAAAGAAGAGAGAATTTGTAAAAGTACCATATTCTCAATAGTCATTTGGCAAAATGACTTTTATTTGTAAATTTTTAATACATGACTTTTAAAAATATATATAAATAAAATTAAATGAAATGAAAAAAGAGAAAGAAAAAAAAAATCTAAAAATACTAATATACCATAATGCTTATGGTAGAAACTTAAACCTAAATCCCTCATTTCTTTTTCCTTCTTCCTCTTCTCATAGACTCACACCCACATTTTAGCCTTCTCACACCCACATTTCGGTCGGCTGTCTTTCTCTCTCTTTTCTCACCCCAAAGTCACCTGCATTTCTTTTCCAAGTTCCGACCATCTCTCCCTCTTTTCTTGCTCACCCGTGAAATCACTCACAACACCGGTCCAAAATTACCCGTGAACTTAAAGTCCTAAATCACCATCAGTGGCAGATAACGAAGAATATCAGTCTGAAGAATATGAAAATTACACGATATGCATTTATAATCAAAGTTATAGATTTGATTGTGTGAAACCTGAGTTTAAGTTTGATTTTGCTGAAATATTGTGCATGCATACCGAAATCTTAAGTCTGATTTTGGTTTGAGATTATCAAGGTGAAATCTTTTATTTCACAAGACTTAGAACTAAGAGAAATATTGTTATTGTACAAGATAATGGGTTATGTAAATAAATTGAATATTTTTATTTTTATTTTCAGGGGGATAGATCACCTACACTTACCCGGGTGTTGAAGTTCAAGAATCATTTTTCTTGCAGGATTACTGTTTGTTTGAAGTTTCATGAGGTGATTTCTATAATTAAGAAAAAAAAATTAATTATAAAGAGCTGAAATTGGTTAGCAAATCATGCTTTAACCATTTCCTAAAGGTTGATAAGAGGGTTTCATTCTCCGCTCAGATAGACAGTGCTTTGGTCCTCCATCAAGCTCAGTCACAAAAGAATTATGAGGTATGGTACATCACAAAGGGTCATCCTCTCCTTTACTCAATAAAATAGTTCGCTTTTATTACTAGATTGAGATGTCACAAACCACCAGCCTTCTTACCTTGCATGGTAAAGAAAAATGTAGAATTCTTGAAGCTTTTCAAAAGCGTTGAGATGTATTACATGTGCTACACTTTGTTTAATAGTAAGTTTATATTACTTAATATTTTTTTGATGCTTTTTTTCATTACTGTAGGTATGAGCTTTTGAACCAATTTCAAGCATTAGAGAGACTTTTAGGGAGCATCTGAAGAAAATCCGTAGGCCACAAATCTTGAATTAGGCCAAGAATTCTACAAAGCCAATGCATACAAAGATTGTCAATGTTATGACGAACCAAGATGTTAATTTTTGTTGTGATCAATAATTATTTAGACTATAATTATCTAATTAATCGACCTATCTAATATTATTTTAGCGATGTAGGCTAAAGTTCATCAATCTTATGTCTGTCAAGGAGAGAGGACTACACCCCTTCTATGACCAGTATTGACACGTTCTAAGATAAGGTTAAAGATGATATAATTGATCGTGTGGCGACTTTATTGGATCCGACCACATAGGAGGCAAACTATTTTAAAGAATCTTTTAGCCATACCATTTGCAGTGATAAGGGCAAAGAGGATGATGATGAAGAGAATATGAAATAGTTAGCAGAGGGTGAGGAGGAGGATAATGAAGATAATATGGATGAGTCAGAAGAGGGCGAGGATGAGGTAGAAGAGACCGAATGACCCTGTCCATCTATACAAACTGTTAATCATGACTTGTGGGATATGATGCAAAGGATGAAAGAGAAGATTGAGGCATTAATCAGAAAATGAAGGAGAGATTCAATCGCCAAATAGTGGCACTAGAGCATAAATTCGGTGGGATAGAGCGTACAGATGGTTTGATCACTAAGAAATTAAGGTGTGCATCCTATCGACCCTCTGGTGCAAACGCTGAAGCAGCTTCACATATAGCTCAGCTGACCATGGTATATACACCACATGGCATTCGCCGTCATCCCCAGTTGGTACTAAATTTAAATTATAATTTTTTTACATTGTAGATTTATTTTCATCATATTAATAAAATTATCATTTTGTAATGTATGTGTTTTTAGTGTTGGTCTATTCCCCCACCATATTAGATGACCTGGCATGTGAAGATGGTGATAGTGCCCCCTCTACCTATACTCAAACTTGGGTTCTAGGAGAGAGCTTGGGTACGTATATTGTTTATTTAAGATTTTAGTTATAAAATAAAAAAAATTAAACTTTCCGAAGTCTTTATATTTTATTTTTTGTGAAGGGGTGACTGGAGATGGTTAGGATGGCACCCCCACCTATGTGATGTTAGAAAATTCATAAAAAAAGATTAAGATTTCGAGCTATGCCTTTAAGTCTCAATTCTTAAATCCAGAACACATCAAAAAAATACACTAATAAGAATACTTTCAAATATGATCCATTTTGATCGCTAGATAAGCCCGCAGAGGGGGCTACAATGACATGAGCCAGAAATAACTATCAGTCAACTGTCAAACTTGTGAGTGGAATTCAAGCCAATAAGGTTTTTTTTTGGATATTAAGAAATTAGAGGAGGTGGCTTCTCGATATAGTAAGTATTACCCAATTTTAATAAATTTACTTGGAACCTTATTTTAATGAAATGGTCGGCAACATATAAACGAATATTTTTTGTTGGTCTAGATTTGGTTATAAAATTACCCCAAATTATTCCCATGGATTGTGAGAAAGCTCGTAGCAATAATAAATGATCTCTTTACTACGACAATGGTTAGAGTGACAAATAAAAACTGATAATTAGATGACTTATTACTCATAAAGTATCCAAGAAAATTAGAGTTATAGCTTTTTGGTACTTTCGATAGATATAATTATGCCGTAAATATTGATTTTTGAGTTGTAGTTACAATATATGAAAAGTAGAATGGCGTGCAAGCCCCAGTTGGGATAGTGTGTATTTGTTGCTCAACCTTAAAAATATGTATTGGGTGGCCTTAGTCATAGACTTCCACTCATGGACTATATACGTAATGAATTTGAGAGTAGATCTTCAAGAGATAAATGAAGTCACTACAGTATGTCTGGCATTATGCAAAATCTTATGAAAACTCTTGCATTGTAATATCAAATTGTACAAGAAGCACCATATTGTACAAAAAATAGTAGGTATATTTTTGTAATTTTAAACTTAAAACCTGAAAATTTAGACTGTAAATCTTAAATTTATAATTAAATTAAATGTTAAAAAAAAACCCTAAACCTTAAAAAAATGATATTGGACCGAAACCATGAATGGTCAGGCCGAAATCACTGTCGTAGACCGAAATCATGATTTTGGTATCAGATAGTGTATATTTTTGTATTTTTAAACTTAAAATCTTAAACTTTAGACTTCAAACCTTAGATTTCTAATTAAATTAAATGTTGAACAAAAACCTAAATCTAAACCTAAAAAAAAAATTTGATTTCGGCCAGTTCATTTTGGATTAAAATCATAAGGAAAAAAATAATATTCTCATCCATTTTGTATCATTTTGGCGGCATGGCCGAGCGGTAAGGCGGGGGACTGCAAATCCTTTTTCCCCAGTTCAAATCCGGGTGTCGCCTCATCAACAAAAGAATCAAAATACCTATATATGTTTTGCTGATATAACTTGCATTTTTTTTAGCAGAAGTAAGCGGAAGAAAAGGACTCTTTAGATTTGCTTGATTCTAAACATACGTTGGGGGTTACGTTTTCGAAAATGCTAGAAATCCTTGCGTCTGGGCTTCAAGGAAAGATTGTAGTAGTGAAAAGGAATCGTTAAATCTTGATAGGATAGCCCTTCGATTACTAATGTAGTGTCTCTGGACAGTAGGTATATTTTTTGCATTTTTAAACTTCAAACCATAAAATTTAGACTTCAAACCATAAATTTATAATTAAATTAAATGTAAAAAAAAAAACTCTAAACCTAAATCTGAATCTAAACCTAAAAAAAAAATCCACGATTTCGAGTGACCATTTTGGACTAAAATTATGATTTTGGACGATTTCGGTCCAAAAAGGTCAAGACAAAATTATTATCTCAAACCGAAATCATGATTTCGATCTATGACAATAGGTATATTTCTGTATTTTTAAACTTAAAACCTTAAATTTATAATTTAATTAAATTTTAAATAAAAACCCTAAATGGAAACCTAAAAAAAGTATGATTTTGGTTCGAAATGGTCAGACTGAAATCACTATCCCATATCGAAATCATGATTTTCGTCTAGGAAAGTAGGTATATTATTTCATTTTTAAACTAAAAACCTTCAAATTCAAACTTAAATTTAAATGCTACACACAAACCTTAAAACCTCAGACTTAGATTTTAAACTTTATACTTTTAACTATAAACATAAGCCTTAAATATTAAATTTAGACGGTAAACATAAACTTAAACTCTAAATGTAAACTTAGAATCTTAAACATTAACTTAAGTTTCAAACCTTAAATTTAAACACCAAACACAAAATTTAAAACATTAAAAAATTAGATTTTAACAATTTTTGTTACAATAATTTAACAAAACAAAATAAACGTAACATTTTTCACCAAACTACTAGTTCTTCTAACAATAAAATAACATCACACAATAAAACATCATGAAGTGTTTTCAGTGGGTGTTGATGGAGGGTTCTGACAAGTCTTCATGTTATGTATAAGATTGTCGTAATTATTACCTTTCTTTTTCTTATTGTTTGTTTCCCGGTTGAAAGTATATGTTTGTTTTCGGGTTTTCCACTCTGTTTACACATGATAGGTGGTATAATCATAATTGACCAAATCTTTTCTAAAAAATCCCACTCGCTAGTCGGTGGTACAAGATAAATTGATTATGTAAATGCAATCCTCCAATTTAGTGGAGTAGTATGGTGAACACAATAAGTACATGTTCACACCAACTGTTACGGCATACACGCATGAAAGCTTAACCAAGTCAAACACCCTACATGTATAACTCTTTGTCCTTAAGTTGACAACAATATTAATATTTTCTTGTGTCACTTCATACGTATGACCATCCACAACACTAATATTTTCTTGTGAATGATTCATCATTCCTTATACGTATTCTTATGTTTGTCATGCAAATTGTCGAAGTTACATGTGTGTTGATCCTTATAAGTTCAAATTTGGAAAAATGAACATTCTTTCTTTTTCGTAGCACGGAGCATCCACTTGCAATTTAGGTTTACACAACCAATAACATATATAGTCTTACTCGACTTCTTCACTTTGAATTCAAAATTTCATTGAATATGAATCTGTAGACTTATCTTTAGCTTCTTCTTCGACTTAAGAAACTGAGTGCGATAAAACTCATTTTCGCTTGATTGGGAAGAAGCAATTAGGAGTAAATTGCTTCCAGTGTTGGAAAAATCACTACTCGGCCCTTGGGCTGAGTAGCAATAAGAAGAATATTTATATACTCATCATTGCCCTCGTCTTCAATTTTATTTTCCGGTTGTGGTAAATCAAGTATCGGATCCAGAATCTCTTAAGCCGATAAAGAATCTAATATATTAAAGGTAAGTACTATTCCACTAAAGTAGTTATCCTGGAATAAACAATTACCATATTCTATCTTATCCTCCTTTGCATCCTTATTCTTTTTTTCATCCTCATCCTCAACCTCAACCTCAACAACGTTTCCCTCTACATTCAGACCGTAATTTAGATATTTATCGCCACCATTATCATAACTCATATAATTTTCATTTTGATCATTATCAACATCATATACTTGACGTCGCTTTGGAATATGAATATCATTTCTCCCCTTCGAAATCAATGTCACATGCAATGGAGAGGGATTCATCATCGAACAAGTATGGACTAAAAATGTCTTCACATCTATATCAATTTTTATCAATATTGGATGACTGGTCGATGAAAATAACGGCTTGTATGCTATTGTCATACCAAATTCATTAGGATCAACACGAATAGTATTGTACACGACATCTACTAACTCCTTATAATTGATACTTGCTTCAACTGCAACACCCTTCCATCCTTTGTGAGCCTTGGGGAACCCAAGATTTAGATTATTTTGAGGTGTTATCATCATCATTTCACTCCCCATCGAAACATACGGCTATGAATACATATGATGATATTCTTAGAAAATAAATAATTTGAGATCAATTATCATTTTGATTAAAAAAAATATGAAATGACCAATTAAGCCTGGTCCAAAATCCAGAATCAAAATTTCGGACCAATTATCACTTATTTGAAATCTTGTTAAGATCTTCGTCGTTGAATCCGTCGAAGATGAGCCAACATGTTTTGACAAATAAACAAAATTTAAAGAATAAATGTATATCCATTAAAGAAAAAGTGAAAATGGATAGAAAAAGAGAATACGTACCAAAGTACAAAGATCCGAAGCTTCTCCTTCTCTAGCGGTTCTACCAAATTACAGATCCTTCTTGTCCGACGAAGGATTGAGGAAAAGTCGAACAATGGGAGCAAAGGCGGTCGCTATTTTTTGTTGCGGCAGTTGTAGGCTATTTTGTTTTAATGGCATTTTTCTGGAAAGAGAAAGAAGGTAAAAAAGTGGAAGGGAAAGATAAGAGGGTATACATATAAATTTATTTTTTATTTTTTTATTTATTAAATAGAAAATAAATAATTTTAAAATAAAGTTATCTAACAAAGAAAATGAAAATGAGGTTATTTGATAAAAAATGTTTTGGCAGAAAGTTAAATAACTAAACATCCTAAAAATAATTTATAGGATGAGTATAATAAAATAATTAAATGTGTCGCTCCAACATTAACATTTCTATAACAAAATATTCAAATCGAGCACTTAATTTAGACTCGTTTTTACATCTTGAATCCTTAAAGTAGTTTTCAAGAACTTTTAACACCTTAAACTAGTTTTCAAGAACTTTTAACACCTTAAACTAGTTTAATCTAAGAAAAATGGTTGGGAGACCAAAATTAGACAAACTTTAGACAAAGTTGTATAAGGTGACAATCATCTATATTATTTATTTGATTGATTAATCAATAAATAATAGTGTGGAAGATCGTCATTTCATTCTATTTTATTTAAAATTTATCTAAATTTAATCTCCTTATCACTACCTTTAATCTAAATTGAAACTTTGTGTTGACGACTTGCACATTATCCCTTGAAAAGACACCGGGTAATACTATTTTGCTATCCATACGAGACCATCACTTAGTCCCTCTACTATCTTTTATCACAAAGAAAAAAAAAATGCTCACAAAGAGAAGAGAAAAAGAGTTTAGGTCATCACGTGAGAGCTCTCGGGTAAGAACCCAAGTAAGTGATGGTAGAGTAAGAACCAAAGTGGAAAAAAAGAAAGAGGGAGAGAGAAAATGATATTTGTCTATTCAACCAATAGATTCCATTGAATTAAGGATGCATATTTTTTAACCCAAATAAGATCTCTTTACTCAAATCGTACTCTTCCCCTTTACTAATTATATGATTGAATCAAGCTCTCTTATTAAGTTTTGAGATTATCATGACATGCCCAAATATGAAAGTCTCTCTCTCTTTTCATAATCCCATCGTCACAAGAAGAAACTATTGCAATTAAACTATTGCATGAAAGTGAAGCTTAACACCTGTTTTTATCTGCTCAAAGTTATTTGGTATTGCCAATAGTACATTATTGTAATTTCCAATGTAATTTATCGCATTATTCATTCTATACATTACTAGAAACATTTAGGCATCAACAAGCACGTTACAAGTCATACAGAGTCATATCTCTAAAAGGGTTTGTTGGTTTGGCTTTGTCGTTAAGTTGGTCCTTTTCCTTGCTTTATGCTGTTTCAGTCATCTTCCATCCAAACTAATTAAACTATTGATTCTTAATGTCAATTTGACATAAAATATATGAAGATACCTTGGATCGCTCCATGACCCGTGACCAAACAATTTGGTAGTAATTGTTGGTGAAACTTTGTTATCAAAGTGGGAGGATATGTATATATTTCATTACTAGTGATCTTTTGGTTTTTTTTTTTTTTTTTGGTTCTCTAGGTACTCTAAATCTTCTATTTAACCCCACCGTTATGGATTTGGTGGACGCTAGTATAACCCAAACTAAATAGAATATAGATGATATATTATATATGATTATTATAAATATTATAATAAAATTTAAAATATATAGTACTACTAATATACATGCAAGAACTATTCATTGATGCACATTTTATTGTTATGTTATGACATTTGTTTACATCTGAGTTACCGAAGCTATGATTAGCATAAGTATGTCACTTTAAATGAAATGGACTGATGGATATACTTGTGATTCAGTTAAAATTAAACCGTATTTCTTCAGTGAATATATAAATAAATTATATTTATGTCGATAAATTATTTTATAATTAGATTTGTAATTTCTAAATTAAAAAAGAAAGACAAACAATATTATGAGATATTTCATTGAGGACATCCTCATCGATCACTTTTTTTGAGTTGATTAATAAATAGTTGACGTCTGACATGGCATACTTATTAGGCATGAAAGATCCAAAAATAATATTTAAAATCAATTTTAAAATCCTTTTAGATTTTTATTAATTTTTTTTCCCTTTCATCTTCTACCACAACCTTTTTCCCCCTCTCAAGCCAACCAGCACCACTCGACACCCGACACCCGACACCGCAATCATGACCACATAATTGTATTGATAATGGATCTACGAAGGGATCGTGGACGTAGATATATTGAGAGTTTGCTTGTTTATATTGGTTAATTCGGCTGAGATCTAATAACATATATATCATTTATTTCTTTATTAAGAATTTTGATTTTGATCCATTGATATAAATAATTACTTTACTACTCTTTTACATTTTAATCATCTTCGCAGTTATACCTCTCTACCAAAATACAAAAAATGATAAATGGTTAACATAATTATTATTATGAATTATCTATATTACCACATTTAGTGAATTTAATCTCTACTAAGTATATATATAGTTATTCTGATATTTCTAGTGTTGATGATCATGAGATCAATCACTCTTCATGAGAGAATAATATATGTAATAGTCTTATCGGATTATCAATAAAAGCAAACATCTAAATTAATACCAACAATCTGATAAATGTGATAAATAAAATATTATTTATTGAATTAAATAATAATATTTACTACAAAAGGATTGTCCCCAGTTATTATACTCATTGGGTATAGGTCGATGCTTGACGGGTATAAAATTTTAAATTAGCTAGTTGTACTAAAAGTTAATCGTTTCTTAATCTAATTTTCATCTTATCTTAATGTAGATCAAACATTTGTTGGTACAATACTTTAGTTACTGAGGCTACTATGTTGTTGACGGTGTCCACTAACTTTATATTCATGCCTCCTCGTCTGACTATCTTTTAGATTAGGTGATACTGTCACAATATATGTTTGAATTTTTTATAAGATTTGGATTTCTTAGCTTGTGATATTGTGTAATATTGTTATCGTATTGCACTACAACAAGATCAATAATGCTTGGACACTCTAAGTTTTATAACAAAAACTCTCATCCAAACTATTCCTTCAGTCATTTCGGACGCCGCAATATATTCTAATCTCAATTATGAATTCTGCATAGTTATTTCTTATTTGGAACTCTTCCAACTTAGTGCTTCTTTATTCAGGACAAAAAGTACCTAATGAGGAAGATTAAGCCTCCACCCATAGAAAAGACATCCAATCCAACAAGGCTAAGGCAGTTCAACTTAGTCAGGTCAATCCAACTCGTATTGCTCGAATTGGACTATACCAAGGCCAGATGCCCAAGTTGGTCGAAGCTAAGGCAGGGGCTAAAGAGCCCAAGTTTCATCCAAGGCTGAAGAGGTCATAGTTGAGTCACAGGGCCAAGGATGATATAAGGCCAATTTTCCTAAAACTCGTCCTTTCATAAGGATAAAGTCCAAGAAAATCCGATCGTGAAGGTGATCTAAGAGGAAGGACCTCTAAACAAGGCTAGTTAGAGAGGCTCAAGATAAATTATTAGTTACATAAGGAGGTCACGAGGGGCTATGAATGTACACCTTAGTTTCATGACCTTTCATTATCAAATGATTAATAATGCCATAATGAGAAAGTTGAATACAAAAGAGCAATTATGGGTTGAGTTATTACCTGGACATCCAAGAAAAATTGTAAATGCCAGACCTATGAGTTGAAAGGTAAACACATTCAAAATTCTCCCAAATCTCATACTAGTAAAAAATATCTCTCTGATTCTTACTTGATCATCAGAAGGGCTATCGGTTATAATTCTAGCGATCCTTCATCGTCGCAATTTTAGGTGGGATCGATGCAAGCATTACGAGGCCAAAATATATGTTTCAATAGTTTGGCGTCGTTAGTGCAAATACAAGGTTATTAAGTCTATTTACGCCATTCTCACTCAATTTTTTGTAGGATGAATCCCACTGACGAGAATCCTAGATAAAGTGATCCAAGCATGCTAGACGAACAAAGGGAATGTTGCCTATATGGCTTAATTTATGAGGGCCAATGGAAAGCTATTGATGCACCAATAGCACAAGCTCCAGTAGGACGGATGAAAGATGTAGAAAAATTAGCTCGACCTATATGAGAAAATATTGTAGAAAGATTTTATATCCAGCTAGCAGGAGTTGATACACAAATCAAGCTGAGATTAGAAGAAGGAGCAGGATCGCTTGAAGGCTAAAGAGGCGAATGGGAAAAGAAAATTAAAGAACTCAACAACTGTTTGAACTTGGAAATATCGTCACCTAATTTCATCAAAAATGCAGGTTTCCCTTTCAGGCAAATAATTATAAATCCCTTTCACACAAGGATGAAGTGACTAGGGACCCAAGAAATCATGTTGAGGCATGTGTCTATCAAGTGCCTAAACTGTGTCAATAATGAAATAATATGCCAAGCATTCCAGATAACCTTAATAGGCTTTGCTATGCATTGCTCCCAAAGGTTAGCCCATGTGTTAGTAGATTTCTTTGATGATCTGAAGGCCAAAATCATGGCAGCTTCTCAAGTGCATCATCTAGATCCCTCTGATCAACTTGAGGTTAGCATTAGGAAATAGAAGAGAGCATGTTCGACTATATTGAGCATTTTAACTAAGCAGTTTAGAAGGTGAACCACTCCCAATGAAAATGGGGCAATGTATGCTTTTTTGAAAAATACGATCAATGGAAAATTCGTCGGAGCTACTACCAAAAAATTATTGATGTCTTATACCGAGGCTTTTAAAATAAAATAAAAAGCCTAGAAGATAGAAGTAGTTGACAATGTCTTACAAAGCCAGCTTAAGGTAGTTGAAGGAACGAATTGGTTGAGCCGAGGAGTGACTAAGACGAATATGGGGAGAGAAGATTTCAGGTCCTTAGAAGTCTAGAGAGAGGATAAGAGGAGGAGAGACGATTGGAGGAAAAGCGCTCATTTGAAGAAGACTCGATCTAACATTCTCTTGCCTTTCACACCTTTAACCCTTAACTTAGATGTAAAATTTCACCAAGTATAAGGGGCATAATCAATTTCATAAGCCACAAGGCTAAATAAGTGACCCAAATACCAATGACAAGAGCCTTTATTATCTCTTCCACCAGAACCATAGGCATAATACTAAGGAATGCATCCACATGAAAGAATAAGATCCAAGCTTTGGTACAACACGGTCAGTTAAAGGAATTTATAGCACTAAAGTAAGGAGACCGAGGAAATGGCTGAGCCAACCAAGATGGTCAAGGTGCCTAAAGAGGCCGAGAAGAATAAATGTCAAGTGTATGAAAGTTTCCATGTTGTAGTCGAGCACTACCTTAAGCCTAGATAAGAAAATCAAAAAAGGCAGTTTTGCATTTCTATCATTTTCATTTAACTTTCATGTTATTAAGACCCTAACTGAAGATGTAATGTTTGTTAAAACTAATATAATAAGGCATCGACTAAATGAGTATTCTCATTTAGTTGATTACAAAATAAAATAAGGATCTTATGATACCCTTGGCTTATCGAAGCCCTAAAGAGGTCTTATGAGACTTGCAGCTCCACCAACTCTAGATGAGGTCTATGGCCTAACCAAGGCCTCGTAAACCATGAGGTCCTCAACCCAACTGAGATCAAAGGCCCATAAGAACTTGGCCTAATCGATTTTAAACATACATGAAGACTTAGCTTAACTAATGCCGAATAGATCACAAAGTCTATGGTTGAACTGAGGCCAAGTAAACCACGAGGTTCACAACCCAACTAAGGCAGAGCTGACCATGAACTTCTTAGCCTCGTTGAGGCCGAAAGGACCATGATGTTATCGACATAATCAAGGTCGAACAAATGACGAGGTCTGGCCAAGTATAAGTAGTCTCACAATATCTTTACTTGAATAAAGACATTACGTTATGGCATCACATTTTGTCATAAACTTAAGACCATACTGTTTTAGCCGGACCCTAAAACTTAAGGCCCGACTCGGGCCCATTTATATATGAGTCCTAAAATGAGTTGGTTAGGAGTTGGGCTAGGTCCGAGCCAAGCTTGGCCCGTTTTTTTAATAAATAATTTTATTATTTAAGAAATGATTGTAAATATTTAATAAAGTAGATAATACCTGATTTATTAATAAATAATACAATACATCATATATGATTTAAAGCGTGAATAAATAGTTGGCCATTATAAAAGACTTCATATTATGATTGCAAATCATAAAGAATAGATGGTTCCATTAAAAAAAAAGTTATGCCTTTAGGAGGAAAAAAAATAACAAATGAAGAAGCCTTAAATAGTTAAATAACAGGACAAAAAAAAGGAAAATATAACTAAATTATTTATTTAGTTACACTAGTTATAAATTACTTTGGCCTTGTAGTGAACCTATCAGAGCAAGTGGTGCTCATTGTGGAAATGAAGCCAGTGCGTGTGATAAGAGATGGCACCGCAAGTGGCTAGATACCGATTATAAGCTTCTATCAAAAACTTTTGTGCACACGATTCTGCAAAGCATCGTCTTAACCCAATCTCTCGATCCACCGATTGTAGGCAAGCGTCTACAGACTTAATTTATACCATACCATAATATGATGATTGGGATTTTCCTCAAAATCTATGGTCCATTATCTTTCTACCCCCTATTATACTTAAACAAAGTGGGAGACCCAAAAAGAGATATATACGTTTGAGTGAGGAATAACCACGGAAGAGAAACAAGTATAGCAACTCTAGCGTTCTTGGACATAATAAGACGACATGTCGAAACCTAATTTCAGTATAACGTGGTTTGTATTGTATGATTTGATGCAGTAACTTTTTTTATTCGATGTAATCTTTAAGATTTTATGATTAATATAATCTTGATGATTTGATGTAATCTTTCTGTATTGAAAGTTTTTTATGCAGTAACCTTTTGATGTAATTAAACTTGCATATGGTTTATAGACCTACCCATTTTTATCATGAGTTTTTCTTCTATTTAGTCTTGATAATATTAACTTCTAAGTCTATGATCATATCAAAGGGGTTCGATGAGGTCTTGAAAGGCTTCTCAAGCAATCAAGATGAGGTTACAAATATTTAGACATCTTTGTGACTATATCTCCTTTGTTCAATGAGGCATTGAAAGTCCCCATCGAGCCCTCGAGATTAGGTCACAGAGACTTCTAAGTCATTGTCCCCATATCTCAATACTCGATGGGGCCTTGAAAATCCCCATCAAGAAATTAAGATATAGTTATAGAGATTTAAAAGTCTCTGTGACTCTAATTTGATGGCTCGATAGGGACTTTCAATGCTTCATCAAGCATCGAGATGAGGTTACGAGACTTTTGAGTTTCTTTGACCATAGTTTAAGGGCTCCATAGGGCTTCAAATGACCTCATCAAGTATCGAGATGATGTCAAAAATCAAATTAAACACTTAAGGTTTAATCTTTAAGGTCAAATATTCAATTTTTAGGGTGACCTTAAGCATCGAAATGGCCTTAAACACTAAAGATTTAACCTTTAACATTTAGATTAAAAGTTTAACTTTTAAGACTAAGGGTTTAAACTTTAAGGTCAAAAGTCAAAGATTAAACAATTAGGGTGTTTAACTTTTAAGGTCAAAGGTCAAACTCTTAAAATCAAAGATCAAATATTTAAGGTCAAGGGTTAAAAATTTAAGATCAAAAGTTAAATATTAAAAGTTAAAAGTTAAATATTTAAGATAAAAGGTTTAACCTTTCATATTTCACCTTTAATACTAAAGGTTAAACCTTTCACATTTCACCTTTAAGGTCAAAGGTTAAACATTTGATCATAAATGTTAAAGATCAAACAATTAGGGTTTAACCTTTAAGGTTAAAGGACAAACATTTGATCTTAAAGGTCAAAGATAAAATAATTAGGGTTTAACCTTTAAGATCAAAGGTTAAACTCTTAAGATCAAAGGTCAAACCCTTATATTCAAATGTTAAACATTTAAGGTCAAAGGCTAAAACATTTAAGGTCAAAAGTTAAACATTTAGGATCAAAGGATAAACATTTAAGGTAAAAGGTTAAACCTTCGAGAATTTTCATTATATGTTGTTATGTACAAATTATTAAGGACACAAACAGCATAACGATTGAAATATCTTCGTTTACTAGGTAAAAATAGTTACAATAGAGTCTCAATTCCTGCAAACAATCAGAACATAATATGCAATCAACAAAACATGGTCAATTTATATACCAAAAATGTTTCAAACATTAACGATATATGTTCATCACAATATGCATTATACTTTTACAAGTATAGATAACCCTGATAAATGGACAAAACAATTTGTCGTCAGAACAACAATATATGTTCATCATTCACAAGCATTAGATCAAGTCCTACATAATGAAACTCTATAAACTTGAGAATGTATACCCCGAAATCTCCTAACTTTTATGTAGTATTCTCATTTAACCTAGTGACCACCTCGATCTTGAAAGTATCAACGTTGTAATCGTCCCTTACAGTTCTCAATATATATGGGAGTATTTTGCACATTCCATTTAGCTTTGTTCGAAGCTTCCTCATATATGTCTTGTTCCCCAACGAGCTATGTAGTACGAAGATTTTCTTCTTTAGTATATTGATAATCAGTGAAAATTAATGCGATCCCTTAAAATTATATTGAAGGTAAAGGCAATCTACATACGGAAATCCCACTTGTCGATAGATCTACATCCGAGAGCATAATTTTGTATCAGTATACTATCAAGAAATACATGACTTGTCCCTTTTTTCTTCCTTATCTTTTTAAAAGTTTCCTCCCAATAAAGTTTCCTATATTAAGGGAAGACGACCAATGAAAGTAGCAGATTAGTCAAACACATCATTGAATTTGTTTATTTTCATCCGAAGCAAAAACATGCATTCGTCGATGTGCTACAACAAAAAAGAAAGAAAAAAAATAGAAATAATCATTCAAAATGTTTACTTTGTATTAGTTAAGGGTTTAGAATGCTTACGAAAGTGTCTACCCACTCCGTAGGTAAAAGTATCCTTTCAAAAACTCTTGATGGTGTTTATGGCCTTCAAATCCTATGACCTCGGTCCTAATATGAAAAATCAACATAAATACAGTTATAGTTAACAACATAACCATTCCAAGAGAAAAAAAAAATAAAACTATAAATAAAGTACCCTAAAAAAATGAATACTTATGGGTCTATTGTGTTCTCGAGCCACTGAGTCATCCCCCTCCAGTTACCTGGATTTAGAGGAAGAAATGGATCCCCTTTAAGGTGTAGAATAGGTGGGGTCATATATAACTTCACATCATCTTCTTTAGATGGGGGGACCTAAACAACTATCTCTTTTTTGAATGTTGAGGTGATGAAAGAAGGGGAGCCAATGGAAGAGATGCCTTTGGTAAAAAAAAAGAAAAAGAGGTGCATATTTATTTCTTGAAATATGGGAAGCTGATTTGTAACATCGTACATTGGATGTCTTTCTTCTTAATGTAGGGGAAGTAGATTTAGAACATCATACACCAGATGCAGGACATTTTAAGGAGATGGGTTACTATTGGCAAAGTCCCCACACCAAATGTAGTAGGATGTGGTCGAGTGGGTATCATTGACGAAGTTGCTACACCAAATGTAGGAGGATGTGGCCATGGTGATTGCTGTACACCAGATGTATGATGTGGTGGAGATGGATGAGAGCTTTGGATTATAGGGAACGAGGCAGATGGCAGCGAATAAGGTATCGAATCCGCCGTATTACCCATCGCCTCTTTTATCACTCTTAGCGTTTTCTCCATACCTCCCAACCTGGTTATTTAGCTCTCTAAACATCTTTGTCATCATTTTAATCATCCTCTCCTTAATACCATGAATAAGATTCATAAATCTCAACCTCTTCTTATGGTCCATATATTCTTCATCTTCTTTGCTTTTTTCTTCTTCCTATTTTGTCATTTCCCCTTCTACATCTTCTTCCTCTTGCTCTCTCTTCTTCCTCTTCTAACAACAATTTTTGTTCTTCTTCAGCCTCCTCCAATTCTCTCATCAATTGCTCCACAACTTCATCTTCTTTGTCTGAAAAAAGTTCCAGCTTTTACATATACTCTTGTTGTTTTTCTTCCTTTATTAGTTTTATATTCTACGAATGACAACGTATATTAAAATAAATTAAAATCACGGTACCAAATATGATGAACTAAAAGAGATTAATTAATTAGTGAATGATATGCTTACCCCTTCTCTACCTATCCACTCTTCCACTCTATCATGAGATATCAGCGGCTCCTTGGAATTCTAATTGAAAATCTAGGGCATACGATTATCATACACCCGTTTTCCTCCTTATGATCTGAGATACGAAATGGATTTGTAAGCCTATACATGTATAGTTAATGGAATACCACAAATCAGATTTAAATCAAAAATCAAACTTAAATCGCCAAAAATAAAAACAAATCAATATGAAATATAAGTTAAACAAAAGATCTAACATGTAAAGTAAGTGGAAAACCTACTAAGGTGTATGTTTCTTCCTACTCGTTTTCCTGTGCTCGATTTGTAGCTACCTTACTAACTATATCTTTCTTCAATGATTTAGTCGTATTCTCAAAAGAAAGTCTCCCCCTAGGATAGTTTTTGAATCTTGCCAAATTACTTGTTATGGCGAAGGTAGAGGGCCGGAGCAAAATCTTTCTCTCTTGAGCACAAATAACTATCTCAATGAAGTATACAAGAGCCATTTTATCAATGTCATCATCCTTGTTACTCAATTCATCATTTCTTAACCTCGTTACTAACTTTGAAGCTCGCACAGCTTTCCCACTAAGATAAACAACCGATTGTCTTTAGTTAACTGAACACTCATCGAGTTGGAAGGATAAGCGTGAACTTCAATCCCATCACTAAAGCCCACTCCCTCATATTGAACCGCATAGACTTCCCTCAAATAATAAACCATAACTCATTCTTCTCTATGCACTCAGCTCATCGAACAATGATACAGTACATAACTTGGTCGAAGTTGTTGAGTGGGACATTCACATCAAGGAAGTATCCCAAGCAAGTACTCTTAAATAAATCCATCTATCATGAGGTTAGCTTTTTCTTGATATGAGCAACCATCACTTTGATATGAACAACCTATCTTCTTCGCTAAGGATGGGTCTAAGTTCATGATGGATTACAAGTTATTTATCCTGAAATGAAAAAAATATAATTGAAAATAAAGATAAATATATAAAATTATAAGCTATATAATCAAATAGATATAGAAATTAAACCAATCAATTAACGCTTGATGACTCAAGGGTACCAATAGGACATTGAGTATCGAGAATAAAGGCTTGGAAGCCTCTGACCACAATGCTCGATGTTGGATGGTTCTAGTCTTACTAATCTATTGGGCATCAATGTGTTTAGAGAGAGAGATGATGGGACATCCTCCCTTAGACATGTAAGGCTTGATCAAACCAGAATTAACCTCTATAGCTAAGCTCCAACTGAACCATTCCTCAGCCAGTTTAAAGAGCATTAGAGATATGGGATCCCCTTGTCTCAATCCACGATTACCCAAGAACCTCCTATTATAAACACCTTGAAAAACAATGGAGAAATGCACACCCTTATAACACGTTTCAATAACCTTTCTGAGAGAAGAAGAAGAGAAGCCAAAATAGAGCAAAACCTTATCGAGGAACTCTCATTCAAGTCTGCCATATGCTTTCATCATGTCTAGCTTCATTATGAGATTACTACCAATTACTTTTTTACCAACATCCTCGGTGAGCTCTTGAGCCAAACCAAATGCTTTTACTATGGATCTACCTTGAACAAACCCGCATTGAGGCTAAATCAAATGAGGAAGGAACTTAATGATCCTTGTAGATAGAGATTTCGAAAAAAATCTTGTAGGACACATTACATAAAATGATGTGCCTAAAATCCTTTAAAGAAGTTGGAACTTTCTTTTTAGGTAAAAGAATTAGAAGAGCACTAGACATGGCTTGAGGCAACTCACACCCTTATAGAAAATGATTGGAAGCTCTGATGAGCATCATCCTTAGCAATAGACAAGTACGATTGAAAAAAAGCGGCAAAAAATGAATCCAATCCAGGGGCACTATCCACATCAATTGAGCAAACGGACTTTTTGATCTCATCTTATGTGAAAAGACAAAGTAGACTGGAGTTATCCTCCTCTGTCAAGATAGAAGAAATAATTGAAAACATGTCTAAAACCATATGAGTCTCTTTTGAAGTGTAAAGAGATTGGAAAAAATTGATGGCAGCACGATGAAACTGATGAGGTCAAAGAGACTAGTACCATTATCATCCTTGATCTCACTCAAGTTCAAACTCTTATTCTTGTTCTAGACGGAAGCATGAAAGAATTTAGTGTTTCTATCTCCTTCTATAAGCCACTTCTCTCTAGACTTTCGCTTCCAATAAATCTATTCGTGCTTCAAGCAATTCTAATAAGCTTATGTTGCTTCTTTTATGTCATTCTCTAGATGAATTGTCCATCCTTATTGAAGGGAACTTTCACAAGTTTCCACCCTATCCTTCCAAGTATCCATGGCAACAAAGATATTACCAAAAGTGCTCTGATTTCAGTCTTTGAGACACTCTTTAGTATCCTGTAGATTTCTCACTAGCTGCAAGAAAGGATCAGGATAGAAACAAGACCAAGCATTAGTCACCGTGTGAAGGAAATTGGGATGAAAGGTCCACATTCTTTGGAATCAAAATAGTCGAGAACTATTGTGATAGGACCCAATCTAGAGAGATAGAATTAGGGCTAATCTTTATTATGCAATAACCAAAATAACATAGGTTGGTCTACTATTCGAGAGGTAGACCGTCTCTCCCTAAGAGTTCTTACTCTCCAAAATCAATTCCTCCCCAAACCCTAACCATACTATTCCTATTTATACTGCTAACCAACCAATTACTAAAATAGCCTCATAATAATAATACTAATAATAAAACTAATAATAATACTACTAATAATAATAATGACGGGTCTAACATTACTCCCCTCCCAACGAGACACCTTATCCTCAAGGTGGAAATCGGGAAACTGTGGTGCAATGCGGATGGTCCGGAAACCGGGGGTCTAGATGGTGATGCACTAGTTCCTCCTGCCTCTCCTCGTCCGTTTCTACCTCATCATCATCCTCATCATCGACCATTAACACCTGGAGCCTCCTCTCCTTACAACGGTGCCCGGGAGTGAATTTCTCGTCGCAACGAAAACACAACCCCTTAGCTCTTTTATTCGCCAACTTGGTCTCCGTCAACCTCTTGAAACTCCTCTCCGGGCTGTTTCTAGCTCTCCACTCTCCCGAAGCCTCCTTACCAACGGTGACGGTTTGAGTCCGGGCGTTATAGTTCCCGGAATAGGCTTTTGTAACCATACTACCAGTGCTGTTTTTTGCTACTTGTTTGGCATTTTTCTTCTCCTCCACTAGTAATGCCAAGTCCATGTATTCCCCAAATCCTTGTGGTCGAAGCAACCTCAATGCTGCACGAATTTCCGACTTCAACCCCTTTAGAAAATTCCCCTCTAAGACCTCCGGTGAGACACTCGTTAATGGGCCCGAAAGCAACTCAAATTTCTCCCGATATTCCGAAACTGTCCCTTCTTGACGAAGGGCCAAAAACTGCTCGTACAACTCCCTATCTTGCGAGGTCTGAAACCTCACCATTACCCACTGCTTGAATTCAGCCCACGACCCAATGGGTTGGCGATGCTCGCACCATTGGAACCATGACAATGTCGGTCACTCCAAACAGAGGTCCGCTGCCTGTAACTTTTCCTCCTCGGATAGCCCGTTAACCGCAAAGTATCTTTCCACCCTATATACCCATGCGGTTGCATTCTCGTCTTCAAAGATCGGCATTTTCAACTTGCGAATCTGCAGGTCAGCCCACATTCTGCCTTACCCCGCTGCATACTGCCCTTGCCCCACCCAAGGGGGTTCTGCTGGAACCCTAAAATCTGCCCTTGGCGTCCCTACCCTGCTGCTAGCCGCGGTTCCACCCCTAGACCAATCATCGAATTCTGTCCAGTTTTCCCTTGGTCGGAATTGACCCCTTTCGGTCGGCCCCCATTATGGCGCCGTCACCTTCAACCCGCTACTCGGGTCACCCCCAAAGGCGCCTCTAACCTGACATTCCACACCCGCGCCCCCCATGGCGCAACCTGCCCTCGATTCTCCCCCTGCAGCCTGCTCACCTCCTGCGCGACAGCCCTAGCTGCCTTCTCCCTCGCTTTCCCGTACTGCTTGACCGCCCGTAGGTTGATTAGGGTTTAGCAATGACCGAACTTGCATCTCGGTCACTTTCACCAACATAGCTTCCAGCGATGAAAACTGTTGTTGCACGGTCGAGAAGCATTCTTCGATCGTTGTCTTAATCGCCGAGACTTCGCTCTCCAATTTCTTCTCAAGTGCCTCTACCTTCTTCGCAGCCATTATCGATCGAGTGCTCTGATACCAATTTGATAGGACCCAATCTAGAGAGATAGAATTAGGGCTAATCTTTATTATGCAATAACCAAAATAACATAGGTTGGTCTACTATTCGAGAGGTAGACCATCTCTCCCTAAGAGTTCTTACTCTCCAAAATCAATTCCTCCCCAAACCCTAACCATACTATTCCTATTTATACTACTAACCAGCCAATTACTAAGATAGCCTCATAATAATAATACTAATAATAATACTACTAATAATAATAGTGACGGGTCTAACACATTGTAGGTCGAAGTATTAGTGTAAGAGAATCTGATAATGATCAGAGTTAAGTCTTATTAAGTGCTCCACCCTACCACCATGCACACAGCAAATATCAGGAGACACCAAAATTCTATCCAAGCGAGAATAAACCCTAGCAAACGCTCATCAAATAAATGAGTATAAGATGACCCAGTAAATAGTGGATTAATCAACCCAACTTCTTGAAAGCGGTCTTTAAACTCAGCCATAGCAGCAAAGGAAGGTTGAATTCTCCGTAACTTCTCTGTAGGAAACCTTATGATATTGAAGTCCCCTCCCTAGATAGTTGGAAGATTAGTGTTAGTCATTAAATCAATCAGATCCAAACAAAGAGCCCTCATTTCCATCTGATAACAACTACCATAGACAACCACCATGAGCACCTTCACATTCAACCAAGCAATACTACATGTAAAAAACTGTTTGAGTAATAATTTGAGCATCTAAATGATTCTTCCAAAGCAACCAGAGTTTGCAATCCACTGATTGATTAGTAACACCATCTTGAAACTTAATTTTCTTATTAACATTCTTAATATTTGACTCTCCAATCCAAGAATCGATTAAACAAAGAATAGGAACCTTAGACTAAAAAGAAATCTTCTTCAAATAAGACAAGGTATCGGGATTCCCCATACCTCTGCAATTCTAGAACATAATAGACTCATTCATTGGAAGTTTGGATTGAGTTCTTGTCTGGATTCTACAGCTTTGAACGTGAATGTTCGTAACTTGTAGAGCTTTTTTTTTTCTTTCTTCCTTTTAGCTTCTTGGAAACAGTCATTATCTAGTCTACTAGAATCTAAGGCATACCTCTGATGAGTTTCACCTTTGTCTTTTTCAATTTCTTCTTCCGAATTAGCAGAACCTCCAATATGCAATTGAATGGCACCTGCATGCATATCCAACTGATCGTCATTTGGAGTGTTTTCTGGCAAAGAAGCATGGATAATATCCCTCTGCTCCGCCTGAACGGGTAAAGCCTCCTGGTCGTCATTCAAAGAATTGTTTGGCTCTATAGTTGTACCCAATGAATCATCACTTACTTGAGTCCTAAAAGGCCCTTGCTCACTTATACCCCTGGGTCTATTACATTTTCTGATGAAATCTGATCATGATGATTACTTTCGTTACCGTTAGAACTCTCTCAAGGTTTGAAACCTTCTTAGCAGCTCTATTCATTCTTTTTTTTTTTTTTTGCAAATTTTGATAGCTTTGAGACTCCTGTTTGAGCAACTTGATTTGATACATGTTTTCATCTGCAATTTAACTCCACATGGCCTTGAACGGTACAAAATTTATAGAAAGATGGAAGCCTCTCATACATGACTTCCTAAAAGAACCCATCTTGGTTCCTAATCCAAATCTTAGTAAGGAGAGTCTTGTGAGTGTTAACGTGGTTGAGTCAATGGACAAATCTCCATTAATTACACTAGAAATAGCTCTAAGCATCTCAGGAACAAAAAAAGTAATTAGGAGTTTGGGGAACTGAACCCACGCAGGTATAATGGAAACATCATGCTTATATTATAAGCCTTATTCCACTGATGAATTTTGTAATAAAAACCTTTAAGAGAGTTACCTCTCTAATCAAGGCAATTAACAAGTCCTTTTCAAGCACAAATTAAATAAGTAAATATCGAGAGTCCAGCAGTCCCATAATAAACTTGCCTTATAAACCCCGTTGAGTTTTAATTCATGAGTTTCTCTCTTCCAAAGAAGGACGACCATTGACAAATTTCAGAACCATGGCCTTGTAAAATAAAGCTTCTGATTGAGCTATCGTATTGGAAGGGAAGAAGACCGTAGGGCAACCATCTTTAGCATACGCTTTAGATTCTACATTAACAGGAGTAGTAGCTGAACTTTGGAGGGAAGCTGCATATGACCTAACGAATCCTTTATTTATATCGTTAGGATCCATATTTTGACCACTTATAGAAGGAAAAGACGACTCTAGGACAGCCATGCAGGCAAACCAAAGAGAACCAGACACCCAGATAAACCTTAGAGATAAACTTTAGTGCCCTGAACCAAGGAAGATTGAAATACTGGAGACAGACTGACGAGGGAAACGGAAAACCCTTCAATGAAAATGGACAAAGGGGACCCTAACAACCCCTGAATGGGTTGCCGGCGCAAACCACCTTCGAACGGTGACCACAGGAATGGCAGAAGCTTACATTTGCATGAAGGCTAGGGTTACGCTCAAGTACTCCCTAAATGAAATGTATTGCTTTGCATTTGATCAAATACCAGATGTTAATATAATACTAATATAAGAAGAACGTAATTCCTCATCAGGTTATTTTTCAAAAATTTACCTCTAAAGCACTTTTATGTATTTATACTAACACTAGTAGAGCAAGGATAATACGAGTCTCTAATAATTGCTAAAATTCATAATCACCAAAACCATGAGGCAAATTAAAAAAGGCAATCACTCGACTAAGATTTTCTCTAGATCTTATAGGATTGCACAACCACGTCGACATTATACCATTAGGTGTAAAAATTTCTCTAAGCTCGGAAGGTATCTATATTGGCTATGGCATAAGACATGCATTTATATTTATAATGTCTTAAGTGGATAGTTCTATTAGGCCCTACAGTAGTTAAAATTGTTTTTTTGCACCCTATATACCGCCTATTTTACTTGTTTATTGGTGTCATCTATCTTGTATAACTCATTTTGTCGAGCCCGTTATACTTAGCGTATAGCTTGATGGGGCCCCATCATTGCCTTCAACTGCTTCTTCGTCATCGAAATCGATCTCCACGGGTAGAGCTAGAGCGTCAATATCTTCTGCATGTCATGTTCCATAATTTGGAAAAATTTGGGTTGTCTCCGAAATCGCGAGTGTTCTATAAGTTTTTCATTTTCTATGTTATACAATAAACAAAATTAAATGTTAAAACTTAGAAAATACAATAATAAAAGGAAAAAAAGTAAAGATTAAGACCTATTAATAAACTAAATAATAAATGTGAAAAATATAGAACAGAAAGTTAAATAGTTAAGTGTTAAAATAAAATAAAGAAATAAAACAAACCTTGAATTTGATTTAGGACTTGAGAGTTAAGATTTGAGATTTAAGACTTAAGAATCTAAGTTCGGGATTTCAATATTATGTTAGAAATATCATGATTTAGAATAGAGAATTTTAGAGTTGAGAATTAAGAATGAGATTATGAGAGTTGAGAAATTAGAATTGATATGAGAGAAAATGAGAAATAGAGAATAAAGAAGACTGTAGAGAGAGATAGAGTTTGTAAGTAGTAAGTTGTTAAGATTATGGATGAGAATGGGGTATTTATAGGGATAAGAGGGGGATATTTTTCAAACGAAGAAATAAGAGGGAAAAAAAAAGGAAATGGAGTAACTAAAGTCTAATGGGTGAAAATCCTTAGGAGAGATTTCAAAAAAAAAAAAAAAAAAGTAAAAAGAAAGGTGATGAGAGTGGTGGGCGTTAAAGCTAACTGCCCCATACATTATCGCTTGCTCTCTTTAAGGGCAGGTGATATGGCCTTAAGAGGTAAGCCTAAAGGGAACGGACTCCTGTGGGCTTGCCCGACTAACCTGTCTGGACATGTGCCGGGCCGAACCAGCCCACAAGTCTATATTAATGTATGGTCTAGACCTAATCCCAAGTCGAGCATAACATGGCCTATTACTAACGGGTTTGATAAGGGTCTGATTCAAAGCGATTGGGTACGGGCTAACCTAAAGCCGAAGAGGTTGAGGCCAGACCAAGATGTAATGGAAGTTAAGGCTGAAGAGGTTGAGGCTAAGCTAAGAAGGGTAAGAGGCTTAGGACGAGTCGAGTGGCTAAGGCTAAGGAGGCCAAATTCGGCTAAAGAGCAAAAGCCAAAAAGGCCAAGGTCGAGACTGAGTCGAGGGACTAAGGCCAACCCAAGGCGGAGGAGGCCATAGCCAGGCTAAAGCATGCTGACCTAAGGTTAGAAAGGTTGAGGCTAAGCAGAGTGCCTAAGAAGGGCAAAGAGCTAAGGTCGAAGAGGACTAGGCCAGACCAAGGAGCTAAGACCAAAGAGGTCATGGTCGAGCTAAGGGGCCATTATTGATCTTAGGCTCCTTAAACTTATCATTGTTAAGGGTGAAGTCCAAGCAAATCTGATCGATGAGGTAAATGTTAATCCATTCAAATCGATCGAGCTCCTTGGAATGATCAAAACCCAAAGTGTATTTTCTAAGTGTCATACATAAGGGGGAAGACATGTAGGAAGGCATTTGTGAAGGTAATATAAGATGAAGGATCTCAAAAGCAGGTTAGTTAAAGAGGCTCAAGGTAAACTATCACTTACTCAAGGAGGACATTGAAGGGTTATGAATGCCCAACCATTTATTTCATTATTAGGTGATTAATAATGCAGAATAAAGAAGTTGAATAACCAAGAGTAATTATGAGTTGAGTTATTATTTGATAACGGTGGAAAAAAATCTTGGTCCCAATAGGAGTCCGGTATGGAATCCAATACTAGTGCTGCTTTTTGATACAAGATAAGGTATCAGTGTGGAAATTAATTTTAATTCTAATCGCGATCATATTTAATTATTAAAAATAAAAATAAAAAACACATTATATCATTAACACAACACATTAACTCAAGTTTGGAAATTAAAAAAATTAACCTAAATACTTTAATATTTTTATTTTTATTTTGTAATTTATTCACTGCCCTTAGTGCCCTAGTTTCTTTAACCTCGCAAACTCATGATTATTTCTCTCCTATTTACTTCCCATCCTCTCACTCTGTCATTTTTGTCTTCTCTCTCTCACCACCACCTCTCTATTAGAGTATTGGTTCTCTCTCACTGCCCTGCTCTATTTGTTAGTCCTCTCATGTCGACCCCTTCTCTCTCGCCACTACCTTTAACCCTAATCTTTGGTTTTTACTTTTTTGTTCACTTGAAAATCTCTTAAAGTAGATCTATTCATTCCATACCTATTATTAATTTGATTGCAACTTTCCAATAGATCTCTTTCTAATGCATTGATTCATTTTTATTTATTTTACTTGATTGAAGTGTCGGTATATCATCAAATTTATGGACAAGTCTAGTGGTTTAGTTCATTTGCAAATATAGTTGCTTTATTCATTTTTCCTTATGCTTATGCTCCAATTTGATTGATTTTTTCTTAGAATAAAGAAAAAAAAAAGGTAAAAATAGTCCTTTGAAACAATATATGTCCATCAAAATTTGATACCTATTATTTAAGCAATTTTATTGAAATCGACTTATAATGATAAGTTGATAAATAATAAGTAAGAGAGGGAAATTAAATTTTATTAGATACTAGACTGCAATCCTTTTTCTCAAAAAATATCATGGGAAGTATATGTAATTTAGTGTATAAGTACATGTTGCTTTATGTTAACCTGGATTTAGTGTGCTTATAGGGAACATAGTAGCTTTCTAGTTTGAGATCATTATTGATTGTAAGATGCATGTTCTCTTTGATATATTTAATGGAAAGTTTTTAAGTTCATCTATAGATCTTTCTAATTGGAAAGGTTTTTTTTTTTTGTAACCGGTTTTATTTTGTGATTAATCAAATGGGGAGTAATACTACCTCCACACCTGACATGAATTCAAATAATTTGCATCCTCAAAATTAAGATGATAGGATTCATGATAACCCAAATCTAGAACATCAATCAGGTGATTCTATTGACTTGATTTCTCAAGACCCATCTAAAAAGAGAATTTATTCCAATGTTTCAATGACATCACGAGAATTATGGGCAGCAATCCTAAAGTGGCTTCTTGCGAACACTGTAAGAAATTATTGAAGGCAGATTTAGAAGACGATACTTTAAGTATATGAAAACACCTTAATGTCTTGCATTTAAGAGAAATATGAGAAGTCTAAATGTTGTACAATTACAATAATCTTTGAAGCTGCAAGTGGAATAGATGGCAGGCAGCTACCACCATGCGGGCACTGGTGCTTACAACAACCGCGCATGGTGCTGTTTGGCGGCACCAACTTTCCCAAATAGTAGCCCTTTTGTTTTGATATTTCTAGAATCCATCCTGATTTGTTTTAGGCAACTATGAACATCCAAGAACAAACGTCAATGCATCAAAAAATATAAAGCAATCATACTTTCCGGTATGACCTAAAGCTCTTATATGAATGTTAAGAAACATAGGCAAATACACAGTAAATGCAATAGAAATAATATTTAAAATTTATTCAGATCATATTTTATCATGTAAAGTTTCTATCAAAATCATTCATATAATATTATATCACATATAACCTTTTACATAAAGCATAGTAATATCATCAAAGTAAATCAAGATTAGGGAAAAGGAATACATGTCTTCTTGATTATAGAACTCTTCTTGTTAAGATAGTGAGGCGCTCACATGTTCGCCTTTTAACCTTAATCTATAAGATTCATTTCGCACGGTTAAATTTCTACTTAGGATCTCAATATATGAGATGATACGTTTGGGGAAAGAGAAGGGAGAAAGATTCTTTTCTCTCTTATGTTTTCGGCCAAAAGTGTTATGAGCATTATTTTTTTTTACCAAAGCCTTAAGGTGTATTTATAGGCACAATTAGATTACAGTTTCCTAATCATATTAAGTTTCCTAGTTGCCTTAAAACTCTTATCATCTTAAATTACCTTTTCTCTTAGAACTTTTAAGAGATAAAATGGGTCAAACACACTACATAATTGGCTACCTATATGGGTTACACCCATGGATACTTAATAAACCATTTGATTAATGTGGCTCATAAAAATTCAATTAATGATATAGCTCATTAACTTTTTAATGTCTGATTATTAGTACGAACCTTATGACATTTTTATAATTAATTAAAAGTTCATATGTAACTTACTAATTTTTAATTAAATTAAAGTTCATATGTAACTTATTAATTTTTAATTAAATTAATATCACACTTAATTATGCTAGCAGGATTGCATGATATTAAATTTAATAAATTAATAATTACTCTTTTGCCCTTATAGTCAAAACTATAAGTCAAATTATCATTTTACCCTGAAAATGGTTTTTGTCCGTTTTTCCCTTTTCTCCAATAAAACTTTAACTTAGTTACTACGAACCTTATGTGTGTGACTAATTAGGTTCTACATTATGCTAGTAAGAAGATTTCATAAATACTTTATGATTTTATTTAATTCTAAATTAAATTCATTTAATTTAAAACAACATTTCAAATTAAATAGTTAACTTAATCATCTCATGAATAAATAACTCCAAACCTCCTAGTCAAGATTAATTTTTAGTAAGGTGTCAAGACTATCTAAGAGATGAGAAGTATCATCTTTGATACTTCTGAAAGAGCCTATTGTGACTAGAGTAAGCTTACAATAACAATCATTTCATCTCTCTAATATCCCGATTCGTCCTAGAGCATGGTTTCACTTTTAAACCCTAATACATAAATCATATATACTGTTATATCTTTATTGAAATTGACAATGGATTTACAGAAATTTCTTTCATACCACACTACTCTGCAGAGATTCCCTGTTAAGTATATAATTCATAGGACATTTTTTTCTAAATACAAAAGTGATATATTCCCTCTCGACTACTCACAACCTTCTCGCACAACATTTCATATCCAATGGTTCACCCCGTGTTCACCCATGGATAGGGCAAATTGGAATAATGTCAAAGTATGAAATCTTGTACTCAATGAACCATAATGTCTCAGGTTTGAGGATCACATATAATATAGTCATTAGATAATTCTCACTAATAGTAAAGTATTAGTTACGATTAAGAATTATCTAAGTGTCATGTATAATACATTTAGTCTCTACTAAGCATCCACGTAATCATCATGATGTTCCACTAACACCACTGAATATGAGATCGGTCATCCTAACAATTAGGTGATGAATTACATGATTGTCTATCCAGATCAAACGATGTTCATTCTCGAGATCCTACGACAACGAATTGTTTGTATCTTTAGAGCTTTTAGCGACTCAAGTCTCTACTAGCATGATCTTTATCATGGTCTTCAGAGAGCATAACTCAAGATACTGGACTTTATCATGATATTTATAAAACATATAATATCAATTCCAATAAAATTAATAAACATGATAAATAATAATTGACTTTCTTTAATGACAATAAATGATATCTTACTAATATCTGCATAAATATAGCATTACATAAGGTATTTGTCTAATCGGGTTAAAATCTAATTAACTTGATGGGTATACATTTTCAGACACACCTCTTAAGTCCTAGGCTCAAGTAAGCCACCAAGGCCAACAACCCTTTTAAAATAATGCTCCAGTTCCCATGCTTATTTTAATTCTTAATTTTTGGAAAATTAAATCAAACAATTAATTCTAAATTAAAATCTAACTTTACACCGTAAAGTATGAATCTTTAATTTATGCCTTTTCACATAGGCCTAGTTGGCCCATTAATATTTTAATGATCAATTAGGTTCTCCTTTTAACTTGAAAAATATTGGTTGACCTTATATTTATTAAATCTCTATTTATTAACATATTTAGTTAATTTAATATTTTTCTAATTAATTATTTAATTTTAAATTAAATCTAAATCACACTTTGGATATGCTGGTAGTACGGGTGTGATCTAGACTTAACAAATTAAACTAATTAATGATTTAACTCTTAAATCAAGTTTTCTAAGAACGAGTCATATTTCCAAATTAAAATCTTAACCTAAATTCATTCATCCTTTATGTTTGTGATCTAATATGTTCTATATTGCGCTGACAGATGAGCCCCACAATAACTTGTGAGTTTTATTCATTCTAATGAATGAACTATTTGAATCTTAAAATATATTTTAAGTTAAATTTGGTCGTGTTACATCATTAATTAACTCTAAACTATCAAACCCATGTTGGCCTCCAATAATAAGGCGTATGAGCCACCCACGTAATGAAAAATTTAAGGAATCTCACAAGAAACTATCGTGACTATTACCGTACTAAAATGATCATTCCATCTATGCCAAAATCTCAGTTTGTCATAGGATATGATTTAACTGCTAAACCCTACTAGACTTAACCATATAAATCACGTGTCTTATGCAACAGATAATGGATATATGATATTTTCTTTCTAATGATTCTACCCTACACAGATTCCTTGTTGCATAACGAAAATTTCGCATATGATTTATGCATACTAATTGTCTAAGCTCATATTTATTTTGTTTGATAAAATTACAATTTTATGTAAATAAATTTAAATTTAAAAATTCATGATAAACATAAAATATTATATTAAATTACCCTAATTTCATAATAATTTAATATTTTAATTAAATCATATCATAATTTTTATTTTGATAATCATTATGATTCTATTATAATTTTTATTTAATAAGATTATAATTTTATGTAAATAAATTTAAAATTGAAAATTCATTATAGATATAAAATATTATGATAATAAAAAAAATAAAATAATTATTTATATTAATTTTTTTATTAGTAAAAGGAAAAAAAAATCATATATAATAAATAAGTGACTGTATCATATAATTTAACTATTCTTAATTAATGTCTTATCTATTTTTTTCATATTATTTATTAGAATATTATATTTATATTTTTATATAGAGCAATTAGTATATATTTATATATGGAGTCAATATAAATTTTTTATAATATATTTATAAATTTAACTTAATTTAATAAATTGTTCTAAATTTGGGTCCATAATAAATATTATTTAAATAAAATTATTAATTTTTTGTATATTAATTTATTAAAATTTGGCTATACTAAGAAAAAAAAATTGGCATTGATGGTAATTTAGAGTAGCAATGGTGGCGAGAGATTTCAACCACTCCCGGCCACAAAACTGCAGTTTTTCCGACAGTCGCTCTTCTTCTCCTTCATCTTGAATCATCCTCTCTCTCTAACTTGGCGGCTTTAATGCTTCTCTTTCTCTCTACATCGATACAGCGCTTCTAAAGTGTACTTCCCATTAATATAGCCGCATTTCTTCCGCCTAATCTCTCTCTCACTCTCTCTCTACACCAACATCAGTATCTGATACTTTATACTTCCGCCGCTGCAACTAATTGCCCCCGATTTCGACGCTGTTCTTCCTCCATGCACTGAATCGTTTCACATTCTGCTTAATCTGGCTTAGATCTCAGCTTTTCGGCCCCGGATCCGAGCCTAGAAATCCGTCCGATGGAGGAAGCACTGGAACTAGCCCGTGCGAAGGACACTAAGGAGCGGTTGGCCGGCGTCGAGCACCTCTACCAACTTCTCGAAGCTTCTAGGAAGAGCCTGAGTTCAGCGGAGACTACGGCTCTGGTCGATTGCTGTTTGGATCTTCTCAAGGACAACAACTTCAGGATTTCACAGGGCGGTCTTCAGGCTTTGGCCTCTGCTGCTGTGCTCTCCGGCGAGCATCTCAAGCTGCATTTCAATGCGCTTGTGCCTGCTGTTGTTGAGCGTTTAGGTGATGCGAAGCAGCCTGTCAGAGACGCTGCCAGAAGGCTCTTGCTCACTTTAATGGAGGTATTTTGATAATTTAATGTTGCTGAGGATTTCTCAATTTGGAGGGAAGTGTGATTGTTTGTATGGAAGTCAGTGTGCTGGTTTGAGATTGTTTAATGTGGTTAATCTTGATTAGTTTTTATTTCATTATCTGTGAATTCTTTCATGATTTTCAAACGACTGACGATATCCAACTTATCTAAGTGGATGTGCAGATAACACTTTTATTCTCATGGGGTATGGTAGTTCTTTGGTCAATTATGAGTTTATATATAGGTTCTGTTGGCTGACAATACAATACGTTTTATTGGCCGGTATGATTTAAGCACTTGTAATCTTAGCATTTAGGGTAAATGAGAGTTTCCATGAAAAAAATTGTAAAATATCAAGTTGGCAAATATTCAAGAGAGGAATATCCTTATGTTATTGCCTCGTTGGTTATCATGATGTCTGGTCGTCTTGCACAATTAGCATCCACTTATCCTTTAATCCTGATGATGTTTTTCTGGGATGCATAATAGCAGAAATCATATGTGGTCGCAAACCACACAAAACGATGGATTAGAGACATCATCCAGTTTATTTGATTGTTTATTTATTTTCCTTTAGCATGGGTTGGGGGTGGGGGATGAGGAGGCTGTATTTGAGATACTAGATTTCACCAGATAAGTATCTAGCATAGTAACTCGCCGTTAGCTTTCTGCTAGATACCTCATATTTAAAAGGTTTATACATTTTGTAATCTCTCTTTGTGACCCTGAGGGAGAGTAGGGGCTTCATAAGTGGACAGTGCTACAACAGCTTGTTATGGTGATATCCCATTAAACCTACTCATAATTCAATGATTCTTGTTGTCTCATGGTCATTGACATGTTAGATTATCATAGAAGAACTTGGGATGTTTTTTTACATCAGCCGTGATATCACTATTTTAATGTTTTAATATTAATAATCTCTAGCAAGGGTTGATGCTATTAATTAGGCAAGTCGTGCCCCCAGACTTGCTGGAATAAGTGAACAAACTATGGGCCTTTTGTGTAAATAAAATGAAGATTCTAGATTTTAAGGAAGTTCCTGGTTACCAATTTTGTGATCCAATAAAATGAGATACCAGACATCCATAGAATCTGGTGTCTGTCAGTTGCCACTATAAGATGCAATGGATAGCTGTAAAAAGAGCATTTATGCTTTTTGAGCAACCTTATATAAAAAATGATCCATGCCTGTCACTGGTGTCGAATGGATAATTTTCTACCTTTCTACATGTCGTCTATTATACCTAATTGACATTTTCATGGATAAGTGACACTACTAGATAATTAGATTGCACTACTAGATATGAGCCTTTTTTAAATGAATGATGCATACCTGCGTTAATTCTCCATCTTAAAGAAATTGTTGAAACTTCTTCACATGTATGTAGGATTTTATACGAGCTTATTGCCTCTTGCTCTTTATATCATCTCCTCCTCAAGCTTTGTATTCCCCTCATATTTATTGCAGGTTTCTTCACCAACAATTATTGTTGAAAGAGCAGGATCTTATGGATGGACACACAAAAGCTGGAGAGCTCGAGAAGAGTTTGCCCGAACCGTTACATCAGCGATTGGTCTTTTTGCATCAACTGAGCTTACTCTTCAGCGGGCTATACTTCCATCTGTATGAAATTTGAATACCTGAATGCTGACAGAGAATTCGTGCATGGTATTTAATTAATTTTTAACGTATATCAGGATACATTTTCACATCATATTCGTTGATCAGATTTTGCAGATGCTGAATGATCCAAATCCTGGGGTTAGGGAAGCAGCTATGCTGTGTATTGAGGTTAGTGAAATTCAGTGGAGTTATTATTATGTTATATGTGGTATAGTTTGATTGCATTCCTTGATTGTTTAGGCTACCTTTGAACTTGATTTGTGTATAATTTTACGGAATTGAACCTTAAATAGGTGTCTTCGATTATTGTTATTTGGAGCATTTCTTATATCTATCAAACAGTGAAAATAGTTAGCTGCGAAAATTAATTGAAAGGCGTACTAATGAGGACATGTTCACCTCACATTGACTTTTCAGTTTAATCTCTCACCTTTTGATTGTTGATTCTTAGAGGAGTATCCCTTGGGGGAAATATTTAGGACAACCTTATTGCTAGAATTTGTATGGACCATAAGTCGTCTCTTTGATTCGATACTTGATGATCAAACTAGTGCCTTTTGCAGTTTGGGTAACATACCACAGAATTGTTTGCTAAACTTAATACAAGACAAAGGAAAAAAGAGGGGGGGGGGCTAGATACTAATGGAGATGATTTTTGATAATTTCATATTAAATCTAACTTAAAACATTGTTTATGATGCCCTTCATATAAGCACTAAAGCTTTAGTAAAAAAAAACTTGAAGCTAAGGGTTAATAGAATCTCGTGCATAATAAGACACCTAATTTAACCTAAACCCCACTTTATGTGGCCCTCATATAATCAGGAAATTCTACTAATAATTATTCTTCATATAATGAATTACATTAATATAAATCTGACATAGCTCATTAGTGAAATCCCTATTTACTTAACTAAAATCACATGAAATGTGTGAGCCAGTTCATTGCTCTTGGTTGTTGCTACATGATGGTTTACTTCTTTATACAAGTATCATATATGATATATTGATGTGCCTGAAAGTAACTTTGCAGAGTAATAACTTTGCTACTAAGCTATTATATATGATCTCTTACTACCAAACCATGATGTTGCTTTTGGCAGTGTTGATTTCTAAAACAAGTTAAAATTAAAATGCGGTATGTACATCTAAGGTTTTTATTATGACAAATCACAAAAAAATATATGGTTCATCAAATTTGAACCCCATATGCAAGAAGATTGTTTCATGATTTTCTGAAGCATGGTGTACCACACAGTTGCCATCGTAGGACTTGAAATACTTGTGTTCTTTTCATTGTCCTTTTGTATCAAGCTTGAAATTGTTTAATGGTCTCTTTCTATTTTGTAGAATATTGTAGAATATACTTAAGATTCCAGTGAACAAATCAGTTTGATTTGTTTCCTGATTAGTTACTAGTTCGTTGCTGATTTTTAGGGATTCTAATAGATTATATTTAGGCATGTTTTTTGCTGTTAGACTAGCGTTTCTCTTCTATATAAAGGAACCTAAGATGTAAATTTAAAGTATGAATATAATTTCTTTTACCTCTAAAATTCTCATGGTATCAGAGGCTCATATTCTCTGAACTGTAGCAAATCAATCCCTCATGACAAAATACGGGTTGGCTATAGAAAAACTAAGTTCTCCTTCTGCTTCAAACCCAAAAAAAGACCTCAGATCACGAACTCATGGTCGATGGCAATCATGGAAACTTGGAATACAATTAGGTTATCATTATAGGACACAAATTGAATGAGAACAACTATGTTCAATGGTCTCATTCAGTAATGATGTACATCTGCGGCAAGGGGAAGGATGAATATCTATCTGGTGAAGTAATGAAATCAGAGAAAGATGATCCTATGTTTTGAGTATGGAAGGTTGAAAACAACACGGTCATGTCATGGCTCATCAACTCCATGACTAATGAAGTTGGAGAAAACTTTCTATTATATGAAACAACAAAGGAGATCTGGGAGGCGGTTAAGGAGATATACTCTAATAAGGAGAACACCTCGGAACAATTCGAGATAGAGAGCAACCTACATGACTTAAGGCAAGGAGACTTGACCGTAACTCAATACTACAATGCCCTTACCCGCTACTAGCAACAACTTGACTTGTGCGAGATCCATCCATGGAAGTGCACTGAAGATATCTAGTTGTATAAGCAAATTGTTCAAAGGAAAAGATTGTTCAAGTTTCTGGTCCAGAATCTAGATGAAGTAAGAGGAAGAATCCAACGCTATAAACCTCCACTGAGTGTAAAAGAGGCCTTTTTTGAAGTAAGGAAAGAGGAAAGCAGAAAAAGAGTAATGATGAAATCTCACTTAGTCACTCAAAATCCAGAAGTGTCGGCCTTGGCTGTTAGAGGCACTCAGTATCAACCAAGTGAGAATTGACTAAGGAAGGAACGACCATGGTGTGAGCACTGCAGAAAGCCTGGACACATTAAAGACACATGCTAGAAAATCCATGGAAAACCAGCGGACTGGAAACCATCACGACCTCCTCACAACAAAGAAGGTCGTGGAATTCATATATGCTTGGAAGAACCTACTGCAACATGTGAATCACTTGTTCAGCAGGGAATAACTTGATCTACTAAAGATGTTTAATCAGCCACCTTCATCCTCACAATCCTCCATTATTGAAACCGGGTCCATAGCTCAAAAAGGTAAATTTCCTACTGCCCTAAATACTATGAAAGAGAAGGACAATCCATGGATTGTGGATTCAGGAGCATCATAGTACATGACTGGTGATAAAACTCTCTTTAGTAATTTTACTCCTTCCTATGAAAATCTTATTGTTAGAATTGCAGATGGCTCACTCTCAAAGGTGGCCCGGTTTGGGATCCATCATGATATCAAAAGACCTTAATTTAATTTGGTCCTTTTAGTTCCAAATCTAGATTGCAACTTATTATCTATCAGTAAACTCACTAGAGATCATAATTGTGTTACTAAATTCCATCCATGCTAGTGTGAATTTCAGGACTTGGATTTGGGGAAAATATGATTGGCAATTCTAAGATGTACTTGGGGCCTTATCTACTTAAGGTTTCGGATCCTCGAGAGGGTCGATTGCAAGTCAGATTGTTTAGTGTCTAGAAGTCAAAATAGTCTTATTAGTCAATGTCTTAAAGATAGTCTAGTAATGTTATGGCATTACTAGTTAGGCCATCCAAATTTTATGTATCTCTAGAAATTATTTCATCATTATTCTCTAATAAAAGTCCATCTGATTTTCAGTGTGAAATCTGTCACCTCTCAAAACACACCCGAAATTCCTTCCCTAATCAACCCTACAAAAAATCCCAACCTTTCTCCATGATTCACAATGATGTATGGGCACCATCTATAGTAAAAACAAACACGGGTGCTTGTTGGTTCATTACCCCAATAGATGATCACAAAAGACTGACATGAGTGTTTCTCATGAAAGAAAATCAGATGTGGGCCGAATTTTCAGAAACTTCAACTAGATGGTGAAGACAGTTTCAAGCTAAGATACATGTTTTCATGACAGATAATGCTAAAGAGTACTTTACATCTTCTCTTAGTACATATTTATTGCAATAAGGAATTGTCCATCAAAATTCATGTGTGGATACACCCCAATAGAATGGGATTGTAGAAAGGAAAAACAAACATTTGTTAGATGTTGCATGATCACTCGTGTTCTCATCCTATGTACCGAAGCATCATTGGGGTGATGTTATTCTCACCACAACCTTTCTCATCAACAAAATGCCTTCTCGGATTCTCCAATTTCATACTCCATGTCAGACCCTTCTAAAGTCTTATCCACACACACACCTCATAACCTCTATCCCTCTTAAAGTATTTGGCTGCTTTGCTTTTGTCCATGATCACAATCCGACCAGAAGCAAGCTTGATCCTAGAACAATTAAATGCATTTTCTTGGGATACTCATCCAATCAGAAAGGGTACAAGTGCTACTCTCCCAGCACACAAAAATACTACAACTCCATGGATGTCACCTTTTTTGAACAACCTTTTTATCCCAAACTTGATATTCAGGGGGAGAAACAAATTATACAGGAACATCAGCTTTGGGATATCACAATCGTAAATCAAACTACCTCACTAAGTCCTCCTAATTATAATTTCCTATAGGATTCTATCCTCAACTTCCAGTCAACTCAAAACCCTCCTCCACTTTTAGACAACATTCAACATAACACTGATCTCATCACTTACTCTAGAAGGAAAAGATGTCAAGAGGAAATAGAATCCCTAATACATCATGAGCAAATCCATAAGTCATACTCTAATTCAAGGCCAAATGAAGACATTCAAGGTAACAATAATTCTGATTTCTCTCTTACTGAGTTTGAAAATGATAATATTAATTGGCCTATTGCATTAAAGAATGGTGTTAGATTATGTACAAAGCACTCTATATACAATTTTATATCAATCAAGGGTTATAACCCAATTTCAGGGCGTTGGTGTTTAACATTGTTGGAATTCAGATTCCAAACAACATACAGGAAGCACTCAAATCTCTAAAATGGAGAGTTCTGTTTGTGACAAAATTCAAGCACTAGAAAGGAATAAAACATGGGAAGTTACTGAATTACCATTAGGAAAATGTTCATTGGGTTGTAAGTGGCTACTCATAATAAAGTATAGAGATGATGGGAATATAGACAGATTCAAAGCTCGATTGGTTGCTAAAGGATTTGCTCAGTCTTATGGAATTGATTATGAAGAAACATTTGCTCCAGTAGCAAAACTCAACACGATTCGGGTCCTACTTTCACTAGCTACAAATCTAGATTGGCCTCTTTACCAACTGGATGTCAAAAATGCATTCATGAATGGAGACATGGATATACACAGTGCTAATCGAATCATACATTATTTGTCAAATTTTCTCTTACAGGAAAGGTTTTCATTCTTATTGTGTATGTTGATGATATTATTGTAACAGGAGATTATGAGGAGGATTTGAACAATATTAAAGAATTCCTAGCTAAAGAATTTGAGATCAAGACTTGGGAAATCTTAAATTTTTCCTAGGAATGAAAATAGCTCGATCTAAGAAGGGAATTTCAATCTCTCAAAGAAAATGTGTTGGACCTACTGAAGGAAACAAGAATGCTGGGATGCAAGCCAGCAGATACTCTAATGAATTCAACCATAAAACTTGGACTCAAAGAGGACAATACACCAGTTGATAAGGGCAGATACCAACGGTTGGTAGGGAAACTAATCTATTTATCCCACACTAGACCTGATATTGGTTTTGCTGTAAGTATGATGAGTCAATTTATGAATTGTCTAAATGAAGAACATATAAAGGCTGGTTACAGAATCTTGAGGTACCTAAAGATGACACCTGGAAAGGGTTTGTTCTTTGGAAAAATAGCAAGTAGAGATATTGATGTTTACAGTGATGTAGACCCACATGATCAATCGAAGATTGAAGATCTACTTTAGGTTATTGCACCTATGTATGGGGAACTTGGTTACATGGAGAAGTAAAATGCAATCTGTAGTTTCACAAAGTAGTGCAGAGGCAAAATTTCGAGCTATGGCTTATGGAATATGTGAGAGAATATGGTTAAGAAGACTCTTCAAAGAATTAAATTTTCTATGGATGAACCAATGAAAATGTTCTGTGATAATCAATCTGCTATAAGTATTGCAAAGAATCCAGTACTGCAAAGAATCCAGTACATCACGATCGAACTAAGCATGTGGAGATCGATCGCCACTTTACAAAAGAAAAGGTAGATGAAGGAATAGTTAAGCTAATTTATACGCCTATGTGTCTTTAGATAGCTGATATCCTAACTAAGGCCCTACAAAGAATCAAGTTTGAAGATTTAAAGTCCAAGCTTGGCTTGATTAATATCTATAACCAACCTTGAGGGGGAGTGTAGAATATTGTAGAATATATTTAAGATTCTAGTAAACAAATCAGTTTGATTTGTTTCCTCATTAGTTACTAGATAGTTTTTTATTTTTAGGGATTCTAATAGATTATGTTTAGGCACGTTTTCTGCTATTAGACTAGGGTTTCTCTTCTATAGAAGAGAACCTAAGATGTTAATTTAAATTATGAATAGAATTTCTTTTACCTCTAAAATTCTCATATTTCATTTTGAAGGTTTGAAATGTATGTCTAAAAGAAAGTAGGAGGTGCAAATATACCCCTATACTTTTGCAATTTCCTAGGGATGTGAGAATAATCACCCTTGACACCCTTCGCCTCCAAAAAACGTATGATCAACCTAAATAATTACTGATGTGTTTTTCCACTCATCCTTCTTCAAGACTGGACAAGGGGATGGGCATGCCCCAAATCCTTGACTTGGCCAGGAAAGACTCTGCTGCTTGGGCCCAGGAAGTGAACGAAATGAGCTCGGCTGCTTCTTCTCCACACTTTTTTTTTCCCTGTGTCTGTTCTGCATGCACAAACAATTCCTAGAATAGCATGGAACAAATCTGTTAGAATTAATAAAGGATGTATTCTAGGATGATGGATCGACCTTCAGAATTTGCAAAAACCACGCATACACATATCGCTCACACCATCAAACATCAGAATCTGGTCCAAATATTAGAACATTTAAGCACCTTAAGTTATTTCTTCTTGCACGTCTAGAACAAACTTCTGATTTGCAACTGAACACAAATCTTTCTGGAAAAAATTTATATTGGTAACTGGTAACCTGAAAATAAGCCCTTAGCAACCGGAGCTTGAATTTGATGATACCCCTTCTAAAGGGGCAGGTGGCTGAGAATGTAGATGATTTCATGGCTTGGTCATAGAGTTAATACATTTGGTGCTACTGCCTCTATGAATCAGCAAGGATTCTCTCTACACTTTTAGCAATACTTTTAAAAACTACTGCATTCTCTTATTGTTGTGATCTTTGGGTTGTTTTATTATTGTCGTAGTTATTTATTGCTACGCTGACTCCTTTCTTTTCTTTCTCCTGTTTAGTTGACTATTTATCTTGGAGATCGGCTTTGAAGCTCTGTGTTTATTTTGTTTTGTTGAAAAGGATAATAGTTGCATCTTGTATTATGAGGTTTTGGTTAACTCAAATCTGATGGCTCTGACGATAATTCCTCAGGACTATAATTTAATTTATATAATTACTGCATACTGCATTGCATATTTAGAGAAGCATTTGGAAATTCTAATGAATGTAAAGGAATTGAAAGTTTGAAACCACTCCCAACCAGCAAGGTCCAATGGTTGTATATTTCAATCTTATGCAACTATCTCAAGATAACTACTATTTTCATCGTCCATCTTTGCTACATTGAGGGATTGGCCTTTAAACTTTAAGATTTGGTTTTTTTCTTCCAGGAAATGTATGCACAGGCTGGACCTCAATTCCTTGACGAACTTCAGCGCCATAAACTTCCCGGCTCTATGGTGGGTATTTTACTAAAAGCATCCTCTCTTCTATCCATGTAGTTTGATAGTTTTTAGACAAGAAGGGTTATTTTTGCCAGTATCTGAATAAAAAATTATTTTTGTTGTGCTTATTTATTTATATATATTATCTAACTGCAGGTAAAAGATATTAATTCGCGTCTAGAGAGAGCTACACCCCAAGTGCGCTCCTCAAATGGGTCTGCGAACAATTTTACTGCTAGAGAGATGAAGCCCGTGAACTTCAACCCAAAGAAAAGCAGTCCAAAAGCTAAGAGTTCCGCACGGGAGGTGTCTCTATCTGGAGGTCAGATTTTTGGATCTCAAAAGCAGTTGATATTTGGATAATTGTAAACAAAGTTCACATATGAGAAAACAAAACAAAAAGAGAAAAAAATCTGTGTTGAGACATGCCTTAAATCAGAATAATTTTATACTGTTATTTTAAATCATTTAATCAGAGACATTGGGAGGAAAATATTCTCACCTCCTTTTCCATCTTAAGCCTTCCCCTTCCAACGAAACGACTGGAATATTTTTTTTTAAAATATGAATAAAAAATGACCATGGGAATTAGAAAGAAGATTTCATTCCATACCTCACCCTTCTAAAGCGGGATTAACTATCTCTCAAGTATATTCAAAATTGTAATCTTGTTTGGTGCTTTCAATAGATTTTGTCTCCATCATATTAGGCCATTATTTCAAGTTGATTTTTTCTTTTGTATTGAAATGTCTCTTTTGCTGCTATTGAATGTTGGAAATAAAAAAGGATATTGTTAGGATTTGGTTAGAGAAATCTTATGAGAAATATTAGGAAGAGATATCTTAGAATATTTCTCTAAAGATATAAGATTGTAAATTAGTTGTTAAGATCTTACCATAACTTGTCTAGGGTTTCTAGTTTATAAATACCCTATCTATGTAATCTGTAAATTACTAGAGTAAATTATTAAAGTTTTCATGGTATCAGAGCTAGGGTTCTTCTAAGGTCATTAACGGTTGACTTAATCAACCGGTGACCTCCATTCGTTTATTGCTCGGAAAACAGACCTCTCGTGAAGACGTATTCTTCAAATTCACAACAACATGGGTGACGCTTCCTTGACAGTCACTGAGAGGAAGCCGTCGTCTCTAAGCCTCAATGAGAAATCCACCATCTAGATCACAACACATTTGTTAAATGGACAGAATTTCCTAAGATGGTCTCAATCAGTGAGACTATTTCTTCGAGGAAAAGGAAAGATGGGGCATATAACAGGAACTACAATAGCACCTAATATGAAAGATTTGAATTATTCTACCTAGGAAGAAGAGAACTATACCATCATCTGTTGGCTTGGGAAACTCAGCACAGTTATATGAGATTAAGACCAAGATCCGAGAAATGAAACAAGGAGACATGACTGTCACCAATTATTATAATAAGATGTTAGGGTTATGACAAGAACTAGATCTTTTTTATGATCTTGACTGGGCATATGGAGTAGATGCTGCACAGTTCAAGAAAACAGTAGAGAAAGACAGGGTGTTTGAGTTCTTGGCTAGTCTCAACCTTGACCTAGATGAAGCAAGAGGTCGAATTCTAGGAAAAGAACCACTGCCAAGGGAGGTTTTTTCAGAAATTAGAAGGGAGAGAATTGTAAGATTGTGATGATGGGGAAGAAGGGTTCTATGAAAATCCTTGAAAATTATTGCACTTAACACCACAGTATCAACAGAAGAAGTGGTAACTGCAGCAGCGGCTTATAAGCCAAGAGGATTTAATTCCTCCCATGGTCAACATTCGAGGTTCGCGGAGAAGGTCAAGGTGTGGTGTGATTACTGTAACAAGCATAGACATACTATGGCTACCTACTGGAAAATTCATGGAAAGCCACAAAATTGGAAAGACAACCGAAGTGGAGATAAAAACAGTCATGGAATGCATGCGTCCATTGAAACCAAGACATCATCTCCTTCTCTTAGCAAAAAACAGCTTGATCAAATATACAAAATAATAAGCCAAATTCCTACCTCTAGTTTAGGTTTAGGTTTTCTTGCACCTCTACTGTTTTTTCTAATCTAGAACCATGGATCATTGATTCTGGTGCTTCTGATCATATGACCAATTCATTTTATTTTATCTCCTCATATACTAATTGTCCCGGTAATCTAAAAATTCGTATAGCAGATGGAAGTTTATTTCCAATTGCAGGAAAAAGTTCAGTCACTATCTCAAATGATCTTACTCTAAAATCTGTCTTACATGTCCCTAAGTTATCATGTAATCTCTTATCAGTTAGCAAACTTATCAGAGATTCCAATTGTTTAGTGAAATTCTATGATTCTTACTGTGAATTTCAGGATCATCATTCAAAGAAGATGATTGGCAGTGCTAGGATGATTGATGGACTCTATTATTTTGATGAATAGACTACCAAGGGTGGACAAGCTCAAACTGCAAGTAGTAGTATTTTTATTCCTATTAAAGACAAAATAATATTATGGCACTATAGGTTAGGTCATCCTTGTTTTTCTTACCTTAAGCATTTGTTTCCATCTTTCTTTAAAGACAATCATGTTAATCCAATGTATCTTTAATGTGAACCATATCAATTATTAAAACATCAGAGTTTCTTATAAATCTCATTCCTATCAAGCTTCTAGACCATTTTATTAATTCATAGTGATATTTGGGGTCCCTTTAGAGTAACAACTATTTCGGGTACTAGATGGTTTATCTCCTTTATTGATGACCATACTAAGATATGTTGGGTATTTTTAGTAAAAGAAAAAGCCGAAGCTTCAAAAAAATTCAAAGAATTCTATTATATGATTGAAAATCAGTTCCAAACACAAATCCAAGTTCTTAGAACCGATAATGGCAAAGAATACTTCAATTTAATCCTAAATGAGTTCTTGATAGAAAAATGCATGCTTCATCAATCTACATGTTATGATACCTCTCAACAAAATGGGATAGCTGAAAGGAAAAATAGACACCTACTTGAAGTTACTAGATCAATCATGTTTACTATGGGGATCCCTAAGTATCTATGGGGGGAAGCAGTCTTTACAGCTACTTATCTTATAAATAACATTCCCACTAAAGTACTAGAATATCAAACTCCTATAAACAAATTATTAGAAACATTTCCTCATATTCGAATATTTAACTCCTTATCTCCTAGAATTTTTGGCTGCACAATTTTACATAACCGGTCAAAACTTGATCCTAGAGCTTAAAAGTGTCTTTGTAGACTATTCTCCGAATCAAAAAGGGTATAAATGTTATCATCCTACGTTAAAAAAATTCTTTGTGAGCATGGATGTAACTTTCTTTGAAGACACCTTACTTTACCGAAAATTCTCTTTAAGGGGAGAGTAATTCTAGGATGAAGATAATTTTTAGGAAACTTCAAATTCTTTACCTCTACCAGTTCTAGATATGCCTACTCAAAATGTCCATCAATCTAGTAACCTATATAATCCTTCCTTTCCTATAGAATCAAATGTTATAGACTCTTTGTCAGGAGGAGAAAAACTACAAACAGTGTAGCAACTTGAGTTGCTAGTCTACTCTCGAAGGAAGCAAGTTTAGAATAAAGAACCTTAACCTCCTACCTACCAAAATGTCTCTGTGGATGATGATCTTGTAAATGAAACAGGTATTACAGCTCCAAATGTTTCAAGTATTTCGAATCATCATGATAAAGTTGTTTCTACAAATTCTGATCTTGATATCCCTATTGCCCTTAGGAGACAGATCCGTACTTGTACTATGCATCCTATTGCTAAATATGTCTCCTATCATAGGTTATCTCCTAGCTATAGAATCTTTAATGTTAATCTATCTAGTGTTTCAATTCCGAAAGATATCTAGGAAGCAATGAGTCAAACTAGAATGGAAAATGGCTGTGTTAGAAGACATGAGAGCACTTGAAAAAAATGACACGTGGGAGATTATGAGCTTACCTAATGGAGGAAAAAGGGTAGGTTGCAAGTGAGTGTTTACTGTGAAGTACAATGCATAAGGGAAGATAGAAAGGTACAACGCAAGGCTTGTAGCTAAAGATTTCACACCAAGAGACATTTGCTTCGGTTGCTAAGGTAAATTCTATTAGAGTATTGCTTTCACTTGCTGCTAATCTCGAATGGCCTTTACAACAGATAGATGTGAAAAATGCATTCCTTAATGGGGAATTAGAAGATGAAGTGTTTATGGATTTACCACTTGGTTTTGAAAGATATTATGGAACATGGAAGATTTGCAAGTTAAGAAAGTCACTATACGGCCTAAAGCAATCACTTAGGGCATGGTTCAATCGCCTGACTAAGTATCTAAAGGGTCGTGGATATCACCAAACTCAAGCAGATCATATGTTATTTGTTAAGCATTCTAGGGATGGTAAGATTGTCATTCTCATTGTTTATGTGGATGATATTATCCTAACTGGAAGTGATGTAGATGAACTAGAAAGGTTGAAGAAATTTCTGGCCACATAATTTGAAATAAAAGACCTTGAATCTGTGAAGTACTTTTTGGGAATGGAATTTGCAAGATCTAAGAAGGGAATTTTTGTTTCTCAAAGGAAGTATGTACTTTGACTTGCTTAAGGAAATAGGTTATCTCAGGTGCAAACCGGTTGAAACTCCTATTGAAGCAAACTTGAAGTTAGAGGCAGCAAGTTCAGATAGAATGGTGAATAAGGAACAGTTTCAAAGATTAGTGGGAAGACTCATCTACCTATCTCATACTAGGCCAGATATAGCGTTTGCAGTAAGTGTTATGAGCCAATTCATGCACTCACCTAGAGAAGAACACTTTGATGCTATTTACAGAATGCTCAAGTATCTAAAAGGAAAACCGGGAAGAGGATTGCTATTTCAGAATCATGGACATGTCAGGATTGAAGCATTCACAGATGCTGACTGGGCAGGTATTGTAATTGATAGAAGGTTTATCTCAGGCTATTGTACTTATGTTGGTGGAAATCTAGTAACTTGGAGAAGTAAAAAACAGAATGTAGTAGCTAGAAGTAGTGCAGAAGCTGAGTTTAGGGCGGTAGCTCAAGGGATTTGTGAAATACTACGGCTAAAAGGGCTACTTGAAGATTTAAAGTTCTCGAGTACTATTCCTATGACACTCTACCGTGACAATAAAGCAACTATCAATATTGCTCATAATCCAGTTCAGCATGATAGGACTAAACATGTGGAGATTGATAGACATTTCATTAAAGAGAAGTTGGAAGAAGGTATAGTGTGTATGCCATATATTCCTACATATCAACAAGTGGCATATATCTTTACTAAAGGACTACAAAAGATTCATTTCGACAAGTTGGTATGCAAGTTGGGTTTCCTAGATATCTTTGAACCAGCTTGAGGGGGAGTGTTGGAAATAAAAAAGGATAATGTTAGAATTTGGTTAGAGAAATCTTAGGAGAAATATTAGGAAGAGATATCTTAGATTATTTTCCTAAAGATATGAGATTGTAAATTAGTTGTTAAGATCTTACCATAATTAGTATAGGATTTCTAGTGTATAAATACCCTATGTATGTAATCTGTAAATTACTAGTGCAAATTATTAAGTTTTCATTGAATTATATTATACTTTGTGCAGGTGAAACTGATGCATCTGAAAAACCTGTGGAGCCTGTTAAAGTGTACTCAGAAAAGGAGCTAATAAGGGAATTTGAGAAAATTGCTTCTACCCTTGTTCCTGAAAAAGACTGGGTTATTCGCATAGCTGCCATGCAAAGAGTAGAAGGGCTAGTTTGTGGAGGTTTTAATCCACCTCTCTTTTTGTATAAGGGTCATAGAGCTATAAATTTTGAGTTGAATCCTCCAATTTGTTCAATTTTCTGTGGAATATTGTGCTACATTCCCCGTGTTTCATACTTCAAAAGTCTATGGTGCATAATATGTAAAGCTGGAAATTCTCCAGGATCCATGCAGTCCTTGAGGGATATTATTGCTCAAAACAATAGTACATAGGAGAGGGGCACTACTAGAGCATTACTTCTGTTATGTCTAATCTGTTCTCATTATTTTTCTTTGATCTAAACCCTTTTCTCCAGTTGGATGGAACTGCCCCTAGATTCTACCTTTCTCACTTTTTTTAATCTTATAAAGTAAATTGGATTTTCCTTTTTGAATTGTGTTCCTATCAGGTGCTGCAGACTACCCATGCTTCAAAGGACTCTTGAAGCAACTGGTTGGCCCTCTAAGCATTCAGTTATCTGATCGAAGGTCTAGCATAGTGAAGCAGGTGTGGTGCAGTACACTCTTATTTCCGGCCATGTCTTCCTAATTTCTCTTTTTTCACTTCCCTGATATCTAGTTCTGGGAGAGTGGTTTTTATATGTCATAATGATTTTACTTTGTTTTCCGGTTAAGGTATTAACTGTATTATTCATTATCTTATTGTTAGTTTTATAATAATCTGGATGAACCTAGCTTTACACTGTACAATTTTTAACAGATTATGGATTTTCTGAAATGAAATGGAAATTATTATGGCTCTCCAAATGTTCTATGCCCTTGTGGGAGCAGTAATCATTAAAGTTATTACATTATTACTTGCAAACTAGTTCTTAGAAAGCGAAGCGATTAAATTGAGAAGAAATCTGTAAGTTAAAAATTTATGTCACTGACTTTTAATTTGGTGTAGTTTTCTTTCATTTCAGTCCATATTGTTCTGAATCACACTTAAGGGGGATATGCTGTGATGATACTCATGCTTAAGATTACTAGAGTATTATAGAATTTATTTTTAACTTAATATTGTGGTCACATAGTGAAGGCCGTTATCTATCCATTTTTCCCATAACTATTAGATTTGATTTTGTATATTTCATCAGTTTTGTATATTTCATCAGAGTTTCTTCGTATGTTTTTCTCCAGGCTTGTCATCTTTTATGCTTTTTGTCCAAGGAATTTTTGGGAGACTTTGAGACCTGTGCTGAGATGTTCATTCCAGTGAGTTCAAATTTTTCACTTGCAACAGTAACTTCATCATTAGCGAAAGTTGTTAATTTTATGATATTAATTCAGGTCCTTTTCAAGCTGGTTGTGATTACTGTCCTTGTCATTGCAGAGTCTGCTGATAATTGCATAAAAACGGTATTAGTAATTCTCTCTCACATCTTTTATATCATATACCTTTATACAATAAACTATTTATGTTATTCTGTCTTCCAGATGCTGCGTAATTGCAAAGTTGCACGAGTGCTTCCCCGTATGGCTGATTCTGCAAAGAATGATCGAAGTGCTGTACTTCGTGCACGGTATGACTTTGCTACATCCCCCAGAAGTAGTGTAGTGATGACATTGATTCATCGATATGATTTCTTCTCTTCTGTCATAGGTGTTGTGAATATGCACTTTTGATTCTAGAATATTGGGCTGATGAACCTGAGATACAACGATCAGCCGATCTATATGAAGATCTTATTAGGTGTTGTGTTGCAGATGCGATGAGTGAGGTACTCTATATTTGACTACCTTGTACTATTTCAATGTCTTTTCGATGATCACTTCTTTTTCTTTTTGCCCCAGTTTGTTGGGGTGGTGGGGGGGGATCTTCAGCTTTGACAGATATGTCCCAATTATATATGCTGTTTGTTGTATGCTATGTGATTAGTATTTGAATGATCCTGGATTGGTGCTTCTGCATTTTATGTTGTTGTTGCTGTTGCTGTCATCTTGTCATTGTTAATTTCCCCCCCCTAATTATGGGTGGCTATAGGCTTCCTTGCTTTAGAATAAAGATAGAGTTCAGGGTCACCCAATACAGAAGTATTTAAAGTTCTCCATTTTTGGAATTCTAGTCTAATCAGTCAACCTTTCAAGGTCATGTGGATACAATGTTATGGTTTGAATGTTTGTTCCCTTGGGGAGTCTTTTGTAGATTTGTTGTGCATTGTTTCTATGTATTTAACTTTTTCGTTTCAAAATTGTCATTTTTTATGTATAGAAAGAAATAGTATTTGGGATTAAGATGCTTTATTATTTTGAATATAAATCTTGACGTGTTGATATATGGTGGTTTTATGCTAATTGTGCATGTTGGAATTGTCCCACATCGTTTAGGGAGAAGATATTTGGTTGGTTTATAACTAAAGAGTCCATTCTTCCTCTACAAGGCCTTTTAAGGGAAGAAATAGTTGGACTCTAAAATTTAATATGGTATCAAAGCCAGACTTAGTAGATGTAACACACTATATTTCGCAAAGTGCCTCTTATGCATTGTGCCACTTGTTGGGCCCTCGGAATGACCAACCAACAAATAAGGGGGAGTGTTGGAATTGTCTCACATCGCTTAGAGAGAAGATATCTAGTTAGTTTATAACTAAAGAGTTCATTCTTCCTCTACAAGGCCTTTTAGGAGAAGAAATAGTTGGACTCTAAAATTTAATAGTGCACTATGTCATTCATATTCAAATGTTTGCTTCTTTTAGGCCTGCGGTATTATGTCAATTGATTCAAAGCTCATTGTACTTTACATGATCTAGGTTATTACTTTTAAGTTGCTCCCATACAAAGGTTCAAAATGCATTTTTCTTGACAGGTGCGATCTACAGCACGACTATGCTATAGGATGTTTGCAAAAACTTGGCCTGAGCGTTCCAGGCGATTGTTTTTGTCATTTGACCCGGTGATTCAAAGGGTACATGCTTCTCTTCGTCATGACATTTTAGCATTTTCACTGGTGGACTAATTGCCTAAAGTGTGAACTCTTTGATCAGATAATTAATGAAGAGGATGGGGGTAAACACAGGCGCCATGCTTCTCCTTCAATTCGTGATAGAGGTGCACCAGTGTCGGCAAACTCTCTGTCATTTACCTCCTCAGCCATACCTGGGTATGGAACATCTACTATAGTTGCGATGGATAGAACTTCAAGCTTACCCTCTGGGATTTCTCGCTCTTCTGGACCTGTGTCCCTAGCAAAGTCACCTGGTAAAGGTACTGAACGTAGTCTGGAAAGTGTGCTGAGCTCGAGTAAACAGAAAGTCACTGCAATTGAAAGCATGCTCAGGGGCCTGGATTTGTCTGAAAAGCGTAATCCTTCAAATCTTCAATCATCCAGTTTGGATCTAGGTACCCAATGAAATTGCCTGTTTCATTTCTGTTTCGTAACCTATGAAAGGTTTATATAAATGAACGAATCAATAGTCACTGAAGTTTGAATTATGTATGGCTAATTTTTTCCCTCTTACTGCTCCTTGTGCAGGAGTTGATCCTCCATCCTCTCGCGATCCACCCTTTCCTCCTGCTGTCCCAGCTTCAGATCATCTCACTAACTCTTACACAGCTGGATCAACTGCCTATAGCATGAGCAAATACAGAAGCCATAATGGTGGATTTGTTATGTCTGATATCATCACTCAAATTCAATCTTCCAAGGATGCTGCTAAAATTTCATATAGCAGTAATGTGGGGACTGAGCCTTTATCTGCCTTTTCATCATATTCGGCTAGAAGAGCACCTGACCGAGTTCAAGGCAGGGGTGCCTTTGAAGAGAATAAGGACATTAGGGAGTCCAGGCGTTATATGAACCCACAAAACGATAGGCAGTATATGGACACACATTACAGAGATGGCAACTTAAAGGATTCTCAGGGTTATGTTCCAAATTTCCAGAGGCCACTTCTGAGAAAAAATGTTTCTGGAAGAGTCTCTGCAAGCAGGAGGAGCTTAGATGATAGCGAGCTTTCTTTAGGGGACATGTCAAATTATGTGGAGAGTCCGGCGTCTCTCAATGATGCTCTAAATGAGGGACTCAGTCCATCTTCTAACTGGTCTGCTAGAGTTGCCACCTTCAATTACCTGCAGTCATTGCTGCAACAAGGTCCAAAAGGAATTCAAGAGGTTAGCCACAACTTTGAGAAGGTGATGAAGTTGTTTTTCCAGCACTTGGATGATCCCCACCATAAAGTTGCTCAAGCAGCACTTTCGACACTCGCTGATATTATTCCAACTTGCAAAAAGCCTTTTGAGAGTTACATGGAAAGGATCTTACCCCATGTTTTCTCACGTTTAATTGACCCAAAGGAGTTAGTTAGGCAACCTTGCTCAACAACTTTGGATATTGTTGGCAAAATTTACAGTACAGATTCTCTCTTACCTGCTTTTCTCCGTTCACTAGATGAACAAAGGTCTCCAAAGGCCAAATTGGCGGTTATCGAGTTTGCAATAAATTCATTCAATAGGCATGCAGCAAATCCTGAAGGTTCCAGCAATGGTGGCATACTAAAGCTATGGCTTGCTAAGTTGGCACCATTGGTCCATGAGAAAAATATTAAGCTCAAGGAAGCCTCTATCACATGCATTATAGCTGTTTACTCTCACTTTGATCCACAAGCTGTCCTCAGTTATATCCTTAACTTATCAGTTGAAGAGCAAAATTCCTTGAGGCGAGCCCTTAAGCAGTATACTCCTCGGATTGAAGTTGACTTAATGAACTTCCTACAGAACAAGAGAGAGCGCCAGCGCCCCAAGTCCTTGTATGATCCATCTGATGTGGTTGGAGCATCTTCTGAAGAAGGATTTATTGGCATGTCAAAGAAAAACAATTTTTACAGTCGGTACTCTGCTGGTTCCATTGATGGTGAAGGTGGTCGGAAGTGGAGTACTAACCGGGAGTCAACCCATATAGGACAAGCTACTTCTGATGAACCAACCCAGAATTTGAATAATAGTTTTGAAACTGGATCTACATCTAGTACTGATATTCTTACTTCAAAAGCCAAGGATCTGCCTTACATGGTTGGTTCCACTCTTACAACAAGCGTGGTCTCCAAAACTAGCCAGCAAGACACTGGTGACATTGGTGTTAGCTTAGAAGGTATCTCTTCTATGCATTTGAATGGTAACGGTAACGGTAATGGTACGATGGATGTAGCCCATAGATGGATTGCTGAAAACATTGAGCCTGATAATCAACCTTCATTGGATTTGGAATTCGATCAAGTGAAACCTAAAGATGTACACTCTATGCTGGACTCAAGACCCAGCATTCCACAAATTCTTTACATGGTGAGTATTCAACATCAGGAAGTTCTGAAATTGTTCTGTTAATTATTCTTCTTCTTTTCTATTTCTTTTTCCTTCTATTCTATATATATTTTTTAACTTCTTTTTCATCTTTTTCTTCTTGCTGATGAAACACTAGGGGGGCAATGAATAAACATTTAGGATAATGGCTTAGATACTTTTGTTTCCTCTTTTTGCAGATTTCCCATGGAAATGGTGAAAACTCCACTGCAAGTAAGCGCAGGGCACTTCAGCAATTAATTGAAACATCCATAACTAATGATCACTCAATTTGGACAATGGTATATTCTGTTTTTGATCTTGCTTTATCATCTTGGTTTATTTGGTTTAACTGTCTCTTGAAAGCCTAATCATCTATCTTTCCTACTCTTTGTACTATATTAAAATTGATTGATTATTGTTACAAGAAATTACTACAATGCTTCGCGGAATTACTATATGGAATATTTACAGAATCTAGCAAGCACTGATGAGGGAAGATAATTGAAAGTAATATCACCTGAGTGTTTCATGTCTCAATTATAATAAAAAACCCTAACCCCACTTCTGCTTCATACACTTTATTGTGGTCCTACTTTTTTTGTTTCACCACAACCGACAAATTTAAGTATGTTTATAGTAGTCAATTTTTTCTATTGTTAGAACTATACAAGTTAATAAAAAAAGCTTCCAACATGCATTAAATATTGATGCATTTATATCTATCCTTCCTTTAATGAGTTTAGCGATTATTATCAACCTTTACTACCAAACAAGAGTACATGAAATATATATATATAGATAATAGAGTACGCGAAATATATTTTAACTGCTGCTATGCAGTACTATCCAGCAGATTCTAATGGGTATTCTGAGATTTATATTAGAGAGGCAATACCTTCTTTCTGAATTTATACAGTCGTAAAATGTATTTAATCAGATTCCTTTGTCTTTTTGGTGCGAAATATAGTGTGTCGTGCTTTGTATCATTAGATCATACTGCCTTCTGTTTTAATATGATTGATATGTGATATTTTATGGTTCATTTGCAGTACTTTAATCAGATATTGACAGTTGTACTTGAGGTGTTGGATGATTCCGATTCCTCTATCCAAGAACTTGCTCTTTTATTAATAATTGAAATACTAAAAAACCAGGTTTGTTTAATGTCTTTTCCTAATGTTCTGCTGTGTATTTTTACTTGCATTGTTAAATAGTTTTCATGGAAGTATGTTTACTAACATAAAGTTTCTGTTCCTTAAATGGATCTTTACTACTATATCCTTTTTTGTGATTCCAGAAAGATTCTGTGGAAGATTCTGTTGAAATTGTAATAGAGAAACTGCTTTGTGTTGCCAAGGACGATGTTGTTCGCAATGTAATTTAATCTCTATTCTAGAGCTTTTAATTTCTGTAATTTACCTGTCCAAAACATCAACGTTGTTTTCTCTTTCAATATTCAGGTGTCAAGTGAAGCAGATCGCTGTCTGACTATTATTTTGTCTCAGTATGATCCATTCAGGTGTTTAACTGTAAGTGTATGAAAAAACACACTCCCATCTCATTCCTCTCGTAATATTAGGCTATTAGCTTTAAGTAGAAAGTTCCATTGTCATTTAGATTTTAGTGTCCCTTGTATTCCCAAAGAAAGAGAAAAGCTAAATTGGCTTTGGAGATAATGAAATTGCTATCACCTCTCGGATTGTATATTTGATCTGTTACTCTTGCAGGTTATTGCTCCTTTATTGGTAACTGAAGATGACAAAACACTTGTTGCATGCATAAATTGCTTGACAAAGGTCTGTTCTTGAGAAAAAAAAACAAAACAAAATTGAAGTTGTACCCCTCTCTCTCTCTCTAAATTAACATCGACAAGCATCTTTTAATTTGTTCTCCAGCTTGTTGCTCGGCTCTCAAAGGAAGAACTGATGACCCAGTTGCCGACATTTCTGCCTGCCCTTTTTGCAGCATTTGGCAATCAGAGTGCTGATGTTCGTAAGGTAATTAACTTTTTTCCTCTTTAGTTGGTTTTTTCGGGTAATACAGTGAAAGGTATATCTCACTTGTATCAAAAGAAATTTGGTTACTCTGTTAGGTTGTGCATGTCTTTACTATTTAAACCGCATTGTGTCTCTGCTTCTGGTACTCTTGGAATCTTTTATCAACTAGGACTCTTGGAGCAATAAAGGTAGTATGTTTCTGTGTTCTACCCGAAGGTCTTATTTTTGCTGGACAATTTTTCACAATGTCAAAAGGAAAGGATTCAAAGGCCTCACCTAGGTAGTTGCGTAGGATGCATGTTAGAGTTCTAAACTATTCTTTGGTATAAACTAGGCTTTAGAAAACTTATCCTGGCTTTGTGGGATAAATTGGAATTCATTTATATGAGCAATTGAAGAACTAGTGGTTTGTGGGCTCAAATTGGATTTTATACCTAAATTGTGGCTTTATTCGGGAACACTTATTAATCCTCAGTTTAGGCTCAAAGTCCGATTTCGGGTCATGAAATTCAGTTTAGACTCGGAAAATATAATTAAAATAAGCCATTCTAGATTCTAGAAACGTCATTCTAGTAAATTCCTTGAACAACAACATTATTACTTCAAGGCTAAACGTCGAGCTTGTATTTCAGTTACATGTGTTTGTTTCACCTTGTGTATTTCTGTTTTACTAATTCTGTTCCTTGCTTTGGTTGTATGAATGGGTGGGACAGACTGTTGTTTTCTGTTTAGTGGATATCTACATTATGCTTGGGAAACAGTTTTTGCCGCACTTGGAAGCTCTCAACAGCACACAACTAAGACTGGTCACAATATATGCTAATCGAATCTCTCAGGCAAGAACAAATACGTCAATAGATGCTAATCAATGATTAAGCTTTCCCTGTTTTATTTGTTGTGAAAATTGTATTGTCGTCTTCTCTGTATTTTCCCTTGTTCATTTTTGTGTATTTGTAAATTGTGTGAATACATTGATGATGCGTGTCTATTTGGTCATTTATTTTGTGCTGCTTTTCCTCCGTGATATTGTAATTTTATTCTGTTTTTTTTTTTTTTGTGGTTTTTTGTGTTCCCCAAACGTTTGTTTGGTTAAAAGGAAAAAGTCGTTTGCGTTTCCAACGAATTCTGAATCTCACTTGGTGTCATCTTTGGTAATCTGTAATCTTAGCAGAGTAGTATGTGCTTTTCCTACGTGATATTGTAATTTTATTATGTTTTTTTTTTTTGGTGGTTTTTTGTGTTCCCCAAACGTTTGTTTGGTTAAAAGGAAAAAGTCGTTTGCGTTTCCAACGATTTCTGAATCTCACTTGGTGTCATCTTTGGTAATCTGTAATCTTAGCAGAGTAGTATGTATAACATGGAAAAAAAGCTTTTGCGATGCTTCTACAGTTTATGTTTATTGAATTTCGATCTGATTGTGTTTTGTCAAAAGGGTCTCGTGTTCGAAGTCTTATTAGATCGTCTCACATGGATGATTGATAACGTACACATCAAGAACATATGTAATTTCATGAATTTTATTTTGTAGACTTAGGTGGTCAAAATGTTTATAAGAAAAACCCGAGAAAAAATGGTGGATTTTTTGAAGTCAAAAACACCAAAACCACTTAACTATTCCACAATTATGGATCAAAAGGCATATTTTGAAGAAATTTGAAAAGGCGAAAAATAGAAAATATGAACACGAAGAAATTTATGCCAACAAAAAAAAGTGAGAAAAATTACTCGATCAGACATGGTTGCAAAATGAGAGAGGAGGACCATGCACAGGAAAAGTGATTAGGAAGACGCGCAGAAGAGCTTCACTGGAGTAGATTCGCCAAAACATTGGATTATGTGCGCGATCGGAGGAAGAGATGAAGTTTTCTTGAGAGCGAATGCGAGATAGAGAGAGAATGGAGTGAGTTAGAATAAGAGTAAAGGAGAAAAGAAATAAGAAGGGAAGGGGAAGGGGAAGGAGAAGGAGAGAACTAACACCATTAGGAGAAGGAGAGAACTAACACCATTAGGAGAAGGTTATGTGTTAAGAAGAGCTATGGACGCGAAGTTTGAAAGGAATTTGGCGTGAAAAGTAATTAATGCGATGTTGCGTATTCCCATGTAAGTGTCATAAAAGGTATTGTTAAAATTATATGCATAATTTTTGGCCGAAGTGTCACACGTCCCTCACAAGTTCAGTCTGCATAATAATGGACTAACTGTTAAATCCAAAATACCACGAGATCAAGGAGAATTATAAGGAGCAACTGAGCTAAGGAGATGAGCCAACTTCACGCCCAACATGATAATTAACTTAGTAGTATAGCAGTTTGAGGAACTAGAGGATGAGGAGCTGGGGAGATGAGGCCGCTCTTCGGCTTGTTATGATGGAGATCTGAATATCTAGGAAGGGTGTTCCGAGGCTAAAAACATCCATGAGCCTTAGGGGTTGAGCATGAAGAGGTGATTAAAATACGAACAAAACTAAAAGGGGTTGCTCTAACATCACAGAAGGAGTAAATCTCTGTCATGGCAGGGAAGGTGCTACCATTAATGGTGAAGCATGTTCAAAGTACAATTAATGTACTAAATAATAAAAGGATGACACGTGTAAAGGCAACTAAGATTTGTGTCCATGTCAAAGATATAAAAGCTAAACTTTATTGGGAGACGTAATCCAACTTTCATATTGCTACTTTTCCTTTAATATTTCTCGAAGTATTCTTATTGACTTGATCATCGGAGGGGGTTAGCCAACCATAACTTGGCCACCCCTTATTTTTAGGTGTGTAGGTCTGCTGGTCTTAGAACACATTGTTCACTTTGAAACCCTTCAGCGAGATAAATTTTCACGTTAGCAAGTTGTATTATGTAGAGACCTCATTCTATTGCCTTATCAGATTATATGTTTGAGTAGAATTCATACTCCCCACCTTTAGTTCCATCTCAAGCTCTCAAACCGACATTTTGTGTCCCTTGCTTTAAGGTGAGTGTGTCCTTTTTTGCCTTGCCCAAGAAGTCTTTGTATTGAATCTGATTTGCGGGTAATGCTAACCTACCATGATCCCTACTCATTTGAGTAGGAGTTAATGTCTTCTTAATGAGTGGCCTCACATTATAACCACCCATCTCCATGATTTTATTTATGTACCATTGCGGAAGTTGGCCTTCTTCAATCTGCTTAATGGTCTTCTGAGCATTTACTAGCCACGATCTTCTTCTTCGTCTTCATGACCATCTTCGTTGGGCTAGTAAAAATATTAATCAGTTTCTTATTAGCTCGCTCACTTGTTGATGATAACTTCTTATTCAGGTTATGATCATGCTTGATCATGATAATGGGTGGTTTGATTTCGAATCGAGGAGTTCTCTTATGCTTAGGGTATCCAAAAAAGTTGTTCAAGCATGCCTCTATTCCTTTCTATTAATTCTAGATTCACCAACCGATGAAACCAATCAGGTGAATGATAATGATCTATAGATCCTTCAGAGATCAAACCAGTCTTGTACTCATTCATCTGTCTTTCTTTTTCAAGATCATGTTTAATTAGATTCAAGAATTGTAGGTATGATTAGGATTGATTTGGAGACATCTTAGCTTTTGATTAGAGGGTTTTGATCAAGATTCGATATCTATAAAGAGGGTTGCAAATTAGAAGAGTTTTTTTAAATATATATATATATATGCGGTATTTATGTTAGAATTCTAACCGGTGAGGAAGCCTTAATATCTCTGGCTTAGGATTATTGAGAATTTGATGCAAACTAAGGAGTGAGACAAGTTGATCATACACATAGGAATGGAGCTGAATTTGCACAAGACCCTTTGTCACTTCCTAGTGGCCCAATTACAAGATTTAGAGCTAAACATTTCAAGGAGGCACTAAATGGACTAATCCAAGAGAATTGGACTGATTCTAAAAAAACCAAGATTGGCTCAAATGATAATCAAGGCTTCGTCCATATCATCCAAGCGATTGAAGATGCTGATTAGAATGCAAAAACGTGGTCAACATAGTCTGACTATTAAAGGATGTGAACTTGTGAGTTTCAAGGATATTAAATAGGGGAATGTTGATGGTCTTGGTTGGTTATGTTAAGTATATTGAATCTAGTCACTTTAGTTTTTTTTTTTTTTTTTTTGCTGCTTTTAGAAGTCCAAGAGATAAAAAAATGTGGGGACTTATTTATTTTGATGTTTATGTGGGAATTCATGGAGGGGTATTCCAAGTATATAAGAAGGGTTGTATGAATTTGATAACCATATTTTGGGTTTTAAGAAAATTACTATCTTTGTGAGGTCTTATGCTCCTCTTTATTCTTGAGAGAACTTATGAACTTATCAAGTTAATCTTGTAGCTATGATTAGGATTGATTCGGAGAAATCTTAGTTTTTGATTTGAGGGTTTTTATCCAGATTTGATACCTATAAAGAGGGTTGCAAATTAGAAGAGTTTTAAAAAAAAAAATATATATATATATATGCGGTATTTATGTTAGAATTATAACCGGTGAGGAAATCCTAATATCTCTTGGCTTAGGATTACTGAGAATTTGTTGAAAACCAAGGAGCGAGACAAGTTGATCATACACATGGGAATGGAGCTGAATTTGCACAAGACCGTTTGTCACTTCCTAGTGGCCCAATTACAAGACTTAGAGCCAAATGTTTCAAAAAGGCACTAAATGGACTAATACAAGAGAATTGGACTGATTCTAAAAAAACCAAGATGAGCTCAAATGATAATCAAGGCCTAGTCCATATCATCCATGCGATTGAAGAGACTAATTAGAATGTAAAAACTTGACCAACATAGTTTGACCATTAAAGGGTGTGAACTTGTGAGTTTCAAAGATATTAAATAGGGGAATGTTGATAGTCTTGGTTGGTTATGTTAAGTATATTGAATCTAGTAACTTTAGTTTTTTTTTTTTGGCTACTTTTAGAAGTCTAATCGATAAAAAAAAATGTGGGGACTTGTTTATTTTGATGTTTGTGTTGCTTTTAAAGCTGAGTTGTGTCTTTTCCCATTCATGGAGAGTTATCCCAAGTATATAAGAAGGGTTGTATGAATTTGATAACCATATTTTGGATTTTAAGAAAATTACTATCATTGTGAGGTATTATGCTCCTATTTATTCTTGAGAGAACTTATGAACTTATCAAGTTAATCTTGTGGCATTCAAGAAACCAAACTTATCACCTTGATTCTTAAGAGATTTTTAGATTTCTTGGTGTGGCGTTTCAATCCCTCATAGTCTTGGTTCTCATCTAACTTGGTGACAGGTCAAGGCTCATCAAATCTTGTCTATAAGATCTTGGGGTTCCAGATCATCATTGTTATCGGGTTTCGTCACAATTTTTGGTGGAGTTCGTATCAGAATTTGTTTTGAATTAAGATTGAAAAGTTTTTTGAGGTTTTGTGTTCATATAGGATAAAGATTTCTTGGGACGAAAGGAGAAATATAGAGATATTGCATTTGCTCTATAATAATAATGACCATATTTTAACCGTTAAAAAAAATATTTATATCCATTGCTAAGATATTACATTTATCAGATTCAATTTATAAAAGGTGATATAAATTTCTCCGAGGCGGGTGAGGAAGAGAAGCTGAAACTAAACTCTGGCTCAATCTATATGCAGGCGCAACCATAGGTACCTCACGTGATTCTATGCATAAGAGGTGTGCATACAACTGGAGGGAAGAGGTTTCTTTGAAGTCGAAGTTAGTTCCTCTACTCTTGGACCATGATCATACCTCTCTACCTCTACTGCTCTCCTTATTCTACTGCTACTCCAAAGTTTCTTACTATATTTAGCTTCGACTCTGAGAGCCTATAGTAAATTCTACCATTTTTATCTTTCAAAAAAGCAAAATAATTAAAATATTAAAAAAAATCAACCTAGCCCCGGTCGGGCTTTAAAAAAAGAAAAAAAAAGCCCATCCCCTGATACCAGGTCAGAACTCATGATTTTAATCTTGAAATCAAGATAATCGAGATCGGAACGGATACCAGTATTACTCCGGTATCGGTGGGACTTTTGACTACTCATAAAGATGGCTATTTGTGCCGGCACAGCACGGTACGGATTGTGTCGTGCCATGCCCTGCATGGATTGGCCTGCGTCATGCTCGTGCTCGACACATACATAGTAATGGGCCATAAATGTGTCGTGTCGTGCCAGCTAGTGAGCCCGTGCCTTGCCATGCGCGGTCCGTGAGCCTGTTTCTTTAATAATCTCATTTCTTTAAATCAAAATTCAGAAATCAGACTCAATCATTACTCACTTCATAGTCACATAAGCTAGCAGAGTAGAAGTTATGATACTCGACGGGTCGATGGGACCTTCGACCCGTCGAATATTATTATATGTAGCAATTCGTGCAGGCCCGACTTAGCCCATCACGACACGGTACGAATACAGTAACGGGCCATAAACGTGTCGTGTCGGCTCGTGGGCCCGTGTCATGCTTAACTTTCTATAAGCTTTTCTATTTAGTTAATTTTTCTCACTAAGTATTTCTCATTTATTTTTAGTAATGTAGTTTCAACTCTTTTCTTATTATCCCTTACTTGGTTAATTAGGAAACCTTTATTCCCCCTTATTTATGTCTCTTATGTGAGGCTTATCACCTTATTTTAGCTCATGCTTACCATTTTTCAGATTCTAACGCATTCTGAAAATTTGAATGATCATTGTTCATTATTTCAGTTTTTTCACCCTCTTCTTCCGCTTTGGATTTTCTATTTTGTTTTGTTTCCTTCTTAGATTACAACTTAAACCCAACAACCTCCATTAATCATACTCAACTTGAATATTCTACTTATCATCTTCATATTATTATTAACCTTCTACAGCTACTAAATTTCTTAGCAATCATTATAGGCTAATGCATGATGTAAGTAAATCATGTCTAGAACTTAAGGAGGTAGATATTAGATACTTACTTAGTTCTTAACTGGCTTGTCACACTTGTGTCTTGATTGTAATCTAACTTAATCACCTGATTTATTTCTAAGGGAGAGTAGGGAACGCGAAGATAGAGCTTATTTTATTGTTGTAAAAGGTGGACGTTTACGTAATAGGTCTTTTTACATGACCAAATTCAAAATGGTTATTAACTTTTTTTTTCTTTAAAACATGACACTCTTATTTGACCGAATGCTTCTCAAACAAGAGGTCTCTTACCAGTTAAGTGATCATTTAATGCATGTTCAGTCCTTATTTGATATTTTACTAATCTGTATATGTGTACCCATATATATAGATGTATGTATATATATATTTACGCAACGTGTCAAAAGTACCTTGGATCGAGTAATTTTCCTTAACCGAGTAAGACCGAGGACCTTTTTTTCTCCTCCAGACTGAGACCTAATATAACGTCTCTCAGTCTGAGTTCCTGATCTAGACCGAGGACTCTTTCTTCCTTCCCAGACCGATGACTCTTTCTTCCTTCCCAGATCGAGACCTAATATAACGTCTCTCGATCTACGTTCCCGATCCAAATCGAGGACTCTTTCTTGCTTCTAAGACCGAGACCTAATATAACGTCTTTTGGTCTGAGTTCCTGATCCAGACCTAGTTCTTGGTCTAGAAGGACAGAAACATGACTGAGTTCATGTATAAACATACTTTAGATACTTGTGGATTTTACGGTATATGTATATATATATATGTATATATATACATTTTTTTTAAAAATTCTAGAAGACGGTACTATTTATATAACTTATTAGCCCATCAACTATCGGTTGTTCGAATTTGAACGGGTTTACAGTTCATACACTATTAATAATTAAAATTATAAATAAACTGTAAAAAATATTATTTGGTTAAAAAAATCTTGCATTAATTGAAAGCTTTCCATTTACAAAATGATTTCCAATGAAAAAACCCCTCCTGGCCATGGTAGGGGAAAAACCGGTCATCAACCTACAATACAAGATCTAAAAACAAAAAAGAAAAATAATCACAAATTTACAATTATAAATCGAACTCTCTAAACTTCAGAACTATCTCCTACTCCTACTCCTACTCCATCCTGACTAGAACTTTTCCGTATTTGAGGTATAAAGAATCAAAAGCTCTGAGTCCTCACTTTCCATACGATGTTGATCTCTTTAAGAGCACATTCCCAATCTCATAGGCACGATAATAATTTCACCATCTTTTGTGTTAATGATGTTCTTTGATCTGTAATAATTAGCCACTTATGCTAAAAGTCGCTTTTGAAGAAATTGTTAAAACTATAATAATTAGGACGTCGTGTGCCAATCAGGCTAATATTGGAAACCTAAACGAGTTTAACTTCCACCATTTCAAAATATTAAAGTCATCTTCTTCATCTCAATCACCTCCAAGATGTTCTAAAAGCTTGTCGTATTGTGTACTACTAAACTTACCAGTCATACTCGAAGGTGTCGCCAATTCCAAAGTTAGACCATCTTGCATAGAACTTGAACTTAAGGAACCCTTCTGCTTTGAGAGTACTTCCCATAACAATATATCTTCTATTTGTTTTTCTTCTGTCATTAAGGCTGTAAGTCACTATACTTGGTTTCATAAACACTAAAAACTTAATGCAACTTATCAGAAGCGTTAGCAATTTGAGTAGTATAATCAAAATTTAAGTAATCCCCAATAAAAGTAAGAGTTGCTTTATAACCTTCAAGATTAATCCTAGGATCTAAAATAACTTCTAAAGAATACAAGAGCGAAATATCAAACCAATATTTTAAAATTTGTCCCTTTAGTTTAATTACAATACAATAGATCCAAAAAGATCATCAACATAATGGCAAAAAATCGAAGTCATTTTAAGAATTCTAGAAAAACCAATGGCAAAGTAGGATACTAAATACCAAAACGAAACACAGTAGAGTTATAAAAAACTTCTAAAATTTTTGTAAATTTTCTAGCAGTATTCCAATCATTATCAAATAATATAATTTTATCTTTTTTCTGATGATAAAATAAACTAATCTCATTACAAGAAGGTAAAGCATGCTTTAGCATAATATAAGTAGAATCCCATCTAACATGAATATCAAGAGAAAATTTTCTAAGTTTTTTATTTAAGGAAGTACAAAAAATTGTAAATGCAGAAACATGCAAATTTGAATTACCTAGCCAAGCTAATGCTTCTCTAATTTTTTTCATTTCTTCACTTACTAATTTCAAACCTTCTTTAACTATTAGATTGATAATATGACAAGCACAACATTGATGCATAAATATTTCACTATTATATCCATTTAATTGGGATTGTAAAAAATTTATAGCTCTTATGTTCGCAAAAATATTATTTAAGGTAATTGATATTATACGTTGTTTTATATCAAATTCGCTTAAAACTTGTAAAATTATTTCAGAAATATTTTTAGCATTACATTCATGCTCAATTACTCTAAAACCTATGATTTTTTATTTAGTACCAATTCAAAATCTAAATAATGTGTGACTATAGATAAATAATCTTATTTAAATTGATAACTCCAAATATCTAAAGTTAATACAATGCTAACATGAAGTAGTCTTAATTCTAATTTTAAAGCATCACTTTTTTTTAAATATAAATATAAATCTTTTCTAATTGTATTTCTACTTTTTTTATAATAGTGCGGATTAAAATAATTTTTAATAAAATTTTCAAAATATTTACTTTCACATAAATTTATAGGTAAATCAGAAATAACAATAAATCTAGCTAGGCCTTCTCTAGTTCTTGCATTATCATATGATCAATTACTAACTGTACCATCAAGTTGAAAAGTAAAAGTATATTGAAAAGTAAAAGTAATGCCAAACTTTTGAAATAAGAGCCTTCTTCTAACGTTTTTCAGATGCTGCTGTACTCGGCGTATCTTCTTGTATTTCATCTATATTGTTGTCAATATCATCGAGTAGATCCAGATAGTCTTCAACAATTATGTCGTTCTCAGAGTAATCAAAATATCCAAAACCGATAATATTTTCATGGTGGGGATCTATTTCCTACATCAAAATAATAGTAAATTAGAACTTATTAATATAAATTAGTAAATATAAATAAGTAACAAGTTACAATGATTCAAATTCAATCAATAAAAACTTCATAATTGAGAATGAGAATTTGAGAGTGTATATTATTGAAAAAAAAAAGAGAGATTAGGGAAATTAAGAAGAATTAAAAAGAGATTATAGAGAATTAGAGAATAGAGATTGAGAAAAATATGAAAAATTAAAGAGAAATAAAGTAGAATATAAATTAAAGTGTGAAAATTATGAAAGAAAATATAAGTATTTATAAAAATAAATGATGATGAAAAAAAAAAAATTCCTTACTCCTACAGTCAACATGACTACATGATGTGGGAGTGAGCTACTGCCTATTGGTAATAGCTAGTAGGGGGTGGGCTAGCATGTTGTAGCTCACATATTGAGTCTAGGCATAGGCTTAATTAAGCCTACGCCTAGGAGGTCTTTTGGGCCGTGTGCTGCATGCTGACATGGCACGGTTCAGTCTGGTCTGGTACTCATGTCATGTCCGTACTTATGTCATATTTATATCGTATAATATCGGATGAACTTGCAGTGATCCAACTAATTTTACTATCTCTAACTACTCAATATTAATAAATGTTAAATAGATCAAGTGGATGCTACATTTGACCCATTAAATAAATGGATTGAATTTGGATGCTACATTTCGTTTTTCTCTCGCTCTATAGTGGGCTGTAATTGGAAGGATATTAAGTTCTCCATTACAAGCCCACCACTCTTGAGATGGGATAACTCCAATAAATTTGACATCAATGTCATGGTCTCGGAACTCTGTGACATTGTTGTTTGGTTAGAGTTGCACCCCGAAAACCTTATTTATTGGTGGCCTTTTTTTTTCTTTTTTCTTTTTTTGAGTTGAGAAAATGCATGAGCGCGACCCCTTATTTGGTTAAACACACATGAAGAGTGTTCTTTTTTTGGTAAAAAACACAAGATGAAAAGTTTATGTAGGCAGGTTTTGTAGGTTGAGAGTTTGGTGTATAGTAATCTAACTTATGTAATCTTTAATTTATAATCATTTTCTTCACTAACTTAAAGCAATCATTATAATTGAGGGAGATTAGAATTAAACCCTAATACTTTGCTTGATTTTTAATGAATACCTAAGATTTTCGACAACTACAATAAATCCTTCAATTTCAAATTGAACATTTGAATTTATGTTTCTCTTAAATTTCCTTAACTTAGATTATAGTAACGAAGAGAAGATTTAAGTTGATGAAAAATTATTTGAATTTTAATCATTAATATGGTTGAATATTTGGATAATCAATTCATTTGTAATTTTTAACACATACATCGAGTTAGTATAATTTTAATTTTAATTTAGAAGTTTATTAAATTATTAAAAAAAATTAATTTTTTATTATAATTTGAGTAAATTTTTGAAATATTTATTCTTATATTTATTATAATTAAACATATCACTCGTAAAAAATGCATATATAATAAATTCGTAATATGATATTAAAAAAAAAATAGATGAAATTTTTATATACATATAATATATTATAATATAATAATATTAAATTTCATCATGTCATATTTATATATTTTTAATTCATGTAAATTTTGCACCGAATGAATTAGTTCAACTACTAATGATATCATCAATAAAAGATAAAACTATTAATGATTTGGAATAATGTTTGGCACAAGATTCGAAGCTCTCTTAATCACTAGATTGCTTTTTTTCCCATTGAAAGCTAATAACTAAAGCGTGCAGCGATACATGGAATTGACAGATTACATTAAACAAGGAATTACCAATTACGATTTCTCTTTTCTCGAGATTGAATTTGATGAAGTGTTCCAGAAACAAAGTTTAAAATTATTTAAATGAGTTATCTAAAATTAATTATATTTTCCCTCGAAAATAAGTTAGGAACAAGAATTTGGGTTTGTTAAAGCTCTCACTCAGTCAAGTCTGTTTTACATTTGAAAATTCTTCTATTTTTATTTTTATTTATAAATATCACTAGTTATTATAGATTATTTACTAGTTAAAATATATGTTACTTTAAAATTATTTATATTAATAAAAAAAATTTATATAACTGATATATAAGTTATATAAAATACTCAACAGATTAAAACTTTTTTTTTATAAAACACATTAAAATTACTTTCAAACCAATTTTTTTTACTTTTTCTAGATCGAGTTTGATTTTTTCATTTACAAATCGAGCTTACTTTCCAAACTGAGTTATTTATCTTCTTTCCCATACCGTTCTTCAATTTCCTTCCGCGACCAAGAATATTTTCTTCCTTCCTAAATCAATATATAATATATCAATCTGAGATGCATAAATCAAGATCTCACATGTCGGTATATGCATTAAGATGCACACATCGAGATCTCACATGTCAGTTTGTGTACTGAGATGCACAGACTGACATGTTTGGGAACTCAGATATAAATATATTTTTGTCTAGACTGAGAACTCCGTCTGGATTGGAAACTATATTCGAAAAATCGGTCTGAATCGAAAACAATATTTGAAAGCTCGGTCTGAACCAAAAACTCAGTCTAGATATGAAACTTCATATAAGTGATATATCCTTATAGATTAAATATTAATATTTAGATTTTATATTCAAATCAAGTGTAATGACTATCGTAATTAATTAACATTCAGAAAAAATAAGAGAAATTAATCGTAACTGTAACAAAATATAATTTATAAATTAATTATATTTTTATATATTTTTTTATCATAATAAATAATTAATATATTATTATAGGAATAGAGACGGAGGCAGAGGATTGAATCTGTTCCCGTAAATTTGGGGACTTCATCACAGTTCAAATGTTTCCTCCTTCTGGTCAGCCTGCTCCAACGGAAAGAAACTGAGAGAAAGAGTGAAATAGAAATAAACTTCCCCTTTTCCCAAACAGGAAAAAAAAAAAGTGTATCAAATTAAAAACCGAGTTAAAAGTCGAAATTTTGATCCCAGTTATTTAAACCCCTTGAAGAAATGTTGATCTGTGATCTGGGTCTTCAAATTCAAAGCCTTAAGTGTGAAGTGGGTGGGTCCCTCTCTCTCCTCTCTTCTCTTTCTAGGGAGCGTTATTATTTGGTTAATGTTATTTTGGCATTTTGTGAGGGGAATCGAGTGAGTGGGTTTTGTGTCTTTTTTTTTTTCTTTCTTCTCCTTCTCTTTTCTGGTCTTAATTTTCTTCGGATGCTGAAAGGACTAATGATATTTGTTTTGACTTAAGTGTCTTCGTAAGTAGCCCAGCTCTGGTTTCTCATCATTTTGATTTCTCTCCTCCTCTTTCAAAAAATAAAAACATAAATATATAAATAAAAGTTCTTTCTTTCTGAGCTCAATCAGTCTGGCTTCGCAATTAGATATCTGGGTAGTATTTTTGTTTGTAATTCTGTGATTTTCTTAGAAATTTCCAGCTCTGTGGAGTGATTAGTGATCATAGTGTCTTCCTTTTTCTTTTTTGGGTTATATATTTATTTTGAGTTTCTGGGCAAAAAAAAAAAAAAACCATCAAGCTATTGTGGAGATCTGGGATTTGTTCAATTTGTTATGCCCTATGAGGACTTTCTTCCCTTCTGAGCCATGTAAAGAAGCACAGCTTAATGCCTTCAATCCACAGTCTTGGCTCCAAGTTGAGAGAGGGAAACTCTCCAAACTTACTTCATACTCTTCTACTGCATCCATGTAAGTCAATTTTTCTTTTCCTCTCAATTTTTTATTTTTAATTTTAAATATATAGATTGATCCACACAGTTTAAATGAACTAAAGCTAGTTTCTTATTTGAAAACCATTGTAGAGAGTCCCTCGTCAGGGTGCCTGATCCACCTATACTCCCATTCTTTAAGCCCCTTGATTATGTAGAAGTTTTAGCTCAAATCCATGAAGAACTCGAATTATGTCTGCCTCATGAACAGTCCGATCTCTATTTAGTACAATTTCAAGTCTTTAGAGGCCTTGGGGAAGTCAAGCTCATGCGAAGAAGTCTTAGAGCGGCTTGGCAAAAGGCTAGCACGGTTCAAGAGAAGATTATTTTTGGGGCATGGTTAAAATATGAGAAGAAAGGGGAAGAAGTCATTTCTGACTTGCTTGCTACTTGTGGAAAATGTGCCGAAGAATTTCAGCCACTGGATATTTCATGTCAATTCCCTCTTAATAGAAATGTGGCTCCCCATGAAATTGTTTCAATGAATGGGAAGAATGAAGTGTTGAGAAATGTCGGTTTTAGGATTGGAGATGAGATTATAGTTTGTGACAGGCAGAAGATTTCGCTCCTTTCGGATCCATTTCATGCTATGCTTAATGGGTCTTTTAAAGAATCACTTTCTAAGGATATAGATTTGTCAGAAAATGATATTTCCCCTTTGGGTTTGAGAACAATTAGAGAGTTTAGTATCAATGGAAGTTTAAACGAAGTTTCTCCAGATCTTTTGTTGGAAATATTGTCTTTTGCGAATAAGTTTTGTTGTAAAACACTTAAGGATGCTTGCGATAGGAAGCTTTCATCCCTCATTTCCTCTAAAGAAGATGCAGTGAAACTTATTGATTATGCTCTAGAAGAGAACTGTCCTATCCTTGCTGCTTCTTGTCTACAAGTCTTCCTTAATGATCTTCCCAATTGTTTGTCTGATAATCAGATAGTAGATATATTCACCCACGCAAATAGAGAACAGACATCCATCATGGTGGGCCCTGCCACCTTTTCGTTATACTGCTTGTTAAGTGAAGTATCTATGAACCTTGATATGGGATCGGACCAGACAGTTTGTTTTCTAGAAAAATTGGTTGAATTATCCGAAACTGACCATCAGAAACTCTTATCTCTTCATCAATTGGGATGTGTAAGGCTCTTTAGAAAAGAGTACAATGAAGCGGGACATATTTTTGATGCTGCTTTTAATTCTGAACATATTTATTCTATTACCGGTTTAGCAAGAATTGGTTTTATCAAGGGTCGTAAGTTATGGTCTTATGAGAAGCTTAGCTCACTAATTTCAAATGTTATCCCTCATGGATGGATGTATCAAGAGCGGTCGTTATATTGCGAGGGGAATAAGAAATGGGAAGATCTAGAAAAAGCAACTGAATTGGACCCCACTCTGACTTACCCCTACTTATATAGAGCAGCTTTCTTTATGAGAAAGCAAGATGCTCAAGCAGCACTTACGGAAATTAACCGCATCCTTGGGTTTAAACTTGCATTAGAATGTTTGGAACTGAGGTTTTGTTTCTACCTCACTCTTGAGGATTATCAATCCGCTATATGTGATGTTCAAGTGATCCTGACTCTTTCACCTGATTATAGAATGTTTGAAGGTAAAGTGGCAGCATCTCAACTAAGAACTCTTGTTAGGGAGCATGTTGAAAATTGGACAAGGGCGGATTTATGGCTCCAGTTGTATGATAGGTGGTCTTCTGTTGATGATATTGGGTCCCTTTCGGTTATCTATCAGATGCTCGAATCGGATGATGCTAAGGGAGTCTTATACTTCAGACAGTCCTTGCTTCTCCTTCGGTATGTTCTAAAATAAGTATATCTTTCATAGTTAATTAAAAGTATGTATCACTGATTCTTGGTGGCTATTTTGGCTCTCTATTATGTTTTTGTGTTTATACCTAAATTGACCGTAAAGGGTTAAGACTCCATTTGGGTAGGCATTTAAAATGGTAATTTGACTAAATTGTAGTCTAGATAAGATTCTATAAGCCCTAAGTGGGTGTATTCTAGTTAGGCCCGGTTTGGCGTAGCGTTTTAAATACCCAGTTCAAATCTAATTTAATGTATACTTTATTTAGTTTTTCAAACTCTTAAGGAAAATACATCATATCAATTTAAATCCAATCTTGTTCTAATAATCCAGTCTGAAAAATCTGGTTCTAAAACTGGTAGGACAAACTGACCCTTAGATTATGTGCAGGATTAAACTAGATTTTGTAGGCCTAGACTGGATTTTTGTCGCAAATTGGAATTTAACATTCATACCCAAATGAAGCATAAAGGTGGTTAACACTGCTTGTTTGGAAAGCTGTATTTATTTATTTTCACTTTTTGTGTGGTAAACTGAATTTTCATTCGGATTAACATTTGAAGCTAAAGTAATAAATCTGATGGGTCTCTCTGTCCTTTTTATCAGGTTGAACTGTCCAGAGGCTGCCATGCGGAGTTTACAATTGGCTCGTCAAAATGCATCAAGCGAACATGAACGCTTGGTTTATGAGGGTTGGATCTTATACGATACAGGTCATTGTGAGGAAGGGCTCAGAAAAGCGGAGGAGTCTGTCAAAATCAAGAAATCCTTTGAAGCTTTCTTCTTAAAGGCTTATGCATTAGCTGACTCCAGTCAAGACCCGCTTTGCTCTTCTGCAGTTGTTTCTCTACTAGAAGATGCCTTAAAGTGCCCTTCTGACAGGCTGCGTAAGGGTCAGGTATTTCTCGAAACACCTTTAATTGCTGGTCAACTAAGTTTCATGGTCAAACATGAATCTACCCTCCTAATCCATTAAGTTTGTGTTGGAAACAAAAAGATAATGTTAGGATTTGGTTAGAGAAATCTTAGGAGAAATATTAGGAAGAGATATCTTAGAATATTTTCTTAATGATATGAGATTATAAATTAGTTGTTAAGATCTTACCATAACTAATCTAGGGTTTCTAGTGTATAAATACCCTATGTATGTAATCTGAGAATTAATGAGAACAGTTTATTAAAAGCTTTCATGGTATCAGAGCTTGGTTCTTCTAAGGTCATTAACGGTTGACTTAATCAACCGGTGACCTCCATTCGTTTATTGCTCGGAAAACAGACCTCTCAAGAAGACGTATTCTTCAAATTTATAACAACATGGGTGACGATTCCTTGACAGTCATTGAGAGGAAGCTGTCGTCCCTAAGCCTCAATGAGAAATCCACCATCCAGATCACAACACATCTGTTGAATGGACATAATTTCCTAAGATGGTCTCAATCAGTGAGACTATTTCTTAGAGGAAAAGGAAAGATGGGGCATATAACAGGAACTACAACAACACCTAATATGAAAAATCCGAATTATTCTACCTGGGAAGAAGAGAACTATACCATCATCTCTTGACTTGTGAACTCGATGGTTGAAGATATTGGTCAAAACTACATGTATCTCCCTACTGCAAAGGAGGTTTGGGATGCAGTATCCTCTACTTTCTCAGACTTAGGAAACTCAGCACAGGTATATGAGATTAAGACCAAGATCCGAGAGATGAAACAAGGAGACATGATTGTCACCAATTAATATAATAAGATGTTAGGATTATGGCAAGAACTAGATCTGTTTTATGATCTTGACTGGGCATGTGGAGTAGATGCTGCACAGTTCAAGAAAACGGTAGAGAAAGACAGGGTGTTTGAGTTCTTGGCTGGTCTCAACCCTAACCTAGATGAAGCAAGAGGTCGAATTCGAGGAAAAGAACCACTGCCTTCTACAAGGGAGGTTTTCTCAGAAATTAGAAGGGAAGAGAATCGTAAGATTGTGATGATGGGAAAGAAGGGTTCTATGGAAATCCTTGAAAATTCTGCACTCAACACCACAGTATCAACAGAAGAAGTGGTAACTGCAGCAGCGGCTTATAAACCAAGAGGATCTAATTCGAAGTTTGAGGAGAAGGTTAAGGTGTGGTGTGATTACTGTAACAAGCCCAGACATACTAGGGCTACCTGCTGGAAAATTCATGGAAAGCCACAGAATTGGAAGGGCAACCGAAGTGGAGATAAAAACAGTCATGGAATGCATGCGTCCATTGAAACTGAGACATCATCTCCTTCTCTTAGCAAAGAACAGCTTGATCAAATATACAAAATAATAAGTCAAATTCCTACCTCTAGTTTAGGTTCTGGTTTTCTCGCAAAAAAAGGTAGTTTTCCCATAGCCTCAACTGTTTTTTCTAATCTAGAATCATGGATCATTGATTCTGGTGCTTCTGATCATATGACCAATTCATCTCATTTTTTCACCTCATATACTACTTGTCCCGGTAATCTAAAAATTTGTATAGCAGATGGGAATTTACCTCCAATTGCAGGAAAAGGTTCAATCACTATCTCAAATGATCTTACTCTAAAATCTGTCTTACATGTCTCTAAATTATCATGTAATCTCTTATCAGTTAGCAAACTTACCAAGGATTCTAATTGTTTAGTGAAATTCTATGACTCTTACTGTGAATTTCAGGATCATCATTCGAAGAAGATGATTGGCAGTGCTAGGATGGTTGATGGACTCTATTATTTTGATGAATCAACTACCAAGGGTGGACAAGCTCAAACTGCAAGTAGTAGTATTTCTATTCCTGTTAAAGACAAAATAATGTTATGGCTCTATAGATTAGGTCATCCTAGTTTTCCTTACCTTAAGCATTTGTTTCCATCGTTCTTTAAAGACAATAATGTTAATCCAATGTCTCTTCAATGTGAACCATGTCAATTATCAAAACATCAGAGAGCTTCTTATAAATCTCATTCCTATCAAGCTTCTAGATCATTTTATTTAATTCACACTGATATTTGGGGACCCTCTAGAGTAACAACTATTTCAGGTACTAGATGGTTTATCTCCTTTATTGATGATCATACTAGGATATGTTGAGTATTTCTATTAAAAGAAAAAGCCGAAGCTGCTAAAAAATTCAAAGAATTCTATTATATGATTGAAAATCAGTTCCAAACACAAATCCAAGTTCTTGGAACCGATAATGGCAAAGAATACCATAATTCAATCCTAAATGAGTTCTTGACAGAAAAAGGCATGCTTCATCAATCTACATGTTATGATACCCCTCAACAAAATGGGATAGCTGAAAGGAAAAATAGACACCTACTTGAAGTTACTAGATCAATCATGTTTACTATGGGGGTCCTTAAGTATCTATGGGGGGAAGCAGTCCTTACAGCCACTTATCTTATAAATAGAGTTCCCTCTAAGATACTAGAATATCAAACTCCTATAAACAAACTACTAGAAACATTTCCTCATATTCGGATATTTAACTCTTTATCTCCTATAATTTTTGGTTGCACAGTTTTTGTTCATATACACAAACACAATTGGTCAAAACTTGATCCTAGAGCTGAAAAGTGTCTTTGTAGGCTATTCTCCAAATCAAAAAGGGTATAAATGTTATCATCCTACGTTAAAAAAATTCTTTGTGAGTATGAATGTGACTTTTTTTGAAGACACACCTTACTTTACCGAAAATTCTCTTCAGGGGGAGAGTAATTCTAGGATGGAAGATATTTTTTGGGAAACTTCAAACTCTTTACCTCTACCAGTTCTAAACATGCCTACTCAAAATGTCCCTCAATCTAGTAACCTATATGATTCTTCCCTTTCTATAGAATCAAATGTTATAGACTCTTTGTCAGGGGGAGAAAAACTACAAACAGTGCAGCAACCTGAGCTGCTAGTCTACTCTCGGAGGAAGCAGATTCAGAATAAAGAACCTCAATCTCCTACCTACCAAAATGTCTCTGTGGATGATGATCTTGTAAATGAAACATGTATTATAGTTCCAAATGTTTCAAGTATTTCAAATCATCATGATAAAGTTGTTTCTACAAATTCTGATCTTGATATCCCTATTGCCCTTACGAAACAGATTCGTACTTGTACTATGCATCCTATTGCTAAACATGTCTCCTATCATAGGTTATCTCCTAGCTATAGAACCTTTACTGCTAATCTATCCAGTGTTTCAATTCCAAAAGATATTCAGAAAGCAATGAGTCAACTAGAATGGAAAATGGCTGTATTAGAAGAGATGAGAGCACTTGAAAAAAATGACACATGGGAGATTATGAGCTTACCTAATGGAGGAAAAACGGTAGGCTGCAAATGGGTGTTTACTGTGAAGTACAATGCAGAAGGGAGGATTGAAAGGTACAAGGCAAGGTTTGTGGCTAAGGGTTTCACACAAACCTATGGAATGGATTACCAAGAGACATTTGCCCCGGTTGCTAAGGTAAATTCTATTAGAGTATTGCTTTCACTTGCTGCTAATCTCGAATGGCCTTTACAGCAGCTAGATGTGAAAAATGCATTCCTTAATGGGGAATTAGAAGAGGAAGTGTTTATGGATTTACCACCTGGTTTTGAAGGACATTATGGAACAAAGAAGATTTGCAAGTTAAGAAAGTCACTATACGGCCTAAAGCAATCACCTAGGGCATGGTTCGATCGCCTAACTAAGTCTCTAAAGGGTCGTGGATATCACCGAACTCAAGCAGATCATACGTTATTTGTTAAACATTCTAGGGATGGTAAGATTGTCATTCTCATTGTTTATGTGGATGATATGATCCTAACTGGAAGTGATGTAGATGAACTAGAAATGTTGAAGAAATTTCTGGCCACAAAATTTGAAATAAAAGACCTTGGATCTGTGAAGTATTTTTTGGGAATGGAATTTGCGAGATCTAAGAAGGGAATTTTTGTTTCTCAAAGGAAGTATGTACTTGATTTGCTTAAGGAAATAGGTTTATCTCGGGTGCAAACCGGTTGAAACTCCTATGGAAGCAAACTTGAAGTTAGAGGCAGCAAGTTCAGATATGATGGTGAATAGGGAACAGTTTCAAAGACTAGTGGGAAGACTCATCTACCTATCTCATACTAGGCCAGATATAGCTTTTGCAGTAAGTGTTGTGAGCCAGTTCATGCACTCACCTGGAGAAGAACACTTCGATGCTGTTTACAGAATACTCAAGTATCAAAAAGGAAAACCGGGAAGAGGATTGCTATTTCATAATCATGGACATGTCAGGATTGAAGCATTCACAGATGCTGACTGGGCAGGTAGTGTAACTGATAGAAGGTCTACCTCAGGCTATTGTACTTATGTTGGTGGAAATCTAGTAACTTGGAGAAGTAAAAAACAGAATGTTGTAGCTAGAAGTAGTGCAGAAGCTGAGTTTAGGGCGGTAGCTCAAGGGATTTGTGAAATACTATGGCTAAAAGGGTTGCTTGAAGATTTAAAGTTCTCGAGTACTACTCATATGACACTCTACTGTGACAATAAAGCAGCTATCAATATTGCTCATAATCCGGTTCAGCATGATAGGACTAAACATGTGGAGATTGATAGACATTTCATTAAAGAGAAGTTGGAAGAAGGCATAGTGTGTATGCCGTATATTCCTACAGATCAACAAGTTGCAGATATATTTACTAAAGGATTACAAAAGATTCATTTCGACAAGTTGGTATGCAAGCTGGGTTTACTAGACATCTTTGAACCAGCTTGAGGGGGAGTGTTGGAAATAAAAAGATAATGTTAGGATTTGGTTAGAGAAATCTTAGGAGAAATATTAGGAAGAGATATCTTAGAATATTTTCCTAATGATATGAGATTGTAAATTAGTTGTTAAGATCTTACCATAACTAATCTAGGATTTCTAGTGTATAAATACCCTATGTATGTAATCTGAGAATTAATGAGAACAGTTTATTAAAAGCTTTCAGTTTGAATTCTTGGGGGAGCCAAGCTTAGAAAGTGATCTTATACTTCAACCAATCAAAATACAGATTGCTAATTTGCAAAAGGAAAAAGAAAAAAAAAATCTTTTGTTCTCGTTCATGACATAAGGAATGCAAAACAAGAGTCGGTTTTCTTTTATTTTAAGTATTTCTTATACATCTCAACCTGGTGAAATTATGCGTTTGCCAGGCACATAATAATCTAGGAAGTGTCTATGTTGACTGTGGGAAGTTAGACTTGGCTGCTGATTGCTACATAAATGCTCTTAACATACGTCACACCCGTGCCCACCAAGGCCTTGCTCGGGTTTATTTTCTGAGGAATGATAAGACCGGTGCATATGAGGAGATGACCAAACTGATAGACAAGGCTAGAAACAATGCCTCTGCCTATGAGAAGAGGTCCGAGTACTGTGAACGTGAACTCGCAAAGGCAGATCTCGAGATGGTCACTCGCTTGGACCCTCTTCGAGTCTACCCCTACAGATATCGAGCCGCAGGTTAGAATACTATTACAATAGCCCAATACTAAGATTTAACGATTAGTGATGATCTTGCTACTGGGTTCTTTTTCATGTTATAGATTGAAACTGGAGTTTGGCTAAGCTGTTTTTTGGTTATATTGTGAGGTAAAGTCTATCTGGGTGGGCAAATTAAATATGCCAGTTTGAGGCTGAAATCCAGTTTGGGCCCATGAAATCTAATAAAAACCCAATTTGCCTTTCTGGTTTTTGGCTCTCTTCCAAACCCAATTTAAATTTCCAGTTTAACTTGAACATTGTTTCTCTTAAACGTCGTTTTAATATGTCTACTCAAATGGATCCTGATTTAGGATAGATTGTGAGGTATAGTCCATTTGGGTAGGCATTTAAAACACCAGATTGAGCTGAAATCAAGTTTAAGCCCACAAACTCTATTTAAGATACGCCCTGTTGCCAAAGTTTAAGTGTCAAGAAAGGACCTATAATTTCATAAGGTTCAAATCTTCTAGTTTCTTGAATGAATTGCAGTGTTGATGGATAGCCACAAAGAGAACGAAGCAATTGGAGAACTATCAAGAGCAATAGCATTCAAAACCGATCTTCACCTTCTACACCTCCGGGCAGCCTTCCGTGAGCACACAGGCGATGTATTAGGCGCTCTTCGAGATTGCCGAGCAGCCCTCTCTGTTGACCCAAATCATCAGGAGATGCTCGAGCTACATAGCCGGGTAAATAGCCATGAGCCATGAATCTTATAGGAAAAAAAAAAATTTAAATTTCCAAAGATTTTAAAAACAGTTTCTATGTATTTGTATCCAGTATGGTGTATACTAGCGACCGGGCTTGTCTGCATTATGACATGACATAGCTTTTTTGTTTCTTTTTGTTTTACCGATTGTAAGTTTACTAGTTTTGCCATATTTATGGATAGAATGAGTTAATTCTATGAAAAAATTATCCATTTTTTATCAATATGCTCTTCAAAACTGACTGGTCAATGTTGTTATGAGCTACTTTTTTCCCACAACATTTTTTACTTGTTCACTTTCTATCTTACAAATGGAATCTTCTTGGATGCTCAACAGCTCCTGCTTATCAACCATAACTTTCATCTTAATTAGGGTCCCACAAATTCCCAGAGCTTCAAATGATTCTGTGATCTCTACTCAATTGCTTGTTATTTTCAACAGTGACGTGAGCGATAATAAGTGGGCCCTCTTTCCCCACTCACGAATCACATTTTGACCCCATAAAAGTGATGTCATACTCCTACTGCAGCAGTGATTCCCCAGAACTTTCTATGCAAAATTGAAGAAGTCTAGAACTTTCCAAACCAGTTTGCCAATTGCCATAATCAATTATAAACAAGTCTCAAGTGTCATAACAACATAAGCGACTATCCTTAAGGAAGGAAAAACAGAGTGATCTCCTCTAAATTATTTCACTTCCATTTCGTTTTTGTCCTTCAACTTTCACCTTGTTCAAGTTAGTCATGTACCCTCCTCCCCCTTACCCGGTAAAGGAAGAGCTTCCGGTAACGAGTTCGGCCGAGTTAATCAGTATCGACTCACCGACAATCCCACCACCAGTGCCGATCGAGGGACTGAATGATGTGGGTCCTACTCCATTTCTTACCAAGACCTTTGATTTAGTGGATGATCCAATCTCAGATCATGTGGTTTCTTGGAGCAGAGAAGGGACTAGTTTTGTCGTATGGGACACCTTTTCTTTCTCCGCAAATCTTCTTCCTAGACTGTTCAAGCACAGCAACTTCTCTAGCTTTGTCAGGCAGCTCAATACTTATGTAAGTACATGTTTTTGCTTCTTCAACATCATGTTTTCTGTTTTGGCCAAAAAAAACATCATGTTTTCTTTAGCATATTACTAAGGATTGTGCTTGTTAGAAGAAGATCATCCTGTTAGTATTATCTCTGTCCGAAATATATAATTGAGTTCATGAAATAGAGCTTATTAGAGATTTTCATACACAAAATGGTTTATTAGGCATTTTTAGAACCTTTTTTTTTTCTCAAAACATTTCTAGAACTTAGTAACTAAATATGGTGTTATTCTTCAACTTGAAGGGCTTTAGAAAGATAGATCCAGACAAGTGGGAGTTTGCCAACGAAGAGTTCAAAAGAGGACAAAAGCATCTCCTTAAGAACATAAAGAGAAGAAAAACGCATTTATCACAACACCGTTCTTGCATCGAGATCGATCACTTTGGACCTGATTTGGAAATCGATCATTTAAGACAAGACAAGAAAGTGTTAATGTTTGAACTAGTGAAACTTAGACAAGAACACATGAACACTCTAGGTCTTCTTCAAGAAATGGAACAAAGGCTTATAGGGACCGAAATGAAGCAGAGAGAGATGATGAGTTTCTTGGCAAGAGCGATGCAAAACCTGGGTTTTGTTAAAGAGTTGGTTCTGGAAAATGATAGTAGAAAGGAGTTGGAAGGAGGTATGAGTAAGAAAAGAAGAAGGTCGATAATGGATCGAGGAATATTGGATTCGGTTAAAACCGGATTAGATATAGAGGTTGGAGATTACGGGTATGAAGGATTGGAATTTGAAGAACTTGCTTTGGCAATGCAAGTAATGAGTGGTGAGACAAGAAAGGATGAGGAGAGTAATGAAGATTGTAAAGAAGTACTTGATGAAGTGTTTTGGGATGAATTCTTCAGTCAATCTTAAGAAGCTAAAGATGGGGAAATCATCTCTGGTTTTTCTATCCCTATTATATTTTAATTTTAAGTTCTATTTAGCCCAATTTGAACATTTATCTATCTTGTTTCCTCTCCCCCATCAATTTATTTGCTAGATTGCAGGAATTTTGCTTGGATAGATTGATTATAATGGTAGAAATCCTTCACGGTTTGTCTCAAGAAAACTTTTTAATTTTATTTTATTACTCCTTAGTGTATATATTAAAATGTCTATTATATGGTTTATTAACTTATTAATGCAATGTTTGTTTATTTATTATCAATCTGAAACAGGAGAAGGTGAAGTAATTGGTGCATGCTACAAGAAAACAAGAAGACATGAAAAAGGAGGGAAGGAAGATATATGGGAAGGGGAAGGAAAGAGGTGATTCCAACACCAAGAAGACACCAAAGGAGCTGGAGGAAATTGAAGTAATTGGTGCATGCTACAAGAAAACAAGAAGACATGAAAAAAGAGGGAAGGAAGATATATGGGAAGGGGAAGGAAAGAGGTGATTCCAACACCAAGAAGACACCAAAGGAGCTGGAGGAAATTGAAGTAATTGGTGCATGCTACAAGAAAACAAGAAGACATGAAAAAAGAGGGAAGGAAGATATATGGGAAGGGGAAGGAAAGAGGTGATTCCAACACCAAGAAGACACCAAAGGAGCTGGAGGAAATTGAAGTAATTGGTGCATGCTACAAGAAAACAAGAAGACATGAAAAAAGAGGGAAGGAAGATATATGGGAAGGGGAAGGAAAGAGGTGATTCCAACACCAAGAAGACACCCAAGGAGCTAGAGGAAATTGAAGTACTTGGTGCATGCTACAAGAAAACAAGAAGACATGAAAAAAGAGGGAAGGAAGATATATGGGAAGGGGAAGGAAAGAGGTGATTCCAACACCAAGAAGACACCCAAGGAGCTAGAGGAAATTGAAGTACTTGGTGCATGCTACAAGAAAACAAGAAGACATGAAAAAAGAGGGAAGGAAGATATATGGGAAGGGGAAGGAAAGAGGTGATTCCAACACCAAGAAGACACCCAAGGAGCTAGAGGAAATTAATACATATATATATATATATATATATATATATATATATATATATATATTATCAAATAAATCTTCAAATTCTAACTTGTTAAAACACATACTTCTACTTAGTTCCTTAATTGTAAACATTCTTCCATTGTTACTTCTACTAAAAATGTTTTAACTTATTATAATAATTTTTAAAATTTAAATAATCAACTGTAGTATTATTTCAATCTTTTCTCTTTCCTTTCACTTTTATTTCATTAATTTTTTTTTATATAAATAAAAAATATATTTAATTAAATAATATAGTAGAGAAATTAGATATAGATTTATATGAAAATTAAAAATTTTGAAAAATGTGGTATATTAGCTAAAGTTATAGATTTAACATTTTCTTGTATCATTTTCTTCCTAACATTTTTCTTAACATATTGGATCCAAAAATTCCTTTTTGAAGTGATATATATTTATTTAGCACATAATTTCTTGTATCTAAATTACTTGTTAGAACTGCGTTGGACAGTCAGATTGACACGTGGATTGAGGTTCGGTTCCAAATAAGCGCACGTGACTAAACAGGGTACTCCATTGCTCAGCCTTTCTCATGTGATCCTTTCTTTCTTCAGCCATAACAAAAAATTAAATTAAATTAAATTAAAAAAATCCCTCCCTTCCTAGTGAGGTCTACTACAATTTGTCCTGAAACTCCTGATTACTATTGGGCCGTTATTGGGCTTACTGTTTTAAAATGTGCCGAGAAACTCGCTTGTTCATGATTTTAGATCGTTTTTTAAATTTGAAAACCAAAAAAACAAAAAAAAAACAAAAAAAAATAGTGGCCCAAAATATAAGGCCCAAATCATGAGTGTATGCGAGATAAGAATTAATAGCTTATTAACAAACATAATTTATGATGGAAAAGAGCTGGAAATATGGGCCACGCCAGTAAGGGCATGGCTCGATTTGTTTTGGGCTCATTCAGGGCACAGGCATGGTACAGTCGTGGCACGATACAAGATAGATTTAGTCGCGCCAGGCCTGGGCTGCCAGTGGACATGTTTTCTTATTAATTATCTCATTTTGTACTTGTGTAATGTAATATATTATCATATTAATAACTAATGTATTATCTTACTAATAAATGATAGTATGTTACATTATTTGTTACACATTTACAATTAACTCTTACATACAACAATTTCTCACATAAATACACAATTATTGTTATATATATAAAAACTAAAAAACAAAACCATGCCCAACCCATTTTTCGGCCTGACTATAAATATATCTATACCAAACCTTAATTTTCAAGGCTTAATACAGCACGGGCCGACCCATATTACCATATTTTGGGTCGTGTAATACCAGATGCGGGTTTCAGCCCACATTACCATTTATCATCTTTAAAATGGATCAAGTAAAAGATTGAGATAATATGATTAGAAATATTAGATTATTAATTATCGAATATATCTCTAAGTCTGAAGTGAAGTCTTAAAAATCTAATTATATATAAATAAGATTAATCATTCCATTTATCTTCAATTGATTTTGATATGGGTCTTGAATTAGATTGGAAAGATTGAATTAGATTGAAAAGATGGATTTTGATATGGGTCTTCAATCAAAATTTTTGCCTAAATAATTTATCGGGGAAGATGCGTAAAAAGATAAAGAAATAAACAAGAAGGAGCTGGGGTCGAATGTAATTATGGGATAATGTAAAGGCTTAAGAGGCAAAAAGGTTGGATGAGGAGAATCTCGTAATAGAAGAACCCGTGAGTGAGTATGGTCCACATGAGTTCATCAATGTAATAATGAGAAAGCTTCACAATAAAATAAAAATAAAATAAAATAATATTATATTATTATCTTCAAAACCTTGAAACGGTATTAATTTTTGCATGCAAGTTGAAGTAATTAACACACGTACTATAACTTTAGTCTACGCCTACCAATTTGGACACATCTGATTAACACGTGCGGTCATATATATATATATATATATATATATATTAATTAATGTAATACATATGTTGTGTTCCATCACTAAATCTATAAGTATCTAAATTAGGAAATTTTATTTATTATTAATATATCTTTTTTGGGGTAGGGTAAATTTGTTAACGAAAGGCAATATTGCAAGCATGCATATTTACCTTCTTTTTAAGAGGTAAAGGTGAAGAAGCATAAAAAAATCACATCTTATCCCAAAAGAAAAGGAACATGCCATGAAGTTGATGAATGAATGAATGAATGAATGTCGCTCACTCAAACACATAGGATTCCATATATGGGATTTTCTCAAGTGCCACGTTGTAGGAAAATAGGGCAAACCAATGTGTGTATGGATGTTACACAAAGGATCTTAGTGCTATGGGTCCTACTTAGCTTTCTATACCTTACTTAGTATTAGATCATCTTCTTCTAGCTAGTTAGGAAAACTGCTTAGACGTATAACTAACTCATTCTATAACGTAGTTGAGTTTGATGAAATAAGAATATCAGTTCTCTGTTTGCGTTTCATCTGAAAAGATTTGCTTTACTCCGTCAAGTACCCAGCTGCAGATTGATCACCATCTTTGAAGAATGAAAAAGGACATTGTATTTTTCACTTGATATTCATGATATGAGTATATGGGTTTATATAGCCCTTTCATACATTAATTACCCAAACTATTCATATCCCCTAATCTTCAAATTCATAGCTCCAAAACTGTACATATTCTTAATCAATCTAAATTCATGATCTTTATTAATGAAAGATAATAAATATAACTCTTCTAGATATTTTGGTTTACCTTTCCAACAATGCCTCCCGTCAACCAAAATTTACTTTTAATTCTCAATCTTGCAATATCACGTTTGAAAACTTGTCCGTCAAGAGCCTCTGTAAAAATGTCAAGCCATTTGTTCATCTATCTTACAAAACGTCATTTGAAGAATTCTCATTCACTAGCTCCATCAAAGAAATGAAAGCGAATGTGGATATGCTTTATCTTTCCATGAAGGATGAGATCCTTTGTGACTAAATTGAAGAGCTATTATCACAAAACATAGTTTTTTGGGTCCTTTTGTTCATGCTTAAGATTCTCCAAAATTCCTCGTAGCCAAATAATTTGACATCCGGCAAAAGCAGTAGCAATATATTTTGTTTCCGTTGTACAGAGAGTAACAATTGGTTGATTTTTTGAAATCCATGAAATAAGACCACTTTCAAGATTGAAAACATAACCGGAAGTGTTTTTGCTATCATCAATACTTCTAGCTAAATCACTGTCTGTATAGCCAATAAGATTCATCGGGACACCAGCTTCATAAGAGATACCATAGTCAATAGTTCCTATGATATATCGCATAATTATTTCTGCAGTCTCCCGATGATTAGAATATGGTTTATCTATGAATCTACTTACCAAACTTACTGCATACATTATGTCTAGTCTAATGGATGTTAAATACATCAAATTTCCCATCAAACTGCAAAATATGGTGGAATTGACAAGTCTTCCTTCACCATCTTTGTTTAACTTAAGGCCTGTAATGCATGGTATCACCGCTGGATTTGAATTCTCTATATTGAACTTTTTCAATATTCTCGTGAGAAATGAAGGTGTTTTTCATGGATTTATGGACTTCACTAGCAAGAAAGTGATGTAGCTCTCCTAAATTTGTCATCTCAAACTCTTTCATCATAGAGAGTTTAAAATCATTCACTAACTCCAAATCATTTCCAATAAAAATGAAATCATCAACATAAAGACTTACAACATGAAACCTCCTTGCGGGTTGCTTTTGGTATAGAGGGTATGCTCATCGGAGTACTTATGAAAATCATGTTTCTCAAAGTAAGAATTAATGTGACTGTACCAAGCACGAGTTGATTATTTGAACTCATATAATACCTTCTTAAACTTGTGTACTTTCTTTTCTTCTCATTTCTTTACATAACCTTGCGGTTGCTCCAAGTACACCTCTTCTTGAAGAAAACCATTCAAAAATGTAGAATTCACATCCATTAGAAAAGCTTTCATTTGTTTTGTGCAATAAGAGAGATGATCAAATGAACGGTGTCAAGTCTAGAGATAGGACAGAAAACTTCAGTACAGTCTTCACCTTCTTTTTGCTTGTACCCCTTTGCAACGAATCTTGCCTTATATTTCTTAATGAACTCATCTGCATTTTTCTTTGTTTTGTACACTCATTTAACACCAATGGGACTCTTATGTGTTGCCAGCTCTATGAGCTCCCATGTTTCGTTCTTCTTAATGGTCTTTATTTCTTCATCCATGGCTTGCTTTCATTTTTCTTCCTCACATGCTTCATTAAAAGAAATTGGATCCTCGCCTACAAAGAATGCAAAGAATACATTCTCATCTTCCAAATTTACCTGCTCTGTGCTGTCATAAATATCTTGCATACTTCTAAACTTTCTTGGAGGCGATTCATCATCGCTTGATGCGGACCTCAGAGATTGAGGAGCAATTTCTTATAAGTACCGGTATCAGCTTCATCTTACACAGTAGGAAGCATAACCATATCATTTTTCTTTCTATCAAAAAAGAATTTCATCGAACCAAACATCACGACTTACTAAGGACTTCTTCATCTTTGGATTGCACAGCTTATATGCCTTGCTCCTTTCATTGTACCCAATGAAAATACATTTCTCTGCCTTATCATCAAGCTTATTTCGCAACTCCTTTGGAACCTAAGAGTAATCAATACAACCAAAAGTTCTCCAATGTTGCACATTCAGCTTCACTTCATACCATGCCTTGTGAGGTGGGCACTCATTCAGGCTTTTTGTTGGTGATCTATTGATCAAATAGACTGCACATGAAATAACTTCTACCCAAAGTTCTTGTTGCAAATTTTTCTTCTTAAGCATGCATCTCACCATCTCCATTATTGTTCGGTTCTTTCTTTCGCTTACTCCATTTGATTACAGGTTATATCGGGCTATTGATGGATGCTTTATTCCATAATCCATGCAATATTTTTAAAACTCAATGAAGATATTCTCCTCCATTATCATTCCTCAATGATAAACTTTTTGACGACCAATGAACTTTTTGACCTCGACCTTAAAATTTTTAAAGACTTGGAATGCTTTAGATTTATCTTTGAGGAAATAAACTCATACCTTTCTTGAGAAATCATCTAGTAATGAAATATCGATTACCTCCAGCTGATGTTACTAGCATTGGACCACAAAGATCAGAGTGAACAAGCTGTAGAGGATGTTTTTCTCACCATGTGGACTATGATGGGAATGAAATTCTGTGTTGCTTCCCAAGCTGGCACTTTTCACAAACTTCTTCAGTATGATCAATACGAGGCAACCCTTCAATCATATTTTTGTTTGACATCATCTTCAAACTTCCACAGTTCAAGTGCCCAAATCTTTCATGTCATAATTTGGAATTTCCATTCTCTTCTCCTACAAAACAAGATATATTTGCAGTGTGGAGATAGATAGGGAACAAATTATTTTTATTACATTAATCTTTGCAACAAGTTGATTTTCCCAAGATTGTAGCAAGCACCATTATGCATATGTATATCATATCCTTTCTTCCAAAGGTAGCCAATACTTAATAAATTATTTTTCAAGCCAGGAACATAATATACCTCAGGAATCTTCTTAATACTGCCAGACTTTGTTTTAAATGCAACTTTTCCAACTCCCTTAATTTTATCAGATTTAGCATCACCAATTGTAATTTCACCATGATTTATTTTAGAGAGACTTAAGAAGAGATCTTTGTAGTAGGTCATGTGCTTGTTCGCTCCACTGTTATGGTACCACTTTTCTTTCATATCGGTATCTTGAAATGCTGCTAGCAATAACGTCCCCTCATAATCATCATTGTCAATGTTGATCTCATGCATAAAACTAGTTCCATTCTTCTTGTCATCTTCTTCCTTGAACCAACACTCACGTTGTGTGTGACCATGTTTGCTGCAATAATAGCATTCAAAGTAGCCACGTCATCTTCCTCTATTTGTATTTATGTTATTCTCATTAGTATTTTTTACAGAACCTCTTCCACTTCCTTGAGGATAAGAGAATCATCTTCCTTGCGATTGGAAACATCTACCTCTTCCTTTGCCTCTTCCACGCCAATTTTGATTCAGACAACGATCTTGATTCCAACTTCTTCTCATAAAGATGACTTGGGGCTTGAGAGCTTTTTCAAGTTGTTCAAGAGGTGGGTTCTTTTTATTAATTTTGAATGCGTGTGCCTCTAATATTTCCTGTAAATCATCCAAAATGAGGGTGCAGATGTCTGTGGACTCTACAATTGCAGCTTCTACGTAGTCAAACTTTGGAGGAAGGCTTTGCATGATCTTTTCGATGACCCTTGTATCTTTTGAAATCTCTCCATTGGATCTCATTTGATTAATGATGGAAGTGACTTTGGTAAAATAGTCTTTAATGCTCTATGTTTCTTTCATCCCTAACGTTTCGAATTATGATAGTAAGGTTTGAAGTCGAACTATCTTCACATTTGGCTTGCCTTTGAAGTCTGTATGGATGATGTTCCAAGTTTGCTTTGATGTTTCGACATTTGTAATTCTCTCATATACAAACATCTCAATTGTTTGATATATGTGGAAGAGCGCCTTGTTTTCTTTCTTCTGGTTCTCCTTCAATGTCGTCTTTTCTTATTGACTCATTGCTGTTAGAAGTGAAGTAGAAGAAATATGAAAATCACCTTGCTCACAAGAACAAAAACAGAGAAGGACGACAAAGAGAGAAAGCAAAAAATAAACTGAAAATTTGCATTTTCATTACTAGAACAATGTCATTTTAATACAACTAACATGATCAATGTACAAGATAATAGCAACAACAATAAATGAAAATAAGAACACTCATACATCTAAAGGAAAGCTATACATTAATAAGAGTGGCTTAAACCAGAAAAACATGCTAAAAAATAGCAATCTCACAAACCTTTGCACTAAACCTTCCATAAGAGGCAAAAGTACCCAAAACTTTCTCCAATGCAATTCAGCCTTCACGTGCACTTCCAACACTTTATAAACATGATAACAAATTAAAACAAACTGAATTCTTCCCTCCAAAACATGATATTGATGACATCATAGCAGCAAAATAGCATCATTGAGCGGCCAGCTAGATGAGGGTCTAAAACAAGCTACACACCTATGATTTACTTAATTCCAATTGCTACAAGTCCAAAATGATGCATACTAACTAAATGTATAAGAGTCAATGCCAAAAAAATTAACCATGAAAAAAGTTAACTCTAAGAATGATTAAAGGCATAAGTAAGCAACTTCAACCTTCTAACATTCCTTCTTGAAGCAATTGCTTATGACTCCCATTTTGGACTTGAAAAATTCGAATTTATGAGATGGCAAGGACTTAGTGAAAGCATCTGCAACTTGTTCTTCAGATTGACAATGCATTAGCCTAATTTCTCATTCTTTCACCCTTTCGATAATGGAATGAAACTTTACTTGAATATGTTTTGTTCTTCCAAAATTCACTGGATTTTCTGCTATGGCAATAGGAAACTTACTATCACAATGGATCACAGTAGTTTTAGTTTGTTCTAGTCCCAAGTCCTTTAAGATTTTCCTCACCCAAACTCCATGATTGCAAGCAGCAGCAGCAGCAACATACTCTGCCTCTGCTGTGGACTGAGCTACAATGCTTTGTTTCCTTGAGCTCTAGCAAAAAATTTCAAACCCCAAAGAGAAACAAAAACCACTAGTGCTTTTAGAATCCTCCATAGATCCTGCCCAATCACTATCAACATATCCCTCCAATGTTATCTCTCCTTTTTAAAACAGAATTCCATATTTGATTGTTCCATTCAAATATCTTAACACCCTTTTTGTTCCTCTCATATGCAATTGAGAAGGACAATGCATAAACTTTGACAGGAGACTCACTGAGTCATTATGTCTGGTCTAGTGGTTGTTAAGTACATCATCCCCCCAATCATACATCTATATAAGGTCTCATCTACCCTATTAGAGCCATCGTCCCTTTTAAACTTATCACAGGCAAATAGAGGAGTGGACATGACTTTCCCTTCGACCATGTTAAACTTCTTAAGTAGTTCCTTCACATACTTCTCTTGGGAAATAAAGATTTTGTTTTTCATTTGAAACACTTCCATTCCAAGAAAGAACTTCATCAAGCCTAAATCAGTCATTTCAAACACATATTTCATTTCTTTCTTTACTTCATCAATTGAACTAAGTTGATTACCAGTAACTAGAAGGTCATCTACATATAATGAAATGATAATAATAGAATCACCTGATTGCTTAATGTGAACGGTAGGATCATTTTCACTCCTCCTGAAATCATACTTGTAGAAATAATCATCTATTCTGCTATACCAAGACCTAGAGGCGTGCTTGAGGCCATAAAGAGCTTTATTCAACTTATAGACCTTCTTTTCATTTCCCTTTACTTCAAAACCTTCAGGTTGTTCAACATATACATCCTCTTCTAGAATTCCATTTAAGAAAGCTGATTTAATATCTAGTTGATGTATAAACCAGCCTCTTCCAGCAGCTAAGGCAACAAGAAGCCTTATGGTATCCAACCTGGCAACCATAGCAAAAGTGTCTGTGTAATCCACCCCATACTGCTGTGAATACCCTTTCACTACCAATCTTGCTTTGTATTTATTGATGGAATTATCAGCATTGAGTTTGAGCTTGTATATCCACTTTAAACCAATGATCTTCTTCTTTTCCGACTTGTCGACTAGAATCCAAGTTTGATTCTTCATGATCATTCTCAACTCCTCCTCCATGGCTTTCCTCCAATTCTGATCTTCACAAGCCTCTTCAAAGCATCTTGGTTCCATCACAGTAACATTAGCCACTTGGTAAATTTCATTCAAATTTCTGAACCTAGGATTGACAGGTTCAAAATCTGAATCTTCATCAGATTCTAGGGAGGGATTCAAAATCTGATCATGATCTTCAATCTCCATCAACTCTTCATAGTTAGATTCTTCAAACCAATTATAGATTGCATTTTCATCTACTATGAGGTCTCTGCACATAGAGACTTTGTTGTTGCTGGGAATGTACACTCTATAGCATTTACTATCAGCTCCATACCCTATCATAATTCCCTTCTCTGCCTTGACAGAGAGCTTGTCTCTTCTAGCTTCTGGTATGTGGCTAAAACAAACTAATCCAAATACCTTGAAATGAGAAACACTTGGTTTTCTTTTCTTTGGCTCGTCGGTGTGTTTGCTTTGCCCTTGCCTATATAAGGGCTCTCCTGCTTTGTAAAACATCATCAAAAAGTTTTACCAATGATTTAGAAATAAGAATTATATTGTGTGAGTAAAAGCTCTCTTTCTCTCTTTCTCTTGGAGTTCTTGGGTACAAATGGGAATGGTTTAGGATTTAGCTTATGATTATCCTCTAGGTTGAGGATCTTGCATGACTTGATTTGAGTATGTTCTATGCTTGTCTTTAAACTGAGAATCCCGCATATTAGAAAAAATGAAAATCTATATTATGAATAATGTGGTCCCTTTTATTTTAAAGTTAGATTCGGTTCTCCACCGTAAGTTCCATTAGATAAGGGCAATAATAATAATAATAATAATATTATTATTATTATTATTATTATTTATTTTTGACTCAGCCCACTTTCTCAAATTCGATGAAAAGAGGATTGTCCAAAGATGAATCACTTATTACCCACTTATTACCGTTGCAATGATTAGGGTAAAACAAAAAAAAGTAGGAGTATGTGCTATAACTTTTGGAATTTATATATACTGCTGTCTTTATAGATATTAAGAAGATATAAAGTGTATAGTGTTGTAGAATCTTATAATAAGAGTCAATCGATGAATCAATCATCTATCCAGTGGGCCGAGTTGCATTAGCAAGGACGAGGGGTTTTTTTTTTCTTTGTAAGCTTTATGAGCTTCTTATAAATTCTCCTAATTATAAGTCCTTTTTAGCTGCACTATGTGCCATTCTCTCCTTCTTTTTCTAATGTCCTCCTCATTCCATTCCATTCAAATCAATACCCTTTTAAGAGTTTGGATATTTTATTACAGCCAACAAAAGAAAAGACAGAAAGTGACAACGTTGCCCTAAAAAGAATTGTAATTATATAAAACCATATTAATTATTACAAGAAATAACAATGTAATAATAATAATTAAGAAGATGAAAATAATAAATTTACTGAAATCAATCAGGTGGATTGGGATACTTCCTAGTCTTTGCTTCCAGTACTGCCTTCTCTAAGCTCATCCTCTCTCTCTCTCTCACCGTCTCTCCCTGCATAATTCTGTACACTGTAGACTTTTTTTTTCCCACGGTGGTTTTTTTCTCTTTTTTTTTTTTTTTCCAATTTGTCATCCCATCTTTTTTTTTTTTTTTGTCTGCTACGGTAATCATCGCCTTCTTTAAACAACGCTATATACTTAACCATTTTTTCATTAATTATTCTATAATATGTCCCTCTTTATAAACACATATGACATATATATATGTAAGGATTTGATGCAGAGTTGTTCATAAAAGCAATCCATGGCATAGATAGCGACTTAATGAATAACGCCATCATCATAACCTTGCCATGTCTTCTTCGATCACAAGATTACCTATAAATTTCTTTTTAATTTTTTTTTTTGCTGGCTAGCTTTTTGTAATTTACCCAATTACAAATGCTTTTATTAAAAAAATAAAAATAATAATAATTTCTGTGGCTAGTATTATATGGTTTCTGAAACTTAACTGTTGGTCAAACAAGCTGCTATCCGTCTGAATAATTCTGATTTATATATAATTTGAGAGGTCTATATATATATATAATTTTTATTTTTTTTTAAGTGAGCACTTGTATAAGAAGGATGCTAGCTAGTTTTACTGCTAGTTGAAGATAAAAGTGTTGAGAAGAGATAGAGATAGAGATATTAGAGAAAGAGATAGAGAAAGAGAGAGATTCTATGAGTCGATCTCAAACAAAAACAAAAACATAGATCGAGTGTTTCTTGTATTTTTCTCAGTTGGAGTCTTGTTCCAAAAGCTAGAAATCAAAATATGCAGTTTCCGGCAGCAGCAGCAGCCTGCACGTCTAATTCAACTACAAACTCTTTGTCTGAGGAAGCTAATAGTGTCTCTTCTTCTGGTCCTAGACTTCATCTTGTCCGAGCTGATGATCACTTTTCTGGATTATCAATTAACCCTATGCTTTCCACTTCTACTACTTTCAATATTTCCCATAATTATCGTGATCAGCAACTCCCACAAAAGGTTAAGAAGAAGAGAAACCTTCCGGGAAACCCAGGTTATTAATTAAAGTGTTTTCATTCAATCCACCTCTAATCATCTTTCTGATCATTTTTTTTCTTATTTATTAATAGTTTAATTGTTTTGATCTTGTTTCAAATATTATGAAGACCCAGATGCAGAAGTGATTGCACTATCGCCAAAGACTTTACTAGCGACGAACAGATTCGTGTGTGAGATATGCAACAAGGGTTTTCAGAGAGATCAGAATCTTCAACTGCATAGAAGAGGGCACAATCTGCCATGGAAGCTGAAGCAAAGGAACAACAAGGAGATGATAAGGAAGAAGGCTTATGTTTGTCCAGAACCATCTTGTGTTCACCACCATCCTTCTAGGGCTTTAGGAGATCTAACTGGGATCAAGAAACACTTTTGCAGGAAGCATGGAGAGAAGAAATGGAAGTGTGAGAAATGCTTTAAGATCTATGCTGTTCAATCTGATTGGAAAGCTCATTCGAAATCATGTGGCACTAGAGAATATAGATGCGATTGTGGAACCCTTTTCTCAAGGTAATTTAAAAAAAAAAAAATTAATTTCAAATTATTATTTATATATATTACATATAAATACATTTTTTTTATTATCAGGAAAAAAAATTACTTACTTTCTTTTTCTTTCAGTAAATTTTATATTTTTTTCAGTATTGTGGTGTTCAAGGAGGTTTTGACAGGAAAAATTGATCATATGTATATATATGTATGTATGTATGCATACATATATGTATGTATGTATGCATACATATATGTATGTATGTATGCATACATATATGTATGTATGTATGCATACATATATGTATGTATGTATGTATGCATGTATGCATGTATATAGTAGGTATTTGGAGCTTAAAATTTGTGACATGGAGTTGCATGAAAATGGAACATCAGATATAAGGGAAACAGAGAATACTTGCATATCTATATATTCAATATACTTCTGAAAAGAATTTGAATCATACAAGTTCATATCTAATATTGACCATTTTAGTCCCTTTTTTTTTTCTCTTTCAATACCCATTTTCTTAAATTTTATCTCATTTCCTTTTACCCTCCATTATAAATATAATAATAATAATAATCTCCATTTCTTGTTGTGTTCTCCTCTAACTCCTTTTTGGGATATTTGGATTTGTGCAATATTGGACCTATTCATTGTACTACCTCCTTTTACCCTCTTTTCTTTGGTACTAGACACAAGACAACAGATTCATGGGGATTCTCACCCCTCTCCTCCTTGTCTTATACATATACATATATATAATTATAATATTATCGTCCTCAATTAAGTAATGAAGATGCATGCAGGAAGGATAGCTTTATAACCCACAGAGCATTCTGCGATGCATTGGCTGAAGAAAGTGCAAGAGTCTCCGCAAATCAATTAGCCGCCATCTCCATCAATACTAATAATAGTTATAATTATGATGATACCAATACTACCCCTCGCCCTCAGTCTCTCTTGCCCTTCCCCACAAACCAATTACAGCAGCACTCCACTTCCTGGCCAGATCATCATCATCACCTACCTTTCCAAAACCCTAACCCTACTCTTATCATAAATCCCTTGTTAGTAGGCCCTAACCCTAATAATAACAACCCACTTCATCATCTGATCAAGTCTGAGATATTACTAGAACCAGCTCATGATCATGATGATCATCATGGCCATAATTTTCACCACCAGATGAATATCCCCCTCTCCTCCTCTAATAAGTCTTCTTCTCCATTATTCATAAACATTAATGGGTCCCACATGTTGACCAGTGGTGGTACTGCTCAACAGCAGCAAGAGGCCGCGTCAGCAAACTGCCACATGTCAGCGACTGCACTACTCCAGAAGGCTGCATCGGTTGGTCCCTCTGCAGTATCGAGCAGCAGCTGCCCTGATCGTCATCTTCATGGCCAGTATTACTACTCTGCGGGTCATGATCACATGATGACCGCGACCCATCACCGCGATCTAAACATGAACACAGTGAATCAAGTCCCACTACTAGTAACGGATGATCACGATATTTCCACGTGGCAGAAGAGTGATGGCAGTTTGACCAGGGACTTTCTGGGTTTGACTCATGATCATCATCACCATTATCAAGGAGCTGGAGCTGTCTCGATTAGTACTTCCACTGGAATCTGCCGTGGAAATGGAAATGCTGGCCATGACTATGATCATGAAGTTAACGTTAGAATGAGCGTGAAGGATACGCTAACGTACACCAGAGGCATAGGTTTTGATGATCATCACGGACGTGTTCATCATCACACAGGTTTTGGATTCTCTGAGCCAGCTGCTAATTCAGATCTTCAAGCATTGGGTGACTTCTAATTAATTATTAAATATTTAATTAATTAGGATCTAATTAATCAACTATATTAATATATTTATTATATGGAGATTAAAAAATAAACGTAAAATATTATATAGTTTTTTTATTACCAACCCAAATGAAGGGGAAGTAATTAATTAAGATCTAAGATTTTTATTTTATTTTATTTTATTAAATTTTAGTGTCCAACTCATGCCAGCTGGCTGAGGAAAAACTTATAATAATAATAATTTTTGTCTTATTTCCTTCGATCTTTATTCTTTTCCAGTTTTAATTTCGTATATCAATAATTGCTTGAATAAATATTAACAATTTGAAACCCTAAAAAGTAAAATAGTAGAAAGGTATGTATGGTCACATGCATGCAAATTAAAAGGAGAGAATGTACGGTTGAATCTTTTCCACTGTTTCGTACATATCGATATTAGTGTAACATTTGTGTTTGTTTACTAATAGAGGACTTGGCCCATTGATTACTATATATATATATATATATATATGATCCGAAAATTGTATACTTAACCCTATTTGTAGATTAAATTTATCTAATCGATTGTCATGCTTTACTATATTTTTCAATTAGGAATCAAATCGATTCTCTTATCCATTATCTACAATACTTACAACCTGGAGAGATATTTAGGGTCATAAAGTAAAATTTTATTATTAAATTAAAAAAATATATATGACATCATTTAAAAGATCTTATAAATATGTTACTCTGTCATTTTAATTAACATGATACGTTTAAATTATTGCATTTAATAAAACTCGAGCCTCTTATATAGGAGCATAATCAACTCCGGCCGAGTTAGGGCCGGACGGCCGAAAAATAAAATATATATATATATATATATAGTGAATAGATATATAATGTGATTTAAACTTATAAAGGAAATTTCATATATATTTCAATGGTTAAAGGGTTTTACTTAAGTTTTTTGCCATGAGTTCAACCCTTTCCTACTTTCGTTTTTCAATTTTTTCTTCATATTTTTTTCAATTAAATTAGTTTTTGAATTTTCTTTCCTTCCTTTTTTTTTTTTTTTCCTTTTTCTTTCCTTCAGTTTTTTCCAATAAAATTATTTTTATTTTCTTAATTTCTTCTCAAATTCGTCATTAAAGAAATATAATCTAATCTACTTCTATCAATTTTTTTTTATACAATAAAATCATTTTTGTTCAAGTGTTTTAGTACCCTTATTATTCATTATATGAAATGATTAAAGTTTAATTTGTAATATGATTTTTATTCTATTTTAAAAATATTATTTATATTTATTATCATTTAAATTTTTATTACATTCCTGATTCCGCTGTCTTCTATGTATATATAGGTAGGTAGGTTGCATAGGTATAAGGTCGGGAAAACGTATTGGAAAGGTCATGGAAAGATTTCCATTGTAAAATGATCACTACCGGACAGACAAACACACACTAGGATTAGAGAGTTGAAATTTTTTGAGAGATCACCACCGTAAGGGGCCGACCCACGAGACGTTCTAAAAATTAATATTTTAATTTAAAATTATTAGATCTTTTATATATAAATTTTTAAAAATTTATATGAAAATTTTACTTCGTCGGTCCTTTTTTTTTTTCTTTTTTTTTCTTTTTTAAGTTTATTTACCATTAACTTTTTTTTTTCCAACCCCGCACAATATGACCACTTCAAAAGATTTAACTCCTCTTCAATAAAGAAATAGTTTTCCAAGTTAATTGTGACATTATGATCCATTGTGAATCACTTTCCTCACCAATTCCCTTAGATTTCAGGTTTTTGTTTTCTTTTTTTTTTTTTTTTTTTTTTTGAGATGATAAGGGAAACTACAAGAGATTAATTTTTTTGATGTAAAGGGAGAGAGAGAGGGGGGTAAGGCCGGGACAGTATAAAAAGAGTGTTGTAAGCGTGAGTGAAAAGGCAAAGTCGGTTGATCTTTGTGTGTGAATTTGTGTCTTGCCGTTGGATTGGTGTAAAGGCAAAGTCAAATCTTTAAGAATTAGAGGGAGCTGCTTATTCCTTCAGCTGTTCAGCATTATGTATTTTTATGTCAAATACAAAAAGTTTAGATTCCTCTTTTTTTCTTTTTTTTTTTTCGTTTCATAGTTTGATTACATTGCAATCCCTTAAGAGCCTGTTTGGGAATGCTTAAAAAATGTACTTCTAAATGATAAGTGATTTATGAAAATATATACATATATACTTAAAAAATAATTATAAGTGAAAGTCAACTAAGATGTTTAAGACATGTTTATTTTGATAAGTATCTAACTTATGAATGGGAAAAAAAATTATTAATAATAATAAGCAGAAAAGTATTTACTTAAAAAATATATATATATATATTAAGGAGTTTTTTTTTTACTAACACCCAACACTATTTATTTTACAAAATAAACGGTTTTGACTGCTTATAAGTACTCCAAACGGGCTCTAAATTGATTAAATTTCCATTGCCATATATGAAGAAACAGGTTTCCCTCCAATTCACACGAAGGAATTAGAGAAAAACTCTATCCCTTGCTGTTTGTGGTGGTCCGGGACTTACTTGTGGTAATCCTCAATGAAGAAAAGAAAAGAAAAAAGAAAAAAGAAAGCACCAAAAAATTAAAAATTAAAAATTAAAAATTAAAGAAAGAAAAATGTCAACGGTTATGAAAAAGATACCAAAGAAGCTTTGAAAAATAAACACAAGCCTTTTTTGGTTTTTCCTGGTTGATTAGAGAGCCTTTATCAATTTCTGTGCACATACATCATCCCCACATCACATACTATACACCCTTTTGTTTTTGTCTTTGTGGTCTGAATCCCAATCACAATCCTATTATTCAAACTTCTCTCCTTCCTTGCTTTTTTCCCAAAATTCAAGAACCAATACTCATACTACTTACTAAGATAACAATCATTCCATCACTGATCAATTAGCATAATATATGCTTTGCTTGCTCGTAAAGAATTAAATCTCAGGCTATTTGAAATTTTCTTTAACCAAAAAAAAATGGTTCAAAAATCAAAATGCACACATGCAAATATGCAATGGCTTATTCTTTGTTGATATGCAAGTGTAAAAAGAGCACAAAGAGGGAAGCCTATATGTCACTTTATGTGATTCCTAAAGTGACTCTTCTTATGTTTAACTGGTAAACACAATTTTGAACTATCATTCTCATCATCTTAGTCAAAGAAAAAGTAAACCATAAACATAATAAGTATATTCATATATATATATATATATATATATATATATATATATATATAGAGAGAGAGAGAGAGAGAGAGAGAGAGGGGGGGGGGGGGGGGAGAGGGAGAAGGTACCTGGGGATTAGTGAAAGAAGGATGAGGAGGCATTATGGTATATCCTAGCTTTTAGAAAGTATGTATGTAAGTTGCAGGGGTTGAGGTACAATATACCAATTGCCTAGTGAAAAAAGACTGCATCATTTTTTTCTTTTTTTCTTTTTCCTTTTTTTTCCCCTTTTATCTCTGCCTCTGCTGCATAACCAGACAAATATAAAAAAAATTAAAAGAGCCTCTTCTCCTTTCTTAACATTAACTTGCATGTCCTGTCATACTTCATCAGGGAATCTCATCTCATCTCAACCAAACTTTCTTTCCTTTAGGCTTTAGCCCATTTTTTCTTCTTCTTCTTCTACCCAGTACTAATTATTATCACAGTCCTTCCTCCTTTTCCACGCTTTCTCTTCCTTTTTCCCATTTTCTGCTGCAAATCCCTATACAACAACCAATACTCTTCATTCAATGAGATATAAAAATAATGCCTAAAGTTTCATACCCACTTTTCCTAAAAATTGTGCTCAAGATGTTTTTGCCTTTTTCTAATCATGCTAGTGCATAATATTCAATCCCTATCTTGTTATTATGGTCATCAAGAGAAAGAGAGGAGAGATAAAAGTAAAGATGTTAGCAATATGGAAAAAGTTCAGTTTCTCAAGCCTCGCCATTACTGTACAAAGCAGCTCCTAGCTAACTAGACCACTTATCCAACTATCCTATTGCAATTACTGCCCTCATAAAACATCTGAGAAATTTCACTAATCTTCTGAGATTAGGGGGCTCAAAAGATAAAGAAGATTCGACATCTGGTTGCTGTATGAAGAGTTATGACCTTTATTCCTGGTTCTCTTAGACTGCTGCACCTTTCGGGTTTTGTCCTACCTGTTTATTTTTTACTAAGCTTGTGGTCCTTTCCTTAAATTTCTATGTTTTGTTTTTTTCCATCCTCATTGAAATTCTTGTATACACATGGTACATGCCCACGTGACACATCAAATTTCATCATAACCACAAAAGTCACTTTCATGTGACGGTTCTCTCATCTTTATTGACATGAAAAATTGATTTCCAATAAGCTAAAAAAAAAAATAAAAAACAGGCACTCGGTGAAGATACTGTCCATGCAGTAATGCAAGAGCGTGTCAGATAATATAAAATATCAGCTTCAGGAACTACAAGGAATTTGAGCCATTTACAACTATAGGTTTTCCACTTTCCACTGCAAATACTGTATCATGGATCTGAAATATTGTACAACAGCTGATGTAAGTGGTAATTCCCAGTGTTAGTAATGATTTAAATCAGATTCTAAAGAAGAAAAGAAAAGGTCAGTGATATTCTACAAATTGGATGACTCACCACATAAAAGTAACCAGCTGAGAGAAAAGGTTTTGGCCACGAAGAAGCATCGATTTACTCACAAGATTCTGATGGGACCAACTTCCTTGAGGAATCTAAGCATGGTTTAACCTCATCCAAATTTGTTCCCAAATATTTATCCAACACGTTCCGGAAAGCCTGCAGGAGAAATAAATAATAATTCTTTGCATCTCAATGTACTCAATTAATATCACCCATCATGGATTCTATCTTCTAGAACCTAGAAAACATCGCCTTTCACGCAATTGTGAACAATATAAGCAAGCAACAACAACAAAAAGGGAGAAAGTCGAACACAAGACCTCATGTTGTTCGGTCATTTGCAGAGTGCCCTCTGTTATTTCAATGATTGATGTATTTTATATAGTGTAAAAATAAGCCTCTTACAACACAGAATGATCAGCCATCAATAGACCATCGCAATCAATTCAATATCATAATGACATATCTGCACCGACAATGGAGGATGCTTTGTAATTTCCTAACAAGTATAAGAAAGATAGATATGCCGGTGAACTAGAGCATGTCTATATGGAGATCGTGTGTAAAAATATAATAATCAAACAGGAAATAGGACAACGAAAAAGGGAAAGCTGGAGAAAAATAAAGTTAGTCGGGGGAGAATCAGAGGTGGAAAAGTTGGATAAATAATATTCAGGACAATATCCTGTAAAACTGTACTTGGGAAATATAAAATCCATCAACAAGATTTAGGGTGTGCTTGGTATAGAGTTATGTCGACCACGAAGGATAGAGCTATATTGGCTATAGCACCAACGGTAATTTGGCCTTTTGGAGTCCCAAAATGGAAAGTTGGAGTTCAAAGAATACTGTTAAAATTCATTGGTAGATGGAAATATAATTTAACTACATAGACTAATGGGCTATTTATAATATTATGAACAATAACCTACTGGAAACTAAATATATCTTAAACAGAGTTCTACTAGACTATTTGAGTTAGAAATTCTAACAATTTCCATGGCCTTAGACACGTGGAACTTCAGAGTCAAGCAGACAAAAAGGTTAACAAGCAAAGGACTCGCCCAACTAGAAAATGATAGCAGAGATAAACTGAAATTAGAGAACCTTTGGGAAGTTAACACAGAAACAATAATACAAAATTTTCAGCCCACATTTCTCCCGGGCAGGCCACCACCAGAACTATGGACATTTTAACTTTCTACGTTACTCTTCCTTCTTATCCATGTAAACTTGTCTATCACCATATTCCAAAGGTGTAATGGCCTTACATCTCCAATTCCGACTCTGACGACCCAAACTAAGGAATACGGTACCCATATTCATGCATATTCCATATAATAAAACCATTAAATGATCAAATGGTAATCAGATATAAACATACCACAACAGAATCTCATGACAGCAACAAAATTTAGTAACATACCAGAAATGAATCTATAATAGCAACATAATTTTGTAGGAAACAGAAAACATATTGCAAAATGGTTACTTGAGACTAAAGCCGGTGTTTGCAATATTAGGCAGCTATTTGTAACCAAAAAGGGATGGGATCGAGATGAATGACTGGTGCATGGTATTTGACCCAACTCTCGAGCACCTATATGATTGCAAACTAGAAGTCTAGGCTAACAGGCTTGTGAATTATTTTAAATGAATTCCATGCCCTGACAGGGAACACAGAAGATAAGTAATGCCACCCAAAATAAATCTTGATAAACAGCAAAACTGTCCATAAATCAGGCATCAAAAGAAATGAATCAATTAGAGTAGCATTACCTGACGTGCAAATGACTCTTTCCCGTTCAGAATCGCATCCATTGCAGCAAATTGGTCATCAAATGCACCATAAAAGATCTCATAAAAACTTGTCCTGAATTCATAATGAATCAAAATCAGTAATGATGTTTTTCTTCTATCGATAATAACACAGAATTAAAATACAAAAAAAAACATAATTTGAAGTTGGCATTAACTGGTCTTTGTCATCCATGCTTTGATCCATCTCGTCAAATTTCCTTGTAAGAACTTCTGCTCCAACAGGTGAGAGCAAGTGCAGTATAAGAGCTTCCAAGGTTCTAGGGAAATTATGCTGGAAAAAGGAAGCATAAAGGACATAAACCAAGGAAGAAACAAAGAAAAGTGAAAAGAAGATAAAAGGAGAGAACAAGGGAGAAAAGTTTTAGAATCCAGAAATAGATTAAGCCCAACCTAAACAGATAGTCCATTAAATCTTTGATGCATTAGAAAGTAAATTAGTTTCAAAGAAAGTTGAAAGTAAAATCTCACAGCCATGGCAAGTAAGACACTTTGTAGAACACATGGTTCCAAGTTCCAAATGGTACTAGCAACTATATCATCATCCAAGCAAACTAACTTATTCTTCTTTCCTGTCATGCCTTCATCTTTTACGATAGTTGCAGGATCATTTGTGGGAGTGGATTGTGACGTTTGGCTCTGATCCCCGACGCTAACATGTTCATGGATTATTGCAACAAGCTCGTGAAGAGCCTGGAGAGCAACAGGTTCCAGTTCCTGTCGGCCAACCCTCTGCTGTAGCTCTTTCCCCTTCAAAATCTTCATCTTATTTTTATGATCCAAATCTTTGACACCTTCTTATGTTCATTAGATCAAGAATGTTAGTTACCACAAAATTCCAGTGGCACTAACTTGAGCTATAAATTTTGAATTTTTTTTCAGTTCAGAGAGAGAGAGAGGAAATCAAAATGAAATAATCATAAGAAATGATAGAATCACTGGTGACCTTTTCCTCTGTAATTAGGCTTATCATATGTGTATCCATCAGCAAATGCAGTAGAAGAATCTTTCAGTAAGACGTGGTTCTGTCCTAATTTTAAGATTTAAACAAATATAAAGGGCTCAATGATAACATTTATAAGAATGAAAATGAAATCATGGAAGCAAAAAGATAATGGATAAATGACATTAATAAAGACCAGCCAGACTGAACTATTCATTTTTGAAATCCAGTCCAAATTTACTTTAAGCATGAAAAGTAGATAGCCAAAAAAGAAAATTTTTTCAGAAACTGAATATCTCCACAAGTAGCTGTCAAAATTACTAGAAATCTTCAATACAAAATCAACAACAGACGCATGTTGATAATAAATTGCTATTCATCTGCTAGTTATAGGCAAGCTTGTGCAAGCAATCAAACTATATCTGGTTATAATCATGTCAACAAAAGAAATGCTGCAAAGTTAAACAGATATTCTTTTGTTGAAAAATAGAACACGAAACCTTCTCCGTATATATTCAGTAACCCATGCACATAGTCATAACTAGGTCAATGATTAGGACAATGTCTACAGGAAAAACACACAATTCAAAGTTACATACCATTTCCCTGTCCACCAATCTTCAATTCAAACAGTTGAGTCATCCAACATGCAAATGAAATATGAAATCAAAATAGAAACCAGGTTAGCTGATAGCGCCAGCAGTACACAGTCTTTTATATCAGTGAAGGCAAAACAGAAGAACCTTCTAAGTATTATGCGTAGATAATATGCATCCATATGTTCCATCACACTAGACATTATGAGGGACTGCCACCAAAAGTTAACAGCAATGGTCATATCATCACTGTCCACCTGGTGAAACCTGTAGAAAAGATGGACAACAGTCTATTTTAAGTTGTGTATGATAGGTAGGTTGAGACTAAATCACATTTAGTAAAACGCATTCAGACCATCATGAAAATTGCCATCAAAGGAGTAAAGCAGTAACAATATTGGTAGACACTAAATAATACAAATTTATATAGATCAGATAGCGTCCACTCTATGAGAATTATGAAACTCAATTTCATGGTGATTGGCCTAGTTATATTAACAAGGAGAGTAATAGTAACAATAAGTAGATGGACACAATCACCATAGTAGATAGCAATGCAATAGATAATATGATAATAACAAAACAAAAATGGGGCTCCTTCCAAGGGAACGGGTGCTATAAGGACCATCAACAGAGACAGTGCAGAGTGCCATACATACTGTAGAAATATTGTGTTATTATGTAGAATATCTTATTTTCCTTAGTTAGATATGTTAGTTATATGTTTTTCCTTCTTTATATTAGTTGTATATTTTCCCTCCTAGTTTTTAGGGATTTCCTAGTGTTTGCTATTCTACATATTTCTTAGGGTTATGCTATAAACATTAGATGAGAAATAAGAGAAGAATTATTTTCCTATTTCTATTCTCTCTGAAATCTTCATGGTATCAGAGCTGGTAGTCTAAACCTTGTACTCCGGCCTCCGGCCATCCGGCCATGACTAAGTGCGGGATGGCCATAAACAAGGAAAAGCCTAGTGCATCTGAAACATCTGAAACCAAAAGTGAGCATGAAATCTCTGACAACAGCCATGGGATTTCTAATTCAATCAACCATGGTGCTTCAGATAGTTTGGTTCAGCCTATTACGGGACATAAACTGAATGGACAGAATTATATTCAATGGTCACATTCAATAATGATGTTCGTTAATGGCAACAGTAGGGAAGATTATCTTCTGGTGCAACAGTTCAACCAGCAAAGGAGATCCAAAGTTCAAGAGATGGAAAACTGAAAATAACATGGTCATGTCATGATTGATAAATTCAATGACCAATGATATTGGGGAGGATTTCATGCTCTATGAGATAGTACAAAAAATATGGGCGTCAGCCAAAGTGATGTACACTAATAAGAAGATATTGTGGAGATATTTGAGATAGAATAAATTCTTCATGATCTCCGTTAAGGAGATCGTTCGAACACTCAATACTTCATGCTTCTAAATAGGCACTGGCAGAGGTTTAGATTTCTTTGAGAACCATGACTGAAGGTGTTAAGAAGATGCTAGCATGTCAAGTACAAACAGATTGTGGAAAGGAGACCTATCTACAAGTTTTTACTATGATGAAATAAAGAACTTGATGAAGTATGTGGCAGAATCTTGGCCACCAAACCTCTTCTTAATGTTCGTGAGGTAGTCTCGGAAGTCCGCCGAGAGGAAAGTTGAAAGAAGGTCATGATGGGTTCGAAGATCACTCAGCCGCAACCTGAAAGTTCTACACTTGCAGTACATGGTCAATCTCATTCATTCAACAACAACCAAAGGAGAGGAGGAAGACCTTAGTGTGATCATTGTAAGCGTTCAAGTCATACAAAGGAAACTTGTTGGAAGATTCATGGCAAGCCTGCAGATTGGAAACTAAGAGAAAGCCGAGGACATCAAGCTTCTATCGAAGAAAAAACTGTTGTTCCTAAACCAGTCTTGTTCAGTAAAGAGCAACTTGAACTTCTTCATAAATTGATCAACCAACCAACTTAAGGTTCATCATCCTCCAACTCCATAATTGGATCAGGATCCTTGGCACAAAAAGGTTATTTCATAACTGCTTTAAAGGCAAGGAGCCTAAAATTGAATCAATAGATTGTTGACTCCAGAGCTTCAGACCACATGACTGGGGATGCTTCAATCCTTATAAACTATAAACAGTGTTCGGGATACTTTCCTGTTCGGATTGCAAATGGTTCTCTCTCAAAAGTGGTTAGCATAGGATCTAATATGATTTCTAAGAATCTCACTCTTGATCCAATTTTTTTGGATCAAAATCTAGATTGTAATTTACTATCTATCAGTAAACTCACTCAGATAAGAACTGTGTTGCTAACTTCTCCCAAAATTGTTGTGTTTTTCAGGATTTGGATTCGGTGAGGATGTTGTCAATATTGATGTGTTCGGGTCTTTATATCGTCAAGGTTGAAGATCTTCCTAAGAGACAACCTCAAATGAAAATTTGTGAGAAACAATCCTACTCTGTTTCAGTTTCAAATAATGATAGTGATGTTATGTTATTGGACTATCGCTTAGGGCATCCAAATTTCATGTGCCTTCGAAAGCTTTTTCCTTTCTTATTCAATAAAAATTCCAAAGTTTTCTCATGTGAAATTTGCCAGTTATCCAAACATGTTCATAGTCCATATTCAACACTGTCTTATGAATCATCTCACCCATTTTCAATGATACATAGTGATGTTTATGGGTCATCAAAGATAAAAAATGTTATAGGCTCTAGATGGTTTATCTCATATATAGATGATCATACAAGTGTGTCCCAGATATTTTTGATGAAAGAAAAATTTGAAGTCAAATTTTCATGAACTTCTATAATATAATCCAAACTCACATTCATGCCAAAATTCAAATTCTCAAAACAGATAACGTGAAAGACTACTTCAATTCAATTCTTGGTAGTTTCCTTTCAAAAATGGATATTTTTCAGCAAAGTTATTGTGTGGATACCTCACAACAAAATGGAGTGGCTTAGAAAAAAAATAGGCATCTTTTAGAGGTTACTAGATGAAAACTTTAATAATTTACTCTAAAAATTTACATATTACATACATAGGATATTTATACACTAGAAACCCTAGACTAGTTAAGGTAAGATCTTAACAACTAATTTACAATCGCATATCTTTAGGAAAATATTCTAAGATTTCTCTTCCTAATATTTTTCTAATATTTCTCCTCAGATTTCTCTAACCAAATCCTAACATTATCCTTTCTTATTTCCAACACTCCCCCTCAAGCTGGTTCAAAAATGTCTAGTAAACCCAGCTTGCATATCAACTTGTCGAAATGAATCTTTTGTAGTACGTTAGTAAAGATATCTGTCACTTATTGATCTGTAGGAATATACGACATACACACTATACCTTCTTCCAACTTCTCTTTCATGAAATGTCTATCAATCTCCACATGTTTAGTCATATCATGCTGAACCGGATTATGAGTAATATTAATAGCGGCTTTATTATCACAGTAAAGTGTCATAGGAATAGTACTCGAGAGTTTTAAGTCTTCAAGCAGCCTTTTGAGAATAGTATTTCACAAATCCCTTGAGCAACCGCCCTAAACTCAGCTTCTGCACTACTTCTTGCTACTACATTCTGTTTTTTACTTCTCCAAATTACTAAATTTTCACCAACATAAGTACAGTAGCCTAAGGTAGACCTTCTATCAGTTATTCTACCTGCCTAGTCAACATATGTAAATGCTTCAATCCTAATATGTCCATGATTCTGGAATAGTAATCTTCTTCCCGATTTTCCTTTTAGATACTTGAGTATTCTGTAAACGGCATCAAATTGTTCTTCTCCAGGTGAGTGCATGAATTGACTCACAACACTTACTACAAACGCTATATCTAGCCTAGTATGAGATAGGTAGATAAGTCTTCCCACTAGCCTTTGAAATTGTTCCCCATTCACCATCCTATCTGAACTTGTTGCCTCTAACTTGAAGTTTGCTTCCATAGGAGTTTCAACCGTTTTGCACCCAAGATAACTTGTTTCCTTAAGCCAGTCAAGAACATACTTCCTTTGAGAAAAAAAAATCACTTCTTAGATCTTACAAATTTCATTCCCAAAAAATACTTCACAGATCCAAGGTCTTTTATTTCAAATTCTGTGGCCAGAAACTTCTTCAACCTTTCTAGTTCATCTACATCACTAGGATCATATCATCCACATAGACAATGAGAACAGCAATCTTACCATCCCTAGAATGCTTAACAAATAACGTATGATATGCTTGAATTTGGTGATATCCACTGCCCTTTAGAGACTTAGTCAAGCGATCGAACCATGCCCTACATGATTGTTTTAGGCCATATAGTGACTTTCTTACCTTGCAAATCTTCTTTGTCCCATAATGTTCTTCAAAACCAGGGGTAAATCCATAAACACTTCCTCTTCTAATTCCCCATTAAGGAAGGGTCAGGTAGGTTACTAGATTGAGCGACATTTTGAGTAGGCAAATCTAGAATTGGTAGAGGTAAAGAATTTGAAGTTTCCCAAAAATTATCTTCCATCATTGAATTACTCTCCCCCTTAAGAGAATTTTCGGTAAAGTAAAGTGTGTCTTCAAAGAAAGTTACATCCATACTCACAAACAATTTTTTTAACGTAGGATGATAACATTTATACCCTTTTTGATTTGGAGAATAGCACTTTTCAATTTTAGGATCAAGTTTTGACTGGTTGTGTTTGTGTATATGAACAAAAACTGTGCAGCCAAAAATTCTAAGAGATAAGGAGTTGAATATCTTAATATAAGGAAATGTTTCTAGTAGTTTGTTTATAGGAGTTTGATATTCTAGTACCTTAGTGGGAACTCTGCTTCCCCCCATAGATATTTAAGGACCCCATAGTAAACATGATTGATCTAGTAACTTTAAATAGGTGTCTATTTTTCCTTTCAGTTATCCCATTTTGTTGAGAGGTATCATAACTGGTAGATTAATGAAGAATGCATTTTTCTGTCAAGAACTCATTTAGGATTGAATTAAAGTATTCTTTGCCATTATCAGTTCTAAGAACTTGGATTTGTGTTTGGAACTGATTTTCAATCATATAATAGAATTCTTCGAATTTTTTAGCAACTTCGGCTTTTTCTTTTATTAAAAATACCCAACATATCCTAATATGGTCTCATCAATAAAGGAGATAAACCATCTAGTACTCGAAACAGTTGTTACTCTAGAGGGTCCCTAAATATCACTGTGAATTAAATAAAATAGTCTAGAAGCTTAATAGGAATGAGATTTATAAGAAGCTCTCTGATATTTTGATAATTGACATGGTTCACACTGAAGAGATATTGGGTTAACATTATTGTCTTTACAGAAAGAAGGAAACAAATGCTTAAGGTAAGGAAAACGAGAATGACCTAACCTATAGTACCATAACATTACTTTATTTTTAACAAAAATAGAAATACTACTACTGGCAGTTTGAGCTTGTCTACTCTTGGTAGTCGATTCATCAAAATAATAGAATTCATCAACCATCTTAGCACTGCCAATCATCTTCTTCGAATGATGATCCTGAAATTCACAATAAAAATCATAGAATTTCACCAAACAATTAGAATTTTTAGTAAGTTTGCTAACTGATAAGAGACTACATGATAACTTAGGAACATGTAAGATGAATTTTAGAGTGAGATCATTTGAGATAGTGATTGAACCTTTTCTTGCAATTTGAGATAAACTCTCATCCGCTATACGAATTTTTAGATTACCAAGACAAGTAGTATATGAGGAGAAAACATGAGATGAATTGGTAATGTGATCAGAAGCACCAGAATCAATGATCCATGGTTCTAGATTAGAAAAAACACTTGAGGCTATGAGAAAATGACCTTTTTTAGCAAGAAAACCTGAACTTGAACTAGAAGTAGGAATCAGGCTTATTATTTTGTATATTTGATCAAGTTGTTCTTTGCTAAGGGAATGGGATGATGTCTCGGTTTCAACGGATGCATGCATTGTTTTTGTCTCCACTTTGTTGCCCTTCCAATTATGTGGCTTTCCATGAATTTTCCAGCAAGTAGCCCTAGTATGTCTAGGCCTATTACAGTAATCATACCAAACCTTAACCTTCTCATCAAACCTCGAAGGTTGACCATAGGAAGAGTTGGATCCTCTTGGCTTATAAGCTGCTGCTGCAATTACCACTTCTTATGTTGATACAGTGGTGTTAAGTGCAGAGTTTTCACAGGTTTCTATAAAACCCTTCTTCCCCAACATCACAATTTTACGATTTTCTTCCCTTCTAATTTCTGAAAAAACCTCCCTTGTAGAAGGCAGTGGTTCTTTTCCTATAGTTCGACCTCTTGCTTCATCTAGGTCAGGGTTGAGACCAGCCAAGAACTCAAACACCCTGTCTTTCTCTATTGTTTTCATGAACTGTGCAGCATCTATTCCACATGCCCAGTCAAGATCATAAAACAGATCTAGTTCTTACCATAACCCTAACATCTTATTATACTAATTGGTGACAGTATGTCTCTTTGTTTCATTTCTCGAATCTTTTTCTTAATCTCATATACATGTGTTGAGTTTCCCAAATCTAAGAAAGTAGAGGATATTGCATCCCAAACCTCCTTCGTAGTAGGAAGATACATATAGTTTTAACCCATATCTTCATAAAGATCTACAACACCATAAATGTCACATTCTTTGAGAATAAACCATTTATCCCAAACCTAATATTTTGGGACAATTATGAGATTACTTCCATATCACCAATGTCTTATTCACTTATCATACCTTCCACAGAAATATCCAACTCACCTCTTATACCTCCTACCAAAACTATTCCTCCTACCGAAACTATTGATCCTAATGATCCTAAATTTGTTGAAATTGAAACTATTGATCTTGTTCCTAATTCTAGTCCATCTCAAACTATCAAAGATACTGAGTTTATTGTTTATTCAAGGAAAAAAAAGAAACCTCAAGGAGATATAGAGCTTCAAACACAGGTTGAGCAAAACCATGAAACCGAACCACATCTGAATCAAGAAACAACAATAACAGGTAACACAAATGACTATCCTAATGAACATTTACTATTAGATGATAATGATCTGAATTTACCTATTGCTCAAAGGAAAGGGGTGAGATCTTGCACAATTTGTCTCCTATAAAAGTTTGTCGCTAAGTTATAAAGCATTTGTTACCAACCTTACTGAAATTCAGATTCCGAACAATGTCCATGAGGCTCTCAAGGTTCCTAAATGGAGAGTGGCTATTAAGGAAGAAGTCAGAGCCTTGGAAAAAAAATGGCATGTGGGAGCTTACTGATCTACCGAAAGGGAAAAATATAGTTGGCTACAAATCGATTTTCACTATCAAATATCAGGCTGATGGAAGTACTGAAAGGTTCAAAGCTCGATTAGTAGCAAGAGAGTTTACACAGTCCTATGAGATCGACTATCAAGAAACCTTTGCACCTGTGGCAAAATTGAATACAATCAGGGTTCTGTTATCCTTGGCTGTCAACCATAACTGGTGCCTACACCAAATGGATATTAAAAATGCTTTTCTCAATGGTGACTTAGAGGAAGAGGTATATATGGAAATTCCTTCAAGATTGGAGACTCAAGCCAACATTGACAAAGTGTGCAGACTTAGAAAATCCTTATATGGCCTCAAACAGTTTCCCCGAGCTTGGTTTGATCAATTCACCAAGGCTATTAAGAAGGTTGGTTATTCTCAATGCTAAACAGATCATACACTGTTTATAAAGCATTCTGCTAATAGGAAACTAGTTATTATCATTGTATATGCGGACGATATAATTGTGACAGGAGATCATGAAGAGGAAATCAGCCACCTTAAGAAGTTTCTTGCTAAAGAATTTGAAGTCAAAGACCTAGGAAATCTCAAATATTTTTTAGGGATGGAAATTGCTCGGCCTAATAAAGGAATTATGGTTTCTCAACGAAAATGTATCCTTGATCTTCTCAAAGAAACCGGTATGCTTGGCTGCAAACCGGTTGATACTCCTATGGATCATTCAACAAAGTTAGAAGTTGAACAAGAAAGTGTTCCAGTTGATAAAGAGCAATATCAGTGACTTGTGGGAAAGCTCATCTATATTTCCCACACAAGGTCGGGCATTGGTTATTCTGTCAGTGTAGTTAGTCAATTCATGAACACTCCAACTGAGATGCACTTAAAGGCGGTGTACCGAATTCTAAGTTATCTAAAAATGACTCCGGGAAGAGATTGTACTTCAGGAAAAATTCAGATAGAGGTGTAGAGATGTTCTCTGATGCTGATTGAGCAGGATCAGTAATAGACAGAAAGTCTACAGTAAAAGACAGAAAGTCTACTTCAGGATATTGTATTTATGTATGGGGAAACATAGTCACGTGGAAGCAAGAAGTAATCAGTTGTGGCCAAGAGTAGAGTTGAAGCAGAACATAGGGTCCTAGCTCTAGAAATATGTGAGGTAATATGGCTAAAGAGACTTCTTCAAGAATTGCAGATTTCTTTAAAAGAACCTATGAAGATGTTTTATGACAACCTAGCAACCATAAGTATTGCAAAAAATCATGTTTATCATGATCGTATGAAACATGTTGAAATAGACCGACATTTTATTCAAGAGAAGATAGAAGAAAGAATAATCTCCTTGGTGCATGTGCCAACAAATTCTCAGATTGCTGACATTCTCACTAAGGCACTTCCAAGGATAAGTTTTGAAGACTTGAGATCCAAGCTGGGTATGATTTATATCTACTACCCAGCTTGAGGAGAAGTGTAGAAATATTATGTTATTATGTAGAATATCTTTTTTCCTTAGATATATTAGTTATGTGTTTTTCCTTCTTTATATTAACTGTATTTTTTTATCTCCTAGTTTTTAGGGATTTTCTAATATTTGTCATTCAATATATTTCCTAGGGTTATGTTGTAAACGTAAGAGGAGAAATAAGAGAATAATTATTTTCCCATTCCTATTCTCTAAAAACTTCATTCACCAATGTTCTTGTGTGGATACCCCACAACAAAATAGAATGGTTGAGAGGAAAAATAGGTATCTTTTAGAGATTACTAGATCAATCATGTTCAAAAAATTTTATAGGGAGAAGCTGTTCTTACAGCCTGTCTCATAAATTGAATGCCCTCTCGTGCCCTAAAATTCCAAACACCTTGACAAGTCTTTCTTCAATCATACCCTACTACTCGTCTCATTTCTATCCTCCCACCAAAAGTCTTCAGTTCTACTACCTTTGTTCACAATAAATAGCAAAATCAAACAAAACTTGACCCAAGGGCAATCAAATGTACGTTCCTTGGGTATTCCTCAAATCAAAAAGAATACAAGTGTTATTCACCTCTAACTAGAAAGTTCTACAACACCATGGATGTCACATTATTTGGGAATGAACTATATTATCCCAAAACCAATATCCAGGAGGAGAATAGAACTCAAAAATATCAGTTTTTGGACAATTATGAGATTGCTTCCATATCACCAATGTCTCATTCACCTATCATACCTTTCACAGAAATATCTAACTCACCTCCGACCGAAACTATTGATCCTAATGATCCTAAATTTGTTGAAACCGAAATTGTTGATCTTGTTCCTCATTCTAGTCCATCTCAAACTATCAAAGATACTAAGTTTATTGTTTATTCAAGGAAAAAAAAGAAACCTCAAGGAGATATAGAGCTTCAAACACATGTTGAGCAAAACCATGAAACCGAACCGCATCTAAATAAAAAAAAAAACAATAACATGTAACACAAATGACTATCCTAATGAACCTTTACTGTTAGATGATAATGATCTGGATTTACCCATTGCTCAAAGGAAAGGGGTGATATCTTGCACAAAACAACAAATTAATAATTTTGCCTCCGATAAAAGCTTGTCGCCAAGTTATAGAGCATTTGTTACCAACCTTACTAAAAATCAGATTCCCAATAATGTCAAAGAGGCTCTCAATGTTCCTAAATGAAGAGCGGCAATTATGGAAGAAGTCAAAGCCTCGGAAAAGAATGGCACTTGGGAGCTTACTGATCTTCATAAAGGGAAAAACACAGTTGGTTGCAAATGGATTTTCATTATCAAATATCAGGCTGATGGAAGTACTGAAAGGTTCAAAGCTCGATTAGTAGCAAGAGAGTTTACACAGTCCTATGAGATCGACTATCAAGAAACCTTTGCACCTGTGGCAAAATTGAATACAATTAGGGTTCTGTTATCCTTGGCTGTCAACCATGACTGGTGCCTACGCCAAATGGATATTAAAAATGATTTTCTCAATGGTGACTTAGAGGAAGAGGTATATATGGAAATTCCTTCAAGATTAGAGACTTAAGCCAACATTGACAAAGTGTGCAGACTTAGAAAATCCTTATATGGCCTCAAACAGTTTCCCCGAGCTTGGTTTGATCGATTCACCAAGGCTATTAAGAAGGTTGGTTATTCTCAATGCCAAACAGATCATACACTGTAAATAAAGCATTCTGCTAATAGGAAACTAGCTATTATCATTGTATATGCGGATGATATAATTGTGACAGAAGATCATGAAGAGGAAATCAACCACCTTAAAAAGTTTCTTGCTAAAGAATTTGAAGTCAAAGACCTAGGAAATCTCAAATATTTTCTAGGGATGGAAATTGCTTGGCCTAATAAAGGAATTGTGGTTTCTCAACGGAAATACGTTCTTAATCTTTTCAAAGAAACCGATATGCTTGGCTACAAATCGACTGATACTCCTATGGATCATTCAACAAAGTTGGGAGCTGAACAATAAAGTGTTCCAGTTGATAAAGAGCAATATCAGCGACTTGTGGGTAAACTCATCTATATTTCCCACACAAGGCCTGACATTGGTTATTCTGTTAGTGTAGTTAGTCAGTTCATGAACACTTCAACTGAGATGCACTTAAAGGCGGTGTACCAAATTCTAAGGTATCTAAAAATGACTCCGGGAAGAGGATTGTGCTTTAGAAAAAATTTAGCTATAGGTGTAGAGATATTCTTCGATGCTGACTAGGCAAGATCAGTAATAGACAGAAGGTCCACTTCTAGATATTGTACTTATCTATGGGGAAACCTAGTCACGTGGAGAAGCAAGAAGTAATCAGTTGTGGCTAGGAGTAGTGCTAAAGTAGATACAGGGCCCTAGCTCTAGGAATATGTGAGATAATCTGGCTAAAGAAACCTCTTCAAGAATTGCATATTTCTTTAGAAGAACCTATGAAGATGTTTTGTGACAACCAACCATAAGTATTGCAAAAAATCATGTTTATCATGATCATAAATATGTTGAAATAGACCAGCATTTTATTAAAGAGAAGATAGAAGAAGGAATAATCTCATTGGTGCATGTGCCTACAAATTCTCAGACTGCTGACATTCTCCCCGAGGCCCTTCCAAGGATAAGTTTTGAAGACTTGAGATCCAAGCTGGGTATGATTGATATCTACCACCCAGCTTGAGAGGGAGTGTAGAAATATTGTATTATTATGTAGAATATCTTATTTTCCTTAGTTAGATATGTTAGTTATATGTTTTTCCTTCTTTATATTAGTTGTATATTTTCTCTCCTAGTTTTTAGGGATTTCCTAATATTTGTTATTCTATATATTTCTTAGGGTTATGCTGTAAACATTAGATGAGAAATAAGAGAAGAATTCTTTTCCTATTCCCATTCTCTCTAAAATCTTCACATACCATCAAATTATAAAGTTTCTAAAGGTTAGAAATCCTACAATAACACTAAAAAAGCTTCCAAAAAAGACAACTATTATTAAATGTAGAAATTAGGGGACCCCACTCAAAACCAATTTTCGATGAGTGGACATCCCCAACAAATTTATTAATTGGTCTCTTAGGCTAGACATTCGTCAAGTGAGAAGGCATTCTCAAAATTAAATAAATGATATTTAAACCTCATCACTTACCAGCCTTCAGGAATAAAAAGTGCATCCCCAGCATGAAGAACAACCGTTTGTGAATACTCTGTTGAGCATTTTGCTCTCGGATAAATTGAGTAATCAGGGTTTTCTAAAGCAACAGAACTGTAAAATACAATTTAGAAGTAAATTTCAGATTCAAAAGCAGAAGAATATGTTTTTGAGAGTCTTTGATGTCGGTCAGCAAGAGAAGATAAGAACAATAGACATTTTAAAATGATCCGCAGAGATAAAACCATTAACCATGTATTACCAGCACAGAAATATAATACCTATGATTGGAGGCCTCACCATAAATAGGCATTAGATATAGCATTGGACTTGCAGACGGGGGCCATAACCTGACTGGGAGTAAGAAAAAAGTTTGTCAGGGACAGGATCGTACATAATTTTTTCAAATTTTTATAACCGCACATATGTACAAAAACATTAACAGAAAAGAAAGATAAAACCATAAAGAAAGTACATTCAAGAACTGTCTATTCTCTCATCATTGTTGTCTTAATATAAATATGAAACTTTATCTAATCCGTTTGCACTTTCAGCTTGGTTAAACAGACAAAAGAAGTGGAAAACTCCCTAAGAGTATATTGTTACTGCATCATTATCATCATTATCAAAATCTCAAACATAAATAAAAGACATGCAAAGTAATCCTGAAAGACGAACAAAGTAACAGAAGGCTTATAATCCATAAGCGAATTAGAACTTCAATTTGTTGTTTACCCTAAGGAATGAGTGATTTGATATTAGTGAAACAGAAGATAATTTCATAACCTCTTACTCCCACACAAAAGAACTGCCGACTTCACAAGAACAGAGGAAGTAAGAAATTTGGGTGGTTGGGGGGGGTAGTCGGACAATCTTATTTAGAAGCAGTCAATAAACTGAATGTCATGTGAAATGAATTTCTTACCTATTAACTTCCAAACAAACAAAAACAAAATTCTAGACATACACCTTTTACGTGCCTTACTCTAGTCCTAAAGAAGTGATGGCAGATCAATATTAGCATCTTCAAGGTGAATGCCGGCCCTTCCTTGCCAATGTGAGTGGTTTGAAGATCTAGGCTTGGTAGTATGTTATCGATAACTTTGTTATGAATGACTAACCTTTTTTGCTTCCAGCAACTATGCAGAGAAGGTTGTGATGGGGATCATAGTGAGTACTTGATCTACTCACAGATGTGTTCATCCAAAGGTTGATAGAAGCTATTTTCTTTCCAGCGAGAAATGCAGGCTGCAGAACTTATTATAATCAGAAATCAAACAGTGTAAAAAGATGGATTTGGTGCTGGACCACTAGACAAGGAAATAAAAGGAGACATGAAAGAAATAGACGGACCGTTTGAATGTCTACCCTCAGAGATTCCAATTGAACCCTCTCTTCATTTTTTGTATTAAAAATTGGTACCTGAAGTAAAAATCAAACAGATGTGATTCTGCCATTCACAACCACTAATCCCAAAATGCTACTCTAAGCCAAACATAATAAAAAACAAGACGAACTATAGCATGAACAAAGTGAGAACAATGATATATAAACTAAATCAAGAAAGACATCTTCCAATATTAAAGCTCTCGGATGTGTTCACCTGTGCTAAATAAAACTTCTGGAGAGCATCTTTGGAATGCAAACAGTCACTATCTGATTCAAGCCCTGCTAACCCATTAGTTCCTGATTTAATAGAAACGCAATTGGCCTCATTCTTTTCTTGCATACGCTCCTTACAGAAACCAATGAAGGAAGAAAATGGTAACGGAACCTACAGAAAGGAAGAGAATGAAGTAGTTAGGGTTATTGTCACCTGGCAGAAGAAGCAAATCAGAATTCGTAATATTTACCGCAATAAAGTAACAAAATATACAAAGAATTAAATGAGATTACCCTCTCATGGCTTCTAAGATCTCCATAAAAAACTGGAGCCATTCTGGATAACATAGCCTCCACAACACAGGACCCTACACGTTCCTAAGATTTACGAAATCTAAAATTGATAAGTAAAGGTAAAGCACACTAATTACCTAAATTCTGAAGATAAACAAAAGATAAGTCTAAGTCCTGAAACTTCAACATAACTAATGATAATCACACCAAAGAGTACAAAGGTTTATATATGGCTGTCATGAGCTACCGGAAAAAAAAACTTCTCGAAAACAAAGGACAGAAACAAAATCAATTCGAAAACGTTATACGAAATTCATAGTCAGTTCAAAGAATGGAACGGAAATTTGAAGGAAAACCTGCAAATATTCAAGACCGCCATTACACGGATTCCACTTCTCGACAGCTTTCCAATCCTGAACGCACCCTGCAATAACCTTTCCAGCTATACAGTTTCGTCAAACCTACTTGAAACTAATGCCAAAAAAAGAAAAAAAAAATCGAGACCGAAAATCTTACTACGGGAACGTTTCGCGGTTCAATCAGAGACTCGAAATCTGAGGCGGAAAGTGGATGCTCGAAGCGTTGAATATGCAGAGACTCTTCCATCTTTCAGGCTGTATGAACTAATGAATGTAGCTCACCAAAAACTGGAAACTGAAATGAAGTTGCAGAGTCTTGCGAGCTCGAGTAAGAAGAAAGAGAAGAGGGGAAGGTAATATTCCTGTGCGACTGCAATGAAGAGGTACATGATTAATTCACCCAATAGTGATATGACACATAAGGATGGCTTGTTTGGGTCGAGAACCTTGGGCTTTCGACTTAAAAGCCCAAGTATACTTCGTGATGGGGTACGGGCTTACCCAATATATGATAGATAAATGAAGCCACTTATATTAGTCCAATGGATATGGGTTTTTTTTTTTTTTTGGGGCCCAAACAACAGTCAGACATTTAAACTGTTACAATTTATATCTTCTTTTATAGTAAATAAAATCGCTTGGTTTGAATTTTGATAATTCTTAATAATTTTTATTAAGAAAGATTGAAGTATAAATTTTGGTACTTCCGGCGTATATAATTTAGAATTTATTAATCCTAAATTATTTTTTATATAAATTTTAATAATTTTTAAAAAATATATTAAAATATAAATAATATTTTTCTAAAAATTTGAAATATATTAAATATACAAGTTAAATATAAATTATTTATTTATTTATTAAAAAAATTTAATAAAATATTTTTATCCGAACATTAAAATTATTTATCTAATTTTAATATATAAAATTATTTATCTAATTTTAATATATAAAATTATTTATCTAATTTTAATATATAAAATAAGGTTTATACCCGACGAAAAAATTGAATCCACCATGGTCTAGTAGTAGTAGGCTATAAAGTAAAATATGTCTCTTTGATCCAGTCGAGACGAGTGATTTTGTTAAAATATATTTGATTAAAAAAAACTTAGTGGTATTAGTTGAGTGATTAAGAATAGTTTTATTTTTTGTCCACCTCCTTCTTTGAGGCAGGTTTTCTGATTCTTCGATGTGCAATTTTAACACGCAATAATTTTGAATAAAGAATCTTTTTTTTTTCTTTTTTTTTCTTTTTTTAATTCTCCATTCTACCCTTTCACATCTTTTATAAAAGAAGAAAAAGGAGAGGAGGGGAACATTCAAAAGTCAGCAGCACATCTAGGAAGGAGGAATGGATCTTTATCACGCTAGAGTACTCCAATAGTGGAGTCCACTTTCACGCGCTTCTCGAGACGGTGGGACCCTGTCCCTAGATGTATCATCAGTATTATATTTTCTAGTTTTCTCTGCATCTGCCTTTCATTGCATGGCATACTCCTGAAACGTTCACACGCCCCTTGCGCTTCTAGGAACAAGGAAGTAATTTTAGACGATAGCGCTTTGATTGATTCTCTCTTGGATGTTTGGCCTCTGAAAATATGGTAAATTCGTAGTTTGAAAATTCGTTAAGAATTATCATAACTCAATGCATATACGTTAATTTACCAAAGATATACTGTATACGTCAAACTAAGACAAATTGATTATATAAATATTAAATGAAAAAAATATTTTTTTTTTAACATAAATTAAATTTATTTTTTTTATTTTTTTTTTCTCCTAATTTATCAATATCAATTTCACCCATTCTCCTTGCTCGAACATCATCGCTGTCATTAAAATATTTCTAAACTCTTAATTTAATGTTAGTGTAAATATTTTATACTGTATTTTTAATACTCTAAGATCAATCTAATATAAACATCAAATCGAGGTATCAGGGATTATTTCTCGTAGCCTAATTAAGAACCAGCCTAAGACGTTTCATTCTCCGAGTCGACTATACCTTATGATATCAACTAAAATTAGTTATTATCATCATGTGCAGTTACGGTTAGAAGCATGCATTTGTATTTACACTCTCAAAAGTTCTCATCGATAGAAATTACTCTTCGTATAAACCAAAACTCCTTGATGGATGCTCCAAAATCCATGAAATAATATAGAAACCTATTATCTTTGTTCATCGCTATTTCAGCTACAATCTCCGGATTAATCACTTTCATGATAGTTGAGTACTTTGGCAATAATCTATAGCTCTCCTCAACTGTACCCATAATAAGATTATGTGCAATAGTATTTGTTTTTCATACCTTCTGGTAAGAAATATTTACCCCCGTGATCATTAAGGACTAACCTTTTTATCATTTCCAAGTTAGGACCTTAGGGACACCCTTTTTAACTATTCATCATATATCGTCTAACTATAGATGTAGTTGCTTGCCAATTTCTGTTATTCCTAAATGGAAATGAACAAGTGTGCTCGTCTTTCGAATTTGAAAAAATGAAGAATATTTCCTCCCCGTAGCTCACAATTGCAGTGACAATTTAGATCTGTGCTCATGACAACATATTATACTTTAGTGGGTCTAACATTTGCATGAAAATTTCGAAGAATTGGGTAATTGCTTGGACCATTGAACATGCATATCACTTCTACACTTCGCAGTTTGTTAGGATTTATGCATACAAACAGCGACAATAGTAGTTTAAATTTTTGGATCTTATCCTTAATTACAACATAAATCAATATACCAAAAATATTCACACAACATCTATATATCACATACACAATGATTTTATAAAAAACGTGGTAAATTTCATATAATTGAAATTTTAGATTAGGATAAAGGATTACCAATCTTGATGAACAAACAACTTCAAAGCTCCCTTTTGTAATTTGATTATAGGGAAGAATAGACGATCAAATGTTAGTCCTTTAATCATTATTCACACGATCTGTTTCACTCGGTTTATTTTCTACATAAATATTCAACTCATGAATCAAAAGACTCAGAGAAAATAGATGAGAAATCTCTAACTCTCACATTAGGTTTTTGCCCAAATGGAGTAGGATATGATATACTTGTGATTTTCAGCCAGCTTTAATGAGATATTTATGATACTTCATTAAGTTACAGGTTTCCTAGAAGTCAACTTGCCTTTTGACTTGATTACCTGCTAACCAAGTCAATGGTTTCTTGAACCTGATTTAAGGAAAACAATAGGTTAAGACCCCTTAGTGTGCCCAGCCATTCCATGAGTAAATAACCCATGTATATTCATCAACTATTTAATTAAATTGGCTCATAAAAATTGAATTAATCATTTAATATCTAATTATTAAATATAAATCTCCTTTAAGACCATTTTATACTTAAATAAAAGTTTATATATATTTTATTAATTTCTAATTATTACTATTACTATTACTATTACTATTTTGTTAATTAATAATTACTATATTACCCTTAAAATAAAAATTATCTATTTTTTATAATCAAGATTGACTTATAGTAAAATGTCAAGACTACTCGAAATATGAGATATTATCATCTCTAAAAATAACCATATGTGACTATAATATATTTACAATAAACGATCTTTCCATTTTGTCAATATCTCGACTTGCTTTATGATATGATTTGATTGTTAAATTATAATAAACAAATCATATTAACTATTATATTTTTAATGAATATCGATAATGGATTGGTTGAAACTCATTTCATATTATACTACTTTGTAAAGATTCCTTATTCAATAAAAGAATATAATTCTTAGGATTTATTTCCAAATATAAAAATGACATATTCCATATTAACCACTTACAACCTTCATATATAACATTTCATATCTAATGGTTTATCTCGTGCTCACCCTTAGTTAGGACTTATTGAAATGATGTCAAAGCATGAAACCTGACACATAAGATATTATGGTGACCTCAGGTCTAAAGACCACATAAAAATATAATTGCTAGATAATTCTCATTAACAGTTAATATTATTACCATTGAGAATTATTTAAATGTCACATTTGATACATTTAGTTTCTATTAAACATCTACACAATTATCATGATGTTCCACTAATACCAATGATCGTGAGAACGGTCACCCTTAGTTTCTATTAAAGTTTTTCTAAATCTATTGGGTTCTCAACGGTATAGAAATTCTAACCTATTGAACTATTACAAATAAATAAAAACTTTAATAAAGAAAAATGAAAGCATGGATCAAAGTGAAAACATCAAATATAAAGAAGAAATATTTCGAAATACATTATCTAAGGACTTTTAAAAAAATAAACATTTTGGAATATACATTATCTTATGATCGGTTTTGGGCGGCTTCCACATCTGTAACCCCATCATCACCTACAACTCAAATTCAAGTAACAAATAAAAAAAAGACGGTAAAAAAAAGGAAAGAAATAAAATAATAAAGGGAAGATAGGAGTAGGTTATAGTTATATCATATGGCTAGCCAGTCTTACTTGAAAACTTCCATATGTTAAGCCAATTTTGACCTTATTCTCTTGACTGCAATTCTCAATTAGTAGTTGTTGCATTAAGAAAATAGTTGTTGTTAAAGTTTTTTCGTCTTTTCGACTCACAAATATAAAATTAAATTACATTACTAAATTCGAAGTGTATATAAACGTAGTTGCGTTTAACAATAATTACATAAATTAAAATACTAAAATAATTATTGTTACGGATTAAATATAATTATATTATTTTAATTTTTTTGTCAGTAAGTAATAATCAAGAGTTAAATATAAATTTTCGAAATGAATTAGTAGTAAATTAAAAATATATTATTATAAAAGAGAAGAAAAAAAAAAAAAAAAAAAAGATTTGTAAATATAAGTTGTGAATTATTAAACCCGCTTCCCATAAACTCCAATTTGCAGGCCCCATTGGGGGAGGTAGAGAGAGTGAGGCCCCCACGTCTTGAGCGTCAATCTCGATAAGCCACGTGGATGCTTGGACCCCATGCTGACGTGGATGAAACTAGAGAGATAAAGTGAGGAGAGAGAGGGGTATAGAGCGAGAAACAAGGCGAGACTGGCCTGGCCGTCCGAAAACACGGAGACAGACACAAAAGAAGAAGAAGAAGAAGAAGCTGTTCATCTTTCCTCTATCTTTCTCACCCGAAGTCCGCGTTTCTGATCAGCTGCTCCGCTCCCACTTTTTTTTTCTTTCTGGAGTGCTGGGAAAAAGAAAAGAGATTTTCCCAGAAAATAGATTGAAAATTTAAACCAAAAATTCGAATTTCCTGAAGAAAAAAAAAGAAAAAAAAAGAAAAAAAAAGAGAAATATTAAATTTACATAACAGCGGCGACGCAGATTTGACGGCGGAAGTCTGTATATTTAGATCAGATCTCGCTGCGGTTAACTCGATCGGTTTTATTGGTTGAATTCTCCAGCTCTTTATTTTTTTTTGAATTTTTTGTTTTTTCGGTGGTGGTCAGGTGGTGGTGGATTTAGAGGGGAGGGGGTGGGGTTTAGGATTTTTGGAAAGAAGAGGTGGAAGGTTTTGAAGCGGGAATTCCTTCTGGATTAGTCTGGAAGTGTTCGGATCTGGTGCGGGTGGGAGCACCTGCCAGACAGCGGATGAGAAATAGGGATCCAAAAAGGGGGGGAAACAATGAAATGGACTGCATTGCTTAAGGATATCAAAGAGAAGGTCGGCCTAACTACATCTCAGTCTACTACTGCTCCTTCCTCGTATTCTTCTTCTTCTTCTTCTTCGCAGGCACTCCCTGCTAGCGATAATCATGCTCTTTACTCAGCTCGTCTCTATAACTATGCCTCATCTCTTTCAAGGTTTACTACCGCTCCTATTTTCCTTCTTTTTTTTCTTTCTAGTTTTCTAGTTTCTTAAATAATTTTGAGTGAAAAATGATTTGATTTTGGGTGGATTAGTTATTTTTAGTATTGAATTTGCTTCGGTCTCTGTTTTAGCTTTAATGGGGTTTAGGGTCTTAAATTATGAATGGTGAAATGGGATTTTTCCTTAGTTGCAAATGAATCTTTATTATCGCTTTTGCACTGGGAAATGCCATACAATAGTATGGCATTTCCCACACCTTGGATTTTGGGACTTAGTAGTCAGTGTTTCAACAAGTACTTGGGGACCAAAAGGGTTTGGCAATTTGGGTATCCATCGAATCTTGGTTGCTGGTAATAGGTATTGAAGCGACATTGTAATGTATAATGTTATTGTCAACTCAAGGCACTTGAATGATCTTTGAACGGAATAATTTCTTTGTGGGAGTTTCACGTAGAACACTAGCCAAACTTTTTGAGAAGTAAATGATTAGTACTGGTCTTTATTTATTGTATAACTAAGTGCTCTTTATTGGTCACGGATTGGGGATGTCCTTGTTCATTGTTGTTTGCTGGTGATTTTTTATCATAAGGCCACAGGATCTGAGAGGATTTAGTTGAAGTTAACTTCTTAGGAACCTCCAAGTCTAGGAAAGATGACTAATTAGGTTCAGTTTGGAATAGCTGCTGGATTCGAGCTTATATTATCGCTTATTTTAAGTAATGATTTTTTTCTGTGAAGTACCCGGAAGTCATGCGAGTGGCTTATGCTGTAAAATTGACATATTATAGATAGTTTCAGACGAACACTGGATTATCTTAAGCGTTCAGGATTAGTTAGGCTCTGATTGAAATGTTTCACTTCTCTAATTTTGTGCTTGCAACTGGGTAGCTTTTACCTTTTGATATATTATCACTGATGATTGTTACTTCTCTACTTTTGGGTTTCAAGCCATTCATTGGTGTCCTTGGATTAGTTATAATATTTCACATGCTGTTTGACCTGTAACTAAAGTGAGGTGAAACTATATTGCAACCTTCGATAGAAATTTAATGTTTGAACATTTTTAGATCTGCTGTTACACTTAATGATAATCATTTTCCCATGAAAGCAGAGACAATCATGAATTGGAATTGGACTTCAAGAGGTATTGGGAAGACTTCCGTTCATCCAGCTCTGAAAAGGTTATTGCTTGCCTATTAGTTTATTTTTATGCCCAGAGTGGAAGTTATAATTATAATAATCGTGCATACTAAAGGGCTTTTTGTATCAATCGTGCAGGAAAAAGAAGCGGCCTTGAATATGACTTTAGATGTTTTTTGTAGACTAGTTAAGCAACATGCAAATGTCACTCAGTTAGTTACCATGTATGTACAGATGAATGGTTATTTGTTCTGTCTGAATGACCAATTGGTTATGTGATTCATAAATTTCTGTATACTACTTTTTCTTATGCACCCGGAAATGGTGGTATTTTGTTTCATGAATTCCTGCACCGAGCTAGTTGACCAATTGTGAAAGCTTTGCTGAAATGCAGGTTAGTTGAAACACATATATTCTCTTTTGTTGTGGGAAGAGCTTTTGTAACAGATGTTGAGAAGCTCAAAATCAGCAGTCGATCAAGATCTTTGGATGTAGGACAATTAGTAAAGTTTTTTTCAGAAAAAAATGAGGTTTGCTGGTTCAATGTTCATATTACAGTATACTAATTATGTTTCCCATGATTTATTTTTCATACTAATTGTTCATACTTTCTTTGCAGCATGGTGTCAGTCCAGGTTCAAATTTATTAACTGCCATAGAAGTCCTCGGATCTGGGGTACGTCTCTTTTGTCTATCCCTAACTTCAATTATTTTCATCATCTTGATGTATCCTCCAAGTTTGAGCAATCTCTGTCTTCTTGTCCTGTAGAATTCCTTAGGCGCCCCATGTTACTATAAATACAAATATCTGCATTTATTTGTCAAAAAATAGCTGGATCAGAAATGAAGGGAATTGTAATTCTATTTTGCAACTATTTTTTCCCACCCAATTTATTAGGCATTTTTCTGACATGATTATAGCTTCAAGTTTTGATTATCATACCTTTATCCAAAAAAGAAAAAAGAAAAAAGGAGAGTAAATTAAAAATAGAATTTGCAAACAATCTTTTGCAGCCAGTTGATAAGCAATCGCTTCTTGATTCTGGGATATTTTGCTGTCTCATTCATATTCTCAATGCCCTTCTGGATCCCGATAAAGCTAGTGAAGGGAAATTGGTTACTGGTTGTGAAGAAGTATCCCCGACTGAAGATAATATAGGTCATGCTGGACAATCTCGTCAACTTGAGGTAGGCTGTCTTCAAACTAAACATAAAAGCGAAAAGGGAGCCTGGTAGCAGTTTGTGCACTTCATGTCATCATGATTTATTTACTTCAATCTTTATTCGTGTCTTGCTGTATTAGTTTACTCTGTGAATTGATGAGAAATTTTGATAGTATTGCTGTTGTTTTAATACCTTTTTTTGTGCAGGTAGAGGCAAGTGTTGTGCATATAATGAAGGCATTAGCTAGCCACCCTTCAGCGGCACAAAGTTTGATCGAGGATGATTCTCTGGAGATGCTCTTTCAGATGGTTGCAAATGGGTCTTTAAGAGTCATCTCTCATTATAAGAAAGGTCTAGTTCCACTGCATAACATACAGCTTCACAGACATGCAATGCAGGTTAATTAATGATAGTATATAACTACTGTTCTGTGTTCAGTTAAGGCTGCATAAATATGTTACCTGTTTTACAAATTCCAATTAAGATCTTTGATTATTCTTGCTACTTGTTAAATGCTCCAGATACTTGGACTTCTTTTGGTGAGTGACAATGGAAGCACAGCCAAATATATACGCAAACATCATCTGGTATGCCACAACTTTTTTACCTACATGCTTACTGGTTCTGGAAATAGTACATGTTTATGCAGATCCTTTTTTGTGATATATGTACCTCCTATGCCAGTCAGTCCTTATTGTTAAATATATATCTATCATTGATCTGACTTATAGTTCTCCTGCATTTGACTTCTTGTATACTATTTGTTTGTACAGATAAAAGTTCTTCTGATGGCTGTGAAAGACTTCAACCCTGCTTGTGGCGATCCTGCATATACTATGGGCATTGTTGACTTGTTGCTTGAATGTGTGGAATTATCATATAGACATGGTAAGTAACTGACTATTTGTCACCCATGACTTGTTTAATTAAAATGTAAACTACAAGATTGGTGTATTACCAGTTCTAGTCATAAGAGTTGAACCAGACCTTTCTCTTATTTTAATCCCAAATGCAATATTCAGGTATTATTAACTCTTATGGTTTGATACTGCTTTCTTGTTGCCTCGGCTGATTGATCTAATTTTCACTTGTAGAGGCTAGTGGTGTCAGGCTCAGAGAGGACATACATAATGCCCATGGTTATCAGTTCCTTATTCAGTTTGCATTAACTCTTTCAAGAATTCCAACAAATCAGGGCCTAAAGCCCGTCCGATCAAACTCATCACGTGATCAGAATAACGTTTTTGATGGTCCTCTTCCATTATATGAAGGGGAAACACATGGACTCATGGGACAGGGAGACTCCTCACAACCACTTTCTCCTACACTATCTAGGTTGCTTGATGTTGTTGTTAATCTAGCTCAAACCGGTCCACTGGAATCTGCTGGATCATCAGGTAGGAAAGGATCTAAATCTTCTCATTCCAAGGGAAATGGCCATAGTAGAAGCCGGACATCCTCATCTGATCGGCTTGCTGATGAACTTTGGGAGAGAGAGAATAATAAAGTTAAAGACCTCGAGGCAGTGCAGATGTTGCAAGATATATTCCTGAAAGCAAACAACCGTGAACTGCAAGCAGAGGTGTTAAATAGAATGTTCAAAATATTCTCATGTCATCTGGAAAATTACAAGTTGTGTCAGCAATTACGAACTGTGCCACTTCTCATCCTAAATATGGATGGTTTTCCTCCATCTTTGCAAGAGATAATATTGAAAATTCTTGAATATGCCGTGACCGTTGTGAATTGTGTTCCTGAACAAGAATTGCTTTCACTTTGCTGCTTGTTGCAACAACCGATAACATCAGGGTTAAAGCACGCTATTCTTACTTTCTTTGTAAAACTCTTATCTTTTGACCAACAGTACAAAAAATTACTAAGAGAAGTTGGTGTTTTGGAAGTTCTATTGGATGATTTGAAGCAACACAAGTTTCTTCTGGGGTTTGACCAGCAAAGTGCCGACCTTGGTCAGTTTGAAAGAAAATCTAGCTCGATCAGCTTTAAGAAACATTTGGACAGCAAGGATGTCATTATTTCTTCACCCAAACTTGTGGAATCTGGTTCAGGCAAGTTTCCTATATTTGAAGTTGAGGGTACAATTGCTGTTGCATGGGAGTGTATGGTCTCTCTATTAAAGAAAGGTGAAGCCAATCAAGCATCATTCCGATCGGCTAATGGTGTGGCTACAATTCTCCCATTTTTGGTGTCTAATGTACATCGTCAAGGGGTTCTCAGATTATTGTCATGCTTGATAATTGAGGATGCTATACAGGTACTTGAATTTGTTTTATATGTTCTTTTAATATAGCTATACCAATCGCCTTGTTAAGAAGATACATCCATCGTAGACCTACTTGGCATAAAACCAAATTGATTCTTTCATACATTGGTAATATCCCTAAGTCTCCGTTCTATAATCCTATTTCAGAGTTTCATTATGACTCATAAGTCTTATCCCTCTATAGTTTGAACAATATTGTATATCTCATTTATTCTTATAAATTGGTACCACAATGCTCTGTCTCCATGATTCCGGCATTTTCCTAGTATCAAAAATCCTATCAAAGAGCCTAGTCAGCCATTGGATCCCAACTTCCTCTATGGGATTTTGAAGAGCCTAGTCCGAGAAGTAGTCATTCATGTAATTTTGCATGCCACATTGATTAAAGCTATATTTTCTATTGTTGCCTAGTATATTGTATGCAGATTAATAAAAGGCCGATTATTGCATTGACTTACTACCAGGCCCATTCTGAAGAATTAAGTGCAATTGTTGAAATTCTAAAAAGTGGAATGGTCACCAGTGTCTCAGGATCTCAATTTAGGCTTCAAAATGATGCAAAATGTGACACCATGGGAGCCTTGTGGCGCATTATGGGAAATAATAATTTTGCTCGAAGGGTCTTTGGTGAAATGACTGGATTTTCTCTTCTGCTTACCACACTTCATAGTTTTCAAAGTGATGAAGGGGATGCCGATCACAGTTCTTTAGAGGCTTACATCAAGGTCTTTTCATATTTATTGCGCCTTGTGACGGCTGCTGTATGTGATAATGGTGTTAACAGGATGAAATTACATACAGTTATAGTGTCTCAAAGTTTCTATGATCTTCTGTGTGAGTCTGGCTTGCTTTGCGTGGAGTTTGAGAGGCAAGTCATACAGTTATTATTTGAACTTGCCCTGGAGATTGTGTTGCCTCCATTCTTGACATCAGAAAATGCAGCATCGTCTGACTTGGTTGAAAAGGAGTCATCTAGTTTTATTTTAGTGACTCTATCTGGTTCATTTCATCCTGATAAAGAAAGAATTTACAATGCTGGAGCTATTAGGGTTATCATCCGATCGCTGTTGCTATTTTCTCCCAAGGTACAATTGGAAGTTTTGGACCTTATTGAAAAGCTTGCTCTTGCTGGTGCTTTCAACCAGGAAAACCTCACCTCTGCAGGTGTGTATTGTACTATTTTTAGTATTTGAAAATCTTTGGTTTTGCAAATTTCTTAGAAATTTCTTTATATCACGCATTTAGGTTGTGTGGAACTTTTGTTGGAGACTATTCACCCCTTCCTCTTGGGGTCATCTCCATTACTTTCTTATGCTCTGAAGATAGTTGAAGTTCTTGGAGCATATAGGTATGCATTTTGCTTTTGTTAATGTACTAAAAATGTTATATTTGATCAACATTTTTTGTTTCAACCTTTATATACAAATTTTATTTTGTGTTGACAGATTATCAACGTCAGAGCTTCGGATGCTTATTAGATTTGTTCTCCTAATGAGGTCAATGAGTTCAGGTCATATACTTGTTGACATGATAGAGAAATTAATTCTTCAAGAAGATATTTCAGAAAATGTTTCTCTGGCCCCATTTATGGAAATAGACATGAGCAAGACCGGGCATGCCTCTATTCAGGTCTCTTTGGGAGAAAGATCCTGGCCTCCTGCAGCTGGTTATTCATTTGTTTGTTGGTTTAAGTTTCAGAATTTCCTGAAACTACAAGCAAAGGAAACAGAGCCTTCCAAATCGGGCCTTTCGAAGAAATGGAGTGGCTCAAGTACCCGTCACAATGAGCAGCAAATTCTCCGTATATTTTCAGTTGGTGCTGCAAACAATGAAAATGCATTTTACGCTGAACTTTACCTGCAGGAGAATGGTGTTCTAACCCTTGCCACTAGCAACTCATCATCCTTATCATTTTCTGGATTAGAACTCGAGGAGGACAGGTGGCATCACCTTGCAGTTGTTCATAGCAAGCCAAATGCTCTGGCTGGACTATTCCAAGCTAGTATTGCTTATGTGTATCTTAATGGCAAGTTGAGACATACAGGGAAATTAGGGTATTCCCCATCTCCTGCTGGAAAACCTTTGCAGGTAATGATTGGGACTCCTGTTACATGTGCAAGAGTTAGTGACTTGACTTGGAGACTTCGCTCCTGCTATCTCTTCGAGGAGGTGCTGACACCGGGCTGCATTTGTTTTATGTATATACTTGGTAGAGGATACAGAGGGATTTTCCAGGACTCAGATCTTTTGCGTTTTGTCCCAAATCACGCTTGTGGTGGCGGCAGCATGGCCATCTTAGATTCATTAGATGCTGACTTAACTTTGACTCAGAATACTCAGAAACTTGATAGTGCTGGCAAGCAAATAGACCCTAAGGCAGATGGCAGTGGGTTTGTTTGGGATTTAGAGAGACTGGGAAACCTCTCTTTTCAGCTTTCTGGAAAGAAACTGATTTTTGCATTTGATGGAACATGTACTGAAGTTGTTCAAGCATCGGGAACTTTGTCTGTGCTCAATCTTGTTGATCCTATGTCAGCCGCTGCTTCTCCTATTGGGGGTAAGTAAACAATTGATAAACACAACTATGGCTTTTCAATTATTTGTGAAGCAATTCAAGTTTGATTGCTTTTAGAAACTTATTTATTTTTCCTCCTTCCTTTTGAGTCTTATTTATTGTTTCTTTGGGTTTCCTGCAGGTATACCGCGTTTTGGACGTCTTCATGGAGATATTTATATCTGTAAACAGTCTGTGATTGGCGATACTCTCCGGCCTGTTGGTGGGATTACTGTTGTTTTGGCACTAATTGAAGCTGCTCAGACTAGCGATATGCTGCACATGGCCTTGACATTACTAGCATGTGCGCTTCATCAGAATCCTCAAAATGTGAAAGACATGCAGACCTACAGGGGATACCATTTACTGGCTCTCTTTTTACGTTGTAGAATGTCATTATTTGACATCCAGTCTATCGAGATATTTTTCCAGATTGCTGCATGTGAAGCTTCTTTTTCTGAACCAAAGAAGTTAAAAAGTACGCAATCTTCTTTATCACCTGCTGCTACCCTTCACAAAAGCAGTTTCGAGGATCTTAATTTGTCGAAGTTTCGTGATGAAAATTCTTCAGTTGGATCTCATGGTGATATGGATGAATTTTCTGCTCCAAAAGATTCATATAGTCATATTTCAGAGCTAGAAAATGCTGATATGCCAGCAGAAACTTCTAATTGTATCGTGTTATCAAATGCAGATATGGTTGAACATGTCTTACTGGATTGGACTTTGTGGGTTACATCCCCTGTTGCAATTCAAATTTCACTGCTGGGGTTTCTGGAGCATCTGGTATCCATGCACTGGTACAGGAATCATAACCTTACAGTTCTGCGGAGAATTAACCTGGTTCAACATTTACTCGTAACTTTGCAGCGAGGTGACGTTGAGGTTCCAGTTTTAGAGAAATTGGTTGTATTGCTTGGTGTGATTTTAGAGGATGGCTTTCTTGCTTCTGAATTAGAACTTGTTGTAAGGTTTGTGATTATGACATTTGATCCACCTGAACTAGCACCAAGGAATCCAATTTTGCGTGAGTCTATGGGGAAGCATGTAATTGTGAGGAATATGTTATTAGAGATGCTTATTGATCTGCAAGTGACAATAAAATCTGAAGACTTGCTTGAGCAGTGGCATAAGATTGTTTCCTCAAAATTGATAACATATTTTCTTGATGAAGCTGTTCATCCCACTAGTATGAGATGGATCATGACTCTTCTTGGAGTGTGTCTTACTTCTTCCCCTACATTTGCCCTTAAGTTCCGAACAAGTGGTGGTTATCAAGGTTTAGCACGGGTCCTTCCAAGTTTCTACGACTCCCCTGATATATATTATATCCTTTTCTGCCTCATATTTGGAAAGCCTGTTTATCCTAGATTACCTGAAGTCCGGATGCTGGACTTTCATGCCCTCATGCCAAGTGATGGAAGTTATGTGGAACTGAAATTCATAGAATTTTTGGAATCTGTAATTGCCATGGCAAAGTCCACATTTGATAGGTTGAGTATGCAGTCAATGCTTGCCCACCAAACTGGAAACCTTTCGCAGTTTGCTGCTGGTCTTGTGGCGGAACTTGCAGACGGAAATGCAGACATGGCAGGAGAGCTTCAGGGTGAAGCACTGATGCATAAGACATATGCAGCACGACTGATGGGTGGGGAGGCTTCAGCCCCTGCTGCCGCAACCTCAGTCCTGAGATTCATGGTTGATCTGGCAAAAATGTGCCCTCCATTCTCTGCTGTTTGTAGACGTGCAGATTTTCTTGAAAGCTGCGTCGACCTTTATTTTTCTTGTGTTAGGTTTGTTTTGGGATGTCTTCTAGTTTGACTACTTTTGCTCACTTTATTGTCATAAACCGTGATGTAAGATCTATACATGATTTCTGATGTGGGTTCCTGACTCAGCAGTACTGTTTTCTGTTCTCATTTCTATATCTTACAGGGCTGCTTATGCAGTGAGGATGGCAAAAGAATTCTCCCTAAAGACAGAGGAGAAGAACTTGATTGACTGGGACGACTCTCGTAGTTCGCATAATACGTTCTCAAGTGTTCCCCAAGAACAGGATGTCAGAAGCTCCATTAGTGTTGAAAGTTTCCCTCAAGGGCCGGTAAGTACAAGTTCAGAAGATATTTCCGTGCCTCAAAATGAAAATGGTGATAATGTGGAGATCCAGGCTATTTCATCCTCACAGGAATACCGAAAATCAATTCAAGATGATAACCAAGTTGTTAACGACTTGGACTCTGATAATATTGATCAAGAATCTGCCATGTCCAGCACCAATGAATCTGGCTTTCGTACTGCAAAAGGAATGGTGGATCCCATCCTACACATTGGTTCCCAGAGTTCTGCATCTATGACCATGCTTGATTCTCCGATTTTATCCGAGAAGTCTAGCTTTCGGCTTCCTCAAACACCCTCTCCAACTCCAGTTATGGCATTAACATCTTGGCTGGGAAGTGCAAGTCTTAACAGTGCCAAGTCTCCTTTTCTTGCTTCGCCTTCTGTTGAATCTCCTGCATCAGTTAACGAGTTTAATCCATCTTCAGATCTAAAGTCTAATTCTGAAGGACTATCTGCTACAAATGCGTATTTCACAGTTGCCCCTAACCTGCTTCTTGAAATGGACAATGCTGGATATGGTGGTGGTCCTTGTTCTGCAGGAGCAACTGCGATGTTAGATTTTATGGGCGAGGTTCTTTCAGATTTTATGACCGAGCAGATAAAAGCCTCACAAACTATAGAGAGCATCTTGGAAAATGTTCCTTTATATGTGGATGCTGAACCTATGTTAGTTTTTCAGGGCCTGTGTCTTAGTAGATTAATGAACTTCCTTGAAAGGCGACTCTTGCGAGATGACGAAGAAAATGAGAAAAAGCTGGATAAAATTCGCTGGTCCTCAAACTTGGATGGATTTTGCTGGATGATTGTTGATCGTGTATATATGGGTGCTTTTCCTCACCCTGCTGGTGTACTAAAAACTCTTGAGTTCTTGTTATCGATGTTACAGTTGGCAAACAAGGATGGCCGGATTGAAGAAGTGGCCCCTGCTGGTAAAGGTCTTTTAACTCTTGGAAGAGGCAGCAGACAGCTTGATACTTATATACATTCAATTCTGAAAAATACAAATAGAATGATATTATATTGCTTTCTGCCATCATTCTTGATTGCTATTGGAGAAGACAATCTCCTTTCAAGCTTAGGTTTGCTATATGATCCTAAGAAAAAATCCTCCACCTATTCATACCAAGGTGATTCAGGAATTGATATCTGTTCTGTCCTACAATTACTAGATGCCCACAGGCGAGTTATATTCTGTCCAAGCAACATTGATACAGATCTTAATTGCTGTCTTTGTGTCAATTTAACATCACTCCTTAGTGATCGAAGGCAACATGTACAGAACCTGGCAGTTGATGTTGTCAAGTATCTCCTAGTGCATCGCAGATCTGCAATTGAGGATTTGTTAGTCTCGAAACCAAATCAAGGACCGCCCTTGGATGTCCTACATGGCGGCTTTGACAAATTATTAACCGGAAATTTATCTGCTTTTTTCGAGTGGCTTCAGAGTTCTGAACAAACGGTTAATAAAGTACTGGAGCAATGTGCTGCTATAATGTGGGTTCAGTATATTGCTGGATCTGCAAAATTTCCTGGAGTAAGGATAAAGGCAATGGAGGGTCGCCGTAAAAGGGAAATGGTGAGAAGAACACGGGATGTTTCAAAGATGGATTTGAGACATTGGGAGCAAGTGAATGAAAGGAGATATGCTTTGGAAATGGTTCGTGACACAATGTCAACTGAGCTAAGGGTTCTTCGTCAAAATAAGTATGGATGGGTTCTCCATGCTGAGAGTGAGTGGCAGTCCCATCTGCAACAACTTGTTCATGAGCGTGGTATATTCCCAATGCAAAAATCTTCCACTCCTGAAGATCCTGAATGGCAGCTCTGTCCCATTGAGGGTCCATACAGGATGCGGAAGAAACTTGATCGCTGCAAACTGAGGATTGATACGATTCAAAATGTTCTTGATGGGCAGTTTGAGTTAGTGATGGCCAAAGGCTCGAAAGGAAGAAAGAACAGTAATGATACTTCCGACACTGATTCGGAGTCATTTTTTCATCTGTTGGCTGATGGTGCTGAACAGAATGGTGAGCTATATGATGAATCATTGGTTAAAGAATCAGATGAGGTCAGAGACGAAACTTCCATTAAATATGGATGGAATGATGATAGAGCCAGTAGTAACAATGAAGCAAGTCTTCACTCAGCACTGGAGTTTGGTGCTAAGTCCAGTGCTGCGTCTGTTCCGGTAACTGAGAGTGTTCATGAAAAATCTTACTTCGAATCTCCTGCGCAATCATCTTCTATGAAAGTTGATGAGGTTAAGGTTGTAGAGGATAAATCAGATAAGGAATTGCATGATGATGGGGAGTTTCTTATCAGACCTTATCTGGAACATCTTGAAAAGATAAAACTGAAATATAATTGTGAACGTGTTGTCGGTCTAGACAAACATGATGGTATATTTCTGATTGGGGAACTTTGCTTGTATGTGATTGAAAATTTTTACATTGACGACTCTGGGTGCATATGTGAAAAGGAATTTGAAGATGAATTGTCTGTTATAGATAGGGCTTTGGGGGTACAAAAGGATAGCAGCATGGATTTTCAGTCGAGATCTACTACATCCTGGGCCAGTAAGCCTTCTGTCGGGGGAAGAGCATGGGCATATAATGGTGGGGCATGGGGAAAGGAGAAAGTGTGTAACATTGGTAATCTACCTCACCCTTGGCATATGTGGAAGCTGGATAGTGTTCATGAGATTCTGAAGCGTGATTACCAGTTACGTCCAGTTGCTATTGAGATTTTCAGCATGGATGGCTGCAATGATCTCCTGGTGTTCCACAAAAAGGAGAGGGAAGAAGTTTTCAAAAATCTTGTTGCCATGAATCTTCCCAGGAACAGCATGTATGAAATATATTCCCTTCCTTTGGTTTCAAATTTATCATGTTTATTCTCAATTTTTTTTGTTTCAATTTTCATTTGTTTTGCATATAATCTTCAAGTCCATTAATTATATGGTTCATACATTCATAGTAGTTTTAACTTGGGCTCCCTTGTCCACATTCACACGCCTATAACCTACCATATGCTAGTATTTTGCTTTGTCAATTTTGAACTTTAATGTTCCGTATCGAATATTGAACTTATTCCCCATACACTTAATTCATGTGAATCTCCTGATGACTAGTGTTCTTGAAAAAAAATTGTGATCTGTCCTCCTTTGGCTTGTAACAAGTAAACCTTATTTTCATTATCTTCTTGACGTGTTATTTTTTTAATATCTGCAGTAAGTGACAGTAACTGTTGTCATGGTATGTTTTGTTCTTTGAATTTATTTGCTCTTTCTCGCTGTGTCATTTTTGCTTTCTAAGAAATATCACTTTGGGCGCATAGATATTAGGAAGGAAATGTAAACATCCTAAGCTACTACTGAAGATATATTCTTTGGCTCGCTATTTTGTGTAATCGTGGAATGCAGATGTCTTAAGCATTTTAAGACTCCAGAAATATTTATTATTATTTCATTCTGCTCTCTAGTTCCGTCTATTGGTGATTATTAACCAGAATATACTATTCTTTGCTTGTGTTGTGAAGGTGCTATGCTTAGTTTCCATTCCTTTCCTTCTGGATCTACGGAACACGCTTTTTAACTTTCTAAATTTTTTTCTGCATCAGGTTGGACACAACTATATCAGGAACAACCAAGCAAGAAAGTGGTGAGGGTAGCCGTCTGTTCAAGATAACGGCTAAATCTTTTTTGAAAAGGTGGCAATATGGAGAGATAAGCAACTTTCAGTACATCATGCACCTAAATACCTTGGCAGGACGAGGATACAGTGATCTTACTCAATTTCCAGTGTTTCCTTGGGTCCTTACTGATTATGACAGTGAAACACTGGATTTATCTGATCCAAAAACTTTTAGGCAACTTGACAAACCTATGGGCTGTCAGACACTTGAGGGGGAAGAAGAATTTAGGAAAAGGTCTAGCATCTGTTAATTTTATTGTGATTTTTTTCTTATTTATCTTGAACATATATGCGTGATTTTAGGGTGCAAGGTTTGTTTTGGCTCCCTTTTGTCGCTTATTATTGTCAATTCTCTTCTATTTTTCAGGTATGAGAGCTGGGATGATCCAGAGGTTCCGAAGTTTCACTATGGTTCCCATTACTCTAGTGCTGGAATTGTCCTATTTTATCTGCTGCGTCTTCCACCATTTAGTATTGAGAATCAGAAGTTACAAGGCGGGCAGTTTGACCATGCTGATCGTCTTTTTAATAGTGTTAAAGATACTTGGTTAAGTGCCGCTGGAAAGGGCAATACTTCCGATGTGAAGGAATTGATTCCAGAATTCTTTTACATGCCCGAGTTCCTCGAAAATCGATTTGATCTTGACTTAGGAGAGAAGCAATCTGGAGAGAAGGTCCGCAATTCATTTCTTTCGAGTTATTTTCCATAACGGTGACCCTTCCCCCCGCCCTCTCTTAATTTACAAGATCTCTTAAATGACGACTGTTTTTGCAGGTTGGTGATGTTGTCTTGCCTCCATGGGCCAAGGGCAGTGCTAGGGAGTTCATCCGGAAACATAGGGAAGCATTGGAATCTGACTTTGTTTCAGAAAACTTGCATCATTGGATAGACCTCATCTTTGGATACAAGCAGAGAGGAAAGGTGGGTTTTGTAAGGCAGGACCACCTTTATCATATGATGTGGTTTTTAAGAATAATTTTCCATAGTGTTATAAGTAGCCACTTATTAATAGATGTCTGCTTTGATGAATAATTTTCCATAGCGTTTTAAGTCGCCACTTATTAATAGATGTCCGCTTTGATGAATAATTTTCCATAGCGTTATAAGTAGCCACTTATTTATTTTGATATATAGACTTGCTTGTTTTAGCTGTTATATTTTCTTCCCTATCCTAATTCATAATTCTTGTGGAGTGACAGGCTGCTGAGGAAGCTGTGAATGTTTTCTATCATTACACATATGAAGGCAGTGTGGACATAGACTCTGTTACAGATCCTGCAATGAAAGCCTCCATTCTAGCACAGATTAATCACTTTGGACAGACACCCAAACAGCTCTTCCTTAAACCCCATGGTAAAAGACGGATCGACAGAAAAATCCCTCCCAATCCCCTCAAGCATTCCCACCATCTTGTCCCACAAGAAATACGCAAGGCTTCCTCTTCCATAACTCAGATCATTACTCTCAACGATAAAATACTCATAGGAGGGACCTGTAACTTGCTTAAACCGAGCACATACACCAAATATGTTGCTTGGGGTTTTCCCGACCTCAGCTTGAGATTTCTGACCTATGATCAAGACAAACTTCTTTCTGCTCATGAAAATCTCCACAAGGGTAACCAGATTCAGTGTGCTAGTGTAAGCCATGACGGCCGCATTCTGGTGACAGGGGCCGATGATGGGTTAGTCTGTGTTTGGAGAATCACCAAGTACGGGCCCCGTGCCTTGCGTCGTTTGAGATTAGAAAAGGCACTTTGTGCCCATATGGCTAAAATCACTTGCCTCCATGTTAGCCAACCATACATGCTAATTGTAAGTGGTTCGGATGATTGCACTGTAATCATATGGGATCTGAGCTCCATGGTTTTTGTCAGACAACTTCCCAAATTTCCAGCCCCTGTTTCAGCAATTTATGTAAATGACCTGACTGGAGATATTGTAACAGCTGCCGGAATTTTACTGGCTGTCTGGAGCATCAATGGAGATTGTCTTGCCGTGGTTAACACTTCTCAACTTCCCTCTGATTCTATCCTCTCTGTTACAAGCTGTACGTTTTCTGATTGGATGGATACAAACTGGTATGTAACGGGCCATCAGAGTGGGGCTGTTAAGGTGTGGCAGATGGTCCATAATTCTAGCCCAAATACCCCAAGCAAGTCCATGATCCCGCATGGGAGTGGAGGTTTGAATCTGGATGTTAAGGCAGCAGAATATAGACTGGTTCTACACAAGGTCCTTAAGCATCATAAGCATCAAGTTACTGCTTTGCACGTTACAAGTGACCTAAAACAATTGCTCACTGGCGATTCTGGTGGGTATTTGGTTTCGTGGACCCTACTGGATGAGAACTTGAGATCGACTAAAGAGTGATGATTGAAAAAAATGGACCATTTTGTTTATATTCATTCGACTCTGGGGCTGGAGATTTTGATTCTTTCTGGAAAGCTCAGATGTGTTATGTCCATTTTTGTGACGGGAAGATTGGACTCTGCTCACAATTTCATGACAAAAGTATAAAACTAACTACTGGGCTGGCGTGGGATTTTGAAGGCAAGTGAAGTCATAATGGAGAGGAAGGTGAAGCTTCTCTAACCAAGGCTTGAATTTCAAGCATTCTGACTTGTGTCCAATTCAATGGGTTGAGAGCGAAGGAAAGGGAAGTGACTGGTCGTAGGTTTTTTCCGACAGGCCGTGGTTTTGCTGTATTTTTGGGTTGAGTAGAGGTTGTTGTCGATTTTTATCGAGAACACCCTTGTTTCTTTGTTCTTTTTGTTTTTAATGTAAATAGATTGGATTAAAAGATGATAGTGTGGAATCATGTATAGAAAGGAAAAGAAGTGTAGGATGACTGGAGATGTTAGATGGAAAATGATAGGGGCTGAGGAGCAGCATACGACAATTTTTCTTACAAATAATTTCTGTTGATTTGTATTTTCTTCTTCATTCAATTGGTCTGATTTGTATTGCTTTTCAAGCTTCTACTTTTAGTTTCTTTGGCTCAAATTTTCTTAAACGAATATCTACTTCATGTCAAGCAGCCTATGGAACATAATATTGTATAGTGAAGAAATCATATCTGAGAAATTTTTTTGGGTAAAACAAGTTAAAAACTGATGCTATACCGTAATCAATCAAAATGTCCATCTCATTATTATTAAGTTCATAAATGTAGTTTTTTCTTATAAAAAAAAAACTAATCTTTTGATTGGTTGTAGTGTAAAATATATCACAATTTGGTATACACATGTTTTATGACCATGTGTAACTCTAAATTCCATCATAAAGTAATATTTCTAATATTAAGAAAATTTAGTTTTATATATCACGTGCATATAAAAAATGAATCTCGTTATTAGAGATTGGGAATAGAACTGGAACTAATCTCGATTCAAAACGGATCTCGATTTCAACTTGAATAATATTTTAAAAGGAAATATATATAAGTACCAATCTCGACGGTAATTTTGCCAACCCTATCCAGTGCTGCTAATTCCTTTATTTATTTAATTAATAATCTATTTATATATACACACGAAGAGGAAATAATGCAATTCTACTATAACAAGGTGCGGCTTAGCTGCTCTTATCACCCTGTTATGGCTATGGCTATGTCCACTACAATTTCAGGCAGTTGCTCCTCTACTCTTTCGCCCGTTCTAAGTTTTCCTCTTTCGAACAGAACCCCTGTAAATCCACCACCCCTTATCACCAATCTCTCTCTTAATTCAACTAAAACTCCTAATCTGAATCAATCAAGCTTTCAAGCATCATTTCCTGATGAGGCTTATGCACCGCTCCTTGAGCTCTGTGCTAGCAAGAAAGCTCTGTCAAAGGGGCAACAACTCCATGCCCACATGATTAAATCATTTGCTCTACATGACTCTGTGTTTTTAGAAACCAAGCTTGTGTTCATGTATGGATACTGTGGGTCTCTTCTAAATGCAGAGAAGGTGTTCGAAAGAATGCCTGAGAGAACAATTTTTACATGGAATGCAATGATTGGTGCTTATGTTTCAAATGGGAAACCCATAAAAGCGCTTGAGTTGTACAGAGATATGAGGCTTTTAGCAGTTCCGTTTGATTCTTGTACTTTCCCTTGTGTTCTTAAAGCATGTGGTATGCTTAAAGATTCTTTCTCTGGGACCGAAATTCATAGTCTGGCTATCAAATTCGGATATGTTTCTATCAATTTTGTTCTCAATTCACTTGTTTCAATGTATGCAAAATGCAATGATCTAAGTGCGGCAAGACGGGTATTTACTGGCTCGGATGAATATAATAATGATGTTGTGTCATGGAATTCTATAATTTCAGCTTATTCTGTAAGTAAGAAATCTATAGAGGCATTGGCTCTTTTCAGAGAAATGCAGAAAATCAGTCATGCTATGAACACGTATACTTTGGTTGCAGCTCTTCAAGCCTGTGAGGATTCACTTTTCAAAAATCTAGGTAAGGAAATCCATGCTTTTGTTTTGAAGTCAAATCACTATCTTGATGATATTTATGTAGCTAATGCTTTGGTTGCAATGTATGTGAGATGTGGTAAAATGAATGAGGCTGCTTCTATTTTTAGTCGATTGAATGAGAAGGATAATATCTCTTGGAATACTCTGCTCTCCGGTTTTGTCCAAAATGGACTTTATAATGAAGCTCTAGTGTTCTTCCATGCCATGCTTGATTCTGATGAAAAACCCGATCAGGTTTCAATTCTAAATATTATTGCAGTTTTCGGTCGATTGGGAAATTTAAAAATTGGAATCGAAGTTCATGCTTATGCCATTAAAAACGGGTTAGATTCTGATTTGCAGGTTGGAAATACAATTATGGATATGTATGCAAAATGTTCTAGACCTGAATTAATGAGCCATGTATTTGATAAGCTTCGAATCAAAGACATCATTTCTTGGACAACAATTATTGCAGGTTATTCTCAAAACAATCACCCATTCAAGGCCTTGGAATATTTCAAAAGAGTTCAAATAGAAGGAATAGAAGTAGATGCAATGATGATTGGGAGCATCTTGTCATCTTTTAGTGGATTGAAATACATTTCCTTAGTAAAAGAAATTCATGGGTATGTTTTAAGGAGGGATTTATCAGACCATGTGATTAGAAATTTGATCATTGATGTATACGGAGAGTGTGGGAACGTAGATTATGCAAAGAGGGTGTTTGGATCGATTGAAACGAAATGTGTTGTTTCTTGGACCAGCATGATTTCTTGTTATATACATAATGGACTTCCAAATGAAGCTCTTGAGCTTTTCTACAACATGAATGAAAGTAAAGTTGAACCGGATTATATAACGCTTGTAAGCATTCTCTCTGCTTCTGCTAGTCTATCTTCATTGAAGAAAGGAAGAGAAATCCATGGATTTCTAATCCGAAAAGGTTTTTTCACGGAGGGATCAATTGCAAGCTCCTTAGTAGATATGTACTCGCGTTGTGGAACTATAGAGAATGCATATAAAGTATTCAATGGGATCACTAATAAGAATTTAGTTTTATGGACTACTATGATTAATGCGAATGGAATGCATGGTTATGGAAAAGAAGCCATTGATTTATTCAATAAGATGGAGAATGAAAAGCTAATTTCTCCTGATCATATAACCTTCTTGACTCTTTTATTTGCTTGTAGTCATTCTGGTTTGATTGTTGAAGGAAAAAGATTTCTGGTAACAATGGAAAGTAAATATCATATAAAGCCATGGCCAGAGCATTATGCATGTGTAGTTGACCTTCTTGCTCGAGCCAATTGCTTAGAAGAAGCATACCGGTTTATCAAAAGCATGCCCATTAGACCTTCTTCTGAAGTATGGTGTGCTTTGCTTGGAGGTAGTCAAATTCACTCCAATAAAGAATTAGCTGAAATTGCAGTAGAGAAGCTCATGGAATTTGATATTAATAATCCGGGTAACTATGTTTTAGTGTCTAATACTTTTGCTTCATTGAGAAGATGGAAGCAAGTGGAAGAAGTGAGAGTGAGAATGAAGGGACAAGGGTTGAAGAAAAATCCTGGATGTAGTTGGATTGAGATTGGGAACAGAGTTCATACTTTCATGGCGAGAGATAAAGCTCATCCAAGATCGGATGAGATTTACCAAAAATTGGATATGATTAAGGCCAAGTTGGAGAAAGAAGGAGGATATGTTCCTAAAACAGATTATGTTTTGCATAATATAGATGACGAAGAGAAAGTACAAGTGCTCTACGGGCATAGTGAGAGATTAGCCATAGCTTATGGCTTGCTTGAGACTAGTGAAAACACTCCCATTCGAATAACGAAGAATCTAAGGATTTGTGGTGATTGCCATACTTTCTGTAAGCTTGTTTCGAGATTCTTCGAGAGAGAGCTCATTGTGAGAGATGCTAATAGATTCCATCATTTCAAAGGTGGGGTCTGTTCATGTGGTGATTTCTGGTGAGGAAGTTGAGATTTGTCCCACATGATTCTGATAGACTATCCCAGAATTGGATTGGGATGGAAAACATTGATGTGAATGAAGAAGATTGATGTCTCTGTATACGGTATACCCTAACTTCCTTTCCTTTTTCGTCTTTTTTTTTGGGTAATATTTTCGCATTTCATATCCAATTTCGCTTGTGGACTGTGATCATTACATTGCTAAGTTTGGTTTAATATGAGGGAATATTTTACTATTACTAATGTTAGTTGTGTAACATGTTGTATGCTCTTTCTATATGCAGGTGTTTATGCTGGTAACAATGAAATAAAATGATAACTGACTGAGAAATATGGAAACCTCTGATTCCGAACTGAGCATCCATTCAAAAGCACTGTGGGAAAGTCAACTTCTTGGGGGCTCAATCGATAATGAGTTTCTTCAAAGGTGAGCCGTATTTTGCCCAATTCCAAGGACTAGTTCTTGTCTAAGAAATAAGAGTTACTCATGATATATCATCTAATCGTGTATTCATATCTGAAAGAATTAGCTACTTGAATTTTTTTTTTGAAGAATCAGTTTCATTGCAAGTTTACATCACAGTTCAAAGATGAATATAAAACATCAAAGGGATCTGTGATTGAGCTCTTGAGGGAAAGAAAGAAGCTGTAATAGTTCATGACTCAAATGAGGCTGAACTCCTCACCATCCAAGAAACCTTATGTTTTCCGACCAGCACCCAAAGAATTGACATCAGTAGAGCATCTGACAGATTGTAGTGTTATGTTAACACTCGACTGCATAGATAATGTCCAAGCTACCGGGAACTGCATCCTTCTTGAAGATATTCAGAGAAGCCAATGGATTAGCTGATGACTACTCAGGCAAAAGCATGACCGAATCCTGTGACCTGAACTCGCTGCTGCTTGTAATTCTTCTATCATCCATTTAAACTTCTCGACCGTTAGGTACACTCTGTGGCTTTTGATGGATTGATTGGGTTTACCCCTATGTATAACTGCACAGTGACTAATAGATGAAGAATCTAACACAACTCAAACATTTCTTGCCATAATGCAATTAATCAAAACACAACAGACTATAAAGATTCAACGCAATGTATAGTATAGTATAGATGTATATACATATGGTTTGTCACCACAAAAATAGAAACCATACATACCCATCATACTCAGACAAAACAACCCAACTTATATTAGCAAAAAACATAGCAAACAGGTATTAAGATAAGGATGAACATATTCGGATAATACAACATAAAAAACATAATGTTCCATCATGAAAAGGAGAGCTCCACGAAAAGATCTCGCAAGTTTCTCATGTTAAAGACTCCAACCATACCCTCTTGGATTCGTTCATCTCCGACATCTTGCGTTGATCTATGACGGAAAATTTTCCAACAGCTGTGAAGTAGACATCATCTTCCACATTTGGAATTGAATTCAAAACATCCATACATTTCGTAGCGGAATAGTCACTGATTGAACAATGGGTCTACTTCTCGCCGAGGAAAGTACGGTCCAACATCAGATAAGCTTGAGCTCACTTCTGTTCGCATCGTCGATATAGCGGTTGACATCTCTGTTTCAAATGTATCATTCGGTAAGTAACTCTACAAGAGCAAATGGAGTTGCTTAAGCTTTAAGCAAGTTTGAATTGATGGTTTAAACATCAGACTTAAAGCTCCAGCCTGAATACCTTCATCTTCCTCAGTCTGCTTGCTTTTAGCTCAAAGCAAAAGATGTTTATGCAAAAATAACTTTTGTCCTTATTGCTGCTTTTGTGTGCTAAGTACTCAATTGGTGTTTAATTCGTTTTGTTTCATCTAATCCATGGTGATTAAGTATCAGTTTATTTTCACTTTAATTGTAATTGTTCTGATTTGTAATCATTTTTTTGTTAAGTATTAATGTAATGAAAAACTTGCATAACAGCAAGTAAGCAAATTTCATTAGAAACCAAAGTGTGTTTTGTTTTTTGCATTCAAACTTTAATTTTCTAACATGGTATCAGAACTGATTTCTTAAGGAGTCTGGTCATCATTCAATCTCAATCATTCATTTTTCAATCGTTCATAACAAAAAGCCAAAGTCTTAACTTCTTGAACTCAGAGGAGGTGTATTCCCCATCATTGTCGGTTCTCAATACCTTGATCTTTTTCTCTGATTCTGCTGCAATCATTGCCTTAAACCTTTTGAATAGATCAAACACTTCAGATTTGTTCTTCAGGAAATAAATCCAGCCAAACCTTGTAAGATCATCTATGAATAGCATAACGAATTTGATATCGTTCAAGGAGAGAACCTTCAAGGATCCACACACATCTGAGTGAACAATTTGTAGCTCTCAGATACTCTTTTGGCTTGGTTGATTGGGAAATACTTCATTTTAATTTTTCCTAGTTGACAATATTCACACACTTCAGCTTGAACTTGCAATTGAGGAATATCTTCCACTAGATCTTTTGAGCTCAAAGTGCTAAATTTTTTTATATGCCACAATCATGATTCATCAGCTTTGCTCATCATAGCCTTGTGATCACCTTCTTCCCAATTTAGAGAAACATTGTTGTTGATGATTCTAATTGGAGCAATCATCTTCCTTTTTTAGTCTTTGATTCTGCAATAATCTTCTTAAAAGGTGAGACAACAACCCTTTTTTATCATCTGCCCCACGCTGAGAAGATTCTCATCCAGATTATGAACATATAGAACATCTTCGATTGTTATTGCTCCATTGCATGTCTTCACTAACACAATGCCTTTTCCTTTTGCTTTTACTGCTTCACCATTGCCAACTATGACATTGGTTTTGACTGACATGTCTATGCTTAGAAATAAGTCTTTGTCAAAGGTCATGTGGTTTGAGAAGCCACTATCAATCAACCATTCATGCTTTTGTCTATGTCTTTTGAACTGAGAGACCATGAAAGCATTTTCTTCATTTTCAGCTTGATTAACATGCTGAGCACTTTTATTGACTGCTTCATACTTCTTTTTTCTACAATCCTTCTCTACATGCTCAAATTTCTTGCAATAGGAACACTGAGATTTGCTCTTGTTCCAGCAAGTTTTTTCAAAATGACCCTTTCCTTTGCAAATAGTGCAAGTGTGGTCCTTCTTTTTGTTTATAGCAGTTGTTGTCTTGGAACTGCTTGGTTGGTTTTCATATTTCTAAGGCTTTTTCTGAGTTACAAAGAAAGCTCCTTCTAAGGTTGAATCAGATCTAATGGTATGTCTCTTCTCTTTTCCTTGAAGTGAACCCATGAGTTCATTCATAGTGAATGTTGAGAGATCCTTAATTTCTTTAATTGCATCTACCTTTGAGTCAAATTTGGAGGGTAAGCTCACCAACACTTTGTTCACGATTGAGCTTTCACTAATCACATCACCCAATATCCTCATTTGACTTACAATTTCATTTAGCTTATCCACATAAGCTTTGACAGGCTCATCATCTCTCATTCTTAGAGCTTCAAAGTCTCTTCTTACAGTAAGCAAGTTGATTGCTCTTACTTTTTTTATCCCATGGAATTCTGCTTGAAGTTCATCCTATACTGCTTTAGCACTTTTGACGCCAAAAATCCTTGTGTGTATCTCATTTGAGATTGTAGATTAGATGCTAGTAAGTGCTATGAAGTTTCTCAACCTCTTCTCATTTTCTATCCTTAGCTGATTAACAATTAGGTGCTCATCTTCAGCAGGAGTTCCAGAACCTTCATCAACGGATTCCCATAGATCAAATGCAATAAGATAGTTTTGCATTTTTTCATTCCATATATGATATTCCTTTCCATTGAAAATAGGTGGAAAAGGTAAGTTCACACCATGTACCTTACTCCCCTCAGCAAAATGGTGTGGCCGAACGAAGGAACATAACTGTGATGGAAATGACTAGGAGTATGTTGTTTGAAAACAAAACTCCCAAAAGCTTCTAGGTAGAAGCAGGATACACATTTGTTTATCTATTAAACAAACTACCTACCAAGTCAGTAGAAGGAAAAACTCCATATGAAGCATGGATAAGTCACAAGCCATCTACCTCACACCTAAAAGTATTTGGTTCAATATGTTTTACTCATGTTCCAGATGTTAAGAGGAACAAGCTTTCTGAAAAATCAGAAAAGTGTATCCTAGTAAGCTACAACACAGAAAGAAAAGGGATACAAATCTTCAATCCTAAGTCCAACAAAGTAACATTCGGTCGAGATGTGTCCTTTGATGAGCTATCAAGATTCAACTGGGACAATGAAGATAATAAAGAATTACTGCATAAGGAGCAATTTATGCCAATTTTAGATCTATCAGATGAAGAAGGTGAGCCTGACAATAAGAGATTCAGGAGCATTGAGGATGTATATCACATATGCAACCTGGGCATCTCTAAACCTAGAAGCTATGATGAACCAGAGGCAATCTGAATTAGGAACTGGCAATGAATAAAGAGATTTCTATGATTAACAAAAATGAAACTTGGAAGCTGACCAAGAAACCATAAGATAATAGGTTATTGGGATTAAATGAATTTTAGAGTCAAACTTAATCCAGATGGAACCATCAATAAACACAAAGCTAGACTTATGGTTAAGGGGTATTCTCAACAACATTGAGTTGATTATGGAGACACGTTTGCTCTTGTTGCAAGACTTGATACAATCAAAATGTTGATTGCAATGGGAGCCTGTAAAGGCTGGAAAATTTCCCAACTTGATGTCAAGTCAGCCTTTCTGAATGGTTATCTTGAAGACGAAATCTATGTAGATCAACCTAAAGGATTCATCATGAAAGGAAGGGAAGATCTAAGTCTATAGACTTTACAAAGCTCTATATGGTTTGAAATAAACACTAAGAGTTTGGTATGAAAGGATAAATGGTCACCTTATCAACAAAAGCATCTTAGGGAGTAAGAGTGATCAAACTCTATACATCACCAAGTTAGGTACATAAATTATAATTGTGTCTTTATATGTTAATGACATATTGATGGTTGGAAGTGATTTTAGTTAAGTGGAGGATTTCAAATCCAAGATGTAGATAGAATTTGAAATGACAAACTTAGGTAGCATGAAATATTTCCTTGGGATGGAAATTCATCAAGTACCAGATGAAATTTTAATATCTCAAGAAAAATATGCAAATGATTTACTGGAAAGATTCAAAATGGAAAATTCTAAGGCTATCTCCACTCCATTGGTTGCTAGTGAAAATTTGTCTAAATCTGATGGTTCAGAAAAGAAAAATTCCACAAGCTTTAGGAATCTTGTTGGAGAACTCATGTGCCTAACAGCTATCAGACCTGATCTAATGCAAACTACATGCTTACTTTCATGATTTATGCACGAGCCAACTCAACTACACAATGGAGCTACTAAAAGGATCCTAAGATATCTCAGAGGTTCAACCTTAAATGGAATCTTGTATGAGAAAGGGGAAATGAATCTTCATGGCTATATGGACAGTGACTGAGCTAGCTCAGTTGATGATATGAAGAGTACAAGTTGATTCTATTTTTCACTTGGTTTAGAGGTGTTCTGTTGGAGCTCTAAAAAACAACAAGTTGTTGCTCAATTAACAGCTGAAGTAGAGTACATTATTGCTGCTTCAGCATTTAGATAAGGAACATGTTGGTCAATTTGGGATTCACTTAGAAGGAACCTACAACCATATACTGTGATAGCTTATTTGCTATTTCCATCTCTGAAAATCTAATTTAATTTGGTAAGACCAAACATATACTAATCAAATTTCATGTGATCATGGAACTTATTAGGAATGGAGAAATAAGGCTAGAATTTTGCAATTATGAAATTCAGAATGCTGACATCTTCATTAAGCCTCTCTCAAGTCTCAAGTTTGATTATTTCAAATGCAAATTTGGACTCACTCACAAAACAGTCAAGGAGGAGTGTTTGAAATGTGCATGTTTTATAAGTGACTCTACAAGAGCATTTTAGCCCAAAAAACATTGATTTTTTGACTCCCTAATCCAAAGGCGTTGACTCCAATGTTATTAGCTTCCTCTCATCATTTCAGACTTAATGAAATTGATTTGGAGGCAATCATATCAATATTTAATAACTTATGGACAAATATATCCTACCCTACTGTTTTGGAGTCTGCTTCTGTCATGGATTTGTTCTTACCCCTTTTCGTGATCAAATGGAGTTGCTTAAGCTTCAAGCAAATTTGAATTGATGATTTAGACATTAGACTTCGAGCTCCAGCCTAAAGACCTTCGTATTCCTTAGTCTGGCTACTTTTAGCTCAAAGCAAAAGTTGTTTCCGCATAAAACAACTTTTGTCCTTGTTGTTGCTTTTGTGTGCTAAATACTCAATTGGTGTCCATTTCATTTTGTTCCACCTAATCCATGATGATTAAAGATGTATCAGTTTACTTTCACTTTAGTTGTAATTATTTTTTTGTTAAGTATTAATGTAATATAAAACTTGCATAACAGCAAGTAAATAAATTTCATCATAAACCAAAGGTGTTCTATTTTTTGCATTCAAACTTCAATTTCTAACAATCTCAACGAATAACCTAAGCCTGTCACTCATCTTGGTGGATCGGCTTTTCCTCGTATATTTTCTTGCATAGCACGTCTCTCTATTCGTCTGAATCTGGTGGAGCTTGAGTTGATGCATGGCAGAAAATTGGTTCATAGAAAATGGTTTAATTGCATAGCACGTCTCAGTAGCTCATAACGCTCGCATAACCTCTTCCTCTTAAGCCGTAAGGCCTTAGAATTTACCTGTCAAAAACAATAAACATATGCATAACAACTTAGTTGCGAACAAAAGATCATTTCCAATATAATCAATCAAGGTTTAATGGGAGTATTACTTTGTTAGCTTCAGGATCCCAACTGCACCTGATCCCTTCTTCGGGTTCTGAGGAAAGTTCTTTGTACTCATAATGAAGTTGCTGGCACTTATGCTTTATTTGTTTCATATTGTAAATGTACATTGTACGTGCATTAAGGCCGTCTAGAATTGCTTTCCAGATCCTAGCGCCAAAAGTACCTTTCGACATATTACCGTTGTTCACCTTGTTAATCATCAAATCTATAAACAGCTTTTCATCTATTGGTCGCCATATAACATTGCCATCAGAGATGTCCCTTGATTCCTTAGAAGCCATCTCACAGTTTCCTGCACAAAACTGTAAGAAATATAAGATTGTAAAAACTGCAGAGCAAAATGCACAAAAAGCAGACAATAAGAAGAAGGGAGCAAAATAACCAAGCTCTAAGACTTGCTGAAAAATGCTTTCATTTACTTGGAATCATTTATATACTGCAAGTAAAACTAGAGAGGAGTGGAAGGAATACTAATAGCATTAAAGACTTCATTGAAATAAGACACTATCTAATGACTTGACCTTGTTAACACTTAACATCAAACATAGATGCTGGTACTACCTGCTAACAGTAATCTGGAAAAAGTGGAAAACCAAAAAAAAAACCGTTTGGTAACGGTTTTCACAATTTTCCATGATTGCTTCTCAAAACTTTATTACAACCCTCGACATTTTGCAGCAATTATCACAAACCTCCAAAATTTTCCAAAACTTTGATAAATGCTTAAAATCGTATTTAAATTATAATAAACTCTAAGAATAAAATAAAAAAATATTCAATTTTCATACGTTTTTGTCTCTAAATTTTTGAATTGTTTAATTTCATTTTTATAATTTTCAAACTATTCTATTTTTGCCTTAGAATCAAATTTATAAATGTAAGATTTTAAAAAAACTTATAAAGTTTTATAAAAACTAAAACTACCACATAACACAGCAAAATATTAATAACATCATTACAATGGTTGATGAAGTGGTTGTTATTGAGATTTAATCATAAAGAAGGAAAAATGATGGGCAGAAACATAAAATTTAATTAAAATTATGATCTAATTTATTAAAAAAATATTAGTTTTAAGTATATTAATATTATTTAGATAATATGAGATGTTTCGATTTTAATATTCATTAATTTTAGATATTATTTTTAAGTCTTCATCTATAATATGTTCAATAGAATCAAAATGGAACATTCGAAAATATTTAGGACTAAATTGAACCACTTAAAAATTTAGAGACGAAAATAAACAAATAATAAAAATTAGCCTTTTCCATAATAATTATAAAAATGATTAACTGCACTTTTAGTCTTTATGTAGTTTGACTTTTATGAATTCGTCTATGTGTAGTCTCTGACCAACTTTTTAGTCTTTATATTATCTGAATCAAACATTTTAATCTCTCCGGTTATTTTTCCGGTAAGTAGGCTGATGTGACACTTGTGTCATCATGTCATTGTCATTAAAAAATTACTTAGTATCTCTCATCCTCATTCTTTCTTTTATTCATATTTTTCTCCCCTATTCATTTTTTATTTTATTTTAAACTCTACTTTTATTTTTGAAAAAAAAAAATAGGTTAAAAAATGAAACTCGACAATTTCTTTGAATTAGAACAATCCCACTTTTTTACAAAAAACCAATCAAAATGATCCTTTTTTTAGTATCCAAATTGAATCTATCAAGTTCTTTGCGATGAACCAAATCAGATCGATTGAACCCTTTACAAAAAATGGAATTCGATCTACTAGATTCTTCATCGCGAAGAACAAGATTGGTTCTTCTTCTCAAACAAGAAGATGAACCACAAAAAATAAAAAGAAAAATTAATATATATATATATATATATATATATATATATATATATGCTTGAACATACCTTCATTGGAGATCTAGTTCGATTTCTCGAAACCAAGTCTCCATGTGGAGACTTGGTTCTCAGAACTAGACCTCTGTGAAGATCTAGTTATCAGGACCAGAACTCTATAGAGGTATGTTTAAGTATGCCTTTTTTTTTGTTCATCTTGTTGCTCGAGAAGAAGAGCTGATTCAATTTTTTGCAAGAAAAAATCAGATTGACGAGATGTCATTCTTCATTAAAGATTCGATCAATACGATTGAGTTATTGGCAAAGAATAAGATGATTCCATTTGGATATCTCCTAAAGAAATTAGTGGGTTTCGATTGAATTTTTGTTGAAATCAAATCTTTTTTTTTTTACACTAATTTTCTTGTTCCAAAAAAATGAATTATAAAATAGACTAAGAAATCAATAGGGAGAAAAGTGGAAAAAGTGAAAGAATTAGGATGAAATAGTAATACATATTTTTTTTATGGATGCAACATACTTAGTCAGCATACTATGTCAGCCTATTTGCCAGAGAAATAACCAAATGGACAAAAAGGTTTGATACATATAAACTAAAAAGTTTGCCGGAGACTATAGAGGGATGAATTCATAAAAATTGAACTACATAAGGACTTGTTGATGCTAGAATTTTGCGGACACGTTGAAAAATATGATAAGTTCAATAATTCGAAATAAATTTAAATCAACCAATGAAGAGCGATAGAACGTGTTTGTTGACCGAACGATCAAATCGACCGATTAAATGTAAGTTTCAACCAATTAAAGATTAAATTTGGCCAACATGAAGTATTTGACATTTTCAAATTTGGCGATGGAAGTATTTCAGCTCAAAAAGTATGAAAGTTTACAAGGAGTGATAGATTGATGAGGTAGAAATAAACCGACCATAGATCTTATATACAAAGATCACTCAAAGTTCAGTTTTGACTGCTCGAAGAAAAGACAAACCAAGATCTCACTTGATTAAAGATTTGATTTCAACTTCTAGTGACATGAAAATTGTCCTAAATGAAAGTGAATCAAAAGGACCATTTCGGTCCCATTTTCGATTTTTGGGGTTAATAGGCTGAAAAATAGGAAGAAGTCAAAATAAATCTGGACACAATAAAGACCATATTCAGTTGAAAATATGACCATTAGAGATTAGATTTCCCTAAATAAATAAAAAAGGAACATGTTCCACGAAGTGGGAGGCTATTTTTTGGTGTGAGAATTAGGTTTTTAGCCAAAATTTATTTACTATTTTGGTATTCTGGTTGCCTATAAATAGAAGGTTTGAGTTAGGCAAAAAGACATCAATCAATCGATCGATCAATCAATCAATCGATCGATCAATCACTCAATCATCCATTTGATCAATGAACAAACAATCAAACACTCAAATTCTCTCAATTCGTTCGACACTTATCTTTTCTTTCGTTTCCTATGGGAATAATGTCTTTCTTTTCTCCTTAGATCCATTTTTAGGAGTGATATTAGTCCACTAGGTTCTCACCTAAGTGAAGATCTTGGTATATCATTCACGGACAAGATGTTTTCTTTCATTTTTTTCTTCTAAGTCATTTAATTCTTCTAAGTCATTTAATTTATTCTTGTCATAGGAGTAACACTAATTTAAATTTAATTTCTTATCATAAATTTAGGTATATCATTTCAATTTCTTTACTTTAACCATTGTTCTTTATTCATTTGTTTTTTAAATTTTAATTATGTAGTCATTCATTTTTATTAATTTAGTAGTAGTTAGTTAAATTTTTTCGTTATTAGATATGTTAAAAGGAAAATAGAACTTAAATTAACTTTAATTTTTTCACATATTTCTATAGAGGTTACATTAATTTCGTTAGCATGTATTCATTTTACTTTATTTTATTTTATCGTGTGAAATCCACTTTAAATTTTATTATACTAGTATTTTTCATTATATTTTTTCAACGATCAGACTGAATCACCATATAATTCCCAAGACCAATGTTAATTGTACGTCGACAAATTTTACTAATGTCACCGAAACTAAAAATATAATGAAAACTTTTGAAAATTATGTCGAATAATTATTTTGAGTCCAAAAATTCGTTTGGTTAGGGATTTTTTGAAATTGGGTTTAAATTCTCGAAATAGGCTTGTTTTTACCATTTTTTAAGTTGATTTTCTCTTATTTATTAAAATGCATCTTTTGGTGGGTAAGGATTGAAGGCTTCAAAATAGTATTGAAGTGGCTTGCATCTCTTAAGTGGCTTGCATTTTTTAACTTTAATCTTTTTCAGTGGCTTGCATCTCTTATTTATTATAGGGCTGAAAGAGAGGAAACTCGAAAATAAATGTTTAAAATTGGGAAAATTTTAAGAGGTTTCCAATTACAATTTTTTTGCGTGGGTATTTTCACATTCGTAGAAATAAAGTTCCTAATTTCTTCTTAACCACTCATAGTAAATCACTCTAGAATTTTTCAACTTCGTTAAAGTCTCTGCTTACTTACTAATATAAATATGCATGAGAATGAGATTACATGCTGCTGGATCTGATATAAATAAATATTTATTTTTATGTATTTGATTAGATATTTAATTTAATAGGTAAAAATTTAAAAAGATTTTATCTGATTCAACTTATATAGGATTGGATTCTACTAATATCAAAATTTCTTTTTCTTAAAATTTAAAATTATAATTTATTTTATGTAAGATTTTAAATATGAAGATTGTAAAATTATAATAAACTTTTAGGGATTAATTTTTTAATATAAATTAAAGTTTGAATCTAGAATGATAGAAATACATTATAATTTATATTAACTATTTAAGTTATTTATTCTTTTTTTTTTTCTATTTTTAGTAATTATCAAAATTACATAATAATAATATACTTTAATCGTTTCAAAAACTAAGTTATGCTTGCTAATGAAAATTTAGGCAACATAATAGCTAAATTATGTATAATTATCATTTAAAATCGCCTACAAAGTGCATACAAGTTATAATAACTAGTTCATAGCAATATAGTCAAAATAGTGTTGTGATTCGATGAGGAAGTCGTGAATGGAGGAAACTTTTCTTCGTGGCGAAGGGACGGCCGGAAGACAGTGCTTGAGGGAAGGCAATGCCAAAGAGGAGAGGTGGGAGGAGAGGAGAAAAATCGTAGTTCTTCTTAGGTTTGCAGTCATTCTATAAGGGGGTGATTGGTTCGATTTCCTGATAAGAATGAGAATGAAAATGAGAGGGAATAGAATGATTGATTCTCTATTACTTGTTTAGTTATATAAGGAATGTGTATCCGGGGCATGATTTTGATTCCACAATTTACCAATTTATTATTCTATTTTAGGACTTTTTGAATTATTATTTTTTTTTTAAAATTATGTAAAATATCTATAAGAATTTAAATATTACGAAAAAAACTCTATATAAATAAATGAGTTATTTCATTATAACTGAAAGATATGTGTTTTAAAGAGAATGACTGATTCCTTATTTTGGGGGTTTGATAAATCAAAATAATTCTCTATTTTGAGTGGAAACGAACCAAACAAAAGAATGATATTGATTTTGATTCTATTCTCACTTAAGGAATGGAACCAATCACCCCTAAGTGTCTTTGTTTGATATTTTCAAATAGTGTGCATTTTTTCTTTATAGGATGTTCTACGTTGAAAAGAAATAAAGAGTTTTTGACTCTTTATATGTAAATGGGTGAATTCACTTTTAGTCCTTATATAGTTCATTTTTTACAGATCCATAAATGTATTGATGCCAAAATTATTAAGTTGACATGTGGCATGAGTTAATTCAAAAAATTTATTAAGATCGTCAAAATGATCCAAATTTAGGGTTATTCACATGCTGAATCATCTGCTTAGGGCTTAAATCAGCTGCATATGATGATTAGTTAGCTGCATAGGATGATCAATCAGTCGTCTAGGCTGAAATCAACCATAAACCAAGAGAGGTTAATCAGGGGTTGGTAGCATGTGACCGGTAGTAGTGGCATACGGCCGGTAGCGACCGTATGCGGCCAGTAGTTACCGCTCACCACAGGTGCACGCTTGGTAGTTGCTGCATGCATTTGGCATGCACTGGTTCTGGATGAGCAAGAGTTATGCTCGTCGACCCCCAAAATCATGTCGTTTTAGGCATTTTTGAAGGTTTGTCTCCCTCCAGTGTGCATTTTTACATTGTTAGAAGTCTTAGAATGAGTCAAGACGACTGGAAACAAATACAACAAAGAATAAAAGCATGGTCTAAAGATCATTGTTCGCTATTAGGAAAATTCAACAAATGGGATTACTTGGGGCACTAAGTAGTAGACTTGGTCAAATTTTTAGAAATGATCTTATGCTTACTCACCAAATGCCTACACTTGCTCATCAAGCAAGAGTGTTGGCCAAGCAATTTTGCTTGCTCTCTAGCACTATTTATCTATAAATAGAGGTCTCTACCAAGAGGAAAAGAGACCACTTACCACTTACCATTTACCACTCAACAATCACAATTGGTCCAACATTAATTCCTTATCCTAATGCCATATTTATCATCCTTCAATGGATTGATCCAGGTTTTGATTAAAGTCTTTACATTCTAAGTCTCACAGATGTAAGTCATTTTTATTTATTTATGCTCTGTACGCTTATGACTTATATGATTAGTCTTGAATGTTGTTTCAACGTTCAATTCATTTTTATCATTTTCGAAGCTGCTATTTATATTCATTGATTTCTTTGCTCAGTACATTATGTATCGAAGAATATTAAAACCCTTTTACCTTTTTTTCCCTCTTCCATCCTTTTATCATTAGTTAGTCATTATCATTTACTAGCCTTCATCTAATTTATCGTTTTACCTTTTGCGTCATTTATAAGCTTTTTTATATTATCTTTTACGCTATTTACAAGTTTTATTTTAAATTAATTCTTTTGAAGTATTTTCATACTTCTAGCATGCATATACTATCCTACATTTTTCAACAAATCAATTCATTGCTCTCTGGGCTAAAACGACTATGTAATTTTTTATCCCAGCTGGTCACCTCTCTTCGAGCAATCGGGAGGCGCTGGGGAATCAGTGTCAGCAAAATGGCATGTTTGGTATATTGCAAAGTTTCTAAGTATCTACGCACCAGCTTCATAGTCATAGCCCTGGAAAAAGTTGAGTGGATGGTGATTAGCCGAAATTGTTTCCTTTTCAACTGCCTCTTAGCCTAGTGCAGGAGAGGCTGGAGTTGGACGGTGATTGAGCCGAAATGAACCAATCACTTTCCAATGACCAAGCTGCTGATCAGACAGCCCAGCAGCTGACTAACATGACCAAGAGGCTGACTAAGACGGCTCACTGCCAACCAATGTAAGGAAACAACCATAAGCCAATCCATCGATAGTATTTCTTCAATATGTAGTCGATCCCCGAATGCCTGTTGGACACCTTCAGCAGGCCAACTGGCCGTGGCTGCCCCCTAAACAACCAATCATGGAGGATGGCAGCTCAATTGTAGCTGCCAATCCAGATCCACCGCTTCGGGCTCATGGTTGGCTAATGCACAAAGAAACTTTTACTGTTGTCAACATGCCTTTGTCAACAAGCCGTAGACTAACATTCTATATTACGTGCCTATGCAGCCATCTTTAGCGACTCTTCAACTGCCAAAACCAGTTGTTAGCATGCAACTAAATGTAGACCGAGACAAACTATATAATATTATATATGAAATTTACAATTTAGCTACTCGGCAGCCGCCTAGGTTAAAATAGCTGAGGAATCAGTGCCATGTTGTTATACCTGAGCAGGAATTCATTAGATTGGCCATTAACAGTCTATATATTGAGCTTAAGAAGATATTCGAGGGGATGAAATTCTAAGATTTCCATGAACTTTCTATCAAAGAGGCCAGATGTGAACATCTTCTGGAAGAGGAAGCTTTGAGAAAGTTGTCATCAGCAGGACTTATTACCATGAATCTCGCTACAAATTGGGTGCTGCTAAAACAATCAGTAACAAACCAGTTACTCTTTAAGCTCCTAGCAAGACTATGAATCGTGAGGGCCAAAAGGTTCTATCATGGAAATGATAAAATATATTCTTTCGATCTGACAACGGCCAATGAACCTTTTGGCATCTTGTTAAAAAAAAGAAGTTGAAAATTCTTTCGTACCACAAACTATCTTCGATCAGTAGACAAAGTACGTGGCAATGAGTATTGCAAGTATCGTAACACATTTCGTCACCGCATAAATAGTTGTTTTACCTTTCGATAGCTTATATAAGATCGGATCAAGAGAGAGATCTTGAGCTTTGGGGAAGCACCCATTATGAGTGTCGACTCGAACTCCTTTCTCGCTGTAGCCAATGCAATCATAGCCAATCTAAGGTCCTTACCCATTAGAAGGACAGAGAGGATAGGCCATCGATTTTCTACTGACCGTTCAAAGTTAGCTCCAATTAATGACTATAACAACATGATGAATCACGTGCATACAACCCATTAGGACGTAATGAACACTTACTAGCTAAATCGGCTGCTCGATCGGGTGAAAGAATATTAAATAATTCTTTAAGAATGAAAAAAATATTTAAATAATTCTTTTTAATAATGTGGCATGCATCTCAACATGCCATGTCAGCACTGTCAGTTTGAATTATGTGCATAGAGGCATTATAAAATCTCGTTAGAAATACACATAGACAAAAAAAGTGACCAAAAAGGGCAAATTTATAAAAATTAAATTATATAGGAACTAAAAATTAAATCAACCTTATATAAAGACATCTTAAATAGGGGTGGATGTAGGTTGGGGTAGTAGGGGAAATTACCCCACAAGCTTTCCAATATTTTGATTGTTACCCACATAAATTTAATCTTGCTCCTATAAATTTTTATAGATATACAATTTAAAATTAATAAAATTTAAATTATTTTTAAATATAAATTTTAATTTATTATTTTAATATTTTTTAAAATATTAAGATCTAAATGATATTTTAAAAGAAAGTTTTAATTTTACCAATATAGAACATCATTGGGTTATTCAATGCATTTAATTTCTTAATTCTAACTTCATTTTTCTTTTTTCATTTATAACCAAACCGAAAATTATCATATATATTATATACTATTTGCATATTTTATTATTAATGATAAAAATTTCTATCTTAATGTCATAAGTACAAAATGCAATTAAATTAAGCTTAACTTTAAGAGAATTCATAAATATCTATTACACAATATAAATGAAGAATTTCCTTTAAAAAAGTGACATTGTTACATGATGTAAAGCAAATTCCTACTTTTAATTTATGATTCCAATAGGTTTAATATTAATGTCAAGAGTATAAAACTTCTTTATACTCCAAGATATTAACAAATTTATTTATCACAAAGAATTATTTTCTCTATTTTTATAATAAATATGAGTTCATATATATATATATATATATATTGCTTATTCAAAAATTATATCAGACAGTTTTTATAAAATAAAATTAGCTTTAATTTTTTCTTTTTTGACTTTAAAATGCATGAATTTTTTATTTTCTATAACATGTCACATAATATATTTTATAATAAAAAATTTTAAAAAATTTTCATTCTATAATTTATAAATAAATTTTCTTAATAATTATCATTCTATAATTAATTTAATATTAAATATAAATTAATAATTATTATTATCTTATCTTAATAGTGAAGAAAAAAAATTATTCCACTATTTTTCTTACAATATTTTATATATTATATTTTTATAATTAAATTTTCTAAAACACTTTTTAAAAAATTAATTATTTAATTATTTATTATTATCTTTGTTATTATTTTTATTATTAACAAAAATATATTTTAACAAAAATTATAAATATCTCATAATATTATTATACCACCTAAATATTTTAAAATATAAATCAGAGTAATTATTATAGAGATAACATTCTCGATCAAAAACTATTACTTAATTTATTATACAAAATTATATATATATATATATAACTAATTATATTTATATATAATTTTGGTGTAAAATACGGATTGAAAAAAAAAAAGGTTAGTATACATATAATATATTAAACCCAATAAAAAGCTTTAATTTGACAATTATTGATTCGTGGACGAGATAAGGGCAATATCGTAAATTGGAAACTTCATGTATTCCTTCAATGGGAGATAATATTCTTCGTACAATCGGCAGATTTTGTATATATGTTTGTTATCATTTCCAAGAAGGTGGTCTTCTTGAGAGCTACGTATGGTCTATTCGCTAACCCTACATTGTTAGAGCTTTTGATTCGGCACAGAGAGAGATGCTCCTCTCTCTGTTTTACGTTGTAATTATGACAACAGAGCTGGCAACCCTACACTCCTCCGTCTGATAGCAAGGGTCAAAGCAGAAGACGGTAAGCTTTGACTCTGCCATCATGCTTAAGCTACCACGTACTCACCTACATCATCACATCTGATATTTGTCTCCCCTTTTTTGCATTTACAGTTCCCGTGCAATGTACTTCGTGCATATTTCGTTGACCCACGTTTTCACTTTCTTGATTCTTTTATAGATAATATATATATATATATATATATATATATCTCTATATATTTACAAAAGTTATATCCTTATATTCGGATGTCGTTTTTATAATTCAGTAAACATAATTTAATAGAATTAGAAAAAGATTCCCTATCTAGAAAAAGAATTAGAATTAAACTCGACATTAGTTAACATATCCCTTATATTACTATATTTTTTTGTATATATATTTAATTTGAATTTAAAATTAAATATATATTAAAATTTTTTAATTTTTTAATCTAAACATTCATTATTAATGACATGAAATAATGAGTTCGAGTTACTCTCTATTTGAAGGAAAAAATACATAATCTCACCGCTATTTAAATATTATAATAAAGATTGAGAATTTCAGTCTAAAGACTATTTGAATAGTGGAGATAGTAACAAAAACTTTTAACTACCTTACCAAGAGAGTTATGAATAATCCTGCTATAAAAAGAAGTACTCAAAGATATTTTAAAGGACCATTTATATTAAGCTTAACACAACCATGGAAAAGAGAAGACCACATGCACATAATTATGTCTCTTCCTTCTAGCTCTAACAATACAACTCAACTCTCCCATAATTCATTATTCTGCTTGATTCAATGAGTTCAACCTAAGCAAGACCCTACGAATAATCACCTAACTCATCATTTTCATCCCATTATAGATGAAATCATTACAACAAAGCTAAACCTTCCACATAATTAGCAATAGAATCATGCACATAAGAATATGAAAATGACTGGAGGAGGGGAAATTCCTCCACCAAAACTACAGCCTATGCATTACCGGCAGTTGAATACAAGTCAACCGACAAGTAGCATGTAAAAAACTACAAACAGCCCGAGCAATGTCCCTTTAGATAAACAAGTGTTGAATGTCTTCCTCTTGTTTATTCATACAATAGGCGCAAAAAAGGAGAAGGGCTATTTGCATTCTTTGTAAATTAGAATCAATTGCAATGGCATTACGTAATAATCTCAAACTGAAGACTTTAATTTTTAAAAAATATTACTTCCTCCAATTTTTAATTTTTAATATTGTTCAGCGTCCCCTCACCCTTGACAACTTTCCAAGCAGATTTAACCATAAATCACCTGACCTATTAGGCACCTAAGTCAAAAAGTTGTCTTGCACTGTAAGAGTATAAATATTATTTTCAATAAGGTCCACTATCTCATCATCCAAAACTACATTATGCCAATCTGTCGAAAGAATAACTTCATGCAAATTTAAACTAGGATACTCCATTTCCACCATGTCTTCCAGAATCCCAATACCTAGTCGTGTGCCAAAAGGAGGTCAAAAGCCTGTTACAAACGCTTAATCTACAATTATGGAGGAAAAATGAGATAGCGCCCACCATATTTCTCCATTCTTTATAAGCATAATTGGTCGTCATCCACCTAGAGATAGGAAAAGCTCGCACATACCTAGCCTTCATGTAATTATACCAAAGAGTTTTCTCATGTAATAAGAGCCAAAGCTTTTTTCACGTAAAAGTTTTTTGCATGTCCCTAAGACGACGTAAACCCAACCCTCCAACATCTAAATCCTTACAAAATTTCTCCCGAATCACCCAATGACACTTTCTACTACCCTCATTATTATCCCAAAGAAATTTGCCATAAGCCTTTCCACTCGAGCAAACATTGTTTTCAAGACATAAGAATTCAAAATTAAATATAAAGGGATTGAAGCAAGGACGTGTTTGATAAGAACGAGCTTGCCACCGCTTGAAAAAAGAGAAGTTTTCCACCCTTCGACTTTACCGGAAATCTTGGAGATGAGATGTTCGTATGCCATCATTCCAATATGCTTGAAAGATATGAGAATTCCCAAATATACAAACGAAAAATTTCCTTTACAAATAAATGTATGATACTTTATCATAGTCACCCTATGAGAATCACATTTTGGATACACATAGAATTCAGACTTTGCTAAATTTACTTTTTGCCCAAAAATATGTTCATATGTATTCAAAACATATTTTAACTCCTAAATACTCTGAAGGTCACTATTACATAAAATCAGCATGTCATCGACAAAGAGAAGATGAGAGATAATAAGAGTACCCCTCTTCTCTTGAAAAGGCAGTCTTTTTTTTTTAATAATGGCTTTATGTAAAAATCTACTAAGCACATCTTCCACTAGGATAAAAAGTAAAGGAGAAAGGGGATCACATTGATGTAAACCACGTTCCCCTTTAAATCTATCCTTATAAACCCTTTAAAACATAATAAAAAAATGAACTCCCTCATAACACTCACAAAATATGTTTCTAATTTGGACCGAAAATCCAAACTACAAAAGAACCCAATCCAAAAAGTATCATTCTAATCTATCATATACTTCGATCATGTCCAACTTAAAGATCACATTAAATTTAATATTATATATCATGTAATGAAATAGTGAGGTGTACGATGTGGACATACAAACTATCTATAAGATAAATTTTATCTTTGGTAAATGATTATTTATTATTCAACATTATTCAAAATTAGTTAAATATTGTCTTATTACGAAAATTAACATTTTATAATTTTAAATTAATAATTTTGGATTAATAATTTTCTTATAACTTAATTTAAAATATAATTAATCCTTAGATCTAAATATTATTATTTTTTTATCTATTAATATCTATTTATATTTTTACCTATAATAAATTTTAATCATTTTTATTTTTATCCAATTCATCACCTCGTCCATCACAACTATTGTCCTCACTATCACTACTGCTGTTTCTTCTGCCACACCGTCACTCCAAAACCTAAATTACCAATATCTCTCTATTCCATTCTCTTCAAAACCTAAATTCTCAAACAGATAAACCGACATTTTTTACATTGACCGAAATCTTCTTGCTCTTCTCTTCTCTCACGCTCTCATTCTCTTCTCACTCAGTGGCATCATTCGCATCTCATTCTATCTCACTCAGCCATGGAGGATAATTAGTTTGAAAAATATGAAAATCAGACGGAAGAAATTGTTATATGATTTAGAGTTTAAATTTAAGCTTGTGCTTATTATTGGTTGTGGATTATGAATGTCGATTTGAGATGCACAAACCAACATGTGAGATCTCGATCTATGACCACAGACTGCCATTTCAGACTCAGTCTATCAAATTTTTATTTTTGTAAAATTCTATTGTGAATATATAAATAAATTGAAATTATTTTTTTAGTTATTAATTTCAATGAGCTCCAGGTTAGACTTTCTCGCATGCTTAAATCTAAGGATCATTTTTCATCATCTATTACCGTTCGATCAAAATTGCATGATATTTTTAGTCTGATTAAGAGAAAGTTTAACTATAGAAAGTTAGAAATATTTAAGAAATCATGTTTCAGACATTTTATAAAGGTTGATGAGAGACTTACATTATCCACCCAAATAGTTAATTCTTTGATAAGACTCCATAAAAAAATGAGTTATGGTATATTATACATTGTCATCCTCTCTGTTATTCAATAAAAGAGCTCTTATTACCGGATTGAGATATCATGAAATACCAACTTTTTTACCACTCGAAGTTAGCAAAAATATTGAATTATTGAATTACTAGTTTAAAGGAAATAATAATATTACATGCGGTCAGCTTATAGAGATTTTTAAAAATATGGAGAGTAGAACTAAGAAACGTCATGATCGAGATGATGATAAAACAATAAAGATAAATGATTTACATGTGAAGTTAAGGCTTCTTTATTTTTTGGTAGTTGCTCTTTTAGGTTTAAGGGAATCACATAAAATACCACATTAATATTTATTTATAGACTCAGATATGGAGTTCTTCAATAATTATTCTTGGGATAAAATAGTTCATGAAAGAACTATACAAAACATTAAGAAGGATGACCTCGTGGAGAAGTCCGTAAGAGCTGCAAATAGAGAAAAAGCTGATTTAAGTGAGACTTACTCGATTTTTTGCTCACCTTCCAGGTAATTAGTTTTAGTTTTGATTTATAGTTATTTTCTTACCTAATAATTTGTAATGATATTTTTAATTATTGTAGGTATGGGTGCTTGAAGCCACAAGTGTTGGAAAGACTTGATGAGCGTTTAGAGAAAACTAGTAAGCCATAGATTTTAAATTGGGCCATACATTCTAGTAAACTGATGCTCAAGAAAATCATCAAAATTTTGAGTAAACGGGAGGTTAGTTTTTATTGTAATTAATAATTATTTAATTAACCAACTTATGTAAATTTCTTTTAATGATGTAGGCTAGATTATACGGAATTTTGCGCCCATCAAGGAGAGAAGAATGTTCTCCTTATATGGCCAATATTGACCCGTTCAATGACGAGGTTGAAGATGTCGTCATTGATTATTTGACGACTTTACTTAAACCCACCGCCTAGGACGTAGACTATTCTGAAGAGTCTTTTGTATTTATTATTCAACATGACAAGGATGTCGTGGTAGTGGAGGAGGAGGAAGAGGAGAAGGATGAGGCGGAGAAGGTAGAGGAGGAGGAGGATGATAATGTAAATATGGAGCATACACAAGATTTTTAGAGGTAGAGGATAAGACACCAACCCTTGATCGAGCCTTTTCATCTACATTGATCATCAATCATGATATGTGGTATATGATGCAAAGGATAGAAGAGAAGATCGAGGTTTTTGGTCAGAAGACGGAGTACATATTTAGTGGGTTAGAGGAGAAATTTGGTAGGCTGAAGTGTAAAATCGATTTGATCTATAAGAAAGTAGAAGTTGCTTCCTATCCATCCATTAATGTAGATCCATTGGGTGATCATACTATATATGTCACATGGCATTCATCAGGTCCACACCACTTTTCAGGTGATTTGGGAGAAAGATCAGGTATGAAGTCATCAATATGTTTGATATTATGTAAGATCTTACCTCAACTCTTCTACTTGATACATAAATTGAGGAATAAATATGAGAATTGGAAATATAGAGATTTTAATTTACAAATAATGGAAATACCATAAAATAAGAAAGGAGGAGATAGTAGTGTTTATATAATTAAATGTATAGATTTTCATTCTATAATATTTTCATTAGATGAAATAAATGATAATATGATTAAGTTATATATGCGTAAGATGAATACTAACTTGTATACACATATGTGAGATTTATGAGAAAAAATGTATGTATATATTATATTTTTTTAATAAGAATTAACATGATTTCTATTTAATTCATATAAATGTTATTTTAGAAATATTAATTTATGTCCAAATGATTTCAGTAGAAATTGAAAAAACAAAAAACAAATAGAAATAATTAAGAAATTAAAAAATAAATAAATAAAACAAGGAGTGAGGGGAGATTTCGGTTTAGACCAAAATATTATTTATAAAAACAGTCGATGTTGAAAAAAAAAACAAATTTCAGTATAAAAAAGAAAAGAAAAAAGATTTCGGTCCACACCATTATCTATATGATTCGTTTCTTAGTTTTTTTATTTTTATTTTTCTTAAATAAACATCCCAAATATTTATACAAAATAAAAGATACCGAATATTCATATAAAATAAGGATACTAAGAAATTCTTACGAAATAAAATAATAAATATAATATTATGAAGTGTTTTCAATTAGTGTCGGTAGAATCAGATTCGAACAAGTCTTCCTATTATGTCCAAGATATCCACAATTACCACATTTCCTTCTTCTTCGTGTTTGTTCATCTGTTGACGGTATATATTTATTTTTTCGGTCTTCCATTCTATTTACATATGATGAGAGGTAGAACTCACTATTGATCGGATCCTTTCTGGAATATCCCACTCACTAGAAGATGGTACATGATAAATTGATTCTGCATATGGGGCACTCAAATATTCAGTGGAGTAGAATGAATCACATAATGAATATATATATATATATACTTACACTTATAGACTTCGCAACTGCTATGGCATGTGCGTACGAAATTCTATCCAAGCTAAATACCTTATATGTGCAACTACTTTCTCGTATGTTGACAACAACTATAATATCATCTTGTGTCACTTTAAACGTATCAGCATCCACACTATCAACCTTCATTATCTGACATCCCTTATGTCTTTTTCGAAGTTGTTTCACTACCTTAGAAGTGCATTGGTGTACTGATTTTTTTCATTTCTTCTAGTGTTGAACTAAGTTATCATCATCTTCCTAATACTTTCGAGCAATGTTATAATTAGATATTCATGCATATCCTTCAATGCAGCATTATACCATTATAAGTCTCTGAAAATGAGCTATTGACCAATGTTCGAAACCAATATCCACCACATATGATACCACACCAGGATGCGCTCTTCTGATATCAAAGAAGTATTTATTGACATCTTTTATTGTATATGCTTTAGATGTTGTTTTGAATAGAGAGACCATTTCACCGCTCATAAATTTTGACTTGAAATTTTGCATGATGTGCCAAATATATGCATAATGTTTAGAATTTGGGTAAACACTTTGTAGAAGTTATATATATTATAAATAGGAAAATGGTAAACAGTAAACATGAATGTTATGCAAACATGAACAGTAAATATGAAAACAGTGATGCTAGAAACAAAATAGTATCTGTAAAATAAAACAAAATAGTAAAATAAAACAAAATCTTGAAAACAGAATAATAAAATAGAAAGAGAAAATAATAGTAAAACAAAATAGCAATTCAAATTGAGGCTTGTTATGCAACAATTTCCTTAAAGTATATTCTCCCCCTCACGTCGGTGCAGAAGGTTGAACAATGTCTGTCTCCTACGATATAACGGAGATGAACAGTAGCATCGCACTACCGAACTATTCCGAAGAGCTCAAATAGTGGCTCGAACTCGACCACACTAGAAACTTAGAACTCAAGAGGGAGGAAGGAAAACAAAGAAATTTTGTTTTTATTTTTATGTTTACAATGGGAGGAAGCTGCCAATTTATAAGCTTATGAGAGGAAAAGAGATTAGTAGAAATTTAATTTGGTTTAATACATATATAAATATGATGAAACTAAAAAATAAATTGCATCCTTTCATCTTCATAAATTTTTGCAGAAGAAAGAAAAAAAAATCAAGAAAAAAAAAAGGTGGGTCAAGGCAAACCAGATCATTTTCATGCCGGCACACATGAGTCAAACTCGATCCAGTCCGAATTTAAACCCCCTAGGCGCACGGGCAAGAGAGAACATTTTAACTTATATTTTATTACTCATTAACAAATGTGCAGTTCTATATAAATACTCTCCCACTTATTTTCTATTTCAATGTGATACAAAATTTTCCTTCTTTAATTATTCTACTTCAAAACCATTCCAATGGTTACACTTTGAGATTCAATTTCTCATTCACCCATTAATCATTTTGAGCGTACCATATATCAATTTGAAGATCTCACAGAAGAGAACATAAATCAACTTTGACTTTTCATTTACATGAAGTGGGCTCCACTAAAAAGCAAGCATAAACATAGTATGTTGATATGCTGAATTTTTCCAACACACTTTGTATAACATTTCTAATACTCTATGCTCGATAAGAAATAATCACCAAATTGAGACTATCGAGTACTATTTCTCAAAGCTTAGTAAAAAACCAAATCCATGATACCTCATTCTCCGAATTGATTATAGCTTATGCTAACATATATAATTGCTTGTTACCATCTTATGCGGTTGTAGTTAGAATGTCCCTTTGTATTTACCCTTCAAAAAGGTCCTATCAATACCAATAACATTTCGCATTAAATGGAACCCCTTAATGGATTCCATAAAAGTCATGAAGAAATAAGGAAATCTTCCTTCTTCATCCATCTGAATTGCAGTTACAGTATTCGAATTTACTAGTTTCATCACGGTAGAGGAACATGGTATCCTTGTCTAGTTATCTTATGTTGTACTGCGAATAAGACCATGTGTAATAGACCTTGCTTTCCATGCCTTCAAATAAGTAATATTTACCCTCATATTAGTTTAGGCTAAATGTTTAGGCATTTTCGAAGTAGGACTCTCATTACTACCACTAAAATTATTCATCATATGTCATCCAATTACCAATGCCAATGCTTGTCGATGCTTGTGACGTAAGGAGTCTAAACTATATGTATGTTAGTCATTATAAGTACGAATTTGGAAAACTAAACAATCTTTCTTATATATAGAGCGGTGCATCCACTTGTAATTTGAATATGCACAACCAACAATATATGTATCGGATTGCATGCATCTGCAAATGAGTCTTTAGATCCTTCTTCGAATCAAAGAACTGATTCCAATAAAACTCATTTTCGCTCCCATATGAAAAAGTAATAGGGAGCTATTATAGCTCTTGTCTTCATTTTCTGGTGCTTGAATATCATATTGTGCAAAATCAAGTTCTACTTCATCAAAGAATTCACCTTCGTACAAATGAAAATTGGGTTCATTTCATTGTTGTGACAATTATCATACTCTTGGATATGTTCTAATACTCATCCTCATTCTGTTCGTCATCCTCAACCTCAATCTCAGAATCAATATGTTGGTCCATATCCAAATTCAGACCTTGATTTTGATATTCATCATTGCTATCAACATAACTCATAATATTTTTATTTCATTATTACCAAGATTAGGTACGTGACGTCATTCTTGAACATACACACCACTTCTCCCTTTCGAAATTAACATAATATATAATGGAGATGGATTACTCGAACATGCATTATATAAAATTAACTTCACATCTGTCTCATCTTCTATAAATATTGGATGACTGATCGATAACAGTAATGACTTATATGCTATTTTCATACCAAATTCACTAGAATTAATATGAATGGTATTGTAGATGCTATGTTCATACCAAATGCACTAGGATCAACATGAATGGTATTGAAAAAAAAAAGAGATCGGTCTTGCATTCATCGAACCAATATCAATCTTAGAAGAAAAAAAATTAAAACTGATACAAAGTTCTTACCTCGGAGCAACCGGGAGTGCGAGAACAAATGTCTATGAGGTTTCAAGTGCCTATAAGGTTTTAAGTAAATTTAGTAGCAAATGCGAGCTTATTAAAATGTCCGTCAGTCCGTTGTCGACTAGAGATGAAGAAGAAAAAAGAAAGAAGAAAGAAAACGAAGAAAAGAGAGAGGATTAAATTGTTATTTTTTTTATTGAATAATGATAAAGACATTTAATTTAAAAAAATAAAAAAGGTAAAAAATAAGTCTTTCTTTTTAGATGGAGGGTATTTACCTAAACCTCTATTTTTAAAATTCCCTCTTAACTAATTTACATTAATTTTCCTACCTCAATTTTTTCCCCAAACCACAAGCTTAAAAATACCACCAATTTTTGATCAACCTGCTATCAACACCCACCACCACCAGTCCCTCTATGCCCTTCTCTACATTAAAAAAAAAAAAATTTAAAAGAAACCAAATCAATTTCTTCGTAAAAAATTGGAAATAATTAATCTACTTCCTCGAAAAGATAGTGATCAAATTGATTAAGGTTCTTTAAAAAATCATTTCAGAAATAAAAAAATAATTTTTTTTCGTGAGATTCAATCAACTTCTTCACAAGGAAAAAGTTCATTTCCATCTGATTATCGTAAAAAATAATAAATAAAGAAGAAAAAAAAAAGAATTTGACCTTCTTTTTTTCCTAAAATTTTGAAGAGGGGTTATCACTGTTAGAATTTATCTAGATGTAGAGATTATACCATTTTATTAAAATTCCATATGAAAAATTCTTGCCATGCAACCATCTTCCATGGGTCATTTTATATTCTCCACTTTTGAATTAATTTCTAGAATATTCATAAAATTAAACCAAAATAATAATTTATCAAAATATTAAACCCAATACAAACTTGGTTGCAAAAACTGGCCTCATAATTTGACTTGTTTTGACTTTTTAAATAAAAAATTAAAGAAAACGTAAACTTACCTTATTACCCTTCAGTTACTTAAAAAAAAAAAAAGAAAATGATAAGGGAAAAGAAAAGCAAAAAATGGCCCATCTCCATCCTCTCTCCATTTTTCCAGCACATTCAACCACTTTCAATCAACTTCTTCTTCTTCTTCTTCATCTTCTTTATCTTCTTCATCTTGTTCTTCATTTGCTTCATCTTCGTCATAGAAAAAGCACTTCATCTACTTTTTCTCCCCTAAACGAACAGAGACCAAACAATGGTTCAAACCAAAAATCCTAATGTTGAGGAGTTAAAGAAGTAGCGGAAGGAAGATTTGTTGGAGAAAGTCATGAACGTTGGCAAGTGACCTAAGTTGTTTCGAGAATTAATGGCCGAAAGCGGCAACCTTCACCATGAAAGGTAAATATTAGATACTTAAAAAGTCTTGATTTTTTTTTTGGGAAAAAAATAAGTGTTCTGTGTGTGGGTTGGACTAAAATATATTCCATTGATTGAGTATTTTAGATTTGGAGTGAAATATTGGTGAAAATTATAAAAAAATTCTCTCACAATGAAGTTCGCAATAGCTCGAACTCTTAATGTTAAAGACTTCGAGATTTTTTGTTTTTTGATCTTGATGCTTGATGGACCCTAAAGGTACCCATCGAGCATTGAGATGAGATATTAGAGACTTTGAATTCTATGATCTTAATGCTCGATGTTTGATAGGTTAGTAAGACTTGAATCATTGGGCATCGATAACTAAGAACCTATACCCAATTCTGTGATCTCGTACATTATGGCTCGATAGGTCTTTAAAGTACCCATTCAAGACCCATCGAGCATCAAGCATCGAGATTAGAGTATCAGAGACTTGAAAATCTCCGTTCTTAATGCTTAATGCTCAATGGCTTTGAAAGACTAGAACCGTTGAGATATCAAACATTAATGGTTTGGTTGAACTTTCAAATATCTTTGATTATTTATATGTTTATATATATATATATATATATTAATTGATTATCTATGTTAATATTTATTTTAGATCAATGTTTTGTTCATTTTAGGATAAGAAAGTTGAAATATGTCGTGAACTTATACCCATCCTCAATAATATGATCTATCCAAAGCCCGCATACTATAGTAGCTAAGCAAGAAGTGGTGGTTGCTGATATCAAGAAAAAGCTCACCGCACAATAGTTTGAGATGTTTAAGAGTACTTGTTTGGGAATGTCCCTCTAAAGAACTCTAGCCAAGTTATTAACTATTTCATTGTTCGACGAGCCATACGAAGAAAAATGTGTTGTGATTTTTATTATCCTAGGGAAGCCAATGCAGTTTAGTTTGCCAGAATGGGATCTAGTGACAGGGTTGAAGTTTCATGATTATCCATTCGACTTGATGGTCGATCGTTTAACAAAAGATGATCGACTGTTTAAGAAGTATCTTAGTGGGAAATTTATCTAAGCTTTTGAGCTAGCATAAAGATTCATAAATGATGAATGGAGTAACAAGGATGATGACATTATCAATATCGCTCTTATATACTTCATCAAAGCAATATCGTGTGCTCAATAAATAAATATTAACATTCGACCCCCTACCTTCGCCATAACAAGTAACTTGAAAGATTCAATAGCTACCTTTTGGGGAAGATTTTCTTTTGACATTACAATTAAATATTTGAAGAAAGGTATAGCGGTGAAGGTAACTATAAATCGAGCATAGGTGACTGAGCATGAAGAAACATACACCTACATAGGTTTTCCTCTCGGTTTCCAGGTTAGTTTTCTTTTTTCTTTTTTCTTTTTCAAATATTGATTTGTTACTTGTGATTTAAGTTTGATCTTTGACTTAACTATGCATGTATGGGCTAATGAATCAATTCAGTATCTCAGATTTCATACTAGAGAGCAGGTATAGGGTAATCTTATGCCCCACATTTTGAATTGGAAATTCAAGAAGCCGTTAGTGTCACATCACAAAGTAGCAGAGTGGTAGGCATTGAAGGGGTAAGCGTATCATTCATTCATTCATTAACTGATTTTATTTGGTCATATTAGGATTTGTGATTTAAATGTAGTACCATTTATATGTTGTCATCTGTGGAATATTAAAACCAACCTAAGATGGAGAAGAACATGAATATATGCAGTTTGTGGAACCTTTCTCGGAGGAGGCAGACGAAGTTGTGGAGTAGCTGATGAGGGAATTATAGTAGGTTAAAGAAGAAGAAGAAAAACTATTGTTAGGAGAGGAAGAAGAGAATAAAGATGAGGCAGAAGATGAATAGGAAAAAAGAAAAGATAAGGATTGATTTAGAGATGGTGAGATGAGGTCATTCATTCAGGATCTTATTTGTGCTTCCGAGCAAAGGATGATCGGATTGATGATGAAGATGTTTGGAGATCTAAACACAAGTTGGGAGGTATAGAGCAAAGTTTGAGAGAGATCAAAGAGGTGATGGCGATAGGGTACTATGACGGGCTCAATACCTTATTTGCCGCCATTCTCCACATCCCTTATAATCCTGAGCTCCCAACCATCTCCCCCACATCATATATCTGATGTACGACAATCACTACCGCTACATCCTCCTACATCCAGTGTAGCCTCTTCATTAGCAGTACTCAATCCACTTCCACATCATCATGCATCGAGTGTATGAGGTTGCAATTCTTCTTCCTTTACCTCAAGAAGAACCAAGTCATCCAGTTTTAGACATTACAAATTGGCTTCCCCTACGACAATAAGTAAATTGGCCACCCTTACATTTGATTAGCTTCTATCATCTCTTACAGCATTCAAAAAGGAGATAATGGTTTGGGTCCCCCCATATGAGGATGAGGAAGATGTTGTGGAGCCGTATGTGACCCCGCCCATAGAGCATGAGGACGAATGAGGTATAAGGATGATGTTTCGTGTTGTAGTTGTCACGTCTTCATATATAGATATTGAGAAGAAAGAGAAATATAAGACGAGAGCGGGATTGAAGATGGATCCTTTTCTTCCTCTTAATTTGGATAACTAAAGGGCGATGGCTTAAGACCGCAATAGATGTGCAAGTATTCATTTTTTTATGGTACTTCATTTATAGTTTCTTGGTTATGTAGTTGAAAGTAACCATGTTTATGTTGGTTTTCGCTAACATAACCGAGGTCATAGAATTTGAAGGCCATAAACACTATCAAGAGTTTTTCGAAAGGATACTCTTACCTGCAGAGTGGCTGGATAGTTTCATAAGCATTCAAACCATTTCAAAAAATTACTTCTATTTCTAATTTTATTTATTTATTTGGTTGCACCACGTTGGATGAGAATGAAGAAATTCAATGACGTACTCGATTAGTCTGCTGCTTTCATTGATTAAGTCTTCCCTCAGTACATGAAACTTTATTGGGATGACACTTTCGAGAAGATAAGGAAGGAAAAATGAGAAAGTCAAGTATTTCCCTAGCGTACATTTATTCTGAATTAAGCTCTCGCTCGTAGGCCTATTGGTGGAGTGGGATTTCGATATGTAGATAGGCATTATATTCCATTCAATTATAAGGGTTCACATTGGTATGCATTGATTTTTGATATACCGAAGAAGAAAATTGTCGTCCTTCATAGCATGTTGGGGAACAAGACCATATGTCAAAGCTTTAGACATAGATAAATAGAATGCACATAATGGTCCTATACATATTGAGAAGTGTAAGGGATGATTACAACATTGATCCTTTTGAGATCGAGGTGGTCACTGGGTTGAATGAGACTACAAACAATAAATTAGGAGATTACGGGGTATACATACTTAAGTTTATAGAGTTTCATCATGCAATACTTGATTTAATGCTTATCAAGGATGCTACATACATTGATCAAACTTCGTTCTTTGCATATTATGTTATGTTTAGCTGCAGGATTTAAGAATTTATTATAGATAATTTTACCTAGTAAATTGATATATTTCGATCATTATGCTATTCATTTTCGTAATAATTTAACCATTATTTAGTTATAATAACATGTAATGAAAAGTCGCAAACAAGTGTCTGATCATGAAAACACAAGTTATAAGTCTCTTTTGATAAATAAAAAAACGTATACATTTATGACCTTTACTTTGTGCCATCATCTTGATGCTCGATGGGTGTATGAAAGTCCCAATAGAACCCTCGAGATGAGGTTTAAGGGACTCGGAAGTCTCTGTGACATCATCTCAATGATCGATGCTCGATGGGTACTATCAAAAGATCCATCGAGCATTGAGATGACGTCATAGAGAATTCTGAGTCCCTCAGGCCTCATCTCGAGGGTAACAATACCCATCGAGCATCGAGATGAGGTAAGATAGCCTTCTCCTAAGTGTTTGATATTTGATCTTAAACCCTAACCTTAGGTGTTTTATATTTGAAAGGTTCATTGAACATCAAAATTTGGGGACAAAGACTTAGAAGCCTTGTGAGATAATCTCAATGGCTCGATGAGGCTATTGATAGGTTCATCGAGATATGGAATATAGACTTAGAAGCCTTTATGACATAATCTTGATGGGACTATTGAACGACTCATCAAGTATCGAGATATGAGGACAGATACTTAGAAGCCTTTGTGACATAATCTCGATCGCTCGACGGGACCATTGATATGTTCATTCAGCATCAAGATATAAGGACAAACTTAGAAGTTGGCACTTTCAAGACTAAAATAGGAAAAAAAAAGAAACTCATCCAAAAAAATGGTAGCTCTATAATCTATATGCAAGATTTGATTACATCAAAAAGTTACTGCATCAAAAGCTTCCAATACCAAAAAAAAAAAAAAATTCAAATCATGAGGATTACATGAATCATAAAATCATTAAGATAACATCGAATAAAATAAGTTACTGCATCCAATCATACAATATAAACCACATCATAGTGAAATTGGGTTCCAACATGTTGCCTTATTATGTCCAAGAATACTACACTTGCTACACTTGCTACACTTGTTTCTCTTTCGTAGTTGTTTCACACTCCAATGTATATGTATTTTTTTGGATTTTCACTTTGTTTACGCATGACAGAGGGTAGAATAATAATGGATTTTGGATTTTCAAGAAAATCCCAATCATTAGATGATGGTATAAGATAAATCGAATTTACATACGCTTGCCTCCAATTCTACGTCGTGAAAGATTCTGCACATAACATATGTTGTGTATCACTCGAGTAACTCGATGCTGTAATGGCATGGGTGCACGATATCATATACAACTAAAACACCCTACATGTGCAATTTGTCTCCTCTAAATTGACCAACATAGTAGTAGAACCACTGATCACCTCAAATGTATCGTTATTCACTATATCAACCCTTATTGTTAAATATTTGTTATGTCTTTCTCTTCTTTGGGAATCAGTGGGGCTCTTGTTTGATTTGTTATACATTTCCATTTATAAAACCAAGTTGTCATCATCTTCCTGATATTATCGAGAAACACCACAATTGGATAATCACGTGCATCCTTCAATGAAGCATGAGACTCTATAATATTATTAGTCATTATGTCGTATTGATCACCATTGAAATGAGCTCTCGATCAATGTTGAAATCCAGTAGTCTTAAGATAGGTTGTCACATCGAGATGTTGGGATCTAATCTCATTGAAGTATGTGTTGAAATCCCAAACCTTGTATTATATGGCCGTCTCGCTGAATTCGATCTTGATGTTTTACGTGAGATGCCACACGTATGCATAATGCTTTATATTTGGGTAAACACTCTGTATAATGTTATTAATACTCTATGCCCGATCTGATACAAAAACCAAATACCCACCATCGGGAACCACACCCTTTACATGATACAAGAACCAAGTCCAAGATACATCATTCTCCAAGTCAACTATAACCAATGCTATTAGATAAAGATGGTTGTTACCATCCTTAGCAGTTGCAGATAGGAGTGTGCATTTGTATTTGCACTTTAAAAAGGTTCCATCAATGCAAATAAATCTTCTTAAAAATCTAAACCCTTTGATTACTGCTCCAAAATCTATTGTTTACATAGGTCACAAGTGAAGCTACAGAACCGAATTAACACTTTTCATCATGCTTGTATAAAGTGGTAAATCCTTGTAACTATCCTCGTCCATGCCTCTAATAAGGCCATGTGCGATAAATCTTGATTTTTGTACCTTCCAATAACTAATTTTTACTCCAAGATCATTGCGGATAATATCAACAAGAAGTCATGCTTTAGAAGTTTCGTTATATCCTTGGTACTTATTCTTCATGTGTTGTCCAATCGTATATACCGATACATGCCAATAGTTTCCTTGCTTGAATGTAAGATTATATGTGTGTTGATCTTTATAGGTTTGTATTTGAAAAAATGAAGAATTATTCTTTCTTGTTGCATGAATCTACCATAGATAATTTGGATTTATACACACGATAACAAATATAGTCTTGCTCGACATATTAACCTTGGACTCAAAATTTCATCGAGTAGCATGCATATGTAAACTTGACTTTAGTTCACTTTTCAAGGTAAAATATTGTTTAATATAAAACTCCTCTCTACTCGATTGGGAAGGAACAACCAAACTAAAATATTTTCAATGCATGCAGAAGGCTAGGAAGCGATATGAATAACAAAACTATCATATTCATTACATTTCTAGGTTCTGGTGAAAGCAATATACATGATGATAACTATGACACTTCTTGGTCAATTGGTATATGATATAAGTTATCTTGACCGGATAAAATATCGGTTAAATTTTCGGTAAGTCTTACTCACATAAATAAGTCATAACTGTTACCTATATTATCAACATTGGCTTCATTGTTGTGATTAGTGTCTCGTTTCTCCTCCATTCTTTCAACATTGATATCACCATGCTCAACATAATCTGCAGACTCATTCTCTTCACCATCAACACCAACATCACCATCACCATCCTTATCAAAATATTCATCACTCCCATTATCATAATCATAAAAATCAATATTATTGGTAGCAAGAATGAGTATGTCATTCCTACTATTCTCATGATTATTAGCAACAACATTTGACATGTCTCTCCTAAAAAGATCATTAACATAAGAAATGTTAAGTAATTGATGCTCTTCCTTACATGTATCTCTCTGAGTCTTTGGAATCAATTTTATGTACAAAAATTTTTTTTCATCATTAAGTTACAGGTGATATAAAAATCCCTCAACGTTTTCATCATTTCTTATCTGTAGTGGAAAAGATAACATTTTATTTTATAACTTGAACGATCATAGAACCATCGAGCTCTACAACTCAAATCCAGATTTCCAGACATCATTACATACTTAAGTGTCAAAAAATGAATTAAAAATAACAGAAAAGGAAAAATAAGAGGAAAAAAAAGTAATCTAAGATTTGATAATAAGAGGGAAAAAAAAAAGTAATTTGCTCAATGAGTTTCTTTGAGAAGAAACTAGGGGAATGAAAAGAAGGAGATAATAAAGGTAAATATGTAATTTCTATGTTGATTCGATGAAGGGTATAAATTTAATTTCCTGTTTTATTAATTTTTTAAAAGGTTTTGTAAATTAGAAATCCATTTTTACAATAAAAGGTCTTTTATGGACTAACTAACAGGTTAAAAACTTACGAGGAGGCTTTTTAACCTATGGATCCATTAATTTCAAACCTGCAATTTAGCCTGCAAATGTATGCAGCTGTCGACTATTTTTTTCACTGTTTTCGCCCCTACCCTAGCTATAGTACCTAGTAGCTAGGCTAGCTGGACTCTTCTTCATAAGTCCTTATCGATCTCTTTAAATTTATTTGATCTACCCCTTTAAATTTCAACACCCTCTCTCTCTCTCTCTCTCTCTCAATCCTCTATATAACTCAGTAGACCGGCCTCGAAGCTTTCCTCAACTCCCCTACCAATATCTACCGTCAGTCTCTTATCTTGTTCTGTTTCTCTCTTTCTCAATCTATGTACGTCAATGGCGTGTATTTATCTTTTGCGATGACATGTTCTTTAGCATTTGCAATGGCATATTCTGCATGAAAACGATCGATAATAATGTCAGAGAGCGATGTAGCAATCTAGTTCACGAGGGAAAAAGTGAAGCTGCCAGCATGATCTAACCACGGTCGGCTACGGCTAATTGAGGTTATTAGAAGAAGAGTTAACCCTAGTTAGGTCATGCTCTGACAGTTTCACTTCTTCCCCTCTTGTGGACAGTACCCTGATCCAGATGGAGAAGGAGATCCTACATACGTTTTTATGAGTTATCACAGTAATCGAATTTCGTATCCTATTCTTTCTTTCTTTGATCATCATTATTGTCACTAACTCCGTTTGCATTTCGTCGTTTCTTTGTAAGCTCGAAGAGGACTAGCTAGATGGTGGCGGATCCATGTTACAGATTGACAGCTAGGGCTAAGAATGGGTAAAAGTGATACATACCAAATATATATATACTAAATAGTAGCTTTTATGAGGAGATCGATCGGCGAAGCATGCATGCAAGTTAAAGTGATATGGAAAACAATATTGTTGTAGGAAAGCTCTTCTGGCTCTATATAGCTCATACATCATTTCGGAGTTGATTTAGGAAACTCTTACAGAAATCAATGAACTACAAATTAGTGAATATTATGGTAAATTGGACAGATGAATGGCTGGAGATATTCTTATCAGGTGATTCGGGTAATTATGTTTTTATATTAAATTGGAACGTTACGTCATTCTGGCTCGTGAACTGGGATGTTGTAATCAATCATCAATTACTGTGTTATAAAGTAGCTAATTTCCCGATGCCACGTCACGTACAACAAAACAAATATGAGGTCTGTAAGCATCCGTTATAATAGTGGGAAAATGCGTCGGCAGACTTGGGTACGGCCTGTGCTGTATCCAAGCTCCTGCACTTTAATAATTTTCTAAACGGCATATTTACAATTTCGTACGTTAATAATTTCATTAGTTATGGATTAATGATCTCTAATCAAATAATAATTATCTCATTTGTATAAAAATTTATTTTTTTAGGTAATTAATTGAAATTGAAATATTTAAAACTTTTGTGTGTTAAAATTAGGTTAATATTGAAATTTTGATCACCTTGTTCGGGACTAGAATTTGAACCTAAGAAATATTTTGACCTTGAGAGTATATATTATTCTATAATAATGTATAAACCCTTTTATTTTTGTTTCCTTGCAAATCGCTGTTATTATTTTTATAAATATTAAAAATTTAATATAATTTAATTACAAATATTAGTAGTTTAAATTATATAATTTAAATTTAATTTATAATTTAATTTAATTTTAGAAAATGAGCTAAGGAATATATAACAAAATTTTAGATCAAATTTTAAAATAATTTCCTTTATTTCAGTTACAACATATCTTAAAAAAAATATATTATTATTATATTTATCAAAAATCATAGTCTTTTTTTAAGTTTTGAAAAAATAAATGACGAAATATTATAATAAACTTTTAAAAATTTAATAAACCTTTAGTATGATATATTTTGATGATAAAATAAATTAATATTATAACTATAAAAAAAAGTATGCTTTATGTCATATCTTCGTATAATTTCATAATTTTATATAATATAGAAAATTTTATAGACTTCTTATTTAAAGAAACACAATCTTAAATGTAAAAACACGTGAGCTTGAATTACATAACTAAGATAATGTTTTTTTAATTATTTCACAATTTCAAATCTTCCTTTTAACTATGAGATTAATAACATGACAAGCACATTAGAATTTTCAACAAAGCATTATTTAAGATAATTGATATTATATTTATTATATCATACTCATGCTTGGATCGTGGCTTCCTAGCCGTGCCTTCTGTGTCCATGTTTGCCCTACCAATTTTGCCACCTATAATCCAAAATCTATCACTAAAGTCTTTTTGTAGGCATGAGCAAAAAACTTGTATTTGATTCGGCCCGATCCGTCTGCTCGGATACAAGTAAGATATTATATGAGAAGGAAGCAACCCGATCGGGTACCTGATCCAATCGCTTTCTTTGGATATCTGATATGTCGACCAATTAAAAAGAATTAAAATAGAGAAGAGAAAGGAAGTCCATCCGTCAACAGTCCTCTCTCTTCTATTTTCTCTAACTCTCCGCTAGTCTGCTGCTTCTACGTCCATCCGCCGTCCACTTCTCCACCCGAATGCCCTTCTCCTCTCTTCTTTTTACTACACGATCATATCCATTTTTTATATGCTCGACTAGTGCTGGAATTGCATATAGGGGTTTTCCCCTATCTTCTAATCATATCATCGATCAAAGTAAGTACCTGTAGCATGTTGTTGAGCTTTTGCTTTAACACCATTCTTTAACACATGTATAATTTGATCGATCCCACCATTTTCAACGATTTCGCCCTTACTTTTTAAATGATTGGAAAGATTCAATAGAGCTACTATGGAATTCTCTTGACTTATTAAATCTGAATGCTTCACAAAGTCAGTAACAAATGAATAACTCTAGCTTCCACAAAACAAGCGCGATTAAAAATACTTGAGTTGGGCAACCATCGAGGATTAACAATTCCTTTGCGCGATTAAATATGTATACCAAAAGATACCCTACTACCCGGCTCAAGAGAATATATACCAATATATATATATATATATATATATATATATATATATATTCAAAAAAATGAACACAAATTTTGATCTGATTGAGTATCCGAACCAATCAAAATTGCGGATATTTGAAAGTATTAAGTCGGATCTGACCCGATGGACAATCCTATCTTTATGATTTGTTTGTTTATGGGATTTTGGTTTGTTTATAGTAATGGTGAAAGTTCTAACATTAATTTTTGAATGTTTTAAATTTTAACTAGTAATGATAATAATCGAGGGATTTTTTTTTGGGGAGGAACCGGATTATTTATAGAAAAACAAAGGAATTACAACCTAATATGAGGGTTTGTCATTCAATAAGAATAAGAAAATACATACCAAATGAGAGAGAATGTTTGTCCTCAAAATTAATGGCTACAGCAGCTTGCACATCTCATCAGCGACAAAGTTACATTCCTTATAAATAATATGAGAAATTGAGATATCAAAAGAAAACCATAAAAAATGAATATTACGCCATAAGTGATCAACTGACCTATTAGGGTTATTGTTGTTGATTGGGGACACCAAACTCTTTGAATCGCTTTCAACCAGCGAGGGAGAAAAGCCCAGTCTAAGAGCATGTTGTATCTCTAAGAATGAACCATGCACTTTTGCTAAGAAGCTAGACTTTACATCCAGAGGAGCATAAAAGGTGAAGCAAAATGCATCATTATGATCATGGATAATCCCACCATCACTGGAGACCATAGAGGATCTTTTCAGCGCACCATCTACATTCAACTTATAATAGTTGGACGAAGGACGTAACCAACGACAAACCACGGGAGACTTGTAATTAACCTACTTCAACAAACAGCCTAGTAACCTTAAAGAGTTTTGACCAAACATCGACGATGAGCAATGAAATTTGATTTTAGGACTTAGCTCCCTAAGCCACCTGCACCTTAAGAATAATCCAATCTGAGTTCATGTGTTTGGCATCAAAAGTAGTCCTATTTCTAGCAAGCCAAAGTTCCAAACAACCAGAGGAGGAGCAAAAGAGCCAAGAATGCAAAATTGAGAACTCACCACAAGAAAATGCCACCACAGTTTGCACCAGCCCAACAACGGTTGAACCATGCAAAGGATATTGAAAGTGGCACTAAAATGTTTCCACACCCATAAAGCTACTTCACTCAAAATAGACAAGAGTTTTGCATCTTCAGTAGACCTGCCAACACCTGCATGTATATGGTAAAAATAAAACTTTTGAATATTGGAATCAACTGGAACAAAATTCCTCAAAAGAGTCCTTGAGAACAGCCAAATCGTCAGAGGAACTTTTAGCCGCAAAAGAATTTGAAAATGAGCATTGTTGTTACCTGCTATAACATTCCACGCCGTTTTAATTGAAATATTACCATCATAACTTGGTAACCATATCAGCCTATCCGAGTTGAAAGAAAGAGGAGGAAGGATATCCTCAATGTTAATGAACTGCTAAGAGTCCATCCATTCTTGTTTGTTAATGAACTGCTTTATCGAGCTAATAGAACCCATATCATAAAAATCGTTGGTAAGAATGCCTTTGCCCCAATTATCATGCTAGAAGGAGATTGAGCATCCATTACTCACCTGCTAAGGAGAATTTTCCAAGAAAAATAGTATTCCATGCTACCCAATGATGATGTTTTTCAATATCGTCCGAGCTCCAAAAAAAATAAGCGACCATTGATTCCATAATAGCGAGAACGCCCTTTATGAATGCAACAAGTCGCCAACATATGAACTGGGAGCAAAGAAAGAACTTTTTTTTTTTAATCAAAATAAGCTTATCACCAGGAGAATGTAAATAACATTTCCACCCATCAATGAGGGCTGCCACTTTGTCAAGAAAAAAACTATAGGCATTTTCCTTAATATGATTGTTCGATAACGGGACACCTAATTACATGCACGAGAAAACACTATGCATGAAACCGGTAATATTGGTAATCAATCTCTTTCTTGTGTTGGGGCAATTTGGGTAAACATAGAAATTACCCTTCTGTAAACTCACTAATATCCCAGAAGCGAGTTAATATTCTTCAATCACTTTAATCAAATATTTGAGACTATTTCCTCCTCTGCTGCAAAACACCAAAGTATCATCTACAAAAAAAGGTGAAAAATGATCGGGCATCCCCTTTTAGAAACAAAAGGCCAACCAAACCATTATTAACATCACTAGTAATGTTTCTACTCAACACCTCATATGCCAAAATAAAAAGAAGAGAGGAAATCAGATCTCCCTACCTAAGACCCCTTGTGGCCTCGAACCACCCCTCATAAACTCCCTGAAAAACCATAGAAAAGTAAACATCCCCGATACAGCTTTGAATGGATTGAATAAAACCTGGGCAAAAACCAAATTTGCGAAGAACCTCTAAAATGAAACCATGATCCATCAGGTCATAAGCTTTCATCATATCAAACTTAAAACATAACATTTCTACCATTCACATCCTTACCCAAATCCTCGAGAAACTTTTGTGCTATACTAATGACTTCAGCTATAGATCTCCCGTTAACAAAACCATGTTGTTGAGGGGAGATAAGTCTAGGCAGAATCCTGGCTAAATGAGCAGAGAGAGCTTTAGAACATACCTTATAACAAATGTTGCAAAGGCTGATAGGGCAGAAATCTTTCATGCTAGAAGGTTGGCTTTTCTTAGGGATAAGAACTAGAAGAGTATTGGTGATGGAAACCAGAAAGGAATTACCTGCCAAAAACCAGTTGGAAGCTTCATGAAGATCACGTTCAGTATTGACGAGAGAGACCTTGTCTATTATTGCAGAAAGTAAACAACAATCCCGTAAAGTATAGTTCCACCAAATCCGCATTTTGAATACACTTGTTAAAATCCTCCATCGCTCTCCGGTTGCACTCGCCCTAGATTTTCATATGAAGTACAAATAATATTGATGTCACCCCCCTAAATGATGGGCAAAGAAACTGAGGCCGAAAAGTTTTGTAACTCCTCCCAAAGAATATATCTTTCCATTTAAAAACAACTTGTGTAGACTACCACAACAACCAATGCTATATTAAGCCATTCCACCTTACAAGCCAAAACTTTTCTCTGAGATCTCAAAACTTAAATGTTCATGGAGTCCCTCTAAAACACCCACACCTTACCGACTTGATTCTAGTTAAAAACACCATAACATAACTTAATAGCCTTACCTATCCTTGGGATGTTAGAATCATCAATCCAGGGATCAATAACACCTACCAGCATGACTTTAGATTGTTTAACAATTATCTCTAATCGAGAAAGGGTATTAGGGTTACCAATGTCCCTACATTTCCAAAATAAAAAGGCTTCTGACATTAGGGACAAATTTGATTCCTGGTCTCAATTCCAAAGGTTCTAGATCTTTGACCTTACTACCACCGAATCATTCCCTTTCCCTTTCTTCTTTCTAACAAAGTAAAACATGTATCCACCCTATCCCGGTGATCTCTCATACCCTCTAGAAGCCAAGAAACTCGACTCACTACAATCATCCATAGACCGAGGCCAAACCAATCTATAAATCTTGAGATGGAATTTCCCCAATAGACTCTACTCTCTCCACAGTGAATTGAGCTGCCGTAAATGAAGGGAATTCCCCAATTGTTTCTGTCCTAGGAGGTTCAACTTGAACCATATGAATATTGTCCTTTTTGCACATTAATCTCCCTCTCCTTAATAATCTCGAGATTAACCTCATATGTGTCACCTTCAGTTCTGACTTCATCATGCCCTTCCAGCATGTCATTGTTTTCGTCAACACCAACCGGGTTATTTTCATTCCCATCCACCACATTTTGCACTTGTTCCTCTTGAATAACCGTAAGATTTGAAGCTGAAGGGGGTTGTTCGTTAACAATGGTATCATTATAACCTCCAGCAGGTAGAGGTAGTAGGCTGTGTGGCTGTTCGTAACTCATGATTTTTCCTCCTATAATGCTCCAATGAATGTTCTTGAACATTACAATATAAGTATAATGAGGGAAGTTTTCATATATGATATCCTACGCAAATCCATATTGTTTACCAATCCACACCTTCAAAGGAAAAAAGGCTTAGACAAATTAATCCACACCTTCAAAGGCAAAGGCTTGGACAAATCAATCTCAACGCAAACACGTGTGGCATTCAACCTTGTTAGAGTTAGAGTTGTCAAATTAATGGAAATAAACTTCCCAATGGTACCTGCAATGGTCGTTAAGATACCGGGGACATAGTAATTCACTAGAAGTTTAGGAAATTAAATCCAAATAGGAAGGATGAAAGCAATTGAAAGCATTGTTCCAACGACAGATTTTAGGTAAGAACCTTTTATGACACTAACTTCACGGGATAATACTCGAATTATGTCTCGTTCTTACAAACTGGATCATAAAGGTTCATGAATCTAGTAGACCCATGGAGTAAACCCCTTCCAAACCCCATTGGCCCTTAATACAAGATTGAAACTCTTCAAGTGAGGGACGGTTGTAATTGAACTTCAATATTACTACTTGGCTGAACAGTGCTTCAGATTGTGCTAAAGTATTGGAAGAGAAGGGGATCGCAGGCAAGCCTTCCTTCGTATAAGCACGCGATTAAACCTCTATTGGAGGCAAAGAGACAGATCTTGATAGCATTGCCGCATACGATCTAATAAAACCTATGTTTCTGTCCTTGGGAGGGATATCTTCCTTAGTCAAGGCTGCTGGAACAACCTCACTAGTTTGGCCCTAGGTATTCATCATCAAAAGAGCAGAGAGATCAGACAAATCAATAAACAAAATGCAGAAAGAGAATAGTACTTGATGTTAGATGATTACCACCAGCGGTAGCCACCGAACGGCCATGGCGAGCGGGGAACCCTAGACGATTATAGTTTTCAATTCTCTCTTTAATTTCCAATTGAGGAATTTGATTTGTTTGGCTTTGAGAAATTATTGCATGAATAAAATTTAGGTACTTTTGTAATCTCACATACTTTATTTACTGTATAAATGGATGATCGATGCGAGAAATTCTGATATCTAAATGTCAAACGTGCCTTTATTCTCTTTGTTGTTTAGTGATGGAAAAATAGGTTAGGCTGGCGTGAGCACGACTGGCTCGGCCGAGTTTAGACTCGACCCGTGCATGAAAACAGTATGAGCGAGTTATTATGCCAATGTTGTGCCAGGATTTCTAGCTCGGGAACGGAGGTACGAATTGTGTAATTATGTCAAAAAATCATATTGCTAGTAGACTAAGTCTTATAATCCTATGATTGGAGTCCAAACATCATCAAATACAATGAAAGAATGAGTGGAAGAATAGCAAATGTTGGAGAATTATATTAAATTAAGATGCAAATCTGACAAATCGTTTATCCCATATAGACAACATATATTTCATAACAAATGATATTATTGTTTTTATGAAGTTTAAGAAAATGTAATAAATGCTTATAAGATTTTAAGATGGAAATAAATTAAACTTTGATTGCATCAATGAAACAACTATATAATACTTAAACAACTGGACTTCATACGATCTCTTCCTTTTCACCCTTTTCCAAATCACTTATATTTATCTTTTCAGATCTAGGAAAGAGCTAGGTAGGTAGCTAGATATAGTTTGGCTGCTTTTTGTGCACCATTAATTGGTAGTTGAAGCTGCATTTTGTAAGCATGATCTCAACTTCACTTGATCTTGATCATTGGACATACCCGTTGTTTGGTTGTCATGGCCGGCGTCAGCCTCTTAAGAGATTTACAACGACATGCAGTCCTTTTCGATCAGCTACACAAGAAGACCGATTCAGATTCTTACTGTCCTCTAGTAGTTCCTCGTTAAGCTAATATTCTTTCTCCTTAGTAAGGAAAACTATATGAAATTTATCAGAAAACGTTCAACATGATGTCAATCGAAACACTAATTTTATATGGTCTGAAACGTGGGAACAAATTAAGAATCTAACTTCAAACTAGTTACAGATCTTGTTACAAGTTTCTATATGACTAGTTTGAAAAATATGGAACGTGATTCATATCTTACTATACAAGCCAGTATTCCACACCTTTCGCTAGGACTTGTCATGGAACAAACATATTGTTGATTGAGTGCATAGTTTTATATCCTTCATAGAACCAGTAAAGATTTGACACAATGCAAGGAAACGAATCATTTTTATTAATTGAGCTCATGCAACTACAATTTGAGCTTAAATACCAAGAGCATTCATATTTTGTTAGCTATTAACTATATAGTAAAAAATATATATAAACAAAATTTTTTACTTTAATTATAAAGAATGTATAATGATTCGATAAACTATATTGTTCGTACTGTATTTCCATACATGCAGCTTATATATGCACGATACGTCTATATCAGCATACACAGCACAACGCTAGTTGGTTATACACGTCTTTCTTTCTTTCTGTCGTAACTAATCGGTAATGTGTTAGTTATAGAGGTTTTAAGGCTCTTTACTTTTGTATAAATATTCATATGTATTATTTATCATATGATGATGAATATACGAAGCTCTTCTCCTTACACGTTTCTTATCATGGTATCAGAGCACGACGATTCTATATTTCTGGTAAGAAAATGAAAGCATTGTTGCTATAACAATAGCTGACAACTCAACAAATCAAACTTCTGGATCAGAAATAACATGATGAAAAACTATAATATTTAGCCTCCAATTGATTTCCACCACCCTTACTATCTTCACCCATTAGATACGTTCGGTCTGATATTACTATTTTAGCCTCTCCAAGGATCGTAAAACTACAATATTTTGAGTAGCGCAATGCTTATTGCACTCATGATGAAAAATAAAATTGGCTTCTTCGTTGATGGAGCTTATGTTCGACCAGATCGAGATCCTCTCATGATTCAAAATTGGGACAAATGCAATGCCACACTCTTTTAAGTTGGATTTTGAACACGGTTTCTAAAGAACTCTCTACTCAGGGATTGAGTACTCCACTTATGCTTTACTTGTTTAGAAAGACCTAAAAGGAAGATTTAAAAAATTGAATGGACCAAGAATCTTCATCTTTCGGAGGTAAATCACATGATACAACAAGGATTTAATGACATAGCTAGCTATATTACAATAAGATGAAGGAATTATGGATGAGCATTCATCCTTAGTAGCACTACCATCCTGTGTTTGCACAACTTCTACTGCCTATATATCAACAACATGATCAGCAACAAAGACTTTCAATTCTTCATGAGATTGGCTGGTCGTTTAATTTACTTAACAATTACCAGACCTATTATTTATATATCTTGCAAGTTCTGAGTTAGTTCATGTACAACCCCAGTCCATCTCTTTTAGACGCAGCTCAGCGTGTTCTACGATACTCTTACAAGGTTGTCAAGGACTTAGTGTTTTTCTTGTTGGTAATTTACCTTTACAACTTGAGGCATTTCGTGATTGTGATTGAGCTTCTTGCCCCACTACATACATTTTAACTTCAGATTTTTGCATCAAGTTTGGACAGTCAATGATCTCATGGAAATCAAAGAAGCAGTCTGTATTTTCATGCTCACCAACTGAAGCAGAATATAGGTCCACGGCTTTGTAACTTAGAAATTTATTGGATTAGACATTGTTCATTGACTTGGGTTTCCCTCTCCCATCTCCAGTCACATTGCATTGTCATAGTAAAGAAAGATCTGAAATCGAGGTCTTGCGATCTCTGTTGTCTAAAGAAAGAGAAACTTCCAGTCGAAGTCAATGACAGCAGAGGAGGGGTAGAAGTTTTGTTGCGGTGGTGGTTAGAAAATGAAAAATTAAAGAAAAATAAAATAAAAATAAAATAAAAAAATAAAGAAAAATATCAATATTTTTATGTTGGCTATGGAGATTGGAGATAGTAATAGAGGAAAGTGATAGCGGTGAGAAAAGAAAGGTGTGTTAGTTTATAATTTAATATTTGAGACATTATTTTAAATTATATGATTTTATCTTATTGATAAATCGAGCTTCATTCATGAGTTTAGATTATATTCGATTTATACTAACTCATCAAATTCAGAAATTGAAATATTCAATCTTTATTCAAGGATTGAGAAAGTAACACACAAACCTGATATTATATTATTAATTTTATATTTTATATTATTAATTTATAAAATAAATATTCATATTAATCTATAATATTTAACACTTGATCATCCCCTATATAAAAATTATATGCTCCAAATTAATGAATCGATATAAATCGGCACCGAATATGAACTCTAAGCCAATTTACCACCCAAGTCTCTCACCCAAACTACAATCCCGTTTCGGTATGAACCAACTGAGCCAATTGGTGTTCCCTGACTAGCCCCCTACTTCTAGGAGAACGTTGAAATAAACAAATATCTGCAAATGGTCAAACCTGTACTTTTACACGTGTGAGATTTTTGTTTCATTAATTAAACATCTGTCTATTTGACATTTTGACTACGTAAAGCTATCCTTGCAGTGCGGTCCAAAAACGGCGCGCTCCCGTCTGGCCAAGCTTTACCAATTTTTACCCAACATTTAATTTTCCTTAACCACAGTTACGTGGCAATTAGACGTGTTATATCCATACCTTAACCATGGTTAGCTAGTCTGTTGGACCAGTTAGCTAGGACTGTAACTAATTTATAAGACCCTGTTTAGGTAAAAAGAAAAATCCAACCGAAGGAGGAAAGTGAAGAGACAGACGGCCATGGCGTTTTATGTGGATGAAGAAGACCTGTGGAAATGTCCTTCACACCCCTCCAAGCGTCGGAGAATCGGAGTCTGCCCCGTTTGTCTTCGCGATCGCCTTGCCACTCTCTGCCCTGACTGCGCTCACGTGCGCCCCTGCGGTTGCTGCGCAACTGCTGCGATCCCCTCTTCCTTACACAGCGAGCCATCGTTCCGGAGATCTCGTTCACTTGCGATCCCGTTCTTGCGATCTAGGTCGAGATTTGTTGGCGATAGGAATCCTGATCAGTCCAGTTGTCGAACATATTTTGCTGCGGTTAATGATTCTGATGCTCCGTCGTTTTGGTCGACGTTGAAGCTCCGAAAGAGCAGGAGGAGCACCGAAGCTGCAGCTTCTGAGAGAGAAGACGAAGGAGATTTGAGAAAGAAGACGGAGGAAGCAGAGGATGAGATCTTGAGGAGAAAGACGATGATGATGAAGTCCAGATCAGTAACCGTTACGAAGTCTGAATCTCGCTTCTCACCGCCTCCGACGAAAGAGCGACGGCGCTGGCACTTTCCCAGTCCGATCAGTATTTTTCGACGCCGGAGAATCGCAAAGGTCGTTCATGAACGCTCCCCTCTGCATCGAGAATCGCAAAGGTCGTTCTATATGAATTACATGGCTTAAGGGTCAGGTGGCTTATGCTTAAAATACAAATATATTATTTTTATCGTTCATTTTAATTTAAGAATTTAGATTTAAAAATATTTTTATTTTTTAAATAATAAAAATAAATTAGACATAAAATATTCTTATGTTTTGTACACGACTCATCCGAACAAATATATAACTTTAATTTTTGTTGTGCATATAATAATTCACACCAAACTACTTACATGTGCTTAACAAGTTAAAGATTCACTTCTTGTTGTTACACAATCATTATTGTATTGTCTTTTTTTTTTTTTTTTAATTGATTCCGTCCACGTGTGCGCAAATTGTTTGAAAAGTGAGTTTTTCTCATCCTTTGTTTTTGACATCTTACTTCATTCCCACGGATAAATTAGGATTAATTTTTCTATCAATTTTGTGACTTGTTGATCAAGTATGATTAGGTTGTGATTTCATCAAAACTAAAGATAGAAAACAGGTGACAAGTAGCAAGTAAGAAAGTGCTAGAAGGGAAATGTGTAATGCCCTTTTTTACAACGCTGCTAATAAGGGATTATAAAGCCATTTTCTGCTAACAGTTGACATTCAACAGAAAATGTCAGTTTTCTGCATGGAAATTGAAAACTCCATTTACCTGATGACTAATGTGGGGTTCTATTTTAGAACAGTTTAAAAATGCAGGGACTATAAAGCCCTTTGTTCAGACAATTCTTGACATGAAATAACACGATATGCTCCTACAAATTACGAGTAATACCTGAAATGGATGAAACTTTAGCCCGGAATCAGAGAAAATGTCCTCCGAAACAGCCCCGTTTTGCAGTCTGAACTTTGGTAAAACGGTCCGATTCCAAACTAGTAGAGTAGATCTCATTTTGATCCTCACGTACATCAATTTGAAAACCGAGATGTCCTTTTCAAGTTCACTTCTCATGTCTTGTCCTTTTGCTCGGCTTTTCCTGCTCCAAACAACTTCTCAAGTGGTTTAGAACCTTACTTCAACAAACTTCTTCCCTTGCCTTAAACTTGCACAAACTCCTTAGGCCTACTACATCTATCTCTGTTCCTAACAGAGTTTCAATATATAGACATATATTTTGTATTCTCTACGGAGTTCCAAGCCTGCGAGAATCAGCTCTGGTTTGGTAGAAACTATATCTAATCTTAGCAAACAAGCCTTTCAGCTGCTTAAGGTAGCTAAAATATGGTTTTTCCGTTACCGGCACAAGCTTAACAACCCAACCAATCGGCCAAGAAAGGACTGCAAAAGCAACACAAACTCCCCACTGCCACCAATTCAACCTCTCCGTATCCGCAAACTTCTTTAAAAACTCTACCATGACCGCCTGAAGAACAACCGTCATCCCTACAATCCATATAAACAACTTATTCCCCAAAATACCTTCAAAAACATTCATCTTCTCCATCTTCCTCGAGTTGAACTCATTGAACACTTGACACAGCACAAATGTGTTGAAAATAAGTGTATCTTTAACTGCCTCACTCACATTAAAAATCGACTCGCCCCTAAACTCAAAAGTCAAAAGGACACAGATTTGGTATGAGGCTTGAGCTATAAGGTTCCTCCACATGATGTTTGTTATGAGCGGCTCGGTCCGGCCCACGGGCGGTTTCATCATTAATTCGTCGGTTGGTTTCTCTGTTGCTAAAGCCAGAGCACCTAATGTGTCCATAATGAGATTCACCCATAACAATTGAACGGCGGTTAAAGGAACTTTTCCTGCCGAAAGTGCAGCTATAAAGTTGATTACTAGAGCAGCAACATTAACCGTCAACTGGAACTGGATGAATTTTTGTATGTTGTTGTATACGCACCGGCCCCACCTTAAAACCGTTGCTACGGAGTTGAAGTTATCGTCTAAGATGACTATGTCTGAACTCTCCTTAGCCACCTCGGTTCCTTCTATTCCCATGGAGAGTCCTATATCGGCTTCTTTTAGAGCTGGTGCATCGTTCGTTCCGTCTCCAGTGACTGCAACCACATGGCCCTTTTGTTTCAAGCATTGGACCATTAGTAGCTTGTCGAACGGAGAGGATCTTGCCACGACGAGGATATTATCGACCTTTTGCATTCTCTCTCCGTGTGTAAAGTTTCGAAATTCGGACCCTTCTATGATTACATCTTCGATTTTTAGTTTCATATCCGGGTCTAGTATTCCACATTCTGCTGCTATAGCTTTTGCCGTGAAAATGTTATCTCCCGTTATCATTTTGATCGAAACTCCGGCTGCTCTCACGCCTGGTCTACATGGGTCTTTGATGCCAATGATTCCTAGTAAGATCAGGCCGTCTTCTTTGAGCGTTGAGCTGGTCTTATCATGATCTTTATATTCCAATTCTTCTTCATGGATTTGCTTGTAAGCGAAAGCAATGCAGCGTAGACTGCTTGCTGCCATTGCTTGGATTATCTTCTTTTATCTTGTTCGTGTATCATTACCATCGAGGGGTTTAATTGTCCCATTGATTTCGCAATAGCTCGAACACATTTCTAGAATGATCTCGGCGGCTCCTTTCCAATGTATGAGAATGTTGTTGTTTCTGGAGCCTTTTTTTCTTATTGCGACCCCGCTTCGTTTCTTTTTCGAGTTAAACGTCTCGACATGGACAAGAGTATAAGATTTCTTCAACTTCTCCATGTCCATGCCTAGTTCGGAAACCGCCCAAGAGAGAATTGCTTTCTCAGTTGGACTTCCGGAAACTTCCGGTTTGGACGATGCAGATAAAGGTTTGTAGACGTTTCCGGTGGTATTCATCCCGACTACTTGATAAATCAACTCAAAAACATCTGGTGGGATTTGAGTTGGAGAATCTTTCCCGAAGCTTTCTAGCCCGAGCCAAAACTTGGTAACTTGCATTTGGTTCAAAGTCAACGTGCCCGTCTTGTCCGTGCAAATAACCGTAGCGGACCCCATTGTCTCACAAGCCGAAAGCTTCCTCACCATGGCATTATCTCCCATCATTCTCTTCATTGAGTAAGCAAGTGTTAGAGTCACGGCCAGTGGTAACCCTTCTGGGATAGCAACCACTACAATGGTAACTGCATTTGATACAATTCGGATAATTGCATTGAACACGTCGTTTATTTTCGTCTTACTACCATTATACTCTCTCTTCCCGTTCTTATCCTCCGTATTTCCCGTAAAAAAACGGATTAGCAAAACAAGAAGGACTAGAAGAGCGACTAAGAGGCCCACCTTCCCGATAGAGGAGGTAAGTTTATTTAGCCGAACTTGCAACGGTGTTTGTTCAGTTGAATCCCGGGAAACCGAGCTCATGAGTTCACCCCACGCCGTGTCCATTCCCACTGAGGTAACGAGCATCCGAGCATATCCATCTACTACTTTTGAACCCGAAAACAAGAAGGGGTTATGTTCGTAATTTACTTCTACGTGATCGCTCTCTCCCATCATGCTTGATTCATCCACTTGGAGTGAATGCCCGTGTAAGAACAACCCATCAGCTGGAATTTGGTCGCCTAGATTTAAAAACACGACATCCCCAACCACGATATCGAAGATGGAAATTTCTATTTCCCTCCCGTTTCTCAATACTTTTACTTTGATGTTGTTTCCGATTTTGGACAACTTTTCGAACTGAGTTTCTTGTCTGAAGTTACTTATAGCGGAAACGACCACTACTAGAAACACCGCTACGAATATACTTCCTCCTTCATACCAACCTTCCTTTGCCCCATCCTCTTTGATTCCAAAACCAAAGGACAAGCCGACACATATTAGAAGGATAATAATGGTTGGGTCCTTGAATGCTTCAAGGACGAAATGAAACAACCCTTCTGGAGGTTTCTTCTTGTAAGTGTTCGACCCGAACATCTCACGCCGCCTTCTGACATCATCATCATCGTCACGAATTCCGCTCTCTAGATCTGTTCCGAGTGAATCTGCAACGCCTTGAACATGTCCGATCCTGTGAAGTGCTATTAAGTCCTTGTCCTTCACAATTTCCCCGAGTTTTTTCTGATCAATATTAACACCAATCTCATTAACCTTAGCACGAAGGATGGAAGAATCGTCCTTCTTCGGTTTGGAGTCTACAAATATCTCCTTCTCTGCAGCAATCATTTTGGAAAGGGACCCCATGGCTTGGACAAACCGAATCGTCAGAAAGACGAGCCTCCATCGCTTTTGCGCCATGATCTGGCTTTGGACCTCAATTTTTTCTGCAGTTTTATGAATGGAATGAGAGGAACTACTAAATGGTTCGAAATCATGGAAGAACCCATATTCGATGTAATCATTTTGTTTAGATATAATATCTTTGGAAAGAGATAGCCAAGCCCGGAACGAATAGATTGCGGTGTAAGCAAATCGCCATCGCTTCTGGGCTTTGGAGGTGTTTAATACTAGTAATGTTGACATGGATGATAATAGGAACTAAGGAAAAGAGTTTCACAAAAAATATGGATGCAGAGAATGAAACTTCTTTCTAAAGTACAAACCTCCAAAACAGAATATCCTTTTAAACTCAATAATTCATATCCTTACTTGAAACTTAATAGATCCCGAAGAAGCTGATTCGGAATTTGTCTTTCGTTCGAGTTAATAAAAACGACTTTGTTGATCGAAGAGTTGTAGTGTAAAATATTGACTGGTAAGTTCAAACAACTTATCTAATAACTAATTAAGTAGACTCTAGAAATGTGGAAAAACGAAAGAACACTATTTATTATTTAAAATTAAAAAAATTAAAAAATGGGCAAAAAAAAAGTATGTGGAAAAAGTTTTATTGAAAAACAGATAATACATAAATACAAATTAGAAGTGAGTCATTTTGAATCTCACATGCTTGATTTGATTTTAAGGACTGCAATTCAAAGGTACTTACTTGATGAATACAAGTCACAGGTACTTATTTGCACCCACTTAATGAGAAGCCTTATCTACTTTCTACACACTTAAAAAGAAATCTTATAGAACTTTCACACTTGAAATGAATCAGCTAGACTGCTATTTAAAGACAAAAAAAATGTAAAATTACGACCTAATACTTTTGCTGATATATTACTGGACATATATTTAGACAACTTCACAATGTTTTTACAATTTGCTTTTGACCGAAAATCTCCAAAAACTTCACGTCTCTAACAAGTTCTAGGTAATTTCCATGCACGTGAAAATAAAATAAGTATGCGAAAGTACATGCAGGTGGAAAAATAATACCAACTTATGAGCACTGAACTTTCCTGGAAACTTCCCTTTTTTCATTTTCTTTGATATCATGAACAGACGGGATACGTACAACATGTTCTTCTATCATGATGTGCTCAAATTGAGTGCATTGATGTTATTATTATTATAAATAAACCACCGATGGTGATTGGAGATGATGCACTTTAAGAGGAATTTCGAATTGGGTTTATATCAGATTTTATATTGGTTTATATATATTTGTTAAAATGTTAAAATTAATACGACAACGTATGAGGATCCAAGCTGAAAATTACATGAGAAAATACATGACTCAAGCAGTTCAAGAAAAACGTAGACAAATTCAACTCTACATACATATGTATATTTAAGGCCAATATTTAAGTAGATTAAACTTAAATAAAATTTATATTAAACGAATGACTCGAACATTTAAATTTAAGAATATTTATTGGAATTGAATTAATCGAGCATAATTGAAAGTTTAGGATTTATTCTGAGTAGTTTTTTTTACTTTTTTTCTTGATTGTTTCTTATTTTTGTGTAAATTTAAAAGTACAACTGGAAGGAAAACTTAGTGTTTTAGCGTATAAGTCATGTGATTTTTAGTCCATTCCAATGTGTTTATGTAGCCATACAGTTCTTATCTCTAGCATTGTAAGTCATCGCCAGAGGTTGAAGAAGGTCCCCAATGGGTTTCAGATTTCCTAATTGTAGAGTGGACTGGATTGAATAGTTTGGTGTAGATATGTCTATGGTGATATGAAACACGCTACATTACTTTACGTTGTGGGGTTATTTTTTTCCTTTTTGTTTTCCTTCTAATCTTTTTCGCCTCATACATATAATCTTAAAAAAGAGCTACTTTAGTTAAGTTGTTTTTGATACATGCAGGCTGTGAAATCTGTGGAGCAAGAAGTTATGAGTAAGAAGAGCAACCATCTTGTGTTCTTTGAATGTGTCAGTTGAGGATAACCCTGTGCAAAGAATTACCATAGAGGTAAATGTCCAGAGGACATTCTACATTGATGGTTAATGCTTATTTCTTCATTGATATAGGCATAAACTTGTATATCACCACCGAGATACTGACAATTCGTTTCTTTTGGAATTTTTCAGCTTTTTGCTGATGTTGTTCCTTAGACTGCAGAGAACTTCAGGGCGCTTTGTTCGGGTTGGTACCCAAGTTTTTATATATCAGTAGTGGTTGATAGAATTTTATGATTTGTCCAATGGTTGTTACACTCCTTTCGGGTTTCGACCACCATAGAGTTCTAGTTCTGTTAGCATCTTTTCTCTGGTTTCTCATGCAGGTGAGAAGGGAATCAGAAAGAGTACGGGAAAACCTCTCCACTACAAAGGAACAAATTTTCATAGAATTATTAAGGGTTTTATGGCCCAAGTAAGTTACTCCTTCTTTGCTTCATCTCATCATCAATATACATGTCTACTTGATGCTCTCGTCTCCTTATTTTTTACTACACATGTAAGATGCCACATGGCTTTTTCAACATGATACCCCTTTGCCTGATGTGATATGACTGACTAATCAGGGGATGCCCAAGGTTGTAAGGCATCATATTGCAACGAAATTCTGATAAACTAACTGATCCCAGTAGGAGTGGATGATCTACCTTGTTCTTTGCTGATTGCTTTAAGAAGAGAGGCTTGTGAAATTAGATTAAATCGTTAGGACTTTAATTGTCAATTTTTTGTCCTAATTACTGCATATAGCTTCCATCAATATTCCTCTGGATATGCCTATTTATGCTTTTTCCCTCTGGCCATTCACAAATTATTCTTTTGGAGTATTCCTACGGGGCGGTGATTTCTCGAAGGGAAATGGTGTTGTATTCTTCCTTGCAATTCATCATGATTATGGATGTGTATTCTCTGTTTGATCTATATATTAATGCTCAGACTTGTAAGGAACAACCTTTAATGGGTTTGCAGGCACAGGTGGTGAAAGTATATATGGAGAAAAATTTGCAGGTATTGTTGGAGTATGTTTTAGATACTTGTTCAATTTTATGTCAGTTTTGCAAATTTTCTTAAATCTCCATTTTTTTCACTTCCTGCAGATGAGAATTTTAAACTGGAGCATGATGGACCTGGTGTTCTCTCTATGGCAAATGGTGGTCCAAACACAAATGGATCCCAATTCTTTATAACCTTCAAACCGCCCCCCACCTGTATTTGACAGTAATCTTTCAGGAGATTTTAAATGAATTCTAGATCACATTTTTCTGTTGTTATATCAAGAGAGTTTATCTTTTAGTTCTCCTCATTTGTTGGGCAGGAAACATGTTTTTGTAAAGGTTGTGAAGGGAATGGATATTGTTAAGAAAATCGAGCAGTTTGGATCTGCTGATGGGAAACCTACTGAAACTGTGAAGATCGTAGATTGTGGGGAAACTTCTGAAAGTAAAACTCAGGATGTAGTTGGAAAGAAGAATGGTAATACAAGGGGTTATTGATACCAGATTAATGATTATGTTTGCATATAACTACTATTTAGGAGGTCTGAAAGTTCAAGCGAGACAGAGTGGGAGTATTAGTGGTAGCAGCAGCAGCTCTGATGATGAAAGTAATGGGCGTGCTGCTGCCAGAAACACAATGCATTTCAGAAGAAGCCAACAAGAAATCTGGGTAGCGTTTCTTTATTAGTCATACTCGGAAGCTGGATTTTGTAATGTTTTCCTTATCTAAATTTTTTCTTCACACTGTTAAGGACAGTTAAAAATCTTCCCTGTTGTGATGTTACAGATGTGGTAAAGGAATCCTTGATTCAAGTATCTGAAAAGTTTATGGATAAGCAGAACTCTCAAGTCATAAACGCTTCAAAAGAAGAGGTCGAGTTGTCTCGAAAGAATGATCAACTTGGAACTAACGGGCATGATGCTGAAGCCAAACTTGATGAGACTTCTAAACAGCGTTCCGATCCAGTTGAACCAAACAACTACAGGTCTCTTTTTCTTGGTTTGCTCTTTAATTTCTATTAATCAGTTACGCCCTCAGACACTACATTTGTATTTAGACCTGCTCACAAAGTTTTAAATGAATGATCACCAGCAGTCCTCAAGGATGTGTTCCTCATAAAGATTTCGATGCTCGGGCCTCTAACCGCCGGGCTTCATCAAGTGGCAGCCCTAAACGTGTTAGGAAAGGGCGTGGCTTCACTGAACGTTATGCATTTGCATGGCATTACGGCACTCCATCATCTGAGCGACCTTTCCGGAGGACATCCCAATATGGTGGAAGAAACGTTCAAGACGAAACCGTGATGGGTATTCTTAATAACGTGCAGAAACACAGCATCTTTCCGGGGGCCCATTTTGTCTGGAGAGCGGTCAGAAACGCTACCCAGTCCACCCCGGAAGCATACAGGGTCTTGAAACCAGGAGGAAAAGCATGCCTAATCTTCTCGCTCTAGATCTCGAGATGTTACACCACCCAGACTGTCATAAGTGAGAAATCTCTGCTTCTCCTACAAGCTCAAGCTCAAGCGCCCCCTCTGGTCGAAGATAGCCCCCTCGTGGAAAAGCATAGGCATTTTGAGAGAGATTATCTTACATAACAACAGAATAAGTGCGTGCAAAATTAGACGTACAGGAAGAGGAAAAATTATGTAATGCTTATTGTTTATATATTGGGTCACTTTTAAAATGCCATATTTTTGTTGATTGTTTCATTAACGGAAATTGTTTCTTTCTCTCATTTCTCCATAATGAAAATGATTTGTCCCACATTTTTCTAAACCAAATAAAACCATACAATCTCCTTATTCAAAAGTTAACTTCCCTAAAGCATGTTAAAAGTTTAACATCCTGTCCATATAAAAGAAGAGATACATGATAGAAGTACAGTAGCATGTATTACAAGCCGTCTCTCTCTCTTGCTCTCTCTTTCTCTCTCTGTCTTCGGACTCAAATAGGTTGACCTTTGGGCACAATCTGATCCTTGAGCCACATATAAATAGGAATCAGCACATAGTAAGTGGATGCTATAACACCCAAAAGGAATCGCCCCAGAAACACAAACGGATTCACTGGCTTCTCTACATCCTCTGCCTTCGGACCAAGCTGCATCCATCACAGTACAACCAGTCAGTCCAATCATAAAAATCACAAACATCTAATGTACGTGCCAAACATACATCTCTACAAAATTAGACTCTTTTTTCTACATGGGTTTCTTCTATAAGATTGTTATTGCTCTTAAATGGACAGAAAAGCGATACAAGAATGCAGGGTGCAAATACCATAAATATTTTACCTGCAGAGGAGAATCACCGGGTGCAAGTTTGACACCGGTTACAGAGCATCCCATAATTAAACCGTGGCGGCGGACCCCCCTATACCATTTGGGGCCAATCCTTTTGAGCTGGACGTCGCTAAATCCTGCTTTAGTAAACCAGTCAATGTACTCTTCTTCTTTCGGGAAGAGCATCCATACATCAGCGAAGAAGCGGGATAGCAAAAACGTAGGGTGGACTGGACCGATTAGGCATGCTTTTCCTCCTGGTTTCAAGACCCTGTATGCTTCCTTGATCCCACGTTGTGGATCTGGCCAGTACTCGATACTAAAAAGGATCAAATCATATTACAGTCAGGAAAAAAAAAGTATGTTATATAGTACAATCATATAACAAGATTTGTATGATTACAAATCACATAATCTATTAAATAAAACCTTGATAAAAGTAATCATGGTTAAATGTGTATTGCATAGCATACAAAAATCAAAAGTGGTAAAAATTCAGCCTTCACTGGTGTGAATGAGGAGTCTGGAAATGGGTGTGGATGAGTCTGGAAATGGAATTAAAAACTAAATAAATATGTTACATCAATTGAACACTAAATAATCTGGAACGAAGGCTAGTTTGCCTAAGCCTTTTCAAAAACCTGTTTGCATTTTAATTTACTGAATTTCCAACTCTTAAATAAATATGTTACATCATTTTAAATTAACTCTTATACTAAAAATCCGGTAGACAAATTTGGTCCTAAGATACGTTAAAGCAAACTAAACCAAAACCAATTACAACCAAATCCATTTGTTTCCAGGTAAAATCCACATAATTAAACTATTGAGCCCACATAATCACGACCTCAGAAAATCCAACACCATATAAACAGTTTAAATAATCTAAAAGGACCAAAAAATGAAAGGCTCTAGTATTTATCAATATACCTTCCAGCAGAAACGTATCTATCAGCATAATCAGTCTGAAAGGGCAAATCCTCAGCATCACCCTCAATAATCTTGCACTCCTTCAACTCGCTCTTCTCTTTCGCCTTGGCAAGTTGGTGAGGGGATTGATCAAGAATGGTCACATTTTTTGCATCAACACTTTTCACTATACCTAAAGTAGTAAAACCAGTACCCCCACCAACATCAACAACAACTAAATTCCGATCATTAAGATTGGCCGGCTCAAGAGCATCATCCCTCATATCCTCAGTCCAATGACCAGGATTTATGATATGATCATAAACAATAGACAGAAACCTATAGAACCAGAATGCCTCTTTCTTGTGCTGTATAAACCTAGGCTGTGAAGCTGGCCTAGAATCAATACTAGAAGCCGAGACGGTACTACTACTGCACTTAAGGGATATAGCTCTAAAGGTGGGAACTTTAGCCATGGAAATTGAACCCATTTTAGGGGAAATCCTAATTCCATTGAAATCTGAACTTAGAGAAGCTAGTTTTGTTTTGGGGCTTATTCCTTTCATGAGAATGAGACTGTTAGCTCCATTCAGCACCGCAGAAGCCATATCTTGATAAAACAGAGGAAACCCAGAAAAGTAAATCTAACTTGAGTTTAAGTAAGTGAATCGCGACCTATAGAGAAAACACACATGCAAGAATAAAGAATCAGCTAGTTCTTTTGCAAGTGGGTATATATGTGTTTTGCTTGTAGGGAAAAACTCAAGACTTTTCGAATATAATGGTTGTTGTGCTTACAAGATAATGGAATTTGAAAAGGTAAGAAAATGGAGAGGGGGCTTACCAGTAACGAGCGGAGGTTGAGGAGGAAGAGGAGGGAGAGGATGGCCTTGCTTTTATGGAGCCCAACACAGGTTTGGTACTAAAAACCAAAACCTATGGAGCACTATCAGCAACTTGTAGAAAATTAGGAATACAAACAAATTTCGTTGAAATTTGGTTTCTAGAACCAGTGAACATGATAATCAGTTGGAGCCGTGGAGGGTACTTGCACGAGTATTATACGTACGAATTGGATTTTTTTATGAAATTTTCATCGAATACTTACTCCCAAGATTTTTTTGTATATGTAATTTTTTTATTTTCACATTTAGGGTCAAGAATTTTTCAGTGTTCTCAACTTATTACACAAAATGGCCATTTTTGTTTTTTGATTTGCCAGCGATTTTCTAGTTGGGCTTATGATTTGGTAGATCGGCTCGGCCGTATGATTCTGCTAGTTTCCATGATTAAAGTGAACGAAGACTTCACAATTTATTATGCATTAATTACTTTTTTGGCCAAATATTATGCATTAATTGGGGTCTTGAATATTATAGGTTGTATTACTACTGTGGTCCTTTTTAATTTTAATTTTAATTTTAATTTAAGAAGGGATTGCAAAAGTTAAGTAGAGATTAATATAATATTTTAATTTTAATTTTTTTTTTTTTTTTTTTTTTTACTTTTCATGAGACTAAAATATAATATAAAAAAGATAGAGACTCAATTATGGTCAAATGAAAATTAAGGAAGAAAAATAGACAATGTAAATTTGTGTTTTAGATGTGGGAAAATTCAAGATCAGGGACTAATAAGATGGTACCAATTCGGATTCCGATTGTCCCGATTATAACAGACCCGTATTAGACCCAAAATGGTGGATGGTTGTTATGTATTTTGTTTGATGTGAATGTTTGAACTATAAGGCCCAAAATAAGGTTGTTTGATGTGAATGTTTGAACTATAAGGCCCAAAATAATCTTATTTTGGGCCACCAGATATGTTAGGCTAAAGATTGATTGCTGGGCCCATGCATCACTTAGAACCTTGCCAATAAATTTATAAAATGATTTTTATGTTTATAAAATTTAAAATATTAATGTGGTGGAAATATGATGGTTTATGTGGAGGTATACCTTTTTATCTCCAAATTTATAATAAATAGATTTTATATCCAGACCCAAAAATAAATAAGAAAGGAAGAAGGAGGTCTGGTCTGGTCTGGTCTGGTCTGCTCGCAGACTTCCGAGTCAATAGAGGTCTAATTTCGGACCAAATCTCCATTATGGAGATCTTTTTTTTTTTTTTTTTTTTTATAATATTGAGGGTTTAATTTTTGAAATGTACTGCCAAACAGGCCGTTAACTCAAACATCAAGAGAAATTCTTGAATGAAACTATCTAGCACGTCAGTCGTAGAAAAATCCACTTACAAGTCCAACCCTATGGCTGTTTGGATAGAAACGAAATGACGATTTTTTCTCCGGAAAAAAAATGAAATTTCAAAGAAGTGTGAGTGAAGCAGAAGCATGAACAAGCTTGGGGAGGAGAAGGTAATCGAGAAAAAAACAAAAAGAATTAATGGGGACAAAAATGCATTCGGCCTCATCAAGTTTCATGAGCTGCAGTGAGCCCTCCCTCTAACACTCCACTAGAAAACTAATTACAGCGTTGGAGCTGGTTAGCCGACTATCACTCCGGCCACTGTAAGTGCAGGTGCTGATCTTAAAAGACACTATAAGCGGTGGAACCTTCACAGTGGACGGAAATCGGCTTCATCCAGTTTCATGAGCTGCAGCGAGCACTCCTTCTGAAAAAAGAAATGAAAACAATGTCATCGACAAAAAAGTAAAAAGCCGAAACAAAGAGCAAAGATGCTCGAACCAACAAAAAAAAAACCTACCAAAACCAAATCAAAACTCATAACTAGCAGTTTACTAACAGTTAGGAAGGATGAGATGAAGACGAAGACGAAAAACAGCAACAGCTTCAACAACAGTGATAAGATTAGCAATGGCGTCGGTAAGAAAGAGAGGAGAGGTAAATATTTTGACTTTTTAACTTTTTTTAAGAACATTATATCTATCCACTCAATTTTTTATCTCCAAGTGTCGACTTGTTAGTGGATTTTTCTACTAATGACAATGACGTGGTAGGATTAGTTTCATCAAACATGATTTAAAAAATGGATTTATAAATAAATAATAAAAAATTAACAGCTAGCTTCTAACTGGCCATTGCTCGAGAAGATTCCTTGTTAGTATCTAGTTCTTGGCGGGAATTTATGTGTTTTATGTCCTGGATGTTGGATTCTCAGCCCCCCTACAACAACCAGACAGGACCTCATAATGTCTTACTTAGATTCTGTAGTTGTTTCTTTAAATTGGTCAAATCTCCATTTTAACCCTGAACCTTATTCTGCTCACCTAGCTATGAACCAATAAAATCAAGAGGGGCAGCACGTAACTTCATAGTTCCCTGCTATCCTTTTCCACATATTACATTGAAACGGCAGTTATTGACTCTTATTCCTCTCATGACCACTATATAATCATAAGCCAAAGCACCTCCTTCCTCTAATTACATCTTCACACGTCAGTTAATTTGAGCCAAGTCAGTCAGGCATTTGGACCCAGAAGCAAAATGGAGCTCCCAATCAACCTCAGGCCCGACGATGCGAGCCCGGAGTGGATGAACAAGGGCGACAACGCGTGGCAACTCACGGCGGCCACCCTAGTGGGCCTCCAGAGCGTGCCGGGCCTAGTCATCCTCTACGGCAGCATAGTCAAGAAGAAATGGGCCGTGAACTCCGCCTTCATGGCCCTCTACGCGTTTGCTGCAGTGCTCGTGTGTTGGGTCGGGTGGGGCTACCAAATGTCGTTCGGCAAGAAGTTCATCCACTTCATGGGCCTGCCCAACATATCACTGGACCAAAACTTCCTCTTAAGCCAGGCCTTTCTTGGGTACATACCAAATGCAACAATGGTGTATTTTCAGTTTGTTTTTGCTGCAATCACATTGATTTTGATAGCTGGGGCCTTGTTGGGAAGGATGAATTTTCATGCATGGATGCTTTTTGTGCCACTTTGGGTCACATTTTCTTATACTGTGGGCGCTTATAGTATATGGTGCCCCGATGGATGGTTGTCAAAGTGGGGCATTATTGATTATTCTGGGGGATTTGTCATTCACCTTTCTTCTGGGATTGCTGGCTTCACTGCAGCTTATTGGGTATCTATCTATTTATCTATGTATATATATATATATAGCATGCTTTTAATATAATACTCTTAAAGTAACCTACCTGGAGTGCAGGTGGGACCAAGGGCAAGCAAGGACAGGGAAAGGTTCCCACCTAACAACATCCTTCTGATGTTGGCGGGGGCGGGACTACTATGGATGGGATGGACAGGGTTCAACGGCGGAGATCCATACACTGCTAGCACCGACGCGTCACTAGCCGTACTCAACACCCACATATGCGCGGCGACGAGCCTTCTGACCTGGCTCTTGCTCGACATCTTATTCTTCGGTAAACCTTCAGTGATCGGCGCGACACAGGGCATGATCACGGGCTTAGTCTGCATAACACCCGCAGCTGGGGTCGTGCAGGGCTGGGCTGCGATCATAATGGGAATGATATCGGGTTCCATCCCGTGGTACACTATGATGGTCCTTCACAAGAAGATATGGCTGTTACGACAAGTAGACGACACATTAGCCGTCTTCCACACCCACGCCGTGGCCGGAAGCCTAGGTGGCATCTTAACGGGGTTATTTGCGGAGCCAAAGTTGAGCCGGTTGTACTATCTGGTCGAGAACTGGCAGCATTACATCGGGCTCTTTTACGGGTTTCAAAGCGGGCAAGTGAGGGCCGGATTTAAACAGCTTTGGATCCAGATTGTGGGGATTTCGTTTGTAGTATGTGTAAACATTGTGACCACAAGCGTGATTTGTAACTTGATAAGCCTCATTGTGCCACTTAGGTTGAGTGAGGAGGAATTAGAGGTTGGTGATGATGCTATTCATGGAGAGGAGGCTTATGCGTTGTGGGGTGATGGTGAAAAATATGACAATTTTTCTAAGCATAACAGTAATAAGGATTATCGCATGGAGGAGTTCCCTTCAGTATCCATGCCGGCCGTTGCTTGAATGGGCCGGAATCCGGATTTAACTCAGCTGTAATAAGTAAAAGATGTGATAAAAGCTAGAGCTGAGAGTAATCAAAATGGCAAGTCACAAGTATAGTCTTACAATATCTGACCTTGAATTCTACATCTAATTTATTACAAGATCCGCTGATTAAAATTAATTCAGTTGAAGGCCTGGGCTGATCCAATTAATTGAACCATGGACTCAGACCCAACGACGGCCCAATATCTATAGACTCTAGTCTCAGCATTATTTGCGAATACAGGCCGGCCCAACAAGAGTGGAATAACCTCTTAATGAACTGGATCGTTCCTCAAAACCCTTTTTTTTTTTTTTTAAATTCATTATTCATGGTGGAAGAGAAAAGCTGACAGCTAGTAGCGACTCGTGTTACCGTTGGTGATGAATATAATAATAATACTGTTTAAACAGCCCTTGAGAAAGTGGAACTTATGAGTTACATGACATTAAACACCCTCCAAGGTATTATTTTGATTGCTTCAAGAAAAAAAAGTGAAGCTCTGAGAAAAAGTGCGGTCCCACTTTCTGCTGACTCACAAAATGGGTCCCACTTTCACTTTATCATCCCTCCTCACTCAATCTGGCTTTAACAGTCACGTGCCCAGCTTTCCCCAATATGGTGATGGATTCTTGTTTTTTGTACATGGAATAAATTTGTGACGTTAGCCGGCCGGTCAACGCCCTTAATCCATATGAAATCTAACTTGATCATATATATATATCTATGTTTTCTTTTTTTACTGATAGATAGATAAGAGGGTCAAGATCTAGCAGAAACACATACTAATCTTAGTCAGTGGGTCAGATCATGTTTATCCATTCTAACCATCCTTGCTTAATTACAAACAGTAATGGCCCTTAGCCAAACAGAAAATTGAGATGTAACTCCTTTCAAATACACATTTGAGAGAAATCTACACTTTACGATCTTTATATAAGATCTTACATGTATTTGTATATGCATGAGATTAAGAATATAGATCTATTTCAGGTGTACTTATATCCTAAGTACTCTTGATAGAAATTGGATTAGAGAAAATTGATGTATACATACATAAATTGTTATGTAGTATTTGAATAAGGGATTGAAATTAAAATGTTAATAAAATAGAACGATCTGAAAATATTACTATTTATTATAACAATATACAATTTTGTACATGTATGCCCATCAATACTAATCAACGAAGAATGGAAAGTTAACTATGAAGCATGATGAATGATGATGAAAAATGCCCATACTTGTACATACTACATACGTTCTCTTCTCTTATGAATATATTAATGAAGGTAAGGGGAAGCTAGAGTAGCTAGTGGGTAGTCCAAACTGCAATGCTACAATTTTCAATTTTTCAAAGAGAAAAGTAAAAATAATGATACCTGTGGTGATGCTGCTTCCGCCATGGTTGCGGGAGGTGTGAAGGTGAGACAAGTCAGGGTTTAAGATTAGAGCGAGTCAGGATTTGTGGACGCTAGAGAGACTGATGCAGCATATCACATTATTGTTATTTATATATTGTTATTATATGATGTTGGAATGAGGGAACATTATGCAAATACAGTGTAAGCCACTAAGATAAAGATACTATGGAGAATGTGTGCAGATCAGGTGGGACCAGTTAGAAAGAGAGGGAGAGAAAGAGAACGGGGGAGTTTCAGATGATCAGTTTGAGACTTGGAAACTGTGCTTTTAAGCTTAGCCTAGGGATGGATAGTCAGGATTCAGAGATCAGATATGGCGTTTGCGGGTTAAGGTGGAATTTGCAGTTTGCAGTTTGCAGTTTCCACATCTATATATATATATACCAACACTTACTAATAGAATTGAGCACTTGTTTTCTTTTTGACAGTTTTTTTTTTTTTTTGGGGTCTTTAGAAGACAGTCCACATGGGATGGCAGGTAGCAGGTCTGGTCCACTTATATTTTATGATTCCGATTCTAACCCCACATCCATACTAGAAAGAGTACTAATTAACGTTGTTATTATTACTGTTATTATTATACGTACAAAAGTAAATTATATATGATGCGGTTTGGGTAATAAAATGGGTCAAGATGGCAATATGTGGATGGTTTATAAATTAAGTTTAATTAATGATTAAGATATTAAGCTTAATCAATTCATAAAATAGAGTCCTAATTTTATAGCGATCGGAGGAGGGTGGAAACTGTTGGATACTAATCCATCAAAGTAAATCCGAATAAATATAAATAAAAAGAAATAAATATTAGATCGGAAGGAAAAAAAAAAAAACACTTTTAAAAAAAAATTAAATAAAAATGGGTTATATATATTTAATTTTTTTAATTTAATTTTATTTAATATATATTTGATCCACCATTTTAAACTAGAATAATAAAATTATAAATTATAAAATAGAATAATAAATTAATAAGAGAAAAAAAATATATAAATAATAAAAAATAAGAATGAAAATAATAAAAATAATAATTAGAAAAACTAAAAAAATCTGACTAAAATATTATTAAAAAATTTATACAAATCAAATTACATAATAACTATTTATGATTTAAAAAAAAAAAAAAGATGACTATATTCGATACAAGAATGATTTGATGCATTAAACATTCGATTAACGTTTTTAACGGTCCGATTTCACTCTATTTATGCATTATATATATAATCAAAGCAAAAAGTGTATACCAAATTTAAAATACACTTAAAAAGTATTTATAGGTTAATATTATTTGATCATAATCGTTAAGAGTAAAGAATACTGTATAGCATATTAAAATGCCCACAACCTACCCATAATACACCATCTATATTTCATTTGCTTACTTTCCTCTTTGAACTCTCAAACAGCTGACCTGTCTACTTGTATTCTTACGACCTCGCCACGTGGCTGCCAGCTCAAACGGTCACCCAACTTTCTAAGCATTTCGTCCCTTAGCGACGGATAGCGACTAGAGTTCTTTGGCGAGTCGGTTCACGCCAGTCAAGGGGGGATTAGATTACCATGCGGACAAGCTTTATGATACGACTGAACCAGAGTGTAATCCAACGGCATTGAGCTTCTTATTTTCATTTTACCAAAATCGTACGGCGATCCTGGAGGCAAAGTTGGTCGTTGTTTAACGAATCGTCGAGGAAGTAGCAGCTTTTGACACGTGGGGAGATTTATATACCCACGGAGGTTATTGCTGTTTTTGCAACACACAGACTACCGGAAACAAACAATTTTGTAAATTCCTACTTTCTAGGCTCGGACCCATTGAGGACCCAATTTGTAAATATTATAAAATATATGTCCTCTGCAGATAAGTTTGCAAAGCTTTGAGGGGGAAATTAAAAATTTGAGACTCCGCCCCTCCCTTTTAAAAGAGCATAAAAGCGGGAGAGTCAAATAAAGGCATGGGGAGGGAGGGATAGAGAGAGAGAGAGAGAGAGAGAGAGAGGTGCAGAATATGGAGGTTTGAGAGTGACAAGAGAGAGATAGAGAGAAAGAAAGGAAGAAGGGGCTGTTTGGGAAGAGAAGTTGAAAGATTTTGCATGAAAATGACAAAGGGAGCAGTTCAGGAGCATAATCTGACGAAGCAGATGGGCTGTATGGCTGGTTTCTTTCAGATCTTCGATCGCCATCAGATTCTCACCGGAAAACGCATTTACTCCGCTAAATCTCTCCCACCCTCTTCGGTAAGATTTATCTACTCGGATGTCTTTGACCTTCCACTTTACTGAAAAATGGACGAATTGAAAATTTTCCGCAACAGTACTCCGCTTTTCCAACATGGTGATGTTTTCTGATTATTTGTTCAGGCGGTCGATTCAGCAATGCAGTCCACGAGCATCGACGTCGGTTCACCGGAGAAATCAACAGAATCCGTAGAGCCACAGCCAACGAGATCAACACCTTCCGCGAACGAGCTGAAGCAATCATCATCTTCTCCAGCACAACAGCCGAAAAGACCGATGAGAACAGACAGCAGACTTCCCCTTACCCTCTCGGCATCTGAATTCAAGGAAGGCACCAAGTCTACATGGAAATTCTCAAGAGAAGCTCCGAGGCTCTCTCTAGATAGCAGAGCTATTATTGACGCAAAAGGAAGCATACGCCCGAGAGAGATCCGTACAAAGCCGTCGAGCGAAGCATCCAGAAACGGAGAGGATGATTCCAGTGACAAACAGCGTAACTCGCCGAGCGTCATTGCCAGGCTGATGGGACTGGAACAGTTGCCGGAGTCGGATAGTGAACCGGTCAAGAAATCGGAGCTACGAAGATCCGCCTCCGAGTCCAGAGTTTCCAGAGATTTCTACCACCACCACCGCTTCAACGACGGAAGCAACAGTTTCTACCAAAAGCAATCGCATCAGTCCAACTCACGGAGTAACACCAGCAACAATACTGATCGGAGTTCAAATGTAGGAGTAGTAGGAGATTTCGCCGTGAGAAATATGAAATCCGAGCCGGCGAGGAAGGTTCAACAACGAAGAATGGGACAGAGAAAGACTTTCTTCGATTCGGCGGATGTCTTTCCTGAGCCTAAGCAGGCGGTGGCTCTCTACGGAGAAGTGAAGAAGAGGTTGAAGATGAGAGAAATCGATGAGCCTTCCAAAGATATAGAAACCTTGAAGCAATTCCTCGAAACTCTGCAACTCAAAGGTCTTCTCCATTCCAAAAAACCTTCTAACCTGCAGATCAAAAACAGGGACGCCAGTGGATCCCCGGTTACGGTTATGAAGCTCAGAAAATCCTGTGCTCCGTCAGGGAGGATTGGGAACGAGTCTTCGGCGTTCAGATCAAGACGTTCTGGTGAGATATTACCGTTGGCGGCGTGTCCGAGGCGTGAACGATCGGAAACTGATCGGAATGGACGGAATTTAACCAGTGGGAGAAATCCGAGGTCGCCTAATCGGAGCGAGAGTAGTATTAAGAGCCCAAGCAGAAGAGGACCGTTGAGCATTGAAACGCAGAGGAGATACGATTCCAGGGAACAGAGGCGACTCTCTCCTGTTCATTCTCCTAAAGTTAGTTCGAGGAGAGTCGAATCAGATCCACAGATCACAAACCTATCACCAAGGATCATGAAACGAACGGTTGAGCTTTATCCAAAGGATACACACGTCATAGTCACGGCCACAGATGATGAGTCATCCACAATCTCAGAGAACAGCCTACTAAGCAATTCTTCACAAACGGAAACAGAGGTACGCATTAATTTAACTAACCCAAAATTACTGATTTAATTAAAAAAAATTTATGCGCTCAATTATTTTTTAATTAATTAGTTAATTAACGTTGGATTTGCAGAGGTTTAATGAGGGGAGGACTTTGTTAGAGAGGTGTGATAAGTTTCTTCATAATATAGCAGAAATTATGACCACCGAGTTGCAACCGAGTCCAGTCTCGGTTCTCGACTCCTCGTTTTACAAGGAGGAGTCCTCACCATCACGCATCATGAAACGCCGAATTGATTTCCAAGGTGAGTGAAAAGTGAAAAGAACAAAGCAAAAAAGTTGACTCTTTTAATTGTTTACGTTGACGCATACTAAATTTTATCAAATTTATCCAATTATAATCAGATGGCCCAGCTGAGATAGAAGATAATATATGGAGTAAATCAATCTCATCCGTCAGATCAAAGAATCCAGATGACCAAATAGACTACCGTGACTTCTCGTATATATCAGATATCGTCCTAGTCTCGAACTCCATGTCCGAAGAAACAGAGTGGGATACGTTTTGGCTACTAGAGAAGCAGCAATATCTAAAAGGAAAGGACAATTCTCGACTTTCCATCCTTCAAAGAAAGCTCATTTTCGATACTGTTAACGAAATTCTTGATCGGAATGGTCAGTTACTGCCAAGGAAATCTGCCTCCTTGTCAAATTCCTTGCAACAAATTTGGACGGAGTTTAGGAGACTTAGAATGAGGGAGGAATCGGAAGAGGATTTGTCTGTGGTCATACTTAGCATGCTAAGAAAAGATCTAGTGGAAGATACCATTAATGAATGGAGAGATTTTCCGGTCGAAGTATCCGAGACAGCATTGTTACTTGAACGGCTCATATTTAAGGACTTGGTCGGCGAAACAATCCGATATCTCACTAATTTCCCCGGTAAACGCAACAATCACGACATTTCGGCTTTTCATAGGAAGTTAGTGCTCTAACCTTTTTTTCAAATAAAATCTTAGGCGCTCTTTCATTAGGTTAAGGTAAAATGGGTAGTGGGTTATAGCTATCCAGGGAATTGGGGCCCAGTTAACGGAAAATGTTGGTCGGGATGAGCTACGATTCAGATTAGTGTTTGGGAAAGGGGAAAGTGAGAGGAGAGCGGAATGAAAGGTAGTGTGAGTTGTAAAAGGTTGAAAGGTTAAACTTATTTGTCTCTAAGTAAAGAACTAATCATATTCCTACCCTTTTTAAACTACTTTTGCTCTTTTTAAGACTATGGTAATGATTCACTCAAAGGATATATCTCCTTAACCTTATAACAAGCATTTCTAAGGCTGGCCCACTGTTTCTAACATTACCAATTTGTTTTTGCACAATCTGCTCAAGTGAGAGTGTGATCGATCATCTAAACTTTATATGCATGTTTGATTTAATTTTTCTGAGTAGAATAAAAATAGTAATTTTAATGTATTAATTTAATTTTATAAGATATGGGTTAAAAATATTGACTTTGATTTCATTCTTCACCAAAATCATGTATTTTGTTTAATTTAAAATTTGAAAATTATAATAAAATTTAAATAATATATAAAAGATTCTATATAAATAAATAATTAACTTATTTTCATTTAAATATATCTATATAAAAAGAATAGATAAATTATTATTTAAATTCAAGTAAAAATTAAAAATAATTTATATTTCATAATAAAAACGATTAAAAATTCATATAAAATATATTTTATTTTATTTTAATTTAAAAATATTTTTATTAATCTCATATATCATATCACATTCTTATTTATAATTACGATTGAATTGAATTTATCATTTTATCTATTATGATCAAATAATTTTCAGCTTTAATATATAAAACATCGAAATTAATTTATTAGCTTGTCAAATTTGAGATATAATACAATGCATTAATCACGAATTTAATTAAAAATGGTAATTAATACCTGTTAAATTCAATAAAAATAATAATAATTATTAAGATTCATTCATGTCACTCTCACCTCTTTCAGAGATTATTACAAGGAGCAGAGGAAAATTATTACAAAAGTGGGCCAGGCTGGCAACTCAACAACTGACAACAACAAAAAAAAAGTGGTGTTAGGAAGACAAAATCCGGCAAATATTAAACAGTATCTTTGTCAGGCTAAGAAGTAGGGGACCTAAAAGCTTTGATATACTAACTGTGAACGGTGTTCATTTCTGGCCACATTCGTTAATTAATGACAACCTTCCATTCAAAACAATAATTAGAAGCTTACAAGTTACAACAATGGCCCCCACTTTTTAAGTTCTGGTTATTTATTTATTTTAATCGACTAAAAAGCTTTAAAAAAAATACTCGCATCAAAATAATATTAATAATAATAATAATTATTATTATTATTATTATAATGTCTTTGTATCGATGAGAGTTTTAATTTTAAATATTAATAAAAATTATAAAATCATTTTTAATATTAATCAAGATAATAATTATTATAAATAGTTTTAATATCTGATATTAATTAGTATTTTTTATAAGTAAATCCTGAAACTATTTTTGTATATAAAATAATCGATATTCAATCTGAATTAAAAATTTTAATCTTGATATTATTATCCGGTCTTAATTTGTGATAGTACTCTTCACATGAATTTAACATAATTTGAATTTAAATAAGATTCTCTACTCATTTATTATTTATTTTTATATAACATATAACATATAATATGCAAAATTACCGTAACATATATTTGACAAAAAATTTAAAAAATTTGCATTAATGCTAGCTCGGTCATTGAGCTACGAGTATATAAATTACCTATTCTATATGCATCCAAGTAGAAGACACAAGAGGAGGATGAGAACCCCCGCTTTGTTACACTCAATCAAACAAACTATTCATGCACTATGATATCATGCAATATATATTCATGCACTATGATGAGACCAAGTGATCAAAATCAAACACATACTATGATAGATTATGTGATATAAAAATTATTATTTATAATTATGATCGATCGATTTATAATAAATCATCATTACATATATCAATAATTATAAAATAATTTAAGTAATGGTCGGTCTCAAGAAATTATCATATGTAGTATTTGTACCCAAAACATAATAATAGAGCAAACACCTTTAACTTTGGATCATAACCACTCGAACGACTCCTTAGGGTTAAATTTGAACTTTATTGTGAGTAGAAGTGTCATTTAACCCAAAATGGAAAAAAAAAATAAAAATAAAAAAATAAAAAAAGAAAAAGTTGATTAGATGAAATATAATCTCTTCCCTTACACAACCAATCTATTCAATAAATGTTACAAGTCGAAAGGAGGGAGGGTTTTCCAAATCTATTGTGGACCTCAAAGCCATCCCCTTTTCATTTAATAGTGATCGTACCATTTTGGCCCATTTTTGAAAATAATTGGACCTCCTCTTTAACCCCCACTAAGCAAGCCCACCCACCCGTCTCTTTCATCATCCTAATTCCTAGGTGAAACTTTATACACAAAATAGTTTCACTGAAAAGGGTATGTCAAAAAAGTTGTTGTTGGGCCAAAATGGAACAATCTTATCTAAGTTTTAGGGTAATGCCACAAAAGTGGGCCACGGAGAATTATTGAATGTGGACTTTTTCTTATGGGCCTCGACAACTTTTGGGGCCGCGTTGAATTTTTAGTGAAACCATTTCTTTATCGATCATTTTCTCTTGTCCCACTCCCATTATCATCAGTCATGAATTGAGTTATGATAACGTATTATTATGAGAAAAATGGTACGGAGACTTTTAAAAAAAGGGTCAAATTTAGTTAATAATTTTCAATCATGAAACTCAACTATTTTATCTAAATTTAGTTTTTTTTTTTTTTTTAAAGTATATACAATTATATTTTGGTATATTACGTGAGAAAAAATAATCTATTGAAATTACCAATTTATCTAGTCATTATATATTTGTTTTATATATTGTTATATTTAATTGTTATTTATGTTATTTTAAGGAAGAAAATTGACTAATGGGTTATTTGTATGTTGACTTAGTAATAAATCCTTAAAAATAATCAATCATCTAATCTCCTTAATAGGTGATCTTATTTTCATCCTCATAGAAAAAGAAAGAAAAAAAAAAAAATAAAAAAATATAGACTAATGGGTTGCTACTTGTTACTGTATCATATCCTTCATCATCCAATATTAGCTGGGTTTTCATATGTTTCCAGAAAATTTAAATAGCATCAATAAGATTTCCTTTATGATCTATGAAAACAAACCACCACCTGACGCTCTCGGATTGCCTTTGTTGGCACCATCAATATTAGCTTTTAAGTCTTTTGCAACTCCAAACAATAGGCAATGTATGAATTTTGAACATCTCAAGAACCATTTTCTCTTGCAAAGTAAGGTTATGAACTTTTTAAGTCCTTAAACGAGAACACTTGAGAAGGAATACAATTTTACAAGTTAGAAATTGAAAAGGTATCATATGATTATCATACACTTTAGCACACCTAGCTTTCCATATCAATTCAAAGAATAAGCAAAGAATATGTTTTTAAAATGGGAGTAATCTTTAATTTTGAAACTTGAGGAAATCCAAAAGACATTAATTGATATATATAAACTGAAAAGCGAAAATCATTGCCAATTCTTATATTAGTACCCCACTGCCAAAGTTTTTTTAGCAAAAGGACATTGCAAAAAAAATATGCTCTTCTAAATCAAGATTTTGATAACATAAACAACAAGAAGAGGTAAGAGAAACTCCCCCCTTTTGCACATTACCATCAAGCAGCAAAATGTCGTTTATAAGTTTTCAGAAAAATAGGGAAATTTTGGTTGTATTATCTTGATAATAAAAATCCAATCATTCACTTTTTTTGTCCATAAAATTTATTATTTAATTAACTTTTTTCCTCATGTTTACTTTCTCTCATTCTTAATTTCTATATAGTATTCTTTTACTAGAATTACTTTTCGACTATTGAGATTTTATGAACTCGTTGATGATCATTAGCTTGAGATTCTAGATATCTTTTCAAACAACTTTTTTATTAGGTTCTACGTTCTAACTTTTAATCTTAATTTAATTTATTTTTTGTATTTTATTTATTTGTATTAAAATTTAAAAATTAAAATATCGACTAGAAAATATGAATGGAATGCGAATAGTTCATAGAAATAAAGAAATTATATTATATGTGCTTGGAGCCAGCTCTCTTTTTAGGCCAAACAACCAGTTACCTAGGACCCCAAAAATATATAGGCCTCAAATATTTATAATATGTATATAGAGAGAGAGCAAAAGTTAAAAATAAAAGTTAAAAAATGACTTATTTGTAAGAAAATAATTTTTTTGGGTTAATTCGTAATTATGAGATAATTAGTATTAATTAATTAAAAGATATATTTAAATAATAAAATTTGGAATTATTTAATTAAATAATAATATATTTTATTTTGAATTGAATATATTATATATAATATTAAATTGAGATGAAATATTAAAATTAGGTAAGTCAAATTTAGATTAGTTTGAGAAACTAATTTAAAATTCAAATAAGATATATTTTCGATTTAAAATAAATTAGATTCTATTTTAAATAATATTTGAATAGTTTTGACTAAATTAAATGTATCATAAAAAAAATAATATAGTTTAAAATAAATAAGATTTTATTTTACAATATTTGAAAAGATTTGATTTTATCAAATATATCATTAAATTGATGATGTGATTTAAAATAGATAAAATTTTATTTTAAATAAGATTTGAGTTAATCATATCAAAGATATCATCTCATGATTGAATTATTAGTTCAATTAATTTAAATAAATCAAAATACCTAATGGAGTTCTATAAATACATTTCATTATAAATAATTTAGGAAGTTTTTCTGGTAGAGATTTTTCTGAGAGGAAGAAAAAAATCTTGTCCTCTTTACCACACTCGTCCTATTGTGTTGAGAATTGACCTGGAAAATCGTGGTTTAAGTCTCGACGATCGATACATGCACGCAAAGGTATGATCTCTTCATATAGATGTATGATTAATTTATATGTATAGAAATGATTACTAAAATATTTTTTAGAAAATTTTTATTATATACTGAGACTGATTATTCACTTCTGCAGTGTAGTTTTGAACCGCCTTTTCCAATAACTTTAGATAAGATGAAGACTCTTACTTGTTTTTTAGAAAGTTATAGACATAATGGATTTGCATCTACATTAGATTAAGGCAAGAAAATTGCAATAGAAATAAACGCACATCCAATATTTTAAGAGAAACGTGCAGTTCAAAGAAAAAAAATATTTTTTATGAAAATATTGATCATGAAGAAGCAATGAGATTGGTAAAAGAATCTTTTCAGATTGATTATTTTTTATACATAATTGATCGGGCAATAACCTTGGTTGGGGTAAGATTTGAACAATTTTCTTATTATAAGGAAAAGTTTGGGTTTTTATTTAGTTCGGAAAAATTAAAATCTTTAAGTAAGATTGATTTGAAAAATAAATGTCTCAAACTTAGTGATTTTTTAACATATGATGGCCATTCAAATATTTATATGGTTTTAATTTATTTTCAGAATTAAAAATATCAAAAGAGGTTGACATGTTGATCAATCATAGTTTGAATTGTGGCCCAATGAGAGCATGACATGTTGCTAAACGCGAGAGTGACATGTGGCCAAATGAGAGCACGACATATGGCACCATGAGAGTTCGACACATGGTCCTTTGACTGACTGAATCTGACTCCATGTGGACACATTGTTAGTGTATTATATTACATTAATTTTTTTACATGTCAGCGCTATATATATCTACTACAGTCAGAGTAAGAGTAATGTATATAACATTTAGCGATGCGGTTAAGATGACGTCGATATTCATTACTTCTTCTTCAAACGCGACATAAAAATGGTTTTCCGTGAAGTTTATCAGCATGACAATTGATATATTTTTTGTAGTGGGTGTACACATAGGTCAAATTAAAATCGAAATTAAAACCAATCTAATTCAGTCCAATCCAATACAATCTAAATTAAAATGAGTTAAAAACCAACATGCTATAATAAAAGTAGATTTTAAAAATATAATAATCAGTATGTTGAATTGAATTATGGAATAATATTTTCAAAACTGTTAACTACAAATTCAATTCGTTAGTCATATATTCAATTATACTTATATATACACATGTATATATATATATATATATATATCATGATAATCGTACTTTTGTACTCCTATTGCATAATAATTATACTTATTTATATATATATATATATATATAAATGTATACGAATTTATGTCAATTGTCAATTATAACTTTACGTGTTAAAAACTTGAATTATGCTAAATTATTTTTAAGCTTAAACTATGTATTTGATATCATTTTAAAATTTTGATACAGTTTGTGTCAGAGCACCAACCACGAAACCATGCTTATCTGTGGTGAATCTCGCGAAATCTCAAGCGGGTGGGTGTTGATTTTTAGGAAGGAATGAGAAAAGGGAAGGAAAAGGGAAGAAAATATGACCTAGAGCAATTATAGAAAAAGAAATCTATAATACTACAACATTGGGAATATATCTATGAGATGAGCTTTATGGAGTTGGGTCAAAGTGGGATTGAGCACTAGGTCACTCTCTTAGTGAGACAAGATGGTAGAAGAATCATGTATAGCATATATATTGGTCATTGGGAATATATCTATGAGATGAGCTTTATGGAGTTTGGTCAAAGTGGGATTGAGCACTAGGTCACTCTCTTAGTGAGACAAGATGGTAGAAGAATCATGTATAGCGTATATATTGGTCAGTTGGAAAACCAAAAACTGTGGGAAACAAGACTTGTCCCACCCTTTTCCTGCGTGACCTTATTATTTCTACATTATATAATCACACTTTCTCCTCTACCAAAAACCAAGTCAAGATGACTCTCCCCATTTTCGGTTCCTATCGTCACTATCAGTCTATCATGGTCAAGTATAATGATTAAGTATATGTTAATTGTCTCCTCATTTTCAATCCCTACATTCTTATGTATTTATTATTAAGTATATCTATGTCCAAGGATCAATAAGTTGCACTTTACTATCACCACACTCAGTTTTTTTTTCACACTCATTAAGATCAAGACGACATGAATAAATTAATTTAACTCTTTGTCAATTTACAAACCCAGGAGGCATTCTTCTTCTTGAGTACTCTTTGGAGTGCCTACTATTTAGCTAGCCATCAATCGCCTCTCTTCAACTCTTCTTATCACATCAATAATTGATCTACATCAATCATTTTAGTCAATACTGAGCTCTTAGAGAATCCAAGAATTTTTCTTTTATGAAAAAGATACTGTTGAAAAAATGTCTCACATTTTCCCATACGATCCATTGCATTAATCCAAGCAACTTGTGTTCATGTGCTTTTCTTTTGTTTTGCCTGCACAAGTCGACAAATTAAATTAAGGAATCTCTCAATTCTTTAACTAAACAGAAACTAACATATATACTGTCATCAACTCTAAATGGAGGTGAGGTAGTGATTGTTCCAGGTTATTACAGAGTTTGTAACATGGTTGTCTTAGTGCTGGGTCTTCCGTTAAAGCAGGCGGTTCTTGTCCAAATATCATCTCGCAACTCATATCATCAAAATCTGAAAAAAAAAATACAGAAAAAACAAAAACAAAGGGTATGATATGAATATATGTGGTCAAACAGCAATGGAGACCATGTGAATATGCAATTTTGAAAGATGGATCATGTTTTGGTAATTCAATTAATTTCAACAATATATATTAATTTCAACAATATATATTAATTTTACATCATTATATTAATTTTATATAATTAAAATGATCATTTCACAAGAAAAAATTTGGATGAATTTTGGTGACATATGCACCGTGTAGCTAGTAACTGATATGAATGATTATTAAGCTACATGGAAAATGGAAAAAATAAGAAGGCAAGCCATAATCACGAAAAATCATCATTAAGCTATATGATTATATTTATATTATATTATATTATATTTATTTGTATGTGTTAATGTCAGAAAATTTCACCTTAAAAAAATTTGGATAGTTAATGTCAGTTAAAATTTGAGACCAGATTAATCGACTGTTAGATAGGTGAAATAATTGAAATTAATTAATGATTGATTTTCTTTTCGATATATTTACTAATAAGAAGATTGAACTGAAGCTAATAAAATAAAATGGTAATAAATGAAAGTGGAATTAAAGTAAAAAACACTGAAATGAAATGACGGAATTAAAAATAACAAATCTAATTTATGACAAGAAATTAACTATACTTTTATAAAAGCGATAAATGCAAAATTAAAGAAACAAAGAAAAAATAAAGGTGTCCAATCTATGACCGATAGATTGAGACTATCACCTAAGTAAGAACACAATACTCTAATTATTAATTCCGAAAAATAGATCTAAGGAAATATATAAATCCTGTAGGAGTCGAAAAAAGATAAGTGTTGGAATTGAGATGATAATTTCACAAAAAATGTAGAGATTATTTATGAAAGTTGCTCGATTTTTTGGTGATCGAAAGGATGCTTTTTTGGGTGATCGAATTGATATTTTTTGCCTTCACCCAAAGTTCATATTTATAGGCAAATGGTTGATGGCATTCTTATAAATAATCCATCCAGAATCTCAACTCCCTCTAAAATTTCGGCCACTTTCCCACTTTATGGGCCCAGTCGTTTTTTTTTTTTTTTTTTGTAGATGGTTGATTGACAAAACTTCTGGTTGATATTGAGTCTAGATTCATCCAAATAACTTTCTCTCTTATTCCCCTTATTTTCGGCTGAAATCTCCCCACTTACCCTTCATTTTAGGCCACCTATCAAATTGGGTGAAAAAATGATGATTTCGAGTCACTTTTAAGCACAAAGCAAGATATTTCCATTTAGGGAGAGATTTCATCTGAAATTCCTCCTGATCTTCTCTTGTTTCGATCAAAACCCTTACTTTTCCTTTTCCAATTTCGGCCATCCTCTTATACAAAACAATGGTTGAAAATATCATTTTCATCACTTTTTAGGGAAAATATGATGCACTTTTGGATCATATATGTGTTTGGCTAATTTTGACTATATTTTGGACCAATTTTGGCCTTCAAAATATCACTTTTCGGTCACTTGATGATGTTGGCCGAAAATCACCTTTTAGTGATGAATTTCGGCCGAACTTGATGGTTGCTGGGAAGGATTTTTGTCTGTTCTCTAGACAGTCGAGATCAAATCATAAGTAATCCTTGTGCCCCTGACCTATGATCATTTCTTTGCCACCTCATCGATCCTTATAACACTTTATATGTTTTTGATGTAAAACAACTCCTAACTCAAATTTGTCAGGATTAAATGAATTTCAATCGATCAAGATTACTTAATTGTGTGATATTAATTATTCGGCTTAATTATTATTAACCGACTTGTATTTATTTCAAATTTTGATATAATCGCATTTCGCCATAAATCCGGAAAATTATAGCATCAACAAATGCTCTCCTTAATCTTTCTCATTATATCAAGAATAATGAGAAAGATTAATGACCATGGCACTTTACTTCGACCAATATGGCCGAAAATAATAATTTTTATGCAATTTTTATCATCTCGGCCGATCCAAAAATAACAAAGAGATTGATTCGTCTTTCAAAAACCTCGGCTAATCGGCTAAAATATTAAAAATTATCAATTTTTTATCTATCGAAAAAAAAAGACTCCAAAGAACTATTGATATTATCATTTGATGAGATTTTCTTTATCGAATATATCATCCAAAGATTATGTGACTTTTTGGCTGAATTTGATATGAACAGGCCAAAAAATTGACTACTCTCACAATAATTTTGGCAGACTTTAAATGATAAACATCTTATCGGCCGAAATTTTGAATACCCTCGTGATAATTTTCAGCCACCAAACACTTGGAAAGTGTGTTGGCCAAAAATAGTGATATCCCCAAGGGATTTCTGATTGAGAAGGTTGAAAACTTGGGGTTTATTTAGGGGAGAAAATCTTCGGCCAAGATGGTCGATAATGGTTGGTTCCCTGTTGTTGCTTCTTTCCTAACAGCTTAGCACTTGCGCTAGTATGAAAATTCACTTTCTAAAACTTCGGGTTTTCTAGGTGTTTCCATATGGTGGTGGTCGGCCGAGGAGGCACGACCATCAGTGGCTTATGGCTAACGGTCAGTCAACTTTTGACTATCAAGTCGACTGCTTGATCATAAGAAGTTTTTGCGTAGGCTGACCGATAATTAAGGTAGAGCTTCCTCCGGGAGTCTCTGCAACAGTCCCGTTCAACATTGACTAATGGGGCCATTGTTGGGCATAGTGCCCTGTAAGCATGTAATGAGTATTGTTTTAATAAAATTAATAAAAGTGACATTTTTCTATATCGAATAATATGAATAAATATTTAAAAAAATCCAAATTCATTAATGTGACTATAATATTATATTAGTACGAGATGATTAAGATTATAGATAATAAATTAAATTGTCTGCAACATATTAAAATATGGAATCTTTAATATAGTGGTTGCTAGTACGGTCCTCTAGTATTATGAATGCATGTGATCTAGATCTGGATCACTGACGTAGATAGACATCTTAGTGGAGGTATTTTATATAATTGGATTATATAGGACATGACTCGATATGAATTAATTTTTTATTAAAATACAATTAACCATAAAAAATTAAATTTATATTAATAGATGATCATATGTAGATCAATCTAAATCCTCAGTAGTTATGAACTTCTATTTATGTTAACTGGATCTTTTGATTCACTTATCACAGTTTGTTTGTAAAATAGACTAAAGACAAAATTTTGTTTTGGAGATTCATTGGGATAAGTAGTTAGAAACATGATTTACATATATGGAATCCAAACCCTCTTCATATAAGATTATATATTGGTTCTCTTATGGGTTAATTCTGAAACTGAATGGTTTTGATTTCAAATTTATAATCAAGTCATAAATTGACCATTCACTAGTGAATTAATTATACTTAAGGATAAAAAGATAAATAGAGGGGTAAAGCGGTAATTTTGACCAGTTCTAACTATGAATCAATTTTTAGTGGATTGAATACATGAAACAATTATATCAATTATATTCTATAATTGCAGGAGTTCAATCTCATATTTTTAGTGGAATAATATTAGGATTAATAAATTAAGAATTATTAGATCAAAGAGTTTGATTAAAAATCTAATTTATTACAGCTTGGAATTATAGGTCCATGGTCCAATGGTATAAAACACTGCATAAGGTAAGAATGACAAAAGTTGAAAAAAGTATTATTTGCAAAAAAATAGTTTTCTGGGGCAATTTTATAATTATGAGATAATTAATGTTAATTAATTAAAAGATGTATTTAAATGGTGAAATTCGGAATTATTTAATTAAATAATAATATATTTGATTTTGAATTGAATATATTATATATAATATTAAATTGATATTAGATATTAATTTAATATTAAGATTAAATAAGTCAAATTTAGATTAGTTTGAGAAACTAATTTATAATTTAAATAAAATATGTTTTGATTTAAAATAAATGAGATTCTATTTTAAATAATCTTTGAATAGATTTGACTAAATCAAATATATCATCAAAAAGATGATATAATTTAAAATAAATAAAATTTCATTTTATAAGATTTGAAAAGATTTGATCTTATCAAATATATCATTAAACTAATGATGTGATTTAAAATAGATAAGACTTTACGTATTCATCCAGGGAGAATCCCTCTTATCCCAGATCGACACCTCTTTTTGTTGATAGGAAATAGGTCAAACATCTACAATGACCGAGTTGACGGAAGTTGAGAAAGTGTTCGAGTCTATGCCTATTGGAGGAGGGAACTAAAAAATTAGCAGACCTTTCTCGATCTGATCTCTGAATGTATTGTCGAAAAGAAAGACAATTTTTTGTTTGATAGTGGTACGAATTGTGGAACTTGCAATAGTATTTTTCTCGTACTTTGTCAGTCAAGGGTAGTTTGTGATCAATTGGTACTCTCAAATTTTTACTTTAAAGCAAGATATCAAAAATCTCGTTCGTCTTTAAGAGGTCAAAAGAGTATTCCTTGTCCATCTCATAAGGGTACAACTGGACGGTATCCCGATCGGTTGACTTGATCGGGGCTAAAATGACTGTCAGATTATCTTCACCGATTGTCTTAGCAACGCCGACTTCGAAAACAAATTCTTCATAGTAGGTGCCTATAGAGTAACTTTTCTTTTGAGCTTCCTCTTTTAGCAACTCTTTATATCGGGGGACTCTCGTTGAAAGCTTAAATAAATCTCTGAATTTTATCCCTTTGAACTTTTTTCAAAATTTTATATCGAGTCTAATAACGGCCAATATTACGAACTCAAGTTCGGGAAGTGGCAGCGGTTACATTATTCCTTGAATCAAGCAAGATAGGCTTTCGCTGATTCTTCGATCATTTGGTGCAAGTGGGATAAATCAGCCACTCTCACCTCCAAATGGACTCGGTAGAATTGAGTATGAAAAAATTGTTCTATCTCCTTCCAAGTCCAGATGAAACCAGGTGGAAAACATGTATACTACGTGAAGGCTAGCCCCGTAAGGGAATTTACGAAACGTCGAAGTCGGAGTCAATCCTTAGCATCGACCTCTCCACATTGGATTATAAATCGGCCAACGTGTTCAACTGTTGATTGGATTGGGTCTTCGCTCGAGAAAAGGCCAAAATTAGGAACCTAGACGCTATGAAGGAATGACTCTTGATCAATTTTCTCTAGGTTTATGATAAACCGACCACGGTGGTTGCTAGTCGGCTATGCCATATATATCATAGATGACATTATAAATTGGTTCCCTTTCGACCGCTAGTAGGATGGTCAGCCTCGGCTGCATAGGTGGAGCCCAAGGTTTATGAGGGATTCACGGCTTGCCATTAAAGGGATTATTCCCTAGGTGGCATAAGAAGCTAGTGTCAACCTATAGGTTTACTGAAGAGGTGGCGGCCCGAAGGCTGGTATAATAGGTGGCATCTGATGTCTTAGAGATACTCGGAATTCACCATTGAAACTTCGCAGGCATATTCCCTTGATGGTGAATGCGGCGTCCAACCTGATTGATAGGATGACTCATCCGCTAAAGAATGGTTGGGTCGTCCCTAAGGTTGGTGATTATATGGCAGAGGATCAGATAGCCGGAGTGGGAAAGCCAATAGAATATATTGTTGATCAACTTGTTTCCATGTAGGACCGCCGATATCAAACATGGGTGGCTGGATTTGGCTATCTAACTACCCGCAATGAAAAGCCCATTATCGTGGCAGGTATAATGACTCTATCGACGGTAAATGTTGAGCTCTTCTAAATAGCCAAGAAAGCAGGCTATTGCATTCTTTGATCGTCTTTCGGTCGCTTTCATCCATTCGATAAGTTAAGTCATCCGTAACTCTAATAGGTTAGACTTTTACACCTCTAGCCGAATAGAAATTCGGTTGACTCCTATCTCTAGGGTTAAGAAGGCTTCTTCCTCTAGCTGCCTCTAGATATTCTCTGGAGGCGGTATCAGAGGTGGAGTTATCAAATTTGATTGATTCTGGTTTATATTCGGATTATCGGCCAGATGAGGCGATAAAGACTGTCTGAACAATCGCAGCATTAAACTTTGATCGATAGTTAGCAATTCGCCCGTAGAAAGTCTCATCGGGCATGCCATTTTGTTGACGTTAGGAAAATCTATTGACGCACAACCTAAGGAATTATTATAGGCACAAACAGGCGAGAGACTTTTGACCCAACACTTTTTGACATATAGAACACTATGTCTCATCGGGTGAGCCATTTTGTTGGCGTCGGGAAAATCCATCGCTGAAAAATTTGAAAAATTAATATTAGTTAAAGCTCGGGATTGGGCAAATTTAACCTTCGGCAATACCTTGGCAATGATGTAATTGAATATGCGAGTGATACAGGCGTGGCAGAAAGTTAAAATTACTTTTACACTATAAAATAGAATGAAATAACAAAAATATATGCTAACGAAATTTTACCTAACTTCTAGGTAGGCAAAATGATTAAAGTTAATTTACATTTGACTTTTTTTTTGACGTATCTACTGACGAGCGGATTAAACTAAAGCTAACAAATTGAAATGGTAATAAATGAAAGTGGATTAAATAAATAAGTAAAGGGCACGTTAATGAAATGACGTAATTAAAAACAACCGATCTTTCTATGGCAAGAAATTAACTTTAAATTAGTTATACTCTTATGAAAGCGATAAATGAAAAGTTAAGGAACAAAAAAGAGATGAAGGTGTTTACTCTATGACTGGTAGATTGAGATTGTCACTCAAGTAAGAACCTGGTGCTCTAGTTACTAATTTTGAAGAACATATTTGAGGAAAGACATAATTTCAGGAGGAATCGGAAAAAAAAAGTGTCAGACTTGAGAGGATAATTTTTCCAGAGCGTAAAGATGATTTACGAGTGTTTCTCTATTTTTTGATGATTATTGGTGATCAAAATGATATTTTTTTTTAGTGATCGAAGAGATTTTTTTGCCTTTACCCAAGGCTTCTATTTATAGGAAAATGGCTGATGACGCTTTTGTAAATAAACTAATTTGGAATCCTAACTCCCTTTAAAATTTCGGCTACTTTCCCTCTTTATGGGCCTAATCACCTTTTTTGGTAGATTGTTGATTGACAAAGCTTCCGGTCAAATCCTGAAGAGATTGAGTCTAGGTTCGTCCAAACAAATTCTCCCTCTTTCCCCCCATTTTCGACCGAAATCTGCCCACTTCTTATTCATTTTTGGCCACCTATCAAATTAGGTGAGAAAATAATGATCTTGAATCACTTTTTGGGGAAAAGCGAGATATTTCAACTAATAGAAAGATTTTGTCCCAAATTCCTCAGAATTTTCCCTTGTTTTATTCAAAATCTCTCATTTCCCTTCTCCAATTTCGGCCATCCTCTTATATGGGTTGAAAATGTCATTTTCATCATTTTTTTTAGGAAAAAGATGATGCCTTTTTGGATCATATATGTGTTTGTTCGATTTTTGCTACATATTTGACCAATTTTAGCCTTCAAATATCACTTTTCAGTCACTTTATAATGTTGGCCGAAACTCACCTTTTGGTGATGAATTTTAGCCGAACTTGATGATTGATGGAATGATTTCTGTCTTTTTTCTGAACAATTGAGATCGAGTCATAAATGATTCTTGTGACCTTAATCTGTGATAATGTTTTTACTACTTCATCAATCATTGTAATATTTTATTTTTTATTTTTTTAAGTAAAATAACTTCTAACTCAAATTTAATCAGGTTAAATAATTTTTGATTAATCGAAATTAATTATTATCCAATTAAAATTAATATTTAACTAATTATATTAATTATTTGATATTAATTATTTAATTATTATTAAATATCTTATATTTATTTTAAATTTTAAGTCAATCATATTTTATCACGTATTCAAAAAAAATGTCACATCAATAATATACTCAAACATTAAAAAATTATTGCATGAATATAATTCATGCACTAATTTTAACCTTTTGGGTGCGACAAATAAAATTATACTATTTAGCATAATTATGTATATAATACATGGCATAATTTCAATTATTAAATTACGGAAATAGTGCATAAGTCGTTCTAATACAATAATTTCCCATCATATTTTTTTAATGAAGTTTTAGTTTTCTTTTTTTTCTTTTTTTTTCTTTTTTTTTCTTTTTTTTTTTTCTTTTTTTTTTCTTTTGAGGGGGAGGGATCTCCTTGTAGTTTTCTGTATCCTAAGTGGGTTTATAATGGGACCGTCCTTAATGATAGTGAACACTGACCTCCACTTGATTAGTGCAAAATGACTATTAATTATTAACTATTTTTGGTTAGCAATTAATTACTTTTCACATGACGACATGAACAAATTTTTGTTATTTTTGGCTCTATTTTGCAGTATATGAATTGAGTGCTTACTTGGGACCATGTTTACGGGCATTCCGAGGGAGTCTTTGATGAAGGATTGAGATGGAAGCTTACAAAGATTTGTACACATTCCAACACAGTTGCTTTCTTCTAAGAACCTGCATATATATATATATATGAATTCAGACAAGATTCTAACTTAGTTAAGTTTGATGAGAATAAGGTTAATGCGGATTTGATAATGATGGTGAAAGCGTGATAGTGTTTGAGATGGATTGAAGCAGACTTTTTCTTGTAGGGGTGAAAAGCTTAAAAGGGTGTCTTAGGTTGGTGAAGATGGGACCCCATTACGCATTTCAAATATATATATAAAGTATGGACTGTTAAATTACCTGCACTTTTTTATGTGGACTACATTCTTTTCTGTTCTCCCATTGAATTCTGATTCTTTCACCTTGTGTTGTTAAAAAAACAAAAAAAAAAAAAATTAAAAAATTAAAAAAATGAAGAAAATAGAGGAATATCACTGTAAGATTTGATCAACAACACAGACTGATGTTACTGAAATTAAGTTTGATGATGATAAATATAGATTTATTAAATAAATAATGATTTATCATGTAAAATGATTGGTTGATTGATTTGAACACAAAGTAAATGATGACCGTTGATTCTCATTGGTTGGTTCATAATTAATATATATATATATATATATAATTTTTAATAAATAAAAAATAAATTAAATACCTTGCAAGGTCCAACTAACCAAGCAAAAAACAAGGTGGTGAAGGCGGCAAAGTATTGTCTTGCAAATTTAGATTGTGGCATCAATGCTTTTATCTGCGCACTCCATCCGGCCACAACATGAATTCATAATGTTATTTAATTACTACAAATAATAATAACCAGATAAAATTTAGATTGTGGCATCAATGCATGATTGTATGCATGCATGCATGCAAATTTGAAGATGATCAAATTAATTAGAGAAATAATTAAATTACCAAGGAGAGAATTGGTCTAGGAAATGCAGCCTCAAGAGCTTTAATAACGAGCTCATGTTGTGTCTTTTGGTTATATTTCCTTGACGCCATTTTTGCCACCTCTACCAAGCTCTCATACCCTTCCTTCTTATTCAACAAACCTGCGCATATATATATATATAATATAATAAAAATGATATTCTAATAAAAAAAGAAAAGAAAAGAACCGGTTATAACTAACCTGTAGCTGCTTGAACACTTTGCGAGAGATGGTTAATGGCCAATCTATCGAACCAGTTATCGAGATGGATATCGCCGGATGACGTCGTATCACGAGTAGTACTCGTATTTATGTTACGATCTGCGGGTTTTGTACTGATCACTGCAAGAACAGGAGAGAAGCTGTATGGTCTCCTCCTAATGAACTTATTATGGTTAGACCTACTTGATAGAGCTATTAGTGTCGATCCAGTTTGAGGCAGTATAGAATTTGCACCCATTTTTTGTTTCAAATTTCTTCTGGGTTTTTCTGATTATTAATATATGAGAGAGAGAGAGAGAGATAAAAGGTTGAATAGTGAAAGTACATGATACAAGATGATGATGATGATGTGTCGTATTTGTATGGGAGAGGGATGATACTAAGAACAAACAGTGGATGTTTAGCATATTGTAAGAAGAGGGCACCTGAAAGATCCTGTTTTATAGAATCTTGCTTCTTGTTAATAAAGACAAAAGAGGTTTTTGATTGGTTGGTGAGTTACATTTCGTAAAGTTTCATTTAATTCACTTTGACCCCTCAAATAAAAGGAAAAATTAGAAAATATAGGCAGAAAAAATAAAAACAAAAACAAAAACAAAAAGATGCTCTTTGGAAAGAGTGGTGATGGCATAGTGAGCATCGGACCATTGGTTGTATGATTATTATATGGGTTGCCCTACGGCTACTTCCTACTACTATAAAAAAAAAAACGTTTTGTATTAACTACTCATTCCCTGATATGGAACACTATCTACCGACCAATGAAAGAATATATAGCAAGATTTTTGTATGTATTACGTGCATGCCCACACGACACACTAAGTGCAATCACAACAACAAATGTTATAAGTCATTTGGTCATACGTATAATGCATATAATAAACAAGATGAAAGTATATCAAATATCAATGGCCTGAGAATGAGTGAAGAAGTAGTAGCAGCAGCAAGCTTTTTCATGAGAAGATTGAAAACAAAATTTATTAGAAAAGACAGATTGGGCGATCTGGATTCTATTGGAGTTCGAGTCAGTAATGTATATGTGCCTTGCACGTGAATCCGAGACCGGCTATTAAGCATTCGATAGAAAATGTGCTTTAAACTAGTAGGAATAAGGTTTTGATGACAAGTGATTATTAAGAAATTTCATAAGTTTGTAACTAATTTCACTATTGTTTTGCTAGTAATAGATTTTTAAGCCAATTATTTTTGTTGTTTTTATAAAGGAGGTTTTTGTTATGACAAATCAACTAATCTGGTCGGATATACTTTCCAAACCTTTCGTTCGGCAACTAAATATGTCATTGTTCCAACTACCTTGTAAATTCCGTACAGAGTTGGGTTATTTATTTATTTATTTTATTTTATCTTATTTTAAAGAAGTAAATGTATGGTCTTATTATTATTTCTTTACCGAGATGTCCAATTGGAGCTTTCGAGGAACTTATGTTTGCTTTCAAGCTACTGATTCTTAGGATTTTCATCTTGTTATGTAATTTTTATTATTAACTTGTTATTTTCTTAATGTAGTTTTAAAAAAATAAAAAAAAAATCAATAATAATAATTATGAGTATTGTATGAAATACCATTTCCCTTTAAATTATTAACTCAAATGTTGTTATGTTAATTTATTTAATAAAAAAACAAAAAGTGTTCTATATCACTCCGCATGATACGGTACCGGGAAATCCGGTACCGGTAACACCCTGTACCGGCTCCCGCGGGATTTTTGCCCACTCTTAGACTATCCCAAATTGCCTAGAGATAAGAAGTCAAGTTGATTTAAAAGTAAAGAATTCTCACTTCATCCATAAGGCTTTTTCAAAGAAGAATTAATGGTTCTAAAATTTAATAAAAGTAATCGATACTTTTCACTCTTTTTTTTTTTTTTTTTAATAAATAAATAATTTGGATAGCTAATATCTAAATTCTAACAGAAGAACACCAATATCACAAAGGATTCCTAAGCAAATTAAGGATTTTGAAAGAAGATATATTATAGCCTAAATTAAATTGATCTGATGACATCTCAAGGCTACTTTATAGTCATTAACTTAATAATCCTTTCTTTACGAGTCCTAATGAATGTATGGAAACCCCATCAAGATTTTAAACAAGCAAACCTAGCACACCCTAAGTATAGTCTTAAATACAAAGATAACAGTACAATCTTAAATTAGGGTATACATAATAATACCACTCTTTATCCTGCCAAGCAACCATGATTAGAGGACCTAAGGTCAAAAAAGAGTTCATGGACGTTTTGATTCAAAGGTGCACCATATTTTCAATTTTGCTTGCTATGGTTCCTAGTGTTATGAGAGGAAGGTACATGGTCCCATCCTGGCAAGGACCCACCTGAGCCATTCTTACCTGGGTGGTGGAGCCGATCATGCCCGTTATTGACACCAGCTAAGTGCTGCTGGGAAGAGATGTTGGGAATTGGTGGGTTGCTCTGTATAGTAGTACCTTCCATTCTCTGCTGATTCTCAGTGGTTGAGGGAACACCCAGAACTGGTTGGTGAAAGAATTGTGTATTTGGTTGCAATGGGACTGCACCGTTTGTAGAAGCAGCCAACTGGGTGTTGACATATGGCATGCCTGTAATAGGGCTATTGTTGGCCATGGCTGCAAGGATCGGGTTGATACCTGTCACTCTTTTAACTATTTCTTCTGCCATCTTCACCTGGACAAAATATTTATAACATCATCCATTAACCTTGGAGAACATTAGTTTATAGCAATAAGAAATTGAAATGAAATGGTAGTTGTGTGCATGAGACAGCCTGAGTTTCTCGGCTTGATGAAACTCTTGGCATGAAACCTTGCAAAAAAGACAATTTAATGAACTATGCTTTGTCAATATCAAATGACAAGACGCTAGAACCTAATTTGTTAATACAAAACATTTCCCATATCTCCACCAAACCAGAGCAGATGGCTTTGTCACATTACAACACACACACACACACAAACTACAGATCACTACCATTTTCAGAGGAAAGCACATTCCCACAATATTTTCCCAAGCATATCACAAACTGAAGGACAAACAATTTTATAGTCAGAAAGCAAGGCACTCAGTTTATCAAATGGGAATTGGCTGTAGAGGCGCTATACATATAATAAGAATCTATACTAGTCACGATAAAATATCATTAAAAAATGCCACATTTTCATACCTTTGCTCTCAATGTCTCAATATCAGCTTTTAGAATTCTGTTGTCCACGGCAGCATCATCATGCTTTTGGTTCATGTCAGAAAAATGCTTCAACAAAGTAGAGTGTTCAACCTTAAGTTGACTGACCTGAAGGAAAAGAACCAAAAAATAAAATATAGGAACGACAAATAAAAGAAATGGATAACTGTGAAAGAATATAACACAAAGCATATTCACCTGTGTCTCAAGTTCATTCATATGTGCTTGTTTCTTTCTTCTAGAGCGTCTTGCTGACTCTCTATTTGACCGCATCCTGAGCCAGGATCAATACAAATTATAAAGACTATGGTTCTGAATGTACCAATTTGGTATGGTGTATAGGAAACACTAACCCTGAGTATGATTATCAAATAATGCATAATCCCAAGAAAAAAAAATACAAGCTGCCTTAGAGATTTAGGAACCACAACAAACAAGAGTATACACAATTATCTACCAGGAAAAAAAAAAAAAAAAGCCAGTACCTCCTTGCACGCTTTGCATCTGTTGGATCCATATTGTCCAAATTATCCATATCTCCGTCAATCTCATCATCATCAGATTCATCTCTTGATGATCCACTTGTCGTTTGAACAACTTGAACTGCTGGTTTTCTAGGCAGTACTGGTAAGGCAGGAATGCCAAGAGGGCCACCTCTAGACTCATTTTGTATAATTGAAAAGTCATTGCTAATACCTACAGTATTAAGCATCCACGCAGCACCACATTATAAAAAGGTTGAGCAGGGGCAAAGGTAGTTCAATCGGAGTTATGCAATTGTTAACACGCAACACTATTACTGAAACCATTCACCCAATTGTTGCTGAGATAATAGAGTAATGAAATTGTTAGATGTGGGGAGGGAGTATCATTGGGTATCAGCTAGTCCCAGCCACTTTTGAGAATCAACTCATCATGACTATCAAAATGAATTGGCCAAACAAGTGATCTCACCTAGCTAAATTGGCCAAACGCTGATAACAACAACAAAAATCAACGCCAAACAAGTGATCTCACCTACCTAAATTGGCCATCTCTTCTTATAGAATTCCTCTCCCAAGATGAGAAGGACAGATTATGGAACAGACATTCCATATAAAATTTCATCAGCCCTCAATTTTCTGACATCACTACTTCCTTCAATAAGTTTATTAGTTATATCCACTCCCAAGTTCTTTAAACACATTGCATAGTGTGAAACCTCTTAATACAAACCTTATAATCTACCCTCAAGCTCATAACTAGAAACCCCCCTTAATAAGCCTACATCATATACATAAACCGCCGCTAAATAAATTAGGCTCCCTTATTGGAAATATGAATAATATGATAGCTACATAGACAGAGAGAGGCACCTCTTCCATGAGCTTGTGATACCAATTGGGGCGGATTCCAAGCCTGTCCACCAGCGTCTGCTGATTGAACCGAACCTCCAGGATTCGCAGACGATGCCTGCAATTCCAATTACACGATTCATCATTTCATAGAAAATATTATTGCACACTATACAGGTAGTGGTTTAACGGAAACAGAGTATGCAAAGAGGGAGAAAGACCCGAGTAAGAGCCACTGCAGCGCAAGCTAGATCGAGTTGGTTTTTAAGAAAAGTGTGGTACTGGTCAGTGCCGAATGGAGCAGCTGGAGATGGATCCTGCCGAGGATTCAACGGCAGCTGAGAACAAGGACGATCACCATCGATATGAGGCTTCTTGATCTCGACGACTTCATCGTCTCCTTCTTCGCGCTTCGAGGTGGAAGACTGAGACGCGCCGGAGGACGATGCCACCGGAGAAGCGCAATCGGAGATCACCGGAGGCTGAGGAATCGCCGGAGAGGCCAAAACTTCCTCGAGAAGCCGATCCAACGCCCACTCAGACGCGCTCCAATTCATTTGCTTCCGAGTGAATCTTCTTCTTCTTTCTCTCTCTCTGTACGAAGTTTGTCAGCGAATTCTCTCTCTTCCTCTCTCTTCCTCTCTCTCTTTTTCGTCTCGTCTGCCTGCGCCTTTTGCGCTTTTCTTCCCGTGGGTCCCACCAACCAAGAATCTAGTGCATTGCGGACCACGATAACACATCACTGTGATATATGCCCACGTTGTCTTTTTCTTACGAAAGCAGATGTGATTTTCTCATTTTCCTTTTCATACAGACAGTGGGCCCAAGCGGACCACTTTTATTTATAATTTCTATTTTCCCCCTTTATTTATTTATTATTATTTTAATTTTTTTTTTTGGCATTTTGTGATTTGGCAAGCTGGAACGCTTCAATCAAACTTGTCCGATTGGTCTGGCCCTTTGATTTGGCAAACTGAATTAGATGGGCAATTCGTGCTGTACGGTTTAATTTCAAGGCTTTTCACTATTTTGAGCTGGACCTACCTCAACCTGAAAAAAAATGAGTTAGGTTGGGCTTAGTCTGTTTTAAAATTGTATGTCTGAGCTTGATCTGAAAAAGTTCTTTGAATTTATTTCGGACTTATCCGGGCTTAAAATAGGTCGGGTTCGACCGAGCCTTAAATTGGCCTGGCCGGAAAGTCCTTTAAGTTTATCCCGAGTCCATCCGGGCTTAAAATAAGCCGGGTTCGACCGAATCTTATCAGGCCAAAAATAGGTCCGACTCTTTTTAAATAAAATATTCATAATAAAATATTATTAAAGTAAGAGATATTATTTAAGATTAAGGAATAAGAATAAGAGAGATAATAATGAATAAGGATAAGAGATTTAGTTAATGATAAGAAAACTAGGGATTATAGAAGAATGAAGATTAATTATAAATTAAACTATTAGAAGATTAGATAAGAGATTGAGATTAATGATAAGAAAATTATGGATTATAGAAGAATTAATATTAATTATAAATTAGATTATTAGAAGATTAGATAAGAGATTGAAAAAGAGAGAGTATGTAAGAAAATGTGAAGAAAAATTATAATGAAAGAGTGAATATTTATAGGGAAAATTCGGGTGGAGATAAAATTTAAAAATTATTTTTATGAGGGAAGTAAAATAAAAAAAAATTTAAGAAATTTTTTTTCTAAATTTCTTCAAGCAAGGCCCAGCCGAGCTGGGCTGGACCGGCCCTCTGAGCTTGGAAATTTGTCCAAGCTCGAGCCCGTATCTAGGCCGGGCTTAGGGCCGGGTTTTTCCCCCGGGCTACGGGCCGGGCCTGGCAAAAAAACTCGGCCCATTTTGACACCTCTAATATGGATTGTATTATATTGTATTAGTGAATTGGCTTGTATTATATCTGTATTTGTATTTAAATATAAAGATATGATACATATACAGTAACATATTATAAATATCTCATGCTGGTCAATGAGCTTGTGTCATGCCGTGTCCAGTTTGTGGGTTCATTTCTTTAACAATCTCATTTATTTGAATTAGACATTCAGAAATCAGACTCAATCATTACTTACATCATAACTTCATAGGCTTAGCAGAGTAGCCGTTATGATATTCGATGGATTGAACTAAACTAGAAGTTATGAGTTGATGAGATATTCTACCCAATGAGTATTATAAGTGATATTTTATGAAGTAAGTAATAATTAAGTCTAATTCAAAAAAATTGAATTTTTATGTATTAGAAGTTATTACTATTAAAATAAATAAATGATTTTATTACATAATATAAAATATATAAATAAATAATCGTTCTTATTAATTATTATTATTTAATAAATTAGAAATTAGTACCATTAATAATTAAAATTATAAATAAATTGTAAAAAATATTATTTGATTAAACAAGATCTTGCATTAATCAAAATGTTTCAACATATAAAATAATTTTCTAAAAAAAAAAACTCTTCGGACTAAGAGGTTTTTTTGGATTTGTGCCATGCTCCCGACCGGCACAAGAATCCATGTCGTGCCATACGCCACATGCCTGACACCCATGCGGTACCATGTATACTCGTGTCAATCCAATCTATTTTACCACCTTTAAACTGGACCTTATGATATTTATTCATGGTGAAGATATCATTTTTTTATTACTATTATATTATGATTTGGTCCTAAACATTTTCTCTTTTTTTAAATTTGTCTTTATATAGTTTAATTATTCTAAAGTTTTTATAAATAGTATAGTTTGATTCTTATATTAAATTTACAAATTTTATATTTTTTCAATCCTTTAATTTTACTAAAATTAATGAACATCAGATTTATAAAAAATATCACATATCATTAATATTTCATAAATATAACCGAACGAGTTGATATTTATCATAAACGATAATTGAATGCATTTTATATTTGTCTCAATCATCTTTTGACATATTTTCCCATATGTACAGGAAAATTGGCCCTTTCTTTTTTAGAACCCTTCAATTTGATTTTTATTATAATAAATTCTTAAACTTTGTACATTATAACTAATATTTTAATTCAAATATTAATTATAATAAATTACATGATTATCTTTTCATCCATTTTAATGAATTTATCACATTTATATATAAATAATTAAATTCTTATTTACCATAAATTTATTTATTTTATATTTTAACTTTAAAATTTATATTTTCTCCCCCACAATTATTTTATTTTGTATTGGGGAGTTTATTATAATAAAAGTTAAGTTTATAGGGTCCATTATATTTTCCCCTTTTGTGAACTAGAGCTTTGGGGGCAAACTTGAGCAGCACAGAACACAGAACATGTTGAGTAAATATTGTTAAGGAATTCTATAAATTTCACATTGTTTACGATTTCATCGAGCATTGCTCCATTGTAGAATTTTTTAATATCACGTGCATGATATATGATTAGAGACATTCTAATCTGCTCTTAAGCTAAAATGTTAATACTTTTTAATATGATTTGATCACAGACTCACGCCTATTGAAGAATATGCTCTAGGGATAAAATAGACTATAATTTTCCATATCGCTAATCCGTCCAAATTTAATGGAAAGAGAGAATTTTTATATGAATTTAGGTTTTTATTATAGTTATCAAAAGTTTTGGGTAACCCTTGTAGTTTTGGAAACGTTTGGGGCGTATCCAAATTTTCCCCATAAATAAAAAGAACAGAAATTGAGAGTTTGGGGCATCAAACGTCGTCGTGAGAAGAGCTATTCGTGAGAAAGACTTGAGAGTTCCACCTTGCCTGTGCGTCCTTTTCCAGTTTCCAGTACCGCGTTCCTTTTCTCTGCGATTCGAAGATTCCAGACCGATTGATTGTCTCAGAAGCAATAAGCTGGCCGAATTTTCTCGTATCCCTCGCTACTCTGTAGGTTCTTATTCATCTTCTTTCTATCTACTTGTCGTTGATGGAAAATTGAATTTGAAATTTCTTTCTTTTATAATTAACTTCAATTTTAGGTATATCGAACTTTCATCTTTTTAGTTTGAATTATTAGTGCTGTTAAGAAAAGGACTGGAGAAAATTCGGGTTGATTTGGTACTAGCGGGTGCTAGTAATGACCGTTTTGGTTGATGAGAAACGGTAGGGAAAGGGGATTAAAAAGCTGTTCGGCTATGGCAGCAAATCAGATCTTAGCTACCTATTAGATTGAGCGGTGAATTTGATCAAAATTTTGGTGATGGGTTCAGATGCTAAATAAATTGCTAACACATCACAAGTATTGTATTTTTTTATTTTTTTTATTTAAATGTTTACTATTATTTTATTTGATTTCTTGTAGTTGAAAATTCGTTGGAATGGCGAACAAAGCCCAAATCCCTAACCGCAACTCAGCACTTATTGCTATGATTGCAGATGAGGTAAGAGTAACACATTATCACAATGTATGCCCCATTTGTCATGAAATTTGAGATTTTAGTTTGCTTTGAATAATTTATGTTCTAATACCCTTAGCTGCATTGCTTTAGTGTATGATGCTAAGTATCGGCTCTACTGCCTGGGCTTTTTGTAATATCTAAATTAATTTGATGCAGGACACAGTAGTTGGATTCCTGCTGGCTGGAGTGGGTAATGTTGACATTAGGAGGAAGACAAATTACCTCATAGTCGACTCAAGTATGATCTTGACACACTGATTTTTTGGATCATTTATATTTGTGATTTCCCTTTTCTCTATTTTTGCAATTTTGACAATATTCTTCAAATTGATTATATTCCAAAGCAATGGTTATTTCTAGCTGTATCTGGAAAATGGTCAAAATTTAATTTGGATACTCATAGACTCGTAGTTTAACCTATCTAAGAGGAAGTATCTAATACACTTATTTTACGTAAACGGGTGTGAAGTGCATATTTATCAACTTATTAAAACTATTACAGTTTTCAGTGTTTCCAGTATAGATCTGTCTACAAAATTTTTAAACTTCTTCTAGTTTATTTTACTTGCAAAGCTCGAAATGTGTCATTCTTTGTACCCTTAATATGCTTGGAAAGCACAGGGAACCTTGTTTCAATCATTGTTCTCCCTGAATAAAACCGCGTAGTGACAGATATGTGTCCTTATTTAAAGAAACTGAGGAAGGAAAGAAGAGAAAAGAAAATCCAGAGGAATTTTTTTTTCTTCCATTGTTATTTGATTGTTACAATCATTCTCTCCATATTTGGAGGAAAAGCAATGGTGGCTTGTGCAAATTGGCTTATGGACTGACCCCTCAAAAAAGAAACCTCTCCACCTTATAAGAGAAAGTGTTGTGTTCGCCCTCTAATAATGGGAGGACAAAACTGTTCATTTATTGCAATGCTATTGATCAACACTAAAAATTTTGCACATTTTCTATTTCACTGACTCTTGAAAACATTTTTCTCTGTCTCCTAGAAACAACTGTTAAGCAAATTGAAGATGCATTCAAGGAGTTCACAACAAGAGAGGACATTGCAGTAGTGTTGATTAGCCAATTTGTAAGTGATTGCTTCTAGTTTCTTAATTAGAAATCCAATCTTTTGTTCAATTTTTATTGGTCAATTTAGTTGATCGATGTATTTAATGCTATGCATTTACCTACCCCTGCCTCCTCTCCATTTGGCCGTGGAAGAATATTTATAACTTCAAAATGCCTAAAGATTAAAGAAAATCTTCAAACTATTAACGGCTCTCATACCCATGGGCACATTATGACTAACTGTAGTTGAAGAGCAATGCCCCTGTGGTTAAACCAAGTGAAACAAACTTCGATGTTTTAATAGAATATACAATATTCTCTATTCATCAAATTTGGCATGCAATTCTGTAGTCGCTTAAGTAAGGCATAACATTTTTTCCATTCAATTCATTCTTCAATATAGTTTATTCATTTGAGTAAGTTAAAACAATCGACTATGATGCTTTCCTTCAGAGTCTGTTGGATTATATTCCTTCTAAGTGCAAGAGTTTCTGGCTTTATAACATCATACTAAAACTTTTGTGCGTAGAAAATAGAGACCTGGTTCTAATTCTATAGCTGTCAAAAACGTTCTCTCCTTCCTTCTGATTGTATATTCTCTCCCTGTTATTATATTTGCAATCTAAACACTCCCATCTCGCTGCATGTTTAGAAAGATGGTGCATGTCTTGTATGCTAAATATTTCTCTCCTCCCATTATGTTTGGCTAGTACACAGGCAGAAACAGTGTGTTTCTCTAGTTCACAACCGATTCATGTTCCAAATTTTGGGGTCTCTGAATTTGGACATTTTCATTGTTCCTTTGTGCGTTTCAGACTGCAAATATGATAAGGTTCTTGGTTGATAGCTACAACAAGCCTATCCCAGCAATTTTGGAGATTCCTTCCAAGGATCACCCATATGATCCCTCACAAGATTCAGTTCTCTCTCGAGTGAAGCACCTCTTTTCGTCCGAATCAGTGGCATCAGAAAGGCGCTAAACAACACATGTTGCTTTCATGTCTTCTGGGGGATTATGCAAAAAGATGTCCTTTGGACACTCTTAGCAGTTTATATTCTGTCTCTTAAGCTTCTCATGATCTCCGGATGCTGATTTCATATATATATATATATATATATGTATGTATTTAACGTTCTGTTGTTTATCTTAGCAAGAACTTGGGTTTGCTTGGACTTTTGGGAGGATTATATTACAGAATGGCAAGTTATTTATCTATTTTCATATTACTTTGATTGGAAGCAGCATACCTGTTCTTACAAGAGGAAGAAACCAAGTCTGGGGTTTGATAGGAAGAAATATTTTGACACCAAAAAGCGATATAATGAAGGATAAACAGGTCATAAGTCTAAAAAAAAAATAGTCCTAATTCATTAGAAAAGACCCAAAATTCCTTGTCACGTGATGTGCTAAATTTTATTAGAATTCTAAGCAGTATGTCATATCGTCATATAAATGTAAAATATTTATGACACCAAATTTTTTGAGAATATGAACTTATTCAAACTATTAATGGAGGTGGAGCTCATCCATCATTGATGGAGGGAAAAAAAAAAAGAAGGTAATGTAGAAAATTTGAATTATGAAAATATTTAGGATAAAATTAAAAAAAAAAAAAAAATTTAGACTGAATTTATAATTTTAATTTTCAATTATTAAGATTAAAAAGTTAAATTTATATGTGTCTTTTTATAACTAGTGTTGATGTATTAAAATTTTACCATGTCACCAACGGTCACTTGCAAAATGATCGGAGGAATTCGATATAAATTATATAAAAATTTAAAAATTAATCAGAAATTATATAAAAATAAATTCATAAAAGTTAAGCTACGCTAGGTCTAAAAAGTAAATTAATTTAATAATTTTTTTTAGTAGGCCACATGGTTGACACATTAAGAAAAAAAAAAGAAAAAGAAAAAAAAAGATGGTAAAAAGATTAGTGGAGGCGATGATAAAAAATTGATTTAAAATATAAATATGTCAAAATATTAAAAATAACATTTTAAGGTTGAAAATTTTTTTTAAAAAAAATTATTTGAATAAATGTTAAATTAATTTGAAGTAAAATTTTAAATTATATTATTCAAAACCATAAATTTATTATAATTTATATTTTTAAAAATTTTAACTTAAAATATTGATACTTATTTTTATGATTGTAAATGTTGGTTGAAACTCGAACCATGCTATTTTGCATTGCTTAATTGTCAATGTTGGAATGTTTCTTATAAGTATTGCATTACATGAGTTGTTCTTGATTTCAGAAAAATCTGAGGCTGTCTATATAATGCTAATATATAAGGTTGTTTCTATAATGCATTTTCTATTCTAGCTTCTTTTTCCTACTTGATGGTTTTATGGTCAGTTACTATTTGATTATGCCTCAAATCTCTATCTTTTCCACTTCATTTATTCGAAGAAAGAGTTTAATATTCAAATTCGTAATGACAGATGAAGTGAACGGATCTGATGTTATGTTGGAAGCAATATTGGAATCATAAGTAGCCCACAATGCAAAAGAATTCTTTTCTCAGCCCCAAAATCAAATCAAGCAGGAATGAGAAGTAATGTCCTCACACTTCCTTTTTTTTGGCATCCACGAATGCAACTAACCTTCTCGGTTTTTGGAAGGAAACCAAAAAAAAGAGGTAACATTTTACGTATAATTTCTTATTCTAATCATCAACCTGAACCTGCTTGTTGTGTGCAGATCATGATTCTAAACGTCTGGACAGGAAATCATTAGGCATTAGTAGTGAAGCTCAATTCTGCCCAGATTGGTTTTTAATCGATACAAATAGTGATCCGGATCTAGCAGATATTTCGATTCCTGCCGCCTCAAAGCAAGCAAAGACCCACCTGATCTGAAGCTGTGAACTATTAGTTATGGCCTGTGAGCCCGGAAACTAAACATAAATTTTATTTTGCTTTTTCATTTTTAATCGATTTCATCCCCTTGGCCTCTAAGGGAAACAAATCACATTCTTGAAGCATATTGGAAAGACTCATGATCATGAGATGCAACTGGTGTACCACGTAGCAGTATCACAGTGATAAAAGAAGTCGAGTAAAGATAACTAAGATTAACACAACTTTTTAATTTGTTTATATGAAGATCTTCTTATGTGATAGAAAATTAGACACCCAATTTACTCATTCAAATTTTTCATTTGTAATCCGTGCGTTTAATTAGCTACGGGTTTAATTTAAACGAAACTCAGAATAATTTAGTCGGAAAATAAATTTAAAAAAATTTAGCAAAATTCGAAAAAATAAAATAAAATAAATAATTAAAAAATATATAATATAAATTTAAATATATTCATAATATATACCTTCTTATTTAATATATTAATAATATTATTGATTTTTAAGTTTATTTTGTTTTTTTTTTTAATTATTATTTAAGGAAAAAACTGAATCCCCCGTAAATTTATATTTAATCCGAACTGAAATTTTGTATGCACTGTTTATTATATCATGATATTTTATGATTAAGAATCTTTGATGCTATACGGATGTATATAATAATGAAATAGAGTTTTGGGCCTGCGTTGCCTGGTTCGACCCAATTTTTGGGCCCATTCAAAAGCGGATTTTGGACCAATAAAGCATTTAAAGCCCAAAGTATCTAAAGTAATTTTTTAGTATCGATTCCGGCAGAAAATGGCGCGTGGACCATCCTGAAACGACGGCGTTAGAACTCTCAAACAGACGGCAGCTGTCAAGCTGATACGAATATTTTACGAAAATGAAATTTTTAAAAAAAAAAAAAAAAGGAGGGGGGGGGAGGGGCTAAAGATGTAAAATTGGCGAAAAGTGGGACCTTTTAGACAAAGAGTTACGTTTTTAAGCAGGATTAAAGCCACCTTCTCTTTCCGTCTCTGGTACTCTCTCTGGTACTCTCTCAGTACCCCAAGTGAAAAAAAAAGAAAAAAGAAACTGATTTCTCTGCAACATTCCTCGATCAAATCTTCTTCTTGCTCGCTCTCTTGCATGTTACGTGCTGTTTGGAAACCCTAACTCGACCTGCACCTCCAACCACCTTAGCTCAACTGAGTTCAATTATGGCTAACAATCCTTCCGATACTCCAGCCGACGATTTCCTAGAGCAAATTCTCGGAATTACTCCTTTCGCTTCAGCTGACCCTGGCTTGGGCGGGGCCGACGGCAGTTTGGCTGGAACGGCGGTTTCTGTTCATGCTCCGATGATGCTGCAGCTCAGCTCTGGTGACGGCTCCGGTCATATGGTCTCCATCTGCGGTGGAGTCAACGGTGGATATCATGGAACGGCTTTTCCCTTGGGCCTGAGCTTGGAGCAAGGAAAGAGTGGGTTTCTGAAACCTGAGGAGGCTTCCGGTAGTGGCAGAGGCTCCTCTGTGAAAACTGTAAGATATAATTTTATAAATAAATCAGTTCATGTTCGTTTCTTTGCTTGTCTAGAAAGCACTACAGGCTCTAGCTGTATTATTTAATAATATCTTTCGTCTAGCTTATTTATTTATTTTTCTGGTATATGAACCGTTAGTTAGCTGAAATGGCTTAAACAACTCAAACTTCATGGTTCTTCTCTTTTTTAATATTTGCTTGGAAAACACATATGGTAAGTTGTATGCTTTTTGTCAGAAGCTAACATAGGTTGGGATCTTCAGAAATTTTAAGTCAAGGGGAGGCTGTGAAGGGGATAACTGGGTTTACCTTTGTTTACTAACATTAAATTTGACACAGGAAGGAGATTTCCGAGCTTATAAGAATCATAGATGACAAAATTAGTACTTATATCGGTTGAACGAACTGGAGTCCTCTAGAATCTTTGTTACAATTGGAGCTAATTTTTGGGGTAAAATAGAAGAATATACAGTCAGTATTAAAAAGCATATAAGAATAAGAATTCCTAGGGATCAATTCACATGAACTGAAAACTGATGAAGGTGTGTGGTCCTTGGGGAAGTTTTCTACAATTATTTTCGTAACTGTTTTACGTTGGATAATCTGCATAAATTTTTAATTGGAGGGTTTAGGATCATATCACAAGAATATTTAGTTTTCTATGTTACCCTGACTACGGGCTGAATGCACTGCTACAATCTTATTCTATTAAGCCATCAGTGGCACAAAAAGAAAAAAAAGACAGAAGAAACTGTCATTTGTGGCAGGAATTATGGCGCTGCTTGTAAGACTCAGGACCGTTCAATGAAAATTCCTTCTACCAAGCAATAAGAATTTTTCATAACAAATTTATGTCTTGGTAATAGGCCAGATAGGATTATTAAGCATGTGGCATTTTATCTTGTTGAGTCGAAGACATTTTACTTTGAAGTTCTTGTACTTGCATTGGCTAGCTCTTCTTTACCAAAAAAAAAACGCTTCATTTTGATGACTCTTAGCATCTACCTGCCCCTCAAAATGTTCTATTCGGTGTTGAGAGGTGATGGAGAGGTCCAATGAGATTAAATTTGTGTAAATTTAAAATTTCAGTTGGATAATCAACATATTTAGTGTTAAGAACTGTTGTTTGCATTTGCTCTGGAAGATAGGCAAATATGCCAACAAAAACGATTTTATCTTTGATTCTCTAATTGATGGATGCAGGTTGAGTGGAAAACACTTGGAGGCTCAGATTTAATATTATCTTTTTTTTTTTTTCCTTCCTTTTATTTTTGGAAACTTTTACTCTGGCAGGGAGATTTATGTGTTTGATGGTTCATAGTGATGTTTATTAGTTCTTTTTTGTTCATAAAACAGTAAGACGTTAATGAACTCTCAAATATGATGCACTGTGGGAAGTTAATAGATGGTATATTCTGGAATCTAGATTTATTTTTAAATATGAACTTGAATGAAACCTGGTGTTGTTTTGAAGACATGCAAAATATAATGATTTAATGCTGCAAAATTAGTATATTGACTGTTTTAACTATACTTGCCGGGGTTCTTGTTTTCTGTGCTTTTTGGTACATAGTTGTGAACCAATTTTTATCCCTTCTTCCCAGTTGCTTCCTTGGATAAGAAAATAAATGGACAAGGATGGGAGAATTAGTCTCCCTGATTTACAGACTATTATCTTTTAATGGTGAATGATTCTCCTATTGTACTCTTGGGAAACTTTTTCCCATCATGTAGACATAGGGTTTGAAGAAGGCCATTTTCCTTGTTTTTCATTCTCGAGTGATTTCTTTTTCTTTTTCATTCCTTTTTGGCTTGACGCCCCTTGGTTATTAACTTTCCACTTTTTATTGTAGATTTTTCATGGCCAACCAATGTCAAATACTGTCAAGGCAGCTCCTCATCCACCAGCAATGCGCCCAAGGGTACGGGCTAGACGAGGACATGCAACAGATCCACACAGCATTGCTGAGAGGGTAATAATGAATTAGTTCATATTTCAAAAGAGGTTGCCTCTGGTTTATTTATTATCTCATAGGTTTCTGTTTATTTGCTTTTTTATTTTAGTTTTGTGTTCTTAAATATCTATTTTGGAAGTGTTCCTACCACAGTTATGGCTTTTTTGATGCAGTTGCGCAGAGAAAGAATTGCAGAGAGAATTAGGGCCTTACAGGAACTAGTTCCAGGTGTTAATAAGGTGAATCACTGTTGGCCTTATCAGTCTTACTGGTTGCCATTTTTTTGTTTCAACGGAAAATAATGTCAGAAAATAGACATTGGTAGTAGCTGCTGAACGGTGTTAAAAAAACGAGAGATATTTAATCTAATTTCAAAGTTGTATGACTGTCCTGGTAATATCCCAAAAATATGGGACGAGGAATTGGTAATAATTTTAAATAAGACAGTGGATCTGGTAATCAGCTGGTGCATTTCTGGTATCCTTGTGGTTCAAACCTTGATGATTTGTTCATGTCTTTTGTCCTAAGATAAAGATTTCATCTGTAAAGTGTTAACTATTCTTTTCATTCAACTACATGAAAACTTGGGTAAAAAAACCATGACCTGTAAATTGTTCTTCTGATTATTATTTTGGACATGGTGGGTCACTTAGCCTTTAGGGATATAGCTTTTCCCTCTTACATTGACTTTGTCAGGTAATTGACGTTAGTGTACTGGCTCAAAAGCACTTTCCCTCCTATGTTGACTTTATTAGTTCCATGCCCTATATATATATATATTTATTTACCCCTTTTTTAATTGTTTGACTTTTTGTGGTGGAAACATTATACTCAATATACCGGAAATTCATGGATTAAAGGATCCATTCCATCCTAACTTTTTGGACAGTTCACTGCCCTGTGCGAACGATTTATTTGTCAATAAATTCCAAGTAATTTGTATTCCTATGCTGCCTCTTGCCGTTATGTCAAGAAGTTAGTGTAAAATCAACTCCCCTAGGATTATGGTATAGTTTGGAAGGTGGATGATCATGATTACTCTCGGCTAATGGTCATATTGTATGTTTGAAATATATGTACACGGAACAGTATTGACAGCAAATATGTTTCTCTAGCATGATGTTGAAAGCTCCATAAAGTACTGATATTATCTGTTTTGAGTAGACGGACAGAGCTGCGATGCTTGATGAGATAGTGGATTATGTGAAGTTCCTACGCCTCCAAGTAAAGGTGAAGTAATCACATATATTATTTACGCATAGTTGTGATATTTGACTTTTAAATTAATTTAAGGAAACCCTCATAATGGTCTTTATCAACTTATCGATGCATCTAGTTGCTTCTATAAATGAATAAATTTGTAGAATTCACTTTATCTCAATTCTCAAATTTGGTCTATATTGATCTCAATGATCTTTTTGAAGGAAAACTTGCTCCTTGTTTGGCTACGTTTTTCCTTCTCCAGCATGATTATTTTCTCTTTGTAATCTTAAAGGCTCTCAGTCTAGATTTCTCGAGCAGTGCTAATTGATTAAAGCGTTGTACAATGCATTTTAAATACATCTATATTTTCTAGCAATGATCACTATGCAAAAACAAAATGCCCTTATTTGAAAAGCAAACAGATGAAGTTGTATTTATTCCTTTCCTCAAAGAGAAAGTTTTAAATTCCCTAGATATGCCTCACATGCGCACTTTTTCTAATTAAATCTCTTCCTCAGGTCAATAATGCTTTTGCTGTGTTCTTAAATTATATAACACCAGTATTTTACCCGTTTGTTGGAAAGTGATGATTCCTCATATATCGACTGTTTTTTATATTTAATACCTTAATCTTGATATGGATATAAAGATTGCCATACTATATTTACAGGTTCTGAGCATGAGCAGATTGGGAGGAGCCGGTGCAGTGGCACCACTTGTAACAGATATTCCACTATCATCAGTCGAGGTACTAAAATAACACTGTTGTTTATTCTTTTTTTTTTTTTTTGGCACTTGTCCTAAAGGATTATTATTGGCCTTTTTCTTTTTTTAATAATCTTAGGAAGGGGGAAGCGAAGGAGGAAGAAATCAACTCGTGTGGGAAAAATGGTCAAATGACGGCACGGAAAAGCAAGTAGCTAAGCTAATGGAAGAAAATGTCGGTGCTGCTATGCAGCTCCTTCAATCTAAGGCTCTCTGTATTATGCCCATCTCCTTAGCCTCTGCAATTTACCATACACAAACACCGGACCCTTCAAGTGTGGTCAAGCCAGAAACTAACCCACCTTCATAAAATCCCATAAACCTCAGAAGAAGGTATGGATCTTCCTCGGAAAAATTCTCTAAATGATTCTGGGTCCCACTCCCTCAGTCCGCCTCACATTAAATCATAGCCCCTCACCCTCAGCTTCAAATTGCAATCAAAGTCAGATGCCAAAGGTGTTGGGTTTTTTTTTTTCTTTGCCTTTCTGTTTCTTGAGCCTTTCTTTCTTTTTATTTTTTTGTCAAAACAGGGATTGATGTCAATGCCCTTGGAAAAAACATCAGAAGCAAGGACCCCTCATGTCTTGAGAAGTTCAACTAAAGTAGAAGAAAGAATTTGTCAAAGCCCACATGATCTGTATGTTCTCTCTCTCCCTCTCTCTCTCATTTCTGTCACTGTCTCTTTTGTGTATGTATGAGTGGGGGAGAGAGAGAAGAGGGGTGGTGGTAGTGGAAAAATGATGGAATCACTTTTGTTGTGGGGGCTGTCTGAATTGTGATATATATAAGAAATAAAGAAAAGTGTAATGTTATTATTATGAGTGATGATGCATCTTTAGAAGCAGAAAAAAGAAAAAGGTGAAGAAATTGGATAATGGTTGGTAGTTTGAATATATCAGCCTATATATATTTATATATGTAAAAAAATAAGAAAAATACACAAAGTAAGTGGTGACTTTTTCCATAGTCCGGCAGAAAAAGATTGCGTTTCATTTTAGTTCACGGGAGTACCTGATTTGCGTTTTGTTAAAGTAATCAATCAGATTATTATTTTTTATTATTATTATTATTATTATTATTATTATTATTATTATTCCTTCTATGTCAGTCTGAATCATCATTGGGTGGATTGATATGAATCATTAGACAGAGAAGACACGTATGGTTTTAGCTTAACCTAACTTTGGAATGCTAATTAGGTAGGAATAATTTGTAATAAAAGATAATGCTTCATGCCTTTATCTTTATATATTTTTTAATATATCTCTTTCTTTTGATCATTCCCTCCCTCGTGCTTTCTAAGGTGCGGAATGAATAAGGGAAAGCCACGAGTATCGTGAATGGCGTCGTGTATACCAAGTTTTTGAGTTGGTTTGTAAATTCTTAAATTTACTGGTGCCAATTCATCATAACACTACTTGACGTTTGTACCTTGTAGTCATTTGTTCATTGACTTCCTAGAAAGCTCTGATTTGATCAATCAGTTATATGTATATGTATATGTATATGTATATGTATATGTATATGTATATGTATATGTATATGTATATGTATATGTATATGTATATGTATATGTATATGTATATGTCTATGTATATGTCTATGTCTATGTCTATGTATATGTCTATGTATATGTATATGTATATGTATATGTATATGTATATGTCTATGTCTATGTCTATGTCTATGTCTATGTATATGTATATGTATATGTATATGTATATGTCTATGTCTATGTATATGTCTATGTCTATGTTGTATGTGTACGTGTATGTGTATGTGTACGTGTATGTGTACGTATATGTGTATGTGTACGTATATGTATATGTGTATGTGTATGTATATGTGTATGTGTATGTGTATGTGTATGTATATATATATGTATATGTATATGTATATGTATATGTATATGTATATGTGTATGTGTATGTGTATGTGTATGTGTATGTGTACATGTATATGTACATGTATATGTATATATATGTGTATATGTATGTGTCTGTGTCTATGTCTATGTCTCTGTCTTTTTTATTTTGATTTTTTTGGGGCCCAGAATTGGGTTACCTTTAATAAACTCCAGTTCAGACCCTTGAATCTTAACTAAAATATATTGATCTAGATTCCAGTTTCATGAAACATTAGTTTAATAATCAAATGACATTGTGTCGGTAAGCAAAACTTCATGTACATACATATATTTCAGGGAAACTAGGATGAACATCCAAACAGAGAATTACAATAAATATTTTAAGCTTCCATCGCTATAATGAACATTCTGCTTTAAACTTCAATTCTAATGAATTCTTTCATTCAATGCAAATCCTGCAAATCTTTTCTTTTAGTTTTTAGCCGCCAAAATTTTAATTTTCTCTTTTTTAACCCACTTCACTATTTACAATCAAAATTTCAATTTCATCATCGCCTTCACCAATCCCTTCACTCACCAATCCCTTCACTATTACTATCGCTAATCATTGCGGTTGGAAATATTTCTAAGTTCTAAATAGATCTTGGGATGGTGCGAATAATTTTCGAATCTTGCCGGACAATAAGAAAGACTTTCCAACAGAAATGATAGCGGTAGTATAAGGCGGGAAAATAAAAAAAATTTATTTTGATAGTGGCGGGTGGCGGAGGGTCTATAGATAAAGGTGGAGGAGATTGTGTTGGGTAGAGAAATTTAAAATAATTAAAGTAAGATCGAAAATGAAAATAAAAGTTAAATTATTGAAAATGAATAAAAAAATTTAGTTTGTCAAATTTGGAATTTTAGAAAAAGTTTTATTGATGGAGGTGACGGTGGTGAAAGGCAAATTATTTGTGGATCTCTTGAGGTTTATTGATATTATATATGAATTTCTTGACGTCTTAGGAATTACAAGTAGATCATCTCATATTTTCTCTACATTATAAGTAGAGATCCCTTGAGGTTTATTGATACTACATGTGGATTCATTAACTTTTTAAGAATTATAAGTGGATCTCTTGAGATAAATTTTTGTAAGATAAATTATGATTTTACAACTAAAATCAAAACTGTTTAGTTTTCTTATTCTCGTAGAAAACTTAACCGAGTCACTTCTGAACTTTAATATGCATGTGACTGATTGTGTTTTACATCACGCTAATAGGAAGATCTCATAACACTTTATGATTTTATCTAATTTATAATTAGATTTGTTTAACTTTAAAATACCTTATAACTAAATAGTTAATTTAGCCATCTCATGATTACTTAACTTAAACCTCATAGCCAAAATTGACTTCTAGCAAAGTGTCAAGGCTATCCGAGATATAAGAAGTGAGTATCTTCCAAAAGAACCTGTTGTGACTAACAATTGTTCAATAACGATCTTTTCATAAAGCCAATGTCCTGATTCGTCCTAGGGTATAGTTTAACTGTTAAACCCTACTAGAAATATCATATTAACTATTATATCTTTCATTAAAATAAACAATGAATTTATTGAAACTCTTTTCATACCATACTACCTTGTAAGAATTTCATTATTCAATAAAGTATACAACTCATATGACTTATTTTTAAATATGGAAGCGATAGATTCTCTCTTAATCACTCACAACTTTCATGCACAACATTTCATACCTAACGGTTCACCCCGTGTTCATCCTTGGCTAAGGCTAATCGGAATGATGTCAAAATATGAAACCTGACACATAAGATAGCATAGTGATCTCAAATCTAAAGACCATATGTAATATAATCACTAGATAATTTTTATTAATAGTCATTATTGATTACCATTGAGAATTATTAATATAGTTACTAATGATGACTCTTAATAAGAATTATCAAAGTGTCAAGTTCGGTACCCTTAATCTCTACTAAGCACTCACATAATCATTACGATATTCCACTAATACCAATAGTCATGAGATCAACCAGTTTAAACATTTTAAGTAATGAACTATATGATTTTTTTTCCCAATCATTAATGTTTATTCTTAAGATCCTATGACAATGGAAAATTTGTGTTTTTAAGCTTTAAGCAACTTGAGTCTTAATATGTATGATCTCTATCATGGTCTCTAAAGTACATAACTTAAGACACTACACTCTATCATGATATGTATTTATAGAATATAAGATATTAATTCTAGCATAATTAATAAACATGATAAATTGATGAATGCCTTTATTATTATTAATTAAGCAACAAACAATAATATTATTAATATTTAGAAATAAGATTGTATCTTACAAAATATATGTTCATCGGATCTAATTTGACTGACTTGATTAGCATACACTTTCAATATAACCTAAAAGTTTTCATATAGAAAGACAAAAAGATATTGTGTAAGGAGCTTAATCTAAACATTAAAGCATGCATATGAGAAAAGGATATCTAAAACACAAATCAAAGTTGTTAGATTTGTGGAAATAGATTACCTATGTGTATATAAGAGACAGTGGGAATAACATAATGTTTATTGCCTAAATTACTGCTTAATGAGATTGAAGTAGTTATAATGCCAATCATCTAAATGTAATTGTTGAAAATTTACTCCATTGATATTTCGGTAAAGCACATTTTTTAGGAAATCTATGGTAATAGATTTAAAAGAATTGCTAGGCTTGACCTAAGCTACATACATTAATAAAATACTAAAAGAGTTTAGTACTAAGGGTTCAGGAAAATGACGATATGAGGAATAACTTATATGAGACTCTAGTTTATATCATGGAATCTTACTCTTCAAAGTATGTTATTCAAGACATAAAGAAAGAGGATACACATGGATTGAAACAGCCTATATGAGACTATAAGTTATGTCATGTGTACTATGTATGAAATTGAATGTTCCTGATGTTCTAAGTGTTATGAGCATGAAGTAAGGAATTAGAACTGACAGCATGGAAGATTCAGTCAAAGAACACATCATCGCTCTTGAGAAGAATTGAGAGTATGTTGTTAGTCCATGGAGACTCTAGTTTGAAATTAGAAATTTTCACAAGACTTTAATTTTTAATCATAGAAAATGAAATCACATAAAGTTCTATATAATGTTGTTTAATTAAATGGTTGATTGGAATAGTTCCAAACATAGCCTCAACTAGTAAATTAAGTTAATAACATGATTTAATGCATAGCTGTTTTCGAGGTGAAAGGTGTCTGTGGATTAAAAGTTCATGAATAAATTTAAAAGCGTTTCTAGTATCATAAAATATGTAGTATATTACAATAATAAATGGTACATGGCGAAAGCAAAAGAACCAAGGTCTTATTAATAATTCAAACACAAGTTACCTTGTAGTCGCTTTTTCCGAAAGAGTTCCGAAAAAATGGACAAAAGAGAATTAACAATAAACATCATAATGGATCCATGCACTACGGAACTTCCTCAATAAAAGTTATATTGTCATCATGATAAGATGTGAATAACATTCAGTAAATCGATAAGCTTTAAGTCAATCGGATATGACTCAATCAAGTCATATACTTATGAAAATTAATGTTAAGATGTATAAATCATTAACAAAATTGATTGAATTAACATTCAATTAGAGTAAATATATAGTATGTCATGTTATATATTTACTCTAATTGATAAATTGCTTGCATATATATTACTTGCATACTTGTTAGATTCCTGATTCTCAGACATACACTTGGATTTACTATAGAAACCATGGAAGGATGACATCGAAGATGGTTAAGTGTAAGATCCAAAATGGGTTATAGTCATGAGATTGTCATGATAGGGATAATGACAATCCAAAGAGACTATTACGTGCACTATTCTCTTTGAAAAAAATAGTGATGATCTCATATTTATCGGTGACTATTGTACTTATGATGTTCGGACTTGAGATCACTACAATATTGACATATGAGATATCATGTTTTGATATACGAGTGGCCCTGAGATCACCACAGTAATAGTCATCTATGGTTCTCATGGAAATTTCTCATATTTCATATTATACGAGTGGCCCATATGCCTTATTAGAGGCTAAAGTGGGTCTGGTAATTTATGTCAACATGATAATAGAAGATGATTATGTTGACTGCTTGTTTTGAAAACTATTTTCAAAGTCAAACAGTCCATTTGTAAAAATGAATAAAACTCACAAGTCGTCATGGAGTCCACCTACTCTGGTAATGTAGAACATATTCGGTCACATACGCAAAGGTTGATTGAATCGATGTTAGATTTTAAATTAAAGAATTTTGACTTGTTCATAGTGAACTTGATTTAAAAAGTTAAATCATTAATTAATTTGATTTACTAAGTCTAAGTCACATTAGTACAACCAAAATATGATTTAGATTTAATTAGAAATTAAATAATTAATTAAAAAAATATTATTTTGATTAAAATAATTATTAAATGTAGATGTAATGATTATTAAGTCATAAGATATTCTTTGGGTTAAAATTAGGTCTATTGGGTCATTAAAGTGTTAATAGACCTAAATTGGCTCATGGGTAAAGCTCAAATCAAACTCTATAATTTACTGAGTGAAATTAGATATTAATTTAAAAATTAAAGTTTATTTTGATTTACCAAAAATGAGAATTTAAATAAATAATAGAAAATCTAAACAAGGTTAATTAGATTAACCAGGGCATAGATGCCTAATTAGGTTAGGCTCGGGAGATATGTAACCCTTATATAAGGGCACAAAATTCTAGGATTCCCTCTAACATAACTATGCCGCCCATTTAAGAAAAGTAAGAGGGAGAGTTATTTTTTTCATCATCTTTTCTTATTCTCCAAACAAGTTGATTCAAGAGTTGAATCAACTCACCTAGAATCTCTCGCTCGAGTTGTTGATTGTGCGGATCAAGAATAGAGACCGGGTGACCGTGAGGACTCGACACAAGTTGCAGCAATAGTAAGAGGGAAAGAGTGTGAAGTTTCGTTTGGAACTTGGAGAAGATAGTGGGCTAGATAACCATCTCTTCTTCCCTTTTGATTTCTTAGATTCATTGTCTAAGTTGGTAGATTAGGAATATTTTGAAAATAGCTTAGGATTCTAGATGTGTAGAACATATGGTATCAAACTGTGATCTTAATAATTCATCCTTAGGTCTGGATATCATATATTCGCTTTTCAAAAACGGATTATGCCTCGTGATGTGCGAAAGACCCATCGACTTCTAGAACTTCTGGAGAGAAATTTGAAAGTTCGAAATTTGATTACCATTTCTCTTCTAATCGTGTTGGAGGAAAGAATGAAGGAGTCAAATGATTTTCTCCTTTTTTTTTCCCTTTTTTTTTTAAGTTATTAGTAAGGATATAATAGTCGTTCATTATATCAAATTTTTTTAATCAGAAAAAAAAAATTCATTGTTTCACCAATTTAAAAATGGTGCTAAAGTCTAAATCATACTTTATAAAGGAGTCAACGACCCAAATTCTCTCTTTTTATAATAATTACAAAAAGTAATTTTGAGTGGAAAATTGTAATATGCATAGCCAAACACTCCCACCCAAACAAAAGAAACAAAACAAAAGAAAAGGCAGCCCAAACCAAAATTAACGGGGCAGACCAAGCCCCAGACTCGAAAAAGACAAGAAACTCAAGAGAGAAATCAAAACTTAAACCCACCCAACTGCAGGGAAGAAAAAGGAACACAAGAAAAGCTAGCCAAAAAAAAAACAAACAGAAGTGACAACCCACCTATGTTATCTTCACTCTCCCTAATATTTTCATCTCGTTTCTCTCTGGTCCGCAACTGCGATTGAAGAAGCGCCGTCACACATTTCGCCCGAGCTTCAGCTTTCATCTCCGACCAGGTTTATTCCTCTCTCAAACTTCCTCATGTTCATCTTCTTCTTCAAATTTCTTCTCTGTCAGTTTAGGGTTGGCTGAAATTTGAGGATTTTCTTTTAGGGTTAGCTGAAATATGTGGATGATTAGGGATAGCTGAAATCTTTGTATATTGTACATGAATTGCGTTAATATGTTCTTCCTCTGATTTTTCCGTGCTCGAATTTTTCTCTCTGCCTTCAGTTCCAGTTTAATACATACTAATTCAAAAATATCTAGTGTGCTAAAGCCAGAACACATTGGAACTTTAAAGTTAAAATTAAATTTTAAGGTACCTCAGCATGATAAGGTGTTAATACAGTCATCTTGTATCTTTTTATAGAGTAGTACATTCAGACCCATTTGTCTAAGAGGGAAATCAGCCCCCCGAACCTGAATTTGTTTTATCCCTTTCCTGGTTGATTAAACTGCGTGCTTGTCAATCATGTGGAAAGGACGAAAAATTTGAAATCGAAAATGAAGCACTATAGGTCAATTTCAGTTAACTCCTTGATTTGGTTAAGGAAAATTTAAAAAATGAAATGATTCCATGACTCTTATGTTAGATTTGGTTTTGGTTTCAAATTGAACTCCCTGTTTTTGACTGACGTGGTTCAGTGGGTAATCTGCTTTCTTAATTGACAATTTGACCAGATCAAGATGAAACAAAACAACTCAATAATCTACGTTCAAAAAAATTAATTTCCCTTCCTTTTCAAATGTGTCATATGAAAATTGTGGGATTTTTTATTTTTTATTTTAAACAATTTGATCAGTTAAAGAAAAAGATGTAATTATTCCTTGTATTTCTATTCCCTCATCTTTACGTAATAAACTTCCATGAACGTATGTGAATAATTAGCTCCTAGAGCTCAACATCAACAATAATAGCCAAATCAATCTGTATCTTCATATATTTTTTGGGTTTGGTTAAAATTGAACTTCTTCTTTTTCACACGGTTCAGTGGGTAATGTGCTTTCTTAATTGACAATTTGACCAGATGAAACAAAACAACTCAATAATTAACTTTAAAAAAATATTAATCTTCCTTCCTTTTCAAATGTGCCATATGTAAATTGTGGGGTTTTTTTTTTGACCAGTTAAGAAAAAAAAAAAAAAGATGACCAGGTGATATGTATGGAAAAATTAATGCTTTTCCTCTTGCTCTTGTCCATCCATTTTAATGCGTGATTTTGGTGGCATCTTAACTGAGTGGAATGATCAAAGAGCTGATGGTGGGGTTTAGATTTCAGTTTGGAAAAGTTAGCTTCATTAATTGAAAATTAGAGTCGGAAAATTTGGATTTTCAATATGCATGCTTGCAGAGTGAAAAGTTGTGTCAATTGAGTGATCAGCATGCATGCATTGCATATAGAAAGTCAAGAGTCTAGATGAAAATGAAAAAAATACAAGGAAACTGCATGCACAAAAAAAAAAGATTGTGCTAATGTTAGATTTCAATTTAGAAAAGTTAGCTTCATTAATTGAACATTAGAAAAAATCATGCATTCATACAGGTTGTTTCCTGCTCAATTGAATATTAGAAAAGTTATTTTTTTCTTAATGTGTAAAATCACGCATTCATAGAAAAAAGAAAGAACTTTTCTAATGTTCAATTAAGTGGGAAACAACCCCTATGAATGCGTGATTTTTTCTAAGGTTTGATTTTTTATCTCTTGTTTTGTTATTCGCTGTAGTGTATTAGGTTTTGATTGTTGATCTCTAGTTTGTAATTCACTGCATCCACTGTTAGGTTTTGAAATGGATTGAAATGTTACTTGGTTGTATATCAACTAACAAAATAATTGAACAGTTTTGTTCCTGGAAGTATTTCTTGATAATTTTACATGTTCACTGCTTCTTTCTTTTCCTTAATGAAGTGGTTGGATTTTTGATCTCTTGTCTTGTTATTCAATGTAATATATTGGAATTTGATTGTTGATCTCTACTTTTGTTAACGGCAGTCAACCGTTTTTTTTAAAAGCCAGGCCCATAAGATTTACAAGTCGAAATAAGCAGCCATTACTCATTTCTGTGAATCCCCATTCTCTCTTGCAGTTTAATTTCTGCGGTGTTTTGTTTAGTAGACCAGAAAACGATTACCAGCGCGAATTTTGGAAACTTCAAGTGCAAGTCCAACTTCCTGACTGGTCAGAGCCAGTCATGGAAGGATTGAAGGTTTCAGATGCCAATATAGTAGTCTACCTGCACCCCTCAAAGAGTAAAGGAGTTTCTCGAGCTGTTCTTCGCGAACTCAGCTCTCTACTATTCAAGTACACTTCCTTCTTACTAAGTATTGCTATTTTTTTTTTTCTTAAATTTAAATTTTCATCCAAATTTGTTAACTTTTATTTCTTTCTTCTATGTAAGTCGTAAACCGAGTCTTATCAGGATCAGTGCATAGTAATGAGGCTCTATCTGTTAATCTTGTTCTGGTTAAGAAAATTTTTCGTAGTGGCTTCTTTTGTAGGTTCAATGAAAGTTTTGATGGTGTGGTACTAGCTTATGATGTCCAAATTACTGATAAATATTCAAAGATTCTTCCTGGGATTCATCCTTATTTTGGTGTGAGACTGACGGCAAAGCTTTTACTTTTCTCTCCAAAACCGAATATGCTCTTAGGTAATTAAATCATTTGCTTTTCTTCTTTTTCTCGGAATTGAAAGTGAAAAGGCATGTCACTTCACTTCTACATATCTTTTTATTTGGTTAAACATTGTTTTTTCTAGAGGGTAAGGTGGTGAAGCTTAAGCAGGAATCCATCCATGTCATTGTTCTGGGTTTTGCTTCTGCAATCATTACTGAAACAGACATTCGTGATGAATTCAAATTCAAAATTGTAGGTATTTGCCATCCTTTGAGCTTCCAAGGTCATATCTTTCAATGTTACATGCCATATTACATCCTTGAGGGTAAAATATTTCATGTTTTGGTTGGTGCTTCATTACCTTTTCTTAGAAACATGGTGAGGAAGTATTTGTCAACAGATCTCACAAACAGCATGTGATGAAGGTTGGAACGACGATACGCTTTTTAGTGAAGAGGTAGATTTTTTTACTACATTTAGTCGAACAATCTCTAGACTTGTGAGTTTATTATATTTTTACATCTTCGTATGGCTAATACAATATTTTCCATTGCCCATTCAATCACAACTAGTTTTCGTATGGCTTAATTTGTTGCCTTTCTGAATCTATGCACTGAAGTCACTTGTCCGTCTGAATCATAATACCATTTTATTCTTGTTGAAACTGACGGAAGGAATCATCTATTTAATTGGTATCGATTTATTAACAAAAAAAAAATTGTATTTGCAGTTTTGATGAGGAAATACTTCACATTGGTGGATCTTTAGCCCCATCTTATACAGGAGAGGTTTGTTGGTTGGAGAAGAATTTGAAAGATGGTCCACTTATCAACAGGTTTCTAATGTGACTTTAAATGTCGAGAATTTAGTGATAACATTTCAATCTATATGAAATCTAGGGAAAATGTTATCATGAATTTGAATGTCTGTGAATTTCTATAGGGGTGCCAGGCGAAGTAGAGATACTGAGGGCGCGTCAAAATTGCAAGATGATGTTGAAATTACTGGTGAGCAATCAATTCCCCTGAATGAGAACCATCAAGTGAAGAAGTCCAAGAAACAGAGAGTCAGGTAAGACTCTTGATGGGATGCTTTTTGGTCACTATTGTCAGAAACTGACATTGTCAAGGCATTCTCATTCATCCCTCCTTAACATCATTGTCCGTCCGCATGTCAGATTCGGATCTTTGTTTTAGCTCTAGTCCATTTGCCGAGTTTGTTAAACATTACTGGTTAAATATGGAAGGTCAATTTTGAGAGAAAATAAGTTAGAGCTTCATACCATATGCGATATGCCAATTAGATGAGTTAATCCAGCTGTGATATTACAGACCTGATGAGCTTGTATTTTACAAGAATAGAAGGTGAATACTTTCAAACTATACCATTCTTGGGAATTGTTATTTTGATGTCTTGAAACATAACTAAATGAAATTCAGACAAGCATCCAAAACAGTCCAATAAATGCCAACTCTTCATTTATTTTATCATCAAATCTTGATATGGGACAGCTAAAGCTTAGACGCATATCACCGAATTAGTCTTTGCTTTTGCTTTAGAGGAGATATATGTATTTTTCAACACTAAAAGCCAGTTTCTGTTACTGTAGAACTGGTTTAGAATGGTTAGCCTCAGAAGCCTATAAAAAAGAGCTGATATTGCATATTCTAAGAAGAATTGATACTCTGCATAATACGTAAAACCCAATTATGGGATCTAAGAAATGTAGAGGATCTAAGAAAGTCAAAACATAGTATTGTATCTATTAAGGCACATCTTAGACTACAATAAAGTAAATAATGAGTAGAAATGATGTAAACGATCCCAACAAAACAAAGTACTTGGGCATACCTGGTCGATCAATAAGTTAAAAAAAAAAAATTCCAAAATTTTTCACTCATAATGTATTACCTTGTTTAACTTTTTCCTGAAGTGTATTACCAAAATTGTGCATATCAGAACAACACGCACTGCATAATCATTAAAAGTCAAGCCTTCCAAATTGTTTGGAGATTCAGAGGAAAAAATTCAACATTTCACATAAAAATAACATGGAGAGAAAAAAAAAAACAAAAACAAATCAATCATGCAGTCCACTGCTCCCTTCTCTCAATGCATCAGTAACATTAGGCATGATGCTTGCATCAATTTTGCTAATCTGCAAAAGAAAATAACAAGTGATAATGCACCTCAACAGATAACTGTTCTTTCGGCCTCTGAATTCCAACTATTATATATGTATCAACTTGATGAAAATACTCCTTGTCTCTTCAATCTTCTTCTCTACTCCTAGTCACTTTTGCATCTTCTTTAGCTTGCTATTCAAATAATCTTTTGTCTAAACACCAAAAAAGTCATATATAAACAATTAGATAATCAAAAGTAAAGAAAAGAAATCCATAGAAGAAGAAAATAACGAGAAGTAATACATGAGAAAAGAGACGTTATCAAAGAGAACCGTAACAAAATTTTGTAGAGTACACAAGAGATTGTAGAGTAAAAAACATTTTAAGGTATTTATATACATACCTTAAAAGCTATGTACAAAAAGGTGTACCCTTTATAAAAGTCTTTATGAAGAGCCATAATTATTTTTAACTTGAAGAGGGCAATATAGGAAGAAACATGCAAAAAATGTTAAATTGACTATACTGCCATGATTTTGTGTGATGACTTGACTATACTGCCATGTCCGAACAAGACATCACGCTAGAAGTTTTAAACTACAACCTAATGCCGCGAAGCTAGTGCTGGATTTATGTTAATTGCAAATGTCACGAACCAACTCTGTTCCCACATGTTCACGAGAGTCGTAAAGAATGGTTGTGTAGGATAGATAACTCACTTTTGCCCCATTGATGGCAAGTTGATAGACTATTTGGACTTAGTGGTTAAGTTCAAGACTCTTATTAGGGAAAATCCAAGTATTGTTAGATGGATCAAGCCTTCTTCACCGTCGTACATGAAGCTAAATTCCGATGGATGCTACAAACCTGACGGGAATGGGTGGAGGAGATGGAATTGTAACAGATCACAAAGGCCAAATTTCGTAATGTAAAATATATCTATTACGTATTTCAAGTCTCGATCTCAAATTTCGTCAACATCATATTCCCAATCTTATGGTGCTACCACCTGGCTTCAAGCCGAGGCCAACAAGTTTATTAACTGGCATTCAACTTTGCCTAGACGCCGGATTTTCGAGCATTTCTGTTGAATCCGATTCTGAGATACTAATCAATGCCGTCAACGGGAAAACTCCATGTTCCCCCATGATTATCAAGGAGGTTGAAGAGATCAAGGATATTAGTTAGTCTCATGTTCTCGATTTTTGTTATATCTATCGAGAAGCAAATCAAGGTGCATACAAGGGAAGAAGGAGCAGTTAATAAGATCAAATTTACAGGACAAAATTAAGCCCTACAAATCAGAATTATTATTCCTTGTATATTCTTGAAGATTCTGTCATGATTAGTAATGTAATTAGAATTGACTATGATATATTGTACTCTATTACAGATTACTTAGCAAGTTATAACTTACTATTTGGTAACGAGTTCCTGATATTTACTGCATCGAATTTTCCTCATGATCTTAAAGGATATCGCCAAAAGGAATTATGAAGGTCTTCTTTCAGTAAGGCTTCATGAAGCAGTTTTGAACCATCATAGTATAAAATGGGCTAGGGATCCTAATTTAGTTGTTGGAACCATTCATTGTAAGTTGATGCAAGAGCAACGAATAGTTTATTATCAAGTGTTTATCATGGTCTTATTTTCAAACATAAGTAACACGTTATGAATACTTATCTAATTGTCACATTTTCTTAGCCAAACTTGTAATGCTTGTCCACAGCAACTAAAACATCCCAAGTGCAGCTCATCCCGGACGGGAACTCAACCAAGTCGCCAGCATTAATCTCGACAAATCCGTGTGACCCCTTCGGACTCACCTTCACTCTTCCTTCTAGAAGATAGCATGTCTCTTTCGAGTTGTAGGTCCATGGGAACTTACTAGGCGGGCAGCCCCACTTAGGCCAATTCCGAACCCCAAGCTCAGCTAGTTTTGACTCGGAAGGATTCGACTCTATCTTGATCCCTAATTTTTCAGTTGCCATACCAGCACTATCTGCCCTTATTACAAGGGATGTTCCCGAGCAGCCCAGAAAAGAAGGAGAGTATGAAGTAGGAGACTTGTTTCTGGATTTAGCTGTAAATGTGTATAGGAAAGCACTTGCCACACTATAAGAAGAAGCCATTTTTTGTTTCTCTTATTCAATCACAAAATGTGAGACAATAATGCTGCCCCATTAATTTCAGTTATCAAATTAGTAAGAACTTTCCAGTTTGCCCCCCCTTCTCTTTGCCACTCATGCCTTATCTTGATCCATCTCTTGGCGTTTTGGTCAAGTTTTTCAATGATCTGGACAGTCCAAAATATTGTTACCAGAGATGACTTTAGGATAGCCATTTAGCCCATAATAAACACAAAAAATTGACTAGGGTGGATGAAAGACTTGAATCAATTAAATTAATAAAAAAAAAAAAAATTTAAATTTTTATTAAACTAAAATCATTGAAGTATCAGATGTTCAAACTTTAATTTAAAGATTATGAATTTTGAAATGCTTTAATGATGACATGATTTAATTTGAACCATAAAAAATATTTACTTAATAATTATCTAAAAATATCTTTATATTTTAAATTTTTTTTAAAATAATCATAAAATAAATACTTTATACGGCCTAGATTGAGCCACATCTTCATAAATGATGATACCTCTGGTAAAGCAAAATGGAGAAACAGTTTGGAGCATGGTTTTTTTTTTTTAATAATATATTCACTTTTTAATATATTTTCAATTTAACTTTAAAAAAAAAAAAAAAAAAACTAAAGTAGCATTTTTTATTTACCTTAAATCTCAAAATCTGTAAAGTCAAGAGTACATTCTCTTAATGAAAAGAATGCCTACAAGTTCCGTACTTCATAGACAATAACTAGTAACTACAGTCTCCAATTTTCAATTTTACTCCATGAAATCCAATTTTAAGCACCTAATTTCTAGCTTGAAATTTACAAAATCATAACTATATTCAATTCAAGTCAAATTTAAAACCCAATGTTTAGGCCAAAAAATCTAACTAGAACCAACAAAAAATTTTCACTTAATTATGGAAATGACCAAAATGACAAAACCCGATTTTACTAGCTAATTGCACTTTTAATAAATCAGGAATCGAGGATAATCAGTTGTCGGCGCTTTAAAAAAAAAGACTTTTTAACATAAGGTAGGGCAAAATTATCGATCCCGAAAGGAGTTCCAATTAGAGACGGCTCGTGCTCATTTGAGGGCTTAGGTAAAATTAAAATTTAGAACTCCTTATGACTTACTAGTAGTGAATTAAGAAAAATATTAATATTTATAAATTCAAAAAAAAATTAATATTAATTTTTGACTGTTGAAAAATATGAAATATTTTTAAATATTAAGAATAAATTTAAAAATTTTGGCAATAAATATAAGTGTAAAAATTAATTGCACATCTATATATTTTTAGGTTTTTAATATTAAGTTATTAAGTGTAAAAATTAATTATTATATATATATCATTTCAAATTTTTCTTAAGAAGATTTTTTTTTTTTTTTGTGAAAAATATATATAAATAATAATATGAGCTAATTTTTATTTTTTTAAATAAATATACACATTTTAATAATTTGAGATCTTTTTCCCTTTTATAAATGAGATTCTAGATAATTACTTCATTTATCTAAAGGAGAGCCGGGACGACTAAATACAACTTGCATATGAATTTAATAATTAAAATAATTGATTCTGAAAAAAAAAAATATATACATAAAAAATTATGAGAAGGATACGGGTCCAGACTAGATACTGTAGGGATCGGACAAGTTCAGAAATAATGGTTCCAATCCTAGTAACGATTTTGAAAAGTCGGACCCAGTCCTGACGAGACTTTTGCCTAGCCCTATTGTAACATATTGTCCAAACTCTTAACATATTGTACGTATTTACATGTACTGAAGTACAGTTTTAACATACTGTTCATACATAATTGCATTTTCCGTCCCTATGTGATTCAAATTTTATAAAATTGTCCCCATGGCTATCTAAATTCTTTTCAACTTTCTAATTTTTGTTTTAATAATTTGATCACTTTTTTCAAGGACTTAAAAGAATTAGATGTGAGAGCTAAAAAGAGACTAGTTTTTGTAATCTGAAATGTAAGATCAATTCGAACTTCAGTTTGAGGAAGTAAAGATTCCACGAGCTATGACTAAGCGTATCTAATCTATGTTTGAGCGCTCTTTATGTTTTATAAAAGTAAACCCAACCAAGTACAAAATTACCAATCGTATTCAGAAGTCGGAGAAAAAACGATGTTCTCTCTTTCAATAACTTAATATCTCGATTCCTATAAGCCCAAATGTGTGTGTAACAATGTCAATAGACCACAAATCATAGATCTGCTCTTCCTGGATATCTTGGGAACGGAATTACATCTCTGATGTTTTCTATACCTGTGGCAAAAAGAAGCATCCGCTCAAACCCTAGACCGAACCCACTGTGTTTAACCGTACCATATCGCCTCAAGTCAAGGTACCACTCATATGGCTCCACCGGGAGTCCCATCTCATTGATTCTGTAACAAATGGAGCAAACAATTTACATAAGAAAGATATGAACTTCATGCTTCAATATAAGACAGAACTTCCATGGCAAAGTAACAGTTGAGTAAAACAATAATAAGAGAAATAGAAAATAGTAAATAGTAACTAGTTCCATCTAGGTATATACTTGTAGATCAACAAATTGAGCAAGGCCATTCTCATACCTTTTTCTGATATTCTCATAGCGTTCTTCCCTTTGGCTTCCTCCAATCAACTCTCCTACCTTAGGCACAAGAACATCCATGGCAGCCACAGTCTTTTGATCATCATTGAGCCTCATGTAGAATGCCTTGATTCCTTTAGGATAGTTGTACACAACGACTGGCTTTTGGAATTTCACCTCGGTCAAGTATCTTTCATGTTTGGAAACAATAGCATCAGCAACGGTGTTTAACTGTATAAGAACATATATGATTAATATAAAGGGCCATAATGTCTAATACCTTTCATGTTCGGAGGCTAAATCAATTCCCCATTCCACTTTGTTCTCAAACACCTTCCCATTTTTCACAGCCTCCTCAAGTATTTCTACAGCTTCAGTATATGTAACTCGGATGAAGGGGGATGAAGCAACCAATCTCAGGCGATCAATGCAGCTTCGATCATATTTTTCGGCCATAAATGTCATATCATCAAGACAGTTGTCAAGCAACCACTGACATAGGAACTTTACAAATGCCTCCGCACAGTTCATATCGTCCTACAATAATCAAAATCATGTAAGGGATGATCTAACAGAAAAAATGGCTCAATGATGCATATACATGAGAGACCAGAGAAATGCGAGATGAAAAATTTGTTGTTCAGAGAAACTGAAACATTAAACTGCTGTTTAATCTAGAAAGCTAAGAAAAGTTTGTAACTCTGATCAAGACCGAGACATGACAAAAACTGACAGCAAGAATGACATAATGAACATTTACTGGACTAAGATTATGAAAGGTATAAAATAACAATAGAATGGAATTTAAGCATAATGGAAACCAAACTGTAACGTCTCAACAGGACTATAAATCTATATTTTTTTGCATGAATGTCAACCCTTTTGATAACATGGAATTAATAAGTTTTGCAAGAATGTCAACCCTTTTTTCTTTTTCTTTTTTTTTTTTTTAAAGTTTGAACCTGGAAAACATCAGTTAAACAACAATGTATTACAATAATTTAGGTTCACAAACCTCTATATCAGCAAATGCTATTTCAGGTTCCACCATCCAAAATTCAGCCAAATGTCTTGAAGTGTGAGAGTTTTCAGCACGGAACGTGGGCCCGAATGTATACACACTACTCAGAGCACATGCGTAAGTTTCAACCTGTAGTTGGCCAGAGACAGTCAAGAATGCTTGACGGGCAAAGAAATCTTGTGAGTAATCAATCTTCCCATCCTTTTGTGGAATTCCTGATTTCAACTTAGACCTTTCTTCTAACTTTGAGAAGTTCTCTTTTGCTTTCTTCAATTCAATAACAGCAGCACCAATTTCCTCTTTGCTTGCTTTAGAAGATTTTAACTGGGAGACAGTATTTCCTTTCTCTTGGACAATAAACTTGGCAGATTCTAAGTCAGCTTCTGACGGAGGAGGGTTCTTCTTCAAATCCTGCTCTAATCTTTCTCCCTCATTGATCAGAGTGGTAACCTGAAACATCTCCCCTGCTCCCTCACAATCACTTGTTGTGATAATGGGTGTGTGGACATACAGAAACCCATGCTTCTGAAAAAATGTGTGGGTAGCATAAGCTAGGGCATTGCGGATTCTAGCAACTGCAGCGATCTGATTTCATGAGTAGGAAGCATATTAGTGAAACCATGAAGACAGTCATCCCATCCATAAACAAGGATACAATAACGTGAAAACTAATTTTACTTCCCAAATCTTCCACAACATACAGAGAAACAGATGAGAATAAGATTGGGGGTGGTCCTATTGGTGTCTATAAACAATTCATGTAAACCTTTACTGTGAAGGAGAGTTAGAAATTTACAGTGTTGGTTCTGGAGCGAAGATGTACGACATCTCTCAAAAATTCAAGGGTGAGCTTAGTTTTAGGGATTGGGTATCTGGCCGGATCTACTGGGCCCACATGAATCACTTTCTCAGCTCGAAGCTCTACCTTCTGTTGCTTACCTGAAGGGGGTAATTTAAGCACACCATCAACCGCCACACAGGTCCCAGTTGGAACGAGCTGTCCAAGATCAGTCAGAGCTGCCTCGACTATCACCTGAAGATTCTGCGGACATGACCCATCGTTCAGCTCCAAGAAGGCAAAGGCATCCTTGTCAGCCTTACGACCTGTCTTGACCCATCCTCCAACCCTGACACTCTGGCCCGCAAGCCCTGCACCCCCATCTGGTCGGCAGATAATGGATTTGATGGTGAAACGATCAGAGAATTCGGACTTCTGAATCCGATGGGTTGAATCTCCGTCAGAAAGAGACGTTGCAGCAAGTTGGTCAACTGGAGGCGTTGAATGGTCCGCCATTGGTGAAGAGCTTCTGCGTCTGTTTGGGATTTGTGGGGCCTCTGGGAATTACCTGCATCCAGTGAAGCTCATCTTTATCGTTCTCCATTTGTATATAGAAAACCCTAGAAATAACCTAGGTCAACTTAGTATAAGTGTATGGTGAAAGTATGTAAAATCCACATTTGGAAAACGAGATGAAAAAATTCTAACGGAGCCGTACGCGACCACTATACAATCAAAACTGTACAGTTCACAGAATAAATATCATCAGCTTATCATAAATATCAGAAATTATCTCAGCAAGATATGAAAAGAAAAACAGCGAGCAACGGATCTTTAATCGTAATTTCTTAAATCTAAGCACATTTCTCTGAAAATCGGACTCATAAAACAAATAGAAATGAAATAACAGTTCGATCAGTCGAGAAAACAGTGAGAAGAAATGGATGGCCATGGAAGACAGACAGAGAGAGAGAGAGAACAAATTAGGCGATGGAACAGAGATAGTGATCGAAGAAAAGAAAGAAGATCCTAACGATGGAAACGAGAGAGGGAAGACGTACCTGGGGCCGGCGGCGTAGAGAAGCTGTATTCCCAAAGGAGCGCAAAACCTAAGGATAGTGCGTGATCGCCGGCTGTCACTTTGTTGTTTTCCCTTCGTTATCAACCCTTTCCCACCTCAGCAACCGAGAGCGAATTCAGTCCTTACGTGATGTGTCCTTATGCGTGTTTTTGCGTAAATAGGGGCCGTTTGATTGAAATCACACGGTAAACAGTTCTACCAAGTAGGATTATACCCATCATCTCTATGTTTTTTTTTCCTAATTATTTGCTTTTTGTAAGTCCATCAAGCAATTTAGCGATGTTTTTCTTTTTAGGTTTCAGACTGTCATTGATTCCTCAGAGCATGAGCATCCATCTCTCTCTCTCTCTTTAATTTCTGGAATACAAAATTAGAATATACCGCTCATTTTGAAGGATATGAAACAAAAACAAAAAGATCTTCTTTCCTTTTGCTTTAAGACTTAAATCAGAATCATTCAAGAGGAATCGTCGAAATATTTCATCACCTTGTTGACTTTCTCGAGTTCTCTATCAAATCAATCTGCAGTACTATTTTCATCGCTTGCCCTGTTCGATTGATTAGTTAATTTGTATAGGACAAAGCTTAGTCAACCTTCTTGAATCTAGGAATTCAAAACAAAAAAAAGTCAAGAGAATTCACACCTGGTAGTGTTATATGCAGAAGACTAAGGAGTACTAAGGTGTTTGTTACATCCCTGCTGCAGCTTTAACTTCAGATCCCTTCGTTTCCCTAACAAAATGGAAACAAGGAAAAATATTATGGTAAAAGTAGGAGGACTTGATAAATAATGTACAGAAACAACAAAAGCATTGCTGTCCTATCAAATACTATTTTTGAACCGGATAGCCTCTAAGATTTCGCCTAAATTCATAAGCTTGGAAAGTATTATAGACGATGCGAAAAACTGCAATCAAACCTCCATATCAGACGCTGTGATAGTCAATTGTTATAACTTCAACTTATAGTAGTATGAGAAAAGAAGCTGATAAGGTATTATTATTTATATTTAATTTTTTTGTTTCGAAGAGGTTGGAGTTCTTTAATCTTAAACAAACCTCAGATGGAGGATCATTCCGGATCTTTCTAGTAGGGGCATGCATTGTGACAAACTCTTCAGCAGCTGTGGGGATGAATACCCACCATTGCATCAAAGTCCGCCTTGGTTAAACCAGCTTTCACAGCAACTGCAAATCCCTGGAAAATTAAGAATTGTACACGTAACTTCAGAACTACAATAAGGAGTGAATTGTCTTTAATATGAAGGAGGGGAGAGACTATTAGTACTAGGCTAAAAGAAAGAAACCTGGACAATTTCGGGCGAATCATCTCCACACATGTGTAATCCTATAACTTTGTCTGTCTTTGCACAGACAATGAGTTTCATGAAGACTCTGTCTGGAAGACCAGAGAGAGTAGCTTTTAGAGGCCGGAAGTTTGCTGTGTGGATATCAACATTACCGTATTCTTGTATAGCCTGCAACAAAATAGAAGATTAAGTAAAATGGAAGTTTGTTGATATCAAGTATCTCTTTCTCTTACATGCTCTTCAGAAAGACCAACTTGCCCAATTGGTGGCTGAGAAAACACAGCTGAAGGAATAGCTCTGAAAAAAAAGAAAAAGGGGAGAAGGACATAAAATGAGTACACATTCAGGTAAAGAGGTATGGATAAATGTCCTATCAACAACAGAAACACAAAAGTAGAAGTATTCAAGTTTCCAGCCTTTTATATTTACGCTAAATGTTGTTGTATTTATGACACATAATCGGGATGGCATCACTCAAATGACTTCTAAACATGAAATATGAAACATAAAGGTTCTTCTTTTACTAGTTCCTAAAAACCGATAATCTTCTGAGTGTAATAATTAACAGGAGATTATCTTGGAAGTTGCTAAATCAAATAGCATAAAGCCATGAACCAGACTAGAGTTGATTGTTTTCTTAATTTCAAAATTCTACTTGCTAAACATAAAAATTCCAATATGATCATAATTCTTGGCATCAAAAGATGAAGCTTCTCTTTGTTTCACTAATCAATTAGAGGCCCATAAAATAGGTAGAATATGTGTTACCTTAGTCGAAATGGAGACCAATACTACCATCGCCATGACCACAAAATATATTGGTACCTCTTTAAGTTTAGAAGATGATCTAAAATATGAAACTTTACAAAATAATAAATATCGTTTTGGAAATGATCCGATTAGAAAACTTTACAAAAATAGAGAGTTGACATTTTTTGCAAATATCCTTAAAGAATTAAGAAAATAAAAAATTGATTATTTGCTTATGCAATTGAATGATTAAAATGAAGTAAACAAAAGTTGACTAATTTGAATTCGCATAAGAGATTAAACATGAAGCAATTTATGAATAATTAAAATTAATTATTTTAACATGTTTATGTATTATATGTATATAAATTAAAGTATTAAAATATATATGCATCATGATATATATATATATATGTTTAATTAAATATATTATTATATTATATTTAAAGATTATGAAATAAAATATAATAAATATATATATATATATTTATTGTGATAAAAATATTTAATGAAATTATTTCTTTAACTAGATTGAGATTATAAAAATTATTTTCTAAATATTATAATATATATTATATTTATATAGACTTAGAACTTGTTTTTGTGTCATATTATTATTGCACGGGATATATAACTAAGTAATACTCTCATTCTCGGCATAAGTCACTCTCTATCCTCTGTTTCCTTTCCCTCTTCACATCTTCTCTCCTCCGGTGTCGTGGAAATAAGCAGTGGCACTGTCGAAGCCCAGCTTCCTTGGCCACTTCAGAGCGCTATCAAGATCCCACCACCGCCTTTCTACCTTTCCCTCCTTCATCTCCCTCCGTTTTCTCTCCTTCGCTTCCCCTGAATAAGCCGCTGCTGAACGCCGCCGTCGCAAGCGTCGCCTCCGCATCGAACCCCCTCTTTCCTCCTCCTCCGCTTCCAGATCCCAAAACCAACTTCCCAAACCCCAAACCCCAATCCCCACGAAACCCTAATGCTCCCAAGCTGCCCGAGTCGCTCTCAGCCCTCTCGGGCAATCGCCTAAACCTCCGCAACCGCATTCTCACTCTAATCCGCCAAAACGATCTCGAGGAAGCTGCTCTCTTCACTCGTCACTCCACAAACCTTAGCTTTGAGTTGAAAAAATGTTCTACCTTAGCCGGATAGAGCATACATTGGGTGTGCCTCCTAAAGTCCTTCACCTACCTATCGTCGAGGCTATTAAGGGGGAGCTCGAGAAGATCTTCTTAGACAAGGTTTGCAGCTTTTTTAATGTTGTCCCTAAGCTCCATTTCATGGTTTAATCCTTTAACTAACTGAGCTTTGAGTATATTTGTACTGAAGTTAGTTTTTAAGTATTGAAGGTCATCACCAACTTGGGGCTATGCATTTCTGTTTATGACATTCGTTCTATTGATGGTGGCTTCATTGTTTATAACAACGGTGCTGCTACTTACACGGTATACTTCAACACTCATAGGTGCCTTTTTTTTTCTTTTAGAACAAGTTTCATATTTGATATGCATGGAAAAATAGTATATATATATATAAAATACTCGAATTGGAAAAAACATAAAATTGTTGTAGAAGACAACTTTAGGTTTGTGGACTCAGAGTCTCAGACTAGATTTTAGATTAAACTGACGTGTCAAATTATGGGCCAAATAGAACAGAGAGATTAACCGGAATGATTTTTCAGGTCATAACTTTTAATCACTCTTTTTGTGAAATGTGAAAAGATCTGTGTTGTTGATTGATGCAACATTATAAGTATTGCTTGTATATCCTAACAGTTGAAGTTGGAAACTAGTCATTTGGTATTATCAATAGAATTCTATAAACTGTTCTATATAGTAATTTTACCGTTATAAGCATCTGATTTCTGGTATTAATACTGTTTTTTGGTTTTTTTTTTTGGCCGAGGGTATTTATCCTGTGTTCCTGTTAATCAGAGCATTTTGATCTTATGTTAGGAAGTGATGTTCGATATCTCACTATGAGGGTTTTTTTTTTTCAACAGGTTGTCTTCACTTTAGTCATGTTTCGTCCATTTGTGGGAGAGGTCATTCCTGCAACGGTTAAAGAAGCAGATCCTAAGGGTTTAAAATGTATGTTCTCTTTGGTTCTCCTCTGCTCTGCCCATCATGTTATCCTGGAGTAATAATTTTGAATTATATATTCTCTTCTTGATTCTCACTCAACTAGATTGTGAATGCTCAAAGTACTACCTTAGTTCTATTAGATTAATCAGGCTAAACACGTTTATTAATGAGATAAGCGTACCTTAATGGTTTTTATTCATCTATATTGCTGAAGCCAATTGTCTTTTGGACAGATTATAGCTTTATCTGTTGTCAGAGTAATTAACCATGCGATATTGGTGTTAAATGTGATCTGCAGTATCGCTTGGTTTTTTTGATGACATTTATATACCCGAACATCTTCTTCCTTTCCCATCTAAATTCAGGCCTATCGCAGACAGGTAAAGCTTTCTTTCTAGTTTAATCCATTACAACATTCTACTTACTTTCTCTACTTGTATCTGGCTTTGTATGTTTATTAAAACAATCAATTTTTTGTAAGGATTGTAGTGATGAAAAAAGATGGGTATGGGACTATGAAGGCCAGCAATGTGATATTGATATAGGTGATGAGGTGTGTGTTATTGTTTCTTTGTAAATTTCCTGGTAAAAGTGAAAATACAGTTTCAAACACTAGTCCCGATGCACATCAAGTTACTTTTGGTTCACGTGTTGCCAGATTTATTTCGAAGTGCACAGTGTAGAATATCCGTCTATTCCAATTGAGCAACCTACAGAAAATAAAGCAGGCTCTGATGAACAACCTATAGAGAATCCAGAGAGTCGGGTAGAGAAAGCTAAAGAGAAAAATCTCAAACCCTTTGCCCCCATGGTTATTAAGGTAAATTTCATCCCCAAACATCTTCATGATGTTGAACTTTATAATGAAGTCACTGTTCGGATTTCTTAAGAGATTTCCTTGTTAGAAAGCTTTAAATATCTTATGGCTACAATTACTTGTTTTTTTTTTCCAAATAATATGATTTAATGAACCGGAAATTAGGGTAGGATTCTTTTTAGTCTTTTATGTCATAATAATGGTTTATCACTTGAAAACTTGTGTAAGACATTTTGTAATTTTGAAGGGAACACTTGATAAAGAAGGTTTGGGGCCTTTGATATGGTGGGAAGCTGATGATCCACAAGGAGGTGAGGATGAAGAAGACGAAGCCTAAGCTTACATAACTAATTCATAGATTTAATTCTAAAAACAATGGTGAAGAGAACACTTATGAGCATGTAATTCTTTTATTTAGAAAAGGGTTAAATGGAAACCATTTCTTTTCCTCCCCCATTACAGTCGGAAGTTGATGTTGTATTCTGTTTTTGTTTTTTTTTTCCGGCATATTTTACATGTCAAATTCTGGCATAACTTGTGTTATTGATGAGGTATGTTTATTTATTTATTATCAATTTTTTTGTCAAAGTTATTTGAGAGGTCTAAAAAATGTGTGAATTTAGAATTTTTCTTGTATGGACTCTTTGTTTTTTTATTTTTAATAAGAAAGAGTTCTTAAGCACATATAAACAATGTCATGTGAGCAGAATCAACTTCTTGTACAAGGATTAAGGGCAAAACAGAGGAAACGATGGTTTGCCCTTCAATAGCTACCCTAGTTTAATGAAAGAAAATTGAATATCCCCATTAAGCAAAATGATCTACATTTAAGCTTTTATATGATCAATTGTAACATCACCTTTAGAATCCATATCAGTATAGTTCTCATTGGCACCAGAAGGAGCCGTAGACTCAACTGCATTTTCAGTAACCTCAGCTGACTCCTCCTCGGCTACCTTATTTCCGAACAACTTAGACGGGAGTAAAGATGAGATGGCAGCTGTTGTACTTCTCTTGGTCGCTTCGGCTGCTTCAGCCTCTTTAGCCTTAGCTTCTGACTTCAGTCTTTCCTTCTCCTCCACAAGCTTCAGTAAATCCTCCTCCCTTCCTTCTTTCCTAAGCTCCTCCTTAACAAACTCCTGCAACTCCTCACTAAATTCATGCCCATCATCATATAAAAGTGTTTCAACCACATCAAACACCTCATCCAGTCTACCTTCCTCACGCAGCATCTTGATTATAAACTTATAGCTCGAATCGTCCATCTTCAGCTTCTTCACCATAAGGTCGAAAAACAACTTTGCCTCATCAATCCTCCTCACCTTAACCAACTAATCAACCAACCTATTATACACAGCCAGGTTTGGTCTCAGTCCAGACTCCACCATTTTTCTGAAATAAGCGATCGCAATATCTGGCCTATTCTCTTTAAAGCAAGTATCCACCAACAGAACATATGTAAACTCATCTGGGCTCACCCCCTTCTCACCCATTTCTCCATAAAGCGCCTCGGCTTCAAGCAACATTCCATTATTACACAACTGTTTGATCAGATTATTAAATGACAATACGTCTGGGGTACATCTATAATCGCCCATCTTCCTAAAGACCTCAATTGCATCTTTAAACCTACCTTGTGCAGAATACAGATCTGCCATCACATTAAAGCTTCCCAAATTGACAGCCAAACGCTTGGGTGGAATATGCTCCTTTACCATCCTACCAAACAAGTTCAAAGCCTCATCAAACTTGTCATTCTTGCTCAACGCATTGAGCACCAAATTGTAAGCAATAGCAGTCATCTTCACCTTTGAGTTCTCTCCCACGGCCTCTTCATTGCCTCTTCCTCCATTCCCCTCATAAAATACCCATAAATCAAGTTTCCATACACGACCCCATCTACAACTCCTCCCAAATTTCTCACGCAACCCACCATCAAATAATGATAAAAAATTGGGTCAGGGGCAACACCTTTCGCACCCATTTCCTCTTTGAGCTCCATAGCCCTCTCCAGCCGGTTATTATCCACCAAACCTTTTACCAAAATCCTATAAGTAGTGGGCGAGGGGTTGAAAGGAGCATCATTTATCATCTGCTTATAGTGTTCCATAGCTGCATCGGGCTTACGACAATCCAAATAAGTCTGAAAAATCAAGTTGTAAGTAATAACATTAAGGGCAACACCAGCTTGAATAATAAACCTGTGAAGCGAAAGCAAGTCGGTATATTTGGATTAGCGAAGCTGGGCAGCAAGGACGGAGTTGACAGTGAAAATGGTGGGGCGGCAATTGGAGTAGATGGAGTGACGGGTGAAGAGAGCAGCTTCCTCGAGATCGTTTTGGCGGATTAGAGTGAGAATGCGGTTGCGGAGGTTTAGGCGATTGCCCGAGAGGGCTGAGACCGACTCGGGCAGCTTGGGAGCATTAGGGTCTTGTGGGGATTGGGATTTGGGAAGTTGGTTTTGGGATCTGGAAGCAGAGGAGGAGGAAAGAGGAGGTTCGATGGGGAGGCGACGTTTGCGACGGCGGCGTTCAGCAGTGGCTTATTCAGGGGAAGCGAAGGAGAGAAAACGGAGGCAGATGAAGGAGGGAGAGGTAGAAAGGCGGTGGTGGGATCTTGATAGCGCTCTGAAGTGGCGGAGGATGCTGGGCTTCGACAGTGCCATTGCTTATTTCCACGACACCGGAGCAGAGAAGATGTGAAGAGGGAAAGGGAACAGAGGGATAGGGAGTGACTTGTGCCTAGAAAGTAAGACATGTAAGAAAGACGAATTTGAAAGTAAGAAATGTAAAAATAATTGAATATTCTCAATTGCTCCCCAAGACTTTTGAAATTTCGTATCGTACCTAAATTTCTTAGAAAATATCACATTAACCCCCAAATAAATTATAAGAGGCCAAAATCTAAAACCACCTTACATTTTCATTTTTGGGCCAAAGCCCCAACATTTAAACAGATCATTTATATTTTTTTTAAAGCACCAAAAATTCCCTATATTTTTTTAAGTATGCCAATAGCCATACATACTTACTATTTATTTGGCTATTTTGTTTTAATGGAATGATAATATGATATCATACATCTTAAAAATCATGTCATCAATTATTAATAGATAACGGTCAAATAGATAAAGTCCATTTCCGTCATTTTTAGGGGGTTTTACCCTATATTAGCATATTTGACAAATTTAAGGGTTTTGAAGAGGTCATTTTAAATCTTTCAAAATGTAAGGGTTTTTAATCCCAAAAGGATAACACAAAAGGGGTTTTAAGCTTAAAAAAAAAACTCTCTATATGGTTAACTTATTTTACCATTAACGGAAATGTAAACCCATATTACACATGATTTGGGTTGGAACCCAAATCTTGTTCGATCTATGTTCGAACCTAGATCGTGTGTGATACGGTTTGAAACCCATATCAAAAAAAGATATGGATTTGCCCAAATGCTTGTGTGAGAGAAGTGGTGACGGTGGTTGCATGGGGAGTGGTTTGACTTCGGTCGCGGTCGGTATAATTAAGATTGATAAAAATAAAAGAAAAATAATAAATAAGGAGGAAAAAAAATTAATAAAAATTTATGAGTCAAATTAGAATATAGCTAATTTATTGAGATTATATTATATATTTTTATTATTATCTAAATTTTTGCTAATTTAAAAAACTAATATAAAATATTACTATATATTTTTATTGAAAAGGTAATAGAATAATTACAAAACTAGCAAAAAATATTAAAACTTTAAAAATTACTCATAACAATTAAAAATATATAACTATCAATTTTGAATATTTTATTAAGTTTAATGTGTTAAGTGTTAAATATGATCTAACTCGACCGACTGATCTGAATAAAAACATGAGTAAAAAATAATAATAAACTTAAATGGAACTCTTAATTAATTTTTTTTCCTATCACATTTTAAGTTTAGATTTATTATATTTTCACTCTCAATAAAAAAAATATATATATATATATATATATATATAATCTCATTTTTCCCTCAAGCCACCCTTATCCATAAGAATCATCGTCACCTCCACTCATAAATGTAACGTAACGTTGTAATCAATTCAAGTTTCTTACTCTACAAGTTCAAGTTGCTTCCCTTGAAATTGAGGTTGGAGGTTCAAGTAGGTTTTACCCTTTTGATGCCATTTTAAGTTCACATTTCAGTTGAATTATAAACTATGAACATAAGAAAGCATCTGGAAAAGATTGGAATCAATATTTTTTTCTTGTTATCTTTCAAGGTTATCTGAGTTCTCATTGAGAAGACGGACCGACTAATAGGTAAGGATCCGACTAATATATTTTTCACAAAATGTTCATATATAATCTTCAAAATTTACTTTTGAGTGGAATTTGATAAACAAAGTAAACAATCTCAATTTCCTCATTAATTTTGCCAATGTCATGCTTGACAGTATATAAAACGGAGGCATCCCACTCACAAGAAGCCTTCAACTTCGCCTTCAACTTCTTCACTTATAGTAGTTGAAGTTGATATTAGATATTTTTTTTGAGTGAATCGTATTTATGGTATACTTATTAATCTCCATCACATATAAAGTTGATATAATATATTATGATGTGATCATTTGAAGATGATATGCACAATTGATATTGATCCGTACAATATTAGGTCCATCCAAAAATCTATCATTTCAAATTCTCTTTGGTTGGGAATATCTTATAAAGCTTGAAACAACTTTATAATAAGGAGCTGTTGTAACTCCTAATGTTGCTGCTCATCTTCTTTCAATTCAATGATCTCATAATGATTCATTTTACTTTTTATAGTAAAGATAGAGGTAACAAAGCAAGAAGACTAGTAGAGACAGATTTGATCGAACATAAAAAGGTAGTTTACATATGTTACAAGCAAGGAAAAGGAAAGTCCCAAAAGTTCTTAAAAGTCACGATAATGATATCAATATGGGTTTTCAAAGAGACAAGCCAGACTCCTCATCCTCCTCAAGAGAGGAAGTGTAAACAGTGTAAAAGGACCAGATGAAACCAAACACACCCAACAAGATCCAGCCCAGAAGGTTGTTGCTAAGCCCAAATGGAAGCCCAGTCCCTTCTGTGCTCATTCTCTCATCCACTAGAGCCATGGCTGCTGGGCTTGACATTGTTGCAGCATAAGCTGCTGCTGCTGCTATCAATGGTGCATTCATCCCCATCTTTGACCCTCTTTCTTCCCCCAACCCCTTCTTCTCCATTGAGCAACTCACCTTTCCCTTGTTCCCCATTGCAGGAAATCCTGCAAATATTTTTTTCTTAAGCTTCTAAGACAATTGATAGCTTATCATAATCATAAGCTTCTAACATTAAAGGGGTCGTCAAAGTCTAGTTTTCTCAAATTTCAGTAAACTATTTTGTACTGTGATTATCATTTTATTCATACTAAGCACAAAAATTTGATATAAAGTAAATCCAAATGGGTATATTGCAATAATCAATGAGGCAAGATATAATGATCCAGGACTAACCGAGGATGAATGGGGAAGAAGCTCCGACCGGTTGCTTGTGAGCAAGAGTGGTGCCAATGACGGCCGAGGTCGAGGCTGTCGAGGAGATGGCGGCCATTTCTGTTTGTTTGCTTAGTTTGGAAGAGAGAAATGGGCTTAGAAAGAATTGGTTTAGATGTGAAGATGCTTAAGAATGAAGAGTTGGGAATTACTGCAAACGCATCAGCTTAGATCCTACAGATTAATATTTTGTTGGTCCCAAGTACATGGTTTCGGAGCACCACACGAGAGAGATAGCCTCATAGCCAGAATAGCCCCTCATTTGATTTTCTATCTGTACATAGCCAATCAGGTTTTACCACGTGTCACATCATCCATTTGTAATCAATCTGTCCCATGTAGCCAAAAGAGCTTATTTGATAAAACTATGATAAATTGGTTCAAGTGCTCAACGGTATCACAATTCTGACTGAATGTCATACTTTGATTTGTTTAGCTGAGGGAGATTTAAGTGGGGCCCACTCTAAGGTCACTATAACTCTCCCAAAGCCTTTTTGACGTAGGAAAAAAAAAAAAAACTATCTAAAATATATACAATTAAATACATAATTTTTAATCTGTTATCATTTTATAAGAAATATTATTTTTATTTCATTATTTAATTATTATTTTAAAGTTTACTTTTTCATTTAAATATTAATTAAAAATGATTTAATTATTTTTTAACAGTAAAGATCGAAATAAATAAAATCAATTAATCAACTCATTCCATCTATTTTTTTAAAAAGATTGATTCTATAAAATATTTTTTCCGCTCATTTTTACTAATTCTCATTTATTCCTGGAATGATATCCAAACATACCATTAGTACCTGCATCTAACATAGAGTCCCTCGAAATGTGGGCATTGCGCAAGATTTCACTTCCTACAGCTTCTTTGAGATTGAAGAAGATACGCAAACCAATAACAGCACAAGTGAATGTACTCAATTAGTGTTCTAAGAGAATGGTAGAGAATTGAAATCAATCTATTCAGTGATCTCTCAAAATGCATTATATACACAAAGGAACTAACAGAATTCCCCCCCCCCCCGAGACACTTACTTCAATTATTCCGATCCGTGTAACTTAACTCCAAAGAAGATTACGGTCTATACTTCGTTTTTTTTGCAAAAATGAGTTGAAATTTACATGAAGAATCGTCAAATAACTCGAAAGAATCAAGTGATCAATTAACTCGAACGCATTGTGGGCCATCTGGAACAACTGTAGTCTTGTTTCTGATGTATATCAACTACCCATGTAAGTTGCACTGTTGTAAATAAGTATGATCGTAATTGACATATCTATTCCAATAATCCTTGTACCTTCCGAAACCAATATCCAACCATGGTTTTCTAACTCCATCATAGTGAATCACTGCTGCTCGTTCAATGTCCAATTTTTCCACTTCGGAACTGTGACCTAGTCCAAGAATATGCCAATTCCGGTCCAGAGATGCCGTTTGGTTATAGAAGGTGATCCACCCCAACGGCAATGTCCCAGGTTTCAATACTGGCCTTGCATTACCCTGAAATTAAACACAATGAAAGAGACAAATTTTTTAAATTGGGAAAATAAGTGGTCTTTTGATAATAGGTAAAGAAACTTTGATCTACAAGCATGTAATTGGTAGACATAACGTAAGTAAAGCGACCGTTTTAAACCCTTACCATTTGCAAGTATTCATGATAGACATTGGTTAAGTTGTGTTTCCGCCACTTGCTGAGATCAAACAAATTCATCCCGAATCCCCATGTGCATGAATTGACATCAATTTTTTTTGCAATAGAAGGATCCATGAAGTCGATAAACATTTCCATCCTACGAAATGAAACTTCGCTTTCTTGACAAGTATTCACTGCACCATTTACCTTCCCATTCATATCAATGCTCCATAATCCTGACAGATCCTTTTGCACCACCACGTCATGGTCCAAGAGCACAATCTTGTCCAGATAGGGAAAGATATTTGGAAGATAAAAACGAAGGTGGTTGAGTTCAGAAGTAAATCTTGGGTCAGTGGAATTTTGATTCTTCCACATCGTTTTGTAATCTTTGGACAACCATTCAAATTTGTCCATGCTCTGGATTTGGATTGTGGCATTTCCAGGAGGATTTAGTAAGAACCACATAGAAATTGCAGGTAGATTGAGTGAATCAGTCACCACGTGGAAAACAACTTTCTCTGGTTCCTGCAGACGAAGAGCAGCTTTAGTCATTGATGATTTCTGCCATTGAACCTGGTGTATTAAGAATTTAGCAGTGGGGAAACTATACGGAGGGGGGCAACAACTTGGTGCCCCGGGCACCCTCACACAAGGCGGTGGAACCCTCATTTGGACCCCACGAGATACCCATCCATTTTGAGTGCATAGAGGCTACTAAGTTCAATCCCCAGTGCAAACAATAATTTTCTCTCGATATGGGTATTCTCATTTCACACTAACTCATTGGACAAAAATGCATTCTGTATAGAAAATATACTTCTAAGTCCTCTAGCATAGATATTGCATTGGCTATGCTGTCGCAACAGAGATTGACTTTTCAAAAAGTATTACTTAGGTACATAGGGACAAATTTTCTCTCCCCTAAGTTCCTAGCTCAACACCCTCCAAAAAACGGGTAAGAAAACATGGCATTCCCTAATACAGATGACTAGTTATCTCAAGAATTATAGAGATGCACCATGCATTCGCTAAAAGGGTGAGTTTGATAGGTTTAAAGCCTTAAGAATAGCACTATAATGAGACATAAATGAAGTAAAAAGTATACCGTAGCACTGGAAACAGTGGAATTCACAACAACTGCACAAGCAAGAACATTGTCCGAGAAAACAGCATAATGATATAGCTCTTGATCATGCAACTTCTGTTGGTTGGTGAGCTGCCACTCCTGTGTACGCAGAACAAAATAATCAGCAGTCAACCGCATAGAGAGACAATGAAGGCCTTTTGGGGTGGTTCTTGAAGCGAGCTGGATCAAATATGATACATGATTTGTTTGTGCACGAACTTGCTCTTCAGCATTGTTAGTCATTGCACGAAGCTTTTTAGTCATAGCAGAACAGTCAGGAAAAGCACGGCTAGCTTTTGATAAGGAGGACTCCATGCGTCTCATTTTCTCAGAAGTCCTGCAGTTTCCATCAGATCTTAAGCATAAAATTCAATTCTGGATAATTACGATAATCTAAGCATAATTTGTAGTGTTCTATTTCATGTACTTTTTAAGGGTTCCAAAACTCTAAAGATAACAAATTATGTAAATTGATGAATTATTACTTCACCTCCTTGATAGATCTGAATCCTTCCTCGCTTCGCCAACTGCATGTTCCAGTTGTTTGATTCGCAGTTTCAACTCCTTCACCAGGTGAGAGTTACTGCCTGGAGGAGTAAAGCTTAGGTATAATCTAGCTCTGACTAACTGATCTTTAACCTGCTTAACTTTGTCATTGTTAGATCTATTTAGCTGAGAGCGTGTATTCAGATCAAGCCTGACAGTCTGATTAAATTGCTTGCTTTTAATCTGTTTAATCTCTTCATCCCTCACTCTCTTTAACTGAGAATGCAGATTTTGATCAAGTTCACTCATGGTTTGGTTAGATTGCTCCTGTATTCAAACCAAAGTTGGGGTGTTAAAACACTACATTTTTCCCTATTAGTTTCCCAAGAAAATTCAAATTACAAAAAAAACTCGTTTGCATTTAGTTCCCAGACATGTCAACAAGAACATTAAAAAGAAGATCGCTGCAAAAACCTATATAAGATTAAGAGGCTTAAATGCATCATTGGTCTATTGTATAAGATCACGATACATTTAGGTCAAAAGTAGCTATACAATGTGACAGAAACCCATAACAAGGAACATGCAAGGAAAAAAGTCCACCTCATGATAGATTTAGATCAATAATAGCTGTACAAAGTGAACAAATACTCATAACAAAGATCTATGGAGGAAAAGGTCTACATTATATATAACTACAGAAAGCAACAAAATCAAGTTGGTCCTCAATTTTCTGAATTTACTCATAATTGCAGAAACATTTAGGAAAATAAATTGCAAACATGAGCTAGAACAGAGTTAAAAAAAAAATGTCAAGGGAGAGGTAGGGATCCATTAGCGCTCTTAAATTGCTCCACCAAGCCCACTATAAGTCTAGTGACCATTGGCAAAATGATTGATGTAACCAGCAGCCAAAATAAAGAAGCCATACTTTCAAAATAAACCAAACATAAAAATAATTTTGTAGATCGTTTTGATAGAGGTCAAAAAACCATCTGCCAGAAGCCAGTCATTGGTATTTTCAGTGGACAAGACGACACAATATTGTACACGGTGGCTCATAGTAGATACAATGAGTATGACCAAGAAATAATCAGGGGGTTATAAGCTCAGCATATGAAAGAGCACAGAAAATACTATACAGTGACTGATAGTTCAAACCTGAACTGTATCCCTGGATGTCCTAATCATTCTGTTAGTGTTTCATCAAAACCATCAGACATATTTCTATTTCACAGCCAAGATCCACTTTTCTTTATCACCCAGAAAATTAGTATGCTTTCGTGTCCTTAAAGAACTTCTAGGTAATGATCCACCCATCACCAATGGAACCACTGATGTTCATTGAAGAAAAGATTCAAAATCTGCCAACTCACCTCGACATTCACTGATAAAGACCTTACAACTTTGCGAATACATTCACTTGCCATTTATTTAAAATGCGGCCTTGAACCTTTAATTTCCTACCATCTGAAGCATTTCCATTGGGTGAAATTCAACAATTTAATTGTTCACCTCAAGCAATTAAGTGGAGGATGAACTTTATATCGTATTACTGTATAGAAAACATTTTCAACAGCTTAATCAGCACATACTTATTAGCTCTTCCACATACATAGGTTGTTGCAATACCATATTGTCCCAACCGGGAAGCAAATTTAACTCATGGTGAGTACCGTATAAGCAGCACAAGTTACAAGTAGCCTTTGGAGTAAACATTGAAATTGTTTACTTAGTTATACTTTTATATTTAGACCCTACAATAGGTCTATCAACAGGAGCAGGAGCTACAGGCCACATAAATTACAAAAAGGAGCAAAGTTGGACCATATATGTGCTGGTTGTGAGAATCACCAGTACTTGGTTCTAATGACTGGAAATTAAAAAGATCAATCATAGAATATGGATAGACATTAAAAATGTCAATCCTTCAAGTATAAAATGTCAATCCTTCAAGTATTTTACTCAATGAAGTACTTACAAAAAAACGTACCATATCCTCAGAAATCCGAGGCAAGGAAGATATTTCTTTCTCCTGAAAGTGTTGATTTTCTCTCCCAGTTTGGTTGCTTCCTAAAGCACAAATGAAGTGGGGTGAAGAGCTCAACAAGGTGTGAAAGCAGAAACAAAGAAAATAAAATTAGTAAATTTCAAACATATGACAACACCCACCCATTCTATACAGCGGATTAGTTGTATCTTCTGCATTTTTGGAACCATCATAATCCTGATTCTTATTTGAAGAACTGTACCTAGCTACTGAATTGAAATCTCTATCTTGAAAAACAAGTTTAGGCTTCCTGAAACCTTCACCTGATTCCTGAATCAAAGGAGGACCAAAACTTACAAAGCATAAACCAGATGAACTGATTGACATCAAAATTTTAAGAATATCAACATCAGATTGTTATGCCTAACCTACCTGCTCGATTGCATTAAGTGTGAGATCATTCCTAAATCTCTGCAGATACCCAAAAATTAAATAATCAACAATCAGAAAATGACAGAACACCAACCATAAGCCTTACACAAGTGTCAGTCTCTAAGAATTGAATTTATTTACCTTTTCTCTATACAACCAATCAAAAAACAGAAAAAAAGAAAAAGAAAACGAGAGTTTCGAAGAAATATTCATACAGTACTCGATATATCCTCGGTAAATCCCTTCCGCCCTGCCAAACCAAAAAGCAATTAAGAAGAAAAACGCATTAATAGCTAAATATATACACACACACACAAAAATTAATTCTATCACGAAATGACAAGAGCGTGAAAAAGACGTACCGATTGAAGAGAAAGTATTGAGCCGGTGAGTGACCAATACGATGGGAACGAAAACAGAGACAGATAGCAGAGAGAGGATAAGGACCCTCTGGCATCGACGAGCTAGCTTCATCGATGGCGTCTAAGTCCTAAACTCGCTATCACTCCAGATTTTCCCAATCGCTATCCAATAGCACATTTCACGGACTTCCTTCTTCCTCCTTCAGATCGCATAATTCGACATGATGCTTCAATGACACGGAAACCAATTATAGGTAAACAAATATGAGATCAAAACCGCTAGGGTTTCGTTTCGAAGAGAGACAGAGAGGAAGATAGGAATCCCTATTTTGTACTTTGAGTGAGAAAGAGGAAGAGTTTTTTCTTTTTCTTCTTCTTTTTCTTTTTTTTTTTGTTTTTTTTTTTTGTTTTTTTTAGAGAGAGAAAATGGGAGCTTGTCCTGCCATGTTCGATGGCTCTGAATGCGTATAGTGTGCGGGATTTGCTTTTTTATTTTTTGGTAATATTTATGTACATGGGGAGAAGTTCCAGAGATTTGAGATGCAGGGTTAACCGGAATGGTTGGGACGGTGGTGGGCCCATAGATGTCCAATGGATGATTAATGGCCGTTAATCATAGTTTGATTGTGATTTTAATGTAAGTAGGGCCCCCGCTGCGTAACAGTTTTCAAGTGAGGCCCGTGTTGGGATTTTCAAACGTACCACAATTCTAAGTCCGGATCTTGTGAGCTCTGAACATTGAGAGAGAGTGGACTGGCTGAGATGCCAATCGAAACATGCGATTGTACTGGGTAGTGGACCCCACTTTTTTTATATTTCAGCTCAGGTAGAATTCTTGTTCTAATTTTGAAAGCACTAAAATGTCATTACTATATTTACATTATCATATCTCCATTGTTTTGCGACAACCATTCACATCTAAATTTGTTTCAAAATTAAAGGCCCAGAGATTAAATTTTAATTTAAAATTTCAATATTTTTTTATAAGGAATTAATTATAATTTTAGTCGAAATCGAAAATTAAAGGAAGTTAGATATAGAATATTAATAAATAAAAAAAAATATTTTATTATTTTATAGATATTTATAATAAAAATAATAAATAAAATTTGAAATTTTAATATTATAAATTCATAAATAAATAATTCATTAAAAGATATTAATTATATATTTCACTTAATTATATTTTGAAAATATTGTAATATAATTCCGTTATTAATTGTTTCAAATATCACTCGCTTAATGTATGCTATATACTATGCTATCATTCATCCATCCGTTCATCTGTTTCAACTATCTTCTTAACACGACTTCTAAAATTATAAAATTAAAAAAAAAATTATTATTATTATTATTATTATTTCATACGGAATATAATAATAAAGTTGATTTTCAAATATCAAACAAATAATAAACTTATTATTATGTGACGTGAGTCCCACAAATTACATTAAAATTTGGCATAGTACTCAGGTCTTCTTCTTAAGTGTCAACTGCACTTTTTAAGATGTGGGTCGCAGGTCTTCTTCTTCCTTCTAGGTCGTAATCGTCTTCTTCTTGCTGCGTGCCGGCTCAACTGCTCAAGCTCATCCTTTTTCATTTTTGCCCATGGATGTAAATAAATCAAGAACTAGAATGTCGAAGCCTTTTTTTATTCTTTTTTTCCTCCCTGAACCAGTGAGTGCGGCCGTTTCGGCTCGCACTATCTTGGTTTTGTCACTAGTTTTAATTTTTGTATAGTTCAATTTTTATAAATTTAACGTCGTGTAATTTTTCATTAATTTTTAAGTCTTTTAAGTAGTTTAAATAATAATTTTTAATTTTAATAATTAGATTATAGATAACGGGTGCTAATGCTAACTGTAACAATTATAATACTCATAATAGTCAATCATTTCGTGATTATAAATAAATTTAATAACGTGAACAATCATCATGCAATTATTAAAAATAATTTATCGAGTTTCATATTGTAAGTGAGATTTATATTTACTAAGAAGCCAAACTTCAATTGATGAATTTTTTTAAATTGTTCAGACATCAAATCAACTATCGATCGATTCCCAATCAAATTCAATATACTCTTCGATCCAGCTTGAAGATTTAATTAATTATTGAAACTTCAAGGAATTGAACAAATTTGATGGAAATCAATGAGTGGAGAAAGCTTCGTGGGGAGATTATCATGAATGGAGGAAGTGAACGAAGAGAAGAAAAATAGAAAGCTTCGTACATAATTGAACTATGAAAGAGAAGAGTCTTGAAACTAGGGTCCAGGAAGCGAAGGACATGTGTAGTAAAATAATTAAATGGGAGATGTGTCAAAATAGATAAAAACATATGTATAGCTTAGTAAGCCATAAATTTTGTTCGATGGTCTCCCTACTTCCTATTAATAATGATAAAATAAACTAAAAGTACTAGATACTAGCATCCATTGATACGTCCACTTAGATGTTGTTCTCCCTAAAGTGAGGGATCTCACGTTTCCATGTTCCATGAATTTAGTGGAATATGTAGCAAGACTATATATGATAAATGACAGAATATACCATCTTCTTTATTTCATTGTTAGTGACATTAATTTGTATAAAACACCATCGGTCTTATTAGTTATAACTCCTTGCTATATTCTAATTTGTTCGAGATTGATCTGAAAACTTTTCTTTGCATGTTATTTCCGATTGTCTTTAAATGGTTACAACGATATAAATGATTTTTTTGAAGAAATAGAAACTTTTTGACAGATGCTTCAAAAGTCAAGAAAAAATACAAAAATATATTATTTCCATCTGTCTAGAGTGTAGTTACAGTATCCGGATTAATCATTTTTACCATACCTTCCAAATATGTTAAATATTTGTAATTATCATCAGTCGTACCCCGAATGAAGTCATGTACAACTAATCTAGATTTTCATGCTTTCCAATAGCTAATATGTACGCCAAGATCATTCCAAATAATATTAATGATATATGACGCTTTAAGAGTCTCGTTACACCCTTTATATTTGGCCATTACATGTCGTCCAATCATAGATACATATGTTTACCGATGTTTGTCTTGCTTGAATAAACGAAAACATGTGTGTTCATCTTTAAGTGTTCAAATTTAGAAAAATAAAGAATTCTTATTTCCCATAGCACGAAGTTGCCACTTGTAATTTAGATCCATGCACGGACTACAAACGTAGTCTTATTTGACTTCTTAACTCTGAACTCAAAATTTTGTTGTATAGCGAGCATATGTAGGCTAGCTTTTAGTTCATCATTTGATGTAAAAGCACCTCCACTAGATTGGAAAGAGACAATCGAGATTGAATTGCTTGCAACACATGTGGAGTCCTGGGTAGAAATGAGGAGATTAAAATCATCATCTTCAATATTATTTGCAGATTGTGATGAATACGGTACACACAACGATGGAGGCATCTTGCCAAGTAAATGCGGTGATCGTATAGACATCTTGTTAGTTATACATGGTACACACGATGATAGATGATGCATCTCGTCCGGTGATACATGGGCTAATGGTGGCAGTAAAGTCTTGGTTAGTATTACTCCTATGAAGAAATCATTATCGTACCTCGAACTCGCAAGATTGGCCTTATTATCATTATTAATATCATGTTCTACCTCCATTCCTTCATATTCGTCGTGATCATCCGCATTTTCAGTCTCTTCATTATCACTTTCTTCTACATGCTCATCCTCGATGTCATTACCTTGATTATTCTAAAAAAAATCATCATGATTAGTAGCATCAACCACATATGTATCATTTCTATAATCCTCTAAATGATTAACAATATAAGGTATATCACTCCTATAAAAACTATGATCGATTCGAATAAGATCACAAATATAAAATATGAGTTTTCGAATGACCTATTTAGAAAAATGAAATATAAAAGCTAATTTATCAAGAATTTTTTTTTGAATTCTTTTTGTTAAATAAATTTATGTTCATAATGCCCATTATTAATCCATTAATACCCATTAGCCCTTAATTTAATCTAACATGTATTTTATAAGTAAGTAAACTTTTCACTCAATAACATATAATAATAAAACTTTGAAAGCCCAGCCCAAACGAGCAGCTGCCCTGGACTGGACCTAATTTCGCCGGTGAGAGAAGAAGTGATTTCTTGTTCTCCTTTCAAACTATCTTCAACTTGCTTGCTCGTGAATTTGCCCTTTTTCTTGGTATGGATATCAATTCCTTGTCTTATGCTAACACACGTTTTAATTAAAGCTTATGTTTCGTTACTTTTGTCTTCTTATAAGGCACACATAATTTTCATTCGAGCAAGAAGGATAAATATAATTCATACAAGAAATTCTAGACTACTTTCAAAACCCGTTACACCAATAAATTCATATAAAAATTCGATATTATGTGATATTTTTTTGAGTAATCTTTAATCGGTAGATATTTTCCCGTAGCTCTACGGTACCGGGTGGTTGGGCGGTTGATAAATGAAGTATTTGACAAATTATAACTTAACCTAACTGACATGAATACCTCCCAATAATATAAGGAAAAAAAATACATGATAAAACCCTACAGAAAAATTAGAGCATAATTAAGTTAAATAATCACATTAATATAAATTAGATATCATGGTTTTATGTATTATGATGTAGAGTCAACGATATCAGCACCGAGTGGGCCCTATCACATTTTTATTTATTTATTTTATTCCTTATTTTTTACAATTTAATTAATATATAAATATTAAATATATTTATATTTTTAATTTCACAAAAACAATAAGTAAAATAAGTAGATATAAATGTAGCAACGAACGACACAATCCACACTCGCGGTCTTAAAAAAAAAAAAAAAAAAAAAGGGCAGTGTTCTGTTTACATCCCTGTCGGGGCTTCCCACTGCGCACGATAGCAAATCCGTCTTAAAATAACCAAACGAATTCGGATCAGCAGTCAAACCAAGTCTAGGAGTACGTGTGTCTGACTTTAATGTCACTTAGGACACGTGTCGCGATATCATTGAATACTTTTGCAACGGCCGTAGACTTGGGGAAAATTTATAGCATATCATTTTGGATCGATATTTAATACGTCGAAGCAAAGCAATAAAAAGAATATATATAAATTATATATAATACATTTATGGAATTGAATTATTTAATATTAAATTAAAATTAAAAAAAATTTATATAATTTTATAAGGGCTAAGTATATAATATATATATATATATATATATGAAAATAATAATATTATTGTGATTAAATTATTAAATTTAGATAAATTTTAAATAAAATTAATAAATGATATTTTTTATTATTAAAATCGAGTAAATATGTATAATAAAAATGTCGTGAGACATAAAATAAATTTATATAATTATATAATTATTTTAAATAATATTATATTTATTTTCTTATTTTATATAATCTACAATTTAATTAAATACCGTGTCACTCAAGCGTCGCCAAGAGACACAAAAAAAAACAAATTAGATAAGAGCTAGAGAAAAAAAAAAAGTAAAGAGTAAGAGACAAAGGTCTTGTGGGTGAGGGCCCACCATCAAATCTATGACAGGGGCGTGCATTTTTTTAATACATATATATATATACTAAACCTTCCTTCTGTTTCTCTTTTCCCTCGGCTTGTTTTTAAGAAAATTTAAAAAAAAAAAAAGAAAAAAAAGAAGAGGATGTATTTTAGAGAGAAAAAGGAAAAGGAGGAAGAAAGCTCCCCAGAAGTGCTTTGATATTATTCTTCTTCACGGTGGTGGGTATGAATGAATGAGCTAAGGAATGAGATCTTGCTGGAGGAGTAACCTCTTCTCTCCATCTCCCCCTCCTTCCTTCTTGTAAGAAAGACCATGGAAAAAATAGAGGAATCTTATCTAGCTAAGCTATTAGCTAACTAGCTCCTTTTTTCTTCCGAGTCCAACAAGGTCCGTTTTTTCTCTTTTGTTTTTTGCCTTTCTCTCTTTTTCGTCTATTATGCTTTTTCCTTTGATTTATTTTTCTCCTTCTTCGAAAAATCCTTCTTTTTCTTCATTTGGGTTTACTATGTTCTTTTTTTCTTTTCTGTTTCTATGAAGTATTTTAGCACTGGCATGGTTGTTTAAGGTAATTCCTCTTCACCATTTTTGTTGGGTCAAATTTGTGCTTTTTCTTAGCTTGAATTTCCAGAAATTTTAAGTTGACAATCGTTTGTTGGGTATCGGAAGAAAGAAATATATATATATATTTTTTTTTGGGCTAGCTTCTACTATGAGCTCTTCTTTTTCTGCTTGGAGTTTTTGTTAATGATATGCATTTACAGTTCAGTTTTCTTTGGAGGGTTGCGGATAAATTAGGGGTTTCTCCTTAAGTTTTTGGGGAATTTAGGGTTTGTTTTAGAGGGTGCAAAGATGGAAGCGGTAGAGGAAGCTAACAAAGCTGCAGTCACAAGTTGTCATAGAGTTCTAAGTCTTATTTTAGCTCAACCCAAAGAAGATCAACAGCAAGTTGAGTATTATAAAAATTTAGGGATTGAAACTAATGAAGCTGTGTTCGAGTTCAAGAGAGTTGATTCTCTTCTCAATTCTGATCATCTATGCAATCATGCAAGATTTAGAAAACGGGTTAAGAATTTTCATTTCCCTTTTCCCCAAACAATCCTTCTAGACCCTCAAATCAAAACCCATCACCACTTGAACTTACACCCTTCAGTCTGCTTAGCAAGCCCATCTTTGGAGTTGAGCTCAAACGGGAAGAACCGCCCTCTTCAATTATCCCTACAAGCACAGCCATCTTTTTCGCCCCACCCTCATAAATTGGTTCAGCAGAATATGATTAATAATCATTGTATGAGGCCTGAAAAGATGATGTTTAGAAGGAGCAATAGTGGCATAAGCCTTAACTTTGATAGCTCTAGTTGCACTCCAACAATGTCATCTACTAGATCCTTCATTTCTTCTCTTAGCATAGACGGGAGTGTGGCAAACAATTTTGATGGGAGTTCCTTTCATTTAATCGGGGCACCCCCTCAAGCTTCGGATCAGAATTCTCAACATAAAAGGAAATGTAGAGGAGATGATGGGAGTGTTAAATGTGGAAGCAGTAGTAGATGTCATTGCTCGAAAAAGAGGTTCAGGTTTCTCTTTTCTTATATATGTAGTGCTTTTGAATTTTTTTTTTTTTATTGAATTGGTTTAATTTGTTATGCTCTCTTTGACAGGAAACATAGGGTGAAAAGATCAATTAAGGTACCTGCTATTAGTAACAAACTTGCAGATATACCACCTGATGATTATTCGTGGAGGAAATATGGACAGAAGCCAATCAAGGGTTCTCCTCATCCTAGGTATTTTCTACATAACTATCTGCCCTTTTCCTATGGATTATTTTTGCTGTGATGTTGAAACAGGAATATCTACACCCAAAATTTATTTAGCATTATGCTGTTACTAAGATTAGGGCGCTTTTGGTTCGTGTTTGAAATGTCTATGTAGCTCGAAAACCATGTTTGGGTCCTAAAAAAGAAAAAAAAAAAATTACTTACCTCATAAAATGAAAATTAGATGTACCTCCAAAAATGGAAAAAAAAAAAAAAAAAAAAGCCTGTGGGGGGGGGCAGTTCAAAAGGCAGTTTTCTGAAATGCCTTTGCCCAAATGCTAATTTTAAGTTCATTGAAGCAATCCATAATGCCTTTTGCTCAAATCTGTAACGCCTTTTAAAGTTTTCCTTATTTTCTGGTAACGCCTTCCATATTTTTCTGTTCATATTTTTCCAAGGATTCTCAGGTTCAACCAACCTTTAAAAAGTAATATACAGCCAATCCAGATAATATCAGTAGTAAAAGAAACGTTTATTCTATTTTTCAACTCAGCTTTTGCACTTTTCCGTATTTTTCAGTTCATATTTTTCCCAAGATTCTCAGGTCCAATCAACCTTAAAAAGTAATATGCAGCCAATCAGAATAATATCCATAGGAAAAGAAACGATTATTCTATTTTCCAACTCAGCTTTTGCACTTCTCTGTATAAATCAGTTCATATTTTTCCAAGGATTTTCAGAATAATATCCATAGTTAAAGAAACAATTATTTTATTTTCCAACTTAGCCGAGCAATTATGAGGTGGATGTTCTGACTGCCTGTGGTGTAAGAATAATATCCTTGTTACCTTTTCCATCTCTTTTGAGGAACCTAATTAACTGAATGGACCTTCTGTGAACCTTTGAGCAGGGGATATTACAAGTGTAGTAGCATGAGGGGTTGCCCGGCAAGGAAGCATGTAGAGAGGTGCTTAGAAGACCCTTCTATGCTAATCATTACATATGAAGGAGAGCATAACCATCCTAGGATACCTTCTCAATCTACAAACACATGAGCTTTTTTCACGGTGAGATGAAACTCACCTTAAACCGGACCCACATTCGATGTTATGTTTAACCAATGGGCAATCTATATATATGATTTGGTATATGTTGGAAAGGTAATTGTATACTTCTGGAGCAGCTTTTCGGTCCTTGGAGTTGAGATTTCTGTAGAGTATGAGGCTGTTTACCGTTGTTGTAAGAAGTTCAAGGTTGTCAAAATTAAATGTACTGAAACAATCAGGATTCTCACAAATGAATGAAATGCTTTGTAATTGGCAGTTCTGGTTTTCATCCCCCACTTTTAATATGGTATTTTGGTGTTAGATTTAAAATTGCGGTTTATTAATTGCTTTTTATGATTTGTTTGGTTAAATAAGAATGAGTATGTAATAAAATATACATTTATATCTATATATTTTTTAAAAAGTATAGTTTCATGCCAACTTTAGTTACTTTTTCATGCATCTTTTAATAAATTGTATATAATCTAAAATTCTTAAAAATGAAAATTACTTCACAAAGAATAAAGCATAAAGAAGAACATCAAGACTTCGATTATCAAAATTAGGCAAACTAAGAATACATGGTGAGTAAGAAAGGTGTTTTTTTTCTGGTGCCGTCCGGTCATGAAGTGGCCGGAGAGGAGGATGAAGAAGAAAACGACGAAGAGCACCGAGAGGAACACTGATATTAATAAATGAAATTGAGTCGTTGAAGAACAAGAGTGAAAACCACTTTAAATTGGTACTTCTTTACAACACGAGATTTTCTTTATTTCATTATATTATGTACTCAACTAATTACTATAGGATTCAAGTATCATAAAATGATGACCCCAAAGAAAATTGAGTATGTAGTAACAAAAGATTAAAGTGAACTTTCCTGATTTTATATCGTCATTAAATAAGGTACGTACAAATACATGAAATATTACAGTTAAGATGAGCAAGGAAGCGAGAGAATACGGGGAAAATTTTCGTCCGCATTCTATTGAGTGTCAAAACCAATACGCTGAAAAATACAAGAACTAATCAGTATCTCCCTTTGCCCTTTTCGATGGATGCTCGGTACTACCCCTGTTCATTTTAGCTTCACGCCGTTCCCTCTTCACTCCTTTCGGTTTGTAAGGCAGAGTCTCATCTCCAACCTACAATTCAAGTCCCCCAAAATAGAAGTCAATTCGAGAGGCAGTTTTGAACTTAAGTCCAGTTTGAGCTTACAAACTACCGTTTTCATTAACCGGTCATCAAAATGTAAAATATAGTTTATATGCCCCACACAAGATTCATTTTCAGAACTCTAACCAGAATGCACAAAGGTTGTAGAAAGTTAAAAATTCGGAAGAAGCCCAAGTTGTTACGGGCTCAATTAAACTAATATTTAGTGAATCTGATATTAAAAAAATCTAATTGTGGTACAAAACTAGACTTCGAGTCTAAAAGAAATTCCAAGCGGGGCCTTAAGCATATGGATATCACTAATTATTTTTATAAATGAACTTGATGTGTTTACCTTTTGATTTGGCATGTAAATTTTTCCAATCTTGCCCTGAATTATATCCTTGTTAACATTTTTCTCCTGCAAGCAAGAAATACCATTAGCATTAAGAGAAATATTTCAGTCCTCAAGATATGATAAGGAAACCATGGAGGTTGTAAGAGATCTCAAGAAATCTCACCTTCTTTTTAGGCTGATCCCGAATAGTCTTCATAGCTTCCTTTTTAAGGCCATCATTAGGAAGACGGTGCCGACGTACTACCAAATCCATGGAGGGGCCCACTTCCACAAGTTCCATCTTTGGTACTACAGTACCGGATTTCTTTAGCCGCAAGGCACAGTGAGTAAGAAATACTTTGTTTGATGAAAGAGCTGTACATACATATGCACGGTCCAACCCTGCAAGATTCAGATTCTCTACAACCTACACATAGGATTCATAAAGCCATTCATTAACATGCAAATATATGTACATATATATTTTAGAGGTATCTGAAAAACATTAGACAATTTACCTCTCCTCGGAGCAGATCTATCAAAACTTCCTTCAAGTGTTTCAACTCCTGTACGCTCTCAAATCCTTCTCCTACAAAAGTAATGAAAGGCTTTGATCCCACATGAGGAGCTAGTTTTTTGTTATAGGTGAATGATTCCATTGACTTAAAATTTTCAACCCCAAGCTCTACTAGATCATATATGTGGTGATCATATGTTCTCCCTATAACAAGATTGTTCGGACGTTTCTTCGAGTGAGAACCATACTGAAAGAAGCAATAAAATATAATTTATTATTAATAGAACAAGCCACCTTTTGGATATCTTGCCTAGAGAAACAGAGGATAAGCAATTGAATAATAAAAATGCAGAAAAGAGACATCAAGGTAAATCAAATTAGCACATGTACTTTGATTATGATCTTTCCAAGTAAAAATGGTTGCTATCAAGATTCGACTGCAACATCATAATCGAGGAAATGATGAGAAATTCAAAAGAAAAGTGTTACAATTATACAATGCAAACAAATAATACATACATACACATGTGTGTGTATATATATGTAATACACTAGAAAAATTCACTGTGTTCCACAAGACCACATAGCAATATATGCATAACTAATGATGGGAATGAAACACAGGTGAAATAAATATGCTCTATGGGCATTTAGATAATATACTCACCACAACAATACTGCAATCTGTTTTAAGAGAAAAATACTCCAATGAAGTTTCACCACCACTTTCAAAGGGTTTTATTCCCTCATTCTTCCTACCATATTTAATAGCACTTTCTCTCTTTAGGTGAAAAATATCCTTCAACACGCTATTTAGAACATTGCTTGTTTTTGTTCCATGAAGTATCAAAGTCTTCTTCCCATTTTCAACCTGCATTACACATCCAAGCATTCATTACGTCACAAAATAGTAAAAAACATAGAATAAGACCCTCTTATGAAAAGGCCTACAAGTTCATTAATTTCCAGCAATTCTTTATTTGTCCATGAAACAAAAATAATGATAAACAGGATCAAGGATTGCGAGATTCACAAGTTTTGGAGCACGCTTCTCAAGTATTCGTTTGCCCTTAGCTGTTTTTGCTGTTTTTATTTCCATCATTATTATCTGAAATAAAAGAAAACAGATGTCAAAGTTGACTAATTACAAGAGCATTCAAGCTCTACTCACTCATATCAAGAACTAAGGAAAAGCTTCGTTTAGCATGATAAATAGGTTTCACCTCGACACTTTATAAATATTTAAACATGGCAAACCTTGTCTTATACTGTCTTTGGAAAGAACAACTCAAGCTCAAACCCGAGTTCTAATATACCTTGTTTCGTTATACAAAAGCTAGGCAATCAATATATTCGGAATTATTACAGTAAAACTAAGAAATCAATTCATATCATACTCAGGTCCCTGCAACTGCAAATCATATCAAATCATGAAAAGAAAAAGAGTAAATTATTACCAGCGTTTTGCGTGATCTCTCGTTCTGTATCTACGTGCAAGAAGCTTCAGTGGAGCTCAAAATGGCGGAGACTGGAGGACGTAGAAGAGACAGACGGCATTGAGGAAGAAAAGTTTTAGGGTTTATACCTGTCTAGCGTCTTTAATTTAACATTTGGGTAAATTACGGTTGGATCCCTGAGATTTATTATAAAATTTATTAGACCCCTTACAGTTTACGGAATTGTAGATGAACCCTCTATTTTACAAATATACATATAAATTATATTTTAAAATGAAGAAATTGATGAACCTCAAGACATTCAACAAATTGTAATAATCTCCAAACCCTGTTAAACTTTGATGAATTCCTTTCGGGCTTTTATCTCATAGATTTATGAGTTTCATGTTTTCTTCCTTTTTCGTCTTTCTCTCTCTTTTTCTCTATTAAGGCTCTTTTGACTACAGTTTTTGAAAATGAACTTTGTATTTATAAAATTATTTTATAAATAAAAAAAATTATTTTAAAAAATTAATTTTTACATTTTCATATAAGAAAATAATTTTATAAATACAAAAACTAGTTTTAAAATATCTAGAGCCTATTTGGTAGCACATTCCTGAAATAATATATTTTTTTTTTTTGTATTTATGAGCATGCACATTATTAAACTTTTATCCCCTTAACTTTTTAATAGCTAAATCTATACCCTCAATATTACAAGAAATTATAAATTCCTTTGAAAATGAACCAAGAAAAAGGAAATCGAGACCTCGGAGATTGCAAACTTAAATCTAAGCTTGCGACCTCCATCAATAGAGGTTGGGAGCTCGATCTGAGCTCGCTCACTCTCCATCAATGGGGTCGTTAGCTCAAATGGAGCTCGCAACCTTTATTAGTGGAGGTGTTAGACCTTCTATTCTAAAAAGTTTAATTAATTTTTTGAGATAAAAATCTAATTATTATAAGTTTGGAGATAAAAGTTTAATTATTATAAATATATTTTTAAATTTATAAATATAAAAATCGTTTTATCATATGTCTAGAGTGTATGCTCTAGATTATGAATTTCAAGTTAAATCTACTGATTTTCTAATTGGAGCAAGGCTCCAATTCTAAAAGATTTATGGCCGAAGGAATGATGGAGGAGATGTTGTCTTGAGAAATAAAAAAATAAAATAAAGGGAAGAAAATAAAAAATACATAAACTTTTAGGATAATATTATAGAGAAAAAAACTAAATGGGGTCAAATTTATAATTCTAAATTTTTGTTACTCGCTTAGAAGTTTGGATGAAATCCAGCAAAATTAATTAAGTTATGGGTTTAATCCACGCTATTGAAAAAAAAAATTAGAAATACAATTAAAAATAATTTATCATTATATTTTAATAAATAATATGATATTTTGAAATTAGAATTATAAGTATTTTATGTTAGCATTGTATTAATTTTAGATACTTGGAATGCTTGATTTAAATAAAATTATTTATCTATAGTCACATATTATTTAGATTCTGAATGGAAAAAAGTCATAAGTTTTAGAGTAATTGAGCATAAAAATAATGCTAAAATATTTCTGAAATAATTTTACAAATTTCAGGCAAGTTTGATATAAAATAAAGTTTAATATCAATCATTTTAGATAATACTTCTACGAACATTACAGCTATAAATTTATTACAATTTGAATTAGATGGATATAATGGTAGAATATTTATGCATTAATACTTGCCATGTTATCTACCTAATAGTTAAAGAAGTTGAAAAAGTTAGAGACACATTAGCTTCACTAGATAATTTAAGTTTGCATGTTTTTACATTTTAAACTTTTTGTACTTCTTTAAATATAAAACTTAAAATTTTTTCTCTTGATATGGATGTTAGATGGAATTCTACTCGAGAGTTGACTAGGGATCGTTGTAAGATGGTTACGGGTGGGAACGTTATTCTCAAACTTGTCATGATGAAAGCATATATAATTGATTCAAAATATAATTGTTTGGAATAGGATTTTCTGGACAAAATGTTGGCTCACTTTGGCTTTAATTCGACCTTTAGAACTGCGATTTCCAGATGCTATAAAGATGTTCATTTTTCGGTTGTATTTCAAGGAGTCTATAAGGGTAGATTTATGGGTGGCCGTGGCTTGAGACAAGGAGATCCTATCTCTCCTATGCTTTTTATCCTTGTTGAAGAATGGTTGAGCATAAGTATCACTTTGGCAGCTAATAATGGGTCTTTACGTCCCTATATCTCCAAGAGTGGATGCCCAATTGTGTCTCATTCTTTATTTGTAGATGATACCTTGGTGTTCACTAATGGTAGTATTCCTTCTCTTAGGAACCTCATGCAAACCATTTCCATGTACAAGAAAGCTTCTGGTCAAATGGTAAGCATAACTGAAAGTAATTTTTTTATTCATGCAAATTGCCCCCAAGGGAGAAGTGTCATGATATCTAATTTAACTGGCTTTCAAAAAGGATCTTTTCCTTTTACTTATTTCGGAGCTCCTTTATCCTATGGTCATATTAAAGTTTCTCATTATCATGATCTCATTGAGAAGTTCACTAGCAAGTTGGAGGGATGAAGCTCTCATTTGCTATCCAATGAAGGTAAACTCGTTCTTATTAAACATGTATTGTCCTCAATCCCACTTCATCACCTCCTTACTGCTTCTTATGTCCCAAAAAAGGTGTTGGCTACTCCTAAGTCATTTATAGCCCCATTTTTTTGGGGTTCCAAGATTGGTGAAAGGAAGCGTCACTGGGTCTCTTGGGCTACATGTAATCCGCAAGGAAAAATCGTCAGGAGGCCTTGGTTTATGAAGCTTAATTTACATGAAAACAGCATTTACTATGAGGAAAATATGGAATTTGATTCAAGGGAATTCTTTGTGGTGTAAGTATAAGAGAGCTAGATATCCATTTAATCTTCTAGTTTCTCAATGGTGGCTACTGTGCCTCTCTTTTTGAATAATATTAGATGGTGTGGTGGAGATAAAAATTATATCAGATTCTGGTATGATGATTGGGGGATAAGAGTGCTATCTCATCTTCAAGATGACCTTCTTATGAGCAATCTAGTCCTTCTCTTAATTCTGAAAATGACATTTGTGTTTGGTCCCCCAGTAGAGATGGTCTCTTCTCCATCAATTATGCTTGGAAAGCAATCACTCAGAGTGATGATCAAATTATGTGTTTTACCTCTTTTTGTGGAAGGTCAGACTGCCATGAAGGTTTGGAACTTTTTGCATTTATATGTCGTATTTATAATATTAACCAACCTCCAATCCATAGATTCATGTTTTGGTGGTAAGCTTCTCATATTTCTAATAATCTGAGGGGCCTAGTTAATTTGTTGAGTCCTTTTATATGCTAGGAAATTTGGAATGCTAGAAATAGAGTAAGATTTGATGGAGTTGTAATGTAGCCAGATTTCATTATCATGTGAATTCAAAACTGGATTGTGGAACTCATTTCAAACTTGGTTCCTAAAATAGTTGTTCCTTCTAGGGAAAGAGCTATTCTCACGGATCTTAGGTGTGTTGCTAGATTGCAGCACTCTCGAGCTCCTATTGCTTTCTCCTGATTCTCTCCGTCTCGAGGTATTTATAAGCTAAATGTAGTTGTGGAGGTATAGTGAAGGATTTTTCTGGTGCTACTTGTGCTGCTTTTTGCCATAAGTTACGATGTTTAAATAGTTTCCAAGCCAAGGTGATGGGTTTGTTTATTGGGGTCTAAATGGCTTTGTCTAGAGAGGCGCTTCCTTCCTCTCGAAATTGGAAGTGACTAAGTTGGTTTTGGTTCAAGTGATAAAGAACAGATGCCCTGATTTTTCAATATGTTTATTAGATAAGCTTAAAGAAAACAAGCATCCTAATTTATATCACTTTGCTTTGCTATATGGCAATAACATTTTAATTATGTTAATTAAATTTGCTGATTCTAGAGTTATATATTATATAACTTTTTATTTCAAAATTCATATATTAATCTGTTCAACTTCGATCGTATTCGATCATCGATTTTTTACCCATTTCCAATCTGATTATCATAGTTGTTGAGCCAATACCTTCCTTTACGAGCTTGTTGTCAATTGTGACGAAAATAATCCCAAGTTATTACGAACTAGCCTCCTAAATTTCCCTAAAACCACAAGAACATCAATGTAAACCCTAATCTTGACCACTCGCCATTCATATCCAAATTTCTCCCAAACCCCAAATCCTCAACGCATGAATAAATGCTCGCTAGAAAGCTCATATAATGACCCACAAAATGGAAAAAACCTCACTCCAATACATCAAGTGCAGCTCATGTTATACAAATATTAGTCAAGGTTGAAAGCACACCCCAAAACCACCCTAAGAGCACCCACCTCTTGTAAAACTCTTCTCATCCATCTTCGCTTCCATCAATCTTTCTCACAACCGTAGATAACGCCTTATCCAACGGCCCACATTCAAACTTACCAAATCAACTCGATCCACGTACTAAACCTTAGCACCAATCAGCGGTTAGCATTTGGGTATCTTCTTTAACACAATCCACCATTTAAATCCTTTTTCCCCTTCCTGTTGTTCTCACGGCTAAAGCAATAGTAGCGCTCCTTCTTCGTATCTGTTCCGAATCACTCTATCCGTTCAAATTCGCCTTCGAAACCCTAACCGAATCCTTATTCCGTTCTCAAATGGCGACTGAGGAGCCCACTGTGGCTGTCGAGCCTGTTCCCGAGCAACCAGCCCTTGAGGAACGGGCACTCAAGACCGGAAAGTCGAGGAAAACGAAGGAGCCCGAAGCTAAGAAGTCTGCTGCTCCGAAAAAACCTAAAACGCCCTCATCCCATCCTCCTTATGAAGAGGTATACTTTTTTCCTAATCAGTTTCGAATTCGATTGATAATTTTGTGAATCGTTCTCTTGATCTGAATTCGGTTACTTATTTATTCTATATGTTTTTTTTTTTTTTTTTGGATTTTAGATGGTTAAGGATGCGATTGTATCGTTGAAGGAGAGAAATGGATCGAGTCAGTATGCGATCGCTAAGTTCATAGAGGAGAAGCAGAAGGAGCTGCCGTCGAATTTCAAGAAGATGTTGTTGTTTCATTTGAAGAAGCTCGTAGGTTCTGGAAAGATCGTGAAGGTGAAAGCCTCCTTCAAGCTTCCTCCGGGCAGCGGAGTAGCGTCAAAGCCGGCTGTACCAGTTAAGAAGAAGCTGGTAAGTGCTGCCAAGCCGAAGCCAAAAGCTTTTGCAAAGGCGGAACCGGCGGCGGCCAAATCGACGGCGAAAGAAAAGGTTGCTGCTAAGTCAAAAGCTAAGGTGATAGCCAAACCAAAGGCTGCTGCAAAGCCAAAATCTGTTGCCACGAAGTCGAAAACCAGTGGAGCTGCTAAGCCGAAAGCTGCAGCCCGGCCGAAGACCGCTGCAAAGCCGAAGATCGTTGAGAAGCCAGCCAAGGCGGCAAGAACGTCGACCAGAACCTCTCCTGGGAAAAAATCTCCGGCAGCAAAACCAGCGAAGAAAGCGGCTCCGGCAGCAAGGAAGCCAACAGCTAGGAGCGTGAAATCACCGGCGAAGAAGACTGCAGCGAAAAGAGGAAGAAAATGAAAAAGAAAAAGAAAAGAACTGCCAATACTTGATGACATTAGAGAGTATCTAATAGAGTGGTAGTATTGTAAATCTGTCAAACTATGTGGGCGTGTTCAGGATCAACCGTATATACGCCTGTAAATCTGTCAAATCTTCTGCCTTTTTTACTTTTGACAAGTTTTTATTAGTAGTTAAATGGAAGGCAAGCTACCTTAAGTATTTCAAGATTTGATACAGAATCAGCTACACTCAGTTGGGTAATCCTTGAATTTTCTAAAATTTCATTATCTCAACTTTCTGAATGGAAAATTTGAGCTCCTTTTGAATGTTTAATCTCGAAGGCGAGAAGCTAATATCTTTTACCAGATGGATCCCGCATCGCATGCCGGGTTCGGGTTCCCGTAAAGTTCATAGATGTTCAGCATTCTCGTTTAACTTGGCTATCCTTTGTAGACATTTGAATTCTTCTGGATCAACTAGCAATGGCTTCTCCCTGTCTTTCAATCCTATCAACTTCACCCACAAAAAAACAGAGGACAGATCGCTCCACTAAGTATACTTGTTTCCCAATCCTCCTGAATAAGTTTTTTCATTTTCTGTAGTAGTTAGTCATAGAAACTAAGTGCAGAAATATGGTCTTTACTAAATAGACCTTGCTTACCTAATATCTACAAGCTTTTTTTACTCAGATGTCATAATCATAAGTGCCATAACCAATGTCTTATCAACATTAGAGGAAATAATAGCATTATTTGTATAGGCAGAAAAATAATAGCCACTTAATACATATAATCCATTTTTCTGTATCTAATTTAAAACAAGTTTACTACCCTTATAAATAATCAAACAATCAGATTTAGCTTTATAGGTACAACCTGACTTATCAAGAGTTCTTAGGGAGATTATGTTTCATTTTAAATTTGTAGTATACCTCACTTTTTTCAACATATAATTATTTCAGAAGCCTATATACTAACCCAGTGTTAGTACTCTTAAACTCTTGGAACCAATCCTTATTTAGACTAATGTGAAACGAGCATCCCAAATCTAATATCCATTCATTTTTAGTTACACATTTTGAAATATTTAATACCTCATAGCAATAAGAAGAGTTAAATAATATTCTTCCACTGCATTTCTCTCCATAGAATTCTGACTTTGTTTCTTATTCTTTAAGGAGTAATAATTCTTTTTTATCTGTCCTAGTTTCTCACAGTGGTAGCATTTCGTAGGTTCCTTTTTACCATTTTTCTTTTCATTATTCCTCTTCTTTGGCTTCTTATTGAAATTGTTATTGGATTCCTTCTTTTCTGGGCACCCTTTACATATAGGTTCCAATTATTTCTCTTACTAGAGTTGAGCTCTAGCTCCATAGCCTTAAGTCTAGAAATTACTAAGTTCATATTAGGTAGAGGTGTCAAAACGAGCCGCTCGGCATTTTCAAGGCTTTTTACTATTCAAGATCTGTCTGGGCCCAACTTGGAAAAAAAATGGGCTGGGTTGAGCTTGGCCCGTTTTGAAAATGTATATCCAGGCTCGGCCCAGAAAGTCCATTGTGTTTATCTCGGGCCCATCCGAACTTAAAATGGGCTGAGTTCAACCGGGCCTAAAATTGGCTTAGTTTGGAAAGCCCTTTAAGTTTATCCCGAGCCCATCCGGGCTTAAAATGAGTTGGGTTCGATAGGCTCGACCCTTTTTAAATAAAATATTATTAGAGTAAGAGAAATTATTTGAGATAAAGGAATAAGGATAAGAAAGATAATAAGGAATATGGATAAGAAAATTAGGGATTATAAAAAAATGAAGATTAATTATAAATTAGACTATTAGAAGATTAGATAAGAGATTGAGAGAGAGAGTGTATGTGAAAAAATATGAGAAAAAATTAGAATGAAAGAGTGAATATTTATGAAAAAAATTTGAGTGGGAGAAAAATTTAAAAATTATTTTTATAAGAAAAATAAAATATAAAAAAAAAATTTAAGAATTTTTTTTTTTAAATTTCTTCGTGGGGCCCTGGAATGATGTAAAGAAGGTGACAATGGAATGATGTTAGGAAATGTGCAAGACATGTAGCTCTTCTAATTAATCAATATCCCACTTTTTCTCCTTTAGTTTTCTTGATGCTTTTTGTTGGTGTTGTTCCTTATGGATCTATGTGTAATGGACATAGGGTTTGGATTTAGTTTAGACTCTTTGTACGGGTTTAAACTTAGACCTATGGTTGGGATGGTGGTTGGGTTAAGAAAAGAAAAAAAAAATAGTGAAAAATTGAAATAATAAGAAAATAATAAAAATTTTAATATTTTTATATCGACGATAAATGTTGATGGCAGTAATAATGGGTGAAGTGAAAATGAAAAAGAGATAAAAAACATAAATAAAATATGTTAAAAAATATAAAATTTAAATTAAAAAGAATAAAAATAAAAATTATTTTTTAAAATTGGATTAAACTTAGAATTTTGATAATTATTCAATTACCTTATGATATATATATATATATATATATATATATGATCATTATATGAATTGAGACTTTATTATAATTTAAATTTAAAATTCAAATATTTATTATACTTTCTAAATACTTTAAGCATTCATTTTGTGTTAATTTTGAGATCTATCTTCATTTCCTCAATCTAAGTAAATGAGTGTAGGCTAAATTACTATTTTTGTATTTACATTTTCATCCTTAAATTTTTAAATGGTTCAATTTCATCCTCCAAGGTTTCAAAACCTTTTATTTTCATTATTCGAGTAAAACTAATAAATATAAAGTATAAAATTAATTTATAAATTTTTATTAATATTAAAATTAATACCTAACACATCAAAAATATTAAAAATATTATTAAAATGATTGTTGAAGTAGTTTTTATTAAAATTTAATATTGCAAAAAATAAAAATGATAAGATAAAAAATAAAATTTATTTAAAATATGTGCATTAATTAAATTACAAAAGAAATAATATTTTTTAGGATATTAACTTGATGATACGAGGTTTTTATTGAAATTAAATTATTTAAAAATTTAAAAATTAATTAATAATTTAAAGTTGAAAATAATAATTTAACCCAGATTTTATAAATCTTTTAAGTGAATAGAAGTGTAAAACGGGCCGAGCTCAGTAGACCGGCCCGCTAGCATTCCTTTTTGTGGGCCAAGAGAAATGAATCCCAAAAGGAGCCCAAAAACTGGAAGAGAAATCGATTATCCCTTTCCCTCGAAGTAGTAGCCGAGGGAAGAAAGTCAACAAAATCTGGGCTTCATTTTTCTTACAATTTATGTCTACTCTCCAAGTGGGTGTGCGCACTATCATCCGCTCTTTCATCTTTCTTCTCCATTAATCTTCATTCTGAGCTTCAAACTTCAAGTCCCACTGCCCTTTTCTGAAAACCAGAATCTTCTTTTCGAATATCCATCAAACCCATTTTTGTTTCGCTTCTCATCCATTTCCTATATTCGAGCCCTAATTCGTCATCACTACCTTTTTTTTTTTTTGTGTGTGGTTATTTGGGCATCATGAAGCTGCTTTTTCAGTTAGCTGGATTTAACTTTATATAGTTATAATACACAACCCAGTATTGAATTCTCTTTTAATTTCCTGTTTTGACTCTGGTTTTTTTTTTTGTTTTTGTTTTATAATGAACAGAAGTAAATAAATGGGGAAAAAAATATGGAGATGAGTAAAAATCCTACTTCACGGAAGGGCTGAATCCGCTCTCTCCCAATCCAACCTGCAGGCCTTTCACCTTCTCGTTGCCCTTTCTTCTTTCTTTCATCCATGTCTCTAGTACTGCTTGAGCTAGGTCGATTACATTAGGTTTCACTATTTCTTTCTTTCTTCTTCTTAACTTTGTCAAGTTTTGACGAAAATTTCGTTTCTCAGTAGTTTTTCACAAGTTCGATACTTTTTGGCTATCGACTGTCAGAATAAATGTTTTTCAAAACAGTATATTCTGCCTTTTCTGCAATCTCATATTCTTCAACATCTGGTCAGAGAGTTAAACTCTTATCTTCATTCAAACACCTACAAAGAACTGTGCCTTCAAATCACAAAACTGCCCCAACAAATTCAACCCCAGTTATAAATCCCACTCCTTCGAATCCGAAAATTTCACCAGAAGAACCAACCACAGGCAAGTCAATCCAATACCCAATCCAGAAGTTCCTTCAAATCAATTACAAGTCTGGCAATGTAACTGCAAGTAAAGCATTGAATTCCTTCAATGACATGATTCTCATGCAACCTGCTCCTCCAATATCATCCTTCAATCTCTTATTAGGTGGACTTGCTAAGGCTAAGCATTACTCTAATGTTCTTTTGCTTTATAATAGAATGAAATCAGCTGGGTTAGTGCCGGATTATGTCACTCTTCATATTTTGATCAATTGCTTTTGTAATGTGAATCGGGTGCGTGATGGTTTTTCTGTTATGGGAAGCCTTTTCCGGAAGGGTTATAGTCCAAACACTGTGACTTTCACTTCTTTGATTAAGGGGTTATGTAGGGATGATAAGATTGGTGATGCAACTCGATTGTTTATGAAAATGAGGAAGTTGGGTTGTAGACCAAATGTCATTACATATGGGACTCTGATCACTGGACTTTGCCGAACGGGAAATACGAGCATTGCACTTAAGTTACATGAGGAGATGGTTTGTGGGAATAATCAATATGATATTAGCTGTAAGCCAAATCTTATAATTTATAGTGTTATTATTGATGGGCTATGTAAAGATGGATTAGAAGATAAGGCAAAAGAAATTTTCTTGGAAATGAAAGGGAGGGGAATTCTACCAGATGTGGTTTCATATAGCTCTTTGATACATGGTATGTGCTTGAAGGGGAAGTGGGAGGAGGTTAAAATGTTTTTTAATGAAATGATTGATCAAGGCATCTGGCCTAACGTGGTAACATTCAATGTGCTGATTGATAGGCTTTGTAAGGAGGGCAAAATGAAAGAGGCTAATAATTTACTGGAATCGATGATTGGAAGAGGTGAGAATCCTGATACTTTTACTTTCAATACATTGATGGATGGATTTTGTTTGGTGGGTAAGCTAGATGATGCCTTGGAGCTGTTTGTTTCCATGGAAAGTAAAGGTTGTGAACCGGACACAGTGAGCTATAATGTGTTGATCAATGGGTATTTCAAGAATGGGCAGATTAAGCAAGCTATGAATCTTTACAATCAAATGATTCAGAAGGGAATCAAGCCAACTTTGATAACATTTCATGCTTTATTAACAGGTCATTTTCAGGCGGGTAATGTTGAGGATGCAAGGAAGATTTTTAGTGACATTGAAGCTCATGGAATGGCTCCAAGTGTAGGCACATATACTATATTCATAGACGGTCTTTGCAAGAATGACCTTTTATTAGAGGCAAGGGAACATTTTCATAAGTTAGAAACTCGCAATCTTGATCTGGATATTGACATTTTCAACTGCCTTATTGATGGCTTGAGTAAAGCAAAGAAAACTAAAACTGCTTGGGAGCTTTTCAAAAAATTGCCTAAAAAAGGTATCTTGCCAGATGTTGTGACATTTTCTACCATGATCAACGGGCTTTGTAGAGATGGGCAATTGGAGAAGGCAAATGACTTGTTTCTTGGAATGGAAGAAAACGGTTGTTCTCCAAATGTGATCACTTACAACACACTCATGCGTGGTTTCTATGAAAATGATAAGCCAGAAAAAGTGGTTGAGCTTCTTCACAAAATGGCTGAGAAAGGCATCACACCCGATGCCTGCACTTTTTCCATAGTTGTAGATTTGCTATCTAAGGATGAGAAGTATCGGGAATGTCTGAACTTGCTTCCTACATTTCCTTCTCAAGAGGCCAAGGGAAAGATTTGCTATCTATGACTGTTTTGAAAGTACTTCGATTATCAATTTAAGTTCAATCCTGAAAGTGAAAGTTATAGATATGGTCTTCTTGTTATCAGTCAGTGGGGACCGCTTGCCCTGATTATCAACATCTGATCCACCTCAGTCAAGTGGAATGACATAGATGGCCTTTTGTAATCTCATTTATGAAATGGCGATAATGGCCTTACAAGGTTTTAACTTGAGGTTGTAGAGAAGTTAACTTCAATGTTGCACTCCTATCATCATGAAGAAAAGGACAAGGTACACGACAACAACTTCTATTTATAGGGGTAAACTAGGATTTAGCCTCCAGAATAGTTTAAAACTAGAATTCAGCCTCTATAGTTTGAAGAATTATGATACGCCATCCACTTTTTAAAAGAGTTAGAATAAACCCTCTATTCTGTCAAAAAAATCAATGAGCTGTTAGTTTACCCGTTTTCATGATTTAACTGACCCAAACTATCTACAGCCCACCCAAACTATCTACAGCCCACCCGTTCAAAAGAAAAAAGAAAAAAAATGATTCACAAAATTGAAGATCAAAGAAGAAATTTGAAATCTGAACCAGAAATTTGAGATCCAGGTCAAGCAATAAGAACGTGTGAGGTCGTGACGGCTCCATCAGTTGAAGATCATCAATTCTGACTTGTAGGCTTTGGAATCACTCAATTTCGAGTTATATAGCTTAAGATATGACTTAACTTGCAGAGGTGTTCTTGATAAGTAAAGTTGCTTCAAGTGCAAGTTAATGGGATAATTCAAATTCTAGTGTTTTGAAGATCCAGCAAATGGAGATGGTCTAAGTGATTGTTGGCATCATGTTTTGTGGAGAAATTAAGGACTTTTTGGATCATGAAGATCTATTGGTTATTAACCACAATAGGTGAAGAAAGCTTACTGTTTTCTGCTTCTACCATGACTTATGAACCTTTCATCTTCAAGCTTTAGTTTACATTTATTAGCAGCATGGTTGTGTTTGTAATCATGTCTAGAAGTATGGTGATGGAAGTCACCTTTGATGTAGTCTTCTTTCATTTAAGATTTGAAATTGTAATCAAATTTAGCAAACTTTTTAGAGCAAAAATAGATAAAAGTTGCGTTTTGTTGAAATTCTTGAACTCTTCTTCATCAATCTCACTCCTCTCATCAATCCGTGATCATCGATATGGTATTAAAGCTTATTAAATCTTGAAAGTACGTACATGAATCTGCTAAAGAAATCTATTCGATCACTTGCAACTTAAAAAACCCTGATTCCCAACTACTTGATTACAATTTGAAATATCTAACCCCAACCAAGTGAGTTTGCCTTCTCCATCAACATTCACTGGAAAGGACTACTACATATGGAGTGGCAAATTGTAAGACTATCTAATTATATTTGATATGTGAGATGCAGTAGAGGAAAGGTACGAAGCATCAAATGAGGATGCCAACCTCATTGTCACTCAGCTTAAGAACGATAAGGAGAAGAAGCACAAAAATTTCAAATCCATCACAATGCTTCAATTAGCCATCTCCAACGAGATATATACAAACGTTCTTAGCATCAAAAATGCCAAAACTGCTTAGGACACTATCAAAGAGGAATTTCATGGTTCCAAAAAAGTGAGAGTTATGATCTTACTAGTTGCAAAGAGAGACTTTGAAGCACTAGGAATGAAGGAGGATGAATATGTTCAAGCATGTATCGAGAAGCTGAATATGGCTATAAGTTAGCTAAGAATTCATGGAGATGCTATTTCTGAAAGTGATATAGTCAACAAAGTATTGGTAAGTTTACTAATGAAGTTTGACTCAAAAGTTAATGCTATAGAAGAGAGCAAGAATCTGTCAACCTTGACTCTAATTGAGCTATTTAGATCTCTTCAAGCAAATGAAAAGAGACACTCAAATAGAGACCCAGCTCTTACAGAAGGTGCTTACTAAGCTAAGTAGAAAAAACTATGGAAGAAGGAGTTCAAAAGAGCTATTCAATAAAAACAAGAAGAAGAACCTGATATGTAATATATGCAAAATACCAAGCCACTTTGAGAAGTCTTGCTGGTCTAAAAACAAACATCGATGCCACTACTATAAAAGGTTTGTACACAGAAAAAGAAGTTTGAGAATTGTCAATCTCAAGCTCAACAAACTAGTCAAGTTGAAGAAGCAAATGAAGAGCAGTTGTTCATGGCTTCTATATGGAGAGAGTTGCTAGACAAAAATGATTGGATCATTGATAGCGGCTGCATCAATCATATGACTTTCAATATAAGTCTATTTCAGAGTTTGAATGACTCTTACAAAACCAAAACCACCAAGGAGCTAAGAGTAGAAGGAAAAGGAACTGTGGCTGTCAGGACTGATGATGGAGTAAAGATCATCAAGGAGGTGCTATTTGTGCCAAACTTATATCAAAATCTACTATGTATTGGCCAAAAGATGAAGAATGGCTACTGCTTGACATTCAAAGGTCATTGTTACCCTACTGAAGATTCCAATAAGAATATAGTGGTAAATGGGAAGATAAAGCATAATAGCTTCTCTCTAAATTGGAGAAGAGACAAGCACAAAGCTTTAATGTCAAGAGAGGATGAATCCTAGTTATGGCACAGAAGGTTTGGCCATGCTGAAATGAAGAAGATCAGCACTCTAAAGAAGAACTTGGGGGAAGATATTCCATAATGAAAGCTCAAAAGGGTATGTGTGAAAGCTGCCATCTTGAGAAGATGCATAGATTGCCATTTCCTTCAAATCAAGCTTATAGAGCCTCAGATAAATTGGGGATCATCCACTTAGATGTCTATAGGCCTATAAAGATTACATCTCTAAATAACAACAAATACTTCTTATTATTTATTGATGAAATAACTAGATATAGGTGGATTTACTTCAAGAAAAATAAATCAAAAGTATTAAGCATCTTAAGAAGTTCAAGACCATGATTAAAGTTCATTATGAAAAAAGAATCAAGATCTTGAGATCAGATAATGGAGGGGAATTCACCTCTGGTAAGTTTAAAAAATTTTGTGAGGAGCAAGGTGTAGTGCACCAACGGACTGTGCCCTATACTCCTAAAAAAATGGAGTTGCTAAGAGAAGAAATAGAACTGTCATGGAGATGATTAGGAGCATGTTGTTTGAGAAGAAAATTCCCAAGAAATTTTGGGCAGAAGCAACTACCACTTCAATATACTTATTGAATAGATTACACACTAAGACAGTGAAGGACAAGACTCCATTTGAGGCTTGGTATGGTTTCAAGCCTATTTTCAATCTGAAGGTGTTTGAATCAATGTGCTTCATCCATATTCATGATGTTAGAAGGAACAAGTAATATGAAAAATATGAGAAGTGCATGTTTGTTGGCTACAACACAAAAAAGTAAGACATTCAGAGTATACAATCCCAAGTCAAACAAAGTCCTAGTGAGGAGAGATATTATTTTTGATGATGTTGATGAACCTAACTTACTGCTAGAAGATCACAGTTCAAATGTTCAAGCTGCCGACAATGATGATAGTAATGATCAACGTATTGTTCCTAGGTTCATAGATTTGAATGAGGTATATAAGAGGTGTATCATGCAGTCTTTAAACTAACTGTTTTAATGAAGCAAGAGGAAATCAAAACTGGGAAAAGACAATGGAGGATGAAATTGCCATGATAAACAAGAATGTCACTTGGAATTTATGCAAAAAACCAAATGACAATAAGGCCATTGGTGTTAAATGGATTTTCAGAATGAAGTTGAATTCTGATGGCACCATGAACAAGCACAAAGCAAGATTGGTCATCAAAGGATATGTATAGCAATAAGGTGTTGACTATAGTGATATTTTTGCTCAAGTTGTTAAGCTCGACACTATCATATTACTCATTGTCATTGCTGCTTATAAGGGCTGGTTCATTTTTCAATTGGATGTCAAGGTAGTGGCTACTTGGAATAGGAGATCTATGTAGAGCAACATGATGGCTTCACTATGGAAGGGAAAGAAGACCATGTATATTCACAGCACAAGACCCTCTATGGTCTGAAACAAGCTTCACGAGCTTAGTATGACATAATCAATTCCTATCTAATGACCATATATGAGTGAATCAGGTACTTACTTCTAATTGTTTCACTCTATATTGATGATCTTCTGATTACTGGTAGTAGTATAGACCTTATTGATGAGTTTAAAGCTGTTATGAAAAGTGAATTTGAGATAACTTATCTTGACCACATGAAGTACTTCTTTGGTATGGAAGTTCATTAGACACTTCGGGAAATTTAATTTACCAAGAAAAGTATGCCATGAATATGTTAAAGAAGTTCAAAATGGAAAGTTCCAAGCCTTTGTCTACACCTCAATCGAGGAAGAATGATTTATAAGATAAATCTGATTCCACTTCTTTCAAAAGCCTAATTAGGGGTTTAATGTACCTTACTGCCACTCGGCCTGACATCATGCATGCTACCAGTCTTCTCTCAAGGTTCATGTATGATCTAACTCAAAATGACAAAGGTGTTGCCAAGAGGATTCTCAGATACTTACAAGGTTCTAGGGACTTTAGCATATGGTTCAAGAATAGAAATGGATCTTCATGGCTTTAGGGATACTGATTAGGCTGGCTCAATGGATGATCTAAAAAGTACTAAAGGCTTCTATTTTACTTTAGGCTCATAAGTATTTTGTTGAAGTTCCAAGAAGCAAAAAGTGGTTAGCTATTGTTGTTGTTGCCTTTGCTGCCAACCAAGTAGTATGGATAAGAAAGATCATGGAGGATCTTAGGTTCAAGCTAAATCCAACTATCATATGTGATAGTAGGTTAGCTATTGCAATTTTAGAAAATCCAATTCAATTTGGCAAGACCAAATATATTCTAATCAAATATGATTTCATTAGGGAATTGATTAAGAATAGAGACATAAAGTTAGTTTATTGCATTTCCGAGAATCAAAATGCTGACATATTCTCAAGACTCTACCTTGTTGCAAATTTTAATTCTTCAAGTTAAGGTTAGGAGTTATTAGCAAAATAAGTATCCAGTTTCGAAGTTGCTTGTTCTGCAATTTTAGCAAAATAAACAAATAGTTAACTTTTTGATTTGTTATGTTTTTGACATTGACTTCAGGGCCATTAGTTGAATATCATTAATTTTGAATTGTAGGCTTTGAAATCACTCAATTTGTAGTTGTGTAGCTCTAGATATGGGCTTAACTTGCAGAAGGTGTTCTTGATCGAGTAAAGTTGCTTCAGGTGCAAGTTAATGGGTAATTAAAATTATACTGAATGTTTTGAAGATCCAGCAAATGGATGTGGTCTGAGTGATTGTTGGCATCATTTTTTGTGGAGAATTAAAGACTTTTTGGATCATGAAGATGATCTGTTGGTTATTAGCCATAGTAGGTGAAGAAAGCAAACTGTTTTTTGGTTTTACCATGACTTCTGTATCTCACTCCTCTCATCAATGCTTGATCACCAACAACTAATGGTGTATATTTCAAAGAACTCTTATTTGCAATGCCGAATCTAAGATAACCGAATCTATGAAAACGTCCACCCAAATTCTTTCACAATTTGATGGATTAAGGATACCTCTCCCTGTCTAAGACCTAATAATCCAAAAACATTGCCAAATGAAAAGTCTTTGTAAGCGGTTGCACAATCGAACAAGATGTTTGCAACGACCCTATCTTCTTTTAAAGATAGTGATTCTTTACCAAGGTATTTTAGAGAGAATGACCTCCCGGCGTTTAATATGGCATACGTGCATGTTGTCAATCCAATATCCCTACATGACTTCGTCCCTGTATATATAAGTTATTTTGGTGAATCTTTTGTAATAATAATAATAAGAGAAATCTAGGATTTTTAAGAGAGAGGGGATGTATAATGTACGTATCTTAGTTATATTGATAAACTTTGTGAAATTAATACTAGATTCTTTAAAATAGATTCGCCCCCTTACGTTGGTGTTGAAGGTGGAATGTCGTCTATCTCTCATGAAACAATGAGATGAATAGCAGCTGTTTCAGCGAACTCTACCATACTGGAAACTTAGAACTCTAGAGAGAATGAAAACTGAGAGAGATTTCATTTTTCACTTAGGGGATAGAAGATTAATGAGAATTCAATGTCGATTTAATATAGATTTAAATATGATGAAACTGAAAATTAAAATTTACATTTTCAGGAGAGACAAGCTAAGCCTGATTCGATTTGAATTTGCACCCCCTAGGTCGCACACAAGAGAGTATTCCAACTTATATTTTTATTACCCATTAACAAATATGAAATTCTCTATAAAAACTGTCCCACTTGTTTCATATTCCAATGTGGGACTAAACTTTTCTCTTTCATTTTTTCTACTTCAAATCATTCCAATACTTATACTTTGAGATTCAATTTCTCATTCATCCATTAATTATTTTGAGCATACTATATACCGATTCAAAGCTCCCACGAAGAAGAATCTGAATTAATTTTGATTTTTCATTTACACGAAGTGAACCCTATTCAAAATCAAACATAAATATAACATATTGAAATACTAATTTTCCACCAACAATTAACAGTAACATAAGATGTGCAATTGTTTGGAACGAAGCGATCTGGTAATTCCAAACTAGATCTATTAAACTTTCTGCATTTGGTCCAAGTCAGGTTAGCGCTTGTATCGAGTATGAATGAGAGTTGTTGTTTCGGTGTCCCAATTAGCCCTAAATAGACTTTAGTGTACAGACGCATACGGTTTAATCTCAAAATCAAGACATGTGAGTATTTTTAATCTCAATTGCATTTCCACAAGTTTTGTTGGCACAAGAGTAGGTAATGAAGAAGACCAATACAATGTCAATTTTTTTTATTTCTTAGAATGAAAAGGAATAAGGATTCATTTGGATCCACAACTGTCCTTATTCCTTTTCATTCTAAAACAGATAGAGGTTAATGTTCTTTTGAACATGGATTACTGTTCACTTACAAGTAATTGCTGGCAATAGCCTCTTGACTGGAATTGTGTGCGTGTAGTGATGCCGGGATGTTTCCGATGTCCCGTTAACGTGTAATGAAAATACATGACAAGCTAAGAAGAAAGATGTGGGGAAAAGCTTGTAAGAAATTACAGTGTTTGTCATGATTTGATTTAGTTTCAATTTTGCTCAATTGTGTGTATTTTCATAGGAGTGATCTTGCTTATTGTTTAGCCTTTGGATTAGGCAAAGAGCTATCGACATATCTTGCATGATATTTAGCCCATAGACTAAGCAGGTTTCTATATATTTATATGTATCAATTGATGATTATAAGGGCATCTTTATAAGTGATACATAGTAAGGTATTCAGATATTTAAATTCATACGGATTGGACGCATTGACGTATGTATTATGTATCACTAGTTTCACATTTTTTTTTCTTTTTTTTTTTGCCATTTCTGAAGGTATTCGAGCTAGTTTAGAATAGACCTAACTATTAATATCCGATTAGTCTTCCGTCCAGCTCTCAGATCACCTCCGATGCTAGAGATTTTAACATCGACTCTTTCGAGGCTTAACAGATGGATGCCCCCAAGAAATACTCTCAGTCAATATCATACACAAGACTTCAAGTTGGAATATAATTAGTTTTGCTTTGTGTTTAACGGCCATTAGCTTTGTGTTCTATTAATCGATCAATTTATTTTTCAATTGCTTTTCAATCATAGAGAAATAGAAAATTGAACTTGAACATAATCAGAATTCCTTTATAATCCTATCATTTCCATTCCAATGCACAAAGATTGATGCTGTTGGCAATAGCCTCTAATTGACTCTCCAATTTGCTCAAAGATGTGTATTTTCTCCCGATGAGTGATTGGTTTTGTTCGTTTACAAGCTTACAAGGTGGTCCGAATTTCACATCATACACTGAGTTATCTCTATTGGCATATTCTTTAGCCTTTAGAGTGAGCAATTCGCTATCCATGTATCTTTTTAAGCCTATAATGTTGATGTGGAAGATAATATTGCCGACTAGATTTATTCTAGTGTTATAAATGCTTTTGTATTTGTATTATTTTATTAAGAAGAGAATTACAGTTTTCCTAATTTCTCCTAAACTCTTCTTCACTATTCATATTTTATCATGATATCATAGCGATCCTAGGGGACGTTCTGTTATTATTCCGCAAAATATACAACCGATTGCCTCATATGGCATCAGTAAGAAAAAAAAAAATCCAACAAAGAAGTTTCTATCCAGTAAAGGAGATCCGAGAGATCCAACCACCGGTGCAGTAAATGCAGCGAAGTTCCGGCAAGATCCACACCTGCGAACAAGACAGCCGCTCAAGGAGAAGCAGATCGTCGCCGCTGAAAAGGAAAGTCGCAGATAGCACTAAGAAGCCCGAGGATGGTTTGTGTTTTTTCTGTTCTTGGAGGACCCTAGAAGTAGCAACGTAGATAGCATCCATGCTATTAAAGAAAACCAAAAATGTACACTTGACTCTTGTGTTTAATTAAACTTTAAAGTAATATCAGTCTTCCTTTCACCTCTCTCTATCAAAAATGTAGTCAGCTTTCACAGCATTAAAGACAACCAACCTATCTAGAATTTATAAAAGTTAAACTTGACTAAACCTCGATGTAGATATCTATTAGCTCTAGATTCTCTGATCCAATTTCAGGTTCACAACTCTATCTCCTTCACAAGGTATATGAACATCTAAATCTCCAGCAAAATGCATTTGCCCTTTTAAGGAATGAATTACAGTATACTAAAAAAAAGCAGCTAGTAGTAAAGGAAAATCCTTTACCTTCAGACTGTAAATATGCTTGCCTTCTTTATTTGCAGAAGTAATGTGAGATAGCATCTTAAGAAGTCTGGGGCAAGATACAAGAGCATCTATATTCGTATGAGTGACTTGACCAGCTAAATGCATTCTAAGTCGAAGTTTATTTTGTTGACGGTTTTCCACCAATGAAAATGCATAAGTCGAGGGAAGTCTATTCTCCTGAAACTGCAATCAACAACCAGGTTTAAGTAATAGGAAACAAGCACGTCAAACGAGTTCTTAAAGGAAAATATTATACATACCGTGTTAAGGATTGTTATGAAATTAAGTTTTCATGTCAAGAAATTACAGAAAGCCTTTAAATCCTAGATACCTTCTCCTTCGAAAGAAGCAAAAGATCATTGGGTGATGTTTATTCGTTGTCATCATTATCCTCATTATTGAGATACACTATTTCTGGAAAGTGAAAACCGTCAACTTCATTGCATTCCAGGACTGCCCTAACCTTCCAATCTACAACTGCAAACTCCAATGAAACATTCCATTGGTACTCAGAGAGAGAATCTAATTTATATCCAATCTAAAAGCCCCCACACAAGAAGATTAGAACAATGCAGCTACAGCAGCCTCACAATTAAGCAGAAACTGAAGTATCTAAGACGACACTAAGCAGAATATATGTGAAGTACCGTCTTCATCCTCTTTATTTTTTATCATCTGAGCCTTGATTTCTTCCAACAGGAGCGGTTCTAGAAATATATTCATCGACATCTTTGTAGGCAGTTTTCACTTGATTCAAACCCAACGATGAAGCATCTCCATCTCTCTGCTTCTGGAAAGAGAAAAAAGAAAAAAAAAAAAACAAGCAAAACAAAAAGAATCAGCACACAAATCACACCAACTCCATAAACATGCAACAGATGATGAGAGAGAGAGAGAGAGAGAGAAGGACTGTACTTTAGAATCTTTGAGAAGGCGAAAATAGTCCCAACGGAGAATAATTTTAAACAAGCGACGAGTAGTAGATTCTTCTTGGTGGAGCTTGTCTTTTTCAACCGCCATTGATTGAGAAAAACCAGGGAGAGAGAGAGAGAGCTGGCAAGAGTACGAATTAGGAGGGAGAAGTTTTTGTGCAGAAACAGAAGAAACAGAAGGGGGATTTTAGAAGAGAATGAGCTAGGAAGAGGGTTTAAGAACGCGTTACCGCTAATTCAGAAATGCTCTTCTAAAATTAAGCGTTTAATTCCCAAATCAGCGTTTTGGGCCCAAACGGGCTTTTATGAAATTTCACAGATGTCATGACAATTTCAACTCTTAACATTTACTTTCTAACAATTTTAATTATTTAGGAAATAAAAATTAAAAAAAAAAAAAACCCTAATTTTTCGAAATCATGGATTATAATTTGGGAAACTTCATGGTTTAGTCTGTTTTTCATTACAGACAACTCGAATTTCTTCCTCGCTTTGTATCCGAGCAAAAATCGTATCCTCGATAGACATACCGGTCTTCAAGATCATGTTAAAAAAGAAGAACAAAAAGAAGATAAAACTTGCTTTATTGATCGAACTCGAGATTCAGGTTTGATCTGTAGCTTTTCCTCCATTGACTGAGATATGAAGATCGAACTCCCTCTTCTATCTCCTTTCCACCTTATCATAAAGAAAAAAAAAAAAAAAATAATGATAAATTAATAATTTTATCCACTAAAATTTAAAAATATGACTACTCCAAAGAAGCTTCCAGTTATTAACTAGATATCACATGGGTCGAACTGAGAGAGCTTCTTATGCAAGCAATTCATTCATTTCATCTCCTCATGGTGTTTATATTGTTATTGCAAGAGTGAGTTTTTAACATGTATGTAGTGGATTTTTATTGATCGAGTTCAAGCATTTTGTGATAAATAAGTTTAAAGGCAAGAAAACTACATTATAATAGTTACAAAAGAAACAAATTGCAACATGAGTTCATTCACAAACTGTTACACTAGGTAGATAATGCAATTACGAGTTTTCACAAAAGTGCTGCAGTTATGTCTTTTAACTACAAATCAAGACTCCAAGCACTCACTGTAACATCAGTATAATGTCAAAGGAAGAATGGGAGACTTGAAGAATAGAGAACCTATCATCCATACCTGATAAATATACAGCTGAGAAGGACAAGAGCTAATAATTATTATAATAAAATCACAGAGAAATCTCATCTTGATCAAGTATGCAGTTGCTCGCCGTTGATGAAGAAGCTGTCCTACCATTAGGTACCCCGTTATCTACTGGAGAGGACTTGTTCCCCACTTGCTTTCTGATTCTACAGGCGAGAAGCTGTCCAACCATTAGGTACCCCATTATCTACTGGAGGACTTGTTCCCCACTTGCCTTCTGATTCTAGAGGCTCTATCACTTTAACGCACCCATTCGTCAACCCAAGTGCTATTTGGTTGGGCTCTAGAGGATGAGCCGCCACAACTATCGGGTACACCGCTTGGCTTCTATAATATTACACGACAGTCGAGTCAATTCAGACGATCATAAGACAAAATCAATGCAAATAATAGCATGCTTACCCATTTAACACGGCTTGAGATAAATAGGTTGAAGGGGCAATACGGCATCTTAGTCTCAAGGTATCCGCATCAAAAACCCCAACATTTCCATCACAGAAGGATGCATAAACTAATTGGCTATCGCATGAATATGCTGCATGAGCTAGAGGTACTGATGATGCATCTTGTGGGACCCACTGTCAAGGAAGAAAGAAAGATATAGAGAGAAATATATCAGACAACAGGTAACTGATTTATCACTAGAATTTGGACAAGAGATTTTATTGTTGTTTCACCTGTCGGATTCGCTCCATCTTAGAGGCATCGTAGATAGCTAATTCTGTTTCATGGACAACAAGTAGACGTATTTGGTCAGCATGGAATTGGACTCTAGTATCTCCAACAGGTGCGTTCCTGGCAGGTAGCTGGATTGCTACTGATTTCCTGTTCTCCCAGGTGTCCATGCTCCAAACACAGAGCTGCATAACAAGTCATGGGTATATCCAGTAATCTGAAGATAAAACAATAATTTTTACCTTTTACGGTTTGAGATTCTAGACTAGAATACTAAGACTTACTTGTGCATCAGCACCAGAGGACATCAGTATGTTAAGATTGGTTGAAAATGCTAAACCAGTAATGCGCTTTTGATGACCCTTCAATATTGATGTTACCTTTATATAGAATTCAAATAGAGTGGGTCATTAAGTATTCACACAGCTGTAGAAATTCCACGGGAAAAAGGCGGCAAGAGAGGAATAACAATATCACTTACCTCATCAACCCTAATATTGTAAATAAGGATGGTCGAGTCTTCCATTCCAATGGCAATAATGTTATTATCGTGAGGATGGAATGCTAGGAAAGTCGGAGAAAGGGGAGGTGGCACAAATGTCGTCATCACCTACCCATCAAAACAATCCAGTATTAACCAGTAAAGTCCAAAACCCTACAAAGATTAAGCAAAGAAAATCAATATATAGGCTTTTACCTTGAATGTCATCATGTTAAACAGTGAAGCCCTTCCGCCAGAAGCAGAGATAACATAACAGTCATTTCTGGAGACTGCTATGCAAGGGACAGCTTCGTCAAGGTTCACACCAGAGACATCATTACACATAATAGGACCACTGCCTGGTTGCCAATGCTGTGGAACTACACTGGCAGTGGCCTTTAAAGACTTTTGGTTTCAGAAACTTCTCAAGCATATATACATATATATATATAATATAAAAATCATAGCCAGCTATTACCTTTCCACTTGGATTCTGTTCATTGCCAACCCACTTCCATAACTTCTGAATACCATTTGATTGAAGGGCTAAAAGACCAACACCAGAATTTGTGTATAGAAGCCGAACCACCTAGAAATATTGGTGTAACGTTGTTACATGCAATATATAAATCCTACAAGAGAACTTGTTAAGAAGAAAAAAATTCACACACCTGGCAGGAACCATCTGTGCTGCCAGGCATGGTAACTAAACGACACTGGACCGGATCAACTATATCTGCCAACTGCCAAGGTTTGGTGGTTTTATGATTTGCATCTTCCACTGTTAGGTCCACACTTCTACCCATACCATCAACTCCGTTCTAGAACAAGAAAGAGAAAACATTGTAATCAATATGCTTTATCAAGAAGCTAGATGCCATACCTAAGACTCTAATTAGATGCTAATTTATGCTTCAAAAGAAGTCCTTAAAGTTTCAAGTTCTACAAAAGGTGAAGCTAACTAACAAGAATTGGACCAACATTGGGCACAGCAGAAGAAGGGCCAGAAACCCAATCAAAATGAAACGTAAGAGGTTATAAGGATTTTCATGAACACTACTATCAAAGAAAATATAAAGCAGATGAAATATGTGACCTTCAGCGCGAGAGATTCCATGGGCGATCGCAGTGCTTCAAAAGTTGTAGACTCGACCAGCTTTAAGGACCCAAGTTCAACAGCAGTGGCCAGAATCTCCAACTCGTTGTCTGCTGTAGTAACAGCTCGTGGACTCTGTAGCATATCATTTGATTGCATAAGGGCCTAAGTACCCAAAAAAAAAAAAAGTTAATAAAATAAAGTAAAACCAAGGGCGTTTCAAAATTGAGTTTTTAATCTCAAACTAACCGGAAGACCACAATCTGCATCCGGGCTAGTTAGCATGTTAGTAGTGTCCATGTCCCAAAACTTGATCTGATTATCTTCACCGGCAGCTAAAAAGTGATTTTGAGTAGTGTCGAACTGATCAACACCACATGATTTCTTTATAAACACAGAGTATGTCCTCTATCCTTCCGCCGGTATGTGACTACGCCGATCTTGAGAGAGTAAGATGAGAAGAGAAGGAGAAACGTAGGACTGAGAATAGTGAGATGAAGAGCACCGAAGCGGAGGGTGAGGCGCTGGTAAGAGGTGAAATGGACAATGGGTTTCACACTTTCACTGATAGGCTTCTAACGCTTCTAGGGTTGGCTTATTTGAAAATTAATTATTCGTTCATCTTAAATAAATATAAGAGATAAATAAATACATATAAAATTATTTTTGGGGAAATTTTTATATTAATTATATAAATTAATAAAATAAATATTATTTGTATATATTAATATATATATATATATATATATATATATATAATTTTCTCATATTTATATTTTGTGCATTACCCAACTTTTCTAAAAAAAGTAAAACATGAAGTAAAATATCTTGGAATCCGATGCAATGTGCATAATAAGTTACGGACAATTATTTATTATTTTGAATTATAATTTACAATGCAATGCTAAAATTGGAAAGAAGATTTCTAGCAAAATTTTATACAGAAAGCTTAAAATGTATAAATATTTATAAATCTTTAGTTATTTTTAAGAAGTTATATTTATAAATCTTTTAGCTGCACATGGAAGAGCTTTACAAATTTGCTAAAACAAGCAAACAACGCAAAATCAATACACAACAAATCCTGTACACAACAATAGCAAAAGGTTCCAGTTTAAAAAATTATGTACCAACAACATTCACAAAGCAATTGTGCACAGAACTGCAGTATTGAAATCCATAGGGTGTTGGAGAGGTGACTTTGAATGAACAGATCTCCAGGTCTTCTTCTTCGGGTGGTAGATTTGCATGTACAGTGTTCCTGCCTTCTTGTTCTGTCTCAACCTTCTGTTTTCTGTCGAATCCGGCTTAACAAGTGCTATGACATGCAATTCTTCGTTCAATGCAACAAACCCATATGATAAGTTGCCTGAGGTTCTTCTGGGTACACGTGCTTCCTCTTTCCAACGATTTGAAGCCATGTCATATCTGAGACACGAAACAAGAACATGTTAATGAGATTCTAGATGACGGACAGAAATATACTGTGGAACAGACATCTAAGCTGCTAACTTGAGTCTTTTGAGAGAGAAAAAGAGAGAGGGAGAGAGGGGTCATAAAAGCATATTTATTCATTTCATCGAGTCATTTTAATAACCCTATTTCACCAGACACGAACCCTTAATTTGATTAACTACAAACGGGTAATGAACTCTACAACCGTCAATTGCTAGGTTGAGTGAAACAAGATTCCTGCAGTAATTGGGATTGAAGTTGGCAGGAAATAAGCAGTTTCATCACAATTCACTAATTGAAAACTCCAAGATTTTTCCGTCCAAAAAATTATAGAGATCAAGTTAGATATTATAAGTCAATGTTAAGTGTATGACTACAAAAAACAATGTGAATTACACCAAGCAAATTAACATTTGCATGATGTCAAAAATATAGTTAACATGAGAAGAACTCTTCCAGTTAAGATGTCACCTTGATCACAATTTTATCTTCAGCTCAAACCACTATGCCAGGTTCCTACTCTCACAAGCTTTTTTACATTTTTTCCCCCCCAAGTTCAAGTAAATGATAATATATGAAATTTTCTGTTAAAATGAACAATAGAAATAAGAAGGCATTTGAGCTTTTCTAAGAGTAAAGACGCAGAAATCTATGGAGTTGATTTTATAAGGCTTTTATAAGAGTAATTGCCCTAAACCTTTCTTGTGAACATTGAAGCTGTATGCTGTCTGTTATTATGTAATTACAATACTAGATTGTTGAGATTAACCTAATACTTCTCAGGTCCTGTAGTCCAACACCAACTAATGTAACATGAGCATAGTATTTACTGGAATAAACTGATTGAAAAAGGAGCACTAGTATAAAAGAAAAACCAAAACCAATGGGGTATTGGCAGATAGTCACAGGAAAGACCAAATGGGGAGAGGGGAAAAAAAAAAAAAAAAAAAAAAACCCAAAATCTTAATTTTATAAGGATGAAAAAGATAATGGCAGGAAGGTAGTCTTAAGTACTCTGGTAGAGATACAGCATATAGATGTAAGTTTCTACTTTATCTTTCATAAAACATGATCAGGAATTAAGCTCTGCTAGAAGAAGCTATTAATCAAAGTACTAAATCCAAGTCTTGTTAAATGTTTTCATGCTAAATCAACTCCACAGATTTATACTCGACTAATGAATATAGGTCAGTAGACACACGGTAAGTTCCTTTTCAATTAAGGGTTCCATTTTCTTCTCTCTAACATGTCAAAGCGAGCGAGACTCCAGGTTTTTGATTCATTACAGTTGCATACTACATCAATACCTCGTAAATATAACAGCATACACTACAAGAGAAATAAAGCATAAAATTCAGCAAAAATACAACGTGAGCATATAGTAAACTATGGAATATAAATATTTAGCTAAACATCCTCTCAAGTGAAAGCAAAAAGAAAACATCAAAACGAGAAGTACAATCTTATCAAATGTGGCTACAAAATCACAAAGATAGAAAAAACATGAAGTCTAATGAAACACAATAAAATAGAAATGATGACAACACAACACGATACAACACAGCAGTTTCATCAAATAAGAACTCATACATAATCAGTCATTCCACTTTTAAGGGTGAAGTCTGAGGCGTGAAGTTTACTACCACATCAATTGTTTTTCACCTTAAGTCCTAAATAGCAGGAACATAGGTCTTTCTGCATCAATAATTCTACTCTCACTCCAATTCTTTTAAACCCCTAAAAAGTACACTAAGGATAAGCACCCTCTTATCCTAAGCAAGAAGCCCATTACAGAAATCTCCATTCTAAACCACAAATAAGACTGCATTAGCAATAATCGCAAAATATAATGAATGAAAAGTACATTAACTAACTCTAGTATAAGCTAAAATTAATCTGTACCAAATGTAACGCATAGTGCTTTCAAAAGTAACTTTATTGAAGTAATTCAATAAGAATAGAACACAAGACAGTGTAAAATAAAGTAACCATTGTAAGCTATTAAATTACCTGAATATCTCATTGCCATCCAGCATGAAAATCCCAGGACATGGATGCCTTTCATCCCCTACCACAACAATCTTTCCAAGCCTCCTCCTCTCCCCTTCTTCCCACATGTCTCCAAGCTCCCTCCACCTCCCAAAGGACCCAACACCACCCCCATTTCCATTCTTCAATTCCATCACCACTCCATCCCTATAATACTCATCTACCGGAAAAACATTAGAGATTGTCCTAGACTCACCATAGCCACCCATTACCCAAAACTCCCTGCCCTCTCCACTCCCAACAAAGAAACCCACACATCCAGCTCGAAATCTAGGCAGCCCGTCCATTGCAACCCACTCGTCCTTCCCTACATCGTACATCTCTACAGAACTCATCCTACTCCCTCCGGCCCTGAACATGGTGTGCCTCGACCCCCCTCCGGCGACCAGAATCTGACCGGAATCCGGCACCGCCGCACATGCAAAACTCCCCCGAGGAGACAGCATAGGAGCAAGGCGGTCCCAAGAATAAGTGTAGAAATTGAACCGGAATGCTGAGGCGGAGGGCGAGGGGCGGTCCATTGGAAACGAGCGAGTATCGAACAAAGAGCCTCCGATCACGTACAAGTGAGGGCCGATGGAAATGGAGGTGAAATTGCAGAGGCCGTAAACGTGAGGGTTGCAGGGCATGGGAGGGAGGGGGCACCATGCGAGATTCTGCGGGTCAAAGAGGAATGGGGAAGAAATGGAAGGATCTCGAGGGAATATACAAAGGAGGTGTGAGATAGCTTCGCGGTGGATATGGCGAAGAGAAATTAGGGTTTTGGAGGAGGAGAAGAAGAGGCGCCATGATTTGCAAGTTGATTTGAGGCGAGATTGATGAGAGTACGGGGTGAAGGAGAGGATTAAGGCTGCGATGTCGTTTGGTAGGCCTGGAATCAAGGTCGAGAACTCCTCGAGGCAAGGCAGCAGCGAGCAGAAAGTGGAATTCGACGGTGGAACCATCCCTCTCCCTCTCATAGTCGTAGTCGTTTCTTTATCGTAGTCGTTCCCTCCCTCTGACGAAGTTTTTAATTACATAAAAATTGCAGGGGAAGATAACAACAGTTCTTCGACCGCCATGACGATGTCGTTTGTTTTTTGTTTTGTTTTATTTTTTTGTTTTTAAACTCCCTTGTGTTTTATTCAGATATCGGATTCGTGGTGTCGCAAGTGAGCTGATATTACTACGTGGCGCCGCTTTATTGGCTCCCTTGCTAAGTGGATTTGTTTATAATGAAACTTCTCATCCGGCTGTTTTTTATTCGGAATTAATGATATGATTCTTTCAGGTAAAAAAGAAAAAAACCATTTCTATCAAAAATCAATTGAAAAAATTTAATTTTTTTTTGTGAGTTATTTAATTTAATCGATTTAATTTTTTGTAAGTAATTTATTCATATTGATTTAACTTTTTTATGAGAAATGAAATCCGATTGATTTAGTTCTTCTTCGTTAATCATATTTTTAATTAATTTTTTTTTTCTTTGAAGATCTAGTTTATGAAAAAGATGAATCTTCTTTGTGAGGAAGAAACAGATCGATCAGATCTCGTTCCTTGAGAAGGATTGAATCGATTCGATCGCATTCCTTAAGAAGAACCGTACTAATTTGATTTTGATACCTTATAGAAGTTAGATCATTTCGATAGATTTCTTGTGCACACAAAAAAAGCCGGAGCATTTCGATTTTTTTTTTTTCTTTGGTGAGAAATCAAATAAGATTTTTCTTCTTTTTTAATCCTAATTTTTTCATTAAAAAAAATAGAGTATAAAATAAAATAAAAAATTAATAAAGGAGAAAAGTGTGATAAAAAGAAAGAATAATGGTAAAATAATAATAAATTATTTTTTTAATGATATGATATTCTTTTGACATGTTAGTTCATTTACTAGAAAATAATTAGATTAATTAAAAAGTCTTATTTTGACAACATAAACTAAAAAAACAGTTGAAAATTATGCATTGACAAATTTATACGAGTCGAACTATATATACTCTGACCTAAAAAATAAAAATAAAAACTATACATGGACTAAAAATGTATAATTCCTAATTTTGTGCAACACATAGGAACTAAAAGATCTAGTCTTATTATATTTATCGTTGTATATTTTTGTTGCAATGCATGGGTCCAAAATATAAATGATGTGTTGCAATAGTATTATATTTAAAATGGATCGCAACATAATTATTATATTTAGCATAATTATGTGCAACATACAGATATAAAGATATAGTCTGATCATGAAAATGATAACGAGTAAAAGATACAGATCTGTAAAAAATCTCGATTAAGAATCTGAATTCAAATAAAAATTTAAACTAGATCAAAAATAACAAGTCAAGTTTTTTATATTGAAGTCGACTAGATTATGTACAACCCTAGTATAAATATTATTGTGATGTTAGGATTTAGGACAACACTTTTTGGAGCATCATACACACGAGGGATACAATACTAAGATGTCTCATGCTAAATTAATTAAGCTTAAAGAACCTCTTTTGAGTAGAAGAGCACGGACTGAACTTTTTGACCATTTGAGGACTCCAACTCCAAAGGGTTTTTATTTTACTTATTTATTTTTAGATATTGGGAAAAAGAAACAAAAGCTATTCATTTTCTTTAAAAAAAAGTAGATTAGATTGAATAAGGAACACAATAAAATCATTATTAAATATTTAAATTTAAAAAAAAATACTTTTCAAAAATAAAAAGATGATCACCAAAAGATGGGTAATGTGAAGCTCATTGGTTCATGCTAAATTAATCTCATTGGTTCTTACTCTATCATCACTTGTTTAGATCCATACATGATTGACTAATTGTTACACGAGTTTTATTTTATCCATATATAAAAATCATATATAAGTAAACTCAAAATAACAAAGCTCATGTTAAAAATATTATTTTTTTCTAAAAAATAATAAAATTTTAAAATTTTAATATATAAAAAGAGAAATTACACCACTAATTACCAATTATCGTCAATTTCTTAGAGAAAGTCTATCTACATATAACACTTTAGGATCACTAACAAGAGGTATGGAGATAAAGAAACAATATAAAAGTGGTTTATAATCTTTCTATAAATTCTACATCATGTCACCTCACTACTGAAACTAAATTAAGCATCCAAGTAGATATACCTAATGTAATTGAAAAGTATCTTCATTTGCTCAAAATTTTTGAGCTACTTAGCTTAAGTAATTTTGAACTCAACCAAGTTGTGTCTTGTGATGAAGAAAAACCAGACAGACTGCTAATAAGTAGAGACTAGAGGCTGCAGCTAAACCTTGAATTAAGCATATGAGTACATGATGAATACGTGGTATGAGAAACACCATCCATTTGAATAAATTGTTAATAATGGAAAATTTTATGTCACATAAGAAACATGAAAGATTGAGGCATATATGATTGTAGTTAAGACTGCAATATTGGTTGGTTGTGCCACATTAAGTGCTCAAGCGAGTCAGAAAGCAGAAAAATTAATAGCATGCAGTAGGGTCCCATGAGCGGCGTTCGGCGAAAAAACAAGCACAGATTTGACTTGACATTCAACCCTCAATATTCAAAATAGCCCTACACATTTAAATCTTTAAAATAAAATAAACATAAATCATTAAATAATGTCTGGTTAAGACCCTACACACAAAAACTTCCATGTCCCCCTTCTATAAATACTATAACCCCCCTCCTCTTTTTATTCATGCCCCTAACAAGTTCCTAAGTTTTCCTCTTTTAGGCTATCATATAATTATAACCACTACTTTCCTAGTACACTCGTGTGGATAACTAGCTAGCCAGCAAGAGCTAGCTAATGTTCCTCCATGGCAATGGCATCATCATCTTCATCAACATCATCAACATCATCAACATCATCAACATCATCGACAGGGACAGGAGGGTCACCTTGTGGAGCATGCAAGTTTCTGAGGCGAAAGTGTGCTTCGGATTGTATATTTGCACCCTATTTTGCCTCGGAACAAGGCCCTGATCGTTTTGCCGCCATTCACAAGGTTTTTGGAGCTAGTAATGTTTCTAAGCTCTTGTCGTATGTCCCTGTCCCTGATCGCTGTGAAGCTGTCGTTACTATTGCTTATGAAGCTCAAGCCAGGATTCGAGACCCTGTTTATGGTTGTGTTTCTCATATTTTTGCCTTGCAAAAACAGGTCAGTCCCCTTATACCCATTTATATATATCAACCTTCTCATTTTTCCTATTCACACCATTTAATACTACTCGTAAATTTCAATTTAGGAGTCTTTTCTAATTTAATAATTTCTTAGATTATAATCTATGGTGATGTTTATTTAATATTAATTTAGATATAGTTTTTTATTACATGCTCCTCTTTCTTTTGCAAATAATAAATATATTAAGTTTGTTTCCTTTTTCTAATGGTTACAGGTGGCATGTCTTCAAGCACAAGTAATGCTAGCAAAGGGCCAATTACTAGCTCAAAACCTGCAAAATGCTTCAAGGAATAATTATGCAAGTAAGGAGAGTATTAACCAATGGGAAGCAACTGTAGGTGGAGAGCCAAACTTTGTTAATACTAATCCAAACAATTATTACAATTACAAGAATCCTATTTCTCCACAAAGCTCTCTTGAATCTGTTGATATTCATGACATGAGCATAGATCATGTCGGTATATTGAACTGTACGCAAGAGATACAAAGCAGTGATCACAAGCAAGCACTTTCTTTTCAATCGTGCTCAAATTACACAAGACCATTCATTAACACTGCTACTAGTGATCCTAATCACTTGGGTGAGCTTCAAGCGTTGGCCCTTAAAATGATGAGGAGTTAGCTTAATTGCAGTCATGTTTCCTTGCCGATGATTGCGATCGAGCAACATGTCGTAGATGGTGTACGTATACATATATGTATGGCGTCTATGCCGGAAACTTCGACTAGTTTTGTAGCGAAAAATTAGGTCATGTCTTGTATCAAGGATGAAGAGTTGAACTCATTATTACACTTTCAAAATTTAGTCAAGAGTATCTTTATGTAAGTTATATAGTTTACAAAATTAGCGAGATTAATCAATATATATGTGGAATCCACCGTTATATTTCTATTGATTTATATAAATAAAATAACAGTAAATGAGCTATCATGATTTTAACTCTGATATCATAATAAATTACTGACTGTTTTAAAACTTTAATTTGTTAAAAAATAATTTCAACCATAAAGAATTTTTAATATTGTTCATCACATGCAACCTCATAACGATTAGAATTTATACATATAAATAGATTGATGTGTAATAAACAATCATTCTTATGAATGCTATATATAAGTTTGATGTTTTACCGATCAAAATGCGATCCATACATCTTTTTTGATATGTGCTTGAATTTGAAAAAAAGTGACCTTTATTTCTTTGAAACTATCATCCCTAAACAATTGAGATTAGCAAATTAAAGGGTTTAATTAGTGCCATGGTTATGCATTATAATAATGGTGGACCCTCTTGCATAGTTTTTATGCTTTATAATCAGCAGGTCACCTAACATTAGTATCCTAATCTTAATATTTAATATCAATGCCTTATGATTTTGTCTTCATTTAAGTAGACAAAATGTCCCCTTTATTGAATGCACAGTGCTAAATCATTGTAGTTAGTAGCAAATCAACTTCTTTGGGGTTCTAAATCCTACAATTGTTAAGCATGGTGCCTTTGCTTGACCTATTTTACTAATAGAAGCATCCTGAAGTAGGACTAGTTCACCTGTTTAGGGTTAAACAACAACTAACCGGGAACTCAGCATAATCAAACAAAAGTAACCAAGTAAATAATAAAAGACAAAACACACGAAGAATTTGTTAGGGCTTGTTAAGTACTAAAAATTATTATGTCATTTCTTATTAGTTTAAACTTTTGTTATTAGTAGTAGTTTAATATAATATCAGAATAAAAATCTTAAATTTAAACCGCGTTTTATATCTATTTCACATGCAAAACTTATAATTTTGTCTTCTTATAATTATTAATTTTATATACAATACTTTATAACTTTCACTCAATATACTTAAGACCCTTTTCCAAATACTATATAGGAGCTAGATTCTCTTACAATTTTTATTTTGAATTTATTATCATTATTATTATTATTATTATTATTATTGTTTTATTACTTTTTAAACTTAACTAAAACAAACATTTTGAGCTCAATTTGAATCCGATCCAATACAAATGGAGATGTTTATTTACTTTTGTTTGAATAATATTGGAAACAATACCAATAATATCCCTTATAAGATACGTGGGTATAGACAAAGTCAACCAAAAAAAAAAGATTAGAAATTTATCTTCTTAAATACTTTCAAATTAGGTTAAAATTTTTATAGTTATGTTAATAAAAGAATACACTCTAATTTTTTATATTAAAAAAAATTAAAATAAGATCTCTATTTTTATATAATTAACCTTCAAAATACTTTAAAATTATAATAAAAATCCAAAAACCAAAATTTTAAATTACAATGAACACCCAAAATTTTTATAACTATAACGAAAATATAAAACAAAAATTATAATTATAATAAATCTCCAATTTCATTCAATGAATCGATTCCAAATTATTAACCCGATCACCCGATTCAACCATATGATATTAAAAAAAGATTTAGTGAATTTTTATTTCAAAACAACCAAAACTTATGTAAATTAATTTCATTTATTTTTTCCACTAAATTTAATTATTTTTCTAAATTTTCCCAAACAACCTCATCATTTCTAACTGCCACCGTCAAGCATCACTAAATCAGATTTTCTAAAACAGAAATCAATCTTATTTTATTTTTAAAAAAATAGAAATCCGATCTAATTTCTTGGAGATAGATCGATTGATCCGGTTTAATCTTGGTGAGAAACCAAGAAACTGATCGAATCGACCATGTTTCTCGCGAAAACAAATCTATCTAATCAATCTGATTCCTTCATGGGAAACTAGTCAAGTCATCCAGTTTTTTTGTGCGAAGAAACTGACACGAATTAGATCCAGTTTCTTCGCATGAAAAACTGAAATGAAGCCGATCATATTATTTTGGAATCAAATGAAGTTAACTTTGATAAAGTAAGGGATTATTTTGGAAAATTATAATTTATTTTTGAATTTATGAGTTAAATTTATTTTTAAAATATTTCAGAGGATTAATAATTTATATGAGGTTTTGAGGTTAATTTCCCTAAACAAAGATGGATGCCTTATTCTAGTTGTTTTGTTTTGTTTTGTTTTGTTTTTTTTTCAACGGAATGTATTCTAGTTATCAAAACTATAAATACATCATCCTAATTTTAAAATACTTGAGGGAGTAAATCCTAATTTACCAAAAAAAAAAATTATCATAATAAATAATGATGAATATTTAATTAGGAGTTGATTCCTGATTAGATTTGATAAGGGGTAATTGCACTCTTGCAAAGCCACTTGGAGCGAGATTAATTGAAAATGGGATCCATGATATCATACGAGGATCTCATGAGTTTCCAAATCTTCTTTCTTTGACCACCAAATCATCTATTGGCTTGTCAAAGACTAGCACTAGATCGAGATAAAAGGAACATAAACATTATTTTAAGCATCTAATTAATTAACTAATGTTACAAAAAGTTATAAATATGCAATCAAATCTGATCATGTTAGATTCACGCAACAACATTGGGTTAATCAAAATCTTATGGTCTTCAGGGCAATGAATCTTAAAAAAATAAAATAATCGTGGGTCGTAGCCAAACGGTCATATGCAATCACTATCATACTCATTGCGTTTGCCTCCTAGGCATTGTATTGACCAGGGCAACATGAAACCAAGTTTAAGAATCACACGAGTGTATGCATTATGACATGCGATGCTTTATTTGAATTGAAGTGCATGAAGTTTGCATTTATGAGTCTTGTTTGATGTTATGAAATGAAATAAATTAGCTAATTTTGTTTGGATGATGTTTCTATTTTGCAAAACAAGCATGAGTATGTTCAAGGTATATGTCTAAGAAATGAAGAGCCAATGATATGCCCAATTTTTTTAAATAAAAATATGTGAGTCTACATAGTTTATGCAAATGCATGAAGCTCTTTAAAAAGAGTTTGAAATACAGTTATTCCTGTATTATACAATATGTTTTTAATGTTGTTTGAAAAAAATACAGTTTGATTTAAGGATGTCTTAATGCTAGTTTGTATGTGTAACATGATTTTTAATGTTATTTTATATAAAGACAGATTTGAACTACCATTTTATACTGCTTTCTACAGTATAGAGGAGTACTAAACAAACTGAGTACAAGGATTGTAAGTACTCGTTATTTGATATATTAAATGAATTTTTGAAATTAGATATATTCCATGAGTTATAATATTGAAAATGAAGTAAGTAAAATGTTGGTGAGTATTAAGTGACTGTAAATTCTTTGTATATGACTTCAGGATGTCTTAAGTTGCATAGTTCTCAGGTCATGAATCCGATAAATCGGGTCGTGACAAAATCTTTCTTCCATTTGGCGCATCAGATTTAGTCATGTATATATCCTTATCAAAATTAAGAATCTCCATGGTCAATTGAGTACCCATGCAATTCAAAACTGCATAATCTGCCCATTTAGTTTTACCAGAGCAAACCATATATTTGACTTTATTCATCTAGATTTTTGGGATCCTGCTAGAAATTCTTCCTCACAATTGTGGATGACCATTCTAGAGACACTTAGGACATACCTCATGCAATCAAAATTTGATTCTTTCACAACCATAAAAAAGCCTTTGTAACTATGATCCACAAACAATTTTATTACTCTATAAAACAAATCTTCATAGATAATGGTTCAGAATTTTTTAACCAAGAGTGCAACCTCTTTAGGCATTATACATCAAAATACATACATATACACATCTCAACAAAATGGGAGCATGGAAAGGAAGCATAGACACTTGTTAGACATTGCAAGGGCATTAAGAATTCAGTCAAATATGCCTTATAAATTTTTGGGAGAGTGTAGCCACACGATTACTTACATAATCAATATAATCCCATTCAAATTCCTAAACAATCAAACACCCTTTGAGCTAATATACCACAGAAGACCCTCCATATCATATTTAAGAGCTTTTGGTTACCTCTTCTTTGTCAAAGAACTAAATAACCCAAATAAATTTTCACCAGAATCTCACCCTTCTATTTTTATGGAATATTCGTTTACCAAGAAAGGATACAATGTCTATAACCTAGAATCTCAAAAATTCTCAACCAGTCATGATGTCATATTCTATCAACATCACTTTTTATTTAGAGATGCTCCATCTCAATCTTCCAATCTAATTTTTCTACCGGAAATTACACATTTCATAGAAACTGATCCTAATCCTAGTTCAACTCTACCTTCTGAACTTACATCCTTTGATGATATTCAACACACATCTTTTGATAATAACCAACGTCATCAGAATTCATCACATTCTATGCATCTATCTTCTTCTCTTCCAGATTTTGTCCTCCCTATCAGAAGATCCTCAAGATAAGCTATACCTTCTGTCTATACCAAATGTTATCACTGTCCAAGTCAAATATATATATGCCCCCTCAACTGTCAAATTTCCTCTCTCATCACTTGACATACTCCCATTTCTCTAAACCCCATCAGTACTTTATTTCTTCTATTGATTCATTTATTACACCAACATCATATTCCCAGGCCATCATTAAAGCCGTGAATAGTGAACTCATAGCACTTGAGTCCAATGGAACTTGGTTATTGGCGCCATTACCACCAAGCAAGTGAACCATTGGATGTAAATGGGTTTAAAAGATAAAGTTGAATTTTGATGGCACAATTGAATGCTACAAGGCCAGGCTTATGGCCAAGGGATACAATCAAAAGGAGGCATTTTGATTACAATGAGACATTTAGCCTCATGGCTAAAATGATGACCGAACGATCCATTATTACTATTGCATAAAAAATGCAGTGGTATTTGTACCAGCTTGACATTTATAATGCTTTTCTAAATGGGGACTTAGAGGAAGTTTACATGACAAATCCTCAGGGTTATGGTAAGAAGGAAGAGACACGAGTTTACAAACTTGTTAAATCTCTCTATGGCCTTAAGTAGGAATCACGCTAATGGAGCCCAAAGTTTACCATGATACTTTTAGAAGGAAGTTTCACACAGTAACATAACGATTACTCTGTTTCTATAAAGATTACTTCGAATTCTTTCATCATCTTATTAGTACACATAGATGACATACTGATGACAGGCTTCAACTCTACTATTGTTTCTAAAGCAAATAATTTTCTATCTTTTCCAAGTTTAGACTCAAAGACTTGGGGCTGCTCAAATACTTCTTGGGCATTGAAGTTGTAAGGGATTACAAGGTTATATGATAATTAACTTAACATAAATATGTCTTTGAATTAATCACCGAGCAGGTTTAAGTGCTTCACGTCCTTCAGCAATTCCTAGGGACCACAATCTTAAACTTACATTAGTTGAACTTGATCACCTCACTGTTTCTCATTCAAATGATTATCTTCTAACTGATCCAGCACACTTCCAAAGACTCATTGGGCGAACGATCCACTTAACAATGACCAGACCTGATTTGACTTTTTCAGTCCAATTTCTCAACCAACACATGCACTCCCCAAAACAATCTCACCTTGATGTTGCCATAGAATTTCTCTATTATGTTAAGAAGAATCAAGTTTAAGACTTATTCTTCAGCAATGACAGAAACCTTACCCTACAAGCATACTGTGATTCAGATTGGGATGCTTGTCCTATATCCTGAAAATATGTAACTTGTTTTTGCATAATGTTGGGAGATTCATTGATCTCTTGGAAGACTCAGAAACAACCCACGGTCTCTAAATCTTCTGTTGAGGTAGAATATCGTGCCATGGCTGCATCAACATGCGAGATTACTTGGTTATTGTTTCTATTCAAGGACTTATCCATTCCTTACTGTCTTCCAGTTTCACTTCACTATGACAGTAGTGTCGCTCATTAAATTGCAGCAAATCTAGTATTCCATAAACGCGCTAAACATATAGAAATAGATTGTCATAGTGTTAGTTAGTTAGCTTGTATAACTAGGGTCAATCATTTGGTTATACTTTTACATATACTACATTTTACATGTATTATACATGATGTAAGATAACGTATGATAACATAATATAGTTCTCATTCTCTCTCATAACTTTCTCTCTCTTCTAACCTTCATTCATCCTCTCTATATTCGATTCATATGATCTCCATTGCTCTTCATCACAGTATACAACTTAATTTTTCTCTAATGTTTCTACTTCCAGGCTACTAAAACGCTTCCATGAGACGTGATTTTAAACTTAATTTACATCACGAAGCCTTGATTGTATCATAAATCGAGAATGACATAAATGGAACTAGCAGTAGAAACAAGATTGATGAAATATTTTATATGTATTGTTTTAATGATAGTTTATAGTCCCCGTAGGTCCATACAAGAAGTTTTTGTACTTCATATGCACTTGAGATCTCTCCAACTCAACCAAATTTGAGCTTTTACTTATGAAGTAATCTCAGGTTGCCTGATTATTTGTACCAAGAAACTCTAACGTGCCTAGTCGATAATACAGAAAATAAGATGATCAACATAATTGTATTTGATAAATATCAAAATTGGAGTAAGCAAATATATAAGATATGTAACGTTTAAATGATTTAAAGGATAAATTGTATAACTGTATGAGGAAGGATTTGGCAAACGTGTTTATATATAAAGAATATGTTTCATACTTTATAATTTTTTGTAGTTAAAAAAATAAAATAAAATTTAAGAAATTTTATAAATATTTAATTTACGGATTTAAAAGAGTTCGAAAATTTGAAGGCAAACCTCTAATAATATCATTGACAAAGTGTCGATAAAAGCTAGAGTTTACGAGTTCAAACAAAAATGGACCCAGAAGAAATAAATATTCTTCATGACTAGAGTGATATTGAAGACAACAAATGGGGATATTTGCAAAGTACCCTCAAATTAAGTGTACTTTTTATTTAAATGTCTAAAATTTGAAAATTTTAATAAAATATTATTTTTTTTAATAATAAAATTATTAATCTACTCTTATATCTCTATTAATCTACCATTTTCTCTCTTTCTTCTATTATATTATATCTCCAATATGAAATTCTATATCTTTCAGATTTTTCATCTCATATAATTTTTCTTATTTTCAGCTTTTTTATTTATGATTTCTTTCTTGTTTTCTCACTTTTTGATTTCTACTCTTTGAATAGTTTCGAGATCTGAAAATCTTTAGATATGATTCAAAATCTTTTGAAATATATTATGATTTTTAACCCTTGTTACCATAATTTAATCTGTCAAAATTTGTGCTTTTTAGTTTTCTTTTGCCCATAGATTAAGAAACTAATATAAAATTTGGAAAAATCGTAAGATGTTGGAGTAAATCGACTATCATGTCTATCTCGGGAGATCATGATTGATCATGGTTAATCAATCATGACCAATTATAACTAATGATCATGAACGATCATAACAGATGATGATGGTCGATCATTAATTGATGATCAGGGTCGATCGCAAGGATTGATGGCCGATCATGGCAGATCGCAAGGATTGTTGGGAGTTTTTAGTGAATTCAAAGATTGAGATTTCTAAAAGATTCTGGCGGAAAAGTAGAGGTTTCAGGTGAGGCTAATTCTTAAGTAGAATTGTATAAATTTCCATGTTGGGGGAGGCAGTGATACGGTGGTTGTTAGAGTTTGTGTAGCATTCAGCTCCAACCTCCAACATCAAAGTTTCGAAATCAAAATTTATGAAGTTTGTTGTAAGCGTTTTCCTATTTTTCTCTCTTTACTCTAAGGGTATTTTTATAATTAAAAAATATTGAAGAGTAGTTTGCAAAAATTTTCAAAACAGTAATATTATTCAAAAGGATCTTGCCCGTAGTCCCTCAAATATTCTCAAACAATAAAGGATGCCTTATAGGTTGCCAATTATAGTAACATTTCTAGGGTTCCAGACTAATTAACAATGGCAGGAATTAATAGTTCAGTTTTCCTGTGAACACTAAACTCAAAATTTATGGGAGCAAGGAATCTTCAATTCAACCAGTACTCCTTATATCTTTAACCGGATCTAGCCTTGGCCAATCGACTTTTATAGCTATGAATTCTGAATGTAGCTCATCATGAAAGCCTCCGAGGGAAGGTCGTTATTGGCATCTTTGAAATTAGCATTCCACTGCCGATTGTTGATTTGTTGCATATGATGATGAGCGATACACGACAAATCGGAATCGGAGTGATTATAAGATTTACTCTCTTCCGTGACGCTTCCTCCACATGATAAAGCATGATATTCATTTGGAATTACCGAATTATCCTCACCATGATAGTTCTCCATTTGGTGTAAATTCTTCATTCTGTTCCCGTAAGTGAATTGATCATCACTATCGGGCATTACTATTGAATTTTCTGAGAGAAACCAACTTTCAATATCATGGTATGAGTGATGAGAAGGGTTAATTTTCCCGCAAGATTTATCGCTAGGGTTTCCAGTAGTGGAAGAGTTGATCATTATGTCTTGAGTTGCTTGCTCTTTGAGAAAAGCTAGTTGTGCTTGCAAATTCACAATCTGCATAATTTGAAGAAGAAAATGTTTTAGTTAAATTTAACTGTGAAAAAAGATGAACTGTTATATCACCCGTTAATCATATAAAAAGAGAAATTATAATTTCTTACGATAATTTCTGACGACATCAATCAACTTGACTAATAGTAATTGGCTTAGAATATAGACTCAGTAGATTTCATATTTAGATTTGTCTTGTTAAAAAGGACTTAAAGTAGATTTTATAACCTGTTGTTGGAGAGAAAAAATATGTGATACACAGCCATATATCGGATCTTGGACCCTCGCTTGAGCTTCATACGAGATGGTAACGGCTGCCTCAGAACGATCATTGACCGGAAGATGAGCTAGCAATTTCGATACATTGCTAGCACCGAAGACCTTGTGAATGTCTGCAAAATTTGTAGCACCTTGTTCATGGCAGAAGTAAGGTGCAAAAACACAACCTCTTACACATTTTCTCCTCAAGAACTTGCAAGCTCCACAAGGAGAACCAGACCCTGTCATGATCTCAATTAAAATGATCGATTTCTTTTCGGATTAATTAGGTATGTAGATTTTTTTTTTCTTTCTCTCTATTATCTTGAGATCTCTTTAGCATATATGGTGCTGTCCTTAGAACTAGTACTTGAAGGTTTATAAACACAAGAGGGAGATGAAGGTGAATTGCACAATAATGAATAGTTAATAGAATTTTGTCCCCTTGATGGGTTACATATTTCATAATTTAATATTTATTTTAAATATTTTTTGTTATTTTCCCTCTTATTAAATCCCTTTTTTTTAATCTTCTCCATCCTAAATATTATAAGATCTGATAGATGAGATTCCTTCAACATCTTCATACGACAAATTAAAGAGCTATAAAGCATATATATATATATATATATGTATGAACTGAACCCATTTCAACCTGTTTGATGATTGGATTAATTATTTTAATAATTATTTCGTTATTCAATCAATTGGTCCTAATATATATGATAGCAACTACATTTAGTGGTCAATTTGTGACAGATCCTGAGAGATTTAGGATTAAACTATGTATAGATTTTAGTTAAGAGGGTAACTTCTACTAATCGTACGTTGTCGATTATGGTTTCGTTCTGACATATGATTGGTAATATTTTTTAGGTTTAATTAAATAATGATAAGGGTAAGCTCAATTTGATTCGATGATAATTACAGGTAATCATCTTATTTGTGTTCTTAATTTGACCCTACTCCTCCCCCTATCTCCACAGGGCTTCAGTACCTTGTTTTGTCACACTAAGATAAAATCTTAAATTGATTAACAATTAATTAAATTACGTAACAAGGACTTAATTCTATTTTTTTCCTTTTAATTATTTTCTAAATTTTTCCCATAGAAAATTTCTTAAACGCATCCAATAGAAATTGTACTAATATTAATTCAACTTACAAAAGATATTGACCCTCCTGCATCTCTTCAATTGTCATCTGTTATTATATAAGGAGACGACTCACATGTTGAAGGGTTCTTATTAATATGTAGTACTTAGTGTGGGTCTTGAATTTAAGGTAACAAGTAACATAATTGTTGACTTTTGATTAGGATTCTGATGATTATGGAAGTGGCAGCTACTTTTCATTTTAATTATAATAAAATTTCGATAAATTAATAAATTAATAATTTCATAATTAAATAAATTTATTAATTAAACAAAAAAAAAAGAAAAAGAAAAAAAAAAGGAGCATATTCCAGAAATAAAAGAAACAAAAGAGTAAAAGACAGAGACATGAACAGGTCTACACAACACTTTGTTAAGGGTGGGAAATGAAGATATATAATTGAGAGCTTTTTTTGTGTAATTAATTAAGAAAATCGTGGACATTAATATAAGATTGAAGAATCCAATAAACGATGATTAACTTTGTTGGGTCACTATCTTGTGTCACCCGTTGGCTCCAACATGTGGACCTAACCCCAGGTGTGAAGCTATATACCCCACAAACCCTGCCCTAATAATGACCCTCCAACTAGATCAACCCATATATATATATATATATATAGTATATATCCATCAATTAGAGCTAATTACAGAATAATTTGAACATAGATAGCACGTATGAAAACATGACTGCAATCTATTGGAAGAGATAGGTGGATTGTGTGAAGTTTTTCGCTTTTCCTTTCTGGTGCATGGCAATATTGTCTAATCCTCATTGGCAGCAATTTTATATATGTTTTATTTTTACATCATGACACAACGTTCGATTAGTCATGTTAAATTGTTGGCCACTTTAGTTTATAAGCATGCATGGGAAAGATATATAGTAGTTCATGGAGACAGAAGTAAGTGTATTTGATTAACTAGCGCAATTAAGTATAATTACTAAAATAATGAAACTCTTTAGACAATTAGTAATGAACAGCTCTGCATTGTTAGCTTTTAAGACAAGCACTAAGCAGTCATTAATCCTGTCTCTAATCCCTGCTTTTAAACTTTTATCAATTACCAATATTTAACAATGATGTTGATCAAAGTCTATTTTGTATTCCAAAGACACTATTGATCTGTGGAAGAAAAAGGGAAACAAATTAATAAAGAAATCGAAAAGTCGAAAGAAAATATGTATAAAGCGACGAAGGTACCTGAATAGTACTGAATCGAATCTGAGGAAGAATATTAATCAAGATATGTATTAGTTTGTTGAACTATATGTTAAATTTCGTATTAAGTTTATTAAACACATGATTAGAACAATAATTGTAGAATACAACTAATTAAAGCACCATAGGGATGTCTTTTCAATTTCCAATGTTTCCCCTTACATTATTTTTTATGTTGTTTGCTTGCATGTCTCAGAGAATTCAAGACGGTAAATCTTACTTACCCAAGACTTACATACATTTATCGCTTAGATTCCTAATCTCAAATTTCGAATTTTTTATCTTAACAATATTAGAAGAAAATAAGGTAGAAAAAATAATATCTACACAAAACATACCAACTAGTTTTCTTAATATCTTTCAAAATATTTTTATTTTTATAAATAATCAAACAACTATGGACCAAGATCCGGTTCTTCTTCTTCTTTGCGACGAAAAAGATTAATGGAATCCGATTCATCATGAGAAAGAACTGGATTGATTTGATCGGATTCCTTGTAAAAAATCTGACTGATTCGATTGATATATTTTATGAAGAAATAAAATCATTTCGATCAATTTATTGCGAAAAAGCCAGATTGAAATAAAGAAATGATTCGGCTTGTTCGCAAGAAATAGAATTGGATTTCTTTTTTTTGTTTTTTTTTTTACCCCGAGAAACTTTGAAACTAATAAGGGAAAAAAGTGAAACAAAAAAGTATAAGTATGAAATACTAAAAAACTTAAAAGTTTGTTAGAATTATGTAAGCACGAATTCGTAAAAATCGAAATATACAGGAATAAAAAAGTAAGCTAACATAATTGATTGGTCTGGTATATAATTAATTATAGGTAAGTGAAAGACTTTCTAATATACATTTTTTCTCTCTCTAATAATTTTCATATCTTAAATCTTTTTAGCTTCACCTAAGTCCTTCTTATCATATTCGGAATTAACCTTAGTTTTTTAGTTCATTAATTTTAATCTTTGATTTACTAATTAACAATATATTATGTATATAAATTAATTAATAAATGGGATAGAGTCCAAAAATGCATAATATAAACAAGTCATACATGCTTCTTTTAAACCCTATACTAAGCACAAACTTTTCAAACCTCTTATACCATTATCTAGAGGAATGCTCAAGACCATACAATGATTTATGCAGAAAACATGCATTATTTGGATGTCCTAACATATACATTTTTGAGATCTAGAATTTAATTTTTCATCATTTTTGTGTGCATAAGTAAGTAGCACACTAAATGTCCTCAAATTCTCTAAATTTTGTTTTCTACCTGCCTAAACCTTTTTCGAACACTTAAGATCTAAGACAGTTAATAGACTCCTACTAATTAAGTATGCATTTGCTTTAATTATTTTTCCCTGAAACCCTTTAAGAAGATCCGATGTAAATAACCTTAGTTTCTCTAGTAACGTCATATTATCCTTTATGCTATCCTGTTTTGTTATGGAATCCTAACTACTATCTTATGTCAAGTCATATCAGTTTCCTTGCAAATATTATCAAATAAGACATACAAAACTCTAGACCATTATTTGCCTTAAGAGTTCTAACATTTTATTTATTTAATTTTCAACTAGAACTTTTTCTTTAAGCATATCAAAAGCTTCATCTTTAGTTTTAATGCAACTAAGTATAGAGTGTTTTCCAATTAAAAAAAACTAAAATGCAATGTAGAAGTGGGTGAGACTTTGTACCAATTAACAATTTGTATGGAAGTGACAAAAGACAAACTAATACTCCATGCTGAATGCAAAAGACAAACTAACAAGTGCGCTAAATGCAAAATTTCAAATCCAAACTTCAATTTCTAAATTTCCAAATTGCGAAAGGAGGTATCGCAAAGGTAGATGTCGTAATAGAAGAATATGAACTCAAATTAAAGGAAGACAAATCAACACTAAGAATCACCACATCTGTTGCTTTTAACTTGTCCCGCCTACATCTTAGGGATGAGCAGCTTAGCCCGACCCATCCGATTTTGACCGAAATTATACTTCTTGAAAGGTTGGATTACAATCAGATCCGTTAGCTTCTAACATATACATATAACTTTTTTAAAATATGACTACATAATCACTAATAGAAAATAATATTTTATTTTTGAATTAATAAAATTTTTCTTTTTAAAGGTGTCTTTTTAAAAAAAAGATATTTTCATTTACTTTTTACGGGGAAATTAGAATAGACCTCCAAACTTTAATATAATTACATATAATTGATATCATAAACTTTTATAACTACAATCAAATCTCGATAATTAATATTTATGCGACCAATCAAATTTATTAATTTAGCAAAGTATTAAATTAGTGGATGTTGTACATATTAAATAGGTAAGGGTTCTCGCACCATACTAAACAGGAGCGAGTAAAAAAATTAGTTCATAATAAAATTAAGAAGATTGGATTAGTTTCGTGGAACATCTGACTATTGATGGGTAAGTCAATAGAACTAGTGAATGTTATACGTACAAGGAAGATAAATATAGCTTGTCTTCAAGAGACAAAGTGGAAGAGAAATAACGCTAAGGATTTGAGAGAACGGTTTAAACTTTTTAATTCAGTAATGGATAAAATTAGGAATGAGGTAGGAATAGTGGTGGGTAAAGCCTATATGGATGCAGTAGTTATTGTTACGAAGTTTGGGATATGATTATGAACATAACTTTAGCCTTAGAACCGAAGATGCATATTATTAGTGCATATACACCTCAAGTAGGACTAGATGATAAGACTAAGAAAGACTTTTGGGACACTTTGGAAGAGTTAGTTAATATAATTTCTATTTTGGATAAGGTTTTCTTAGGTAGCTATTTAAATGTTCATATAGGTAAGGATAAAGTTTGGTATAAGAGGGTTCATATAAGTCAAGGTTTTGGAGTTCCAAACAATATAGAGGTTTCTATTTTAGACTTTGCTTTTAGCTAGTGATTTTGGGATAATAAATACTTCCTATAAGAAGAGGGAAAATTATTTATTAACCTTTAAGAGTGAGCATAATAGAATTCAAATTGATTACGTAATTGTTAGGAGACGAGATCTAGGTAGGTGTAAGAATTGTAAGGTGATACCAGGAGAGTGTTTAACAACCCAACATAGGTTACTAATCTTAGATATTTGTCTTACGAGTAGGAATAGAGTAGACAAAGGTTAGACTTGGCTGAGAATTAATTGGTGGACTTTGAAGAGAGATGTATATCAAACTTTTAGAAATAAGATATTATATAGTCAATTACGTCAAACTTTTAGAAATAAGGTATTATATAGTCAATTAGTCTTAGAAGGTTGTGAGAATGCAATGTTGAAGGATAAGATTGGAAGCTCTAAGTTTTATGAACATATAGTTAACCATATTAGGAGTGGGGCAAGGGAAGTGCTTGGAAATGCTAAATGAAGGAGAAGACATAATAAGGAAATATGATGGTGGAATAATGAGGTGCAAGAAGCCATTAAGGAAAAGAAAAAAATGATTAAAAAATTGACAAAAGATAGATATTAACGATCGTATGAGCTTTATAAACAAGCTAAGAAACTTAGTAGTAAAGCAGTAGGGGATGCTAAAAAGAGAGAGTATGATGATTTGTATAATAGGCTACATACAGATGAGGGGGAGGAAGATAACTTCAAGATAATGAAAGCCAGAGATTGGGAAACTAGGAATTTAAGTCATGTTAGGTGTATCGAGCATAAAGATGGTAGAGTTCTAATATAGGATAACAACTATTTTAGGTAAATGAAGGGATTACTTCAAGACACTACTAAATATGACACATGTAGAAGAGTAAACTTTGAAGGGTCTGATTTGGTATAAGGGAGGCATCTAGTATTCCATCGTATGACTAGTGCTAAGAAAGTAAGAGAAGCTTTGCAAAGGATAAAGACAGGGAAGATAGTTGGTCCAGATGATATACTAATTAAGGTGTGGAAACGTTTAGGAAAAGTATGTATCTAATCGCTGACTAGGCTCTTTAATAGAATTTTAAATATTAGGACAATGTCATAATTATGGAGATATAGCATTGTGGTACCAAATTACAATAATAAATTAGATATATAAGATTACTAAAACTTTAGAAGGATAAAGCTTATAAGTCATATAACAAAAATATGGGAGAGGATTATGGAGAAGAGACTTAGAAGTATCACCACTGTATCAGAAAATTAATTTGATTTTATGTTGGGTAGGTCTATCACAAATATAATCTTCTTGATTAAACGAGTGATAGAAAATTCAAAGAAAAATAATTTTTTTTTATTAATTTAGAGAAAGCTTATGATAGAGTGCCTAAGGAATTAATCTGATTGATACTTGGAAGGAAGAATGTACTTCAACAATATATTAATATCATTAAGGATATGTATGAAAGAGCTGTAACCAATATTCAATCAGTAGGTGAGATGTCTAGTGAATTCCCTATTATAGTAGGATTTCATCAATAGTAGACTTTAAGTACATACCTCTTTACTTTGGTTCTGGATAAGCTGAGGAAACATATTCAGAATGAGGTACCCTGATGTATGGTGTTTGTAGATAATATCATCATAACTGATAAAACTAGAAAAGGTGTAAGTAGAAATTTAGATACGTGGTGTGAGGCTCTAGAGAGCAAGAGTTTTAGAATTAGTCGATCTAAGAAGAAATATCTAGATTGTAGGTGTGACCCCGAATCTCAAAAAAGGGATAACCCAATTTATATCGATGATATGGAGGTCTTAGAGTGAAATTTTTCGTTATTTATGATCTATTAACCAAAAAAGTTAAGGACATTTGAATGGATATAGATAATAGGATTAAAGCAGATTGGATAAAATAGAGGATGATGTCAAAAGTTTTATGCAGTACAAGATACTCGTGTGGGTAAAAAGAAATTGTTACAAGATGATTATTCGACCAATTATGCTTTATGGTTCATAAAGGTGTGTAGAGCACTTGAAGAGGCAACAAAGAGGGAAACCATAAAATTTTAGCCACAATGAATTCAACCCACCCCAGTTGCACTCTTCTCCTTCACTAAAGCACAAATTGTAAGTTGAAAAGTAGCTTTTCTCTTCTTTTTTTTTTTGGTGGTTTTTGCTTTTCATTTGTAGAGCAAATTAGGAGAGTAATTTATGCATATGAGATTGCATTTTAGTAAAATGTTTAACCTGTAAGGTGATTTCTAGTACTATCTGTTAATAGAGTCTTGAAGTTGTTGAACCCTTCTTTCTATTTGTTCTAGTTTTCTTTGTCTTTACTTGCAAGCATCAGCTCTTTTATTTTCTTCCTTAGGCAATGTATGCTATTATTTAATTTCATCGCTTTCTTGAGAGCTTTTTTTGGTGAAATATGGTTCATAATAGAATTATCATCTTCAATTATATATTATTTAATCATTTTCTTTGATGCTCAATTATATATCTCTAAAAATTTTTTTTTTTCACAGTAGTTCAGAAAGTTCTTGATATCCATCATATTATGACAATTCAACTATTTGATTATATATTTTTACAGTTCTTGAATGTCTCTATCATTTAACAGTTCATCTAAATTATTTAAATTTATATTATTCATCAACCGAATTTTACTCTATCGAAAGTAATTTATTATTATATATTCATGAACATCTATTGTCCAAATTTAAATTATAAGATTTATTACTTCTAAAATTATCTTTTCTAATTCGATTTCCCTATTTTCTATAAAAGACTACAACAAAATGATGACAATACGTCTTTAGGCTCACCAAAAATTATTTCTATATTTAATTTATTTTTAAATATAATTGATAAATTTAGAAACATCTCGATAAGTTACTTAGTTATCAATAATTTAATATTTTGTTAAATTAATAATTTTTTTTAATCTCAAAATTATTAATTTATAAAAAAATTATTATATCTTTTTTTAAAAATTATATATTTTCTTTTTCTCTCTCTAGATAAAAGTGCAATTTTTTATTGAATTTGACCAGCTGCAACTTTAAAAGACAAGAAGGGAAGTCACAGGTGGAGACAACATGGGAGAAAACTAAAAATTGGGTGGTTTGAAATTTCATTTAAATAAAAATATATATTGAATTTTATTTGGAAGATAATTTTTGGACAGAGTGGATTTTGTTAAACAACGTAAGGAAGCCCACTAAGCCCTATCTCTTTGAAGTGTTGTAGTAGTCAGAAACACACACATTAACACATGTTGTCAAATTGTATATTGTTTTGCTTCTTTAAGCTTTAGAAGTACATAATCTACACATTATTAAAGCTAATTGATTAGCTCTTATTATATATTTTATAGGCTGTTCGATCTGACCAAACGTGCAGTCCAATGGGATCATAATGTATACTTGTGATCTGCACTCCCAGAAAGTTGAAAATCTTAATTGAAACGTGATCATTTTTGGTGATTTTCAAATGACTTCTTTTTCAAACTCTCAAAATGCATAATGTGCCTAAGAGATGAAAGTCACGTGATGAATTACTTTTCTAAGCTTTTCTATTCATTCAATCTTTGTACATGTAATTAGGTCATTAGTTTCTTATAATGTAGAGTTGTTTTAATAAGAAAATAGTACACACTTTTTTTATCACTCTCTTCTTTCTTATATTTTCATCTTTCCTCTGAACCTTATTGTAAGTTTTTGCTTCATCTCTCCTAGCACAATAAATCCAACCCCCGTATATGTGCCCTCAAGAAACAACTCACTTTTGTGAAGCAAGAATTAGATTTATGTGGTGGTATACTATGGAAAACTCAAGGGTATTCTGGAGTGCACATGTGGACAACTCAAGGTTTTAGTGGATCAATATCAAAGAGATAAAGTTATCAAGTTTTTGAAGGGATTTAATGATGTCTATACTGCATCAAGGGACCAAATCATGTTGCAACATCCCTTACCTAAGGTGAATATAGTCTATAGAAATTCTCAGTTCTAGAACATGCTGCCATGGCTATGAGAAAGTATATTGGAAACTCATTTTTTTTCTCAAGAAGCATCAGGGAAATACATCAAGAAGCATAAACATTGTGTAGCCTTTGCAAAATTGTTTGTCATACCTTAGAAAACTATTTTAAGGCTAGGAATTATGAGCCTCTGATTTGTGAGCATTGCAAGATGATTGGTCACATTAAGGCTAAGTGTTACAAGCTTCATGGGGTAGGAATCCTGATGGTCACAAACTATTCGGAAAAAACAAGATTTTTTCAATTTCTTAAGTTACAGTGGCTAAGGATCATGATGCAAAAAGGAGCGATACACAATCTCTAAAGGAGAAAACTAGCAAAAATTGGCCTTATTAAAAGGGAAATCTACATCCACTTCTACTTCCCCACAGATCAACTTGATGCAGATATTCCAAATAGACTCCTCGAGTTGTTCTATTTCATCCCTTTCATATTCTAAAAATTTTTATCTTAAAGTATATTGGATTTTGGACACAGGGACCAGTGACCATATTGTTTGTCACCTATCTTTCCTCACTATGATAACATGTTATGCAATATTTTCTATTCGATTGCCTAATGGGAAAATGGCTCCAATAAGCCATATTGGTACTGTTCAAGTAACCAAGAATTTACTCCTACATGATGTCCTTTATGTGCCTACCTTTTCTTTCAATTTCCTTTCAGCTAAGAAGTTGATTGATTCCCAAAATGTTTCATTTTTTACTCATCATATTGTTTGATACAGGACCTTATGGATTGGAGGATGATTGGGAGGGATGAAATAAGAAATAGTCTCTATTAACTTTGAATAGATGACACTATTGTTTTAGTAAATACAAATAATAATTTTTTATCTCAAAAGTCTAGAATAAATATATATGCTTCTATTTTACTTTGATCATGCTTCCTTATCTAGATTATAATTTTTTAATATACTTTTGTCTTTCAATAAAAAGAAATATTGTGATATTTATGCGCTATCAGAGCATCAAAATTTGTCTTTTCCTATATATCCAATTACATCTCTTGAAAAATTCCAACTTATACATTGACATTTGGGACCCTAATCCAATCTTAAGCTATGATAGTTCAAAATATTTTCTTACCATTGTAGATTTTGCCTTGATTATGCTTCCCTATCTAGACTACAACTTTTGAATGTATCTTTATCTTTCAATAAAAAGAAATGCTGTGATATTTATGCGCTATTAGAGCATTATAAGTTGTCTTTTCCTACATATCCAACTAGATCTCTTGAAAAATTCCAACTTATACACTGACATTTGGGACTCAAATCCAATCTTAAACTATGATAGTTCAAAATATTTTCTTACCATTATAGATTTTGCCTTAATTATGTTTCCCTATCTAGACTACAACTTTTAAATGTACTTTTATCTTTCACTAAAAATAAATATTGTGACATTGGAAAGGTACAAAGCATCTTTGGTAGCTAAATGCTACACACATAATAGGAAGGCATTGACTACCAATATACTTTCGCTCCGGTTATCAAATTAAGCATTGTTCGATATTTGTTTGGCTCTATCCGCAGTTAAAAGAGTGGCATTTACAACATTTTGATGGTCAAAATATTTTTTTTGCATGGAGACCCACAGTCTACATGCACCTTATATAGCCCACGTTACATGATGAAAAACCTAAAGTGAGAGCAAACTACTCAAAAGCCTTTATGGTCTTACAGAAAAAATAGTATGCTAAATTTTCTCAATTACTCATTTCCTTATAGGATCACACAATCTAAAGTTGACTACATGCCTAAAATTATAAATTTGTTAATTTTTTTACTATAATTTTATCTTAAAAATTCATATATTTTATATTTGCTTCCTCTCGTTTCTTTTTTCTTTTTTCCACTAATCACTGTTTGGACTCGAAGCTCCACCGATATTAAATTGAACATATGATTTTTTTTTTATAATATTAAAAATATAAATTTAGACATATTGTCGAATTATATAATATTGAAAATATAATTAACAAATTAGTTGGGACATCACGCCAGCAAGCTGGACCTAATTTAGGCCCAAACACAATAAAACCTAAACGACAGCGACTGGAGTATTTTAAATCAAACTATGGTTAAAACTTAAAACCCCAAACTCGAGCTCGCTATTTGTAAGAGCCATTCTTGATGAAAATTTGTTTTTATAGATTCAACTCAACAAAGCAGTATAATGAAAATTTATTAACATTCAAACGTCTTTTAGATGATGTTAACTTATATTAACAGAATGTTTTTGGATAAGATTGGTACAGCTTGTTTATACACAAATTACAAAACATCAGAACTTCTCTTCTTACTAATTTTTATTACATACAGCACATCAAAGTGTATATATCAAATATAAATGATAAAAAATCTAGAATTAATAAAATAAAAAAGGTTTTTGAATTCATGGGAAAATACCATCATTCTTGGATACAGGGAAACCTTTCAAAACATCCCTTAATGCATAGTAGTGGCTTTCACATTTGTGGTCTGAGATTAGGTTGCTTGATAGTAGTATTCTTTGGAAATGTTCATCAGGGTGCCTCTTCCATAGACTAAAATATTCGACGAGGCTTCTTCCCGTTTGGTTGTCCACATTCCTCTTTAGATAGTATACTGTCCCTGGTACAAATAACTCCTCCGCAACAGCTCCTCCCTTTATAGACGTATCTCCATTTTCACGTGTGGGCCCCACACGGGATTCCTCTTCAATGGAAGTTGGACCATCTGTTGGCAGTCATAAAAGCAAGACCATATTTTCTTTTTTTTTAAGGTAAGGAACAGCCCGGAGATATTAACCCTTCTTTAAAATAACTAGAAGTACCTGTAAGATGATACTACAAATCTGCAAATCCAAAGACGGACCTAACCATCTTCTAGGTTCACAGATTTTAGTTGATTTGGAATTTGGATTAAAAAGAAAATTTTGAGTTAGGTGGTTTACCAGAGGAATCTTTCTTGCTTCGGAACTTCGCATATTCGGCAATTTTTCGAGCTACGTCTTGAACTGAAGAGACAACCTGCTTCACATTTGTGACCAAATCTACGACACTTCTCCAGTCTTCCTTTTCAACTACACTCTTCCTGTCAAAATTAAAATAAAAATAAAAAAATAAAGGAAAAGTGAAAACAAAGAAACTTTTTTCTATATCAATGAATTGCAGTGTTCATAGAAAAATGATCCCAAGAACATAGATACAGTACTAGTACCAATACAGTGGCTAAAGGGGGGAAAGGTGAGAATATTCGATCTTGGATATCCAGTTCAACTTATCCATTGAATTTGGACACGAAAAATCTGTCTGGACAACTTTTCTTTTATTTTCATCACAAATTTCAACTGAACTGGATAGAGGACAGACCACCATCAATGCCAAAAGTACTCTTTTGACCTCTCCATTCCTAATTCCTTGGATCCCAAAATCAGAGAGGCTGTCTATCTATATAAACACTACTAGAATAGCATTGACTCAAAAGAGCTGGCCGGCGATGAGCCAAACATGGGAGAAGATCATCCAAACAGCAACAGCACCTCTGACAAAGCTTTGGTATGGATATATCAGAATGAGAAAATAAATTTTAGCACCTCAAAAACTTACCAATCAGTTTCAAGGATTTCATTTCTCAGTCTTGTTAGAGAAGCTACACTTAACCTTGGTACGATATCATCCTGCGTAAAGTAAAAGAGAAATCAAGAAAAATGAATCATAATAAATAAATGTACAAAAAAAAACCATTATTATGACAATCGTAAGAAAAAAATAGTCAAACAGAAAAGCTAACTTCATTTTTAGCACATAATAATTTGAGGCACCCACCAACCTGCATCACAACCGTGGTAACATAATCAGAGCAACTTTCAGCAAGTATTCTAGAGACACAAGGAGGCGTTGCATAGCCAATAGCAGAAACAATGTCAGGACTAAAGCCTAGCTCCTTGACTGACTTTTTACGAAGCTCAACAGCCAGTAAAGAGGCTATTGCTCCTCCAAGTGAATGACCCACCAGCCTTAACCTATAACCCTGTTCATGAATCAGGATCTCACTACAACGACACTAATCTTATAGAAATAAGAGGAGAACAGTCAAGAAATAAATAAATTGAAAATAAGCTACAATATACTCAAATTATTATAGGAACAAAGAAGAAATAAAATGGCCACCACCTGATATTTCTCCAAACACTTCCTTATGGTTCCCAGCTCATGATTAAGAAACCAACGAGCAGCTTCAGCAGTGCCAAAGTGTGTGGAGTAGCCATCAAATGTAACTTCTTTATCACTTGAAGTGGCAATGTCAGTGATAAGATCATAAACAGTATGGGTTCCACGAACCCCAAGAAGTACAAGTCTCTTTCGAGGATCAATCCCTATGTAATATCCAGGCCTCATTATGCTGGAATCACGTACAAATTTCATTACATTGCTTTCTCGAATCATGCTGTGCCTTGCAAGACTGGCTGCAGTATCTTTGTAGCAACCTTTTGCAAGTTCAAGGTGGTAGATGAGATCTTCAACCTAACTCAAATATAAATAATTAATTAAATAAAGAAATAAATAAATAAATAACTGAAGAAGAACTATCTAAACAAATACTATTATCACCTAGTGACAAGTATAATACACTACAATGAGATTATAACTTTAATATAATTTCTGATGGTCACATATAAAACTCCTCAGTAACAGAGACAGAAATTACTATTTCATCCGAAAATATCTGAACACCCTTAACATCCTCAAATGGATTTGTAGAAGCCTGGCGAAGATAAATAAGATATAAGCCGATAGTAAGATCACTCAAGCTCCAATCCTGAATTCCTATCTTATTCCGTTGAATGTGAGCAATAATTTCTGTAAGAGAATGACTTGTTGATGGAGTTTTCTTGCCAGTTTCGTTTCCTGCAAATTGAAAAACTTAATCAACATTAAGAAAAACAAACATGCAGTCAGACCAACCAACCATAGGTTTCTAACAAACAATAAAAGCTATAGCAAGAAGAAAAGGGGGGTAAGAGGGATCCTCTAGGAAAATGAGCAGGTGCTCTTTTTCTGTGTCTTCAAATAAACACAGCACATATAAAGTTTGTGGCAATAATAACAAATTGTGTTGGAGTTTTAAGTGACAACATAATTAATCTAGCACAAACAGACCTGTTTGCCGAGCCCACCGAACCAATTGGAGAGCCGGCTGAATAGCTTTTGTGAGCCAAATAGGCTCTAACCTCCACTTACTATCACTCAAATCTTCATCATCAGAACTATATTTGGAACCTTCAGAGTCATTGCCAATTGTCTTCTCAACTTTAGCCCTTACAGAAGTTTGAGTATAGTCCTTCAATTCTTTCTTCACATCAGCTTCCACCTTATCTGCTTTTGACCGTCGTAAATGAACCAGACTAACAACACCATACACAAACCTTTGAGGTGATTCTTGTCTTCTAAGCAAGGTTTTGATAGAGTCTGCAAATTTACAACAGGACCAACATCTAAAAATGTCATTAGTAGGAAATCCTCGCGATCCAGAACTTGTTTTGATTAGGAATTAACAAAATTAAGAGAGAGTATGTTTCCCATTGATATAATAAACTAACGGCTCTAAAAAACTCTTACCAAATCCCACTTTTCTAAATCAAAACAGCTCTAAAGGGTTCATGTGTGGATTCAATTCATTATTCACTTGTATCAAGCAGAGACGTTAACCACATAATGGAGTGAAAATGTCTGTTTGGTTAAGAAGTACTTACCTAAGCATATAAATGTAATTATAAAGAGTAAGACCTACTAATTTCCTCAAAAAAGTAGTCTTTTATAATATGCTATGAAGATTTTCGTAAAATTATATAAAGAGACAATAACAGCGGGAAACAGTTCCCAATTGAATCTCCGATCAGAAAAGTTGAACTTGTAAGGAAATGTTATTAAGAGCACCCCAAAACACCAAACAACAATGAAATCATGAAAATAAGGATAGAAGCCAAGAAATATCAAATGGATTTCTACTAAAGTTTCTAATTTCCAATTAGCCGTAGTTTGGAACAATAATCAATCAAGAATTTATGTTCTTCCAGAGTGATCTACAAGTATCGAGCAATCGTAGGAATATAATACCAAAATAAAGCAGAAAAATAAATAAATAATAAGAAAAGAAGAATAAGAATTTCTGCATACACATGTTTTGAAGGAGGTGCTTCACCGCTCTGTTAGCCATTCTGGAGAGACAGAGATTCGCAGCTGGTAATTGCAAACATAGTCGGTTGCAGGAAGCGAGACGAGGTGCGGCGGGGGGAAAGCGGTGGGAGTTCGAACCAGCAGAGTGGATGCGGCAAAAGGCAAACGAACAATGGAACTGGGAATGGCTAACTAGGCTTTAACTTGATTAAAGCTTAATTAATCGGAATCTCAAGTAGGATCGAGTATCAACCGGTGGTACTGAACCGGTTCGAACCGGAAGGACCGGCTGGTTAACCTCCCAATCCGATCGGTTCTATGAAGTCTATGAACTATTACGAATATTGCAAGGAATGTTTGCAAAATAAATATTATTTTTTCATTAATTCTTTTGACTTGAGTGAAAATACGGCCTGGCCTAGCTTGCATTGGCTTATCCAGCTTGGGCAGCAGGAGTCATTGTCCCTACAAAATTTTCAAAATTTAAGGGGTTGTTTGATTGAGTATTTTAAAATGTATTTTGTATTTTAAATTATATTTTAATGATATATAATGATTTAAAAATTAAGAAAATAGATAAATATATTATATTATATTTTTTAATTAATTTTTAATAATTATAAAAAATATTTTTAAAAATTCAAAATTTATATTTTTAATTTTTTCTATAATTTTTTATTACTATTTTTTGCCGTGAGAAAAATAAAAACAATATCGAGCTCCATCCATGGAGCTTGGATCTCTATTGATGAAGGTCCGACCTCCATTAATTTTCCTTTTTTTTTTTTTTAGGTGGGAGGTAGCCATAGTAAATTATAAAAAAATTAAAAATATAATTTTTAAATTTATATAAATATTTTTTATAATTATTTAAAATTAAGATATTTTACTCTAAAACATCAAATCATATCTACTAAGAAAGTATTTTTTTCAAAACATGTTTTAAAATCTCTATCCAATCTAAATTTTTATATAATATTACCCACATAAATTTTTAACATATAATGTAAAATTAATAAGTCTTGAGCTGGTTTTAGATATAATGATTTTTTACTCAATTAAAAATTTTCAAAATATTAGGATTTAACTTTTAGTGATTTTAATTTTAAATATATAAAATATCAGTAGTATGAATATATTTAATTTTCTAATTCTATTTTTTTTAACCAAATACAAACTTGACATATATATATATTATATATTATATAACGAAATTTATATATTTTATTTGTTTGTTATGAAATTTTTTATAATATAATTGCAACGTATCACAAGCCCCAAGTCATTTCTTTGAGGGCATATTTGACTTAATTCTTTGGTTGAAATGTTTTATTCTGTTAAAGATTTTTCGACTTTTAAAGTTACTTCATGGATCGAAAAGACTTGATTTATAAAAAACTCTTCGACTTTTATAATAATTTAGAGTTACATATTAAATAACGGGTTGAAAAGCTCCTTATATGCCAGTTTGTGCATTTCAAACCGACATCTCATATGTCGATAATTTCATATTACTTACTAGTTCAAGCTATCGAGAGTTTTCAAAATACATTGAGTTTGTTTTCAAGAGAGAATGAGTTCGTGACTTTTAACAAGTTCATGAGCTTGAATGAAGTTCATTGATGAAGGTTAAAAATTAAAATTTGAAAGTACATTAATAAAGAGGAGATACGAAAAAAAAAAAAAAAAGAGAATAAAAAGAGAAAAATTTTAAAATATATGAATTTTCGAAATAAATGTGATGACCTGTATATTTTTTAAAATATAATTTATTTCTAGATGATGTGTCTTAGATATAAATATCATATTGCAGTGGATGACCCTGGACATAATACAATTTGATACTATACGATTCAATCCGGATATTTATAGAAAAAAACGAGGGAGGAGAAAAATGAACGGAGGGGTAAAATGGGGAGGTTTTCAATTCAAAATATAAACCTCTTCTTAGACCGGACTCAAGCCAGGCCGATACACGGACTTAGAACTTTAAAAAACAAAAGTATAATGACATTGGATAGGCCCAATATAGGAAGAGAAGGCCCATCCAAAAGCGAATCTCTTCCATCCAACCCTAACTCCTTTATAAATGATAGCCGGTATATGGTGTCAATGCTATAATCCTCATCGATTGCTCTCAGCATCTTCCGACTTACATGGCGTGTAGAAATCGACGCCCTAAGCCCTAATCGCGTCTTCTAAACAATCCCTTTCAGATCTCTCTCTACTTTTCTTGTCAAAGTTTCTGATACGTCTCTTTTACTTACTAGAACTACTCTTTTTCATTCTGGTATTTTCGATCTAAAGGCATTTATACTTTTTATTTTCGCTGTAACTTGAAATTTTCTTTTTGATTTCTGCTATCTTCATCTTGCTTCTCTAGTTTTTTTCAATTTTTTTCTTTTATCTTTTTCTATTTTCCCTATTGTTGTGTATGTTGAAACAGAATGAAATGATGAGCGATTAGATTCCCTATTGGTTTGAGTGCCGGAATGATGGCATCAATCATGTATTAGCTCTAGCTGATCATTCTCCTTACATTTCACTTAAGAGTCTTTCCTTTTGTACAACCAAGTGATTCGAACAATTAATCTTAGTTATTTCGAACATTTTGGTCCGGTAATACCGGGAAATTTTGGATGAAATTTGAACTTTGAAATTTGAAAATGATTCGATATATACGTATACATATATATATATATGTATATATATTCTGACTTAGAAAAATAGTTATTCTTGGGGGTACCTTGACGATATTAAATCGATTCATGTCAACAGCCTTAAGGTGAACGATCTAATGTAGCTCATGGTTACAAATGCCATTCTTGCAGTCAGGAGAAGCATAAGTTATAAATATCATTCTTAGTGAAGTACAATCATATTTGATTTGTCCTTATAAAAATGCTTGTTATAAATATTGATTAATAATAATTGAATTTAGAACAGTGAGAATCTAGAACCTGAACAATTTAGAGTTGATAATGATAGTGAGAAGAGCAAGTAACATCGTTCTGACTGAATGGATGAAGGATGGTTAAATTTTGTAAAGGAAATAAATTGTATATGAAGCCATACAACCATTTTCGATACTGGATAAGCAGTAAAATCAGGAGGAAAAGCAAAACAAACGAAAGGGACAGTTAAAGAAAAACCGATCAAATTTAGACAACTAATTTCAAGAATTGGTATGGATGATTGTTGACTATATTGTGGTATTTTGTTTAAAATTTGTCTATTTTTGATCCTGCGCCTAGTGTGTACAACTAAGCAGAATGCATTTCAAACTTTAAATTTTTGAAAACCATGGCGCACAACAAGAGCTGTAGTTGATCCTGATGGCTAGTGCTTTAGAACAGGGATCCATTTCCGCCACATGGACTGGGGCCGGGTAATTCCTTCTACTGGAAGGGGGCTTGGCCAGATTCTTGAATTGTGCTATACTGCTCCAGCGTCAAGCCTCAGGAGGAGGCCAACTTTGTGTAATTGCATGAACTCAATTCATCCTACTGCCATTACAGTTCTTTTCCAAACACTATAACCATGGGTAAAGGCCACAGTCAAAGCAGATATGACTCCAACCTTCCCATACTGCAAGCAATCCTTATCAAATATGAGCAAGATCGCTGTTTCCAACTGTCCCTATATTTCTAGCTTTCATGTCAATCATCATACACTTGACTCTTGAGGGCCACCTGGGTCTATACCGCAACTTTCTTTCCGAATCAGTTACTGAAAGATATGGTCAGGAAAAATCAGGATTAACTATTACCCATTTTTCCCCCAGTAACCTTCATCACCACACGAGCAGATTCCATCCTTAAAATGGTGAAACACTTCACTATCCCGAACTGAAATCTCTCTCCTTACAGACTTCGTTATAAACTTCACAACATCATGACAACTTCTACACATGCATAGATTCTTTGTCACCCAAATAGGCATTCCAGGAGCAGTGTTAATAAGTCCAAACCCAATAGCCAGCCTCTCACTATGCCCACAAAAGATCTCAGCTTTAGAAGTCTCAACCTCATCCCTCATAGAAATACTTTCCTTCATTTTCTTATAAAATCCCTCCAAAACCGCATTTATTTCCTTAATTTGCGGGTGAAAGTCATCCCCACTAAGAAAAGCATTAACTTTTCCTTTCACTTCTACCCAACTGCACCCAGGATCTACAGATAGTCCTCTCTCTCTCATCACCTCTCTCACTCCAGCAACTTCATCCCAATTACCACTATCAGCATAGAGATTGCTTAGAAGAATGTAATACCCAGTACTTCCAATATCCATTTCGAATATACGTTCCGCTGCAAATTCTCCAAGCTCAACCCGTCTGTGCATCCTACAAGCATTTAACAATGCTCCCCATATGGCTGCATCTGGCTCGATGGGCATGTTCTTTATAAAATCATAGGCATCGTCTAATTTACCAGCTCGACCAAGTAAATCAACAATACAAGCATAATGTTTCAAGTTAGGAGTGATATGGTACTTACCTTTCATTTCGGCAAAATACTTCAAACCTTCTTGAACCAAACCAGATCTACTACAAGCACATAACAAGGCTATAAATGTGATCTCATCCGGGCTTACATTTGAATCTAGCATTTCATTAAATAACTCGATGGCTAGGCTTCCTTGACCCTGTTCGGCCCGACCTGTGAGAAGTATATTCCATGTTGTAGAATCTTTCTTTTGCGAATTGAATTGGTTTAATACAGACCCTTCCCTTCCACATCTTACATACAAGTCCAAAATCGCATTTGGTAAAAACCCATCAAACCCGAAACCAGTCCTTAATGCATGGGCATGAATCTCTTTCCCACACATTAAAGCACCTATTCTAGCACATGCAGAGAGAACAGAAATGAAGGTAACAGAATTCGGGTTTAAAATCTCTTTCATTTGGCGAAAGAGAAAAAGAGCCTCAAAGCTTCTATTATTCGTCCCTAGCCCGAAAATAATTGAAGTCCAAGATATGATATCCTTGTTGGGAATTTGATGGAACACTTCTAAAGCCTTTTCAATGCACTTACATTTAGAATACATATCAATGAGTGTGTTTGAAACTATTATATATGATATGAGCCCTGTTTTGTTAGCAAGCTCATGAAGCTTAATACCCATATCCAAACGGTCTAAACTAGCGCAACAAGATAGAACACTGGCTAAAGCAATCTCATCTGGGGAAACACCTTCTAGCTCCATCTTTTCATAAATTTCCAAAGCCTTATACGAAAGTTGATTTCTCTCGTAACCTGTTAACATAGATGTCCATGACACCACATCTTTACATTCCATTTTGGAAAAAACTTTTTTGGCTTCTTCCACATGGCCTACAGTAGAGTACATTTGAATCAAAGCATTACTCATAGAAACATCAGCTCCAAACTCTTTTCTCATTACGTAGCCATGGATTTCTCTCCCTAATCTCTCATTACCAAGAATAGCACAAGCTGATATGATACTAGTCATAGTCATCAAATCCGGATCAACTCCAAATTCTCGCATAACAAAAAACAATTGTAATCCTTCTAAACAATTTCCATTCTCAAAATATCCGGAAATCATTGCATTCCATGAAATTCGATCTCTCTTAGGCATCTTATCGAACACTAGACGTGCACTGTAAACATCACCACATTTCATATACATGGTTATTAACGCATTAATCACATCAATATCTGACTCAAATCCAAATCTAAGCACATGAACATGAACCTCCCTTCCTCTTATTATATCAGGTACACCTCCACAAGTTCTCAAAACACAAGGAAAAGTATACACATCAGGCTTAATTCCAGCCCAAAGCATTCTATGATATAAATTAAGTGCTTCATCAAAATTCCCTGATTTTGCATACCCACCAATCAAAACATTCCATGAAAAAACATCTCTATCTTCCATTTTTCCAAACACATACCATGCATCAATCAAGTTACCAAATCTCACAAACATGCTTAAAAATGCATTACCAATCCGAAGGCTTACCCAGGTTGTAGAATTCAAGAACAGAGAATATAGATTAACCCCTTTATCTAGCGCTCTGTTCCATTCACATAACCTTACTATAGCAATATAAGCATCTTCATCTACCTCAATTTGAAGCTCCTGCATCGATTCCAAGCGGTTTAGAGCTTGGTCCAGTTTTCCATGAAGGCATAGCTCCTTTAAGTCGGCGTTTGGGGTATGGGAATCAATAGATGTGGTAGAAAGAGCGTTAGGCGATAATATGTCTTGTAATTTTTTTACAGAAAACAGGTGGGTTTTGTGGGTATGAGAAAAAGAAAGAAGAGTTTTGTGCTGGTGGGATTTCGAAAGTTGAGTGGTTGAAAGATCTGGGTTATGTGGAAAACGAGGGGTTTTAGCAAAAACCGCCATGTTAGGAGGAAAAGAAGGAGCACTGTTCAAAAAGAAGAAAAATGACGCAGCAGAAAGTTCTGGGGGTTGAAAGAGGAAGAGGACTGAGAGTATAGAAGAGTGGGGAGAATCTGGGAATTGGAAGGTCCTCCTGACTGCAAAGAACTCGTGGGGTTTTCGGAGGAAATCCGGAATTTGTTTTTTCTTGTTTGAGGTTTTAGGGAGGTTTAAAGGTTGAAGAAGAGACTGTAGTAGGCACACTTTGAAGTGGAAATGGATAAGATATTTATTAGATAACACTCTGCAATTTGCGTTTCTTAATTAAGAGCCGCAGTTTTTTTTTAACGAATTAACGGTATATGATATCTTGTTCGTAAGAAGTTTACACAAACGTACGTAAGTATTTCTTGATCTTTGTTAAGAATCCGATCGACCAATCAGTGAGGGTTGAATCTTAACCCTGATTATGTTGTGTAGTATATTAACAATATATCCCAACACTAACCATAGGTCAAGGCTAAAGCAAATAAAGAACATGTTTTAGACCGAACAACCGGCTGTTATATTAATCATATATAATATAATAAAAATTAAGTTTAAATATAGAATTGAATAATAATATATTTTTTTTAATTTTATATAATATGTTCTGTTGTAATTTCTTAAAATATTTTTATTATATATTTTATAATAATTTTTTTAAAATAACTTTATTTTATAATAAATTTAATATTTTAATTAAATTTTATTTTGATAATTATTATAATTTTATCACAATTTTTATTTAATAAGATTATAATAATTTTATGTAAATAAATTTGAATTTAAATATTTATGATATATATAAAATATTATGTTAATTAGAAAAATAATTATTAATATATTTTTAATTTTATTATAATTTTTGTTTGATAAGATATAATCTTATATAAATTAATTAGAATATAAAAATTCATTAGTAAGAAATGAAAAAAGAAACCATCTATAAATAGTAACCCTCCTCCCTCCCCTTTTTCATCTCACTCTTACATTTTATCTTTCATATCTATATATACTTTGATTTAATATTTCTTCCATATTACGACTTTATATCTCTTCATACTTCTAATATACACTATTACTTTCCAATATGGTATAAAGTCAAAGTTGTAATTATATATGTGATCTTCATGATTAAAATGAAGATTGATACATAATATTGAGAGTTATAAAAATTTGAGATATTCTTAACTTCAAAATAAATATTGAATTTATTAGTCTTAATATAGTTCTACTTAATGAGAATGTGACTTTACTATTTAATTTAATTATAAAATAAGTTTACTTGTTGATATTTTTTTCCATATTTACAGGGATATCATATTTATACTCTCGTGCATCGCATGGGCTAGACATCTAGTATAAGTAGATACAATTGTTAGAATTTTTTTAATTGGGCTTAAAATTAATACTACTATGGTCGTCTTAAACAACCGTGCCAAAAATTCGCCTCACTACAACCCGTCATAGACCTTGCCACCTATCAACAACATGAACCGAATGAACACGTTTACTAATTTCTTATAGGTTTGAAAGAATCTTACTTTGCCTTACGTAGTCAGATCTTAGGTATCGACCCTCTTCCCTCAATCAACAAAAAATTTTCCATTCTCTTTGAAGAAGAGAAATAACGACTCTTACATATTACTCATCCTACTAATACATCAACCATGGTTGTTCACAAACCAAATTTCAACAGAAATCATCACAAGTGCAGTGAGTGCTGGAAAGATGGACATATCTGCAACCGGTGTTGGAAAATTGTTGGATATCCTCATGGAAAAGAGCCTCGCCATCGCCAATGGTCGTCCATTCATGGTAAACCACCAGCCACCGTCGCTGCAGTCACGGCTCCTCTGCATTCTGCCCCTCCCCTCTCGCCAGATCTGATGTAACAATTCACAGACCTACTCTGTCAACCTTTGCACAATTGAGGTTCAACTTTAGCTTCCTCTCCCGCAATAAACTTCACAGGTAATCTTCTTGCACCCTCTTCTATCTCTCTTCCGGCCGCTGTTTGGATCATCAATTTTTGCACATCCCACAACATTTATTATCTGCAGAATTTATTCTCTAATGTCCAACGTCTCTCTTCCCCCATTTCCCTCTCCCTTCCCACAAGGTATATGTTACTCGTTCATGAAATAGGGATGGTTTCTCTTTCCCCCTCTCTACTTGGAAAAAATGTTTATTTCCCCCTCCCCCCTTTAATTTAATTTATTATCCATACCTTTATTAACCCACCACTTATTCTGTTTTGTTTTTTTCTCCTCCATTCATTATTTTTTTCAGACCAATGTCGAAGAGGCTGATTGGAGCAGGTGAAGCATGTAATGGGCTCTATGCCTTGAACCTAGCCCACAAAATCTCCCTGCCATTTCTTTTGTTAGCTCACTAAAGGACTCTATCGTGTGGCACCAACGTTTAGGTCATCTTTCTCGTTTTTCGATTCCTAATATTGTTCATGTTTCTAAAATATTATTTATATTGTGATATTTGTGCTTGTTCAAAGCAACTCGGTATCCTTTTTAAAGCTTTTATACTAAAAGTATGTTACCTTTTCATAGAATTTCTTATGATATTTAGGGTGGTTATAACACTACTTCCTTGAATGGTGAATATTATTTCCTTACTATTGTTGGTAATTTTTCTTGATGTAGTGGGGTTTACCTATTACATTTTAAATATGACACTATAGGTTATTTAATCCATTCCTTTGCACTCATACGTAATCAATTCTCTTTTTCTATTAAATGTATTCGAATTAATAATGGGCAGGAATTTATTTATCGTCAACTTCAAAAAAAGAATTTCGAAAATGGCATCTCACATAAACTCACTTGTATTGAAACACCCCAATAAAATGGGGTTGCTGAATGAAAACACAGTCATCTTTTAAACGTTGCATGATGTCTTCGTTTTCAAACTAATCTTCCTCTTGAATTTTGGGGTGACTGTGTTTTAACTACCACTTATTTAATAAATCGCACCCCTATCGTTTCTCTTAATAATAAATCTCCTTTTGAACTTCTCTTTAATAAAACTCTTTCTTACTCTCATCTTGGTGTTTTCGGTTGTCTATGTTATGCTCAAACTCTTTGTGCTCACTGTGATAAGTTTTCTGCTCATTCATCTAAATGTATTTTCATCGGATCCAAGCAATCAAGGGGCTTACAAGCTTTATAATCTAGAAACCCACTCGACCTTCTTCTCTCATGACGTCACCTTTTTCGAAACTTAATTTTCCTTTATCATTCGTCCCCTCCCAACCCCTCCTTATGTTTTTCCCTTTCTCGTCCCTAACACTTATGATATTTCTCCTCATACTGAATCCTCTCCACATGATATATCTACCTCTCCTCCATCACCAACACCACCACCTCCTTCCTCAACCCGTCCTCGTCGTACCACTCAAGTTCCCCGTCATCTTTGTGATTACATTTGTCCCACCTTAAAAGAGAGTCTCATTGCGTCCTTCGCTGCTCCAATTATCTCGGGTAAGTTGTACCCATTATCCTCTTTTCTCTCTTATGATCGTTTTTCTCATTCTCATGCCAATTTTTTATATGCATTAACTGCTACTCTTGAGCCTTTTTCTTATTCTGAAGCTTCCCATCATTCCCAATGGTGTGAGGCCATGAAGTCCGAACTCTAGGCTTTGGAAGAAAATGATACTTAGACCTTAGAGCCTCTTCCTATTGGAAAAAACCCGATTGGGTGTAAATGAGTTTTCAAAACCAAACTCCGAGCCAATAGATCTCTTAAACGGTACAAGGCTTGACTTGTTGCCAAAGGTTACACTAAGATTAAGGGGTTGGACTATCACGAGACTCTTGCTCTTGTTGTTAAAATGGTTATTGTTCGTTGTGTTCTTACTATAACCGCTGCTCGAAATTGGATTATTCATCAATCGGATGTTCATAATGATTTCCTACATGGAGATCTTGATGAGGAGGTCTATATGCTTCATCCTCTTGGTTATCGTTCCACTGGAGATAACTGCATTTGTCGCCTTTGCAAATCCCTACGGCTTCAAACCAGCCTCCAAAAATTGATTTTTCAAACTAACATATTTTCTTCTGAATGTAAGTTTCACTCAGTCTCAAGCAGATCACTTTCTTTTCACTTTCACCACTCGCTCATCTTTCACCATTGTTCTTGTTTATGTTGATGATATTTTAGTTGCAAGCACTCATCTCTCTGACATTAATTTCTTCAAAGATCACTTATCTCACCACTTTAAGACTAAGGACTTAGGCCCTCTTGGGTATTTTCTTGGTCTTGAAGTGGCACGTATTCCTAATGGTATTTCCCTCTCACAACAAAAGTATGCCCTTGACATCCTCTCCGATAATGGTTATCTCGGTACTCGCCTGTTCTCCTTTCTAATAGAACAAAATCTAAAGCTTAATCATTCTGATGGTGATTTACTCCCCGACCCTGACCACTATCGTCATCTTGTTGACCGTCTCATCAATCTCACTATCACTCAACTAGATATTGTCTTCTCTGTCAACATTCTCAGCCGGTTCATGCATGCTCCTCACACACCACATTACACTATTGTTGTTCGTGTTCTTCGCTACCTCAAAAGCACTTCTAGCCAGGATATTGTTTTCCCTTCTTCCAACACTCTTCATGTCACTCCTTATACCGATTTTGATTGGGCTAGTTATCCCACTACCCGACACTAGACTACATGTTACTTTATCTAGCTTCGTTCGAGCCCCATTTCTTGGCACACACAAAAAACAAATTACTGTTGCTCGCTCATCTGCTGAAGCTGAATATCGCGCTATGGCCGTTACTACTTGTGAGCTCACTTGGCTCAAACAACTCATCATTGATCTCAATGTTCCTCATCCTACACCTATGACTCTGCTTTGTGACAATCAATATGCACTCCACATCGCATAGAATCATATTTTCCATGAACGTACCAAACACATTGAAATCGATTGTCATTTTGTTTGAGAAAAGTTACGTTACGGTCTTCTCGCCACCTCTCACATTTCATCCTCCCATCAACTTGCCGATACCTTCACCAAAGCTCCTGGCAATGATCTCTTCCACAACCTTTCCTGTAAGTTAAATATTACCATCCTTCATGTTCCAACTTGAGAGGGCGTATTAATGGAAATCAATTCTCCATATATTTAGCTCATATTATCTTCATCATTACCTTGTATAACTATTATATTTATTTCTCATTTATTATTTGTATTTTCCTTACTGATCATATTTTTTATATTATAAATTGAAACATATAGAAAAATAAAGTTAAGACAATATTTTTACCTGAAGTTTAACAAACAACTTACCCAGTCGCCTCTGATATCGTGCTTGAAGACTCACGATGGCAATAGATAGCAGCATGCAAAGATGAAAACAACAAAAGGAACGGGTATCTTCTTCTTTTTCTTCATTTATGTCTTCCATTTTTGTTCTTCTTCAATTAAGTCAAGGTAGAGACACGCAGATTCTTCGATCTTTCACGCGCTCACTTGCTTTTTTGCTTCTCTCAGTTCTCTACACACCGGCCATTGTCTCTCTGATTTTCGAAGGGTAAAACTATTACCCAGAAAAAGTTTCTGAGATCAAAGATCTTTGACATGATTGTTAATAAAGGGTATAGAGAATGATGTTCGATAAGGGTAATGAAAGGTATAGAGAATGATGAATCGAACATCATTCAACTCTCTCTGGTTTTGATCAGTCCACAATCAACAATGGGAAAAAAAAAAGTGTATGAATATTCTTTGTTTACATGGATTTCTGGTTTTAATGAAACCCGTTGGATTTGAAGGATTTGGTCGACATGTGTATGAAGGATTTGAATCATATCAACATCATTTAACTCTTTCTAGATTTGAAGGTATGAGCTGTATATGAAGGATTTAGGTTTCTGGTTTTAATGTCAACAATCATGTCATGATTAAACTCTCTTTGGTTTCTTTCTTTGTTTATTACTTGTGTATGTCAACAATCATGTCTCATCTCTTTGGTGTATGAACTGTGTAAAAAATGGAAGTCGTAATGAAAAAGCAAACAATTGTCCCAATATTCTTTACAATGTTTCATGAAATGAAATCACTCTCTGTTACCCAAACAGAAAAAAGAAGAGTGCGGTAGAGAAGACAAGGTTTAAGAGTCAACTAGAAAAAAGAAAAAGAAAAAAATTGGTTCTGAAATAAATGAACCAAACGAAATTCTCAATTACAAAACCGATTTTTTCCTTCAAACACGTGTTTTTTTTTTTTTCACATATTAGTCACCAGTGACTTATACATATCGGTCGTATACATCTAATTTATACCATAAAAGAAGGTGGAATAGAAAAAATAAGGTGGAATAAATCACTGACACGTCAGGGAATAGAATGAACAATAAGGTGATACATGTGGGAGGAAATTAGAGGTCTCACTAATGGAAATGTAACACACGTAAAGGAGTTAGAGGATGTCTCCACACCCATTGATATAAAGAGAAAACTCTAACGACAAGAGAGAGGTAACAAATTCTTTACCAAACTTAGGGCGAGTTATGTTGAATAGATAAAAATTAAAAAAGAATTAAGATCTAAATTAATCATCGGCGGAGATTCATTCGAACATCACCCCGACGGAATCCCTTCGTGTCTTTTTTATAGAACTCGGAATTTCGATTCCGAGTTGAGCTTACTGTTGATGGAGCCAGTCCAGGTCATTATCCCGGAAGCAACATTAACACTCCCGAATGACAAAAACATGTTATCTCATTATTTCAAGTGGTAATACCACTGAACTGCCATCCTCAGTAAACATTTTTTAATTAAAAATATCATTTTGGCTTTGACTGGAAGAAATTTAATCTTTTTTAGATTAGAACTTAGCTTAGACTAGTCTTTGATTGAAAGAAATTTCTAGATGGAAGGAGGGTTTCATTTTAAATTTTCTTTCTATATTAAACTAATTTGAGAAAAGACTGATAGAATCATTAAGCAGAAAGATGGAGACTTAAGTCATGTGTGGTCAAGTTGGTACCCGGGTAAGGGAGGTGCTAGTTTTGGCAAGTGGTGGGGTAGCCAAAGAGGGTGTTAAACTAATCCAGAAACAAAACCTCTACAACACTTCCATATTTTGAGAGTGAAAGGGCTTCCATACAAAGCCAAAACCTATTATGGTCTGATTCTACGGACAAGACAATGTTTTCTTCAACTTCCATTATTATTATTATTATTATTTTTTTTTGGAAAGTACAACTTCCATTATTGCACTGGTATCGTCTATAACATCATTATATAGTTTAGCATAAGTCCAAAACAGGGCATCTCATTGCCCTCTTCTTCTTCTTCTATTCCGTCCCCCCCCCCCCCCCCTCTTTAAATAATCATATAAGACCACCATAACCATCTTCTTCTTCTTTCATAAACTAGAGAAGGGAAAAAGAATACACATAAAAATATAAAGATTTTGTGGAGTAAAATGGAAGTAGTGTCTCACCTTGACGATTCAATTGGCAGAGAAGGATTGGAGTATGACAGAGCAAAGGAAGTGAAGGAATTCGACGAAACAAAAGCCGGAGTCAAGGGTCTGGTTGATGCCGGCTTGACCAAGGTCCCACGGTTTCTCATCCATCCACAGAAGAACCTTCCCGAATATTCCACGATCAAAGCCGTCAACATGCCAGCTCCTGTAATAGATCTTCAAGGCTTTGAAGGCGGAACAAGAACAGAAATGGTTGGTAAAATTCGCCAAGCATCAGAAACTTGGGGCTTCTTCTGGATGGTTAACCATGGGATTCCTGATTATGTTGGGGAGAACATGTTAGAAGCCGTGAGACAATTTCATGAGCAGCCAAAGGAAGAGAAGATAAGGTGGTATTCACGTGATCCGAAACAGAGGGTTAAGTATTACAGCAATGGTGATCTCCTTATTTCAAAAGCAGCAAGCTGGAGAGATTCTATTTCATTTGAATACCAAGATGGTCCACTTACCCCTCAATCTTTCCCATCAATATGCAGGTAAAGAAAAAAAAATATATCAAACTAATAACATGTTGATATCGCCGAAAAAGTAAATGTTTTAAAACTTGCTTGAATTTGCAGAGAGGCGGTGAGGGAATATGTGGAGCATTTATCCGAACTAAGAGAGAAGCTATCAACATTACTATCAGAGGCATTAGGGCTTAGCAGTGAATACCTGGAAAGCATAGAATGCATGAAAACCGCAACACTTGTGTGCCATTATTACCCAGTTTGCCCTGAACCAGACATGACATTAGGCGCAACCAAGCATTCAGATCCCTCTGCTTTTACCATACTCCTCCAAGACAATGTAGGTGGCCTTCAAGTCTTCCATCAAAATCAATGGGTTGATGTTCCTCCCGTAAAGGGTGGGTTGGTGGCCCACATTGGTGATCTCATGCAGGTATGCTTCATCTTTTTCCTCCCATTCTAGCAAACGGACTTAGAGACCTGAAACTTGCAAAGATACTGATGAAAGTTTTGCTTTTACATTGATTGAGCAGCTTATTACAAATGATAAGTTCAAAAGTGTGGAACATAGAGTGTTGGTTAGTCGGGTCAAGCCACGGGTCTCAGCTGCATCCTTCTTCTATCCAAGTGCAACAAATAAACTTACACCTTATGCACCAATAAAGGAGTTACTGTCTGATAGCAATGCTCCTATATATAGAGAAACGCATATTACTGAATATCTTGCCTATTACAGGACAAAGGGATCAGAGGGGACCTCTGCCCTCCCCTATTTTAAACTTGAGCAGGCATAAGCTGGTGACATCATTCTGATGCTGCAAAATTTCAAGCTGAGTAGTCTTTAAAAACAAGAGTTAGTTTGTAATGAAATTATGAAGATGAGAAATAGTAATTAGTTTTTTCACCATTTGCAATAACTACAAAATCGTCAAGAAATGGAAGAGGTAAGAATTAATAACGAAGTTGAAATGAAGATACAGAAAACTGCATTTGATTAATACAGCTATCAAGCCTCCAAAAAAATAGTATATTCTAGAAATTCAGATACCCAAAACGGAATGGAAAAAAAAAAAGGTTTCACACTTTTAGGAAGACAATGTCTTGTATTTATTTGGTTTGCTTCTGGTTTGATGGTCGCATGAAGGGACACAGTTTTTTCTGAAGAATTTCTCACACCAGAAAAATCAATCATAAAAGAGTATAGAACAGACAAGCAAGCAGAAAATTCCGAAAAATTCAAGTTTGTTGCTGTTATAATGCCGGTTTTGGTTGCAGCATCTGAACAAGGGACCACAAGATATCCATTCTGTGTACATTTTTATTGTCTTTCCCCTGCAATAACTCACAACTGGACATCAATTATAATAGATAAAGAAACAAACAGACTCATGCACCCACATACACCTCTACATGGCACAAGAATTAACCCAAGCATGGGCACTACCCATAGACATGATTTTCTGATGTAAGTGGCACCAGAAATATCAGTTTAAAATAAGATTGAGATATTAGATGAATAATTTATGTTCTTAAAGTAAAAGAAAATGTGTGCAACAAACATCTATCTTCCATAAAATGATGCATGTTGTCTACCTCATGATATTAGTACTTTCAATCGAAACTTTTGCTTTTGTCTTTTGTCTTCCTAACAGGAATTCTTGCGAACAGAACAACCACGGTAATGGTCGCTAACATCCCACAGATATCTAGGGAAACTAAGCTAATTGAACATTTTCGATATACAATCTATAGCCTCCAACAATAAAATTCAACAGGTGTAACTCCATTATATCCAGTTTGATCCAGTAAATAATGAAAGAATAAATATACCTAAATTTAGATATAAGTGTGGGTTATGATCGCTTTTCTCAAACATTACATGAGCATAACATTTTTACATTCTATAATCTGCAATAAATGCATCTTTGGGATTACTGGATGAAACTGGAGGTTGTGGAAATATACAAAAAATGGTGATGACAGAGACAAAAAATCACTGTAGTATACTGCCAAACTGGCGTCATTTGTAGCAATAATAGTAGCATCAGGACCAATATCAGGGAGAAGTAAGGAAAAGAGAATGTTAGTTTTTTTTGTAATTTATCATCTAGAGTAAGTAAAATTTTCAGTCTTGCATTAAAAACAAGCAGTAACACTCAAAGTTCTTGATTGGCTAACCATACCTCAACCACAAAACATATCCACATCTTCTCGCCATGTACTTCTGTTACACATTTTAATATCATCAAACCCAAGCTCCTTATGGCCTCTGCTATCGCCAGAAAATAGCTGTATTCTTCACACACCATCTATGCAGTAATTTTGTTTGGTATGCTGAGAATGAAATAGAAAAGGGGACACAAAAAAAAATGAAAAGGATGTTCGATTATAGAAATCTTCCTTTGAATAGCGATGATACTAGACTTCAGACTATAACACGATGTCCCCAATTTCTTTCTCCTATATACATGTTTAAGACACGCTATATTAGTTGTTCTGCTTCCTTAACTAGCTCCTTTCTCAAAGAACAATCCTGAAACCATACATTTCTACATACCTCTACAAGAATCTGCCTGCTCTTGTTCAGATTCTCCCCAATTATTGAACAAACTTTCAGATGGCCACCCACATCAAGTGCCTAGCTTGTGCGCTGTTGATTATTTGATGGTCCTAGGGTGCAAGTTTCCTTCTGATGCAGCTACATAAGAAGATTTACGATACTGTTAATATCTATATTGATTACTAGATCTTGAATTTCCATATTATTATAACGAAAATGTATGTGACAACCACTTCCTATCATAGTTATTGCTTACGCCAGTCAGAATACTGCGGAAGCCCTGCCCATGTAATCAAAAGTGAGAAAGCCTTGGAGAGTGGCAGATTCCAAGTACAAATGAACAATAAAACCAGATGGAAAGTTGCTTCTCTAAAATATAAATACTTGAAGTTGATGAATATCTGAATAAATGTTGCAGAATACATCTTTTTACAAGTTGAAAACAGGCATTTTACCTTCACATCCAAACATTTAGCCAACTTGGCAGCATGTTTAGTAATGCCTTGCAAAAATAGCAAGTGCTTCATTGTGTGCTCCAGTAAGGAATCAATGCTGCACTGTTTGTCAATATACAAACTTGAGCTCCAGATCTATAAGAATTAATTAAGCTTTACTTATAAAGTAAATTTAAATTATCGTAATAGAATATTTTAAGAAGGTTACTTTTGCTGCACATGGACCAAGCTCTCGCAGTTCCTTAATGCGATCCTGGATCAACTGCCTGTCCCTTGGCCTAGGTCTACAACTCACACCAGGTCTAGCCCTTTTTTTGTTGTTTATTTCTGGTCCTGAAGAGCTCACTGAGTGCCCACCCCCTGTACCAGAGTATGTCGATGAAAATCCTTTTGGGTACATGATCTCTGATGAGCACAAGCCCTGTGTGTCCTCTCCAATAATAGTTGACTGATTGATTGAATAACCTCCTAAAAGAACCGTTGGTGTTCCATGACTGGAAAGCTCTGCACCTTTTTCAGTTGTTAACAGACTCTGTAGATCTACAGAGCGATCTTTCACATTTAATATCACCCCCACCATAACATACATTAGCCACAATTGCTTCCAGATGATGCTCTGCATATGAATCAGATGTCATTTGGCTATTACTTGTATCCTTTGGCATCTCAGAAGTTATTCCATCATCAGTTTTCCCCACTTTCCATTCAGAGTTGTCAACGTATTTCCAAAAAACTGGACCAAGAACTTTGTGCAGCTCACTGTCTGCAGGGAACTTCAAGGATATATCAGAAGGGTCCATGGCACTAGCAATATTTTCACTGTGTGACGCTTCTATATCCTTTTTAAATTTTTCTTGTTTAAAAGCAGTTGGCTGTGGTACCTGATTAGGATAAAACTCTGAAGGACTTAATTTAAATCTGTCATAAACATCAGATTTGAGGGGTTGTAGAGGGAAATATGTAAAATGGTCTCCGATTTTATCAGGTTGAAGCAAGTTATTGTATAAATTGATAATATTCATAAAAGAATCTTGCAATGGTACATTGCAAATTGGTTCTGAGACAGCTCCATCTCCTTGAAGACACTGGTGTCCTCTACACACCTCTCATCAGGTAACTTTTGTGTTAGTAGTTTCACATGCACCAAATTGATGACATTATATTTTGAATGAAGTAATTTAGCACTTCCATCACCATCCAACATGGATAGTTCAATCCCTGCTTGCTTAATGACTACTTCTACATTTTTATGATTAAATCCAAGCATTGGATTATCATTAATAGTACCTCCTCTTTCTTCAAACGACTCTTTATCTAAGTTATTCATGCAATCAGGAATTATCTCAGAAGCCAAGCCCTTTGAATGTGTATCTGGCTGAGAAGAAAAATATATCATGTCATTAATACATCGTCAAGACAGTCCGGATCCATCCCCATATAGCCACAGAAACTCACATGTACCTTTTTTTTTTTTGAGAGAGAGAGAGAGAGAGAGAGAGAGAGTTACCACAATTAATGAACTCTTCGTGTGGGGGATCATATAAGGACTTTTCTCTATTGACGATTCTTGAAGAGTAGAGAAGACATCTCTGATGCGAGTCGCCAAACTTGCATCTTCAGCGACCTGCCATCACAAAGGAAAAGGGATAAGATAAGTGCATAAAATTTCAATGATGTAAGAGAAATAATGACCTTTTGTTTGCAATTCCATTCTAGATTTTTTCAATAAATATCCCAGAAATCAATTCCATGAGGTTATGCACATGATAATCTAGAACAATGCACAAATTGAAATTGGAAACATGCGATAATTACATTTTGAAGGTTTGGCCTGCACTACTGTAGGCGGAGTCTAACGAAGATGCAAAAAACTTGTGCCACGTTATTTAAGTACTTTGCATCAATTGCAATTTATTAAGCATTATATTTCAGCACCAGAAATGTTATTATGTTATCTTATCCTCAATGTTCATGTTTATTTTTTCTACTAACATTGTAAACATAGACAGCTTTAGGACCGTAAATGACTGCAATTTAATACATCTCTAATTCATTGATGTCTTAATTGACAAACAAGCAAGTCAAATTATGTTATCACATTTATTTTAGGGGTTCGGTGCGATGTTGTTCATATATTGACCATATACACCATTGAATCTTATCCATCATCACCAGACTAATAATAAATAAAGGAATAAATGAATAAAGCTTTAAGAAAGTAAGTGCTTGAGATGTTTATAGTTTAACATAGGCAATTTGAAGTATAGTTCCCAAATTCGAATAAATTTGTAGGAAGCATATCCACAGCCCCATAAGAAAAAAATAAATAAATGTAGAAATAATCCAACACTCAATAGCAATTATGATCCTAGCAATGTACAAGAATGAAGATAGAACTTACTTTAAAGATCCAAGCTGTACAAGTCCATATGGGACAACGCGTATAACAACAATTGTCTAGAGGAAAATTCCGATGAAAACTATCCAGGAATTTCATAGAAATCACATCTATAATTATAAAAATAAAACTCTAAATTGAAGAAATTGTGTATTGACATTTAAATCTAATTATTGCCACTACAAAATCATCAATCTTCCAGAAAGAAAGACGCTTTCTATCTAATCTACCTCCTACTTTTGCAGGGAGAACAGGGTGTAGAAGCAATGATCAATATTGTTTACTCTATAAAGCAATATCACTAAACAACCATGTTAAATCTGGTATTTCAATTCATCAATCTCCATCCTCCACTGAAGACAATAAGCAGTATAAACTATTTCAAAAAGAGGAAACTAAAGTACATATCAATCCCATACTATAATTATTTATCTCACAGACCTCAATCCATCAAAAGATGGCTCTAAAGAATAAGTTCATTGTAAAATTAAAATTCCACCATCCTAATTAGAGTGAGGCCATGATAGTTTACACATGCTTGTGGTGTCAAAATATAGTCGTTTTCATGTATTAAAGCAAGAAAAAACCAAAATCAAGAGTGTCCAGGGGAAGGATGGATTACTACTTTACTGTATGAAGGAAAAAAGGTGTACCTCAATCCCATCAGAAAACTGAATTTTCCATCCATCGCAATACTAAAACCATCAAAAGTACACAAATCATTGGGATTTTAAAATCCCACTACTATTAGTGACAACTATAAGGATATGTGCACTTGCAATGGGAAAAGAGAGAGATTTTGATATGCTATCATTGAAAGAAAAAAGAAATATGGCACCTCAAGCAATGAAGAAGAAAGAGTAACATTGTCTACAGTAATCCATTGATACTTTCCAGTAACAGCCACTTGTCCAACAATGCTATGAAACAAAAACCAAAGCAAACTCGGACTCATAAAGATCTGAGTTTGACAAGATTATGAAATCGTAATACAGAATTCCATTAGTCATAGTTAGAATGGTGCAAGCGTAGATACATGCATAACAACACAAGTTTAAATTTACACAATGATCTTGAATTTGATTGTTTTAACGCAAACTTGAGCTAGAGTAATTTCATGTGTGACATAAGCATCATGGCACACAGATTTATCTCTATACTGTGAAAAAAAAAGAAGTTACTAAGACCTTTACCCTTCCTCAAGAGAATATACGTGATAAGACATATTTGCCACAGCTAACGCAAGAGGATCATTTGAATAATGTCTATCATGGCATGATCGAGTTTCCTACTGAAGAATATATTCTCTGAGGGATCATTTTGACTACAGTCATAATAACCATCCTCCCAAGTCAACACCCTGCAAAAGTACCAATCCAATTAATGAAATCAACCAATTGAATTTTGGTTCCCTCAAATTAAGAATTGCATAGAAAGATAAGCAAGTACCGTCTAAACAAGGTTGAGTTGAATTAACTATCTTTAGCCTTGCTTTCCCTCTCCCCCAAAAATGAAAAATCGCAGCAGAGGAATCAACTTACATTCGAGCTCGATGTCTGAGCTTCCAAGAGACGGCATACTTCCACTCTGAATCGCATCAGAGGCTTCTGAGTATTTGTTGCAGGTCAAAACCCATCTCCCACCAAATGATTCTAACACCACCACCAACCCCCCCCCCCCCCCGCGCAAAACAAAACAAAAAAAAAAAATCCTCCACAAACTCCACTAATTTCCCACACGAAAAGAAATACCTTTTTTTTCCTACCTCCCCCTGTACGACCCTCTACATGCTTGCTTTCTCCTCATCCCCGCTCGCCTTTTTATTGGCGGACCGACAGTAAGCAACAGCAGACGATCAATCCCCATTCCCCTTCCCTCAAGCAGCTACCCCTGACCCTCCCGAATCAGAATCCCCTAACTAAAAATTGCGGCGAAAATAGCACTATTTCAGACGCAACGAGCTCACTTAGATACTTCCCGCTTTTCTCTGTGGAAAAAACAACTGTTAAAATAGCCGGGCCAGCACGAGAACGCACTCGTGCTGTGTCCATATCTAGCTATGTGAGCACGTGAGCCGGTATGATATGATACGAAAACACGAAAAGAAAATCAGGGAGGGGGAAGAAAAAAGAAGGAAGTAGGGGAAATATTTTAAAAAATACGTGGGTTAAACCCGGTGGCCTGCGGGTTTCATCCCATGCAATTCATCCATCGACAACATGGCTTGCCCGGAAATGCTAGATCAGTATGGACAACCTAAATTATACAGCATAGGCAACATGCAATCCAACCCCCATAAACTTACCCCAAGCTATGTCTTCCCAACCACATTAAGTATACCTACATAAGGATGAGTAAGGTCACTTTGAACCCAATCAAACTACACCAAGCCACACGTTTCGGTGCTATATGGTCAATTTTCTCTACAAAAATATTATGCAGTGTGGGGCCCCGCACTGCACCCATGTGATGTCTTGTAGTGTGGTACGGTGTGTAGAGCCCGTAATATGAATTTTTTAAAAAAGAATATATTAATTATATATACTTTGATGATATGACTATATAAAATTTGACATTTTGATTCAAAATGTCGATCATCTCAAAGATCTATTTTGTTTTATATGCTTATAATGCTTATTTTGATATTTTCATCAGTTCATGATACGTTAAATAATAATCGAAGTTATAATATTCGACAGGTCGAATACCCTATCGATCCGTCAAGTAAATTAAAAGTTATGATACTCGAAGGGTTGAAGGCTCCATCGACCTATCAAATATCATAATTTCTTGTTTACTCAACGAATTGATGGGATTTTTGACTCGTTAAGTAAACTAGCATTTGAATTACATACATATTACTATATTATTTATGCTACTATAGAAGCATTTTTTTGTCATTAAAAAAAAAAATTTAAAACCGCACCCTGCATCGAAATTCATCGATGTCGTGCGATCAGTATAGTGTTCAAAATATAAAAATGCAGTATGGTAACGGGCAGTGTGCATTGCAAAATTTTAGTGCAGTACGGTGCGAAAACCGCACCGTACACATACCTATACTTACATCTTTCTAATTTTTGAAAACTATATTTAAATATTTAATTTTCAAATATGGTTAAGAATTTATTAATTCCAGTCACATATATCTGTGGCCATTATTTACAATTTTAAAAAATTTAATCAAAATCAAATCATAAATTAAATTATTTATAAAATGGACTAAACCACAAATCATAATCAAACTTCTCAATAGACATTCCTATCTCCTGTTTCCCGTTACTTTCGATGCTTCTCAACGCCCTTTTTTGCTGCCAAAAATGTGGTTAACTTTTTACTTCCAAAACTTTAGTTTAAAAGTCATTTTTACATCTTAAATCCTCAAAAATTGAAAGTTGAAAGTTATGAAGTTGTATTTCAAGTTTCAACCTATGAACAAGCATCACAGTTTTCTTAGACTTTGAAAATAGATAATCTAAGACTACCTACTAATGGAGTAAATATTCCATGCAGCCTCCGACCATCTCTCCCTCGGACTTCGAGCATCCACCAGATATTGCTTTGGTTTCTTGATTTAAGGCACAGATACAGAGCAAGTTCTTGGTTTCTTGATTTAAGGCACAGATACAAAGCAAGTTCTTTGGTTCAATGACATGTAGCGACACGTAGTCTTGTATTGTTATAAGGGTGAGAAGTGGCCTGTCGGCGGGAATCCTAACGACATGTCGTAGATACTATTTTTTTCCGGGATTATCTTGTAATCAAGCGAGGAAAAAATTTGTGGCGGACGGTTTATGTTCGTGCTCTATCGCTTCACAGTCGCTAGAATCCCAAACTCAGAACCAGATAAAACCATGTCCGCCACTATCTCCCCACCACTCCCCTGTTTCTAACCATGGCCGCTAACACACACTCTCTCTCTAGCTTCTCTCTCTTCTCTCACCTCACAAAACCCTCTTTGAAACGAGCTGTTCGGAGGGTCAGAATCATGGCGGCGGCCACAACCACGAAGGTAGTTCCGGCCGTGATTATTGGTGGTGGACGGGTCGGAAGAGCTTTGGTGGATATGGGTAACGGTGGAGATTTTCTGGTGAAGAGAGGCGAGCCGGTGCCCGTTGATTTTGTGGGCCCCATCTTGGTGTGTACTAGGAACGATGATCTCGATGCTGTTCTTGAAGCCACTCCTCCCTCCAGATGGAACGGTATTACTAGCTAATTAATTCGATTTACATTTTAAATTGATGTAAGGTATTTATTCTTGAGTTTGAAACTTTAATAAATTAAATCTCGAATGAGAATTTTAAAAATTATAGACAAACTGGGTGGAGTAGAAACGGGTTCATAACAATGTTGCAGATTTAGAAATTTATTAAATTAAATTTAAACGGGGTTTCAGAAATGGATAGAGCAACTGGATAGAGCAGATATGGTCTTATAACAATGTAGCAGATTTGGTTTTTTTCCAGAATGGGATGCTTGAGCCATGGTTTGAATGCAAAGGTTTAGGTGGCAATGCAAATCAAGTCTTGGCCTACTTTGCTGTATCAAAGCTTGGAGAACCTCCTGTTGATGGAAAAACCGATACTGACCCTGAAGGACTGACGGCAGCGTATGGAAAGTGGGCCCCAGCCATAGCAGAAAGGCTTCGGGCTGGAGGCCTATCATGCAAGGTGAATGAGAAGACCTCGGAAATTGTCTTAGAAAGTGTGTTTCAGGTTTTAAACTGTAGTTTAGGTATATTGGAGTTTACCTAAAATATTCAATCTGCATTGATTAAATTTTGTCCCAAAAGCTTCAAATTTTGAACTGAAAAGGTCTGAAGAATTGAGGGTTAAAATTTATGCTTTGGTTAGAATAACTTTATGGGGTGGTATGTTGTTCCATTTTGATGTAGATTCTTGACAAGGATGCGTTTCAAGAGCAAATGTTGGAGAAGTTGATATGGATTTCGGCTTTCATGCTTGTTGGAGCTCGTCATCCTGGATCAACTGTGGGCATTGTAGAGAAGGAATACCATTCTGAAGTATGCCAAAAAGAAGGAGAATTTTTTTTTCTTTTTTGGAATTATTCAATAGTAGCCTAACTGCTGCATATTCTTTCAGGTTTCTAGCCTAATTACAGAGCTTGCAAATTCAGTAGCAGCAGAGAAAGGCTTAGTTTTTGAAGAAGGCATGGTGGATAGATTATGTGCTTACGCACGAGCTGTTTCCCACTTTCCTACAGCGGTTAAAGAGGTGAGTAATTATGAAATTTTAATCTTGAAGCTTTGAGCTAAAATACAATGGCTTCATTGAACTTGAAGCGTGGCTTACTGTTTTAACGTCGTTTCAGTTCAAATGGAGGAATGGTTGGTTCTATTCTCTATCAGAGAAGGCAATAACACAAGGAAAACCTGATCCCTTTCCCCTCCATACAGCCTGGCTCAAGGAGCTTAAGGTCGTGTAAAAATGGAATAGTGCATTTTTTGGCTGTTTGGAGTTAACTTGAGGTGCATTCTTGTTTTCTTAGCTATAATTTCTAGCTTTTCTACCTTAATGTTGGATCGAAATATCAGGTTGGCATGTGAAAAGGATGATATGAATCTTTTCCCTTTTTTTTTTTTTTTCTTTTAACCTTCGGCATATCTGCTATGATCTTCTTCCGTATGTTGGAAAGTAAAGAAATCTAGATCCAAAAATTTATATGGCTTCTAAACCACAAGGGAGGAGGGGGAAAAAAAAAGGATCATAATTACTGCAACGTTGTATACATTATCAAATACCCTTTTAACAAATAGGTCTCTCCTATTATATCAGTTTATTACAAGCCAACATGGTCATTATAGGAATAAAAGTATAACGCAGGAAAACGCAATTTAAGTTGCTCTTCTTCATCACATTTTGTATGTATCTTTCTTGAAGGATCCATTTTCGCGCTTCTAAGCCTTCAGTATGCTGTCGGCCATAGGAAATATAGGCGCTATATCCACGGGTACCTAAAGTGACACGTAACATGTTAAATTTACATCAGATTCAATAGAGCTCAAGGTGGAGTTTAGATCCAAATTGACAATTGTGTTAAGGACACAATACCTGAATGCGCTCTAAGTTGTGCAATGCCACTTTCAATGGATGCGTCATTGTAGAGTATTTCTTAAGAAGTAAACCTGCAGCTCCTTTATCACCTCTTGCTTGGATGGTTAGTATCTCCCTACTCAAACTTCCAACAGCACCCTCAATCTTTTTTTTTTTTGACAAAACAAGCCAGATTTTGCGCCTCATTATGCTGTGCTAACATAAGAGAATCACACTTTAGGTGAAATATTCAGGGTGGTTAAAATGGTAATAGCTTAGTAAAATCAACAGAAAATGTCCCATCCTCACGCTAAATGAAGGCTTCTTTCTCATACATCCAGTTAAACTGCAACGCTTGACCCTTTCTGCCAATAAAATAGAAAGTATAAGAACCCTTGTGACTAAATGTAAAGCACCGGTAGCTATGGTTTTCGATAACTAGCTTTTACCCATGAGCTTCCTGTAAACCGAAACGAACTGAACGGAAGCAACCCGCATGATGAGGGGATCCCTATTTAATGGAAAAACTAGAGTAGCAAAAACATGTCTAGCATGATGAGGCATGAGTTAAAAAATGTCACTTACTTTCAAGACACTTAAATAATCTAAAGTACTATTTGACTTTCCTACTAACCTGGTGGATAAGGAACCTTAGCGCCTAAAGGTCCACTATATCAGCTTTTGCTTCTTCCAAAGCTGAATGTAGTTCTGGCAGCTCCTGTATTGATTCCAAAAAAAAAAAAAATCGCATAGGAACAATAGTCGAGAGAGAACCCAATAAATAAAGGTAGGAGAAAAGACTAAAAAATAGAAACATGAATAGATCAAAACAGAGAGACTAGTGAGTGTTACTTGCCAATCTCACTGTAGAAGTTTGCCCATTTGGAAGTACTATGGTATGAGGCCCGATGCCATGGCAGCACTGGTGACAGATTGTATGAGTAAAGAAAGAATCAAAATCGACCGGTTCTTGTTGGTCTTTTATAATACAAATTATCGGAAAATTAGTATTTCAATATGTTATATTTATACTCAATTTTGAATGAGACCTACTTTGTGTAAATAGAATGTTAAAATTGATTCAGGTTCTTTTCTGTGAGATCTTCGAATTGGTATATGGTATGCTCAAAATAATTAATGAGTGAATGAAAAATTGAATATCAAAGTATAACAATTGGAATGGTTTGAAGTAGAAAAATTAAAGAAGAAAAATTTTGTCTCATATTAAAAATTAGAATAAGTGAGAGAGTGTTCATATATAATTGCATATTTATTAATAGGTAATAAAGTATAAGTTAAAATGCTTTCTCTTGTACGTATCCGCAAGGGATGTAAATAATTTGGTTTCCTCTTATTTGGAAACACACTAACAGAAAACGAAGTCTCTCACTCTCGGTTTTCCTTCTTCCCATCTAGAGTTCTAAGTTTCCAATGTGGTAGAATTCGAGTCAATTTTTGAGTTCGCCGGAATAGTTTCGGTGGTGCGCCGTTACTGTTCGTCTCTATTGCATCATAAGAGATAGACATTGTTCAACCTTCTATACCGTCATGAGGAGACGAATATATTTTAAGAAACTATTGCATAACAGGTCTTGATTTGATTCTCATTTTTTTACCTCACTATTATCGATCTTCTATTCAATTATTTATTATGTTCATCCATTTAACATTCTATTATGTTATTCTCGTATGTTTATGTATTATATATTATGATTCTATTTTTTTTACTTTACAGTTTCTTATTTACAATTTCTCAATCTGTTTTTTATTTTACAGTTTACTATTTTTATCACTATTTTACAGTTTACTGTTTCTATTTATTATTTTACAATTACTATTTACCACATTATATCTCCCTATACTGTTCACAATTTCTCTATTAATTATATAAGTAAACACAAACTTCAGCTATGGGTTGAAGAATATGCTCGAAAATAAATTGCGATCAAGACTTGTATAGCATATACGATCAAGAGTATGGAAGTCAAGTTATGGGATCATGTGAAAATAAACTGCGAAAAGGACTATTGAAGGAGGTAGTACTTGGCCTCTGAAACATTCTTAAGCATGACCATCGATGTTCCTCGATCTTTTACTAATACACGCATCATTTGGTAAATTAAAAGTAACGGTTTGAGGACCTTTCACATCCTGTTCACAAATCAACTGGTCAATCTCAATTTCTAGCTAAAGGTAGTTATAAATTGAATAATAACGTGAGTATGACTCTATCCTTATCGAGCTTCTAGCTCATTAATATATATCATGTGTTGTAGAAAATTATAAAGGTAAGGCGGTAAGTTAAGGAATAGGCGAATGAAGGTAATCAATCCTGTGAAATTGTATATATGAGACCCGACCTCTATAAGCAATAAGTTTAAAAAATTCGCACTTCCTTAAACAAACTTAGGTATATATTTATATATATATATTTGAATAAAGAATAAAGTTATTTAAAAAATTTTGGGATTAATAAAGTTATTCCATAGTATTTTCAAATTATTACCTTATTTTCTTTAAAATGTTTTTAAAAGTAAAGTTTATTATTGAAATAGAGAAAAGTAATAGCCCTCTACTAGCTGTGTATATTTTCATTCAAAATATTCAATTAAACAAGCACCTGATATAATGGATGTATATTATAATAAATACTTAAAAATTGAACTTAAATAATAGCAAACTCTCAAACTTTTCAACTATAATAAATACCTAAAATCATTAATCCGAACCGATTAATCTCTAACTACGGATCAAATCCGATTCATAAAGTAATAAAATATTATTATTATTATTATTATTTCCCCAAAGATTATCATATCACAAGTCACCAAAATTTTAGCAAAGCTCGTTGGCACAAAATAATTTAACAAAATTTATTAGAAAAAAGAAAGTTAAATTCTTATGTTCGTCCCTTTGTCCCTAAAATTTTACTATTTATTTATTCATTCCCTTAAACTTTTAAATAATTTGATTTCATCCTTAAAATTTTAAAATATTGATTTTTATCCTTAGGGTCAGATTTTTAAATATTAGTTACAAAAAAATGATTAGCAAAGTCTTTTAAATACTAGAATTAATATATCATACATCAAGAACATTATTAATACCTTTATTGATTGTTGAAGTAGTAGTTATGGTTGTAATGAATGAAAAGTGAAACGTAGAAAAATAAAAATTAATTAAAATTTAAAAAATTATTAATTTTTAAAGTTATTAATATTATCGATGACAATAGATGTCTTAATTTTGGAATTGAAAGATTATGAATTTGATCCTAAGGATTAAATTCAAATATTTTAAACATTTTGGGAATGAAATAAAATTATTTAAACATTTGGGGAAGAAAATGAATACAGCAAAAAAGTTAGGGAATAAATTGATAATTTAGTGAAAAAGAAGGTGGAGAGGGAGAATGAATTACACTGCTAATAATTTTAACATTGCTCAAATGGTTGGATTGAAGTAACTTTCTAAATTAATTTAGGCTTAATTTTATATAATATTTTAAATTTATTAATAATATTATATATTTAACCTTTCTTTTAAAATTTAATAGCAAAATCTGCAACCCATTATTAAAAGTGCAACCTTTTGGTTTGCAACCCATCAAGGTGCGTGGAGAAGAAAGTTTCCAAAAAAAAAAAAAAAAAAAATTCACGTTACCTTTAGTAATTATCAGGAATCTATATATATATAACCCAAGAAGACTCGCGTGGAGGAGAGAAACCCAAAGGCGAAAATGCTCTTCACACTTTTTCTTAATTTCAATTAACAAAAATTCCTTTTCCTTCCACGCAACCAAAAGCTCTCCTGTTCAGCTCTCTTCTTGTTTTCTCCCCTTCTTTGTCATCATCGAATTTTTCTCAGTTGGGTCCGTTTTTTTTCTTTTCTATTTTTCCTGGGTTCATGCCTCGTTTCATTGCTCTTCCTCTTGGTGGGTTTCAAGTAAATATTTCGATTTATTTTATTTTCTGCGAATTCGGATTCAATTTATGTTGTTCAGTCTTGTAACTTTTTGGTATGAGTTTCTTCTGTGAATTCTTCGATTGTATTGGATAATCTGCTACTTTCTCACTTTAAATTCGTGCAAACCGTTTGACTTCTTGAAACCCGATTCAGCTCCTTGTTTTCTGCTTGTTGTTCTTGCTGACAAACGATAACTTTATCTGGTCCTCGCTTAAGAAAAGTTCTATCTTTTATAGTTGCCAAAAAGAAGAAAAAAAACTAAAAAAAAAGGGGAAACTTTTTGTGAACAAAATTCATCTGTTGTTCTTACTTGACAGATTGCAATGCTCGTTGGAGAAGATTACTTTCTTTTCCTTTCTGCTGGAAAGTTACTATTTATATCTTCTGTTAAATTGTATGATTGATCCTCAATGGGCCCTTTATGATCTTGATAGTCTTCTTGTGGCATAGCCTCCTTGCCTGTCAATTGGCAGGATGTATATGAATTCACATTTTGCGCTTGTTGAGGATTACCCAATATTTTGGTACTTAAATACTATCACACTACATTTTCAATAATGGTTATGCACAGATGAAGTTTTTTAAGTTCAGTGACATGCATTTTTCTACAGAAGGGGGAAAAACACACACACCCACCCACGCATGCTAGCAACATATTCTACTTTTCAGAACTTTTGATGGCTATACTGGAATAAATTCTATATCTATCAGTCCCTGACTTCTTATTGAACTATATATGTTATTCTACACTATACATTAATGCTGAATTTATCTTCTTCTTCTAGAACCTTCCCTTATGATTTGAGCTCGGGGAATGGGATGGATGCATATTCCCACTGTCTGTCTTTGTGAATGATGTTCAGTGGGTCAAAGGGTGCAAATGCCTGCAGTGTACTAAAATGGAAATGGCGTAATGACTCTTCATTAACAACCAGATTGCTTAATAATGTATCGGCTGAAGTTGAATTATCCGATTATAGAGGGGTCCCTACTCCAGGTAGTGAAAGCCCTTCTGGACTTCTCAATGGCGAAAGTGTAAATTTGGAACCAATCGCGGATTTGGATTTTTTCTTTGAAAGGTTGTATAGCTACTATTGTGACAAAGGGCTTTGGTGCATTATTACTAAGTGGGTAGTTGAGCTTCTGAGCTTGGTTTTCACCATATGCTTCTCGGGTTTTTTCTTGTTGTTTATTGATTGGAATGGTCTTAGAAATGCAAAATGTGGAATGGATGCAGTAGAATCCGGAGTCAAGCCATGTGATCTTTCTAAGGAAGCCATTCTTAAACACCCTCTTATGCCTCTTACTCTTTCGAAAGCTATTATCGTCGGTTATTTGGGAATATTCTCCATATATTGGATAATCTGCTTTCTTAGGTTTTTTACTCAGTTGAGGGACATTCTTGAAATCCGTCACTTCTACTACAACAGGTGAAAACTTGAATACTTTGTGTGCGTGTGTGTGTGTGAGATATATATATATATATTTTTTTTTTTTTTTTTTTTTCTTCTTTTGAGGTATCACATTATTTACATGGTTATTTTCTTGTAGTCTTCATGTTACTGATGATGAGATCAAAACCATGCCATGGCCAACCATTCTTGAAAAGGTTGTTCAGTTACAAAATATGCAGCAACTTTGTGTGGTCAAGGATCTTACTGCTCATGATGTGGTGATGCGATTGATGAGGAAAGAGAACTACTTGATTGGAATGCTCAATAAGGGGGTGCTTGCTTTTCCGATATATCAGTGGGTCCCAGGAGCTGGGCCGACCGTAAAATATGGTACAAATGGATCAAGATGTCGCCTGATTCTGACAAAAACACTTGAATGGACTTTAAACTGGTGCATCCTTCAGAGCATGTTTGATCGGTATGTCAAAAAGTTAGTGATTTCAATATACATTTAGGATGCTTTCTCTTATTATTAATAAGAAATGTTCAATATTATTCCCTATCAGATTCATCTTCTGGTGTTTCATATATTCAGTATTTCGCTTTTACCTTTATCAGTTGCAATATATAAACAGCACTGTACTTTATCAATATGAGAAATATGTGAGCAAGCTTAGAATTTCTGGAGCTGGGGTGAGGGTTCTAATTGAGAATCAGGGTGGAAATCTAGTAATCAGGAAAATTGACTACTAGTCTCACTCTAGTTAGTTGGTTGGAATCACACCCTGGATAAGAAAGCAATACACCTTCAAGATTTGGGAGAAACTAGAACCAATATCACATCTGTAAAATCCTTAGTGCTACAGTTTATGGACAAAATCTAAATTGAGTAAAAGAGTCCTTATTAAAGTAGGTCACAGTTTAAAACAAGGTCCTAGTTAAAGTAGGATACTAATGGGAAGTACAAACTGCTTTCAGAGGTAAGAGAGTAGTAATTATGAGATTCTAACAGAACATCAACTTCAAAATCATTGACAAGGAGAAATTGTATAATCTTCATCCAACCAACATTAAGGTTTGAGGTTGTTGATTCTTCTTATTTCTTCTTCTATTTGAAAATTATTCCTGATTTACCTTTCTTCATTATGTTGTTGCATGTTTTATGCCTTTTTCTTCACATTTTTCTATCTAATTGAATGTACTTGTAAGTTAAAACTTTTGAATGGAGTGGATAAGACCCAAGCTTTGTTCATTTTAATATTGGTTGGACCTTTGTTGAGGTGGTTATTCATGTTTATAGGATGGTTACATCTTGTGAATCATCTTAAGCAAAGAGAGCGACAATAATGTATTTTTATTTTTTAATTTAACATACATATTTATGTATATATAATTGTTTTCGGTTGGATACAGTTTTTTGCTCAACCCTAAGAGAGAGTGCAGAATATAACTTGAATGCATGTGTGGTCTTTGGGAAATGTGGTCATGTTCCGATTGAATACTCTCATTGCAGAAATTTTTGTGTCAGAAGGGACTTTATATCCGATCCTAGAACATTAAAGAGAAGGCTTATGGTAGTCGGGCTAGTAATGCTTCTACTCTCTCCATTTCTTGTCATATTCATGCTCGTATATCTCTTTCTAAGACATGCAGAGCAGTTCTATAATCATCCAAGTACTGCATCATCTAGAAGATGGTCAAATCTGTCAAGGTGGATCTTTAGGGAATTCAACGAGGTATAATTATTTTACCTTTCCCTAAAACTAGTCCAACCATACTAGTTGCACTGGCTAGTGATTGGTATAGGATCTTAGTTATCGCCTTTTTGCTAAAAAAATTGGGGAATTTTACATTGTAATTGATCACTTGGGTTTTTCAATCTTACATAAAGCGGGTGAAAACAGTTTTATAGATCATGTAATATTTACGCTTAGTTGTTTTTCCTCATTAAGGGAGTGTCTTTTACACTCCATAAGTTCTAACTCTATATTTTGGAATGAATGGTAACTCGATTTAAAACAGAAGTTAGACAAGAAAGTTGATTAATAGGATTTTGAGTTATTAGAAGTTGAAAAGGGAGGGACGTTTCTTCTGGATTTAAATACCAATTCAAATGTGAATAATCTCATTTCCGAGAAATCAATTCTCTTACCTGGCCTTTTGCTTGTACTCAATCAGCTTAGTCAGTGTATCTATTTTCATTTTCGTTATGAAATTTTAGAAAAAACTCTGCCTTTTTGTTATTGTAGGTCGACCATCTGTTCAAGCACCGGATCAATAGCAGTGTAGTACATGCTTCTGAGTATCTAAAGCAATTTCCATCACCTATTATCTCCATGATTGCAAAGTTCATCTCTTTTGTATTTGGTGGCTTTGCTGCCCTTCTAATCATCTTCGCATTTACTGATGAATCCTTGCTAGAGGGCCATGTAATATCTAATTACCTCTTCTCTCTATATATATTTTTTTAATGGACAGTAAGACTTGATTTCTATCCATTTGTTTATGACATTTTTCACTTGATTCTGTTTACAGCTCTGGGGCCGCAATCTTTTATGGTATGCTGCTGTATGTGGAACTGTAACTGCAATCAGCCGGGCTGCAGTCTCTGATGAGCTCTTGGTTCTTGATCCCGAGGGAACGATGTCCATGGTTGTTCAACATACTCATTATATGCCAAAGAGATGGCGCTCCAAAGAAAATACTGAGGTGGTCCGAGCAGAATTTGGAACCCTTTTCCAGGTAATCCTTCCATGAAAAAATTTTCCAATTTTGTTTTATTAATATATAAAAGATTGCTACCTGAATTTTCCTTCTTTTGTTTTACCTAATTTTGGACCCTAATCAAAATAGATAGACTGCTTCTTTTGGGGTTTTATAACTCTTTGATTTAGGGATAGAAGTAAATTATTAGGTCTAAAATGTGTTGATATTTTTTGTTTTTGTGGATTTATATGGGGACTGGTCTATTTTCTGCCATAACTTCCTTTTTGGTGATGCAGTATACAGGAATGATGTTGCTCGAAGAGATGGCGTCAATTTTTCTCACTCCCTTTCTACTTATGCTGGTTGTCCCAAAGGTTACTATCTCTTGATGATTTGCTACTCTGGGGTTTTCCATTGTATATCCTGTTATTTCGCTAATTGGTTTTTCTTAATATATTATTTGCAGAGGGTCGATGACATTCTGCAGTTCATTGCTGACTTCACAGTGAATGTTGAAGGCGTTGGTCATGTTTGTAGGTTTAGTATACTTTTTTAATGAGCTTTCTTTTCATCGTAAGATCTTTACTGAAGGAGCAAACTTTTTTGGGTGGTTTTGTTTCGTTTCAAGATGTTGATATGAAGTATTATTTCTAACTGTCTACAATGTTCTTCTGTTCAGTTTCAGTGTCTTTGATTTTCAAAAACATGGCAACATCAATTACGGTTCCCCGTATAATTCATCTCGCAGTGATATGAGCTCACAAGGCAAGATGGAGAAATCATTCCTGAGGTATATTCAGCAATCTGTTTTTATTAATTTATTTTAGATTTGAAAATAAACTTGATGGTAGCAATTAATTAATACTAGTTTGTTGTGGCAGCTTTCAAAGTGCTTATCCTTCATGGGAACCAAACACTGAGGGAAAACGGTTCCTTTCAAATCTCTCTACTGTCTGGGACAGGATGTTCCAAGGAAATGGAGCAAGACACCCACATTCTCCACGTAGCCTTGGAGACAGTAACAGCTTTTTTGCCCGGGAAATTCCACGTCAGATGGCTGAGCCCGCATATCACTTGGACACTCTCTTGATGATCGATAATGTGGATCGAAGGAGTTGTAACCTCTATCTTCTTGATTGGTATTATACAAGAAGGTTGCATGATCACAACAACAACAATAATTATGCGAGGGATCATCATCGTATTATTCAAGAAGAACCATTTGAGAATTTGGGCGAGAGACAGGCTGAAGGTTATTGGGTCCCACCTGACTTCACTCGGACTCAGACTCATCTAGGGGCGTCTACGTCATTCCCTTCCTTTAAGGGGAGTGTACTCCGGCATAACGATGAGGGGTCAAGTAGTAATGTGGGAAGGAATACTACCACAAGGAGCCATTGGTGGGACCGGAGTGGCCCACAAGGTACACATAATCATCATCCTCAAGCAAGTTTCCTCGAGCCGCCTGATTTTAATAGGGCAGTGCCTAATGATTACTATGATCATTTATCGGAGAGAAGCTCAAAGGAAGAACAGCATTTGGATTGGAGAAATCATCAGAAGTTGTCTCGAACAACGTACATTGATGACTCGGAGGTTGGGGAATTTAATCTTCATTTTGATGATATATATAGACCCGAAGAAGGAACTTCATAGGAGAAATGTAACTAAGAACAAAAAAATTATTCAAAATTCCACAGCATTTAAAGTGACCTCTTTAATTCTCTCATTTAGAGGTTCTTGATGTTACTATTTTATTGGAATGCAAACGGGTTTCTCACCGCCTTGTTCATTGGGGGAAGCTCTGTATTCTTTCTTGTATATATAGTCTCTTCAGAACTAAGGTTAGATCCTTAATTGACCTTTGATTCTAGGGTTGGAAGGTGGGCCCATGAGAAATCTATGAGAAGCCTTCCAAAAATGTACAAAGAGATTCAAATGGTATTAATCTCATTTAACATTTACATTGCTACAACCTCTTCTAGTTTCCTCATTTATTCTAGGATTGAGTATGTACATATATCCTGTTCTTGTGGGTCTAAAATCACTTGCTCTATGATGCTTTAAATTCGATAATTTTTTTAGTAGAATGTGGGCAAACAGATATATGTGATTGAGACACACGGTCTGTGATTTCAAAGCTCTCTATTTGGGGTTTAATGCTCATTGACTTTGACATGTAGAGTGAAACCTTTTTAAATTTAATACATTATGTCTCGTATTTTAAATTAGATATGCAGAAATCTGACTAGCATGAAGGGAGTGATAAGTCATGTCGAACCCCTCTACTAGCCAAGAAACCCTCTCATGCATCGGATATGAAATCGATGTTGAGAACGCCTATTATATTTTCTCACATCGATTGTGAATTCCCTCAGGATTTCTTCTAAAGGCCTGGTTGACCTTGTCATCTAGAGGTTTAGCTAGGCGCCAAACTCATGGACCTTATTTCTCCAGTCATGGGGTTCAGTCTCGTCAAAAGAAAACCATGGACCACTGGTTGGTCTATCTTGGGCAACATCTCTCCTGACGTCTGGGTTTTCAGGGGGTTCATCAACATAAGGTTCTTTAAGAGATTTAAAGGCTTGTGCTTGTTTTGGTCCTACCATGAACATTTGTTATGAGTTGCACTAAGATGAGGGCTATGAAGATTTAGCAGAGCTGGGAGAGGAAGCACAAGTAGTTATGGAGACTTAAGAGTGGATGAAGGAGGAGCAGATAAACAAGGTTCTCGCAGACCTTGTCATGGTGGATAGGCCTACATCTTCAGGGTGAAGAGGTTGATTAAGCTTAAGCTTGGAAGCAGGCTTTCTAGAGCTTGATTCTCGAACCGGGTGCTTCATGTAAACCTCAGAGGCCATCTTGAAGGCCTTTGAGTAGCCTTCAGAAGGAGAGGGAACATACTGGGAGTATTAGAAAAGAGGAGGAGTATCTACCTTGACCATAGGAGTTGGGACAAGAGGCCTTCGCTTATCAAGATCTTTCTGTATCCGGCTGAGCTATGCTTTCAACATCCTTATCTCTCTTTCTTTCTCTTCGAAATATGGGTAAACATAGGGGAGCTTTAACTAATTTCTCCAAATCATCTATTTTCCCATGGAGGTCAAGGTAAACCTTTTGGAGGCTAGCATCCATGCCTTGGAGGCGAGCGTTGATGGCTTCTGAATCATGAAGCGCTTAGTCAAGCTTCGAGTCTATCCTTGTAGGGAGATGGTTCTGCGACCTGGCATTTCTGGTCTGCTAATTTAAAATTCCCACGACTTGGGAAGGCAACTTGTTTTTACCATCAAGGACTTATGTGGGCTGGATGAAAGGGTGTGATGTGTGAGAGTGCCTCTGTTCTGAGAAATGCTGCAGAGGAGGGAAATCTTCATGATAAGATGATGCCATATAGCAAGGAATGAGAATAGCGTCGTCAAGGGGAGATTGTTCAGGAGCCTTGTCAACAGGAGGTAACTCTAGGAGAAGGTCTTCTTTTTCTTGGATGAGCAAATCCTCTTTATAGAAGTTGAAAGGCTCTTTGGGAGCGTGGATTCCTACCCATCGTTCTCTCTTCTGCTCTATTGAATCAAAATGAGGCTTTTTGTAGAAAGAACATCCTTAGGACGAGCTCATTTTCTTTATGCACTTCATCGCACATATTGGGATCCGTGTCCCATATGAAGTGTCCTCTAATTTTTTTTGTGAAGATGGGGGAGCCATAAAAGAAAAATGAGTGGATCAGGATATCCTCTTCAAAGGTTACAAGGATAACCATCATAGAGTGAAAAACAAGGGGAGCAGTACTCTGCTCAGCTTCTGGAAGATGTAAGACTATCTTAACAGATCAATCTGGGAGTTTGGAGAACTCTGCTTCTTGGATCAGGATCGGGGTGTTGTCTTGGAAAAGCTTTTCATAATAGGAAACCCATTCAAGCGACATAAGCTTTATTAGTTACTCGTGAGCCAGTTGGTGAGGAATCTGGCAAATGGTGGGAACCTCATCTTCTTGTTCTATTGTAATCAATAGAGCGTCTGAAGAAGTTCCTGAGAGAGGGAGGTCGATCGCATGGTCTTGTAAGAGATAAGCTAGTTGGTGGTGGAGCATAGCCATATAGGAGGAGTTTACCATAGAGATACATGCAATCTAGACTTGAACCTTTAGGAAAGTAGCCAAGTTCAGATTTGCCAGGGGGATATTGAAATTGGGGTAGAACGTGAGGCACACGCTTCCTGTGTGGAGGGTGATGATAGAGGTTCCAATAATAGCCTAGTCATACTGGGTATGCAATGAGTTTAAGAGTGCTAGACGAACTATATAATAGGGAGGCCTTTACGCTCATGGAGGGAGAGGACTATCCTAACGGCACCAAGGTGGAGGTGAGAATAACCTTCAGAAATCCATTGTTGGATCATTGCAGGATCAAGGACTAGATCTACAAACTATTTTGCTCGAGAAGTAGGGAGAAGGCAATTATCGAGGTATGTGGACTGTACATACTCCTTGACAGGTGGTCTAGAGGTAGAGATAAATTGGCGGAAAGTCTTTTTGAGTGAGCAGTGGCACTTAAACAGGCTGTAAGGGTTGCGGAGAGGGAGGACAGTCTCGGAGATCTGATCGCCCTCAGGGATGAAGGTGTATTCAACTAAGTTCGTGATCTTTGAGGAACTGGTTTTCTTTACAGCAGGTGGAGGAAGGGAGGCAAAGGAGGTAAGCTTACCTGGTCGAGAAGAAGATATTATCTAAGAACTAAAATCAGGGGTAGTCATAATAAGAGACACTCTTTCCATTCCACACGATACTGCTACTGCAAGACTTGGAACCAAACTTGCTATGATACCAAGGATAATCGGGAGCCCTCTTAAGACGCCATCAACGTAGCCTATGGCCCTAACGGCACTCTTAGCCTCAACGAGACTTACGACGGCTATTTTTTCAAGTGACTTTCCAGGGACCGTAACCAAGACAGACTTTCAACTTTTCTGGCGTGCAGGTTCCTCACGAAAAGGCAAGCACAGATCATACTCAGATAAGTTCTTTTCTTTAACTAGAAGGGGGAAATGACCAACTCCAGATGGAGCTTCATCAGGCAATAACAGTACTAAGTGTTTCAAGGAGAGAGAAAGGAAGTTTAGTTATACAGAACCCCTGATTTCTTATTAATTGTTTGATGCCTGAAAGCATAAATATTCATATATTTTTTCGTACAAAATAATCACTAAACTTAGAAATTTCTCTTCGTAGTTCCCTTCATTTTCAGGTTGACTTTTGAGTCAAACAAACATGTTGCAATGCAATGTTTGCATAAAATTGTAAATCTACCCAAATACATTGAATGAGTTATACATAATAGTCATTATAGGAATCCCCCACTTGAATGAGAAGACCGAGGTTAAGGTGGAAATTTTTATAGTGTGGTCAAACTAAAAATTCTGTGGATTAATTCAATAAAAATAAGTATTATAAATTATTGATATAAAAAAAAATTTGTATGATTACGGTTGATTAGGTTGATTTACGGTTTTTATGTGGACCAAGTTCATCTAAAAATTTGTATGATAGTTCAAAGAGAAAGGAATCAAGATACTCTAGCAAGATTCCACTATCCTAGTCTCTAGTCACCTATAACAATACTTTCTTCCCATATAATTTTTGTCAAACATGAATTGTGATGAAAGGACCGGAAGAAACATGAATATAGAGAAAAACATGTAATTATATGATTATTATATGTCTAATTAATACAAATCCACCTTCATTATAGTAATGCAAGGTGCACTGCCTTAAAGGAAAGCATAGTTAGACTAATAAGCTTTACAAACAATGGCATGCATCCATCTACCTTCTTTCCGACTAGTCATCATCATATTGGAGTAGAAGAAGGTCCAAACGGGAGGTGACCATGTAAGTACCAATAATGTTCACTGTATTATCATAAAAATTAGCATACCCTCTAATAAACCTGAAGTTTCCGGTTCCTGATACAATGGAGACTTCTCTAACAGGTCGATTCAATTTACTGATACCTTGTAACTCTAAAGTACTGCCGTTATACACATTGTTTACGAAAACAATGGAAAACGTGTCATATACATTAAGAATATTATCAGAATTTAGAATGGACAAACCTTGAAGACGGCCGACTAAATTTGATTTGGGATCCTGGCCTTTAGTTATAAAGTTGTCCACTGCAATTATAACTCCTAATTGTGTTGAAATACTCCAAGGCTTACCGGAAATGATGTCGACTGGGATGATAGTTGCATTCGGACCTAACCGGATCTCGTGGATGTAATAGCGAAGGTCGATTCTTGTAATATTGTTAGATTGGACCAAAATCAAGGTTGTGCCAAGAAGACATGCCAAGAGTAGTTCTATACTTCGGCCTGGTGTTGAGTTTTGGGCCATTACTGCCATATTTGGGCAAATCAAATGACCAAGTGCTATATAGTTTATAGTATGTATATTTTGGGTGTATCACAATGTCACTCCAGTTTCTACTTTCTATATAAAGGGACGCAGAAAAAGATACATGTTCTTTGTTAAATGCAATTAGGCAATCTATAAGAAAAGGTGGGGACGTAACTACTTAGGGTTACCACTACCCTTCTATAGTCGGTCCATAAATATTTACATATACAATCCTCATATCATTATTAGCTTAGCTAGACTTTATTGTAGGATTTTATTTCCATATTTTCCTATCTTACTGACCTGCGTAGCGTAAATCAAGTCATTGATCGGAGCATGTAATTGTGTACACAATATATTGATTTCCAGCAATGAATTATTTGTGGGATTATTTCATGATTACAGTTTTCAAATAATATCAAACATTTCAAAGCCATATTTGAAAATCAATCTGATTGCTCAATTGAACTTTTTTTTTCTCAATAATTATATAGTTTCCATAATCTCTCTTTAAATAAAAGGCTTAGTTTTAAGAAAAATTGACCAATGATAATTTCGGCCGGCTCATGGCAGCAGTCGGGAAACCGACCGACTTTGCCTCGTGGTTGGTACAGTGCAAACCGACGGCCGACCGCTGAACACCCCTAAAGTTTTCTGATCATTTGCTCTGCTTCCTTATCTATGAATGAACTACTTTTCTAGCGTGATGTCACTCATATATCCCACTTTAACTTTAACATTTCAATCTCTTCACCTTCCAACTCGTCATCTTCTATCTTTAATTCTCTATTTATTTTATTCATTATTTCTATAATCAAGTTATCCCTATATATAAATGCATTGTAGAGAATGAAAAGAATAAGAATAAAAGATGAATAAGAAAGTTCGCTCTACCTTTTAGTAGCTATTGTTCTTATTGTTCTATCAGTTTTTTCGATTGGATCTATTTGTTATCTAATAAAGCATATATTTCATAACACAATAAATATATATTTTTACTCTTTGTTATTATTTTATATATTCCATCCTCCCAATTTTGGATAAAAGATAATTTATACCTAAATTCAAACTTAAAATATAATTTGCACAAGAAAATTTTTGAAAATATAATTTACACTCGAAAACTTTTGAAAAGTAAGAATAACACCCATTTCGTTTACATTTGACAGAATAAGTCGTCATGTGACTATTAACTCTATTAGAAATTGACCACAAGTTAATTTATATTTTTAATCATAAAATTGTAATTTTATATTTTTTAATCCTTTCATTATTTTATATGTTTTTTTATTCTTCATCCCTTTATCATCACCTCTACCAACCACTCCGCTTCCGTCGCAATCAATTACGACTGCCGCCGGATCCCTTTAACCCTATAATCATGTCATATCATCATACTTTTTTGTTTCTTTCATTTAGGTCCTAAAAATTTTATTCCATTATATTTGTAATCACTAAGTAAATTTTATTTATTTAGTTATTCAACTTTCATACCCAATATTTTAATCTCAACTAAAATTTCCAATTATGGACTCTATTGTTGTCGTAGTAGTCATGGGACCCATCTTTCTAGCCCTCTCTCTCTCTCTCTCCCGATGACTGGAACTGAAAAATTTAGTTGAGATTAAAGAATCGGAGATGAAAGTTGAATAAATAAAAACTAAAATTTAGATTAATTGGATAAAAATAGAATTAATGAAATTCTTAGGAAATAAATGAAAGAAACAAAAGAAATATGATGATATGGCATGATTAGGGGTTAAAGGGATCCGGAGGTCGATGCAGCAAAGGCGGAGTTGTTGGTGGAGGTGATGGTAAAGGGATGGAAAGCTATAAAAAAAATTGATTTAACATAAAGAAATGGATTTGTAAAAATAGAATTTTGGGATAAAAATAGAAATAAATACTTAATTTGGGATCAATTTCTAAAAGAGCTAATAGTCACGTGCTAAGGCATGCTACTAATTCCGTCAATTATAAACAAAATGAGTCTTACTTATATTTTTCAAAAGTTTTCGGATGTAAATTATACTTTGTAATGTTTTAGTGTGTAAATTGTCGTTTTAAGTTAGAATTTGGATGTAAATTGTCTTTTGCCCCCTAATTTTTTCCTTCCTTATCAATTTCTTAAAAAATATTTGTCCCACCCCCCTCAACTCTTCCCGTACCACAACCACCCACCACCGTCATTGCCGCCACATTCAATACTCCTATGATTTTGACATTATTGTTCAGACGATATTGTACGATATTCAATAAATTCCAATACTGGAAGAAACCTAATTCGTATAAAGACAAAAAGAGGATAAAAATTTTAAATCTCAATTGTATAATACACATATAGTACTATATATATATTGTTCTTTTTTTAATCGCGAGGGAAATTATTGTGCGGATATTTTTGTAAATTTTGGAATAAGTTCCTTTTATATGAGCATAAATTTTGAACATATTTTTAATTTTTAATTGACTAAATTAATTTTACTTCTCTCAAATTATCACTCTATTTAAAAATTCGCATTTCATAAAAATCTCTTTTAAACTATATAAAATTTAGACTTTCTCCACTTTTAAACTCTTAATAAAATATGATAATTTAAAGATACGATAATTTGAAATATTAAGTCTAATTTGACATTTTCTTTTAAATGCTCGAGTAGGTGATGCTGTAGGTATCCGCATTCAATTAAGTCGGTAAGGAAACCTAATTTTCTGAACACATAATTGGCACGTGAAGTACGAGGACCATAAAATAGGAATGAAAGCTGTATATATATATATATGTAAGAAAGTAAGGTTGTAGTTTCCTCTAAACACTAAACGCAAGTACCATCTTTTGTTTTTAATGGCCTTAGAATCTGAGGGCAGGTTAGTAATAAATCAATCATGTTTTATTTCATGAGATTTGTCCCCCTTTTTTTGTGCATTTCATTGCTATTTTTAGTGAATTTCGTGGCATTTTCTTTATGTTAATGTTTGTGTTTGTTCTAAGCTTATTACAATGACGAAAAAAGTGTTATCTTTGTTGATTCCTTTTGTGTTCTATGTGGACATTTAGCATCACACGAGTACCAACTAATTCGATCTTAACCATCTAAAGTTGTGCTCGTAGAAATGCAAAGAGGTAATATCAAATATTATAATAATAATAATAATACCATAAAAATTAAGTTTAACTTGTAATTCCAATACGTGTCATTTAACTGCTCCACTTTTTATAAATTTATTTTAATTGTTCTCTTTATTATTAAATTTAAATTTATGTATAAAAAAATGATGTTAAATAATTAAAAATTATTAAGTTTGAGTATATATATTTAATATCTATTTTGTTTACTGTAAATCGAGCTTTATAAAAATTCCTCTATTATTTTATATATATCATAAGAATTTTATTTTATTATATTTTTATCAATTCTAACTAAAATTTATTTTTTATTGATTTAATTTTTATTCTCAATATTTTAATTTCAACTAAAATTTTTGATTCTGGACTCCATTGTTAACGTAGCGGCTACCGCACCCATCATCTCTGCACCTCTCTGTCTCTCTCTCCCTCTCTTCCTCCCTCCCGACCGATGGCTGGAACATGAAAATTTAGTTGAGATTAAAGTATTGGGAATAAAAGTTGAAGAAATAAATGAAAAAAAAAAATTGATGATATGGTATGATTACGGGATAAAGGGATCCGACGGTCAATGGTGGCAGAGGCGGAGTGGCTGGTGGAAGTGATGGTGAAGAGATGGAAAGATAAAAATAAAAAATAAAGATTTAACACAAAGAAATGGATTTAAAAAATATTTAAAAAAAATTGGGGTAAAAATATAAATAAGTATTTAATTTGGGATGAATTTCTAAAAGAGTTAATAGTCGGCATGTTAATGATTCCATCAATTGTAAGCATAATGGGCCTTATTTATACTTTTCAAGAGTTTTCGAATTTAAATTATCCTTTCAGTTTCCCCTAATTTTTTCTTTCTTTATTACTTTTTGAAAAGGATTTGTCCTTCCCTCAACCACTTCCAATATCACAGCCGCCCCACCATCACCACATTCAATACTTCTATGATTTTACATTATTGTTCAAACACTATCGTACGAAATTCACTAAATTCTAATACGGAAAGAGTCTAATTCATATAAAACTAAATGACAAAAAGGGGACGAAAAATTTAATCCTCAATTGTATAATACACATATGGTACCGTATATATATATATATATATATATATATGTATTATTCTTTTTCTGAGAGAAATCGTTGTGTGGATATTCTTGTAAATTTTTGGAATTAGTTCTTCCTCTGTGAACATAAATTTTGAAAATGCTCTTAATTTTTTGTTTTACTAAATTAGATTTATTCCCCTTAAACTATTATCCTATTTGGAAGCCCCCCTTAAACTATCATATTTTGTAAAAAAATCTCTCTTAAATTACATAAAATTCAGACTCTATCCACCTCATATGTCTGTTAAATTCTTTCTTAACCATAGACTAATTATTTTTTAAAAATAATTTTAGCCGCAAAATTTATTCTTACATTATTTAACCTATTTCATTATTTTAAATCATTTTTTTTCATAAAATTCACCCCTTTACTACCACTTTTACCAACATCTCCACTATCATTGCCTTTTACTGTCGTCCTCGGAAATAATTTTTATTTGTATACCCTTAACTTTAATTTTATTATATTTAATTTCATTTTTAATTTATTTTTCATTTATTCATTCTTAAAACAACATTCCCCTCCTTCCTCTACTGCCGCTGCCATCTATTCCTGTCATCCTTTATCGTCGGAAAATAACTCTCTTTAAAGAAAAAAAAAAAGGATTCCGGATGATTTGATTGAGACCCATTAAGAGAGTTATTTTCCGGTGGCGAAAGATGGCAGTAATGGTAGAAGAAGGTGGATGAGTTTGTTTTAAGAGTGAATAAATAAAAATAATTAAAATTGAGATTGAAAATATAAAAATAAATTAAATTTATAATTTTAAATTATTTCCGACAATGACAACGATCAAAGGCATAACTGTAGAAGGGTTGGTGGCGGTGAATGGTGGATTGATGAAAAAAAAAAAAGATTTAGAAAAATAAAATGGGTTAAAAATTATGAGAATAAAATTTTGAGGTTAAAAAAATGATTAATCTAGGTTAAAAAAAAAGGTTTAAAAGATATGTGAAGGTGACAAAGTCTAATTTTTATATAGTATAAAAGGGTCTTAATTAAATATAATAGTTTAAAAGAGTATTTCAAATATAATGATAATTTGAAGAGTATATGTTTAATTTGACATTTTCTTTTAAATGCTCTAGTATCTGATGCTATAGGTATCCTCATTCAATTGAGCTGAGTAAGGAAACTAATTTTCTGAGAACATAATTGACACCACACGAAATACGGGGACCATAAAATATGAATGAAAGCTGTATATATATATATATATATATATATATATATAAGTAAAGGTGTAGTTTCCTCAAATTCAGTCCACCTTATATATCTATTAAATTCTTTCTTAACTTTAGACTAATCATTTTTTTAAAAATAATTTTAGACTAATCATTTTTTTAAAAATAATTTTAGCCGCAAAATTTAATCTTATACTATTTAACCTATTTCATTATTTTATATATAATTTTTTTTTATTAATTCATCTCTTTATCACCACCTTCATCAATCTCTCTAAATATTTGGAGTAGGTGATACTATAGGTATCCGCAGTCAATTAAGTCGGTAAGGAAACCTAATTTTCTGAACACATAATTGGCACGTGAAGTACGAGGACCATAAAATAGGAATGAAAGCTGTGTAAAAAAGTAAGGTTGTAGTTTCCTCTAAACACTAAACGCAAGTACCATCTTTTGTTTGTTCTGGCCTTAGAATCTGAGGGCAGGTTAGTAATAAATCGATCATGTTTTATTTCATGAGATTTGTTCCCCTTTTATTGTGCATTTCATTGCTATTTTTAGTGAATTTCGTGGCATTTTCTTTATGTTAATGTTTGTGTTTGTTCTAAGCTTATTACAATGACGAAAAAAGTGTTATCTTTGTTGATTCCTTTTGTGTTCTATGTGGACATTTAGCATCACACGAGTACCTACTAATTCGATCTTAACCATCTAAAGTTGTGCTCGTAGAAAGACAAAGAGGTAATATATCCAATACGTGTCATTTAACTGCTCCACTTTTTTTTTTTTTTTTTTTATCATTTTATGTAGAATAAATTTATTTAAATTGTTCTCTTTATTATTAAATTCAAATTTAGTTTAAAAAAAAATTATGTTAAATAAATTGAAAATTACTAAATTACCCTACCTACAAGTATCTGCTGTGTCCACTGGAAATTGAGCGTCACAAAAATTCCTGCAAATAATATTTTACCTAAATAAGAGTCCACTATATTAGGATGGGTTTAATTAGGTTTTAATTAGGGTTTAACAGATAAATCTCCCAAGCCGTCCCAAGCTCCTTTCTTCCCTTTTCCATTTCATCTTCGTCCAAGTAGCAGCATATGACCTTCGATTCTTCATCAATCTCTTGATATGAATTAGATGTTCGAAAAAACATGCAATTGAAGAGAATAGAATGGATTCCAGAGGCTCATGAGCTTGTTGATTTCCTCGCTGCCGCAGAGAAAAAATGCTAGGAAAGTCACCATATTAGGTAAAAACAGAGACTTCGATGCCAATCGTGCTCAAATGTAGTTTTCAGTAGGTTATTATTATTATATATATATATTTTTTTTTTATGATTTAGAAAAGAAATTTATAGTCCGTCCGATCATTACAATTAGGGTTAGTTTCACCTTCTTTAATTTTAACTTTTTATGCTCGGTGAGGACTCAATTATCTGCTAATTCAAATCGGATTTTGAAATGAATATTCTCCTACAATTCAAATTTTGACAATATAAGTTCATATATGAAATTTTCCATTTACAGGGCAGATTTTTTTTTTAATACAGCACAATGGGAACTGGATATATCGGGAAAAATAGTGACAGTAGATCAATTAACATCCTTGAGACTGTGGCTAGGTTTGTTAGGAAGTGTATTTTCCAAATTATTTCAGTCGGCCCAGTTCCGGACCACATTGCCTTCATCATGGATGGAAACAGGAGATATGCTAAGAGGAGAAATTTAGCAGAAGGGGTGGGCCATAGGGCCGGGTATCTCGCTCTTCTTTCCATGTTACACTACTGTTATGAATTGGGTGTTAGATGTGTTACAGTTTATGCTTTTAGCATCGACAACTTCAAAAGAAGCCCAGAAGAAGTTAATTCATTGATGGATCTAATGCTCGAAAAGATTGAAGCTTTAATCAAGGAAGAAAGCATTGTCAATCACTATGGGGTCAGAGTTTATTTTATAGGGAACTTAAAATTGTTAAGTGAACCTGTTAGATTGGCTGCAGAAAGGGCTATGGCGGCAACTGCTAATAACAAAAAGGGAGTGTTTTCTATATGTGTTGCTTATACTTCTACTAATGAGATTATGAACGCTGTTCAAGAATCATGTGAAGAGAAAAGGAATGAGACTAATCTGTTGAATGGAAATGTAGCGGATGAAAATGGTGAATTGGAGCAAGCTATAACAGCAAGAGATATTGAGAGACATATGTATATGGCCATTACGCCTGATCCTGATATTTTAATCCGTACTTCTGGCGAGAACCGTTTGAGCAATTTTCTTCTGTGGCAAACCTCACATTGTTACCTGTACTCTCCATCTGTTCTTTGGCCGGACATTGGTCTCCGGCATTTGCTTTGGGCGGTCCTGAATTTTCAGCGAAACCATACTTATTTGGTGAAGAGAAAGAAGCAATTGTAAGTTATTTATTATTTTTGGAGATATGCAGTCCCTCTATCATTGTTACACGACTTGTTCTTGACTTGCATTCTGTTTTCTCCTTTTCTGGGAGAAGTTCACAGAAAACAATAGAGTTAGGCACTGGCTTGCATCATAAGTATATATATCTTTAAGAAATAAAATGAAAAATAGTGATGCATAGTACTCTTGTAATATTTCTTGTAAGACAAATTTATCCTGGCATTATTTGTGGCTTTTGTGACTTAGGATAAGGCACTTTTGCTTTCTCCTTTGATTTAAGTAATGTTGTATTTTTATGTAACAATTAGAATCTTGGAAGGAATAATTGATGTTAGTTATCTATCTTACTTCATGATTAGGAAGAGTTAGCTCTCTAATTATGTTTTCTTTGTATACTGTGCTTATGTTTCGTGCAAGTCCTCATATGAATTTGTTGGATAAGGTGATCGAAAATTTGAAGGAGAGAAAAGATACTGCATATTCTTGTGTTTAGCTCTCTGTTTATATCGCAATATTGCATATGCAACTGTAACATGAGATAATATGCTACTACAAAGTAGTGGAAATGGTGACTACTTTGAAATTCTCTTGCTCTAAATGAAGAAGAAAGACAGCCGCAAGCAAATACTACAAATATCAGAAACAAAAAGAGAGACCAAAAACTAAGTACTGGCTGCATAATCAGTTAAGATGGACCGCTGGTCAGTTTCTTCTGCTACTACTGCATTCTCTTCAGCATTAGATTCATATTCTCACCTGATATCTCTTCTAATGATTTTCCCTTCGATTCCGGAACTAAGAAAGTAAAAGCCATTCCTAACAAGTTAACAACTCCTAAGATAATGAGTGAAATTTCCACCCCTATACCTGTTGCATACCCTGCTTCTGCCTTCGCTTTATCTTTATTTTGAGCCAGATACAAGAACCCAAATGCTCCCACAATAGCCCCCAACTTCCTGTGTGCTACTGATATTCCGTGACAAGTTGACTGGAACCTTGTAGGAAAAATCTCTGCCGGCACAACAAACTTGGTGGCATTCGGCCAAAGTTCGCAAAGAAAAAGGTCAGAGTAAATTACTACAATCCCAAAATTCGCAGATTCAGATTCAGTTTGCTGCTTTGGTCCAGTAATGGTAAGGAATGGCTAGTGCAAACATAAACACCGTCATAAAGAAAAAGGCCATCAATTGGATTGCAAACCTTCCCATCCGATCGATAAAAGCTACCGTGAACCAGTACCCTGGAACGGTACTACATAGATCAATAAGCGTTTGCATCCTAGCTATTCTAGAAAAATGTGATAATTAGTGACAACTGCCAGTACTTAATTAGAGAAAGTGGTTAATTATGAGAATTAGCTTTATTAATACATGATTAACATTTAGATTTTCAGATTGCGTAATTAGATTCAGCTTAGAGCGCACGTAATTTTAGGCTTTTGACGTGCGGATTAATATATTTTTGTAAAATGTAAACCAATAAGAAATGTGATGCGAATATACACAGTACAAGGTTAGAAAAAGATGTCGATAAAGATGGATTCTAGAATAATATCTTGCATGAACTTTTTGATATTTTGGAAAACGCCCACCCTGCCTCGCTATATATATGTATGTGTATGTAATATATATGTGCATATACCAATGGTAAAAGCACAAATAAACCTAGCTAGAAGATCATACCAATGGAAGAAGCACAACTAGAGGTGCTCAATAAGCTTGATGTTGAGAAAACACAAGGGTATCAATTAAGTGCCATTGTCATTGCTGGAATGGGCTTCTTCACAGATGCCTACGATCTCTTTTGCATCCCTTGTCACTAAATTACTTGGCCGAATATATTACCACGTAGATGGCTCACCGAAACCCGGCTCACTACCTCCTAGCCTATCAGCCGCTGTGAATGGCGTAGCCTTCTGTGGGACACTCTCAGGACAGCTCTTCTTTGACTGGCTCAGCGACAAATTGGGTCGGAAAAAAGCATATGGGTTGACCCTTTTACTCATGATCATGTGCTCTCTTGCTTCAGGCATTTCCTTTGGGCATAGTTCTCAATCCGTCACGATAACTTCTTGTTTCTTTGGTTTTGGCTAGGGTTCGGAATCGGCGGTGACTACCCACTTTCTGGAACTGTAATGTCGGAATATTCTAACAAGAGAACTCGGGGAGCTTTCGTTGCTGCCGCATGCAAGGGTTTGGAATTTTAACTGGGGGTATGTTTGCAATTGTGACGGCGTATGTTTTTCAGGCAAAGTTCAACAGCCCAGCTTACAAAGTCGATACGATCGGTTCAACGGTCCCACAAGCCGACTATTTTTGCGGATAATTCTAATGGCAGGAGCAGTTCCCGATACTTTAACCTTCTACTGGTGCCTAAACATGCCAGAAACTGCACGGTATACTGCACTCATTGCGAAGAATGCCGAACAAGCCACAAATGATATGTACAAGGTTTTGCAAGTTGACATCGAATACGAGTCACAAAAAGTTGAGGTGATGAATTCTATGGCTAATTCGTTTTGTTTGTTCTCTAAAGAGTGTCAAAAGACACGGGCTTCACTTGCTTGGAACCACAAGTACTTGGTTCTTACTTGATATCGCGTATTACAGTCAAAATATATTCCAAAAGGACATATTTAGTGCAATTGGATGGATCCCAGCACCAAAGACAATGAATGCAATTACTGAGCTCTATAAAATTGCAAGAGCACAAACACTCATAGCTCTATGTAGTATTGTTCCTGGATATTGGTTCATAGTTGCTTTGATTAATAAAATTGGAAGATTCAAAATTCAACTGATGGGGTTTAAGTTTGCATTGGCTATTCCTTACGGCTATTGGACTACTGATAAGAGTCACTTAATTGGGTTTGTGGTGCTTTATTCATTTACTTTCTTCTTTGGTAATTTTGGACCAAATGCTACCACGTTTGTTGTCCTGGCTGAGAATTTTTCCGGCAATGTTAAGGTCTACTTGTCATGGGATTTCTGCAGCATCCGGTAAGCTTGGTGCTATAGTGGGGGCTTTCGGGTTCTTGTATTTGGCTCAGAATCAGGACAAAGCCAAGGCAGATGCAGGGTTTCAGGCCGGAATCGGGCTTATGTTGGGAGTGATCAACTTGTTTGGTATGGGTTTAACGTTTCTAGTACCTGAATCCAAAGGGAAATCCTTCGAGGAAATGTCAGGTGAGAATGTTGAAGCTGAAAGCTAACTAGTTAGGAATGATTCGGCAAGGCCCAGCTATTTAGAAGCTGCTCTAGTGCATCATAATTTCTTTTGGTTCATTAGGGTCAAGTTTGATAATGTAATAAGTAAATTACCCTTTCTTAATCTATTAATTTCTTCATTTTCTCGCACTTCATGGTTGTGAATGAAATCGATTTCCTGTTAAGATGAATCTGTCCCGGATCGATGATGATTTTTAAGTTCGGACCCGGAAAGTAGTAACAAATATCATGTGGTGTAACAAGCCAATCAGACTAAACACAAGAAAGAAACGAGATCAAAAAAACAAATGTTAAATGAAAATAAATTTACTGGCGCATGTTATAGGGTACCTTCTCTCTGTGGTTTATGAGTTTGGATTGTGTCTTTACCCAACTCTTCCCGAGGTTTATCTAGCAACTATCATGGGTTCAATCTAGTAAACCAAAAAGATTGTGAATTTAGTAAGCAACAACACAAAGAGAAGAAACATGAGTTCCCTGGCGGAGCCATAATCTTTTTCTAATGGAGAGACCAAATTTGTTTCAATCCATACCGTCGGTCCTCACAAGTCAGGTTCCGTACGGTAGGGGGACTGAATCTCTTCCCGTATTTACCACCCAACAATTTTTTATCTTTCATTCCAGCTAGCAATGCCTAAACACTACTAATATCGTTGATACAACTATTGCTCCCTCTGCCACAACCACTATGCAGATTGAGAAACTTCCAACTTTAACAAAAAAGAAAAAGAACAAATATTTAGCATCAGAAAGGGTTATACCCGCTCAAGAGATACTCATGTAAGTATATGATGCAGTGTCACTTAACATATCAAACCTCTTCATCTTTTTTTTTTTTTCCTTTTAAGAAGGAGGTTGGTGGTGTCAACATTAGTTGAGTGGGAGGTCGGCTGGGTGCCTGCGCATTAGTTAGAATCGTCTGATGTTGATCGGATGATCTTAAATAATATTACGAATATATATATATATATATATATATATATATATATTATATAAATCATATTTTTTTATCATTATTTAAGACTGTTTGATTAACATCGGACGGTCCACAATTATGCATGCATGCGTAGGGATGGGGTGCGCAGGCACTCCAGCTGACCTCTTGAGGTGGAGGTAATTTAGAGATAGTGATTGGTGCCAGTCTGGCTTTGCACGACTTGGGCACGGTATGAATTGTGCCGTGCTCGTGCTCATATCTAAAAATAAGGGCACGACACGACACGAATATAGTAACAAGCCATAAACGTGTCGTGTTGGCCCATGGAAACGTGTTGTGCTGGCCCGTAGGAACGTGTTGTGCTGACCCGTGGGATTGTGCCGACCCATAAACTCATTTCGGCTCATATGCTTGTTTTGACCTGTGAGCTCGTTTCTACCCGTGAGCTCGAAAGCTTGTTTTTTTTTTAATTAATTATAAATAAGAGAATAGTTTCAAAGTGATTGGTAAAATACAAATATTGTAATACATGTTTTGTATATTATTAATCGTTCATAATAATTATTATTTAATAAATTATAAGTTAGTATAATTAATAATTAAAATTATAAATAAACTATAATAAATATTATTTGGCCAAACAATATCTTATATTAATTGAAAATTTTTTAATATATAAAATAATTTTTGGAGAAAAAATTTATAAGATTAAAAAATACTTTTAAGCTCGTACCTTAGACGGACCCAAAAAGATCATAATGTGCTATGGACCAATACGGAAAATCAATATCGTGTCGTAATATTCCACGTGCCCACAAAATTGGACATGACACGATCAGGAGGTATGGTATAGGTTCGGCAGAGGTGGCAGTGGCAAGAAAAATTGTTAAGAAAAAAAATTATTAACCATTAGTTTTCAACATAAGATTGATTAATTCTATTTAAGTATTGTTTAAATTGCTAAGATTGTAATAGTAATTCTAGTTTCACTTGGATTGTACTGGTTTACCCTTTTTTATATTTTAAGAAGTTTTCACTACTGGAAAAATTTGAGCCTTTGATATCTACTTTGCCTTAATTATCGGGGTTGGGTGAAATTTTTCACAATCTAACAGCATAAATAGTCAAACACCAATAATTCAGGGTACCAAAGAGCAATTTACCCTTTTTCCATGGTTCCATTCCAGAATTTATCAAATCCCATAATTAGGGTTTCATCTCCAGATTCCGAAATTAGGGTTTCTGACTTTCACACGAAATTAATTAGGATTCTCACTTCCCTCGTAGTCGGAACTTTTCTGTGTTCGAACAATTTTGACATCTTCTCTCTCTCTCCCTCTCTCTTCCTCCTCTTCATGTCCTATTAAATCTAGGAATCCCGAATTTCCCAATTTCTTCTCCCTTTTCCAGTCGGCCATCGTAGACTTGAAGACCAAGAAACCAGTTAATTTCTTCTCTTCTCTCACATTTTTTTTTTAATTTATATTTTAATTAAGCAATGCATTCCTTCTATGCCCTAGTGAGCAAGACTCAATTCTTTTTCTTAATGATTTTTCTTTCTTTACATATCATAGGGATTAAAGATTTCGCGCGAGAAAATGGAATCAGAAGGTAGCCGTTGGATCCTTCTTGCTTTGTTTTTTCTCTTAAACTCACATATAAAGTTTAAGGCTTCGTTTATTAGTTAGGAAATAATGAAATAAAATTGTAAGTTTTGTTACAGGACAAAAAACGTCTGCAAATCCATCAGCAATGCTGGCTGTTCTTATGAGCAGGAGAGCCAAGCTTCACGATGAGCTCCGCAATATAGAGAAGCAGGTTCCTTCCCTTTATTTGAAAATTTCGTTTTAAAAAATTCTGAAGGGATTGTAAAAGTTTCCGCAGCGTATCCTAGAAATTGAAATTGGCATAGAAGTGACTATGCCCTCCTTTGGTAATTCAATCCCTTTCCGAAAAGAATAAATGGAACTGCAATGTATCTGAGGACTCTTTCGAAATTTAAATGGACATTTCTGGAAGAATCACAATACAATGGGTTTAAATTCTGAGTATTTTTTTAACCTGTAGAAATTTATCTTTTTTGTAGTTGACTAGCAAAATTAACATTGCATGGTCTTTTCATCAAAAAAATTTGTTATTAATCTTAAGCATGAAATTTTTGGACCTTTGGAACTAAATAAGGAATCTGATGTCTCTATCCTCTATCATGACGATCTTTGGAACTAAACAAGGATTCCACGAGAGACTGATGTGTTAGGTTAAATGCAGGTGTATGACATGGAGACTAATTATCTTCAGGATCCAAGCCAATGCGGGAATGTATTGAAAGGTTTTGAAGGATTCCTGTCTGCATCTAAGAGCACTGCTCTGTATGGAGTAGCTAAAATTTTGTTTTTATGTTTCTCATGTGGTTTTCTGTTTTACAATTATAATCCGATATTTTTGTATCTGTCTTGACAAATGAAGATATATGTTTGAAATCTATTGTTGTTAATCTGTTTCAAACCGGGAAAAATGTTGGCATACATGGTCATGTAAGTCCTGAAGGAAAAAAAAAATGTTGTATTGAGTTGTTATTAGCTCATATCAATTCCTATACTGTCTAAAAAAAAATCAAAATTACAATATAGGTAGAAAAGATGGCATGTATGTTGGATATGAACATATATTGAGCCCTTAGGCCTAATGTTGGGGGTTTAAACCTGAGGTCATCTTGTAGATTGAATTTTTGTTATGTATATGAGGAAAGTACTACTTGTTTGCAAGGCTTAGACTTGATAGATTTCTGTATCAGTGTTGTAAATGACATTGAACTCTTAAAAACTTGTGGCTGCAGCTTGAAGCGGTCTAGGAAATTTCAGCCCGAAGATAGGCTGTTCTCGTTATCTTCGGTTACCTCCCCTGCAGTATGTACTTTTGAACTCTTGCAATATTAGCTTTTCATACTGTATTGTACCACTTTATCTATTTATTCTATTAATGATAATTATCATGCAATGCAAGGCCGCGCTTCCAGCCCATTGTTACACTAAATAAATTTCCTTTGTACATTTTTCTCCAATTTTTTCAACTTTTTTGCTTTCTTCCCTTCCTCTTATAAAGCTACTGTCTTTTCCCGGGGGTCATCTATCTCTATCTAATATGTTACTGAAATGTCTTATCATTCTTATGTTTTTAAATATTTAACAGGCAGAAGAGCTTGCTATGGGCCGAGATGGTGAGCCCACAAAATATATTAGACTATAAAATAAAAAGAATAACCCTACAACCCAAACTTTTTACTTTCGTAAATCTCCTTGTCTAAAGTTTGTTATCTCTTCCTATATATCTTCTCTGTGATAGATGGAAGGTCAAATTTAGGTCCAGGCAGGTCTAAAGGGGGAGGCATATATGCAAACGGGCAGTAAGTATCTCGACCAATTTGTAAACTGGCTTCTCTCCTAACCTCATCATCATTATTCTCAAAGCTGCCTTGATGATTCTTAACTTCTTTGGGTGATTAGTGATGCAATTTTTGTTTGTGCAGAGGGAAACCAAAGAAGGGAAGGCCGACACCGCGAGATGCAAAGAGACTCGGGCATATGAGTGAACAAGATTTTGATTATGATGAGGATCCTGACTTGACTATGTAGATATAAATATTACTTTTAGATAGGAATAGGCGGACTGTTATAGAAAGTTCATGTGTTTATTATTTCGGCATGTTTTAGAAACGTTACTGACTTAATTAACCATGTAATAAGTATTATCATTTTTTCGATCAAGCTTTTACTTGCTAACCTATTAGGGTAGGTCTTAAAATACGTTCAGTCTGGGCTTAGAGGAATCAATTCACGTTCATGGGATTTATCCAAGGGTTTTGTTCTAATTTATAATTTTTTTGGTCAAAGAGTTTTATGTATATTCTTATTCAGTTTCAATTGCATATCTTGTCATATTGCTTTCTTTGTATTTTGGAGCTTGAGAGGAAGTGGAGTTGCAATTGGGTTACGACATATGCTTGTGTAATGTTTAATACTATCATATTTGTTATACTTATTTCTTTTTCGTGGTTATTTCCTTATTGAATGTCTTTTTTTAGATCTTTCATTTTGTTTACGCATTACAGGAGGTAAAATCACAAGTGACTGGATAGTTTCCAAAAATTTCCAGTCATCAGTCGCTGGTATAGGATAAATTAATTATGCATATAAGCTCATCTCCAATTTAAAGTCATGTAGTATTCTGCACATAATATGTATGGTGTAATATTTTCATAGCTCAAAGCTGCTAAAGCACGGGCGCACGACAACTTATCTAATTGAAATACCCTACATATGCAACTCATATCCCTTAAATTCACCGAAGCATTAGTTGAAATACCGGTCACCTCAAATATATCTATGTTCACTCTATCAACTTTTAATATTATTGATTCATTGTGTCTTCTTTGTAGCATTTTTCTCTACCTTGTCTCCTTACCTTGTCTCGTTAGCTTCACTCCATCAATTGTAGAACCAAGTAGTCATTATCTTTTTGATACTATCGAGCAAAACTATAATTCGATAGTCATGCGCATTCTTCAACGAAACACTAAGAGACTGCAATATTATTAGTCATTATTATATCGTACCCAATCATCATTGAAATGAGTTCTTGACCAATGTTCAAAACCAGCGATCTCAAGTTACGTTGCCACACCGAGGTGTGCAGTTTTATCTCATTGAAGTATCAAATTCGCGAACCTTGTACACTCTGGTCTTCTTGTTGAATAGATCGAGAATCCTACCATACTTAAATCTAACCTTGATGTTTTGGCTGAGGTGCCTTATGCATGCAACATGTTTCGCATTTGGGTAAATGTTATGTATAGCATTATTAATACTCTTTGCCCGATCAAATTTAAAAACAAAATCGGTGGCATCGGGGATCAAGCCCTTTAATCTGCTCAAGAACTAAGTCCATGATGCATCATTCTTTGAATCAACTATATCCCATGCTAATAGATATATGTGTTTGTTACCGTCTTGGGCCATTGCAGCTAAAAGAGTGCCTTTGTATTTGCACTTCAAAAAGGTTCCATCGATACAAATAATTCTTCAAAGAAATTGAAATCTTTTGACAGATGCCCCAAAAGCCAAGAAAAAATACAAAAATCTATTATTTCCATCTGTTTGAAGTACAGTCACAGTATCCAGATTAACCACTTTTATCATGCTTGCCCAATATGCTAAATGTTTATAATTATTCTCAGCCCTACCCTGAATGAGGTCATGTGTAACTGATCTAGATTTACATACCTTCCAATAACTAATATGGATGCCGAGATCATTCCGGAAAATATTAATGATAGATGGCACTTTAAGAGTCTAGTTACACCCTTTGTATTTGGCCATCACATATCTCCAATCATAGATGCAGATGCTTGCCGATGTTTGCCTTGCCTGAATCAACGGGAACATGTGTGCTCATCTTTAAATGTTCGAATTGGGAAAAATAATGAATTTTTATTTCCCGTAGGATGAAGTCGCCACTTGTAATTTGGATCCATGCACACGACTACAAACATAGTCTTATTCGACTTCTTAACCCTGAACTTAAAATTGTGTTGCATAGTGAGCATATGTAGGCTAGTCTTTAGTTCGTTCTTCGATGTAAAAAATTGTTTAACATAAAACACACCTTCGTTAGATTGGGAAGAGATAATCGAGATTGAATTGCTCGCAATGCATGTGGAGTCCTCGGTAGCAATGGGGAGACAAATCATGATCTTCAATATTATTTGTAGATTGTGATGAATGCGATACATACGATGATAGAGGCATCCAGTCAATTAAACACAGTACATGAGGTGATGGAGGCATCTCGTCAATTAAACGCGATGATCGTAAAGGCATCTCGTCATTTGTATGTGGTACACACGATGTTGGAGGATGCATCTCGTCCAGTGATGCATGGCTTGATGGTGGCAGTAAAGTCTTAGTCAGTATTACTACAATGAAGAAGTCATCATCGTACCCCTGATTCGCAAGATTGGCCTCATTGTCGTTATTAATACCACATTATACCTCTATTCCCTCACACTCGTCGTGATCTTCCGCATTCTCAACCTCTCCATCATCATTTCCTTCTACATTATCAATCATTTTCATCATCACTTTCTTTTGCCTCCTCATACTCAATGTCATTTATGTCATTACCTTGACCATTCTAAAAAAAATCATTATGATTAGTAGTAGCAACCACATGTATGTCACTCCTATAATCCTCTTGAGGATTATCAATATGAGGCACATCACTCTTACAAAGACTATGAACATTACAAGGATTAGGAAATTGATGAAGCCCTTCACCACATAAATCTCCTCCCACCTTCAGAAGCAACATTACATATAGTGGAGATTTTTCCTCTTACCAATCGAGTGTCGGATTAACCCCTTCACATTTTGGTCATTTTTTATATATAACAATGAAGACCATAATGTACAAATAGGTTTGTACGATAGTTCATTCCAAATTCATTCTGCTCAATGTGGATAGAATCATACACGATATCCAATAACTGACTGTAAATGATGTTAGATTCGACCGAAGCTCTAGTCGATCCCTTTTTGCAATTTGAATGCCAATGCCATGAATTTTGATTCTCATTTTGGTTCATAATCTCCTTCCATTCACCATTGAAGCATGTAATTATGAAAAAACTCTCTATTTTTCTAAAAACAAAAATTAAATAGAAATCAATAATCTTGAATTAAAAGAAGAAAAAATTGAAAAAATAAATATAGGACCCGATGGGTCTAATGTAGCCGATGTGCCCGATGGGGTTAAGTCCCTATTGAGTCATGACCCATCAAGTACTTTGCATATTTAAAGGCATTTAGTACGTCGAGGCGTCGATCCCGTCAAGCCTCTCGAGCACTTCACCTATTGAAGGTGTCGAGCACTCCACCTATTAAAGGGGTCGAATACGTCGAGCACTCCACCTGATGGAAATCATGTCATGGAGTACTAGGTACAAATTATTTTGTGCACGTTTCAGAACAAGAATCACGTACAAACATAATTCAAAGAAGAATATACTTTTATTTTGATTATGATCATCAATCAACTATTCAAAGAGAAATCAATAATAAAAAGCTTAAACTTGCTGATTCAAATCGCGTTTGAATTAGAAAATTCAGAAACTTACTAATAAAACAAGTAAATGAATCAAAATATGATCGATTCGAGTAAGGTCGGAAATGTGAAGTATAGGTTTTCGAATTGTTTGTTTATAGAAAGCAAAATTTGTTAGGTTTTTAAGTTTTTTTTTTCTTAACGTTCGAATGAATCAGAGCTTGAAGATAAGGGCAGTTTCTTAATTTCATGTTTTTTAAAATTAATTTAAAAAATAAAATAAAATATGAAGGTCAGTTTGTCAAGACATTTTTTTAAATGTTTTTTACTAAACAATTTTTTTAATAAGGCCCATTAGCCCATTAGCGCAAAATAAAACCTCAAATCATATGAAATCTATCAGAAACTATTGAAGGTAATTTAATATATTCTATATTTGATATATTAGTAAAATCAATATAAACAAATTACTTTATTTTACTTACCAAAAATGTATCAAATATTAATACATTTTTCAATTTCATAATCAAAATACTATTTTAGTTATTTTAAATCAATGTTCGCTCTGCTTGCTGGCAGTGGTGCTGCCACTGCTGCCTGGCGGCAACTGTTCCAAGTAGTAGCTCGCTACCTTGCCTTGCAAGGCGGTGATGCACATTTCGCTCTTCCCCTTTTTTGTTCAAGTTTCCTACAAAAAAAACATTCATGCCACTCAAGAACATCCAACAACAAAATCAATACATCAAATTGAAATAAACATTACATGCTTTTTTTTTTATGAACTAGGTTTTGATAGCACTATTACAATTTATGCATATAAAGCAGCGAAATTAGTAATTTACAATTTTTCCAGATCTAATCCTAATTACAACATAATGACAAGAAAAATCACTACAATAATTATATATCACATGTATATATTGATTATATAGAAAATACAGTAAATCACATGTAAATAAAATTTTGAGATTAGAAAATGATTACCAATCTTGACGAATAAAGCGGTGCTAGCGAACAACTTCGATTTCCTTATGAAATCTGAATTGAAGGAAGAATAGACGCCCATATGTTCATCCTTTAATCATTATCTAAGCAATCCGATTTACTCATTTTATTTTCTACCTAAGGATTGAACTTGTGAATTAAAATGCTCAGGATAAAAAGGATCAGAAAACGCTCTCTCATACTAGGGTTTCGACCAAGGAGGAGAAGAAGAATTCATTTTTTTGGCCAATCCTAATGGGGTATTTATATTGCTCCATTAAGTCTTAAGTTTCCTAAAAGTCAATCTGTTATTTTAACCTGACTACCTAGTAACCTAGTCGAAAGTTTTCTTAATCTTATTAAAGAAACAATAAGTTAAAATCTGCTAATATGGCTGGCCACTTCATAGGTCATAAGCTCATGTATTAATCAACCATTTGATTAATTTGGTCTAAGAAATTCCAATTAACAAATTAGGACATTAACCTATTAATGTCCAATTATTAAATACTGACCATTTTATAATTCAATAAAAGTTCTTATGTAATTTATTTATTAATTTTAAATTAAATTAATCTCATACTCAGTTGTGCTAGTAGAGCTATATGATATAAAATTTAACAAATCAATAATTACCTTTTTGCTATTATAGGCAAATTATGAATCAAATTACCATTTTACCTTTAAAATGGAAATGGTCTATTTTTCTTTTCCTCCGATGAATCTACACTGAGTTACTATCGAATCTTTTATTTGTGACTGATTAGGTTCTACATCACACGAGTAGAAGAGTTTCATAACACTTTATGATTTTATTTAATTCATAATTAAATTCATTTAATTTAAAATATATTTGAAGTTAGACAGTTAATTTAACTATCTCATGATTAAATAATATAAACCTCCAAATCAAGATTTACTTTTAACAAAGTGTCAATACTAGTCAGGAGATGAGAAATTATTATCTTCCAAAAGAACATTTTATGACTATAATATATTTACAATAAACAATCTCTCAATTTTGCTAATATCGTGATTTGTCCTAAGCATGGTTTGATTGTTAAACTTTAATAGACGAATCATATACATCATTATATCTTTAATTAATATCAACAATAGATTTACTAAAACTATTTTCTTAGCATACTACTTTATAAAGATTCCTTATTCAATAAAGAATATAATTCATATGATCTATTTTCAAATACATAAGTGGTAGATTCCATTTTGATCATTCACAATCTTCATGTACAATATTTTATATCCAACATTTCACCCCATTTCCACCCTTGGCTAGGGCTTATTAGAATGATGACAACACATAAAACCTGGGACATAAGATGCAGTTAGTATAATCACTAAATAATTCTCATTAATAATTCGTATTTTTACCATTGAGAAATATATAAATGTCATATTTAGTACTTTTAGTCTCTACTAAGCACCTACATAATCATCATGATGTTACACTAACATCAATGGTCATAAGAATGACCACTCTAAACACTTTAGATGATAAACTATGTGATTGTATATCCAGATCATTAGTGTCTATTTTTGATGATCATATGACAACGAACAATTCGTATCTTAAGTTTTAAATTGCTTGAGTTTCAATTAGAATGATCTCTATATTAACTTCAAGTACATAATTTAAGACATTGAACTTTATTATGATATACATTTAAGTTCATAAGATATTAATTCCAATAAAATCAATACACAAAATAAATAAAAACTGACTTTCATAATAGTGTTTATTATCTTACTAATATTCGTATAAAGATATTTGCTTCGTTGGGTCAAAACCCTACTGGCTTGATAAATATACACTTTCAATAGATGATCTTTAACAACTCATTAAAACATATACTTATTTTAATCGTAACACATTTCCGTCCTTGTAAGCCTTTTGGAACCTAATATTTTGATAGTTGTGAGGTCTCATCCTCTTTCCATTCCCTATTAAAGTATACAGCTATGAATATAAATAATAACATTTCTAAAAAATAAATAATTTGATATCAGTATCTTAACCTAAAAAAAATTCTAATTCTGAACAAAAAAAAAAAGAAGACGTAGATCGAATTTTGGATCGAAATTAATCATGGTCTAATGTTTCAGTATTACCAAGTTGAGATCTCAGTTTAATGGAGGAAAACGAGCATTACCTAGTCGTGAGCAAAACAAAGGAACAAAATTTAAAGAACAAAGTTCACGGTATACATATACCCCATTAAAGACAAAGTAAGAAGATACCATGCTTTTGACATTGATGCTCGTATACGATGGAACGACGATGCTTATTCCCCAACGAAGGATTGAGCGAAAATCCGAACAATGAGGGCTTGTAAATGAATTTGAATGTCAGCTTCTTGTGGTGCATTTTTTTTCTAAGAAAGAAATGGTAGGTCGTTTTTTGGGTGGGTTTTTTCTTTTGTTGAAAATGGTAGGGATGAGGGTAGTTGTATAATTTCAATTTTATTTATTCATTTTTTTGTATTAAATAAAATGGAAAAAAAATGTCATATAAGAAAAGAAATCAAAATAAGTATCATTTAAAATAAATATTTAACATAAAGTCTGCATAATCCAAAAAATAATTATGGTCAATAGTTGACCATTACTAATTAAAAGGAGAGAAAGTATAATAAATTTCTAAAATTTATATTTAGTATAATAAATTTTTAATATTTATATAATTAATATCCTAATATAAAATTTTATTATAATAAATTTATATAATTATGTTTTTATCTATTTTAATGAACTTATTTACATATTTATCACGTGACCTCTATATGGCTAATATTTTAAATTTTTTTAATTCAGAATTTATTATTTTTTATATTTATAACTCCAAAATTTATATTTTTTTCTTCTAATTTTTTTTTTTTTTTTTTTTCAATTTACCCCTAAATCCATTAACGGAGTACTTGTTTTGCCATTTTGGGTTTGTGAGAGCACGTCTTAATACGATACCGTTTTGGTGATCCGAACCCCACCAAAAAGAAAGCTCTATTTTCCTCGCCTCGTCGTCCTGAGTCTCCAATTTCTCATCCTTGGCAGCAGAGAGATAGAGAGAGACATCCTTCGTGACGACGACGCTTTGGTTCCCTTTCTTCCCTCCATGGACTTGCTGGTATATGTATTCACACAATCCCTGGCATCCTCTTGATGAAGGCTTCTTCATGTTACTTGTTCTTCCATTAACCAAGTCGCACTTTCACAGGATAAGCTGAACATGTGGAAGAAGAAGGAACCAGAGAAAGAACCTTCCGGCCCTGTTTCCTGGATCGAAACCGCTGGAACTGTTTCTCGCCGCTTTCAATTTGAAAAGGATGGTCAACTATCCGTGAGTTCCTCATTCTCTTTTTTCACTAGCTAGAAATGTTCCAACTGATTTCAAAATGACATTGATTGTTCGACTCGGTGAATTGAGTTTTTGAGTGGTCCTGGCTTGTGTTTGAGGATGAAGAGATCCGTATAATGGATTGGAATATTTGGATTCCCAACGTCATCTTGTCCAGAAAGCATTTCAAATTTTTAACATTAAACTTTCATTTAGCAATTGAAGAGGAAATTTATGGTGTAGGACTCTAGTAACCTCGAAAATCCTGTTAACTTGGAAATATATCATGCTTATAGTCCCGGAAGAGGAAAATTTGTCTTGATGATAATAGTTTTAAATTTTCTCGAGGGATCTAAGTGAAAGTACTCGGTAAATTTTTGAAAGTTTGGTATCTTAGAGAGGTAGTAGTTGATTAAGTTGCACACTTTACTGGTGGTAAATTATTGCTCTTCAGTACTCAACGTGAAAGAGAATGAGATAGATATATAGATATGACAGTCATGACTGTTTCTTCCATATTGGTCATTAATAAGTGTGTGACAGCGTATGTCTGAAATTGTTGCCATGGTCCTGACCCTCTATTTGGGTCTTAAAACTGAATGGGACTTAAAAAACTCGAGACTTTGTATGATATGCAAGCTTAATAAAGGATACTACATATTTGGCATCAATGGTGAAAGCAATGCCTCATATTACTTTGTGGACATTGATAATTTCACTCCAAAGCAGGGGCAAGGAAGGCCGGATGGAGAGAGCAGGGAAGGTTCTTCAATTAGTCATGAGAATTTACCTCCATTACTGTCCTACATGGGCACTCATGATATGATTTAAATTCAACTTTAATGTGAACGATAGTTCTTGTTCATAATGAACACTTATAAATAGGCTTTGAACTTAATTTAAACTCTTCAGGTTTTTTCTATTTCCTTGCTTGATGTCAAAAGATAAATATTATGCAGGTGAAGATTTTTGATGATTCAAGATCTATTCAGCACCGGATGGTTGACTCATTCCTAAGTACATTTTTCCCCTCAGGATATCCGTATAGGTAACTACCTCCTTACTGCTTGTTATTATTGGAATCAAAAGCAAGGTGCAAGTGTTTCAAGGAGTGGGAAAAAAGTGGTACTAATCATTTGATTTTCTGTGTTTAATCGGTCAGTGTCAATGAGGGATATCTGAGATATACGCAATTCAGGGCTTTGCAACACTTCACAAGTGCTGCACTTTCAGTGCTATCAACTCAGGTCTGTTTCAGATGCTAACCATGCTTCTGCACACAGTTATGCTTGCAGTTTGTAACACTTAGAATATGAAAATGTAATGTAGGTAGTGGTAATACTGCTTGTCTTGAATCTCTAGATTGTACACACTCTTTATAATACCAGCTGATGTAAATATTTTCTTTCGACAATGGAATATGACTTCACTCCTTCCATACTTAATTGATATAATCATTATTTACCAACAAAAAAAGAAAGATATAATTATTATAGTAGTGATGATACCAAGTAATGTAGTGGTTCTTTTCTTTTATCACTACCTGAAAGAAGAAATTCGAATGGTGGTCATTGGTGTAAATTCTCACTACTTTGCAGTCACTGCTGTTTGCTGCAGGCTTGAGACCAACCCCCGCTCAAGCAACTGTTGTGAGTTGGGTAAGTTTGTTATCAATTTGGTAGTTATCACATTCCTAGGCTTGATTATGTCTTTATTCGTCTTTTCTTTTTGTGTCTACATTATTATTATGTTTCTTTTTTCACCTCCAGATCTTGAAGGATGGGATGCAGCATGCCGGAAAGCTTATTTGCAGCAATATGGGTGCAAGAATGGATTCTGAGCCTAAACGCTGGCGAATTCTTGGTCGGGATCTATTATTGGCAAATTTCTGTTGCCTTCTATTGCCATATAGTTGGAGTAGTCACATGTTTGGTAACAAATATTTGCTGTCATACTACTTCTCTGACTGGATACTTTGTTGCAGCTGATGTCCTCTATGACTTGGGAAGTGGCTTGGAAGTTCTTTCTCCCTTATGTCCACAGCTTTTTCTTGAAATGGCTGGCCTAGGAAATTTTGCAAAGGTAAAATTATATTCTCCACCGTCCCCATTTCTTTATTCTTGCTTTTCCTATGTGTTTTTTTTATATTGGGTATGGGCATGTTAATTAAATGAAAGCATTTACGTTTATAGAACTGAAAATGGAAAACTATTCTGTGTGATATGCGTAGTTCAAGTGTGATGTAGGCATAGTTCAAGCCATTATGGAATGTAAATGAAACAGGGAATGGCAGTGGTTGCTGCAAGAGCAACAAGATTACCAATATATTCTTCATTTGCTAAAGAAGGAAATCTTAGTGACCTCTTCGCAAAAGGAGAGGCCATCTCTACTCTTTTCAATGTTGTGGGAATTGGAGCGGGGATTCATTTAGCCTCTACAATCTGTGCGTCAATGCAAGGAAAGGTTCGGGTTCTATTTTAGTGTCTAATAAAAATAATTTTGAGTCTATTTTGCTATCTTGTTAGTTCTGATTATTTCATTAATAACTTCCAGATGATTGTTGGTCCTCTCCTTTCCATAGTTCATGTATACAGTGTCGTAGAAGAAATGCGAGCTGCTCCTGTAAACACTTTGAATCCTCAGAGGACTGCTATGATTGTCGCAGATTTTCTCAAGGTTTATTTCATCTTATTTTATTTTATTATTTTTTTCTTATTTCCTTTTTTTTTTTTCTTAATTCTAACTTCAAATCATGTCTATCATTTCATTTGAACTAAGTGAAGACCGGAAAAGTCTCAAGCCCTGCTGACCTAAGATACCGAGAAGATCTCCTATTTCCCGGTCGACTAATAGAAGATGCCGGAAACGTAAAAGTTGGGAGAGATTTGCACAAGGCAATTAAGCCTTCAAAGCTACGTGAAATGAAATACATTTTCCCGGAGGAGAAGTTCCTTCTAAGTCACGGAAACAAATGGGTCGACATGGTATTAGAGCACAGTGCTCAAGGTGAAGATGCTTTGAGGGGATGGTTAGTGGCTGCTTATGCTTCAAAGATTAAAGCACCCTCCTCCCATGAGCCAAGTTCTACTGTCCTTATAGAAGCTTATGAGAAGATGAATGATGTGTTCTCTCCATTCTTGTCTGAACTACAGGCCAAAGGGTGGCATACTGACCGGTTTCTTGATGGGGCCGGAGGTAGGTTTGCTTGGTAAGTTCATTAGGATTTCATGGGTAAGTAAAGTTTATATTAGGGTGTTCGAGAGGGAAAGTGTAGGTTGATAAAGGTATTTATTAAGATTGTCTTGTAGTTTAAATTCTTACTTAAACATTTTGTTGGAGAATTACGTAGTGAAATTTGAGTATCATGGCTATACAGTTGCATACACAAATTGGCAAATTGTATTTGGATGGTACTTTATTTAGTTCTCCTCTTTCTGAAGAAGGTAGGGAGAAAAGGGAATTAAAAAAATCAAAAAGAGGTGAAGGAGAAGGAAAAAAAAAAGGATATAAAAAGAATTGACGTGGCATGTCACCTCACGAATATTGAGTAGAGGACGAAAATGTTAAGGCCTGGGACTCTTTTGCACAATTAGTAAAATATAGGGCCGGTCGGGTATAGGGTTTTAAATGCGAAAGTTTCTTAAAGAATAATCCTTTTTTTTTTCAATGACATAAATAGTCTTATTTTTTTTATTTTTTTTTACATTTATAAAAGATAAATGAAAATGTGAAATTACTAAAATACTCTCAAAATAAATAAGTTGTTGGAACAAAATGCTGAAATGACTAGAATAGATATCTTCATTCCTACTAGTGGTTTAACAATGAATTGCGCCCCAAATACCCTAAACATGAATTCACATTTGGGATACAATTACTCATCTGTTTTTTCTCATTTCTAATATGTTTTATTTCTCACTTCGTCGATTCGATCCGTTTGCAAACTTCATAATTGAAGGTTAAGAGTTTAGAAATAGATAATTTTTTTGGGTGTAAATTTCAAGTTTTTGTACTATATTTTTCTTTCAATACTTGATAGATAATCAAAATATTTTGGGTTCGTATTCTTTTTATTTTGTTTGTATTCAGCTTTTGATTTGTTCTGCAATGTAGAAATGTAGAAATCGGAAAATTTGGAAATTTAAAGAAGTAGAGGCTATTCTTGATGCTCGATTGCTCGATAGCTGGGGGGATTTAAGGGCTCAAGCAATCGAGCATTACTGAAACTCTCAAACCATTGAGTATCAATGTTTTAATTCATTTTTTCATCTTTGTAACAAAGAATACTGATTTCCTTTTATTTTCTTCCTTCAACAGAAATGAAAAGCTTTTTTGTAATAATATGCTTTGATGGTGCATGGAAGAAGAATGTAAACCCAAATGAGAAAGATAGTTTGTGGTATTGACATCAAAATAGCATGATAGATTAATTGGAGTTTCGATCAAATATAATGTCATGTATACTTAGCTATTAGAAGTTGTCTATAAGTCTTTCGACATAAGTTATAATGAATTCAGTTTACAACAATTGTCCAAGCTATGGAGTAAAATATTGTTTTCCCTGCTATTTATAAAAAATAATGAAACCATGAAGGATTTTTATGCCACTTGTGAGCTAAAGATGAAAAATCTCTCATGTGTGTGAAGTTGATTCTAAAGACTCAGAAAGATTCATGTGCTTAGCATCATTGTTAATTACCTAAGCATCTTATTATTCATGATCCTGTCAGGAGAGACAGACTAAGTCCAACTGCTAATAATCATAATGATCATTGTAGTGGCTTACTGAATGATAAGAATTGTCATGATAATTATGAGAATTTTCATGATTATGATCACGGTAGTGATAAAAATTACAATGACGATGATGCGTTAGGTGAGGATGAGGATTCTTATGCTATAGATGTTGATGAGATTGAGGTTGATGATGATGATGGTGATGGTGAAGAGAACGAAATTGTGGATTATGATGACAAAGGAGAAAGAGTGGAGGAATAACATGTCAGTCATCACAACAACAAAGATAATGCTGCAAATCAAGGGTACGAGGATGATCACTTCAAGGGAGTAAGATTCATTGGGAATTATGATATCTTAAATCACATACCAACTGACAAACCGCCATCTCCATGTATAGTGCATTCACAGTAACCGGGAGATGAAATTGAAGGTGAAAAGGTTGTATCCTTATTACTACCCACCATTCCACATGCAATGAAAGCAAATTAATTTCTGTTATTTCTTCCCAATCAAGTGGAGTGGAGTTCTATGTTAAATAGTATTTTATCTTGAACGAACAAGTGAAGGTAAGTCTACATGCATATGCGACGTCGAGGAATTTTGAGTTCAAGGTTAAGAAGTCGAATAAAACTATGTTTGTTGTCGCGTGTATAGTTCTAGATTGAAAGTGGAAAATCTGTGCAACTGCAAAGAATAATTCTTTATTTTTCCAAGTTTGAACCTATAAACATCATGACACATGTAATCTTACATTCAAATAAGATAATCATCGGTAAGTATCAGTATCTATGATTGGTCGATATGTAAATACAAGTACCAAAGATGTAATGAGACTCTGAAGATACTATTTCTTGTTGATATTATCTGTAATGATATAGGAATACAAAATAGTTATTGGAAGGCATGAAATCAAGATCTATTACACATGACATATTCAGGATATGACGGAGGTTTGTTACAGAGACTAACCATTATAAAGTACAATTATGGGTGGACTTTATTCAGTGTTTGAGGAGGCCGTAATATTGAAATGATGTTAGCCAAAGAAAGGCTCTGATACCAAAGAATTGTAAAGTATAATTTGTGTATGTTGTGCAACTCTCCTATAAAGTACAATAACCTCATATATATATATATATATATAGAGGTTTATGTTAGGGTTACATAAACATAAGGTATTAAATTACAAAACTATCTTTTTAGATATCTTACTGATAAAAAGTGTTAATTTTAGGTTTAATTTTAGTGAGAGGTTGTAGATTCAATTTTTTTCTCGTAAAAAAAAAAATTATCCAATTCCACTACTAATCCTAAATGATAAATTGATAAATCTAATTTTTTTTTTCTAAAAGGCATTGTAGAGGAAGATTGAACTCTTGACTTATGAACCAACTAGAGATATTTTTTGTAAATGATGTGAGACGAATTCCAATACATTTTCTCATTTATGAGCTAGTCATTCCAAATGCCTAACAAGTGACATAATGGGTGAGGGACGCTTGCCAATAGAGTATGGACACATCCGCTTAGAGTCTAACTCTGATATTAAATAAATTAATAAGTCTAATAATTTCCCCCCTTAAAAAGTCTTGTAGAAGAAGATGAAACTCTTGACTTATAATAAACCAATTAAAGATTCTCTCTAAACAATATAGGATGAATTCTAACACTAAAATCCATCTAAATTAATAACTTACATATTTATAAAATTTTCAAACATAATTTTTTACTTAAAATCATAAATTATAAATTATAAATTTTTTGTTTCCCACCCTAAATACCTCTCTAGCTCATCTCATCCTTGTATGAAATGCTGAAAGCTAGCAATATAAATACATCATTAAAAGTAATATATTAAGATTTTATTTGGCAATAAATTTTATTTTTTATATTTTAAAAATCAATTCTCGATAATAAAAAATTGATATTATGAAATAAGAAATCGGTTTTTTAATATTAAACATAATTAATTTATGTTAGTAAAAATTTAAATTTTCAACAATATAAATACAAAATTTAATTTTTAAAATATAAAAAAAAAAAATATTAAATATAATTTTATCTATCTATTTCTCATCCTTTTATAAAATCAATTTTAAGAAATAATATTACTTAAAAGTCAATATCAAATAAATTTATCTCCTCCCTAAAATTAATTTTTATCTTTCAAAATATAAAAAAAATTACCCTACTTCTCTTCATTTCACTCTTCTTCCGGTTTGGGAATTGCAAGAAGATAGGTATGTCGGCTGGCCTATGGAACAACACATAGGAGAAACTTGAAAATCCCGCCTGCCTCATTAAGGGTTAAAGGTAAAAATTGCCTGCTGCATTTTGTTAGAGGGACCTGCATTATATAAAAGGAGTTAAAAATTCTCTATATTTAAAAATGAATAAAAAAGATTTATTTATCATTTTTAATATATTGGAAAATTTTTCTTGTTATTAACTCTTTTTTATATTATTGGATATATTATTACGCATTTAATCTCGTTGTGCCAATGGTGATTATACCTAGAGATGACCGCTTTCAACGGCGTGATCAGATAATGATCGGTGAAATTAGATTTGCCAATAATGATCGGTGAAATCAGATAATAAAAATGAAAGAAAATTAATAAATAATAGCTGATGTAGCATAATGCCACTTTAGCGTTCCATTAGTTAGAAATAGAAAATTGAATGATTCTTCCAAATAATTGGGAGTCATTTTGCTTCTATTAAAATTTAAGGGTTTTTTTTTTATCCATTTTCTTAAATGTTTTAACTTATATATAAATATATATTATTTAGGGTACGGTACCTAAAGAATATATGAAGATAAATTTCAAACGTTTAATAATTTGTATTAAAATTTTAGATGATAATTTAAATTTTTATTTCTTTTAATATAAATATATAATTTAATTATGTAATATGTAGTATGATTTAACTTATAATATAATTATCCAAACAATTATTCCTAAAATCAGTACCTAAAAGAGAGAATCCATCATCACCTTTAAACATTTTCTTTGATGTAGGGCACTAAATTAAATACTATTGTCCTTTCTTTCAGCATATGCCATGGAAACTGGAAGTCAAAGTGTTAACACAAAGGATTCTTGTCTGACTACTCCTGCCAGCCACCGGCCACCGGCCACCAGCCACCAGCCACTTTTTTTGATCCTCCTTAAGTTTAATACTAATCAGACTCACTGATTGTACTTATATTGTGATCATCTCCTTTAAAATTATAATTTACAAAGTTAAAAGATGATCTCATTAATTCTTAATATTGTACATTAATCATGAAGTCAAATCACTCGCATCTCAGACTAGGATACATCCTTCTTAACCAAGCCTTTAATCTCAATAAGAGTATGCATGGTAATCCTCCTACTCCCTTCCCCCCTCCCCCCCCCCCCCACCAAAAAAAGAAGCGAAAATTGAATTGGTCACGTTTTAATTGACCCATTACATCAGATAAGCCCCAAATGTAGGAAATTTGTGCGTGGTACTATGTGTTTAATTTAGAAGAAAATCATGAGTAGGTCCAAATGATGAACCCTTTGGACCATTCATTCTCTACCAGCTAGCTGCTTGGCCTGCTATTATAATATAATATAATATAATGTATATATTATATGTATCAACTATCAATGTGTATATATATATAGCCCTTGATGACCAGCTTGCCTTTAACTTTGAACTCTCATATTCAATAGAATTAAAAGGGGAGAAAAGAAAAAAAAAAATGGTGAGAGCTCCATGCTGTGAGAAGATGGGACTAAGGACAGGGCCTTGGACCTCTGAAGAAGATCACATACTCATCAACTACATTAAACTCTACGGCCATGAGAACTGGCGAGCCCTTCCCAAACAAGCTGGTACGTATATAACTGTTAGTGTCTGTTACTCTGTTCGATGTGAGATTCCTGCAATGTTTTCTTACATATGATCACTGCATCATGTAGGGTTATTGAGATGCGGAAAGAGTTGCAGGCTTCGATGGACAAATTACTTGAGACCGGACATTAAACGAGGAAATTTTAGCAGAGACGAAGAAGATGTTATTATCAATTTACATCAAATGCTAGGAAACAGGTTGGCATTTAAATTGCAAGCCCCACTTTCGTTATAATGTCTGTACACAAATCTTTCCGCCAACAGTATGTCCAATCGATCCTGCCTGCATTGAAAACACAAAGGAACCCCCTTCGATGATGAAGTTATTAGCTTACAGAATCCTCCGGTTACTAACTTCATCGGAGGAGGAGTATTACAGGCCATAACGGTGGCTCTTTCGTATTTTCAGTGCAGGTAGGATTGATCAAGCGCGTACGGTGGACAATTTTTTGCACTACGATATAGCTTGATATTAAAAAACTAATTCTATGTATTCATAATCTTATCTAATATATACAAACTTCTTTTTTTTTCTCTCCGTTTTTTTCTTATAGATGGTCTGCAATTGCTGCAAGATTACCGGGAAGAACAGATAACGAGATAAAGAATGTATGGCACACCCATTTGAAGAAGAGGGTCCGAAAAGACCAAATCTCCCTCGAAACCGAGTCGACATTGAGGAAGAATAGTACCAGTAAGTCCAAATCAGAAAACGATAACATAACTAATGTTGTCAAAGAAGAAGAAGAATCCATGAATTTTCCAAGCTGTGATCATAGTAGCTTGGATGTAGGGCCACTTTCTCCGCCGCGGAGCTCAACTAGTGATATTTCCTCTATCAGTACCATTGCCGATAAGGGTGGCTGTAATACTTATGATAATAATGGTGATAATGATCGGAGCAAGCTGGACATTATGGGCGTTGATCGGATGGATGAGAATTTCTGGTTGGAAATATTGTATTATGCAGATAAGTCCAGCGATTTTGACGCACTAGATCATGACCGTCAGCTTCAAGTTCCTTTCACAATCGACTCATCTGATGATTTTTCAAATATGCATCATGAAGATACCATGGAGTTTTGAAAACAGCTGGACAATTACAGGCTAGATTTACATGAGATTATATAATTAACAAATTAATCACCATCTAATTATTTTTATATAGTAAATTGTGGACAAAAAAAAAAAAAAAAAAACCTTGTGTAACCCGGAGACCATTTTATAATAAGAGTTCAAACAGTATAATTTTCAATTTACTATAAAGATCGTAGTTATTTTTGTTATATTTTTCTTAACTTTTTATTTCTCGTATTTATAGAATATATATATATATATATATATAAATAATAATAATAAAATATTTGTCAGATTCCTTCAAACTTGAAAGATCATATAACATATTCCCATTTACTTTTTTAGTTTTTTGACCATACAAATAATTATTCAAGGTTAATTATGGCTCTCCACATAAGATAAGATAGATCATCATTAATAATTAGTGTTAGCAATAAGTAGTGAGCTGAATAGATTAATTACGTATCAAATTTGAAGTAATCTACTTTACTTACACGTTTATGTTTATGATTAATTGATTTTCAATGAACAGAGTTCTAATTGTTGTCATTCCCAATCAAAATGGGTATTTGATTTCTCAAATCACATATAAAATTATCCTCACGAAATCATTAAATTTCATGGTAAACAACTCAAACACAGTATTTCAACGCATAACTTAGAAAATCATTGTACGGAGGATAGTAAAAAAGACAGACTGACAGAAAGATAGTGGAGACGATTTCTCGACCATGAATGAGACATGTCTTAAGAGGAAAAGGCATTGTAATTAAAATTGATTTAAGATTAGAAAGCAAGGAACTCATGGTTCCCCCTTTAGTGCTAAAGCATTACAAATCTCAAAGGATTTTTTCAAAAAAGGTAGATCAACATCAATCAACTAAATGTTGAACATGTGGGTGCAATAAAAAATTTATATAAAAAAATAAAAAAAAAGCACATCTTCACATGCATGAACTTAAAATTCTAAAAAAATAATAGAAGGGTTAAGACATTTTTCACAATTATAAAGGGAAATGGAAGGGCACAAGGATTAAAATGTTTTTTTTTTTTTTTTTCATTTTTGGTTGTTTATTTTGATGAGGAATAAACAAACAAATATCTAAAGGATTTTCTCTGGCACCATAGAAAAAACCAGAGTGAGGTAGAACTAATAGCCCCCCAAGAAACAAGAGAAGGGGGGACAAGAATAAAACATCATAGGACAAGATGAGGAAAGAAAAATGAAATTATATGAGGGCTTTGACGCCAAACTGCTGCATTTCTCTTACCCTCCATATTGCATGGAGAGCGTCTTCCCCGAGCTCTTCTGCATCCACCATTTGCATAGCCCAAGCATAATATACGGTGTGAATCGTATCCTAAGAGAAAACATTAGAAGACATAAGTGTTGAAACAATTAGTGCCATTTCTCATGTGTTTCTTTTTCTTCTTCTATTGTTGCTGCCTTGTTGGTTTGTGGTTTTTCTAATTGACGATAGGGAAATTGTAATTACACGTATTCTCATACCAATTAGGAGATAACATACAAGTAGAACATAGTTGGAAAGAAAAAGTTGTTATTTCTCTTTATGATATGTGGAATCTCATCATTGATCCGAGACTACATAGTGCAAACTCTCAGTTGATGCAATAATGTTGTTTATGAAAATACTGATATTGACCATTTATTTACTTTTGAAAGACAGGAGTTATGAATATATTACCTTGCCCCCTTCTGTTATTGAACCTTGTGCATCTCGTACACAATAGACCTGCTGTGTTTGAAACTGTGACACATTGAAGGGGAAAAGATTAATCAAAGCTAGATGTTTCATCACCTAGACAAATAAATATACAGCACTAGTAATCAAGATTTTTACCCAGGAAAAAAAAAAAAAAAATACGAAAGAGAGGGAAATAAACATACTGCTATGATGATAATAGGAGAGTTGCCCATCATTTTAGTTTCCCTTACTTCTGCTTCAGATATATGTAGAATCTGCATCATAAAAGCCAAAGAGAAAAAACTTATATTAACAATGCTGGGTAAAAATAATATGCCCACAATAGCCCTTCACATCCTTCATGTTTAGCCTATAGAGTTATCTCTAGTCCAAACTCATGATACGATGCCTTTTCAACATCAACTTATCACAAGAATTTAAAAATTACTTGCAAGGAATCTGATAAGATGAGCTCTTGGAAATTAAACTTGCTAACCTTATTATCAAATAATATGCCCTGGCTCTGATAAGCCTGATGCTCTGCCTTACACCGCTCAATCACCTCTTTACTACAATATTTCTTCAAATTTTCGACATCTCCCTGTAACATAAGAGCATTTTCTATGTCCAGGAAGAAAAAACAAACACAAGTACAAATTATTAGTTCAATTATTATTTAATCAGCTTTAATTACCTTAATATAAGCAGTAAGGACTGGTTTGATAACTTCTCGAACTTCTGATACGAACTCTGGTAAAGAGAAGTATCTGATCCATATAGAAATATTAAAAAAAACAAGACGAGTTGGAGTCTAAGAGACTGAACTCAAGAAATGATCAGTAAAGGGATTAAGTATGGACATACGGATCTCTGAAACGGATTTCCTTAATCGTTGTGGCAGCATCTGATTCTTGAAAGACGTTATCATTTATACTGCAAGAGAGGGTATTCAAAATATCAGTGCCTAAACCACATTTTGTACACGTACTTACAGCAATCATAAATATAGCATCTCATTTAGGGAGTGATCTATACGTTCCATCTTAGTCATTTTCTTACTTGAGGCACTTCTACATAATTTTTTATAACCAGAGAAGGAGCCAATTAAATCTTTCTTCCATCAGTATTCTACTTGACAACCATGAAATTCCAAACTAACCCCTGTAAGGACATGTGGATGGTTTTCCTAGATACACCCTATATCATAAGATCATAAGGATAACAGTTTAAATACTTACTCTTGAATTTTTTGGACAATAGGATTATCACTTGTCTCCCACCTTTCTCGAATGTCCTCAGCAATCTGTCAATCCGAACAGATCAAAACATTGTCAGGAATAAAGAGGCTTAGTACAGATGAAAAGCACAAATTAATAAAGATTAATAAAGAAACAAACAAACAAATATGAAATTTCAAGACACAGAGAAATGAACTGACTTAACCTTCTAGACACATTTTCTCAATAGCATGAACAAAAATATGTTACATTCAGATATATGGCAGTGAAAAAGTTTGGCAGAAAAAATTAATAAATAAAGGTCGCTAAATACCTTTAAATTTATAACATGCTATACTTGGAATTACAATGATTAAATTTAACGATGCCTGGGAAACCCATTTCTTTTAACAAGGAAAGCGCTTCAAATTCAGGGACGATTGAGCTTTAAATTTATACACCGGTGTTAGTTTGTTGAGATCATCAATGGGAACAACAATGGGAAAAAAAATACTTATGACCAGATATGTTAGAAATGAAAATAATGATTTATGACGCACAATCTTTACACTGGCGAAAGAAAGAAGAAAATAAATCTACAACTGTTAAATTGGGACAAGATATAGCTATTAAGTACACTAAACACTTGACCATTCCAACCTCAACAATATAGGCCCATTTTAAACAGCACCACAGCATATTTGAATATATATATAACGTAGATTAGGATTGAAAAGTACCTCCTGACTCTTTGACACCACCGGATCGCTATATCCAGTAACACGCTTGAACATAGGGTTACCTTGCATCTAGTTTAGAAACAAAGAGACATGATAAGTTGTAGGCTTTTTTCTAGAAGGTTAAAATAGATAAAATCTCTCTTACAGCATTTCATTATGATTTGGAACCTCAAAAGATGTACCTTCTCTTTAAACGCCTCCCACTTTTTACTCCAACGAGATTGCTTTGAGGGTAAAACAACGATATCAGTTCTTGTACTTCTCTTAGCTTTTGGAGAGGAGGAAGGCTCGTACTCAAGGTGCTTCTTCTTAGTTGGGGTGCCATTTAATTCGTCCTTTACAATGTCATATCCCTTCTTTGCTATGTCAACAAACTTCGCTTCTTTCAACTTCTGGAAAGCCGAGGAAACATTTGGAGAAGATATGGTTGACTTAAATTTACCAAAGATCGTTTGTGTATAATCACTGGACCCGGATTCCTGGTTCTTTTCTTCCCCAGATGAGGCCTTGCTTCCATCTTTTACATCATCCGAATTATTGGATGAAGTATTTGAAGATCCTGAAGATTCTTGCTGACCAAACCCAAAGGTTTCTTTGACCTGAATAGCACAAAATATTATGAGTAGCTTATTTTATCAAAGAGGCCTGACTACTCAGCAATAGAAGTTTATGCTAACCTCCTCAGTTGCAGCAGAAATTTTCTCCTTGACATTACCAGAAACCTACCCAAAAAAAAATAAATAAATAGAGACATAAAAGATAAAGAATACAATAAAGTCACATTTTTGGTATGAGAAAAGATTGTTTCCTGATGCTCAACAATGGATCTCCTGACAATAGCAGAAATATTGCTGACAAAATAATTAGAAAATTTAGAGCTTATGCATAAGCTCAAATATTCAATTCCAGTAAAAACAGAGACGGTAAAAATTTAACCTTAGATACTTATAGGATGTCCTTGTAGAGACATTAATAGCCAATTCCTATGGAAATGACATATTTAGAATAGATCAAATCAATTAAGGAGGATTGGAATAATTCATTGTTTTACTCTTTCACAAACATATCTCAACTTCAAAACTTTTTCTTATCAACAACACCTGTGTAATATGATATGCATAGCAAAATTAACATTGTCAACCAAGGATCCCCGTTACACATTTGAACAATTAACAATACATATAGGTTATGAGGGTACAGTAAATTTTCTCTTAGAAGATGAGCAACCAAAACTATAATGTACAAGAGTCAAAGTCATAAGGCTAAGCCACTTGGAACATTTAAACCTTTTGAAAGATGAGAAAATATAGAGGCATACACATATCAATTTGATCATAAAGAAACAATTATAGTATGATGATAGTATCAAAACATTTCTCAAATTAATGTTGTATCTAAGGAGATTCTTATAAACACCTTTTTTGCAGTAGCCTCAGCCTCAGTCCAGACACCATCTACATGCTCATAAAGCTGCTGAGTTTTCTGCTTCGTTCTGCATTCGCCATTTTCACCATCTCAGGCCCTCCATTGAAGTGGTGCACCCAGCCTTGACATACAAGGGTATGTCTCAGCCTGTTAACTAATTTAAAATATAATTACGCTACAACAGAAAGCAACTTATAATTTGCCAAAAAATTACCTGACTTTCAGCTCTTCTTTCACACCCTTTAGCCCTTCCGCTTTCTCCTTTAACTCCTTAACAGTTTGTTGAAATTCCGGGTTTCTAGAAAGAAGAACAAATATTAGAAAAATAATTCTTAGAACCGACAATGTATTGTGAGACTCTTCAGTTATAGATCAGTCTTATCTTAAATTCCAATTTCCAAAACCAAAACACTAATGCCTCATTGTAGAAAAACCTACCTTCATACCAAAAAGTCGGATAGTATAAATTTTTTCTTCCCCTAATTACTTAACTCTTTGCTCCCAAAGAGAAAAGGTAATGAAAAAATAAAATAAAACGTATACAGCCTCAATCATTTTGTTTTCTATGTTAGTAAACAAACCCCAGTCAGAACACACATCGCTTAAGCTACATAAACAGGAAGAGTAGAGAGCGAGGGAGAGGGAGAGATGGATATATATACTTGTTAGCTTCTCCTTTCACTTGCTTAGAAAACTCGTTGAACACGCTGAATCGACGATTTCCATAGTACGCATCAGGCGAAAGCAATCGTAGTCTCGTAGCCGAACTCTGCCAGAGAAAATTTTAAACGCTTAGCAATTTATCTCTCCCTCAGATTGAAGAGTGGAAAGAGGCAAAAAGTTTTCGTTGAAAAAGACGAACAAACCTGTTGAGATATTAACCGAAAAAAGAGGGGTTGTCTGCATAGACATAAATCGCGAACCAGCTTCCTGCTTGCCATAAAAATGGATTCAAGAACTTTCCCGAGAAAATTATGGGATTGGTAAAATCGGTGAAAAACTTAAACGCAAAAATGCATGCCTTTTTGGCTAAGAATAAGTTCTCTCCTTGGGGAAGAAGCAATGATTTTCAAAGAGTGTTTTATATTCTTCGGTACCAAACGCCATTCTAGGGTTTCTCCTATCTCTTTCTCTCCCTCGTATTAAGGGTCATGAAGCCCAACAACAAATAAACTCAAGCCCATTTTGATTTCGAGAAGCCCAAATAACGCAGACGGACCTTTTACCTTTGAGGTATTAAAAAATTTGGCTAAATTACTCCTTCTTGGTCCCAATACTTTACCATGTTTCTTGATTTAATCCTTATAATTTATTTCGGTTCATATTGGTCCCCGTAAAGTCTTAAATGTACACTTTTACCTCCTCCTGATTTTTCAGTAAGCTAATGTAGAATAAAACCTGAAATATTTTATATTTTTGATCCCTTAATTAATATAAAATTTAATTTAGTTATATTTATAATGTCTATTTTCATTTAGATACAAGTATATCAAATTAACTATTGCATAAACAATTTCAAAAGTGATCATTTAAGACTTTTCAGGGACCAATTTGAAATGCAATAAAGTATATGGACTAAAAACGAGAATCTTGAGAAAGAGTAGAGGCTAAAATGAGCAAATAAACAAACTTAATTTAATAATTACAAGCTTCATTTGCGATAGCGAAACGCTCCGCTTGAAGAGAAGCCACCTCGCCTGACACCCTTGAATCAACAAGGTCTTCACCTCCCAAGCCGTGAAGGGAAAGTCCCTCCTCGCATAGCAGTTGAGAAGGGCCCCACTCCCCTGCTTCAGCAGCCTACTGTACGCCTTCTCATTGTCATTCATCTCCGTCGCTTTTCCTAACGTCATACCAGTTCTGCACCATTCATCCGCCCTCGATCCAAACACCTTAGACACCGTGGAGGTCTGTGGGACCATCCTTGGCCACTTTACTCCCCTCCTGCTCCAGTACCTGCCATTATCCGAGTCAGTCTCGAATCCACTCGGCCGCTTTCCCGACTCGGTTCGTTCCTCTCTGAAATTTGTTGGGAAAAATGGGGAGAGAGAGAAAAAAATCATGATAAAAAAAGGATCGAGATCTTACGGTGTGCATCTTCCTCTGGCTCTTGTAAGGACGAAGGCAGGCCTTTGAGTTAGACTTCTACCTGCAGTGGCTGCTGGTTCTGAAAGTGCAAGGCAATCGAGAAGAATAGCGGTTAGAAAGAGTGGGAGAAGGAGAAACTTGTTGTCCATCATCTTCATCTCGCCATTGCTGCTGAGTTCTGGTTTTCACTGAGATAGAGCAAGATTAGCGGGAAGCTTGTTTCTCTTCGTTTTTAGAATTTTCGGCTTTGTTTGGCGACGTTTTTCAAAAACCTTTTTTCGCATTTTGAAATATGGAAACCGGTTTTGGATGTGGGACAAACTTGCTCGAACTATTTTTGTACCATTTTTTATCTTTGAAGAAAAAGTTTTTAAAAATTTGGAAAAAAATGATGAAAAAATGAAATGCAAACGGGTTTTTTTTGTCCAAAAAACATTTCAAAAATGGGGAAAAAATAGTGAAAAAATAAAAAGCAAACATGTTTGGTTATACTTGGAAACACTTATTATATTATAAAATCTGTTTCTGTAATTATTACAAAAAATTATGTTATAAAAAAAATATTTTTTAAGATAGGAAATTCGTTTGTCATTTTTAATTCGACTTTTTCTTTTAACCAAAATGTTCTTAATTCGATTTTTATTTCAAGTGAAATGTTAACACTCAATGTAAATATTATAAGTCTAAATTTAAAGCTTATTTTGAACATCTATTTAAAATACCCAACATAAAAATAGAGGTCACTGAAATAGATCTTATCAACTAGATTCGATTATAACATAAATCATAGCCTTAACTCATACATATAAAATGCAATTATTCATATCAAACCAAAAACTCTAAACCAAAGTTGAAAGTGTAAATTGAAAGCATGAGATGAAGCGTGAGAGGAAGTCGAGTTGACGATAGTCTCATCAAAAGCATGGGAGGAAGTATTAACCCATACTTATAATGGTTAGTTTATTCTACGGGTGGAAGGGTTCATCAACCCATCGAGTATCATAACTTTTAATTTACTCGACGGGTCGGTAGGGACTTCGACCCATTGAGTATCATAACTTTTAATTTATTCGACGGATCAATGAGGTTTTCTACCCTTCAACCAATAAATGCATAGACCAACATCTCACATGTTGGCTTGAGATTACAGACCGATATGTGAGATGTCGATCTGTGCATCTACTGGTCGAAGGGTCGAAGGCCCCATCGACCCGTCGAGTATAATAATTTATTGTTTACTCGACGAGTCGATGAAGTATTTGACTCTTCGACCCATGATACATAGACCGATATCTCACATGTCGGCATGAGACTACATATCGATATGTGAGATATCGATCTGTGCATCTACTGGTCGAAGGGTCGAAAGCCCATCAACCCGTTGAGTATCATAACTTCTTGTTTACGGATCAATATGGCCTTTAACTCATCGAGTATCATTTTTAGTTTACTCGACAGATCGATAAGGATTTTGACTCATTGAGTATCATAACTTTTAATTTACTCGACGAGTCGAAAGCCCCATCTATCTGTAAAGTAAACTAGGATATTATATTGATATTAATTATTTTTATAATTAAATATTAATATTGATTTTTAAAGTAAATAAATTGGATGCTCTAGAAAATTTCAAAGAAGAAGATGATATATTCTTATTTATATTTATTATTTACTTTTTTTTGTTATATATTATTTTTATTCATATTTATTTAGTCGAATAATTGAAAGTTTATAAAAACACGATCATTGAGTACAAAAAAACTCTAGAAATTATTATACAGAGAGAAAAGGAAAGAGTTAAAAAAATATTTAAATACATTACAAAATCACAATTTATGATTTCTATATGTTATTTTACTTCTTAGTTTTTCTTGATTTAAAAAAAATATTTTTTAACTAGAAACAAACACAAAAACGATTTCCATACAAGCCTGTCCTCTCCCTAAAACCATTTGCATGTTTCAAAATACAAAAAAGAATTTAAAATACGTTACCAAACATGACCTTTAATACTCAAAATTCAATTTTTTATCCCCTAATATCGATTTTTTGTTATCAGTACAAAAATTAATTTCAAAATATAAAAGATAAAATTTATTACCAAATATCGACATTTTCCAATCTCGAGGCAACTCTTCTTTACTTTTCAAAATCCAAATATATACCAAAAGTGATTGTCGTGAACGTTTGATCCAAAATCGGGTCTTTATTTAATTTAAATTTCCTCATCGCTAACTCAACTTCCCGTGATATTGCCAGCACGGCGGATGAGTAACAATAGAAGGACGATGACCGGAATAAAGTGGCAATTACTAATGGCGCCTCAAATAAAACAGAAAGGGGGCAGTTCTAAATTTCTATCCAAAGTCCCAAACAGAACAAAGGAAATGCAGATAAGCAACACTGCTAATGCACGCGGATTAGGCTACTAGTCAGACAGATTAAATAGAGGATGCATAGTAAAAATACTGTGTCATACTTGAATGATAACCCGACATAATCACCAGGATGGAATGTTGAAATGAAGTAGATAGAGAGTGTGTGTGAAACCATTTGGAATGATACCCTTATTTGTTTTGTTGTAACTGACTACTCTCTCCTTCTGGCAAATCTGATAATTTTGTTTCCTTCAAGTTACTAGTAAGCTGGGTATGATCATCCGACTTCTCCGGCAGACTGGCCCCTCCAATTTGTGAAGCCTCATCCTTCTTTTCAGCTTTGTCAGGGCTTTTATGTGGTGGATCTCCTACAGGTTTTGGGTCGGTAACTACCTCCTTATTCTCAGTAGCTTCATCAGAGCCTTCAGGTGGTTCTTGTTCTCTAGACTCTCGATTAGCTTCCGACTCCTTGTACCTGGAAATAACTTTCTCAAGCTCATCATGGAGATATAGAGCCTCAAAGAGCATACCTTCATCATCAGCTGTGCTTTCAATAATCCCTTTTATGACAGGCTGGGATTCCATGCATTTTTCCAGCATGCTCACTGTTAGGTCTTCCTGCAGATTACAACAGAATCTGGAAACCATTAAATACCTCTCTTCAATGGTGAAAAACAGTAGGATTTACTAAAGAAAGATAAATAAAGAAACAGGCACCATCTGCTGAAATACTATTGGATCAAGTGAAAAAATGCTTTCGAATTTTATGTTAGAGAGTACCTTTAATGATCTTGGATCTGTCTCAGTATTCAAGATGCTAGACAGCAATTCAAGGCTATTTCGAGCAATAGCAATGAACTCTTTCTTTTCTTCAACTGATAGACCACGATAATTCAATTGGAAAGCACCATGATCAGAATTTGTCAATCCTGCATTGGGAATTGGGTATCTTTCAGGGGCAGCCACTGGCTGTTGATGAAGCAACGACTCAAGTGAGTACTCTCCACTGGGACTCTGACCTTGTTGTTCTAGTCTTTCTTTCAATGCCTGTTAGCCAAAAGGGAATAAAATCACTACATTAGTTAGTGTAGATTTGCATAAAAGGCAAGCATGTTGAAAAGAACGACACTGCTTTTATATAGACAGCTTTAGGGGTGAAGGGCATTCTACTTTATACAAAGTACCATTGAGGCTGGAAAGAAGGACACTTCCTAATACAAGAAAAAGAAAGAATACAATTACATGACATATAATGGTAGCACAAAGAATCATGGAACTAAATTAATTAGGAAAATAGTTAATTATCGGCTGGACTGTAAATATGGTAAATCTCCCAAAATCAAGGGATTGTAATTATTGTATATTTCCCTCTCCTTTTTTTTAATAATAAATAGGTGTGCTCTACAGGAGAAAGAGACAAAATATTCACAGGAAGCTAAATATTTGTCTTTGATTTTGTAAAATATATCTCCCTCTGCAAGCTTATTCCAGTTTCCAAGAGTATAGGAGTTGTATATTTCTAGAGCTAAGCCCTACATTGTTTGAATTGATCGCGTAATGTGAAGACAAACTTCTTACGCTAGATGGGTATATTAAGGGGGAGAACATACCATATAAGTTTGATGAAACACAGGGAGATAAGCAAGATCCTCAGACTCACCCCAAGCCCTAATCAACTCCATCGCTCTTCCTCTATTTTCCGTAGCAGTGATTGTATCATCAATCATCTTAACCATTTCTTCCAAAACTTTCTCCGACGCCACTTCAGAGAAAACCTTTTCACAGTTCATAGTACAAGCTTCCAACAATTCAAGGCTCAAGCTCTGGCTCACAACACTCTTACCCGAAATCTTCTTCTTGATGGCTCTAACAATCTCAGAACCACTCAATGTTTCATTATTGATCATAGCGCATATCCTCAAATTCAAACCCCAATTCGACTCCTCTAAAGTCTCAGATGTCGCATCATCAACCATCCTTGACTCTGGAGTCGGGGCTTGTAGAATTTCCTTCATTTTATCGCTAACAATTCTGCTCATCTGAGCTCCGCCTGTCTTCAATCGCTCACCCATTTGAGCTCCACCTGTCTTTAACAGCTCGCCCCATTGTGCTAGTTTTGACTTATCCATTAATATTATGATTTCTTAGCATTCCGGATCCAATTTACAAACCCTAGTTAGATAAATAATAATTCAAGGATCTCAGCGTCTCAAGCTATGTCAAATTCAAAATCCGTGTAATAAAACGCACTCTGTCAAGTAGCTATACATAGTACAAAAAACTAAGTGAATACGAAGAAACTGCAGTTGCCGAAAAAATAAAGAAAAACAAATGTATAATTGAAACTGGAAATATAAATCTATTCTACTCGATCAAACAACGCACGAGTTAAATAACTATCATTATCATGACGGATAGTCGGTCCGAATTTCACCAAACTAAATCTGCCAGCCAATAAAACTCGGAGAAGATTCACAGAAAAAAATAAATCTCAAAATTTATATGCTTCCTTCATAACAAAGCAATTTGAAAGCTCTTAATTCAGGATGAGTTTTTCTTTCCCGTACTCATGAGCATACAAAAGAGACAAAGAAGAGCTCATAGTTTTAGTTTTCGTTTTCCGACTGAATCTGGGAGAGCAAACAGTGCAAACTGCAAACAGAGCAATCAGAAAGATTGAGCTACGCATTAGAAATCGAACGAACCTGGGAAGAGTGAAAACTTAGGAGCTCCGAAAAAATTGTAGCTTGAAATCTAGGAGTTGAAGACTTCGATCCTCAGTGGTCTGAGGATGGAACGATGAGATCGATATCGAGAGAGATCGAGGGAGAGATGGCGGTGGAGAATAGAACAGTCCTTCAATTCATTCACAGTTTCACAGTTTCACAGTTAGGAATGGTCAAATCAAAGACCACGCGTGGCGAGAATTACGGCTATGTGGATCCCACCTTGACACGTGGTCACATCTCGCACTGGATGTTTCCAGTAGGACTCGGATTTTGTTTTCTATGCCTGAAAGGGAAATTATCACGATTTGTATTTTAACATTGTTATTACATGTCAAAGTAGAATGAATATCAAGGATTAGAGGTGCCGAATTCTGGTCGGCACGGATTGGGTACGGATGGTTAATGTTTTAAAATAAGGATATGAAATGATATGATATGAGTATTGTAATGTGTTATATATAATACGTGACTTTTGTGTTGCGTTAATTCGTGAGTCCGTGAGCTTTGTTTCGGCTTCTTGGGTATGTTTCTGTCCATAAGCTCGTGGTTTTAATTTTTTTTTAAAAAATTTTAAATAAGAGAATAATTTTTATATATTTTTAATTTAACACGATAATAATTATAAGCGAATAGGTTGCTCTTAATAATATATTTTGGTATAGTGCAGTTAGTTTTATTCTCAAAAAAATTATGTGGTACAGTGGTATACGAGATCATGTAATATAAATATTTTTAAGAGAATATATCAATTTTATATATTTTGATGATACGATTTAATAATTTATGATATTTTTAGTTATTTGATTATAAATTTTAATGATAGAATTTGATAATTTTATTTAGATTATTATTGATTTCTTATATTTATAATTATATTTTGATATTCTTTTTACATAAGAATTAAGATATGTAAATAATTGAAAATACTTTAACGCACATGAAAAATTGTTAGGAAAATTCAGGAGGTGTGCATCTTAAGTCTACCTTCAGGAGATGAGCAGATATGTGAAATAAGATCATTTAGAAGAAAAATATGATAGAGAAAATAATAATAACAATTATAATATAGTATTAGAAAAGTAGTATGTGTAACTCTTTTTATAGGAACACAAAAAATGATTGTAGAATCTCTGAAAATAGGAAAAGAAGTTAGAATGCAAGTGATAGGAAAGAAAAAAAATACTTAAAATCACACATGGCACTCCCCACCACTGCATCCAAATTCACCGGTGCAGTGCGGTCGATATCGTACCAAAAAATAGAAATGTAATGCGGTTTCAGGCCCCCACACCGTAAAATTTTGGTGTAGTGTGGGCCCAACTGCATCGTACTCATCCCTATTAATAACACATAAGAGACGTAGCTAAATAAGTGACAACAAATAAAAAGTACGTTAATAACACGTAACAGTTCAATAGATGTTACTAACCTAACAAGTATTAAGTACCAATAATAGTGAATAAAAACTATTAGAAGTGAAATTTGTTAATTTGAAATTTTATTCATAAATTTAAATTTGTTGTTTCGGAATTTATTTTATTTATAAAATTTGTATATTATTAATCGTTTTTAATAATAAAATTTTGGATGAAAATAAATTTTGGCTTTTGAGTAAAGGGGAGGATTTAGGTATTGTGGGAAATGAGAAATTTTTAAGTACTATGAATCCTATGGAAGCTAAGTTCAAACTTGAGGAAAGAAGAGGCGAAAGGCCAACCTACCTATTCCAGGAAGTATATGTGAGAAGGAGAAAGGATGCTAATGTTATGTCCCCTCATCTTAACTTTAATACCTCTGTTGATGATGCTACCATACCATTAGATGAGTCTTCCAAGATCAATTTTGAGGTAGATGTCTCACCCTTTTTAACTTCAGCTTATTCAAATATCAATTTGAATCTCGTTACTTCAAAAATGGTTACTTTAAATCCATAAGTTTGTGGTCAGGATAAAAGGTATCCTTTTGGTAATCGCAAAGAAACTGATAGGTTGGGTTTCTCCCAATCTTATTCTAATGTTATCCATCCAATCTCTGATTTTGTTTCTTATCATCGATTATCAAAACCTCACTAACTTGTATCCTTTAGTTGTTATTTGTGTATGTTCCTAGTCATTTTTAGGAAGTCATTAGAGATCCTTAGTGCAAGGATGCTATGGTAGAGGAAATGAAGCCCCTCCAGAAGAACTCTACTTGAGAGTTAGTCGAGTTAACTCGAGAAAAAAGACTATGGAATATAAGTAGGTGTTTAAAGTAAAGTACAAGTTAGATGAGATAGTTCAGAAATATAAGGCTAGATTAGTTGCCAAGGGATACACTCAAACTAATGAGATTGACTACCAAGAGATCTTCGCTTCTGTGGCGAAGATGAACATTGTTAAAGTCATACTCTCTCTTGTAGTCAATATAGATTGGCCATTACGAAAGTCTAATGTGAAAAAATGCACTCCTCTATGGTTATTTGAAGAAGGAGGTGTATATGGATCTTCCTTTAGGCTTTACACCTAAAGAAGGTAAATTGTGCAAGTTAAAGAAGACTTTATACGAATCGAAACAATCAGTAAGGGCATGGTTTGGCAAACTAAGCTACTCAATGAAGAAATATGATTTTAAGCAAACTTTGGCATATCACAATCTTTTTTATAAAAGAGATGATAATTATATTATTTTGCTTATCGTTTATATTGATGACATCATTGTTATAGGTAGTAACACTAGTGATATAGAAAAGCTTCATAATTGTTTGGCAAAAGAATTTGAAATAAAGGACTTAAGGGACTTAAAATATTTTTTGAGCATTGAATTGTGTGGATCCAAGCAAGGGCTTTTCCTGTCTCAGTGGAAATATACATTAGATCTCTTGGATGAAACTAACAACTCTACCTATGTTCCTCTAAGTACTCTTATTGAAGTAAATCATGGCTTAACTATATATCCCAATCAAATTCCTATAAACAAGGAGATATAGTAAAGACTAGTGGGAAATTTGATCTATCTTACTTACACTAGGCCTGACTTGTCATATGAAGTTAGTGTTGTGAGCCAATTCATACATAATTCGAGCAACCATCATATAAATACAGTGAATCATATCTTGGCTTATCTAAAGTCCTCTCTAAGTAAAGATATTATATTTTCCAAGCATGGATAGCTCGATATTATGGGTTATGCATATTCTGATTTTGTAGGATCTAAGTTGGATAAGAAGTCTACTTCAGGGTATGTATCATTTGTTGGAGAAAATTTAGTCACTTATAGGAGTAGGAAACAAAATGTGGTTTAATTGTCTAATGTAGAAGCTGAATTTAATTATTTAATGCAGAAGCTGAATATCGTGCTCCTCATCACGCAACTACAGAGCTTACTTGGTTGAAACGCTTCTTAAGTGAAATTTGATTTGGTCCGAAAAAACCTATTACCCTTTTTGTGGTAATACAACAACTATTGAGATTATTAATAATCTAGTACAACATGATCAAATTAAACATATTGAACTTGATCGAAAAGGAATAATATGGATAGTGTGATAAAGGTTCCTTATATTTAAAGTACAAACTAATTGGCTGATATGATGACTCATGGTGTCTGTAGTGGTCGATTTCAAACATCACTTTCCAAGTTGGGCATATGTGATATCTATGCACCAACTTGAGGGGGAGATTTAACTTTCCATTATTTATTTGATCATTTATTTATTTAATATGCTTCCTTATTTATCTTAGGAAGTAATGTATAGATATCATATCAATTGTATATTTACTTTCCTTAAAATAAGCTTGTATATCCTCTATAAATCCCTTGAGATTAATAAAAGAATCATTCAATCATTTGTTAATTGATGCTTCTCACCCCTCAGATTGTGCACCGATGGTTTAGATTGAAAGACATACACAAAGCGACACACATGGAAACAATACTGATTCTTTTCTCTTGCGTCCACTAGGCTTGAATAGAGGTAAGAATTTTGTTTCACTGCCTAGAGTTCTGTTGTTCTTCTATCCACATTTTCTAACCAATGTTCTTGATGAATAATTTCACTAGAAATAGAAGCTCTATAGTTGTTTGGTTTGTACCGGACAAGACAATTCATGTCTCAGGTAGCCATAATAGCTTGGTTGTCTAAGTAGTAGTAATAACAATAGAAATAATAGTAGCATAATAGTAAGAGTATGAGGAGTAGGAGGAATAATCACAATCACAGCAATAACAATAATAGTAATTGTAATAATAGTCATAATAGTAACAATAATAGTAACGATAACAATGATAATAAAATAATAATAATAATGATAATGATAATGATAATAATAAAATAATAGTAATGATAAAGACAATGACAATAAAACAATATATCCATGTCATATTGTATCTTAAAGTTTATGAATTTATTGCATCGTCATATCAGTGTTGTATAGTATCATATACTCATATTTGTATTAATACTTCATAGATATAGAAATAAAACCTCCACATGAGATCATCTCATTCAATGATGTTCTACAAAGTAGATAAGCAAATGTAAAAAAATTTATATACATTTACAAAAATCATAGAAACCCCGAATAAATAGAATATAACTAGTCAATATTATTTTTCTTTTCTTCTTTATGTTTTTTTCTTCTTTTTGTTCTTATGTAGCTTCTTCTTCTACTTCTTCTCCTTCTTCTCCTCCTTTTTCTTCTTGTTCCAATTTCCTAATCAACATGTCTACAGCTTCATCGTCCTCATCCTCAAAAGATACCAAGTCTGTAAATGCTCTTGAGCTGCTTCTTCTTTGGTTGGTTTTAAGATTCCACAAATAATGAGCTTATTAAATGAAAGTAAAAGGCATTCAATACTTAATCAAGATAAAGTAAAATAGTTTAATTAGTTCAATAAAAGAAACGCTTACATGTTTTGTCTTTATCTACATATCGAAATTTTCATGAGTCACGGACGACTCCCTAAATGACCATCTTAAAATTTGAGAGATGAGATTCTCTTTATTCCGCAACGCAACTCACTTTCCAAGATAAGGAATGGTTTCATATGTAAATACCTACATAGTAATAAATGGATAAGTAAACATAACTCAACAAAATGAAAGTCAAATAACAAATTAAAATAGAAAGTCTAACCTGTAAAGCCAATGAAAATCTATCTAAGGTATATGTTTCCTCTTTCTCCTTCTCCTTTGACACCTTCTTCTAATATCTATAAGTAAGAGCCTTCTCTTTAATATTCTTCTTAAAGGTCTGAATGGTTTTCTCATAACTCACTCTACTCCAAGGGTAACTAGATAACCGGTGAAAATTATTGGCTATGCTTAATGTAAATTCTCGGATCTTATTCTTCTTCCCTTGAGCCTAAATGACTCCCTCAATGAAATAGGAAATCGCCATCTTCACAATTTCATCATCATCGTTCGTCCATGGGGCAACATTTAATCTGAATCTCCATGCAAACTCTGAAAGTTGTACACTCTTCCCACCAAGATACTTCATCAACATGTGTTTATCTTTTTATATCAGCTTAATAATAGAGTCATGAGGGTAATCATGACGTTTCAACCTCGTCACCATTGCAAATTCCCTTAGACCGAACCACACATGCTTCTTCTACTGCTTAAACCACAACTCATACTTCTTTTTGCACTTACCTCATCCGAGAAGAAAAAAGTTTATAATTTGGCCAGAGTTTGTAAGATCCGCTTTCACATCAACAAAGTGGCCTAGGTAAGTGCCTCTAAACAACTGCAACTGTCGTGGAGTGAGCTTTTCTTTTATGTCATCCATCACAACTTCTTGCTTTGCTATCATAGTAGTACGAAACTTGAAACAAAGACCATTGTGGATTATGAGTTGAAGCTGAGGATGGATTGGAGGTTGATCACCCTGAAAATAAATAAATTCAAAAATTTAATATTAGTATATACAAATATTTAAGCTAATTAATAGAAAAATACTTCAAAATTAACAAAAAAATCATGTGCTCTATGGGTCAAAAGGCCTCGACCTGTGAAGGAGACTTTGATCCGTAGAGTACACTAGCATAACTGCTAGTTTACTCAATAGGTCGATGACCTCTTCATATAGCATCATCAACTCGTAGAGTAAATACTACAAGTTGAAAAACTCTTCATAGGCCGAGGCCCTTTGACCCGTAGAGTAAAAACTCTACGGCCCGAAGGCCCCTTCACATGGCCATTTTTGAAAGAGGATTTTAGGATGCTTATTGGATTACTCGAAGGAGGGTTTTCTGGCATTGATTTCGGCGCCGCTTTCAACCTCTTCCCATTCAAGTGAGATTGAAAAATCATCTTCCTTCTTTATATTTTAGTTGTCTTCCTTCGCATTCCCACAAGTTCAAGCCATCATGATTTTTCAAAATGTAATGGGTTTGTTTTGAATTGAGATTCTGACTTTAAATGGTTTGTGAGCTCAAATAGGTTCGTTGATGAAGGTTAAGAATAAAAATTCTAAGCTTCGAACAAGTGCTTGATAGCTTCGAACGATGTTAATGGAGGTCTCGATGTGCGTTAATAGAGGGGGGTTGAAAGAAAGAAAAATAAAGTAGGGAAAACAAAAGAAAAAAATGAAGCAAAAAGGGGAAGGGGAGAAAGAAAAAAATTAATACACGGGTCATCAGGTATCCGGGGTGTATGGGTGGGTCCCCCAGATTTACATGGATGACCTAAATTGCCTAAGCTGCATGGGTGCCAGGGAATCCGTGCACCATGCAATCTGACCTCGAATGAGAAATGCCACCATTTCTTAGCAACATAACTTGATTGTTGTCGAGTAGTAGTCTTATCCTCATTAATGTCGTCTATTTGAGAACAACCCATATCCATTATTATCCAAATTATGACAACTAGATCCATCACTTCCAAGATAAACCTTACTTGCTAGAAGCTTCAATAATGGGGTTTGGGGATTAATCTCTAAAATTTCTAAATGGTGATAGTTAGATCTTAAAAATATTGATCCAATGGTTGTAGCTTTATTAAACTTTCTTAAAATCTAACAATCATTATTTGAAGATTTTTGAGATCTCTAAATTATGGATATTAGCCCCTCCCCCCAGATATTAGCCCCTCAATAATAACATATGAGAAATCTTTTTTTGCCTCTAGAGTAAGACCATGCTATGAATCTTAGCCAGATGAAAGAACTAAAGTACATATTGATAGTCATAATATATTCTTTTGAAAGATATTATACCTCTAATTTCATGGATAATCTTAATATTTTGCTAGAAGTTAGTTAGAATCTAGACTTATAAAAGTTAGTTAAAGATAAAATAATTATTTAATTTAAAAAATTTTGAAGTTTAAAAAATTTAATTAAAAATTTAATAAAATCATAAGAAGTATGAAATCTTCTATAAAACATAATTTGTGACATAACAGAATTTTTTAGTAACTTAGGAATCTTTCATAAAATAGAAGATAAATGTTTACTACTATAATTATTAGAAATTAATTTTGTACTTTACACAATTAATTAAATAAAATTAAAGTGAATATAAAGTGCTAAATCTAGAATATTATAATAATGAGATTGTTAAATTAAATAATTTATTAGAAATAATTAATTAATATTTAATCAATTAAAAAAGCTATGGGTAAAAAAGGCCTATTCAAGCCCATATTGGAAGCCCAATTGACTTCCACTTAGGCTAAAAGAGGAACATGTGGAGTGACTTCACTTTAGAGAGAGAGTCATCAGAAAGAATTCTCTTATTATTCTTTTGGATTGAAGTTTCAATAGTTCATGAATTAAATGCTCTTATTGTGGGGTTACGATTATAGGATAAACTGTAGGGGCGACTTAAATTAACCAAATAAATTTGCATCATTTTATTATCTCAACAGGTTATACGATTAAAGTCGATCATTAGTTCAATTTGATTAAGACTATAAGATTTTCTACTTTAAATGTTTATGCTCCTTGTTAAATTCATATTGTTTGATGTTACTAGCATAATTAAAGATCTTGCTAAATCAAGTCTATGCGTGATCCAAAAAAATAAATTTAAAATTTAATTTTTTTTTTTGTTCCATAATGGTACATAGATTTAGACTAGCAACTTTGAGTTTTTACCATACTCAAGTAGTGAACTTTATGTTTTGTTCCATATTTAGGAATGAGTATGAATGTAGTAAGGCCAAAGTTAATTATAAGCTTTAATGCATACTTGCCTTGATTTAGACACATCATGGATGATGAACGAGCGAGCAACCTTGATGCCCAAAAAAATATCATAACTTACTGAGATATTAATGGAAACTTGGAGTTGAGAGATATTGCTTGAGTTTGTATATAAGAATTGGGTTGTTGCGATGATAACATCATCTATATAGACAAGAAGGATGATGATGGTATTAACATTATAGTATCTTAGTAGAGAGGGAACACTTTGATTGTGAGATATCAACGTTAATAATAACCTTTGTGAACCTGACATTATGTTGATACGTGGCTTATTTTAAGTTCTAACATGAATTAGTCAATTTGCGAGTAAGGGCGTCAAAATATGGATTCCTCCTAATAGTATGTCTGAATCCTCCGACTAAGATAAAATAAGTAAGGATTAGCCAGGGTTAGCACCGGTTGAGGCCTCCTCCAAAGAGTAGAATTAGTATTGATGATGCGATAATCAAATTGCAAGAAATTGTTTAAGGAATTTAGTTTGGCTTACCCCCATTAACTGTTAAAGGGTATTTATTACCTTAAATTGCCCATAAACATTATTCTCTTATCTCTTAATGGTCTCCTTTACGTGATGTCACGTTGTTCTGATCAATATTTAATCTTATCGTCCGATTAATACTATCATTAAATGCTAGTTTGCTCAAAATAATGATTATTCTTACTATTGTTGATGTGATATTTCTTATTAATGATGTATCAGTTGATAATGAATAATATATTCTTCGGATCTTATCTTTAAAATACATTCTTAAACCACTTTATACCTAGGTCTTATCTAAGCCTCTGATCGTCCAAAGATGCTTCGTGGGAGTTGTAGTCCTCCTTAGATATGAGCTTTAAGGCTATGATTATATAAGTATATCCACATTTGGGTCCAACAACAAACCTTTTTAAAATCTTGAATATAAAGATCTTATGAAATTTTCATTTACTTCTTAAGAAATCACCTTATACAAAGATATAATATACATTCTTTTGAAATAATACATAATCTTTGCATGCATCAGGAGCTAAAACTAATCATACAATTCACTTATATAAAACCTTTTATAACTAATCTTTGAACTTCTTTATAAACTTGTATTTATTCTCTTTTCTTGGTTGTTATCCAAAAGCTTTGACACGTATCATCATGAGTGTAGAATTTTATTTCTAATTTCTGAAAAAAAAAAAGTTTGAAGGACTAATTATTAATATAGAAATTTAAATGGGTAAATTTTAATTTTTATAAACTTTATTTAAGTGGACAAACTTTATTTTTAACCCTACATTAAAAAAGAGAGAAAGAAAAAATGCGGGTAAACGGGTGACACGAGTACAACCCGTTTGATAGTCGTACGGTCGCATCGCACACAGCAAAGTGTAAACGACGCACACGGGTGACCCGTTTCTCATCCGGGCCCAGGAAATGCAAAAGAAGATGCAAAAGTGGTAGCAAAATACACCTGATCTTTTTTTGCTTGTAACGAGAGCGGCAATGTCGCAAGCGGTGCATCTCATCCCTAACGTTCCAGGTAATTTTCCCTTGTTTTTTTTTTCCCCCTTTGCTTATACAAATTCTCCTCTTTGGCGCTCGCTTCTTCTTCGTCAGTTCTTCGATGCTGGGTTCAGTTTCGTTCAAACCGTGTGTAGCTTAACCTATTGGATGGGTGGGTTTAAGCATTCAAACGCTCTATCGTTTCATAACTTATTTAACATGAATTTTGAGTTTGTTTCTATGCTATTTTTATTTTTGGGTAATGGGAAATTTGAAGTTGGGAATAGGAATACGGGTTTCTCTCGCGTTTTGTTCATTTTGGAAAGCTGGGGGGGATATGAAATTAGTTCAGTTTCCAAATTTGTTTGTTCTGACAATGCTTGTACGTTGAATGTTGCACACCACCTGTTTGCTGTAATGCCTGCTTTGCATGTATATCCCAGATTGAAAGGTAGCTCGTTTATCTATTAATTGTAACGTTTAGTTTTCAATACTGGACTCGTTATTGTTTTTAAAATTATATTATTCCAAAAACGATTTATGCTTAATAACTCATTCCAACAAAAAAAGATTAATATTTAGGGCAGAATTTTTTCTTTTCTGGACTTCTCATTTCTATGGATTTGATTCTCTGGACCAAAGACTTTCATTTCCAGGCTAATGCTCCCCATTTTGAATCCTCATGTTATGGTTTATTAAATGTTTCTTATCAGGCTCTAGAATATCAGACAGTAGAAGTCTACCGTGTTCAGGAGTTTCTAGCTCATCAGTAGCATCTGCTTGCGCTTCTCATTCTGACCTTAGACCTAACTCAAAGGTTAAACTGATACTACTGAAACCCACTTCAAAAAAACTATCTTTCACATGCCAAGCAGGTACTGGTGGTGGGCATAGGAGAAACCCAGATTTCCCTAGGCAAAACAGGCATGGAATTTCCCGAAACAAAAACAGGCAGAATGAAGATAGAGGAGGAAGCTATGAAAATCTTGAAGAATCTGATCTTCTATCTTCCAAAAATGGGCCTTTACTCTCTCTTTCAAGCACCCTAAAGTCACCCGCCATTTCAGCGCCCGGGTCGAGAGAGAAGGAGATCGTCGAGCTCTTCCGCAAGGTCCAGGCCCAACTCCGAGAACGTGCTGCAATGAAAGAAGAGAGGAAGGTCGAAGCCCAACAAGGGCAAGGTAAAGGCGGTGAAACTGTGGATTCACTTCTTAAGTTATTGAGGAAGCACTCAGTTGAAAGATCTAAGAGAAGCAGCACTAACACTAGTAGTCAAGGCAACAATAGCACCTTGAGCTTTAATGAGCTAGAGCAAAAAGGGTCGAACAATGAAGGTAAGAAGGCTGGTTTTTTGGGTTCAAATAGTAGTTTGAAAGATGAAATCCAAGAACCTGGTACTAAAGTTTCTCCTATAACTAGGCCTGTATCAAACTTTCAACGTAAGTCACCTGTACCTAGAGTAAAATACCAGCCGGTTTATTCCGAGGATAATAATTTGGTTTCCATGGTACATTTGAATGCAAATGGGAGAAAGGTGGAGATTGAGTCTGAGACGATGCCTCAACCTATGCTTGAGCCTGAGCCTGAGCCTGAGCTAGAGGTTGAGGCTGAGTCAGAACCCGACGCCATTGATGAAGGTTATGATGACCAGGAAGAAGAAAAGGAGGGAATTGTTGCCCAAAGGGATTTGAGTTCAATGAAGTTATTGGAATTGAGGGCACTTGCTAAGTCTCAGGGTATAAAAGGGTTTTCAAAAATGAAGAAGAGTGAGCTTGTAGAGCTGCTTAGGGAGGCTCAAGTTTGATGATCTATGATGCACAAGAAATGCCAAAAAAAAAAAGCCTTACCATTTTTAGGATAGTATAAAAGATTTGTTACTTTCCTGTTTTCTTCTTATCTGCTTTGGCTTTCAGTTTTGTGTTTGCACTTTTAGCTAATTTGAAAATTTCTTGATACTTGGTTGAGTATCTGCTATGGCTAGCTAATTCTGAATCAAGCTAGCCTTTTCGAATACCCTGAATCTTCTGTTCTTAATATATTCTTTTTCTTTATATATGTTTGGAAAAATATGTCATATGAGTTGTCTGTGTGGTTGATACCTTGATACATATACATGTATGTGTGTATATATATATCTATACATATGTTTTTTTAGCAACTCGAATGCTATTCTATTAAGATTCGAAGTTTGTTAGAAAAATTTTAGGAGCCAGTCTTTTGCAGTCTTTTGCTTTTATAAATATATATATATATATATATATATATATTATACCTATAATTATAATCAAAACTATAATAAAAATATTATGAAAAAATCCACAAAAATATAAAATCCACATTTAACCAAATATTTTATACATTATATATATATTTTTTAGAGCATCAACTTTATAAAGTGATAATTAACATAGTTACTGTTGACTATATTTGTTGTTATGGATTTTGTCTAGGGCTGTAACCAATTAATCTAATATAGAAAAATAAATTGTATAGCATATATAGATAAAACAAAAATGAATATTTTAATATTTTTCTCTCGGATTCGAGTAAGATTAATAAGGATTTATGTAAGTCACAAAGAAATAGAATATTGAGAATTATAGTGAAAAAATATCTAAAAGAAATTTATAATCGGAGGTAGCAATATAGATTGGCAAGGCCCGATTCATTTTGTCCCATGCCGTGCCAAGAATGAGTTGGCCCGTGTTGGGCCCGACACATATTATTACCATGCCACAGAAGAAGTGAGGAGAATTGTGATAAGATACAGCTCGTATGAGTTCCTAGTGATGCTTTTCCCGAGTGCTCGATGCTTGATAGGATCAAGTTAGGCATAGAGCAGGATCCTATGAAAAAAAAACTTATAGAATATACTAAGGAGGGTCACACCACTGGTCGGTTTTGACTCAAAGATAGTCACAGTTATATGTACATCAGTTATAAATGAGACATAGGGCTACATCTGAATAAATTTTGCTTTGCTAAATGGTCACAAAGCGTGAGATGTTCGACGGCTGATATCGCTACTGGACTAGTGATTTCAGGCCCGATAGGCCTTTAGTACAGGCCCTTTACCAGAGAAATATAGGGAAGGATTGAGGGAAAAATAGCCTAATAAGAAAAGGTAGGGAGATGAATTCACAAATTGGTTGCTCGGACCTTCTAGATATGGCATATGGGTATTATCATAGAGGTCAAATTGGGGTTACACTCATAGGATTCTAGTACGAGGATTTGGACTAAAAAACTCTTTGAACTATAACTTACATCCAAAACCGCTTGTATAACTGGAATTTACACCAATTTGTTGGTTTTTTACCCAAAAAATGTCGACTTAGTATGGTGTCTGGATATGCCATATCAGTCAAAATGATTTTACGTTTTTATTTGGGCTAATGGCTAGAAAGTCTTGCATGATGTTTTTTTTTTCTTTGCCAAAATAAAGACACTTTATTAAGAACTAAAATGGATTACAAGATCGACTTCAAACAACTACATAAGTCATAAAACGACATAAATGATGACTAAACTACAAAAATACTAGCACATTATAATATTACTGGTTGAACAAACTCGATAATATAGTATTAAAGGAACAGAGGTGTAGAGTACTTATCTGTTAAGTCTCATATTTCTATACAACAAGGTAAAACCGAGTCAATTGTACTATATTTCTCAGCATTATATACATATTTAGATGAACGTTCACGTGAGAGAGGTTTTTTTTTTTTTTTTTTTTTTTTTTTTTAATATATTTTTTGACTCTTGCATGTTGTTGAGAGGATGTTAAAAATCCTCTTTGTATTTCCATTATTTTCAAAAAAAAAATATTTTAATATTCCATTCTTCATTTTTCTTCTTTTCACTTTTATCTTTTATTAATAATATTTTTCTCTTTTATATCCCAAATTTTCTTTAAAAGATATGGGAAATTAGATTTTTTTTTTTTACTTGATGAATGATAGGGATGAATTCTAGATTCGTTTTTGCATATGCAATTTTTCTTTTTCTTTTTGGGGAACCTAGAGTTTCTCAAAAACTCAGTTCTTGAATTTTTCTACAAAAATTTGGGATATAAAAACTCTCAAGTTTTTGGCACATTTTGCAAAATGTAAGGGGAGTTTTTTGCACCCCAAATAAAGTGTAAGGAGTCTTATTAAGTATTTAAAATGCAAGAGATTTTTCGCCATAATACATATAATTTTTACATTTTAGTCCCAAAGTGAGCAAGTAGGGATTTTTAGCTTTTAGTCCTTTTTATTTTACCTCCCTATGGTATTATTTTATATCATTTGTTCCCCCATTTTTCCTTTTCCTTACATTTTAACCCATTTCCACCGGCAATTGCACAACCGTTCATCGCCGCCCTACTTCTCTGTGTGTGTGTATTGATCCCAGATATGAATTGGGAATCGAAACGGAGATTTGCTTTTAGGTCAATCGAAAAGAAGGAAAATGAAATAATAGAAAAGAGAAGAAAAAAAAAAGTTACTATTTTTTTTTTTCAATCATTGTCTTATGGAATTTTTTGATATGATATGATGTGACAATACCATATATTTTGTTGGTTGAGGGTGGTTTTCACATAATTTCCATCATTGAAGGTCATTAAGATCGGTCCGTTTAGATATGTATATAAAGAGGAAACTCAAATAAGAGAAATAATTTATTCCCCTTTATCCTTTATGTAGTTATAATATGCTTGATGTGGGCCAGTTTGGGAAACATGATTTTTCTTCATGTAACTTTTTTTCAAGTGTATTTAGGGTGTAAATGAATTTGAGAGAAATTTTTGTTATTAAATTTCCGTATGAGATTCTACGTATATTTATATATATATATATATGTAGAATTAATGGTATATATATTTTTTAAATATTGCACTATCATCCTAAATGTATTTGAAAGAAATTGGATACTAAATATCATACATGATACTTTGGGATCTTTCCTGAGCATAATCAACTTCAGTTTTTTTACAGATCAGTGATATGAAAACCACAAATTAGTGGGAGCACCAAGTTTAATGAGTATTAACATACCCAATTAATCAGTGGGAGTTGAAATTTCTGCATACGTAGGTGGAATCGAACACACTACTTTTGATTGACGTTTGTGGTTTGCCACTAATGTCAGCAATCGTGGTCCTGATCAGTGTTTTAATTGACTTACTTTGCCTTTTCGAATCAATCATTTCAACAGCGATCATTGATGCATGTGTTTGTCCTCTTGATTCTGGTAGAGCTCGGTTGGTTAATACATGTAAAGGGGAAGAAACAGGCCTTTTATTTAAATATATTATCCATGTTGTGCATGGGATGAACTTGGGCATTATAGCCTACTGTCATGTGCTTAATGTGTAGTCCGGGCGGCACCCATGTAACCAAGCTCTCGGATATGAGTCATTCGTTATCTATAGGGGCCAGGGTCACGTAGCGCACCATATAAGATATAAACATTAATCAAGACATACGTACTTGCATCACAAGCATCACAAGATATACATGTAAATCTTACAACCGATACTTAGCTGGTCCGGAACTAAGAAGATATTCATCTCAATTTCTCTTCTTGGTTTAGCTTGAAGCTCTCTCCAGTATTTTGATAGCTCGAGATTGTTAGATTAATGATGAATATTGATTTGTTGAATCGAATGGGATAATTAGGATTTATGAAGAAATTATTAGGGTATGGGTTGAATATGATTTCTTGAAATTGGAAGTTATGTAATAGAAGAATAATATTGGTCTAGTTGTTACCTGAATCAACTATAGAAATGTCTTACTGTTTTGTTTGACTAAAATGTTATGTTTGGTCTATTCAACTAAAGTTCGATTGAGGCTTAAGTAAGTATCAATATCAATTACATCAAACTCATATTTGCGGTTATTTGATTTATTATTGTTCTCGAATAAATGGTCGTTAAGGATCCCTCTACTTAAATCCATTTGAGTTGTTCTTGTTTCTCTTCTTTTCGTATATCCTTAAGTGAGTAAATATTATATAATAACATAATAAGTATTTCTAACTCTTCATGCATAATGCATAATGATTTACTTCATTGAATATATATAATTGTGATTGGCTTGAATGTAATTGGATGCATGGAAAACTAGGTTTATATTCATTCGAAAAACAAACAGGAGAAGCATATAAAACTATACATTGAATATTTTAAGTATAATTTTTGTTTCATGGTGTGTTGAGGAATTCTTGTACATGATTATATTGGATACTAATGCTTATATATGACTGAAATATTTTGTGGTTAATGGGTATATGACATTTGCGAGAACTCGCACGGGGGATATTATTATTGTTGAATACAATATGATATTATTATAATGACTACAACAAGTACATATTATGTATTCTAATATGACTCTGATGACTGGTCTTATGGTGGCTGAGATGATTTATACATATGTTATAATATGATTTATTTTGATATGATATAGTGTTAGTTTATTGAAATGAGAGTTCTTTTTAGTGACATCGGCATTAATTGCATACCATATTTTATATAGAGAAATTTATGATATTAGGTTTATTTTAAGTTTTGTTTAGAAGTCTAAATATAAAGATAAAAATTCTTGATGTTAACCTATCTTTTTTATAATTTAAAAAATTATAAAAATTAAGAAAAAAATGAAAAGACTTATACCTACATTGTTATGATTTTTTTCTCAAATTTTTTTCCATTTTCATTTTAAGTACGTGAGAGAGTGTTTTAGAAGGTCGAAAGTTGATAATAGTGAGCTGAAAGATGGTTAGAAAGTTTTCGGACATGAAGAGAAGGGAGAAGCAGAGGAGGTCGGAGGAGGTCAGAGGAGCACGCGAAGGAGGAATCGAAAATGGCCTGAAATGATCCTTAAGCAATGGGTGAAGGTCAAATCTCTTCGTCGGAACATATAAGTTGATTTTTCTATTTTTGTTAGAATTTTATGAAATAAGGGTTTTTTTTGTTAGTTTAATCTAAGATTGGGCACCTGTGTATTTAGGGTATCTTTATTGTATTTGACTGATATTGATGAATTTTGAGTTAGCAATTAGTATGTTATTGATTTGTAAAAAAAATTCTCAATTTCCCAATTTGTTATTAGAATAGTGTAATATCTATGAAATAAGGATTTTTTTTTGCCATTTGGTCTGAGATTGCGCTCCTTCTGTATATTTTAGGTATTTTTTATTATGTTTAACTATTGATGAGATTTGGGTTTGAAATTAGTTTGTTATTGATTTGTGAAAAAATTCCTAATTTTCCAATGTTCCATTATTGTTTCATGGTGTAATTGGTTGGTTCTTTAATTTTTGATGTGTGTATTTTATCCCTAGTTATTGATGTGTCAATAAATTTGTGCTTTTGGTGTGTGTTCCAGGTGTTAGAAGGTGATAGACTTTGTGCCATTACACCGATCTTTTCGGAGGAGTTGTATTTTAAAGCACGTATTCACACTCTTCAAAGCAAGAAATAGTAGTTATGATATAAAGAGTAGGCTTTCAAAGAAATATTTGGCTGAATTTTGGAAAACTTGTGTGGGTCATCTACTTGATCTGGACGAGAAGCTAGTAACGTAAGGTAAACTAATTAATTCCTTTATGATCTATCGAGTGGATTGCAAAAAAGAAAAAGAATTGTGGGTTTTAGTTAGTGGAAAGGCAATGAGATTTTGGCTAAGGGAGTTCTCACTTAAGACGAGGTTAAATTGTGAAGACTACCCTAGGTCAGAAGAGGTGGACGGGTTGAGAAATGACAAGATGATTTTGAATAAGTTTTTTGAGAGGCATACTTGCTTACTTCCAAAACTCCCCTCCAAGCGCGTGGAAAAATATAATCGGAACAAAAATATTTTCACTGCATGTCGAATGTTGGGTTGTAATTAGAATTAAAATCTTTTCGTTTTCAATTTCATCCACATAATGCGTTGATCTCCCAATAAATGGAGATACCTCCTTAATTGGTATTTCACCTAAGTTCTCATCATCCTCCTGAATATAACACCATTGAAGTGCTCATTCTCGTATCCTTAATTTAGACATTCCTCTTCGTTATCCTGATGAGTGTCATAATCATCCACCACTATTTCATCCCCAGCACAAAAAACATCATCCCTATCACCATTCGCTTGATCAAAATCATCATAATCATCATCATTGTCATATATATTATTAGTGGGATCAAATTCATAAAAATCATCATAATTGTCATCAAGATTATCGTTAATATCCAGACTACCGACTATATATCCGCTCACTTCATCATAGGAAGCACAAGTATTTCCCGGTCACCACATGAATATTTATCTTTGGTATTTGTCTTTGGTATCAACTTCACATAAAAGGTAGAATATTTATCTTTAAATTGTAAGTGACACACAAATCCTTTTATGTTCTCATTATTTCTTATAAATAGTGGGAAACATACTATTTTACCTGATACCTTTTACGATAATTGAAAATAACATTCATTTCAATCTATATTGAAATAATTGTACACAACTTCCAACAACTCTTCATATATGATGTTAGATTCAATAGAAGCTCCAGTTGTTCCTTCAATGCTATTTGCATTTCAAATGAACGAATTATCTTTTTCATTCCACTCATTATCAAAATATATTACTATGAAAAGACTTTTCATCTATAAAGAATGAAAAATAATAATAAAATTTATACTCTTAAGACATTGGGAAATCAGGAAGTGTTTTTTTCTTCCCTATTCAGTTTTCCCAATTTTCTAATATACTCACTTACTCAGAGTAAATTGGGAAATTAGGAAATATTTTTTTTTCTGTTCTATTTCCCAATTTCTTTATTTACTCTCGTACATTGAGACATTGGAAAATATTTTATTTCTGTTCTGTTATGTTTCTCAATTTCCTATTGTACTCTGACTACTTAAGATATTGGAAAATTAAGAAATTGAGAAAATTTTGAATTACGTTCTCTTTAGGAAATATTTTTTTTCTGTTCTATTTCCCAATTTCCCTATTTACTCTCGTACATTGAGACATTGGAAAATTGGAAAATATTTTAATTCTGTTATGTTATGTTTCTCAATTTCATATTGTACTCTAACTACTTAAGATATTGGAAAATTAAGAAATTGAGAAAATTTTGAGTTATGTTCTCTTTTCAATTTCTCAATGATCTATCAATAAATTTATAATAGACACATTGGAAAATTTGGAAACACAGACTTCATTTCTTCTTTTTTTATTAATTTTCTAGATTTTGTATTTTTTTCAACTTTCCTCATTCTTTCACTTGGAGAACAATTTGAAATATCTATTATAATCACTACATTAACGGAATGATCCAAAAATAGAGAATTACCCATCACATTTTAATAAAAAAATGTGGGTATGGACCATACCTAAAACAAAAACTTTTTCTATCTTGAAACTCTCCATCTTCGATTATGAATCTCAGACACGAATCTATTCGAAATTTAGGGTTGATATGAACGAGAAATAATAAGAAAGTCAAGGTAAATCACATCCCATGGAGGAAACACAATTTCTAGGGCAAAAACATATCATTGGTTATCTTGGTAGGGATGATGGAAATTTTACTTGTATTTTCACTCAATATTTGAGTGACAAGACAAACAATCATCCTTGTCAATTTTTTCAAAGGTAAATATATTCATCCTTATTTATTTTCTTTTCTTTTTTCGTTTTTTATTATATTAGGCTAGTATCACAAATATAAATAAAAGTTAGGTTAAATTTACAATTTTTTTACCATTTTAGGTGCTAAAACTAAAGAACCATTTTATTAAGGCATATTCAGGAAATACGAAATTTGATCATTTTCTCTGATTGGACATGCATGTTATATAAGAAGTCTTGCCTTGTAATTACGTGGTTATGTAATATAAGGAACATATTCAATCCTTGTTCGCTTCATTTATGTTTGTCACCGTAATAATATCTCAGTAATTTATTTTGATCTAAGAATTAGAGAAGTGCCACGTGACAATTAAAAAACAAAAATGCAAGTCGACTAAAATACGGTTAATTTATGGGCTATATTTGACCATTTTTCTCTCCCCTTTTCTTAATAGTTACGACTCCTCTCTATATTTCTCTTTTTTCTCTGAATGTTGATGAATGACGATGGCCATTCACAAACGATCATAATCTAAAATATGAATCTGAAATCTAGATACCGATATTTTATCTGAATATTTGAAATTTGAATATGAAATCTAGAGACCGATATTCAATCTGAATCTGAATCTGAATTTGAAATCTAGAAACCGATATTCGATCTATAGTTCCTGGTCCAGACCAAGTTTCTGGTCTAAAATTTGAAATTAGGTCGAGTTACTGGTCCAGATCGAGTTCTCGATCTAGAATTCCTAATATAGACCGAGTTCTTGGTCTAAAGTTCCCGATCCAAATCGAGTTCTCCAGTTCCTAACATGTCGATCTGTCTCAGACCGAGATCTCACATGTCGGTCTATAAATCGAGATCATGTATTAGTGTGCATCTCAAACCGACATCTCATTGCATCTCAAACTGACATATGAGACCTCATTGCATCTCAAACTGACATATGAGATGTTCGTCTATAGACCGAGATCATGTTGGTCTTCGATGCAAGACTGATATGTCAGATCTTGATCCAAGACTACAGTAGTTCCTAGTCTAAAATCTAAAATCAAATCGAGTTCCTGATCCAGACCGAGTTCTTGGTCATGTTTCTGTCTTTTCTAGAGAACTCGGCATGGACTAGGAAACTAAAGATATTATATTATATTAAATCTCGGTCTATGAAATATATTATATTAGATTTCGGTCTAGAAAGGAAAAAAAAATCACAACTAGAAAATGAGCTCAATCTATGAATGAAGAAATTATACTCAGTCTAGGAAAAGTAAAAGATCTTGGTATAGGAAGGGAGCTCAGTCTATGTGAAGAAAGAAATTGAACTCAGTCTAGAAAAAATAAAAGAACTCGTTATGAAAGTAATTTTGACGTGTTGTATAAAAGAAAAAGTCAATCGGTCTGTGAAGTATCTAATACGATTTACGTATTAACCATATAAAATTTTGTATTAATACAAATGATTTTAACATAGCACGTATTTTAACTTTTGGATCTACAAAATGACTGAAATTTTTGCACAAAGATAATAGGATAACGACTGAATCCGCTCACTATAATATATGCTAACAAGGTTTCCGTTCACTCTTTTCTATCCAAACTTTTCTCCCTAGATATAAGATCTTACCTTGACCTTCGTATGAGATACTGGTACTATTTGTAGACTACTTATCATGTTGTCAATTATTTTAAACAACTCTATGGTCCACTTTTAAAATTATATATCATTCCATTATCCATGTTCAGCTTGTGTGTAGAACTTTTCTCACTATATATATGAAAATCTCTTAGAGGCTTGCTTGATCTTCTAAATTGATTCATAGAATTATGCACATTTGATTTTTGAGTCATGACAATATTGACATGACATATTATTTTACATAATAATAAAAAAGAAATAAAATTATTTCCAAGTATTTTATCCTATCTCTTTTTCTTTGTTTCCTCTAACTATTAATTATATTTTATAAAATTTGAGAAATCGATATTTTCCTAAAAAATAAAAGTTAAAGTCTAAGTCTAAGTAAATGCTAATTATAAAGGATTAATCCAAGAGAATATTAAAATATTAATTAACTCTCATTAACTTCCTTATATAAGCAATAGGAGATGGGCATATCAGAGTCAGCAGTGGGGCTCCTAGAAGAAGTAAAGGCAACATGGACTATTACTACCGTGGCAGTGGTTCCCGTGCAGCTGATGGTGGAAACCTCTTCCTATTGTTCGGTATTGGAGTGGTCATTCGCAACCATTCGGATGAGGTGGTGACCTTTAAATATAAAGCTGTTGATTGGGGTCTATCGATTGAAGAGCTAGAAGCAGAAGCCTGCCGGATGCGATTACAATTAGCTATTGATATTAGGATATAAACTAGCGTACATGTCGAATCAGATGCTGCAGGTCGTCTAACTAAAATTCTAAATGGGCGGGATGCTCCCCATGCCCATTAGGGACTTAATATGGAGGACATCTTCATCCCATTTGGGACTTATTATGGAGGACATCTTCAGGTTAAAAATATGGCAAGAGTGATTGTGTTGTGCTTTGTTCAACGCGAGGCAAACATCGTGGCACATAAGCTTGCTCGATGAGTGCATAGAGTGAACAACGCTAAGATTTTGATAGAAGAAGTCCCTAATTCTATTTTGGCCTTTATGGCTAATAAGGCTAAACAAAATGATCGGACCCGTTAACCGACCTGAACTGCTCAAACTATACCCGACATTTAACCTCCCAAATTGAACCGCCCAAATCGAGATAGGTATCGATTTCGATGGTTCGGGTTTTCGGTTTATATCAGTTACTTGACCTCCTTTTTTCTTTTCATTAATTCTCTCGATTATGGTATTTTATTTACCAAATATACACAAACGTTAAAACTGATATTCCACGATATATATTTTTCATATATATTAATACAATCTATATCGATTAAGCAAATTTACTACCCCCATCACATATTATTTCTTCATTCTACAATAATATCTCTAGTCAAATGCCTCAATACTTTTTTTTTCTTATAATTTTTAAATAATCTATCCATATAAGGAACTGATAAAAACATGCTAGTGGAGTTATAATTTATAAACATATATGACACCAATACTAAAATTTTGATAATAAATATTATTATATATTAATTAAAAAAAAGAAGAAGAAAAAAATCCTACATCAACTGCCCGAATTGAATTTCGAGTTTGCAATTCGGCTCAGGTAGTAGTTAATCTTTCGTAATCGAGCATTTTTTGTCTAGGATGGAAACATCCTGAGTATGAGTTGAGAATGTTCCTAGAAGTTGGAACCAAGCCAAAACCATCGAACTTGGTCCGGTCCGACGTTAACCCCCAGTGATTAGTGATATATCCTTATAATTTTTTTTCATTCAATGAAAATTATTATTTAAAATAAAAAAAAACGTTAAATAAATCACATAATACGTGAAGTCTTTGTTGAGAACTATACTACTATCTATCCTAAAATATCTAGAATGTTAGAACCATAAATCAGGTCGTAGAAGTTTAAGTTTACACATATATATAATGAACCACTTTCAAAATGAATCCCCAATCACTTTCAGTGAATCGATTAAACACTCGTGAACTGATAGTGTCATAAATCTCCATAAAACAACCAATTCTCCAGCACAAAACAATCATACAATCATACAAAAAAACAAAAACAAAAAAAAAAAGAAGGGAAAACCCTCATAAAGTAGTCACACCTAGCCACAATCTAGAGTATTTTCGGATGTGATAGAGGTCAGTAAAGGAAGTAGGAGTAAAAGTCAAAATTCAATTAATAATAAATATAAATAATATTCTTAAAAAGTAAAATTATATTATTAATTTAATTTAATTTATTAAATTATTAAAAAAAATAAAATTTTAAATAATAAAATTTAAATATTTAAATAAAAATAATTTTATTTTGTAAAAAAGAAAAAAAAAAATATATATATATATATATATAACTGATATACATACAAGGGAATAGTGGTAAATTGAGAAGGAACTGTCATTCAATACTTCTGCAAAGGGGCAGGGGTCAAGAAACAATATCATGTTATTCCCTCATATTTTGTTTTTCTTCAACTTTCTTCTGTCTCCAACTTTCGACCCTTACTTGTCTCTCAGCCCTTTCCAATCAAACAAAAAGTATAGAGAAAGAAGAATCCCCCATTATTACCAATTACAAAACAAAACTGTTATAATGTTATTACTTATTAGTAGTAGAGGATAGAGAAAGAAAGTAGAGGAGATAGATTCATTACCAGAAAAATCAACTGGTTCACAGCCTTCTTCTAGGGTTTCTCATTATTTGCTAATAAGATCAAACTCATAGAGCAAGGAAAAGAATAAATAAATCCAACCCTCTTTTTTTTTTTTTTTGCCTCACTATATTTAGGGCCTATTCTCTCTCTTTCCCTCTCTTCTCATCTACTAAAAAAAGTAGAACAAAAAAATAAATAATAATAAATAAATATGAATCACCATTTTAACCTCCATCCATCTCTAATAATTTTATTCACTGTAGTTCTTTTCATTGACAACATCTGCATAATATACTCAAAATCCACCCCACCTAGAGCCACATCTCTCTCCTCTCTCTCTCTCTCTCTCTATTTCTTTTTTTCAATTTCTCAAATTGGATCAGTAATCTCTATGCAAAATTGGGATGATAAGAGAAAACCCTAGCTAGATCAGTGAATCATCAAGCAACAAGTTAAAAGACGAAAAACAATAAACAAAAGACAAGGATTCAAACCAAAACAGTACTTCTTCTTCTCCAATCTCCATGGATTCAGTCCCACTCTTTTCTGGTTCAAACACATCGGAGAATTTCCTGATCATCAGCTCGAACCCTAACCCTAATAAAAATAGTAATGGTCTAGTAATCACACCAGGCAGCTCGTCTTCTTCATCAGTACTTCTTCCCTCTAGCCGGTACGAAAATCAGAAGCGCCGCGACTGGAACACCTTCTTGACATACCTCAAAAATCACAGACCCCCACTTGTCCTATCCAGATGCAGTGGGGCCCACGTCCTAGAATTCCTCCGATACCTCGACCAGTTCGGAAAGACCAAGGTCCACATGCCCATCTGTCCTTTCTTCGGGCACCCGAACCCGCCGGCTCCGTGTCTGTGTCCGCTCCGGCAAGCGTGGGGAAGCCTCGACGCGCTCATCGGACGGCTCAGAGCAGCCTTCGAAGAGAACGGCGGGATGCCGGAAGCAAACCCATTTGGAGCTCGAGCCGTTAGGCTGTTTCTTCGTGAGGTTCGCGATTTGCAGTCGAAGGCGAGAGGGATTAGTTATGAGAAGAAGAAAAGGAAGCGGCCGCCACAGTTAGTGCAGCTGTCGCAATCTCAGTCCATGATCGTGCCACTGCCGCCACCAGGTACTGGTACTTAATGTTGTTGCTGTTGTAATTATAATATGATCGACAGAATAAGCAAAAATATTAGTTATATATAGCCTTAATTTGGTATGTCTGGGGTAAGTTAATTTGGTCAAGTTCAATAACGCAGTAGCTCAATCTTGCTTTCTTTGTGGTCTCTCTCTCTATCTTTCTCTCTTTTTTTTTTTTTTTTTTTTTTTGACAATTAAATTGAATCTGAATTATTATGTTTACACTTGCAAGAAGAGAATTTTTTTAGATATTTGGGCCCAAAAAAAAAAAAAAAGTGCTTAGATATGAAGATGTCTAATTTGCTAAACTACTACTAATGATCGATTGGTCCAATATCTATGAGTTCTTTTCAAGATCTAGTGCATCCATATTATTAATTTGGAGAAGCAGTTGTATGTTCATGTCAATGATAATTACAGAACTTTTAGCCTTATGTTCAGATTATTAAAATTTTCATTATGCTCTTTAATACGGGCCCCCCCTTTCCCCCCTGGGAAAATTAACTACGAGTAACTATGATTATCTCTATTAACTAGCTGCAATCTATCTGCATGTCCCGCCATCTAAATTCATTTTATGATATATATATGTTGTAAGGAATCTTCACTCCATTTTGCAATGAAGTATTGCGGGATATGTTTTTTGCTTCGTTCTTTCAGGGTTAAAAGGTGAAATGACTTTACGTGAGGGTCTTCATGTAAAAATATGAACATATTTGCTGTCAGATTCAATATTGTTGCCCTAGTCGTCCCTTCACCGTTTGAAATCCCTTTGTTGTGCTTTCCCATATCTTCATTTTCCAAGATCATAGTTCGTTCAGTTCCTCATTTAAAATGATAGTAGTAGGTAAAATAAGCTGCCAAAAAATTTCCTAGATATGATAAACTAATCAAAAGTAATAAGAGTTCGTATTTATAAAACAGTCAAAAGCTGTTTACTTTTATAAAATAAATAGTTTTGATTATTTGATAAATAAACTGCTTAATACATGCATTTATTTTGTATATTTTTAAAAACATTAAATTGATATTTATTAAAATAAATATATTTAAATATTTTAGTCGATTTTTACTTATAAATATCTTTTAAATACATTTCTATTTATAATTCACTTAATATTTATAAACCTATTTTTTTAATCACTCCCTATTTTTACCCACTCAAGTTATTTTTATATTTTTTATCCTTTTACTTTCCTCTTGTTTCATCATTACAAATCTTCGCCGCCACCCGTCACCGATGGTTATTGCCGCCTCCACTGCTAATATAAAGACATTCACCACTTGTCTGAAGCTAAGAAACGCGATCTAGTTCCTTGAAGCTAGATCCCGATCTCTGGTTCCTTGAAACTGGATCTCGATCTGGGTTCTCTGGATCCTAGATCGCGTTTCTTAGCTCCAGAAAAACCATATCGCATTTTTGCACTCCGAATCTTGAATTCCAGATTGCGTCCGTTGGTGGTTAAGGAAAAGATGGCAGTCGTCTATTAATAATGGAGGCGGAGTTGACTGGTGGCAGAGCCCGCGTCGGTTGGTGCCTAGGATTTAGAAGAATGAAGTAAGAGGAAAGTAGAATTTAAAAATATAAAAATAAAACAAAACAAAAATAAAGTACATGGATTCAAATGTTAAAAACGAAAAACTATTTCATTTTGTGTTGATGTGGTTGGACGATTTGTATGCTATGTCATCATCTTTAAATAAAAATATTTAGATTTTAAGCTTATAGTTAGTGTAATATGTTAATAGTTATAAGCATAAACACTCAATTTCATGCGTAGGAGAGGGAGGGAGAGAATACACTATATGTGGAGTCCAAAAAATGTATCTTTTACTTATGGTCCGAAATACACGTGAAAAGTTCATAATTGCTGCTATCCAAATTTGTACATATTTGAGATTTTTAGATAACTAGTCAAGAGAATTAATCAATAATACAAATTGAGATAGAGTTTTACAATTTGGATAGAAATCAAGAGATGAAAGTTCAACTTTCTTACTATCTTAATGAGAATTTTCAACTTTCTTACTATCTTAATGAGAATTTAAATAAGGGTGCATCATGCATTGGTAATGCTATTTTATGCTTGGTGTTATAGAAACGAGGTGGTGTTTAACAAGAATGTGTTAGTGAAGAAGGTAAAAACAATTGGATTTGGTAGTTTAAGGCAAAGTGCAGGTATAGATGTGGGTCGATTAAAGACGTGCCGCTAATTCAAATAATAGTCACCAACATCCCAATTTCCCCATGGAAAGAGGACCCTTCCTCTTCAATATCGTCGGTGAAGTCTTTCACCTAATGTTAATGAAAACAAGAACAACTTGATCTCTTTCATGGAATTCACAATAGAAGGGTTGGACCCTTCTATTGTGAATATGATGTCTTCTGAATATATCTAATTATATCAAGTATTATTTTTATTTTGGCATTATAATTTATAGAGTTTTACTCTAAGCGGTATTACTGAAGAAGACAAAGCAACAACCGTTAAAATCACAAATAGATAAAGCACCTAAACTATAAGACAGGTAAATTTCTCCAAACTATAGAAGTACGCAATGGGCCCACTAGACCAGAAGCTTCTGAAGCTAACCATTTACTTTTCTAATTAGAGACCATAGTGCAACTGAAAAGTAGTAATTATCTAAAATGATGCAATCTCTTGTTTTCTATAATAAGTTTTCCTAGACATTTTCTTTGATATAACCTTACAAACTAATATATCTAAGTCATACATAATCTAGAAAAACTCATCAAAGTGTCTGTGGGTAGTTCTTCAATTGTGCAAATTGCCGACCAACGGCAAGTGATTAATTGTATCTTAGAGGAAATTCGACAGAACCATTTACCATTGTGAGACGAATTAAGCTTTAAGAAAAGCGACCCGACCGTGCCTCGAAGCCATCTCTCTTAAAGTTCCTATTGCCCACAAATTTCCCACCAACATGATATAGGCCGTTTGTTATACACTGATTACATCTCCTATTAGAAACAATTTTACGCAGGCAGCCAATTAGACTTATTGGACGGTATTCTTTGAATGCGTGGAGTTTTCTATTTGGGGATAAGAGTAGTGAATGAGCCAAAGAGGATGCTATGCAGTCGTTGTGTGCATGGAAGGGAAGTAATTGATGAGGTTCATCAAATCTAGTTTAATGGAGGGTTATAAGTTTTTGACAAAGGCAAAGTTAAATCCATTGGACCTGGATCTTTATTCTCATTACTTTCTTTTCTCACACAGTCCACTTCCTCGGGTGGGAATGAGATCTCCAGATTGAAATCTGTTTGGAACTTAACTTTTTTAAATTCTAAGTTTTTAGTTCAATCTTGAAATTTTTGCTCTTCTTGAATCGATTACTATAGAAATGTATTGTTGTTTCCTTAATCTTGGGATGGGATGTTAGTCTACGAACGACCCAGCAGCAGAAACAAATTTAAAAGTTTTATATATTCTGAATCGTCCATAGACATAACCTAAGATCTAGATCATGCACTTAAAACAATAAAGAACAAAAAATATCAAGAGACATAAGTAGAATAAATTCAGAGCACTTACGATTTCGCTGCGTCTCTGAATCCTTCTGCCGCCCAAGTGATCTGAAGGAGAGATTAAGCTGCCTAAATCTTCGGCCTCTCATCGTATCTACACAAACTAAAATCGCTCAAGTTAATTTTTTAATCTCAAAATTCGACAAATGAACATATAAAGGTTGCTACTAGAAGTATGGGAGAACACTCTTTTCTAATATAATACCCTTTGGGCGAACTGGGGCAATTCAACCAGTGTTCCAATTTCAGCACACTAACTATTTAGTTGTTGTATCGGGCCTAAGTTGGAAAAAAACTACAGTAATCACAACAGTAAAGTGGCCGACCATGGAGGTATATTTATACACTATATGGCCTTTTTAACATTTAACAATCTTTATGAGCTTGATATTAGGTCAGTTTAACCCATTAATACTTAATGACATAGTATCATTTCAAAACTTTTAAATATTTTTCTAACATGATATCATAATTAATAAATTAAAACCAAGTTTGCAAATCATATGAAATATTTATTTAGCAGACATATTCAGTGAATTTAGTCTATACTAAGCACTTGCATATTTATCATGATATTCTCTTCCTTTATATTAGTGTATAATAGAGATTAAGGATGAGCAAAAAAGGTCGAGGCGGTTGAAGTTCAGTTGGAAGTCAATGCTTCGATCAATATTTTTTATAATTAGGTGTTGACTGATTTGTTAAAGACTCTTAATCGCCCCCGTCCAGACAACGTGGGGGGGGCGAGGGTAGGGGACCGTTTTTTCCTTTTTAGCATATTAAATTTCTTATTCTATCTTATTGTTTGACCTCTTCCTCTTTCTTGTACATAACCTTCTAACTTCTTTCGTTTACTCTTTCCGTCCATCTAACAATGGTGGCGATGAGATGGTAAAGGAACTTTGTAGCAAACATCAAACAAAGAGTGGGGAAAGGGGCGATGACAGGGCATCGCAAAAAGAAGACGAAAGGTGGGAGATGGTTAGAGATGGGCATAGCAGTGGCGGCTCAGAGGAGGAGAGATAAGGATAGCCATTGGAGGGGTTATGCACAGTACATAATGCACGTAGGAGAAAGAGATGAAAGGGAAAAAAATTAATATATATGTCTTAAAAGTTAGGTTTTGGTCGAGGCCCGACCATGACCAAAATTCCCCCCTCTCCCCCTTGAATCACCTTTGTGTAATTTTCAGTTAGAGACCTGATCAAAATATGATTTATGGGAAGTCCTCGACCGAGCTTGACTAAAAAAAATTGTTTCAGATCAATTTTAGTGAGGGCGGTTTCTCTACTCATCTCTACTAGAGACTAAGTTCATTACACATAACTACTTTATAATTTTATATGGTAATAATATTAAATGTCCATGTGAAATATATAATAAATATAATTTTTAGACCTGAGATCACCATAATATCATATATATATATATATATATAATTTTATACTATGACGTAGTTTTAAAAGAGACTAGTCAAGGGTTACAAAAGGGTGAATAATTGGGTATAAATTATTATGTATAAATTATTATGTATGAAAGTTGTGAGTGATAAAGATAAGACTCATTACTCTTGTATTCTAGAATAGTGAGTTCTAAGAATTATGATTTTTAATGGATAATGAAATCTCTATGTAGAGAAGTTTGTGGGAAAATAAAGTATGTATTTAAATCTATTGTCTAAATTGCATAAAGTTATAATGATTGATATAATTTTTTATTATGGTTAAACATTTAAATTATAACTAAGAATGAATTGGGACATTGGTAGATGGAAAATTTGAATTATATAGTATTAAAAGTCAATCATGGTAGGAATGTTTAAGTAAATTAATCGTATAGATTGTTTAATTAACTGTTTATTTTAGAAAATATTTTAAAACTAAATATAATTTATTAAGAATCAAATAAAATTGTGATGGTCACTAATCCCTCATATCAAAATGATATAGAATCTAATCAATTATACGTAAAATAACTCTCATGAATTCATGAATGTTTCGTAATTGGAAGGCGAATGGACCGCTTTAATTTTGTTAGAAATTAATTTATGTAGTATTAAATTAAATACAATTTAAAGAGTGAAATTAGAATATGTTAATAATAAGATTATTGAGTATATAATAAAATTGATTTAATTTATTATTTCTTTGAAATTTTCTTCTCATCAACCTTGAAAAGGGTTCCTAAGTTTGGTTAAAGCATGGATACAAAATTATTCTTTAAGCCGACCAAACACTAGTTTCCCTCAAACACTGAACCAGAACTAATTTTCTTCGGATTTTAGAAAAAATGCTTTCAGCAATGGAAAATTACTTGATCCGACATGACTTTGAAACCATAAATCAAAGGGCGAAAAATAATTTACCCTCAATTTCAAAACTCAAATATAATTCACCCTCAAAACTTTTAAAAGTATAATTTACATCCAAAAATTTAAAATTAAAAAAAAAAATTAAGAGTGAATTTTGACTTTGACTAAAGAATTTTGATGTGGCATACTTTTTATTAAAAATTTTAAATTATTTTCTTTTTATCTCATCATTTATATTATATTATAAATTCTCTCAATAAATTTAATTTTCTTCCACTTAAACCCAACGAGAACCCACCACTAACACCACAATAAATTCCACCACCAATCAGGCACTACATCCACAATAATTTTTTATTGTAATTTTTTCAAATAATTTTATTCTTTTTGTTGCCCCTACATTTCGATCCCAGGTATCTCTGCCACGTCGTTAGCTTTCTATTTCTTCTTAAATTTCAAATTCCATAAGAAGAAGGCCCAATGAGATGTGAAAAAACAATGGGTCGGTGATGGTGATCATAACGGCGCCGGTGGTTGATAGTTGGCCGTTGTGTTTAAGTGGAAGAAAAATACATTTATTAAAAAATTTATAATATCATATAAATAAAAGATTAAAAAGATAATAACTCAAAATTTAAGTTCACCTTATTAAGGTAACATATTAAAAAATTATATTACCATATTAATAATTTTTTAATGGATCAAAATTGACTCTTATATCTACCTTTTAAAAAATTTTAGATATAAATTATACTCTCAATAATTTGTTAATATAAATTATATTTGAGTTTTAAAATTGAGAATAAATTATATTTCGCGTCAATCAAATGGACCCTAACAAATAACAACCCACATTACCCGACATGTAAAATATATATGTTACTAGCTAGTTTTTAAATATATCTTCCTTCTTTGTTTTAAAAAGATCTTGTTTCATCTTCCTCCCTAAAAAAAAGAATTAGATGAATCAAATTTGATTCTTCACGAGAAAGAACTAGATCAATCAGATCTCATTCATCGTAAATGATCATATCGATCTGGTTAGATTCCTCTCGAAGAATCGGATAGATTTGATTTAGTTATCTCATGAAAAGTTATATCGTTTTGATCGATTTCTCTTAAAAAGGTATAATTATTTCGAATCCATTTTTTCATAAGAAATCCGGATCAGTTTTTTTTTCAATCATAAAATTTCCATTTAAAAAAAAAAGATTAAAAAAATTAAGAATATAAAATAAAATTAAGTTAATAGAGGTGAAAAGTGAAAAAAGGAAGAAGAAAGTATAAAGATGAAATTATAGTAAATAATTTTTTTAATGACATAATATGCTCAATCAATTTGCCATATCAACTTATTTGCTAGAAAAACTAGAAAAATAATTAAAAAGTTAACCGAAAATTATACGATAACGATTTCCTAAATTTTGAACTATAGAGAAACTAAAAATAATAATTAACCATTTAAAATAATAGACATTAATTTTTTAGTTTAAATATAAAATTAAAAAAAATTATAGATCAAAGTGGACTTTCCGTCTAAACCAAACAAAAACAAAATAATAGATGACACAAAAATGCCCCTAAAGAATTAAATATTGCATTTCGTGTCGAAAATCCTTAAGTGGAAGTGCAATATTTGGTTGGAAAGGTTTGAGTTTTTTTTTTTTTTTTTGGTATATATTTTCAATTTCCTTTAAATTTCTTATAGAATATACATATATAACTATTTATATAATTTATAATTTTACTTTTATGAGATAAAATATTTAATCTCTTTTAATTTTATGAAATAAAATATGATCCTTTAGTTAAAAAAAAGATTAAAAGAATTTTAATGAGAAATATCTCATTTCGAAAAGGAACTCTTAGGAATTAAATATATTAAAAAATATTAGTCACTCTTCCCATTGTCAATTAATTTTGAGATATGAGCTCAACTTTACTACAGTATTAAAGCTAAGTTCCGTACTCCACGTGACCTAAATAAAAAAAATGACGTGTATCCCAAACAATAATGTCACATATGAAGTGATGTATTGAGAAATATCTCACATCTAAAAACAATTATTAGAAATAGAGTATATACTAAAATATGAATCACTATTCTTATGCTAATTGGTTTTGAAATGAAAACGCTAATTTAACAAATCTTTTATAATTGTCCATAGATTTTCTTTGTTAATGCTCTTAAGAGTGGTAGACGATGAATCGCGTGGAGAGTTACAATCTTCATTTTCTATGCGTGGTAATTATTTAAGAGGTTGGAGGGATGTTCCAAAGAATCACGACTATTTTATTTATATATATATATAGGTAAAGCTTTAGAGCAAAAGAGCATGAATCATGACTATGTTCAAATCACATGATTAGAGGTAGCAAATAGGGTCGGTCAGCCCGAATTCGTTCAGCCCGGCCCATTAAAGCTCCACTCGCACCCTCCATATGCGGGTATGGGCTTGGCCCGACTTATATATGGGTGTGGCCCAGGTTTACATTACATACCTACGGGCTAGCCTGACCCGGCCCATTATTAAAACGGGTCACGAATCAACCCATAGGTATGCGGGCTACCCGTGGGTGAATAGTACCATCCTACTGCTTATACAGTAGGATGGTACACCTTAAGCTTTAGCTTTGGCTAAAGCCTAAGGTTAGCAGCAATGAGTCGTTTCAAACGGCTCCCTGCTCTCAATATATATGTATTTTTTAAATTTTAAATTTTTTCCTCTTTATTATTTCTCCTATAAATATCCTCTCAAATTATCTTCATAAATCACAATTCAAAAAATCATATCTCAACTCTCCATTATTTTCCCTCTTCATTATTTTTCCTATAACTACCTCTTCAAATTATCTTCATAAATCACAATTCACAATTCAAAAAATCATCTATCAACTCTCCATTATTTTCCCTCTTCATTATTTTTCCTGTAACTACCCTATCAAATTATCTTCATAAATCACAATTCACAACTCAAAAAATCATCTATCAACTCTCAATTTTTCTCTATTTATTTTTCTTACTAATTTAAAGTCTCAATTATCAATTTTATAATTTATAATTCATAATTCTAGTCTTGATTCTCAACTCTCAAGTTCCAAAATTTAATTTCAGGTTGGTTCAATTTTTCTATTTTATTTTAATATGTTTTTAATCTTTATTGTTATAATTATTTTTTTGTAAATTTTATCTTCCAAGTTCTAACAAATTTTAATATATATATATATATATATATTTTTTTTTTTTTTTTTTTTTAATAACATAGACAATGGATAACTTAGATAACACACATGATTTCGGAGGCCAACCATAATTTACATTGTATAGTACAGGATATATAAAATTGGATGAAAGTAATTTTCTGAATATAACAACTACACCGAGTATGAGGTCGATCTCAACGGTGAAGTGACAACTAAACCGAGTACATTTGCTTCTACAAAATGCAAGAAGACAACATCAAAAGTTTGCCTTTGTTTTGACGAGTTGTACAAGCCAGATGAACACCATAAAATTAAAAAATATGTTATATGTAAGGTATACAAAAAGACTCTAACTGCTACTGGGACTGTAAGATATGCAAAAAGACTCTAACTGCTACTGAGACTGGTGGAACTAACCACTTCAAATGTCATAAAGATAAATGCATGCTTGATCCCACGCCCGATATAGGTATGTCTCAAACTCAATCAAATTTTTAAACTGATGGTTCAGTCTCTACGTGGTTATATAACGAAATGAGAGCTAGAGATAATCTTCCTAAGTTGATTGCTTATTTTGATTTGCTTATTGGTTTTGCTGACTCTGAATATTACGAAAACTTTGTTCTAGACTCATATTGTCCTTCCTATAGGAGAGTAAGTAAAAATAGAACTAGAAGTAATATAGAAGCATGTTTTAGAAAACAACATGATGCTTTAAAAAAAGAATTAGGTTCACCTCATGTTAGTATTGCATTAACATCTGATATTTGGAGTGAGTGATCTAAGCAAGATTATTTATCTGTAGTTAGTCATTATTTAGATGCTGAATGGTCTATTAAAAAAAAATCATAGGTTTTAGAGTTATTGAGACTCAACATAATGCTAAAAATATTTGTGATATTATTATGCAAGTTTTGAATGAATTTGATATAAAACAACATATAATATCAATCACATTGGATAATGTTTCTGCAAATACAAAAGCAAGATCTTTCTTTGATGATCAGCTCAGTGGGTACAATGGTGGAATATTTCTACATCAATGGTGTGCTTGTCACATAATAAACTTTATTGTCAAAGCAGGTATGAAATTGGTAACAAATGAAATCACAAATATTCGAAATGCATTAGCTTTCATAGTTAGCTATAATCCTCATTTAGACAATTATGCAAGAACAAAGGTAAGAAACCTCGGAAGTTTGCACTTCATATGGACATAAGATGGAATTCAACTTATATAATATTGCAACAAGCTATTCCATATAAAAATGAGATTACAATATTTTTACATCTGAATAAGGTACATATATTGTATTGTGTGAAAACGATTGAGATACTGCTGAAAAATTTAACAAATTTCTAAAAAACACTTACGAGTCTATTATGATTTTATTTGGTATTTATTATCCTACTTCACCATTAGTTATTGCAAAATTTGTTAATATTGTTCAAATATTTACTGCTTATGATGATGATATTGTTTTTAAACCGATTATAGAAAAAATGAAAATAAAATACTTAAAATATTAAAAAGAAATTCCACTTTTGTATTGCTTTGGAGTTCTATTGGATCTTACACTTAAATATAAAGGTTTTAGTAATGTTGTTTATTTTATAGGAAGAGAATTAGATATTTATTATGATGAACTAATCGCTAATGCAAATATAAAATTCCATAAAGTTTATATTGTTTATGAAAATAAGTATAGCGACTTGCGACCGCGACGATTCGATCAATAAAATGAACGATCAAAGAAAGTGATATAAAATATTTACAACAAGAAAAAGAGTTCTTCAAGTAGTGGTACTTTAGAATATGATGAGTTTCAGAAGTATATTGAATCCTCAGATGATGAGGATGGAGATGACTTTAATATCTTGCAATGGTGGAAGTATATTTAAAAAAGGTTTCCTATATTAGCTCGACTCGCAGATGACGTCTTGACCGTCCCCGTTTCAATAATGTCTTCAGAATTAGCCTTTAGCATCGGTGAGAGAATCATTTCTAATAGAAGAACTAAATTAACGCCTGAAATTATTGGGATATTATCGTGCATTATAGATTGGGAATGTGCAAATCAGCAAAGCCAACATCAAATGACTGATCAAGAAGAAATGTACGGAGTATTTGATAATTTATATCTCGAATTTGAATATGAAACTCATAATTATGAGGTATGAAGTAGTTCAACCCCCATTAGAAATTATAAATTATGATATAATTTTAATAATGTATTTGTTTCCTTATTTTTAAGACTTTATTGTAAGTTATGTTTTTACTCTTTTAGGTAGGGAGGTTTTTTTGACGGAACTATCTATAATTACAAATCACAATAAAGTTATTTTATTGGCTAACTGTTTGTTAATAATATACTAAATTATAAGTTTTCAAAAATGACAAAATTGGAAAAGAAATCACAATGTTTTAGGATAATATTATTTTAGGTTCATATATTTCACTATAATGTAATAAAAAAATAAGTTATTAAATAAACGGATAATATACTACTTTTGTATTATAAAACTTACTTACTACGTCATAAAATTACTTTATTGAAATATAAAATTTATTTATTTAATCACATGATAATTGTTTATCCAAAAATAAAAAAAACATATTTTTAGGCCCATTTTTTACCAGGCTAGGGCCGGGCCAAGAGTTTTAAAGCCCGGCTCGAGCCTAACTTGAATAAAAACGGGTCGTGTCTGATCTAACTTGAACAGGCTCGGGTCCAATGCGGGTCGGGTAGGGCCGCGTCAGCCCGTATTGCCACCACTAGAGATGATATAGGATAGTTTCATCGTAGAGAGGAAAACCGTTGGAAAACAAAGCATTCTTTTTATTCCATTCCATCATTTATATTATATGACACCAATACAATTTGAATTCTCTATATTTTTCTGACGTCAACAAGTCTTTCCAAATGACTAAAAGGAGCTAATTAGATTCATTTGCAAAAAAATCTGCCTTTTGATACAATTACCTCTTCCCATTCTCCTAGTTTGCTTATTTACAAAAACTTGTCTGATATTTTTGCCCCAAACAACCTCCATAAGAATCTCTATTCCTTGAAACATGAACCACCATGTCTTAGTGGCATTATGATTATGCCATATGATAGTAAGTTCTACAAGTAAGCCAAAAAAAAAAGGGAAAAAGACAAAGACAAAGCAGGGTGAAATACTTGTTTATTTTTACAAGAGCCCTTGGATGACTTTGAACGAGGTCTATACCCAGTTTTTGTGTTTTAAAGAAAAGTGGTTTTGCAAATTGCGCAGGGCTCATGACATGATATTTTGTGTACGTAGGACAGTGAGTGAAAAGGGGGTGCATGTTAAATGAACTTAGCCAAAAGAGCAAAAGCGTCCATTACCTAATAATTGTTTCACATTGGAGTATAGAATAAAGAAAAATAGAAGAAGATGGTTTCTTGTTGACAGTAAGGCAAGCACTCACTTAAATCACTCAACTCAGTCTATCTATCACTCATTCAAAATCTTCTTCCTCTCTCTTTCTCTCTGCCTACTGTGCATGTCCATCACTGTCCTCGCTTCACACAAAACCCTTCTGATTGATTCCAGCAATCAATCCCATCCCCCCTCTCTGTTTCTTTCCTTCTGATCTTTTCTCTTTTAGTGGCAATTCTATTAAAATAAAAGATGACTTAATATTCCCACTAAACGAGATGGGGATTTTAGTAAACTGCCCACTTCAAGCTCTTTGTAGTAATAACCCAATCAATTCTTTCATATATCCAGAAACCATCACACCTACCAAATCACTTGGGGCTCTAGTATTCTTCAATAACTTTTTTTTTTTTTTGTTTTATTATTATTATTTTTTTTTGGTTGCTTGACGAATTTTAGATCTCTTATCTACCAACCCTAAAAAGCCAAAAGCCTGCTTCCAAACACAAAGAAGTACAGAGCCAAGAGAAAAAAGAAAAAGAAATATCAAACACCCACATCCAGAAAAAATTACTACTGCAAAACCCTAGATAAGAATCCTGAATTATATGGAAATTAGCGCAGGAAATACCAGCAATATTATTCATAGTAATATTACTAGTTCTAATAACATGATGAGCAGCAGCAGTAACAGCAGTAGCAGCAGCAGCAGCGGCAGCCGGTATGAAAACCAGAAACGTCGCGACTGGAACACGTTTGGGCAATACCTCAAGAACCACAGACCTCCGCTTGCGCTCTCCCGGTGCAGTGGGGCCCACGTGCTAGAATTCCTCCGGTACCTCGACCAGTTCGGCAAGACCAAAGTGCACACTCCGATCTGTCCCTTCTATGGCCACCCGAGCCCTCCAGTTCCCTGCCCCTGCCCGCTCCGTCAAGCCTGGGGCAGCCTCGATGCTCTTGTCGGCCGCCTCCGGGCTGCATTCGAAGAGAATGGAGGGCTGCCGGAAACTAATCCGTTTGGGGCTCGAGCTGTTCGGTTGTATCTTCGTGAGGTTCGTAATTTGCAGTCAAAGGCTAGAGGGGTTAGTTATGACAAGAAGAAGAGGAAGCGTCCTCCTCCTCCACATGATCCACATCAGGATCATGATCTTCATCATGAACAAGGAAATTCCAATTCAGCAACTGGGTTCTAGCTAAATTAATCAGAATGATTAATTGTTGGTCAAATTAAATCTCCATAGCTCTCTCTTTTAAGGGGTATTATAATATAATTTGATTTTTAGTTGATCATCAACTTGGATTTGTTTCTTGTTTTGGTGAATTAACTAATAACTGAATTATCTGAACCTTTAATTCCTATAATTTCTTGATATATAGACAATTGTTATCCGGCAGTGTAAAATATATTATTTTTATTAATTTATAATCTCTATTTTATAATTTAAAGGAGCGTATTAAAAAAAAAGAAATTAATTTAGTATAATATTAAAAGTAAAAATATGAATTAATTATGTGCTAAATTTAATATGCATCCTTAAATTGGGTTAGTAATGTTCAATTTGCGAAAAAGAGTAGAAGAGATCGTGGCTGAGAAATTTGGTGAAGATGTCGGCAAATTGATTAATCGAGGGAACATAAGACATGGTGATAAGTCTAACTCGTAATTTTTTGTAAATAAAGTGCCAGTCAATTTTAATGTGTTTTATATGTTCATAAAAGACGAGATTAAGCAATGTGGTAGGCCAATTGATTGTCACAGAGAATGGTCATACGTGCTGGATGGGGAACACTGAGATCAAGGAGTTGTTTGAGCCAAGCGAGCTAACAAGTAGTAACAGTCATAGTGTGATACTTGGCTTTAGTAGATGAACGAGCAATTACGGTTTGTTTTTTTTAGCGCCAAGAGATGGGACTAGAACTAAGCTAAATGAAAAAACTAGTAGTCGATCGGCGAGTAGTGGGACAATTAGCCCAATCAGGGTCAGTATAGGCAGTGATATGTAGATTATTTGAAGAAGGGAAATAAAAACTTGACCAAGAGTTCCTTTGAGAAAATGAAGAACACGAACAGTGGCTTTAGTGTGATACTTGGCTTTAGTAGATGAACGAGCAATTGCGGTTTGTTTTTTTTAGCGCCAAGAGATGGGACTAGAACTAAGCTAAATGAAAAAACTAGTAGTCGATCGGCGAGTAGTGGGACAATTAGCCCAATCAGAGTCAGTATAGGCAGTGATATGTAGATTATTTGAAGAAGGGAAATAAAAACTTGACCAAGAGTTCCTTTGAGAAAATGAAGAACACGAACAGTGGCATCGAGATGTGGTGTGCGATGAGCATGCATGAATTCACTGAGAATATTGATGGAGAAGACAAGGTTTGGATAAGTAATAGTGAGGTAGATGAGGTGACCAACAAGACGGCGGTAATGTCTTGGATCGAAGAGAAGGCCACCATCAGTATGATTGAGCTTCAGATTATGTTCTATAGGAAAAGAGAGTGGGCGAGAGCCGAGATGAACATTGTCAAAGAGAATGTCAAGGGCTTATTTCCGCTGGGAGAGAGAAATACCAACAGGGATATGTGTCACTTCAAGACCGAGGAAATATTTAAGAGGGCTTAAGTCCTTTGTCTTGAAGTGACGCGCTAAGTGGTCTTTGAAGAAGTTGATCCGAGGAAGGTGAATGCATGTAACCAAAATGTCGTCAGCATAAATGAGGATAATATTGAATGAAGAGCTAGTGGTGAGAGTGAAAAGAGAGTGATCCGCCTGAGATTGAGTGAAATCTGCACTAGGAAGAACATATGTTAATTTAAAAAAACCAGTTGCGGGAGGCTTGTTTGAGACTATATAAGGATTTGCGAAGGCGAAAGACTCGGGTATCACCGGTGGAGCAGTAGCCGGGGGGAGGCTGTATATGGACCTCCTCATCAAGGTCCCCACGGAGGAATACATTATGGACATCCAATTGATGGATGATCAAATTTCGGGTAGTTGCTATGATAAGAACATAGCAGACAATCCATATTAGCAATAGGAGAAAAAGTTTCCTGATAGTTTATCCTTTTAACCTGAGTATAACCTTTAGCAACAAGGCATGCCTTGTATAGCTCAAGAGCTCTATCGGCACATAGTTTAGTTTTGAAAACCCATTTACAACCAATCAACTTATTTCTAGTAGGAAGAGACTCCAGTGTCTAAGAATTATTGTCTTCCAAGGCATGTAATTCAGACTTCATGACCTCACGCCAATGGACATGGCATGTGGCATTAGAGTAAGAAGAAGGCTCAACAGTGGTAATTAAGGCATATAAAAGGTTTTTGTGAGAAGAAGAGAAACGCGTATCAGAGAGAAAAAATGAGAGTGGATATAGCATGCCTGAGACTATTAGAGCGATAAAGAACACAATGAGAGTGTCTCGTAAAGTCGGGTAAAAATAGTCGGAGAAATGGTGAGGAACATGAGTGGTGCGACGAAGGCGAGCCGAAATGAGAAGTGGTGCAGTTTGAGGTGATGGAGAGCTAGGAGGAGTCTGGTGAGGTATTGCAAGAGGTAAATAAAGGGAGGGAATATTAGGGACGGGAAGGGGAATGATGGGTGTAGATGAAGGGATAGTGTGGGTGACAAGGGAAATTGATTCTCAAAGAATGTGACATCACGAGAGAAAAAAAGTAGATTAAGTGTCAAGATTATAAAATTTCTAAGTTTTTTGATTACTCGGGTATCCATTGAAAATACATTTAGACGAGCGAGTAGAAAACTTATCACAGTGAGTACGAAAGGTCTGAGCATAACATAAGCAACTAAAAACACGAAGGTGAGAGTAAGAGAGAGTTTTGTTAAAAAGAAATTCAAATGGAGATTTATGATTAAGTGAAACACTAGGGGTGCGATTAATTAAATAAGTAGTAGCTAAAATGCAGTCGCCCAAATTGAATTGGGAGATTAGCATGAAAATGAAGGCAATGTGCAACATTTAAGAGATGACGATATTTTCATTCAGCAACTACATTTTGTTGAGTTTTTCAATGCAAGTACACTCATGTAAGACACTGTTTTCAGAGAAAAAATTTTGAAGTTGAGGAGAGAGAAATTATTGCCCATTATCAGTTCGAATTGCTTTGAGTTTAGATGAGTGCAAAAAAATTTATCAGACAACGTATAATTTCATATTTAAAACGTAACAAGTAAATCTAAGTACATCAAGAAAAGTCATCAATAATGTCAGAAAATAATATTCATCATTTAATGAAGCAGACTTATATCCACCATAGATATCACAAAACATTCTATGGAAAGAAAACATGAGAATCTATTTCAAACGAGCAAAAATAACACAATTAGATAACTATTTAGAGACATGAACAACATTAGGAATTGAAATTTGAGAAAGGTGACTTAAATGAAAGTGCCATAAGTTTTAATTTTCAGAGAAGTAGACCGACAAAGCAGCAGAGTTTTAGTAGGTCGAGTTTGAAGACATAGGGCCCACTACGCATTTTACCCCATCCAATTAGCCTCTTCGAAGTCGAGTCCTTAAAAAAATATTGAGTGGGGGAGAAAAAAAAAATAAAACAGGAAAGTTGTTGGGCTAATAGGGATATAGATAATAAATTAAAATGAAACGAGGAGGTGAAAAAGACATTTTTAAGAACTAAAGTAGAGGAAAGGGAAATATTCTCTATCTCATGCATAAGTAAGACAGAGCCTGTGGGAAGAGAGAGAGAAATAGGGTAAGGGAGATGCCATAGGTGGGAGTCAAAATCTCAGCTATAGCAAACATGATGTAACGCATTGGAATCAATAATCCAGGCAGGCAACGTAAGCAATTTAAGGGAGGGGGAGACATTACCTTTGAAATTGATAGTGGGTTTTGAGCAAGGGGTCGAATCATAATTGGATGGTCCATGACAGAGCAGATTTGGAACGAAGGTGGAGCTGTCATTGTGTGAGGTGTGGCAGAGTAGATCTGAGAGTTGCTGGAGGACCTCTAGCGAGATATGAGTAGAAGGGTGTGGTTCAGTGAAGCTAACTGCAAGGGCTGGAGGCTTATCGAGGGTGAAAGAGTGGTAATGTGGTTCTCCGCTATAGGGATATCCAATGAGTCGCCATCACCGATCACAAATATGTCCCTCTTTTCCGCATTTGCTAGATTTGAAATTATTTTTAGGAGATGAGGACTTATGAATAGCCAAGGCTGTGGCATTTGTAGGAAGAGAAAAGTGGACGAGTCGGTGCTTTTCTTCTTTATAAAGAAATGAGAAAATTTTATTGATTGTGAGAAGGGATTCAGTAGCTAGGATTTAGCTCTGTAAGATAGAATAGGATTCGTTCAAGCATAGGAGAAATTAATAGACCTATTTGTCGGATTTTCGCAATTGGTAGGTAGCGAGATCCATAACAGTTTGGAGGGATGTAAGTTCCTACCACAGTTGTTTTAGGCGTCTATAGTAGTTGGAGATGGTTAAGTAAAGTTGGTTGAGAGAGGCTAGATCGCGCTTAATCTTAAAAATGGGGCTCAGTTTTCATGGCCGAATCTAGATGTCAAGTCGCTCCATAAAGCGAATGGGGTATCATGAAAGTCTATGATACTAGTCATGTTGGATTCTATGGCGTTTAGGAGCCAAGTGAACACCATATCCTTGGTATGGTCACATTTCTTATAGTCGGGGTGACTCTTGTTGGGAGGAGAGAGAGATCCATCCACAAAACACAACTTTTTTTTTTTGCATTCAAAGCTCGAGTGATTGCTCATAGACATTGGAAAAAAGTATCACTATTAAGTTGTTTGGAAACAAGTATTAAGTTTAGGGAATCATAGGGGTGGAGATAGTAGGGAGATGTATGAGGTTTGGAAAGCCCGATATACATTTTAGGAGGGGGGAGGAGATTCAAGGTTAAGCCTATAATTATTTAGGCACTGATACTATGTAAAATTCTCAAATAAGTAAAATATGTATATTATTTATATTAATCTATAATATCTATTTTATAATACAAAAGGGGGAGCATATAAGGAAAAAATAAGAAATTAATGAGAATTAAATTAGTACAACTATACGAACAAAAATATGGACTAATTATATGCTAAATTTAATAATGTATAATATAATTTGAGTTTTGGTATTGTGAAAGAAGGAAACTAATGTTTTGATATGCTCGATATTAGGATTTTTTTAATAAAATAATTAAAGTAAAAAACTCTTCTACTGCAATAGGGTATAAGCCTTAGTAGATCAAGAATCGCCCTAGTAAAGCGAGCGATGGTGTTTGAACCCAGATATCATTGCCCTCAGAATCTGCTTTTTGATGCAAACAATGGCAATGGTTATGCTTAAGGGTAGCTCGACCTTAATTAGTTTTTTGATAATGATCATTATATCCTTCGTTTCTCACCTAGGTAGAAAATTCTTTTACATGTTAAGGTATATGTATATAAAGATATTGTCTATTCCGATCTTTTTGAAATTTAGCTTAATGTTACTATATTTATTTGTTGATTGAGTATAAATTCCGAGTTGGACTCCCTTGAATATGATATTAAAAGTTGATCATATAGATGTAAGATATAGAATGATTAGGGTGCTAAATTATTGTGAAATGCAGTTATAGGTTAAAAGTGTTGAAGCCTAAAATTACTACTACTTTTTATATCATATTTATTGTTTTGGATTCTATTACAAAGCTATATGTGTTAAAATGAGTTCGGCTTTTGACCTGTCCTACATCTCGATAAAAAGCCTTGCACAATCCTATTCATGAGCCTGGTTTGGACATTCTTTCAAATCCGTTTGGTCGGGCTGGCCCAGTCCGACGTTCTAAACTCGGTTGAGCCGTTGAAGCTCTCAAATTCTAAAAAAAAAAAATTTCTTTTTATTTTAATAGTATGTCACAAAAGTATTTAAAAAAATAGTCTTTATAATTTTTTTTATTTTTTTAATCTTATTTTATATAATAATTTTTAAATTTAATTATTTATATATTATTTATTAATATATAATAAAATATGTATTTAAATATATTTTTATTATATTTAAAAAAAGAGTGGACACATGAATCTATTCTCATAAACTCTGTATAAAGCCGTAAAGACTGAAGTCATTATGTAACGTACGTAAAAGTCCTTCACTGATCACTTCATCTAACTTCATTTATAAACTTTTATTATTTTCTGAGATTTGAAAAGACTTCACATGAGGGATCATACGTCTTTCATGTCAGATGTTTTCATGCACAGTGACTATGTATGAAAAAAAAGAACAAGAAGAGTAAGGAGAAGAGAATAAGAAAAATAAGAAAAAGAATAGGAAGAAATAAAGAAAAACAAAAGTTATTATTATATAGAAAAATCGAAAATAAAAAAGATTGAGAAGGGAAAGAGAATAAAAAGAAAATAAGAAAGTAATAAACATAATCTTAAATTTTATTTATTTATTTATTTTATTATTATTAATTGAAATTATAATTATTTTAAAATTTATCTCGATGCTAATCCCGATTTCTAATATCAAGATTGATATTTAGTATCGTAACTTAATTAATATCAAAAGTTAGTCTGATATTAAAATTTTCATCAGAACCTAAGATCTAGTTCACCACTAAAATCTTTATTATTCCTCATTTGTATAGACCTCACAATTTAAGTTATATATATTTGGATGATCAAGTTCTCATTAAGAGAGAGAAATTACAAAGGGAAATAAGAAGAAGAAAAAAAAAAAAACCAAAAACCAATTAGAAACCCTAACTACCATCTCCTTAAAATCCAGACATCCGAAGGGGAGAGGACATGATTGCTCCCTAATTGGCTTATAAATATAAAGTTATAAGTTACTATAAAATTTAAATATTTTTTGGATCCATATGTTGATTTTATAATATAGACTTATATACATTATGAGCTTTTATACTATCAGTAGCTTCATATTTATAAGTAAATTCGAACAGACCTTTCCTTAAATTAAATTATATCATATATATATACATATATATAAAAGTTGAGTGCACATACAAAATTATTTCACGCATGAATTTTTAATTTGCTATAGCAAGTCACATGTATGAATGATCAACAGTGATCTGACCTAGATCGGTTGGATTATAATTCAATCTGATATATTATATTTCTATTCGGTCACATCTGATTCATTTAATTAAGATTGTTTTGGATATCCAATCCAGCTAAATCTAACCTTTTTTTAATTTTATTTTATATTTTATATTTTAAATTATTTAAAATTTTAATTTAATTATTTCTTTTTAAAGACAATTTTTTCCCTTCACATATTTCTTTTAATGAATAAACTTTTTTTCCTTACAAACATTTTATTTATGAATTTTCATTAAATTTGATTAAATGACTCTTAATTTTTTTTAACTTTTACATTAAATTTTCCTTAAAATACACTTATTTATTTATTTATTTTCTTATATAATTTTTTTTCCTTAATGAAGTAATTGCTCAATTAAATTAAATTAAAAAACTATTTTAAATTTTCCATTTATTTTGTCAATTAGAATTACTATTACATTTTAAAAATAAATTTATATTTATTATTTTCTTATATAAAATTTTCAATTAATTATTTCTTAAATGATAGTTGACTTCTCCATTAAATATACATATATTAAAAGATACCATCTTCAATTTAACACATTAATATTTCCCTATAATATTTGATACTACATAATACAAATTAAGTTATCTTTAAAAAATTTCTTAGAAAAAAAAATGTCCGATCAGATCTGATTCGATTAGATCATACTTCCATCCGATCTAACATTTATCCGAAGATCACTCGATCTGATCCGACTGCTATTTGATATTGTCAGATCAGATCCAACCGATCTGACCACTGCTCACTCCTAATCACGTGGGAGATTTTACAAATAAAGTTCATAAAATATTCTAATTCCATAATTTATCTATGAACTTTTTAAAATACCTTCATTCCATAAGAAATTCAATTTTAAATAAAAAATAATTATTATGATCATCTTTCTTTACAAAAATGAAAAAGAAAAAAGAAAAAAGAAAAAAGAAAAGAAAAGAAAAACACGTCATGGTACACCACATAATAGATTTTATCACCAAATTTCCTAAAATTTCATTATTTATAATTAAATCAATATTAAATAATAATTAATAATTAATATAATATTTTCTTTAAAAAAAGAAAAAAAAAATACATTATTCAAAACCACATGTCAATTTTAAATTTTCGAGCAAAGTGAAAGCCATTGAGCTCCATTTTCTCAAAAACTTTTGGCTCATATCCTCTCAACCTCGGGAGAAAAAAGAAACTATAACTTCATGAGAACAAAGAAACTCTCTCCGTCATTCCTCTTTGAATCAAGGAAGTTCCAAGTGAAAAGATTTGTTTTCCTTCATCAAACGATCAACTACTTCCAAGGCAGCCTTCTTCCCTGATTTGAACAGCTAAAGTGCCTCTTCGGCATCTAGGAGAGTGTTCTTGGTCTTCTTCCTCAAAGCTTTTTCCTGAGATAAGCATTCTTTTGAAGCAACTAAGGCAAGGTTAAGGCCCATCTTGGAATAATGAAGGACCTGAATCTCAGCGCAAGAAAACCTCAGTTGTTCTTCTTTCTCACCAAGTTTCCTCTTGAGCTTGTCATCAGAATCAATGGTTGCCGCATAGTAGATATCACGACTCTATCTATCAAGCACTAAAAAAGAAAAAAAAATTATAAAAACAAGAGACGTTATCAGTTATTGCGGCAACGAATAAGCATGAAGGCGATAGTCAAAAGGAGGAAAATATTACACTTGAGACTTTTGAAAAGAAGCCATTTATCAACGCACCCTTCCACTTTAAGGTTGTAAACCCCCAACATTGCGTAATGATCTACAGAGATCACCGATTAGATCTACTAGGATCGATAAAGACCAATTAGTGTCCGTTTGGACAGATTAAAGAACAACTAGAGTTGATTTGATCGACTAGATTCAATAGAAATTTACTTGGACCGGTCAGGATTGACTAGGATCAATTATATCGACTAGAGATGATTTGATCGACTGGAGTAAATTAGATTGACTGTAGTGGATTAGATCAGCTAGAGTCTATTAGAACTAACTTTGATAGTCTAGCAAAGATGAATGGTATAATAATTTATCTTGTTTAACTAGATCATGAAAGACAATGAATAATTGAATAGTCTATCTAGTCTAAATAAGCCATAAAAAACCACGAATGATTGAGTAGTCTATCTAGTCTAAAGAAACTATGAATGATTAAGAATGATAAGAAGGACTAAAAGTGCCAGAAAGACAAGGAATGATAAGGAATGACAATAAGAGAATAGAAGGGTAAACATATAATCTACACCTAAAGAGCAAAATGATATTTTCATAAATTAGTAAGTAAGAAAAACAGATGTTTAAAGTAGTGTCAAGTAAGTAGGTGAGTTGTCCATATAAAAACTAACATGCAAAATGGGTAGCAACCTAAGTGACAAATATTCTATTTACTTCACTTATATAAACAAAGTGCACTCATTCATTTTCCTCATCACCCCATTCACCTATACCTCCTGCAAGTTAAGGGGAAGATTAAGGAGAGCACTTAGTGAAGGAGGCTTCGCTAAATAGGTAAGAATATTTGTTATTTTGAATCAGTCAATTAAGCTTATGATTGTTAAATTGAAGCAAAAACATATTCGAGCTAAGTTACTGTAGTCATATTTCAGAATCGGTTTTGATGAGATAAAATCATACAAAATTTATATTAAAAAACTAGACTTGTGTACCTTTCCATGGAGTGTAGGAACCACAAATCCGACTTCTGTAGGTCAAAAAATAAATTCTTGAAGTCGGCCTAATAATCTGTAATGCAAAAATGTTGATTATGTGAGTATTAAGTGTTATAGTATAGACTTTTGAATAAGCTAACGATGGTAGATAATTATGATACTTTACAGAGAAATATTAGAGACATAAGCCTACAAACCATTAAGTTTTGAAATAATTGATCATTAGAATAGAAGTTGTGTGATCTCAAATTTAATGAAAATGTAATATTTTTTTAGAACATGCAATTTTTGTAAGCAAATTTGAAGAGTGTAACTTGAGTTATGCTATAAACCAATAGAAGGGAAGCATATCAATTATGAAAGTTTAGGATGTTAGCTTTCGAAAGAAACATTTTTGGAAAATTTTGAGTACCTCTAATTTAGGTGAAAGGAAAATGTTGGTCGAATATAGATGCCCAATTAAACGGTTTTGGAGCAATTGAGATTTCATGAGTCAAAAATAAATATTTCAATTTGAAATTTTAACATAAGCTTTAGGATTGTTTCATAATAAAATTCCCAGAGCTATAGACTTCAGAAGTGAAGGAAATGCTTCTATATTGAGTTAAAATTTTGAAGAGTAAATGTCTAAACTAATGAGACTAAAACAATGCAATAATTATGTAACTGAATGGATCAATAGATAGTAAGCTTTTAATAGAAAGTAATTATTTACTAAGTTAAGTTGAAATATATGCTAGATGGGTAAGCAGCTAGCTTAGCAACTTAAGGACTTAAAAAACCCTTTTCAGAATAGCATAGATCTATATAAATATAAATTTCATCTATAATATAGGAATGACTTTCAAATAATATAATGACTCGATGTGCAATGATTGCTTATGATGTTATTGTTGCTTGTTATAGTAATGAATTGACTGCTACGATTGCCAAATCTGTTAAAAATAACTATTTTTATGTGTTTGAAAATGATATGTGTTTTTTCTATGTGATATATAATTATTATCCATCTGATTTTCGTAATGGATTGATTGACTGATATGATGGCTTAATCAAATATGAATAACTATATTTATGTATTCCACAAAAGCATATGCATTTTTATGAATCATGCTACAATTACCTCATATCCATGTAAATAAATAAAAAAGCATAAGTGGAATAAAATGAGAAATAAAAAAAAAAAGTTAAGGATCGTACCAACTTTTAAAGGAAGAGCCGATTCCCTATAAAAATAGGATTATGTTAAGTTATGCTAAGTCATGTCGAGATATAAAAGAATCTTAAGAAAGTCTAGATCATATTTGCTGTCTCGACTTCCCATTAGTTATGCGTGTATCTTGTATATATATAGGGCCTGAAGGAAAAAGGCAAAAAAAGAAATAAGAAAAAAGTAATAATATATTAAAAATGATTAAAAAAATAAAATATATCAATTATAAAAACTTTTAGTAAATAAAATACGATTAAATGAAAACTTTTATAATTATCTTTATACTTTCTAAATAAAAACTCATATATATATAAAAAAATATCACTTAAAATATATAATAACTAAAATATTTGACAGAAACTATATATAAACGAATTTTTAAAACCTAAATCACATGTTGATTAAAAAATGAATTAACTCATAAAAGTTTCATTATTATTAGTTAGAGTATAATTAGACCTCTTTTTAAAGGTGTAATTAAAACAATAATAGTAATAATTTAGAGGTGGTGATGAAGAAAAGGGAAGTACGAGAAAGAAGGGCGGGGGTTTATGAATTTAAATACATACTAAAAATTATAAATTTATAAATTTAACTCTAAACTATTTAAAATAAATAGATTAGTAGTCAATCTTAAATGATGTGATACTCTTACGATTTTATCAATAGACTAAGTTTAGTTCAGTACACTTACTTAAATATGTCTTGTTAATAATGCCTTTGAGGTTTCTGTACTGGAATTATGAGCCTGATTTGGGTTTTAGGGGAACTAGTGCTAATTGCTTGTGATCTCTAATCATCTCATATTGAAAATAATAATAATAATGAATAAATAAATAAAATATAAAAATTTTGTTCTAATTTCGACTTCTTGATGCAAATTATCGTATTCTAGAACATCTCAATACTGGCAAATAGAAAACCATACAACTTCGAACAGATCAAAAGAAGAGCTAGAGGGAACAAAGCTTTTCCTTATCATGGGATATGGACGTCTTTCTTTCCTCCATATAGTAGAGCTCTGTAGCAATCTAGCCATGAGGGAACCATTAGACAGGAGCAAATTTGCTTCCTTGGAACAAATTGGCCTGGATGATATGCACCCGGAAGGATTAGAACAAATTCGCCTGGATTCTGTACGCGGGCGGCGAAACACAGGCATACCCTCTGCCTTTAGTACTCAGGCTGATGGTTGTCTAAACTGCATCGGTTTAACATTTGTATGAATAATATAGCAGTAGAAGAAGAGTGATATCTTCCGTAGATATTCAATTATCCTTTTACCTTCAAGCCATGGAACACGAAGGATGCTTTTTCCTTTTTGTTACTAAAATCAAATTAAACCTTTGAAATCTAACTAAGAGGTCACACAATTATCCAGTCTTGTGAAGATTGATTTGAACAAAGCATCGAAGATGAATTCCCAAATGAGTACACACCACCAAAAAAAGTACTCCCGGCTTACATTGAAGGCCATTTTGATGCTCTAACAAATTTGGAAAGTACTTCTTCAGAATGTAGCTGCCTCTAAGTTGACACTAAATGTTGCAGAAACAGAGTACCATATTTTAGGAGCACCAAAGTGCATGCAACACGGCAAGGGTAACTTGTGTTCTTTAACTTTCTGTTTTAAGATTCAATTCAACAAGAACAAACATGATCGGAAAGGGGAAAAGAAGAAAAAGAGCAGCCCCGATGAATATCATTCTATATACCTATCTCATGTCAAAATATCTGTGAAAAGCATTCAATTAAACCGCTGAAATTAAGAAAGCCAGATACTCACCCAACAATAGGACAAACAACACATTCCATGCAAAACAAGAGGTAATAAGATCGGACAGGTTTCAGAACTTTCAAATGAAAGAAGTGATCCGCATAGTCTGGGTAAATTATTCAAGTTCCATCCAGAGCTTATACGAGCAGGACCACTTGATTTTAAGGAATGACTAAACACAGTTGGAAATCCACTGCCAAATGCCCCACTTGCCCAATTATCACCGACGAGCACCTAAACATGAAACATTGAAATGGAATTATAAGGGCTTCCAACTTATCTGCATAACTTTTGAAAACTTGTAGAGTGAATTCTGGACTAAATTTTGATTCGAGGCCTCTGCTACCAAAACATTTTTCAGACTCCAAACCTCTTCTTGGCTTTCTCCTCTTACTCTTTATACATTCTTTAAATTGCCAATTCATTCTCTGGATTTCGCTTCTATAGAGACAAAGATCGACGTTCATTCAAATTTCAGGAGCATTTCATAGCATTTCAAATAATAATTAATAGATATTTATTTATTTATTTTTCTTATTACTTAAGTTTAAAATTTAAATTTATTATTTGATCACTTATTTATTATTTAAGTTTCTTATTTTACTTATTTTATTTATAGGTTCTAACTTAAATTTTAATTATGAATTATTTAATTTTAAATCACTTAAATCCTAAACTTTAATATTATACAAATTTAAAATATAAAAAAAAAAAAAGAAAAAAAATCAAATGAGGTTTGCGGCAAGACAAACTTGCCGCAAGTTTGCTGCATACCTTGCATATTATGCAAGGTACTGCCTTGAAGTATGCGGGGCAGCCCGTGGGCTAAATATCCTTGTCCGAACCGAGCCGACTTCAGGGTGGGATTGGCATGAACTTGTAGTTAACAGGTTTAGGCTGGGTTTCAATAGGCCGGTCTGGACGGGTTAGGGCCGGTTTGATCTATATTGCCACATCTATGTGTATGTAAACAGACTGATGAGTTAATGAATACAGTTAATACCATTCTTGAATGAGTGATCAATTATCATGGCTGCAGTTAATGCGTCAGCGGAGAAACCCATGTTGACCATCTATCAAAAAGTTCATTTGCTCTCGATGGTTCGTCATTATAAAGAAATCCCCGTATAATAGTGTTATAGGTGGCATTGCTAGGCGCACAAAGGATGCCAATCATTATGGTCTATGTCCAAACATCGGGTTGTAAACTTTTGACACAGAGATGAGAGAATGGCTCTTGTGCACTTTTGAGCCGTCCAGATTTGCACATGCAATCAATTAGAACATTATAGATTTTAATATGAGGATCCAACCCCTTTCCTTGCATTTCTTCAAAGGAAACCAATGCCTCATCAAGATTTCCCTGTTTGGATAAACCATCCAGCAAGACTAAGTAAGTCGTAACATCCGGAGGTTGTCTCATATCCTCCATCTTCATAAGAAGCTTTTTTGCTTCCAATAATCCTTCCAGCAAGGCATAGTCCTTGAATAAAATAATTGTATGTGGTTATATTTGGAACCAATGTTTTCTGACTCACATCTTTCAAGAGTTTCATGGCTTCATCTATTTTGTTACTCTTACAATACCCATTTATTAAGATGTTGTAAGTGACTATATTAGGTGACTAACCCGTGTTAGTCATCAAATCAAACACTTTTTAAGTATTATCCATTTCACCTTGCAAACAATACCCATCCACGAGAGCGTTATAAGTGATAATGTCAAGCTTCAAATCTCTTTGAGTCATCACATGAAAACTTCTTCTGCCTCTGAGATCATCCCTTCTTTGCAAAGAACATCAATTATCGTGGAAAATGTTCGCACATTTGGACTTATCTTTTTGGAGATCATTTCGACAAGGATTTGTTCTGTCTCTGAGATCATTCCTTTGAAATCATGTTTTTTATTTAAAATAGATGAGATTCTATTTTAAATAGTATTTGAATAAGTTTGACTAAATTACATATATCATTAAAAAGATGATATGTTTAAAATAAATAATATTTTATTTTAAATAAGATTTAGTCTAATCAAATATATCATTAAAGTGACGATGTGATTTAAAATAGATAAAACTCAATTTTAAATATGATTTGAAAAGATTTAAACCTATTAAATATATCACTTGATGATCATATTTGAATTATTAATTCAATTAATTTAAATAGTTTAAATTAATCAAAATACTTAATGTAGTTCTATAAATACATCTCATTTTAATTAATTAAGAGATTTTTTTTCTAAGGTTTTTCTAGTAGAGATTTTTCAGAGAAAAAATAGAAAGAAAACCTTGTCATTTCTACGTGCCCACACACATCATATTGTGTTGAAGATCGACTTGGAAGATTATAGTGAAAGAAAATTTTGTTATACACTAAGATTGATTGTTCGTTTCCGCTACGTGATTTCGAATCGTCAATTTCCAACATATATACCCTTTATGAGATTCATTGTAAGCAAAAAAGATACAAAGTTTAGAACAATAATTAATTTTATAAAAGGCCTTAAGTTGGGCCAACAAGCACATCAAAAATTCAAAAGGGCCGATAGTCAGGTTTTTGTTTAAAAAGCATTTCTTACGAAGTAAATACCTTAAGAACATTAGTTGGCATACAATTAATTAAATAAACGGAGGTTTGGAAAGTATGAACCTAATATATTTTTGGAAGACTAGTATGAGCAAAAAAGCAAGGCTAGTTTCAACAATGTGATAGTATTTTCGTTCTATACACCTATTTTGCCCATTCGAATATTTTAAAATACTTATTAAGGTGATGAAATTAACCGCCTCAATCAATTTGTATCATTTTTATTTTTATATTTTAAAAACTATTTAACATAACCCTAAAAATTGTAAGAAGATTGATTCAACATCAGAGTTTTAAGAAACCGAAAAAATCTAAGAATATTTGTTAAAATGATCCATAAATAATACATCATAGTGATAATCCGCATAAGATAAGATTAAGCTTGAGTCCCATACATTAGGAAAAATGAAGTGTAAAGGAAACTCCATAGCATGATGAGATAAAGAAAATGGTAACTTATGACTTTTTGGCGGTTTGATAAGAATCACTACAAAATGTTCAACATGCAAATCATTTGAAGATAAAAGAGAAGGAACAATTTGAAAAGAAGGATGGGCAAGATATGTGCCACGCGTCCAATGTGGTACATTCTCCAGTAAAGACCATTTTTACTTGGTCCTTGGTACAAAATTGTTACCATGCTATGATCCTTTGTGCAAAAATTAGAGGGATGAAATTCAAAACAGACTAGTAATCCTTAGAAAATTCTGAACCTGATAGTAGTTGTTTCTTTATATGGAACATGAAGTAAATTAATTTTTGAATGAATGAATTAATATTAATAAATATTATGATAAATTTATAGATGATTAACTATCGGATAATCCTAATCTATCCTTCTTTTTCTTGTGCAGGACTTAGCTCTTGACTTGTGAATATATTATCGTTGTTCGAACCGCACGTTGAAGCAGAATTGGGCATCAACAAGAATAAAAGGAAAATTATTACGTCCATAAATTGCTTGACCGGATCCTGTGCGTCTATCTGTGCCCGGGGCCCGGGAGGCATGTTAGGTCATCTCTGCCTAACAAGTCTAACGGTGGCTACGTGGTGCCTTTGTCGTGCATGCATGACTAAGAATTTGAAAGAGAGAAGGGGAAAAGAAATATATAACAACGTTGACATGATTAATTCATTAGCTAGGAATCACATGCATGAGTAATTTATACAATTTTGTTTTCAAATAATAATAATAAATATAACCTAATAATTAAGCACAACCTTCTTCTCCAATCCCTTGCATGCATGCATTAATCAATCAAACGTGAGTTGTCCCTCGCACCCAAACACCACATATACATATTGCCAACTTAACCTAACTATAATATATATATATATATATATATATATATATTTATTTATATATCATGATGATTTACAGAAAAACCAAGCTGTTCTCCATATCAAACCCCACCGTCTCATCAAGATTTGAAGGCATCACTCCATTGTTATAATTCTCCAAGCATGCATTTTCTTCCAAATTCATGTCCCATAGAAACCCATATTCATCCATATGATCATTTTTCTTCTTTTCCTCCTCCCTGTCCTGATCATCATGACCCTGATCAGGGAATTGAAGAAGATTTAGCAGAGAATTACTAGTACTGTTACTATGGCCCTGGCTGGGTGTGATCGACGATAACGAGATAGCAACTTCCGTATATCCATGGCTTTTTGGAGAAGATACAGGGGCTAAATTTAATGAGTTAGGGGCATAACTGGAAGTGGAATCGAAGATGTCATACTGTGGGCTGAATTTCATGCATGTGGTGTTGTCTTCAGCCTTGCTTTTGTGAAATACCCTACACAAAACCCAGTCCTCCTGTAATGGGAAAGTACATTACTTTATTAGCAAAAATGAATGTAAAACCAAGAAATCAATATGCAAGCGTAAAGCAACTTTATTTGTAACACTTATAAAGATAGAAAAAAAACATCAACTTTCTTCCCCTAAGATGCTATAGATAAGTATTAGCTAGATTTATATCATGCGAGCAAATCTATTTATTGGCTCTCTCTCTCTCTCTCTCCTCTTTTTCTCTCTTCTTTTTTAAACACGGTTTGCTAAAAGTGGTAAAGCAAGGCACTTTACTTTGCTTGAGCTTCCTTAAGAAAAAGAAAAAAAAAACATGAAGCTTCTGGCAAAAGGTTAATTGAACTTTGTTTAAGTATTGATTCTCTTAGCTAGGATGTTCTTTCTTTCATGTCTTGCGTGTTGCCGTGGGCTCGTCCTCTCTATGACATCATAATTATACCTAAAATCTTTGTTCTTACACTTAGGTTAACTAGTAGTTCTCCATTTTTAAGCTATGTAGACGTCATCATGATATAAACGACATGATTTGTTAGTATGAACAACAGAAAAAACGGTAAAGGAAAGATATTTTTCTTTCTTTCTTTCTTTGTCTCCTTTCAGCTTAAGATTGGCAGAAAGAAAGAAAGAAAATTGGAGAGAGAGAAGATAAGGTAGAAAGTAATAATTTACTAATTGCAAACAACGTAAGTAATTAAAGTGGATTATAAAGTGAATTATAAAGTGAATATACCGAACCTTAGGGGGCACATGTGGGGTCTCGAGGCGAAATTCGTGCATGATCCAACCGGTTTTGATCCCATTTGGAGCTCGATTCTGATAAAAGACCAATGTCTTCCTCATCCCTACAATCTCACGAGTGATGGGATCCAACACTATTCGATCTTTCCCGGTGGCCTTCCAATACCCACTTGTCGTCGCTCGATTGGTTCGGAAGCCCGTTGCATATTTCCGATCCCTAAAGCTGAAGAAGTACCACTCATTCGCATTCAGCTTCGCCACCTCTTTTGTCAACCAAAAAAGAAAACTATATTTACACACATTAATTATTAAGGACATATGGCATGAACTAATTAAACAATCATTCTGATTTCGGTGATTACTTAATTAATGTGGTACAAACTACAAAAAACACACCCTAATTAAGATCCGGTACGAAATAACTCATATCTATACTTTTATTAATTAATTACCCTGAAATTCATGTGATCGACATAATGGTTAGTTAGTAAGTCACAATCATATGTAGCTTGAGTTCGGACCAAGGAATCTATGTGATTGGGCATCAAAGTCAATAAAAAGAATGATTCTCCAAGCACTATAATTGAATTTGAACCAATGATTATGCGTTAATTATGACAATACACCTACGTATATATAATAATCACTGTTATTCATGATTAAGGGGTTCGGATAGAAATTAGGGTTAAAAGAGAAAATTGAGGTGATGGTTTGTGGCCGAGCATGAGAAGCAGCCTAGCTAGCTCCAGCTGCCTGCTTATAATTGAACGATGTCGACCTTCAAATATCTTCGTACTATATATTAACGGTATCACGTATAATAATATCCATATATATCCATAGATATATGTAAGCTAGCTTGTTTTATATGTTCAAGCTAGCTAAATAACTGCTAGAGGTACGTAGCTTATAAAACCTGGCCATGTACGAGATATACTTGAACCATGAGTTAATAGTTTTAAACCGACAAGAATCTATAGATTAACGATCTAGCTATATAGCTCATGCTTTCCAAACATCATATTTAAGAAGAAAAAAACAACTACTTAAGACTAGTTAAGACACTATCTAGCTATATAGCTCATGTTTACAAAACACCATATTTAAGAAGAAGAAAACAACTACTTAAAACTAGTTAAGATACTAGCTACTATGTATACATAGGTCTATAAAATATTCTAAATATTAATTTTTAAATAATTTTTTAAGGTATTCAGAAATATCTTGATTATTAACATTCGGATAATCTTTTATTTAATTATCAAATCATTGCTAATGCTAAAAATATTGTAATCTAAAGGAACTAATTATATGTAGCAAATAATATTAATTAAGATTAACACCGCTTCATTAATTAACAAGGGAATATAGAAATCCGGAACAAAAAAGAAAAAATAACACCTCATTCTTTCCAATTCTAAAACGTGGGATGGACAAGCGGGTGAGGTAGCTAGATCTAATAGCGCCTGAAGGGATATTCTATAGAAATATATGCACATGGGAACTGATCATAAGCAAATGGCTAGCTTGCTGTTTAGCCATTTTACAGAAATTCTGCATTTGTGGTTAGCCAGTAAAGATTTATTCGATATACAGCTCATGATACATCTCTTTTTCACTCTCTCTCTCTCTACAAACATATATTTAATCAAAAAAGAAGATGCTAAGACTCATGAATAGTTAATTATGAGGATGTTAACACTGCCGATTTGTTTATAATCCTCCATCGTTACATGTGAGATTACGCTATCGACCGGCGAATTAAGATGAAGAAGCTGGGGTGAAGAGATTAGGTAACGTAATACGTACCGGGAAGCTGCCATGGCTCGCAAATATGCAAGTCGATTTCAACCAAAGTGCCCTTAAGAACTTCCTCATTCATGATCTTCTTATGGAGATAATGACAGACCAGCTCTTCATCACTTGGATAAAACCTAAACCCTGGCGGCAGCGTTGCTCCTATGTCTCTCAGCCCCATTAATAAACCATGTAAGAATTAATTAAACACAATTAATATTATATAGAAGGAATATCACTTTATCTAAGAATTTCTATAGAGGAAGAACACGGTTTGATGCTATATATTTATATAGCTAGTTTTAGGGTATGATTGACAAGTGCCAGTCTCTTGGCCCGACTGCATGTATAATTTGATTAGGAGGATTTGTAACAAACAATAACTAGTAGGCCTTGTTAGCTTGTTGTTTATATATATATATATATATGTGGAGTTGGGTGTTATATGACGTTTCATGAAAAGCTAAAGCTACAAGAAATCTTGGATGGGGAAGAGAAATTTGATGCAATATATATGGACAAAAAGACAAAGGCATTAATTATGCGGGAAAACCCTTCTAAAACAAACGACCCCTTTTAATTACATTGCAAATAAATAAATAAATAAATAAATAAATCATTAATTAATTAATCAATCATTAAGCATACATAAGCTGTAAGAAAGATGATAATCTATTTAGAAAACGTATAGTACTATATATTATATAAAAAAATCGTATTAATTAATTGGTATGTTGGCGAATCACGCGTCATCCGGACTGATAATATTTAATTAGTATCTTCCAAAGAAAAGTTAATAACTTAATATTAGTTTAATGAAGTATGTGACAGAATTATGAATTGTCGTGTAGTTAATTAGTTAATTAGTTAATTAGTTAATCTAATCTTCGATTGTTTTCATTTAGAATTCTTGAGAATAACGTCCTGTGTCGGGATTGAGAAAATATCACATCTCATATTTGATTTTGAAACGAAAGTCTTGCAAATTGACGACGGAATATCACTCTTTAAATAAATTTTTAAGTCCATCACGAGAAATAGTGCAAGGTCGTTACATATGTTAATTTAATCGACGCATTAACGATAAAATACCTTTGACATATTATATTATATATAACTTGTTCAGGTAGATGTGCCCTAATGGAACAAAAGGGTATACTTAAGTTAAAATGTAATTTATTATAGGACAAATATCGTGTAAACAGTTTATTCACGTTGATGATATTATACTTTATAATATGCTGTATCGATCATATATATATACGATGGATTCTATGACTATTGCACGTGAATAAACTTAAAACTTTATATGTATTTATATACCTCTTTCCATCAATATAAATTATCAAATTATAATTAATTTTGTTAAATTATAATTATCGAATATATCTAAAGCACGTGAAGTGCCGCCAAAGGAAGTTCTGAACCAGAAGGATCACCGCAGAATAAAAATTTATCATCATCATCATCATCATCATCATCTGGTCACAGTTGACCCACCCATTCAATTTCCGATCGCAGAAAATGTTATTACCGACGTGGCATTGGGACCCACAAACTGCCTTGATACACATGCATGTATAATTATTGTACACTTTACCTCGTGACATGTAATATATAGTATGTGATTTAAAATTTGTTTAGTGAGAGTAATTGATATAAGGACAAAAGGGATATCTGTCAGGATACGTGACATCTTAAGGAAGGATAATAATTACAGGGTAGTAATATCACTGAACCGAATTGGGTCATCATAATGGGGCTACCCGCCTGCATGCATATAATGGAGCTTCTATTTCATTTTCATGTGAAAGAGACAAATACATGTACATATTATATAGATTATAGATTATAGTATAGTATTCGTGATAAAATACAACACTTTGTTTACAAGTTATTTATATGTTAATTTTAAATAAATGTAAATATGTAACATATGTAAAAAGGAAATGCACATTCACCTCTAAATGTGTATAAAATATAGTATAATATAAATAGTATCAATCTTAAGCAAATTATATATAGAAACCCCTGATCAATAGAAAGAAGTTTTAAAGTTAGGCCCCAAAAAAGCAAGAAGCAAGAGAGTATAATTGGGAAATTCCCCCACATGTCTTTAGCCGATGGAATATAAATTTGGGTTTGGGTTTGGGAGAGCGGCAAACTTAACTACAATACTAACTAAATCAACAATATTATCTTAAAAATAATATAATCGAGATTTGAACGGTCAGTTCTCATCTGAAAAGGTACCGGCCCGCTGCCGATAGAGTTAATAGTCTATACTTCATACTCGATCTCTATTTGTGATTAATTGAGTTAATACTCGTTATAGGTCATTATCGTCAAAATTGAAGGAATGTTCAGATGAATGCATGAAGAAATACAAAGATTAGTGATGTTGACAGTTATGGAATGGTGGGTTGTGAGACTTGTCGGAGAATACTTGGTAATCATAACCAAAATTTTGACAATTTTAATTCATTTTAAACTCCCAAGAGAAAGTATATATTGAGGTATAGCAAATAGATAAGAGGTAATTTAGGTTTATCCTCTTATTTAATGCTATCAAATATGTAACTGAAATCACTCAAAAGAGTGCTAGGGTTTATGCATGGCTTTATGGGATTAAAAGAAACCTACAATGCTAGCTATGGGGCCTTGAGTATAAATCCCAAGTCTTCACCAATTTCAACAACAACCATTCCGTGATGTCTCTCCACTTTCACTCTTTCTTCATTTTATGATTAGAGATTAAATTAATTCTATTAAATCTTTATTTATTGGGATAAAAAGTAAATGAAATTCGTTCTCCAAAAGTCAAAAAGAGTCATGAATTTAGTCTAATCCAATATCAAATGTAGAGACTTAGAAGACTTAAACTAAAAAAAATCGATAATGTCGTCTAGGACCAATGAAAGAATGACACGCTTATTCATTTTAAGGAATCATTCTTCATAATCTCTTTACTTATAAAATTCCTAATATTACGGGCTTAGAACACGCGGAGGAAGACATGTGACAACATTTCCTTGACTACACGTCTAGATAGAGTGAGTGACGTATAAAATTATATCCACTTAAAATAATCATCATTGCTTATATTACATATCTTAGGTTAAGGAAAGAAAAAAGAGGTAAATTTTGGGCCAACTTATTTCAGCGTAAATAGATGGTTGATATGTTATTAATGTTTCGATTATAAGTAATTGATTTAATTCAATGAGTGAAATAAATTTAAAAAAAGAAAAAAAAAAAAAGAGTGAAATAAATTCCAGGGATTGATATTTCTTAGAAAGTTATGATGATTGCGATTATGAATTATTGATTTAGGATGAACCGATCCGATCAAGTCTATGATCTGAAAATTCCTTAAGAATAAAAAAGAGAGAAACGAATTCTAGGGTTTGGGATTTCTTGGAACACTGTAATGATGATGATGTTAAAGAATGAGTGAAGGCTCGATACTCATCTTGTTCGTATCAATAATTTCTCTTATAACCCTATAAGCTCGATCTCTTCCTTTCAATCTGTACGTCCTTTTACAGCTTGATTAGCTTTTACATGGCCAAGATATAAGGGATAATTATATGGAGGCTCTCTCTCTCTCTGTACACGCACTGGATATAGGTCGACAAACGTCGGTTTTCATTGAATCTTTACGTTGAAGCTCAATGGAATTTTTCAAGTGGTGCCCAGCTCTTGCTTTTGCAACACTGCATCCAATCAGAGCTTTCCATGTCATGAGGTAAGCTTGTCAGAATCAATTAGCACGATGGATAGACGTGGCCTTCTGTAGTCTTCAGAGATGGAAAATTTGTTAGATTTAGCTTTTATTTGGACAGTACTGATTACCTGTCAATGTCGCCAAAATGATGTGGCCCACCGTTATCGAAACCCAATTATAGGATTAGAAGCTAAACTGCAGACACAAAACATGCTTCTCCAATAATTAATTGTTATGAGGATTGATGTGCTAATCGACAAGATTGTGTTTCGGCTCCAATTGTTTTTGCCCAGCCTCTTTGGGTCATCGCCTTTTTCAGTTTGCAATTGCAACAGTACCATGATTGAACCCAAACTATGGAGGGGAAAAAAATTCCCCCATCTTCCTCCACATTTATATAGTCCCGATCACTTCTTTTTTTTTTTTTTTTTTTTGCATTATTAATCTTGTATCAAAGTTGCAAATTTTCTTGTCGAAGTTTCCAATTAGGGATTAGGGTCTTTTTTAGTTAATCGGCTCACAATAGGGATGGTTACTAGCTTGAAATTCCCTACATTTCAATTTTAGGGCCAAAACTTCTATATATATTAAAATGCATAAAAAAGAACTCATAAATTTCTCTCTGTGTTATGATGTTTATTTCATTTTCCATCTATGTTATAATGATGTGATCATATTATAATAATAATAATAATAATAAAAAGTTAAACCACACTTTTAATTCTCTGTACACCATCAAATCTCAATAAAGTTCATTTATTTAAAACATTTCAAATAAGTCCTTGAGCTTTAAAAACGTTTCAACCTGGTCCTCTAACCCCAAATTAATCAAATGTTATATGTACCTTACACTCTAAGAATATGATACTTAAATGAATGGATCGATATTAAGACATGAAACATAGATGGATCAATGATAACTGTGAAAGGAATTTAACTTACCTTGTTGAGCTAGAATCCAACTCAACCGTGTATAATAGTCACTCTCAAGTTTGAGAGTGGAATATATCAAGAACTCCCAACTTGGATATATAGTTAAAAAAATCATATTGTTTCTTACATAATGATTTTATTAAAATGTCCGTTGGTTGATTCAAAATAGAAACAAAGGCAGGTTTTGTGATTCCTTCCTAAACTTTGTTGTCTACAAATATGGCAATCTATGCCTATATACTTAGTTCTCTCATGAAAAATTAACTAGATTAGCTGAAATTTGCCTAGCAACGAAATCATAGTAGAGAGGAACATGCTTGAGTGACTCGATTTTCAGTTAACTAAACATGTTTAGAAGCCATAGTATTATTTCCCAAGTAGCGGCTGCCATTGTCATGTATATAGCTCTAGCTGGAGATCTGGAAATAATATTTTGGTTCTTAGTTTTCTAATAGATAAGGGAATCACCAAGCTTGACCGCATAGCCAATTACTAATCTTCATTGTTATATATATCAGTCTACCAACAAGTATTTCAAATGGGGTTGGATCATCAAGAAGGGAATTAGTGGAATTATTGCCAGTTAAGGAGTCAAATTTAGCTTAAGTTAATTTGGCATTTTGTTCCATAGGAATTACATAATATTTATAATTAGTAAGGCTAGCTTCTGATAATATCTCACAAATATATTTGCTCTGAGTAAGACAAATACTGATGAATTGCGGCAACTTTCAGATCAAGAAAATATATCATAGACCCTAGGTCCTTCATTTAGAATTTCGAATTCAAGCAAGCCTTGGCTTTGTAGATGGCTTCCTCATTGTTCCCTGTAAGGATTATGTCATCTAGATATACTAGCAAAATGATGGAAAAAAAATCACCTTCAGATTTGGTGAAGAGAGAATGGTCATTGTTTGGTTGAGAGGAACCACCCTTTATTAATGTAGAACTGAAATATGATTTCATTGCCTTGCCTTGATGCTTGCCTAAATCCATAAAATGACTTTTCAAATTTACATACCTTGCCTCCTCTTTTGTTGTATAGCCTTGTGGTAATGCCATATGAACATTTATATTAAGATCACTTTATAAGAAGGTATTGATTACATCCATTTAATAGAAGTGCCAATTATAAACAAAATTAGTTGCAAGGATAATTCTAATAACCATCTTAACCTTAGGTGAAAAAGTTTCAATATAATCAATCCTCTCTTTTTAGCTGTATCATTTTATAATTAACCTCGCTTTAAATCTTTTAAACAATCCATCTAAGCCAAGCATGATTTTGTAAATCAATCCACAACATATTTCCTTTTTTCTCCATTTTAAATCAAATAATTATTAATATATGAGCAATATAGTAGCGGAAGCAGTATTTTATTATTTTTATTAAATTTTATCTAAATCATAGAATAAAACTATCTACTCATAAACGTCACAAGATCAATTCTTAGAAATAATATCAAATATATATTTACGGAAATTATAGAAAAGTTATAGAAAACTTAAAATAGAGATTCAAAAATACTTACAATTTAATCTAGAATACTGAACCAAATAATCGTTAAGATCTACATATGCCTTAAAGATGACATGCTACCCAAATGTTTAATCTCTAAATGTGATTCTCATATCTCTTTTCACTAAATCAATTTATACATTAAAGTTTAACTCATGAGCTAGAAGGATTGGGAAAATGATGGAGCAAAGTCTTAGTTTTCTCTCTTAGGAGTTTCGGCCAAGCCTTGGAATAATTTAAAGGAGCACGACCAGACCTTGCAAGAGGGTTTATATACTCATCTTTAGGTTCAAAATTTCTTTAGAATTAACTCTAAACTTTGATCTAGTCAAACTGAGTCTCCAATAGGTAATATTGATTAGATTGGTCGATCATGTGCTGGGAACTAGTCCCACCTCGCTTAATTGATACTTTAATTAATTTGGCACACAATCTCTAAATCTAGTTTAGTTTATTGATACTTTAATGACTAATCGGTAACGGCAGACTTTCAAAATACTTTGATAATTAATTAAATATCTTTGTAAATTATTAATTTCTAAATAAATTAATATCACTCTTAGTTTTGTTAGCAAAAATACATGACATCAGATTTAATAAATTGTCAATTTATCGTTATGCCCTTATAGTTATATTATTGACATATTACAATTTTATCCCTAAAATCAAAGTAATATGTTTTCCTTATTTTCATTTTCAACGAAAACCTAACTAAGTTACTTTAGAACCTTAATGTATGAGACTAAGAAGCTGTTACATCTCGCCGGCAGGAATATCATATAACACTTTATGATATTATCATTTCATAATTAGATTTATTTAACTTTTAAAATAACTTCTAAACTAAATAATTAACTCGATCATCTATATGATTAGTTAACATAAATCTCCAAACTAAAATTGGCTTCCAGTAGAATGGCAAGACTACCTAGCAAAATGAGAATTGATGATCCTCCAAAAGAACCTATCATGACTAAAAACAATGTATAATAATAATCCTTCCATCTTCCCAATATCTTAATTCATCATATGGCATTGTTTAACTGCTAACACTAATAAATAACTCATAAGACATATCCTGAAATTCATGAGTGATTGATCTAATATTGATCACTCACAATCTTCATTTACAAGACTTTATACTCAATAATTCACCTCTTATAATCCCTGACTATGGTCTTTTAGAATAACATCAAAGTACAAGACATTGTACATAAGATATCATGTTCATCTCATGTTTGAGAATCACATTTACTGTAGTTATTTGATATTTCTCATTGGTATTCTACCGTTGAGAATTATCTAAGTATCAGGTTTAGACTACTTCACTAAATACCCTTATAATTATCTTGATGTTCCACTAATATCAATTTCTATGAAAAAAATCATCCTAAACATTAAGAAGATAATCTTGTGATAGTCTATCCGGATTATCAATGTCGCTCTTGATAATCCTTGTGACTACGAGCAATTCATATCTTTAGGCTTTAAACAAATTGTATCTCAATTGGCATGATTTCTATCATGGTCTCGAATATATAACCTAATATATTTTATCATAATATGTAATAAATGAAAATATAATATTAATTCAATAGAATTAATAAATATGATAATTTCATGCCTTTACTGTTTAATAATAGACAATAGCATCCATAATATTACAAAAAAGATTGTATCATAAGAGATATATATACCCATCGGGTCTATCTGATTGACTTGATGGGTATATACTTTCAATAATGTCCACGTACCATTTGATTCTATTGTTTTAATTTCATTTTTCTTAATCTCGATCCATATGTTATCTTTGATAGCTTTCGAATAACTAAAGGATTTAAATGAAGAAGACATTAAAGAGAAAATACATTGATTAAGAACTTTAGAGATATGAGTTTGAAAATATTGAGTTAAGACGATTGACATTTAAGAGTGAGACTAGTAGAGGTGGAATAAGGAAAAATATAATCTTAGATACAAACAGTTGGGTGAGCTATTTTGGAAGATTTTCTAACTAGATGAGGAATTGATGATATATGAAGAGAACTAGGATCAAGTGTTGTAGTTTCAGGTGTAGGTTGTTTGATGTGATTCAGAAAATATGTATAAAGAAGAAATATTAAGAGGGTGATTGGTTCCATTCCTTGAGTGAGAATTGAATTAAAATGATTATCATTCATTTGTTTGGTTCATTTCCACCTAAAATGAAGAATCATTGGGATTCCTCAAACTCCCAAAATAAGAAATCAGTCATTCTATTTAAAACATGTATATTTCAGATGGAATGGAATAACTCATTCATTTACACGAGATTTTTTTTGTAATATTTAAATTCTTATGGGTATATTATGTAATTTACTTTAAAATTAATTCAAAAAACCCTAAAACACAACAATGAATCATTATAATATGGAATCAAAATCATTCATTATTACTCATTCCTTGTACAAACAAACAAGCATAATGAATTGGTCATTCCATTGCCCCACATTCTCATTCACATTCCCATTAAGGAATCGAATCAATCGCCCCCAAGTGTTAAAAGGGATGAAGAATGTAAAGCATGGTAAATATTTCACCATAATTAGCACAAGTAGGTGAAGGGAGGTGAAAAGTGGAAATATCATCTTCTGTGAAAGTGAAGTCAATAGAAGAAAGTAAAGGAAGTGATGAGCTTGTATTAGAAAAAAGGAAAATTTTCTTCATGAAAAATCACATCTTTAGTCATAGAGAATAAATGGAATGATAGGTCATAGACTTTCTATCATTTGTGAGTAAGAGAATATCCCATGCATGAATACATAGGCTGAAGCTCGAGCTGAAAATTTATTTGTGTTATTCAATTTGTAACAAAATACAGGCAGCAAAAGGTATTTAGATGTGAGATATTATAGGTTTTTGGTAGAGAAGCTCAAAATGAGGTTTCTTATTAGCAATAGAAGAAGGTATTATGTCTACTAGGTATATGGTTGTGAGGATGCACTTACCCCATAAGTATGTGAGATTGGATCTTCAAAGCTCGAGAAATATCAAGTATAAACGTATGTTTGGGTTTTACACACCATTCTACTATAGTGTGCAACGGCATGTACTTTGTCAAAGTATAAGCCCATTGAACTAATTGGATTTTGATCCAATATGATATATTTTTTAAGTGATACAATCCTTTTGCTAATATTAACGTAAATAATTTTTATCATTTGTTATTATTAATTATATTAGAATTAATTAGCATTTGATTTATCATATTTATTAATTATATTAGAATTAATATATTATGTCCATTTAATACATATCATGATTAAATCCAATATTTTAAATTATGCACTTGAGTTTATGATAGAGATCATGTTATCTAAATTGTAAGATGCTTAAAGATTAAGATATGAATTTTTTGTAATCATAAGATTATCAAGATGGACATTGATAATCTGGATAGAGTATCACATAGTTTCTCTCCTTAATGTTTAGAATAGTTGTTCTCATAACTATTGATGTTAGTGAAACATCAAAATATTATGTGTGTTTACAAGATGTTCTCCAAGTCTTTAGCTAATAGAATTACCAAGTTCCTTCCTTCTCTTATCTTGAATCCTCAACATAGTTTTATCCAAGGATGTTCTATCATAGAAGCAGCTGGTTTAGCTCAGGAGTTTACTAGAGACTTGGGGAAGAAAGTCACAAGTGGTAATGTTATTTTTAAATTATACATGATGAAGGCATACGATTGTTTGGAATGGACTTTTCTAGATAACATTCTATCACGACTTGATTTATCGGATCTGTGATTGGCGTAAGAACTACGTAACTGAAGATATTAAGAAACCGAATATGAGGAATCTGCAGTTACATAATCCTCACAATCCTTTTTCTTACTTACTTTTGAACGTTAGAACTTGTGAAATATCTATAAACTGAAGGCTTTTCCATTCATTATAAAGCTATGATTTACAATCCGTATATTCCACATGTATAGGTTAACAACGATGTACAAAATCCATGCTAAACACATCAGTGGAAATAAGACTTATATATACAATATTCTACATCTATTGTGTTTTACATCATTTATCCCAATATATAGTAGAGCGTTTACCCTCAAAATAATAATCCACTCGATAGGATGTTACCAAGGTTCGACTAGTCAACCACTATGCAATCCCTGATGAACTCTATCCTCTCTAATTTAAAAATGTTTACAACAAAATGAGGAATGAGTATAAGACTCAGTGAAAGATAACTACAACTTTTTAAGAGTTTAAAACCGGTAAAGATGTAACTCATCAAAACTGTCTGAAATCATGCATTGTGTAAAACAGTATTGATTCACATACTTTCTATGAAATCAATTAACTAGATCATTCATAATTCAAATCTTAAGCATATACCTTGACAATAATTATATTTGTTCACATAACCGAAAACATCATCAAAATTAGCGGATCTATATAATTTATGAAATCAGTAAGTGTAGGATTTAAGAGCACGTGGCACTTTACTCTCATTAACACTTTCACAAGAAGTTTAATATGAGGGGCCAGGACAGTAATGTCTCACCATTGTTTCCTCCACTCGCGAGAAGATACCTACATGAGCAATTCTCCTTTTACTATACCCTGCCACGCATGTACTCACAATCCACTAACATAAAATATTATATGCACATAGTCCAGCAAACCCAATGCTGGAATGTGGTCCCATCACAAACTTCATGCACTTCAAATCCAAATAAGACATAATGTACCAAACATAAGACATATATTCATGAAATCTTTAGCTCAATCCAAACACTTTCATAAAGCATTATATAGGACATATATTCGTGAAATGTTCATTTCAATCCAATAACTTTTAGAAATTAGTATTTAGAATAAAGGCCATGAAATTGCATAAGTATCTTTTATTCAACTTAAAACTGTTGAAAACTAACATGTTATAATTATCACTCACAAGTATATACAATAAAAGTTATGAAATAGCATAAACATCATTTATTCATCTTAAAACCATTGAAAACCAATATGCTATAATTACCAACTCACATTCAACCTTCACTGACTTTAATCAGATTAAACCCTAGATGGAGTGGAAAGATGATCCTCCAATGGTTTTAAAAGCCAGAACATGCAAAGATGGACAACGTGATCATTATAGATGTCCAATGCAATTCAAATAGCTAAAACCATTAAACTACACTTCATATTCGTCTTTCAAGTTCTAAATCTACTTAAAACACATACTTTAATTCTAACATATCGTTGTTGTTATTGTAGACGTCGACCCGTTAACCCTGTCTAGCTAGTCGAGTACTTCGTATATTTGAGGCATCGAGTGCCTCAACTAGCCGAGTCATCGACCTCATAGACCCCTTCGAGTATTTCGCATACTGGAGGCATTGAGTATTTTGATGTGTTGAGCCGTCAACTCATCGACCCGTCGAGCTATTAAGTCCTTCGCATTTTTGAAGGTGTCAACCAATCGACTTGTCAACCCTGTGTTTAAACTTTGACGTGTTCGAAACCTTGCTAACTAATTAAGACACATAAACCTTGATCTCATATTGATCTCTTATACTTTATCAATTTTATTCTCATTTTCGATCTATTATGCACGAACTAAAGATTTTAAGTATAAGAGCAGTGATAATTCTTATCAGAAGTAGCTCTTGACTGGTATACTCTATTTCGATCTATATATAATCTTTATTGTAACCAATTAATATTTTTTCATATTTATCTTATAATATGAGAGAGTGAAGGATAGGCTGGTAAAGTCCACCGCCTTTTTTTCCTTTGTGATTATAATATGATAATATTATTATATTATAATTATTATTAATCTAAATATTTAAAAACTAATTTTTCTTATACCCAAAACTAAACGGGCATCACATATTCTCTCTAGATTTGGCTTCTCCGTTCACCTTCGTCAAGTCATTTCAAGCTATTATATATTATAAGGGATGAACTTCTCAATTGTCTTTCAAGGAGTTTATAAGATTGTTTCTAGACTAGCCATAGAATTGAGGCAAAGTGATTATATCTCCCCCGTATTGTTAGGAATTTATTATAAAATTTATATTAAAAGATTATCTTAATTTCGATGAGTAAATTATTATAATTTCTTTTACAATTTAAATTGAAAGGAAGATTCAAACCCTTCAAAGTTGTTTCAAATATATCCTATGTACTTAGATTTTGGTTCCCCTAAATTATTATCCCAGCTGGGTAGCTTAGGAATTCTATGAATCCTATAATTGTGATATCACATCACTGTTTGATAATGATAAAAATATATGCACATTTATCACTGTCGGAATGATTTCACAAAGGATTTGAAGCTGATTCGTAATATGTTATGAATAATCACACACGCTTGCAAGATATATAATAACAGTTAGCTTTTCTTTTCTTTTTCTTTTTTTTTTTTTTTGGCGAAAAGGAAAAATTCTTAAGAGCTAAACCCAATCTGTAATACGTGTTCATGTCCTAATCAAATCAAATTATTTATTATTTCTTTGCTATAAAAATAAAAAATAAAAAAGAAAAAAAAAATCACATCAAAAGATTCGAATTGATAACTTGAAAACATGGGAAATCAATTTTCAAAAGCATAAGCACCGAGGGACCCAATGATTGGGTGTCACAAAGAAATTAAATCCCGACCCGACAACAAAATTCACTCACCAGTCTCCAACTCCGACATAAGATTATGTAATATAAATACTAGTTAATTATTATTAGTATTATAATAATATGTTTTCAAAATTTAACCCAATCACAAATTTCAACTAGGAAAAAAAATAATAATAACGAAAACAATAGTTTTATATCATGCATGATATTTACATCTATCTAGAGAGAGATCTTTTTAACATATTTATGAAATATAAATTTTATTTCTATTCTAAGTAATAAAATCTTTTGATACATTATTAATATTATTTTATATGCTCATCCTATATATTATATTATATAATATGATTGAATTGAATTGAGTAGAAATTTTTATTTTTACTTTATGAATATAATAAAATATTTCATAAAAAAAAAATCATAACATATCTTAGATTTAAATAGTTAGAATATTTTATTTTAAGAGTAAATTAAAATAACATCTGTTCCATTGAGAAATTTTGAAGTATACAGTTAACTCAATAACAAAAATTTCATTAAAAAAAATTAGATCAAATTATTATGAGACAAATAAAAAATCTGACTTTCTATATATATATATGAAATAATTTTAATTAGAGGGAAAAAGGAGTGAAGGGCAAGGTTAAGGCAGCAGAGTCATTGATTCCCGCCGCAAATCAACGCATGAAAGAAGGAGGAAAGTGATCAGGATCAGTCTCTTCATGCAACCCCCATTACTATGACATGACACGCACCAGATATCAAATATTATATCAAAATCGCACCAGATAATCCGGTTTAATGAAATTATTGTAATGTAAATTTTATATATTTGTAATAGTGAAATAATAGATAGGGATCTGGCACTTATTTTAAGTGTATTTAATACTTTGACCTTAGAGAAAGCAAAGAGTGTATGTAATCAGAGAAAGTGAAGAGTGAATGCCTATTTTTTGTTTTAAAATTCACAGACAAAATCGAGAGTTTTTTTCTTATACATGTGTCAAGAATTCTTCAAATATATTGTACAAAAAAGACAGCTTCCAAATTTTGAAAATTAAAAAAAAAAATTTGGTAAAAAAAGGTCGAGGATTTAATATACTAAATTTAAGAAACTAGGGGTCAAATTTAAATTTTGGTAAAGGTAAGGGGGCAATCCACTCTTGGATTCGCCTCCGATCATATCCGTTACCCGATATTTCCTCATTGAGTGGAAAGAATGTAATGTAATCTTCGCAAGAAACTGGTATAAATTTTACACACATATATGTATAGTGTGCGTACTGCATTATTTTGTCTATCTATGCCAACTAATTTATATTTCCTGCATTATTTGTTTGGTTTTGGGACAGTAACGGGCCAAGGATTTTAGTGAAGGGGACGAAGAGTGACTGTGATTCGTGAATAGATTGGATGAACCAAATGTTAGGAAATAATTTCTCTCCTTTTAAGTCTTATCAACTTTGATCTATGCAACATAACTTAGCCTAAAGTTGGGCAGCTGCCATCTTATTGAAGCAAGAAATATAAGAACGGGCTTCTGTCTATCTCCTACTCAATATATATAATTAAATATTTCAAATTCCGGAATGGTTTTTGGTGAATCGAACCCCCCAAACTCCATTTTGTGAGTAACAGTCCGGTTTCCTACTCAATATAAACATGCATGAACCATGCAAAAATTTACATGGGGCACCCTTAAAACTATAAGACAATTAATAATGTATTGAATAAATGAATCATACAAGATCGGACTACTCTACCTCGCCTCGAAGCATGTTCCCATGCTCCCTCCTGCTGACTAGAACTCGGATCTAGTTAGAACCATGTGGGGCCTGCTACTAATTACCAACGAAGAAGATAATTAATTAGCAAATAGATCTTATTTAAGTATGATATAATCTAAATAAATTTAATTAGTAATGAAAAAACTTGATTTATTTTTTTTATATATTATTTTTTAAGTTTAAATATCAGGTAGAAATTTGAATTTTTATTCTAAAATTAATTAATAATAAAAGAAGTTAATATATATTTTTATATATTAATTTATGACGTTAGATCTTATATATTTTTTATATATTCTAAAATTAATTCTCTTTCTGACGTTAAATATAATAATACTGAACAAAGTCAGTTTGAATCACAAACAACCAAGCCAATAGGTGTAGGTGTATGGACAGTTGTGAGGTAACCAGAGCCAATCAAATCTCTAAGATGGAATTTCATGTCAAGTGGAGATAATCTGCGACGCTTCTTCTCCAAACATGCCGACATCATTTCTTTGAATCTCCTACGGTTTAAGAGAGAGAGAGAGGAGTTCCTTTCTTCCCTTAAGAAAATCATTAAACAGGAATACATCATGTGCACAAGTGAGAACAAGCACAATAATATGGACCATCACAAGGTTATAGTTCTTCCAATATAGCCGAGATCTTAGAAAACAACAGGCAAGATAGGAAGAAAAACAAGTTTGGTACCTGAGATAGGCCTCTTAGTACTGAACCGATATTTGGAATTGCAAACCAATACATGTTAGGATCCATGAGTTGGCGATTCTGATTTGTGGATGCAATGTTAGAAAGTAACACATAGAAGCCAGCAAAATTGGACTAAATATTATGACAGAAAAGAAGAAGAATATGCAGTGAACACAAAAAAAAAAAAAGGGGGGGGGGGGGGGGTGGGGGGGAGCTACATGCTGAAAGATATAAAAGGAAAACCAGACTAAGGAACCACCATTATTTTGTTGTTAGAAATCCAAAGGTCATAAAGGGGATGGAATAGAAGTTGAAAAATGTAGGAGCTCTAACAGGAATATAACCTCTGCTTGACCCAACCTTATGAAATGAACACCTGATAAGACTTAAGGAGGAGGCTTCTTGCTTGAAATTTTTACTTAAATTTAGTTCCAGTGGGCAAGTAGTTGAAAACATAAGAGCCCTAACAAATCCAAATTTCTAAAATGATAAAACACACAAACAGAAGTGATAAAAGGATAAACCGACCTACGACCTCATTGGGTTACTCCAACTCCAAACCAATATCCAAGCAACATCAAATGCTGAGAGAAAAAGTTAGGATTAAAGCATAAAAGGATAAAGAAAATGTCAACTTAAAAGGAGGCCGGCATTAATTAACAGATGTGATTGTCCTTCACCTTCCCACCAAGAGATAAGAGTGTACAATGCAGCAAAGGAATTATGGCATTGAGAAATAAATTTTAAACCTTTTAGAGTCTTAGATCGCAAAATTTCCGATAAATACAGCAAGAAAAGAGGGGGGGGGGGGGTCCAGAAGTTCATAAAGGAAGATCAAATTTACAATTATACAGACTGTAATTTCTACTGAAAGGTGATTGGGTTAGTCTTGAATACAATTTCTCTATGTAAAAGAACATTTACAAATCCCTCAATCCAATAAATCAAAAAGGTTGTATCTTTTAATATTAGAAGGAAAAAAAAAAAAACAATTTTATGTAGCTAAAAATACTTAGATATTATTAAGGCAACCTCAGAATTGAGACAAAACTTACGTACAAACATGTTACTGTTCTTGCATTTCATATTCCAAATGTCATACTAGCTTTTCCTAAGTTGTCACAAAGTAAACTTCACGAAGAAAATTAGAGTAGGAAAAAATATACAGGGTATAAAGATCACTCACAAGCTCTTGATGTCCAATACTAGGGAAAAAAAAGAAGAGTTCGAGGAAGAAGAATAATATATTTAACTTCAGAATAAAAACCGTCCCGGTCAACAGTTCATAAATAGTTCGTTAATGGTTTCAACGGTTGAGATTCGTCATCAACGGGTCGTCATCAACGGGTTAAACGTTTTCAAATTGATAATAATAAAATTATTTTAATCTTTTCAAATTTTTATTTTACGAATGAAATTTTAAATTAATTTTTTTAGGACATTTAGCAAAAAAAATATTATCTTAAAAGACTTTTTTTAAATAAACATTCAGATATACATTTCTTCTCAAATTATCTCAATTGAAAATGAAAATGATAAGGAATTAGGGAATACCCCAACAAAACCCTAAAAATCAATTTTACCGCCATCTCAATTCAGAAATTGCTCGTTTACGTCCAGCGTGCCCCGAACCAAAGCTTTGGCGTTCTATGTATGTGTCAAGTCAACTAATTAAATAAATAAAGAGAAAAAAAAAACATTTTTGAGAGAGTATAAATATCACATACTAAAGTAAAACACAAATTAATATCAATGAGATTAGTAAAATTTATTAATTATTAAATTAATCGATAAAGTAATAATTTATCAATTTATTAATATATTAACATATTTTTCATTCATTAAATTTATTTAAAAATTAATTAAATATAAAAAATAAAATAATTAGCTATTTATTTACTTAGTGCCACAGACTCAAGTGGGTGCCTCATACTTAGATATGCAGCCAACCTGGCACAAATTTTATCTTCTCGACATGTTATACTAGGTAATATTTTGGTACGAGATGTATAGGAGATGAAAACATGTCCTGAACAAAGTGCCACCAGTTAAAGTACATGACGTACATATGCATACTCCAGTACATTGTTTAGGATTTCTATTAGACCTGAGTTAGTTATATTAACACAATGCCATATGATATCACTTTAGCAACTTCAAGTGGATAAATCTCCTAGTCATCATAATTATAACTTCCGAGAAAGTATCTGGTTAATCGGGTACATGTCTTTCTTGTAAGGGAATGAAGTTGCTAGATACTCAACATCCCCTCATACCTGGATAGTGGTATATACCCGATGTACTAGAAACTTTTATAGGATAGACTTTGGTGATAAGGGAGCTAGATACCTCTTCGCCCTGCCAGTACATATCCAAAACGAAACTTTAAAACGTTCACTTTCATAGTAGCCAAAAAAAAAGGAAAAATCCTTTAACCATGAAAATTACGCAGATGTTAGCACTATATCGATCGGCAACAAAATGTTTGAACTAAAAAGTCTACCCACTAACTCTTCTTCCTTTAATTAGAAGTGTACCAGCAGAGGCAAGCAACCCAACCCAATGTGTCCCCCTAAAAAGGCTAATTTCCTAATACTTTTAGCACATCTGGATATAGATAAAGCCTGCGCCGTCTTCAGGCAGATTTAAACTTGGCTGAAGCTGAAGCGAGGTGAGAAAGGATTCTATGTCCAACAAATATCAAGAAAACTCCCAAAATGCCGAGTGCTTTCAATGTCGTAAACAGATCCAACTGAAAAAAGAGAACAGACAGGTGTAAAACATGAAAAGGTCGTTTAACCAAAACTAGATAGGTGAATAAAGGGGTAGGAGGGAGAAGGGTGGATATATATACCTTCAACCAGAAAAGCACATAGATCAAAAGTACTGCTGCAATACCCAGATGGAAAAGACCAGCAAATATAGCAGGTACTGTTGAACTAGGGAAGCTCTTCAGGTTCACCCCCAACCGCAGTAGCTATAAAAAATATCAAACAATGTTAATTATATATGAGAACAGATAATGAAATTATTAGCCCAAACATTAATTAGTAAGAGATATGGCAGGACTCACCCCAATCAGAAATCCAATCAAGGGCAAAAGGGTAAGACCCAAGAAAGCAAGAGAAAGCTCCTTAGGCGGGAGTTTTTCTGGAATTCTGAAGATGTGACTAATCTCAGCCTTGGCGCCATAACGAGAGTAAGGATCAGCAGGCTGCAGAGGAGGACGAGGAGCCTTCTCAGGAGCATCTGGTAGATCCAATTCAACATTACCAATGGCCCGAAAGAAAGAGTTTTCCTGAAAACACAAAAATAAAATAAAATTGTCAGAGTTTCTGAATAAACTATAGAAGGAGAAGTCTATGTGGAAAACTGAGCTTACCATGACGGAATCACCAACAGATAGCTGAACGTCATAACGACCTGACAGATAGAAAAACTTCTCAACTAGTCCAAGGAAATCCTGCCAGGATAAGAACATGTACAAATGAGCAAATATCATTATAGAGAAACAATGAATCTAGGATTCTAGATACAAAATACAGCACTATGCATGCAAACATAGCAAAATTCATGCATGCAGACATCTCTTTAGATGCAAGTTGTTAGCATGAACTATGTTTCTCATGTAAACAACAAGGACACATAATTAAAGTCAAGGTCAAAGAAACTTTACAAGAATTATCTCAAATTTTTTGCCAGCACTTCCCACCACAAAGATATGTTCAACACCACTCTCGTGTCTCAACTTGAGCAATGCCTGCAGGTCAGAGATGAATGTCTCAAATCAGCCGAGATTCGGAAACAACAACTTCAAGGCAGACACAAGCACAAACCTGATGTGGCTTAAAAACATTTCCATAAGGAGTGGCCAGTTGAAAGGAGAACCGTAATTTTTGAAGGTGGTTTGCTAACAATGAAACGGCATTTTCCCCAGCTAAATCTAGCCTGAATAAATCCAGATAATAAACAGATTAAAGTTCCTTCAGAATACAAAAGTACACGTCTTAGGTAATCATTCAAACTTGTATGGACATGCATAATGGTTACTCAAGATGCTCATAAACAACCGATGCAACATCCATAACAACGTATCAAAAAGAAAAAGAAAATAATACAAAATCAGATACATACTTCTTCTGGCTTTCTATACTCCCAAGATCGCTATCAAGCACTGCAATTTCAGCATTGTCCATTTGGACCATTCCTGTCACAAATATTGGTACCTGAGTCTGGCCTCCAGTAACATAAATGCCTTCGTGCTCGGAATCATGGAGAAGGATCTATGGGGAGATTTCAAATATCATGAACAGAGAACCAAAAGAGCGCCTTGACATTTAAAGTTGTAATAAAGAGAGAAAATACCTCAAACACAAACACATATTTACCAATATCAACACTGTTCAGTAAATTGTCCAATAAATAAACACCACTCGTAGGATCAAACTTGAGCTCCTGGTCTCATAAAAAGTAGATGATTTGACCAAGTTAGAAAACATCACAGAAGAGTGAGCAGAAATAATTGCTAAACAAAAAATGAAAACAGGTAAAAGAAGGAAGAACCACTGGACCTCTGACCTGACTATCAATGATGGAAGAATCCTTTGAACCAGAGATGAAAGCACGCACTAGCTTCACTGTTAGAGGAGGTGCATTGGATCCAAGCACAGTATTCACTCTAACCTGATTAGATCATATAGAATACTAAGATAAAGTATATTTAATTTAATGGAAACTATAAGGCAGTGATAATAAAGCACCTTGCATACAAACATTTTATTATTCAGTAATACTAACAGTGACTTGTCAGATGAAGATCAAACATTTGATGCCAAAGAAGCTAATGAAAGAATAGCAGCATAGAAACAAGAAACATGAGGGGACAGTAGGAAGAAAATGAACAATGACAATTGTAGACTGCATAGTCCTTAATTCTTTGTAATTAATCTTTTGTGCTTTCTTTCATTTAAAACACAATGCAGACACTTTCTTACATCACTACACTGTAGAGTTTTAGCCAATCTATTAATCAAAACTCCATGATTATTCTGATAGAATAAAATCCCAACACATCAAGAATTGCCAGAAAATTCAGAAGAAATCAGCTAGAAACAATATTGGAACTAAGCAAGTGAAACAAACATTAGAAAGCAGTGTACCTTGAGCTGGTCTTTCTTAGTCAATGAAAGCACTGTAGCTGGAAGAGATAAAATCAATGGGACAGAAACACTGCAGAAGCAAAGCGAACTTAAGTTACAAGGAAGGCAATAGCTGAATCGAATAACTAGAGATTTCTAGCAAAAATAGAGAAGAGTAAAGCGATAAGAATTCAAGATCATTGTCAGCAGAAATCAATATATAGGGGTCACTGAGGACCATAACTACTATGTAATATCTTAGAACTAACAGAAGCATAGTAGTATCAGTAGAACACTTGCCTATTGGTTTCCAAGCAAGCTAATGAATCTAGCTGATTGAAGAAGTCCTTGGCTTCACCAGGAACGCCAACTCCAAGCAAGAATTTTGCCAGACCCAAGATTTTCCCTCCCGGAAGCTGAAAAACCAGAGCCAAGTATTAGAAAGCATGACTAAAAGACTAGTCAGCGCAATCTAGTATGCTCCAACTCACTTTTAAGCTTCCAGAAGTTACATCTGCAAATGCTTTCAGCCCTCGAACAACTGAGGCAGTGGTTCCAAGAGGACCTTGATATCCATGTGCATCAACTGCTTTCTCATCGAAATAAAATGCCCCATCATCTACCAAACATGAACCATAATTAAAATAAGTTGCCTATGGTGTCGCAAATGAATACAGTACTGTATGAAGCAAAATAATGAAGTCCAAGGAAGATAACTTCAGTATTGAAGAATAACAATCTTAACATCATACAGTAGAAGTTTAGGAGAAGACTTTTGATTGAGTTAATCATCATTATTTGAGATTACCAAAGTGAGTTGGAAGAATAATAACCAGATAGAATTGTTCGAGTGAGAAGGATGCAAAAGCCAAAAAAAGGATCTTGAATCCAGAACAGAACATATAATAATCAGCAAACCTAATGGCAAATAGGAAAGTTCCACAGCTCTACTTACCATACTTCTCGATACTGTCAAAAAGCTTCAAAACGTCTTTCTTCAGAGTACCAACCTGCCGGACAAGCATACATAAAATTCGGATAGTAATAAATCAGAAAAGAGTTGATGCACCAACAGGTGAAAACAGCATAGATGAAAGGACATAGTAAGAGGGAACAGGAACCAAGTTTAGATCCATCATAACCACAGCAGAATACACTAACACAGGAATGAACATATTAATAAATAACTAAATAGGAACTTTCTTGGGAGAAACACTATCCTAACATCCTCTAATATGCTTGGATGTGTTAAGAAGGTTGAGAAAAACATTGAGGTTGAGTACTAGTACACACTGCTCAGCTAGTTTTAATTTTAAAGACTCCTATTTCACTCAAACTCCATTGCTATAGTAGACAAGGGAATATAAAAAGTAAATTTGGCATCTCTTGCATATATCAATCAGCCCAAAAACAACTTCCAACAGCAAATTACTTTCCAGGAGTTTGTACAAAGTTTGGAGGTTCATGGTACATTATGTATGTGCATACATAATGGTACATTTGTACAGACGCGTTTAAAATGCCTCGAATTGTATGCAATATGAGGGATCTAATGTCCCAAACCACCATAAAATATAAATCTCTTTTATAGTTTTTTCCTTAAATTGTATTCAATATGAAGGATCTACTGTCCCCAACCACCATAAAATATAAATCTCTTTTTATAGTTTAACTTTGACAAATAAGTCTAATTGGGATTTGAGTTGACTATCTGTCGATAATGAGAGCTTCTCTCTTCTATATTACATATTGGACTTCTGCATGTTCTCTGTGGATTGATTTTTGCTACAAATAGGATAGTTACTTTTTAACATTCCAGATATGAGCGTTCCTTTGGTGGACCCCAAACTGGATATCTCACAATCTAAAATGTAATTCCAAGGAAATTGCACAAATTAGATGTCAGTTGTATAGCAAGCCAATGAGAAATTGTTGGACCAACTTAAAAAGCAGAACATGATTTAAGAGAACCACAAACCAGCGCTTATTCAAACTACATAAATGGGGCCAATAAATGCATAAGATTAACATTTAGATTAAGCATTACGGTAAGAGAGAAGGAGAGGGGGTGGATAGAGGATGAAGATAAAATAAGACAGTAGGAGTATGATGAATTGTTAATTTTCCCATTGCATGAGGTCAGAATGCAATAAGTTATGATACAAAATTCTTTCTCTCTGTGATCATCTCTAATTAAGTGCCAATAAAACTTCCAAACACAGAAATTACTGATATGGAACGAGATGAGTCTAACCTACTGCAAGTATGGGCATGATCTGTCTCTAAAGGAAATACCTACATCTTATGAATTTAAATTTAAATTTAAAAATGCAAAAGTGGAAAATAGCAATAAGGAAAGATATCAACGATATATGAAACTGTAAACCGGAAAGGACTAAGCCTTTCATATTGCCAGGACTCAAATAACAATAAAATTATCTAGGAAAATAGTTAAGCTTTTCATTTCATATAACCATATAGAAGATAGAGAGTAGAAACAGTTTCAAAATTACCAAGTTCTGGTCAATATCTGAAGATGTTAATGATACAAGTCCAGCAAGTGCTTCAAAAGCCAATCCTGTTGTAAGTAAGATAAGGTCAAAACATGATCCATTTGGATATGAAGTCAATTATTACACAAAACATACAATAGGCAGGCCATGGCTAACGGCACGTTTTAGGCACAAAGTAACGACACGGTGTCTAGTTTTCATGTTCCTTGGTACAGCTCTTAATAGATTAACAATGTCTAAATTGTCAAGACACTGTTAATGGTGAGAAACAGTTTTTTTTTTTCTCCTTCTGAAACATTGCGAATCGGTAAATTAATTTGGGATACTCACCGAACACGTTTGAACCCAGTTTTAAGTAATAAAATATATATACATACATACCTACATATATGTGTGTGTTTATATATATATATATATATATACACATATATGTATGTATGTATATAAACACACACATATTGTCTCAAAAGAAAATTGTTTGCCCTAACAAGCATTATTTTTTTTGGTTAGTTAGAAATAAAAACTACTCCTGATGGTTAATAATGCATATAGCATGAGATATCTAATAGTTCACTTATATAAATAACATGAACATAAATTAAAAGTATAAATTACTATGTTAAATTTTTTTACAATTGATATTTTTAGTTTCTCTTGTTACAGTTTATAAGTTTCCTATCCGTATTCAAATTTGAATTACTTCATGTGCTAAGCAGTAAAATAAGTAATCAGAACTTTGTGGAATAGGAGTGAATTGCATATTGGAGCTAAATAAGATCTAAGGATAAAAATCTACGTGAAACTATACATTTGACATACTTTGTTTAGTGAATTCTAATAGCTAATCTTTTTTAGAACATACAATAAGTCAAGTGCCAAAAAGTTTTGTAAAACGTTGTCTGAATTCACAAAATCAATTGCTATGTAAAATAGTTCTGAATCTGCTATTACCAGCAGCATAGGTACTTGACTCTGGATTATTAGAGCTATAGCGCCACCTTCCATCACTCTGGCTCAGAGCCTGCTAGTAATGTGACAGATCAGTTTCACCACAATAGAAAATTGAACTAGAATGAATGTCAGATGGTAAAACTTAAGAAAACATAGACAAACTAGACTAGGTAAATATCAGGTCAACTGTGAAGCTTGAGATGTCCACAGAAATGCGTCTGGTCTACAAGACTAGAAGTTGAGCTCAACTCACACTGTAAGCGCTAAATGGAATCCTAAACTCAATCTATTTACAACTCAGAGACAAAACCAAGCACTTTAAGACTAACCTTGATTGATCGAAAAATCCCATTGGCATCACCAAGAAGAACATCAACCTTAGAGGTTTGATCCTGCAATATGAAACAATAAATTGTGTGCATATATGATTCTGATATATGTAAGAGAGAAAGAGAGAGAGGGGGAGAGACGGAAATGACTCTTGGGAAACACATGATATTTAAAAAACATCTTGACAAACTTTACCTTGATAAGGACCAAACTTCCTATTGAGTAGTAGAAGTCGAGCAGTAACCTTGCATCATTTAGAGCAGCTTTGAGTCTTGAATTAAGGCCCTATATTGTTTAAACATTTAGGAAAAATATGGCACGTCACAACAGGTTTTACAAGCAACCAAATCAAAATGTACATGGCTCATCAGTGCCATGATCATAAGACACACCTCATAAACATCCTCATTGACTTGACATTTTAGTATGCTGTTAACTCTTAAGGCATAGAATAAATCCTTTGGAACTGCTGAAGACCCAAGAACTTCTGATATGGACTTGCAGGCGGCAGCATTTATATCTGGCTTTTTTTGAATCCCTAGGATGTCAAATGTCCTTAGTGCCTCATATGTCTCTTCCAAACTGGTGATCAACAACTGAATATCTGTTACTTTCAAATAAATCTAGAAGAAATGTTCATATGAGTCAGCAGCAACCCCATTTACGATCCTTTTGACAAAACAGATGGGGCAAAATGAGATTTGGTCAAATTTCCTCACTGCTGCCTAGACGAGGATAAAACCCGAAGTTAAAATATTCCAGAATCAAGCCTCCATGCACATCATTTATTTATTTTAAAATTTTCTGGAACTTCAGTGTATTATGAAACCCATAATGAACCATGAATTACTATGCATTTGATTAAAACGTCATAAAAAGAACCATCGCATCCAGCAAGAGAGCAATCATATCAAGCTGCAAACTCTTGATCACATGAAAATTGATAAAAATGCAAATAAACCTCCATCATTTATATGTTATCAGAGACAAATAAAAAAAGAGAATGATAAACTATTTAACATCTTATCATTTTTATCATTTCAATCCGAAAAAGCGGAAACAGCCTTAGAAATGCTTTAGCATCTCCATTTCCTCACTTTTCAACGCAACCAATCAGAAACCTATCAAGATAAACAATACAAACCAACTAGATGCAAAAACAAAAGTAGGGTTTAAATCGACCTTCCGAAAGATCCATCAGTAGGGACGAAGAGCTCCAAGGCCGCAGATCGATGAGAATCTGATATTGGGTGGAACAAAGTGGCAGCAGCTTCAGAGATCGAAATCGCTAAAAGCAGCAATAGAAATCCGACGAGGTTTCTGGCCATTGCTGCAACACAATCAAATCACAAGAAGAATCAATATTATGCTTAAAAATACCACATTCGAATCAATTTTTTAGAGTAAAGTACACATAGAAATTGGAATTTGTCGAAGATCGAGAACGAGTGACGTCGTAACGTACTTTCAAGGGTTTATCTGAGCCTCTTGGGAAATTTTCAGCTCACTAATGAGTGTATCAGGAAGTCTTCGTCGACAACATGACTTTTATTTTCTTTTTTCTTTTTTTCTACTTTTTTTTTTTTAATTTTATTTATTTTTATTTATAATTATTTTAAAAATTAATCTCCTCCAATAATTTTTTTTTTAAGCTAAAAATTACACTATTTATTATATATATTTTTTGCTTTTTACCCTTCTATAAACAAAAAAAAAAGCAAGAATTCAAATTATCAATTAACCTTCGTATAATTTATTCATATCTATTTTTTCTTAAACCATCAAAATCACAAACCAACATCTTCCCTTGATTACCAAAATCCCAAATTAGTATTTCTCTCTTTCGTTTCACTCTAACCGAAATTTTCTTCCCTCATTCTCTTCCTAAATTACTAAAATCTAAACTGGTATCTATTCTTCTCTCTTCTTATTTTCGTTTCACATTTCTTCTCTCATTCACTTCTCATTCACCTGACGTCTCTCATGCTCTCATTATTTTCTCACTCACTCAGTGCCCATAAAGGAGGATAATTAGTCCGAAAAATATGAAAATGAGACGGTATATTTTGAATTTGAAGAAATTTATATGATTTGTAATTTAAATTTAAGTTTGAGCTAGGTGTGGTCACAGATATACCAGACCTACATCTCATGGTCTAATGAGATGTCAGTCTGAGATGTATAGGCCGACATCTCACCATTTGATGAGGTGTCAGTCTGAGATGCACAAACCGACATCTCACAGTCTGTGCATCTCAAACTAACATTTTCAGACTAACTGTTTTCTTACGAATTCTATTGATTTTTATTTTTTTAATAAATAAATTGAATTTGTTCTTTTTGTTTGTTTTCAGGGTGCACTTTCGGTTAGACTTTCTCGCATTATCAAATCGAAGAAATATTTTTCATCATCCATCACTGTTAAATCAAAATTGCACAATATTTTTTATATGATTAAGAGAAAGTTTAATTATATAGAGTTAAAAGTATTTAGTAAATCATAACATTGAAATGTCATTAAATATTTTAAACAAGAACTATGAAGTTTCAAAGTGTCATTGAATATTTAAACTTCAATATGAAAGCGAATATATACTTATATATATTGAAACTAAATAAGCATATAAGTAAAGAAATAAATAAAAATAATAATTAAATAATTACAACTCAAAGTATATAAATAAGGATTAAAAGTAAGATATATATATATATATACATATACAGATACACGTACAGTAAAATATCAAACAAATATTTGACATTCATTAAATGATCACATGTTTTTATAAGTGACACCTCTTGCTTTGGACAAACATTTGGTCAAATAAGAATGCCACATTTAAAAGCTAAATATATCATGGTTAATAATCATTTTAAATCCGGTCATGTAAAAAGAAAAAAATCTTTCACCGTAGACTCATCTCTTACAACAAAAATATGCTTCATCTCTTTTGGTTCCCTACTCTCGTTTAAGAAGAAGTCGAGTTATTAAGTTAGATTATAATCAAGGAATAAGTATGACAAGTCAGTTAAGGAGTAAGTAAACATTTAACCTCTACATTCTTAAGTTATGGATATAATTTATTTATATCATATATATGGCGTATGTTATGATAATTTGATAGAAAATTTTATATCAGTATGAGATTAACAAAAATATGAAGCTAATAATTGAAATATTTAGGTTGAATACGATTAGTCAATGGTTTATGTACTTAAGTTGCAATTTGAAGGTTAAGTGTGAAGTAGGTAAGAAATTGAAGTTAGAACAAAGACTTGTAGGTACTCTGATACATTTTTGCCCATGATATGATTCATAATGAATTTTGAAACCATTCGGGATAAAACTAGATGTCATAACCTTCAAATTGATATAAGACTTGAAATTTTAAGATATTAGAACTAGGAGTTATGAAAATTCATAAGTTAACGTGAAAGGGTCGATAGATCGGCGTGGTCGCCATATTTAATATGCAAAAAGGTCGATGTCTCAAATATGCAAAGTACTCGATGGATTGATGGGGTTGATGCTTTCAACATTAAGTGGGCTATTAATGGGATAGATTTTGAGTTAAGGATACAAATAGTCTTTATATAGAGGGAGGAAAGTACATTCACAAGCTATCTTTCTAATACAAACTCTCTTCATTTTTCTATTTCTAATTTTTCTGACTTAATCATAGGAGAGATTTCATAAAAAAATAACCCTAGTTGATAGGGGTTATGTAGTGAGGTGGTTGCCTTTAGGAATGTGAAATTAAAATGACAAAAGTAGAAGAAAAATAATGGATTATGAGATTAAATATAATAAATAAAAATTCACATATTAAATATACTATTAATTTTTTAATCAACATGCCATGTAAAGTTCCGTTAATAAGAAATTAAATGTTATACAAGATAAAATACAAATCATAATATAATTTACATTAAAAATATTTTTGAAAGGAGGATTTATACCTAAAAGCTTTTTAGAAGTATAAGTTACATCATATTTCATAATTTTTTCAAAAATTAACCCTAAGATAAATATCTTTTTATTTATAACCAAACTCCTTTTTTCACATATTTTATCATTTTAAATCTTTTTTATTTAATCTCTATATCTATTTACCATAATCTCTATCAATTTTTTCACCACGGTTAAAAAAAATTTAAAATTCAAATATTAACTAACTATAAATTTAAATTTTATTTTTAAATCATTAACTTTTGTATTTAATTTTTAACCATATTTTAATTATTTTTCATTTCTCCGCTAATAAAACCTCATTCACCCTCCTTTGTCATTGCTGCCGCCACCTTCCACCGCTAAACTAAAATATTTCGATGTAAGGGTGGAGGTGGTGGTAAGATAGATAATTGATTCAAAATAAATAAGTGGGTTAAAAAATATAAAAATAAATTATTAAGGTTAAAAATTGAAGAAAAAAAAAACATTTACATTAGGCTCAATTCTAAGAGGAAAAAAAAGAAAAAAGAAAGTGAGTCTAATTTATAATTTTGGAAAACTTTTAAGCATAAATCCAAAGTGATTCTATTTTATTATATTTCATTTATATTCAAATTTTATATATTTAATATCCTTATTTTGATAAAAATATATCATTTTTAGTCTATCTATTTATATTTTCTACACATACATGAAAATTCAAGAATTATATCATAAAGTTTGAGTTCATCAAAATTTAATTATATAAATGTGAACTCTAAAATAAATAAAAAATGACCAAAAAAATAAAAATAAAAATAAAATTGACTACTTCTAAATATTATAAATGTGAAGTTGGCAAACTATTATATTACTATTAGGTAAATTCTTATAACATGACTTGAATGATTTAAATTTAAAAATTATAATTTTCTTATATAGTTTTATGTTTTAACTTTTCTTTATAATCATGTTATATTATAATTACAAAACTATAATATAAACATGGAAGAGTATTTTTAATGCATAAAAAATTACTCATCTTCGTAATGTTAATTGACTAAGATTATATATTAGTCAATGAAATAATAAATTTTCACCCTTTTTGTTATTTATATATTTTATTTATTTTTATAAAGAGTACCTGATTAAACACTACATCACTCATTTGGACGGAAAGAAACCCTAACCTGCTTCCTCTGCTTCTATCTCCTTCACTTTCTCAATCTCCTCTGCTATCTCCTTCGCCTCCGCCTTCAGCTCACTCACCAAGCACAACCGCCAATCAGAACCACCGGTAAGTTCTTCGAATTTTCGATGACCGATAAACGGCGATGTTTTTCTTCATTTCAAAATCAAATCTTCTACCGACTTCAAAAGGATGCATGTTTTTCATCGTCGGTGGAAAAAAGGCTGCACTGTATTTACTTGTTTTTTTAGCGGCGAAAGTTGGTGCGAAAAGATCTATCCCTTCTATTATTACTTTTGAAATTCCAGCTGTTCTCTATAAGTATGGTTATGTGATTCAGTTGCTTACTGATGCTTTATGATACTCTTACTTTAGACCATTATTATTGTTCCATGGTTTTGTAATCATTGTAATGTCAAATTTTAGATATGGTTGGTAGTAACTGATGAACTGTTTTATTGAAGCATAGTCTCCAAAGATGTATCTCCAGTTTTATATTAATGAAAATGGTGACAAAGTCTACACTACAAAGGTATGTCATTCTCATTTTAACCTAACCGCCTAAAAGCTCGTAGGCTTGCTTGGATCTAAAGTACTCTTGAAAGAGTTAAAAGTACTTTAATCTAGCTGCTTAAATTTCAAAATACTTTTAAGCTCTACAGGAAGTTTAGTTTGTGGTTTCTCTTTTGGAAGTTATTTCTGAAGAGAGGTGTTCCAAAAGTACATAAAATATATGACTAGTTAATCAACAATGTTGTCTTATTTTAGGAAGCACTTACAAAACAACACTTTATGGAACTTAATTTTGTCTGTGAATGTATTCGAACTTAATTTTCTTGACACGTGGTCTAAAAAAATAGGAATTTTACACAAGGATTTGTTTTAATTGAATGATGGTCTAATTTTGATACTAATGGGAATTTTTTTTCTAAGCCTAGTTTATTAGATAGTGTTAAGAGTGTTTATTGACAGTAATATGAATGAGCAGTCGATTCATCAATTAATATTTGCCTTCTCTGTGAACAGAAAGAAACACCTCATGGATTGGCAACACAATCAGCCCATCCAGGTAATAACTGATATAAGTCTGCTTCATAGTTTGCAGTATAAATCTGTCTAAATCACCTTTTTACTCGCCTCTGTATTGTAGTTCTCTTATTTATGGATTAGTTATCGAGCTGTACAGGCTGTTTGAACCCCCCCCCCCCCCCCCCTGTCCTAATTTAAGAGAAATATGAATCCCTCCCTACTCAGGTGATCTTTTTTTTTTCTTTTCTTGCAGCCCGTTTCTCTCCCGATGACAAATACTCAAAGCATAGAGTTCTTCTAAAGAAACGGTTTGGTTTGTTGCCCACCCAACAGTCACCTCTAAAGTATTGAGCATTCACTTGATTGAATGTTTCTGTGTTTTTCTCAGAGTACTTTTTATCTTGGGTTCTGTTCAGATGAATAGAACTATGATTCAGCAAATGGAAAAAAACAGAACTGCTGGTGAAGTGCATCTGAAAACAGGACTTAGTACTGGTTTTAGAATTTGTAATTGACCTCTGGAAAGTTCTTTTCCAACTAGTATCAACCATTTGCTGTCTTTTAATTGTTTGAGTTATTTTTATGATCATTCTATGGTTAGATGTGATCCTTACCGTGGTATGAATTTCCTGTAGGAATTTTGGGTGGGCATGCCTTATAAGAATTAGATACCATTAAGCCTAGTGTTTTGAAATGGAATTGGGTGTATTGAAATCTAAGATGGGAAATCTACGGGCTTTGCCAAATGTGTTTTAAAATCTGTGGGTCAAAATCTAGAATTTAGATTAGATTTTGTGGGTCAAATTGAATGTTTGGGATGTCATTGGAATTTTATTTTTGACTTTCTTATATGATGCATATAAGTATTCATAGTATTTAATTTGATCATATCATTCCCTTCTAATAAGGGATAAGGGATGTGTAGGCAAATACCCCTCTCTTTAAAACAATTTTGTTTTTATCTTTAAATTTTTTTACTGAATGCTTTTACACCGGTTATTCATTAAAAAAAAATTGAAATTATAGTTTAATCTTTCTTTCTTCTTATTTCTTATTTCTTTCTTCTTTTTCGGATAATAGACGTATATCTAAACTTATATTCGTTATTAAAATTGCTTGAAATGCAGTGATTGGCTAGGGTAACAGAGGTGATAAATTCGATTATATAACCTTACAAACTTCATGTACAAAATACATTTCCAATGATTCATCTTTTAGTAATCATTAATTAGGGTTATGTTGAATGCTATCAAAACATAATATTCTATATGTAAGTATTGTGGTAATTTTATATATGAGCATCACAAGTATTATAGTCACTAGATAAAATTTATTTATTGTTAATATTATTAACAATGAGATCTTTTTAAGTGATTACGTTTTAGTGATTAGTTTTTACTAATCATTTACATGTCTATCTCAGTCTTCGCTAATACTAATTAGTATGAGAATATCACTTTTCTTTTGAAGATGATAGTGTATATAATAGTCTATCTAGATTATTATTATTATATCATGACAATCGTATGTTTATGAACAATTTAGATCTTAGACTTAAGCTAACTCGGATCTCACTGATCATAATTTCCATCATGATTTCAAGTGTATGTCTAATATCAGGGAATCTATCGTATGTCATGCAATTAATTATGCATGCAAATTACTATTTCCAACCTAATAACATCATGAAAGATTATTATATGCTCTATTAAATATTATGTATTTAATTATGTTGATGATTTATATAATTCAAGATTGATTCTCATAAATATTTGATACGATCGGATCATATTTGATTCGCTTCACGAGCATTATACTTTCACATTCCTCCCTCTATTTGAAGACTATTTATACCTTTAACTCTGAAATGTCTACCATAATGACTCACTTCATGTTATAACTCTTGAGAGATATTATGGCCTATTTAGGGCCGTCGCTCTTCGGTTACACTAGAATCAAATGTGTTTATCACTTCTCTTGTATTAGTCTAACGGTTATGAACCTACCCTTGGGTTCGGCCTTCTCCATCTTCACCTTCATATGAATATATTGGACTTCCCAACCACATAAATCAAATTATGAAATTGAGGCCTCATAGGTTTGGCTTCATACATTGGTTCACCCCTTTAGTTCGGCCTTTTGGTTCAACCTTTAGTGCCCTGGTAATCGAGAATGATTAGTTTTAGTTTGGCATAAACTCATCAATTCGCCATTATAGACTTCATCCCAACATATTATCAATTTAGTTGGTTTGACCTCCTACTTCGACCTCAAATCTCTTGGATCATTATGAATGGTCCAAAACCAGTTTAGTCCGAAATCTAGCTCAATTGTGTTTGGTATGGGTGAACTGACATCGGTTCATCTGATATGATCATATTTAAATTTGTCGGATGGTACGCTTGCAATATTAGGATTCCTATTTTTATTAAATTTATATTTTAGTTTTAAGAAAAGAAGAAAAAGAATGAGGAATAATTGTCTTAATCTTTTATGGCTTTTAGATTATATGCAATGGACATGGATAAATCTTTTAAGAAGAGGGGAAGAGAAAGTGTCTCCTCAAGGAGAAAGAGAAAGATAAACGCTGGTACGATGTTGGTCTACATGGAGAAAATCAAGAAAAAATCAAAGGAAACCTATGTGGGCCCAAGAAGACAGGAGAAATATAATTTTATATATGTAATATTATTTTTGAATATTATTTGGGATCGAAAAATGATACTGAAATCGAGACTTCCATTAAGATTGAAGAAAATGCTCACCCCTAAAAATATTCTCAAATTTTAAATTTATTTTAAGAAATATTTTTATAATAGATCTTTTTTTTACCTCGAACTGAAATATAATAATTACATGTCGTTCATAACTTATATAAAAAATATTTTACATAGCAAAATCAAATGTTTGTTCTAAATGGATGCTTGGTCAAATGATAAGTAGATCTAATTGAAAAACTAAATAAAATAACAAGAACAATAAAACTTAAGAGGCATATAGAAGTTTCTTATTAATTTTTTTCTATACTCAATTTCATTCTATACAATATTCTATTCATGTCAAGTATAAAAATAACTTATAAAGTTTTATGAACACTAGAATTAAGTCATTAATATATGACACATTAAAAATATAATTAATATTCTTAAAACGGTTGTTATTAAGATTTAAGATCGTAAATATTAGACTTAGAACCATAACGATTAAATGTTTCATCATTTGATCTAAAGTTTGAACTTTTCTATCAAAATTTAATTTTTAAACATTAGATTTTGAACTCTAAAGATTGAACATTTCATCATTTAATATAAAGGTTAAATCTTTCTATTATAACCCAATAGTTACACATTAGATTTAGACTTTCATCATTGGACTTAAAAGTTGAGCATTTCTATCATGACCATAAAGATTAAATGTTTCATCATTCTACTAAAGTGGAACCGTTCTATTATGAATGGTAAGAAATATAAAATTACCGACATCTCACATATAACTCTAAGTTACTTTACAGGTCAACATGTGTTCAGAGCACTCATCAATTCATAGAGTATTTTAGTACAAAGATTAAAACTCTTTGATCTGAAATACTCAACAGGGCAACGGGTGTTCAGAACACCTATCGACCCGTAGAGTATTTCAGATCAGAAAGTTCTAGTCTCTGACTGAAATACTCTATGAGCCGATGTGTATTTTGAACACCCGTCAATCCATAAAAAATTTCTATTAAGACTAAAACTCTATAATCTAATTGTATTTCATCTATCTGATTGTATTTCTATCTTCTATGGCCAAGTATAATGAGAATGAAGTGGCTGAGTGAGTGAGAAGAGAATGAGAGGCGTGAGAGAAGAGGAGAGCATGGATAAAAATTGATATTTCAAAAATAATATTTACATGAATTAAATAGAAAAAATGGTATTCTTATATTACAGAAAAATAAAGATACTAAATATTCATACATCTCACATATGTCTATATAAGTCAATATACATCTTATACATGTACAACTTAATCGTATAATCATTTATTTCTTGCAATAAAATTCCTATTAAATGAAATTCTATACACTTAATTGTATAAACACTACAATCTTTTCCTTTCTTATTTTGCAGTATTTCCATCATTTGTAAATCAAAATCTTTGTATTTCCAATTCTCGTAGTATTTAATCTTCAAATTGGGCATCAAGTAGATAAGTTGAGGCAAAATTTATATAATGCCAAACTTATGGGTATGACTTCAGTTTCCTCCTTAATATCCACTCTTGAATCCATAATGTATAAAGTTTAGGTATCTAAGTCTACATATAAGGCTACTAAATGCATATTTTTTAAGTTCAACGGTATGTACACACTAGATATATATATTCTCCCAAGTAGAGCTTCCAGGCCATTGTGTCATTCCCATTATGTAACAATAACTCAAAAGTCAATTATGTCAGACTATAATAATAAAAATTTACGATATAAAATTTTTATATAAGTCGGATTTATATACTTACCTAATGAGCAATAAGTTATCTACTTATCGATATCCATTTGTCACCCTGACTAAAGTCACACTAAAGAGATTATCCATTATTATTACGGGCTTTATTTTAATTCAATAGAATAAATCGGCATAAATTTCTAGCAGTATCCAGATCAATAATAAATATTCATTGATATGTTGCCAATGAATGAGTTCATTAAAATTAGGTAAAATTATATACAAATGTGATTGTAATATTTGATTAAAATTGAGAAATATTTATTATACTTTCCAACCACTTCCCATACTTACCTAATGAGCAATAAGTTATCTACTTATCGATATCCCTTTGTCACCCCGACTAAAGTCACACTAAAGAGATTATCCATTATTATTACAGGCTTTATTTTAATTCAATAGAATAAATCGGCATAAATTTCTAGCAGTATCCAGATCAATAATAAATATTCATTGATATGTTGCCAATGAATGAGTTCATTAAAATTAGGTAAAATTATATACAAATGTGATTGTAATATTTAATTAAAATTGAGAAATATTTATTATATTTTCCAACCACTTCCCATAGAGTCTTAATATCTTAAAAAAAATTCTTATCGACTTGAATTCTCGTTATGAGTTGGATGGTCGACTCATATTTACTTCTCTCCCATATCATTACAGCCCTCTCTATAACCTTACCTGGTTTACAATATGAATCAACATTTATTCATCGTATTTCTAGAGTTATTTTAGATCAAAGAATGGAGAATTCAGTTTTTCTGAATTCATAAATGTAGACTTGAGAGAAGTACTAGTCCTCCTTATCCTCATACATCATTATGAAATTGGTGTTGCATAGGAGGCATTATTAGCCTTAGCCATCCATTCACAAACAATAAAAAATATAAGACTTAAGAAAATTTAAAAGTTATTTTTTTAACTGAAATCTTAAATAAGTAATATTCATACCTGATCCATCTTCCATATCACTTGAAAAATGGTATAGACCAGATGAAATGCCATGTGTCATATATAGTACGATGACCCTAGAGATCTGCACCAGCAGATGAATATGATGCAGCCTTTATTTTCTTATAGATCAAATCGACTTTACATTTCAGTTCACCGAATCTCTCCTCTAGCCTAGTAAATCTCTCCTCCATGTTCCGACCAACAGCCTCAATTTTCTCTTCCATCCTTTACATCATATATCACATATCACAATCGACAATCAGTGTAGATGGAAAGATTTAATTAAGGGTTAGTGTTTCATTCTCCACCTCTAAAAATCTTGGGTATGCTCTATATTTATCTTATCCTCATCCTCCTCTTTCTCCTCTATGTCCTTCTCCTTCTCCACCATGACGCCCTTATCATTTTGAACAATATATATAGAAGATTTCAAAAGAGTTCTCAGGGGTGGGATCAAGCAAAGCCGTTACATAATCAATGATGTCATCTTTAACCTCGTCATCAAACGAATCAATATTGGCCATATAAGGAGAACATTCTTTCATCCTTGACAGATGTAAGATTCCATGTAATCTAGCATCATTAAATTTTTTTTTACATAAGTCGGTTAATGAAATAATTATTGATTACAATAAAAACTAACCCTCAATTACTCAAAACTTTAATGATTTTCTTGAGCATTGATTTACTAGAACACATGGCCCAATTTAAAATCCGTGGCTTATGGGTTTTCTCTAAATGCTCTGCAAAAGTCTTTCTCATGCTTGAAATTGCTTCAAACACCCATAATTATAATAATTAAAAAATATTATTAAAAATTATTAAGTAATAAAAACTAACTATAAATTAAAACTAAGACTAATTCTCTAGAACGGGAGCGAATAACCGAGTAAGTCCCACTTAATAGTTTTTTTTTCTCTATTTACAGCTCTTACAAACTTCTTCATGAGGTCATCCCTCTTACTATTTTGTATAATTCTCTCATGAACTATTTTACCCGAGGATAATTATTGAAGAACTCTATATCTAAGATTATATATAAATATTAACGGGGTATTTTATGCGACTCTCTTAAACTTAGGAGAGCAACCATCAAAAAGTAATGAAGTCCTAACTTCACATGTAAATCATCTATCTTTATTATTTCATCATCATCTCGATCATCGTTTCTTAATTCTACTCTCAATATTTTCAAAATTTTTTATAAGCTGACCACATGTAATATTATCATTTTCTTTAAACTAGTATTTCAAGAATTCAACACTTTTCCTTACTTCGATTGGTAAAGATGCTAGTATTTTATGATAACTTAATCCAGTAGTAATAACAAACTCTTTTATTGAATATTGGAAAGATTGTCCATTTATAATATACCATGACTCATATTTTTTTTGTGACCGAGTTTGGCAGACAATAAAAGAATTAACTATTTGGGAAGATAATGCAAGCCCATCATCAACTTTTAACAAATATTCGAAATATGATTTATTAAATATTTCTAACTTTCTATAATTTAACTTTCTCTTAATCACATTAAAAAGGCCGTGCAATTTTGATCTAACAACGATGGATGATGAAAAATGTTTCTCCGATTTGAGAATGTGAGAAAGTCTAATTGAAAATACACCTTGAAAACAAACAAAAAGAATAGTTGGTCTGAGATATCGGTTTGGCACATGTTGGTCTGATCCAAATCTACACCTAGCTCAAACTTAAATTTAAACTACACATCATATAACAATTTATTCAAATTTAAAACATATTATCTCACTTTCATATTTTCTGAACCACTCCTCCATGGCTGCCGAGTGAGTGAGAAGAGAATGAGAGAACAAGAATGAAACGAAGAGAAGAAGAGAGAAGAGTAGATGTCGATTTGGATTTTGGTGATTCAAGGCGAGAAGGGGAGGGAATAAGATTTCGCCTAGGGTGAAACGAAGTAGAGAAGAGTAACGCCGGTTTGGGATTTTGGTAATTTAGGGAAAATACTGGTTTGTGATTTTGATGATTTATGAAAAAATAGATATCAGTAATTTATACAAAAGTTAATCAGTAATTTTATATTTTAAATTTTAAATTTTTACTTTAGTCAAAAAAAAAAAAAAAAGAGAGTTATTTAGTAAAAAAATATTAAAGAGAATAATTTTTAAAATAATTTCTTAAGAAAAAATGAGAAAAATAATTTTAAAAAAAGTTTTTCAAAGAGAGTATTCAACTAAGCGTCACAGCAAAAAATTAGGAATATAGCATATTTAACAAGTATCGAGAGAACTAAAAAAAAGTTTCCCCGGCAAAAAAAATTGAAAACATGGGGAAAAAAAGAGAAGGGTAAAATGGTAAATACATCAAGGTCTCTCTCTCTCTCGATGCAGTTGACCTTTCAAGCACTCTTCGAATCCACGTCTCACCGCAACTCTTCCTCCCCATCGTCATTGATACCTTCCCTTCACCTTCCAATTCGCCTGAAAAAATTCTCAATTCTGCACCAAATCGCCATTACCTTCTTCAACCTCTCCTCTCCATCTATCGAAGCGCGATTCATTTCCTGAGAATTCAGATCTTGAACCACAGCGAACGATGTTGTTTGAGGAGGACGAGGAGGCCTTCGAGCACACCCTCCTTGTGGTCCGAGAGGTCTCCGTCTTCAAAATTCCTCCTCGGAGTACATCCGGCGGGTACAAATGCGGTGAATGGCTTCAATCCGATAAGATCTGGACCGGTCGGCTTCGTGTAGTCTCGTGCAAGGACCGGTGTGAGATCCGATTGGAGGATCCAAACTCAAGCGAGCTGTTCGCAGCCTGTTTTTTCAATCCCGGCCAGAGGGAGAATTCGGTGGAGACCGTACTTGACTCGTCGCGGTATTTCGTGTTGAAGATCGAGGATGGTCAGGGAAAGCATGCTTTTATTGGTCTAGGATTTGGGGAACGGAACGAAGCTTTTGATTTCAATGTGGCATTGTCGGATCATGAGAAGTATGTTAAGAGGGATCAAGAGAAGGAGGTTGATGGCGGCGAGGTTGGCGATGAGAGCCACATTGATATTCACCCGGCTGTGAATCACCGATTGAAGGTACACTTCGAAATCTTTTTGTTTTCAATGTTTTTGTGCTATATATACTGGATTTTTGTGATATCACTATAAAAGTACCATATTTTGCATTCATGTGTGTCAATTTCTGCTCTTTCTCTCTCCCTCTCTTGTTTAGTTCATTTTGCTGCTAGCTTTGTCTCTAAATCTACTTAAAGAACATAGCAAATGATGTTTTCATTTTATCTATTTTTTAACTTTGTGAAACCTGATGTCCTGCAAGTCAATTATTATGATGTAAATAGTGTAAGTATAAGAGAACATTCTGTTTAATTATATGTATTCTTCTGCTTATTAATTGTAGTAAATTGATCTTTTCAAGTCATTTCTAATCTTCTCGCTGTATTAATTATATGTATTCGAACTGTGTCCCATTGTAGATGGAATTTACGTTGTTATGTTCTGAATCTTAGGAAGGCGAGACAATTCGGATAAATGTGAAGCCTAAACCGTCTAGTGGAACAGGCATGATCTCAGCTGCTGGCTTGTCTGGGTCTGGATCTGGGTCCGGGATTGCAAAACCAAAAGCCTTGAGTCTTGCTCCTCCCCCGCCAAGTGGATCAGGGAAAATCAGGTCTGCTCTCCCACCCCCACCTAATGATCCCATTGCTGCTAGGATGACCTCTGCAGGGCATGGTGGTCTCAAGGGACCTAAAGAAAATGTCAGAAGTACAAACGATCCTGTATCAGATCTTTCTCAACTTGAGGTTTGTTTCTATTGCCTATTAGCTTCCATGTTGATTTTCTTTGTTCTTTATACAATTGGTTTGTTTTACTTCACATGGTTTGGATAGATAGAAGACAGTTTGACGTTTATTTTAGCACTGGGTCTTTATCTTTTTTACCAAGTACATGCCTTTTGCTATGAGATGCCTTTTGCCTATATAAAGAAGTTATAAAAAAAAATAAAGATACACATAATCTGTACTGAGGAATCCACATATCAGATTGCTATTTGTAATTGAATCCTTCCCTTAGTATTAGAAGTAATGTCCTCTTGCTATTTTTCCCTTTTTCCTTTTCTTTTAATATCATTCCCTATTATATGTTCTTCTTTGCACAATTAACAATAGTGTAGTTTTCGTAGAAAGGCCTTATGATCATATTAAAAGGCTTGAGTTTTGATTGGAGATATCATGGATGTGTTTGTATCCAGATAAAGGTGCATTATATTTGTGAATATACAAGAATATATGGTTGGTTGTAAGGACCTGTAGTGTGAGTAATATGGTTATACAAAGATTGTATTGGGTAATTATACATATTGGATATTTACTGCTGTTTGTGATTAAATTAGTTTAATTTATGTTCTCTTGCTTATGACTGCTTGATCGGGCTAAACAGAAGGTAACAATGGAGTCACTTCTTTCCATTCCCTAATTATAAGTTTCTCTTTGCAAAGTTCACAATAGCCTAGTTTTCTTAGCAAGAAGGACAATAATTTTGAATCTGCTTTTGGTTGGTAAAAAGAAAAGATCATGATACTTGAAAATGTTGAGGATCATTTTGTGGAGAATTTAGGGATGTGTTTGCTCCTTTATAATAATCATCGTAAGTTATGATACCCCTGATTAGGTGTAATAGAGAACTTGATTGCCATTTGGAATTCTCCTTAGGAGACTTGGTGAATCTTGAAAACGGTACAAAGTTGGAGGTTATCAATCTGGATCTAAATACTAGGCAATCGAGTTGATAGTACTCGCCCCTGTATAATTGTTTGGGACAGGCCAGTCTCCTGTTCTTCTCTATCTTCTTATATGAAAACTCAAATGAGCTGTGTAATTCATTATCCACTATTTTTGTGAAAATTAAGATGCTTTATGTTTGTCAAACCAGGATCTTGGCAAAACACTTTTTTTTCTAACATCTCCTATTCGATCTTATGTTGAGACTAAATTCTGTTGGTAAGATTAATTGATAGTTGGGCCTTTTACTTGTTGCATCATCTGGTCTTTTTAGTAAATAAAGTTTACTTCTTCATAATGTTTGATGTATCTAATTAAGATTGATATGCTTTTGATATCAATGGGTATGATTTAAACAATTCATTTTGCTACCCATATTTTCAGAGAAATCTTCCCTCGCAATCAGGTTCAGCAAAAGCCACAGCGTCAGGATGGGCAGCTTTTTGATCGTCGGAGCTATTTAATTAATGGTTCTTTTTTAGAAGAAAATTTGGCTGAATCTGTAGATTCAAAAGAGATGAATGAATGCGTACTTTTTTTTTTTTTGGCCAAAATCTATAATGTACATTGTACATGACTTGTGTGATTTTTTTATACATAAAATTCTAATAAGTTTTTATGCGTAATTAAGGCCAAAAATGATTGCGTCAATAGAGTTATGGAAAACGCTATTACTTTAATTTTATTAGCTGACAAACGCTACTAAGTAATTGAGGGAAAAAACACTAAAATAGTGTTTAAAAAAAAACATTTTAAGAAGGAAAAAAAAATTAAAAGAAAAAAAAAGGATAGAGTAGCATTGCAGATTCAGATTTACGGGGTACTATAATGGGTAATTTTGAAAATATGGGGGTCTAATAATATATTTTGAAACTACGGGGAATTCAAAACTACAAGCCAATAAAGAAATTGCGAGTCTGTTCACCAGCAGACTTTCAGATTGATCACCGGAGCTATATTTGCTGGTAAAGAAGAAAGATGAAAAAAAGGGTAAGTTCCTTTACTCTATCTCTTTCCAGATCTCTTTTTGCTTCTCTCCTGTTATCCAACAAAACAAGGCATGGTTTCTTTCCTGCTCAAATTGATTTCGGAAATCCAAGGCCATCTACTTATACTCACACCTGTTGTGTTGGTAGTGATGCAATGGTTTCCAAAAACATTAGTCCAAATGTGTGAACATTTATCACGGTGGTTGATGGTCTTTGCAAAGAAGGGATGATCTCAGAGGTGGAACAAGTACTACAAGTGATGATTCAAAGAGATTTGAAGTCTTAACATTGTCACTTATAATGCTCTCATGGATGGGTATTGTTTGCGAGGTGCAATGGATGATGCTAAAAAAGTGTTTGATTTGATGAAAGACAAGGATTATTCACCTAATGTAGTCACTTACAACATCTTAATAAATGGATATTGCAAAAGTAACAAAATAGATGAAGCTATGAAACTCTTGAAAGAGATGAGTAGGAAAACTTTGGTTCCAAATACAATCACTTACAATTCTCTTATTCAACAACTATGCCTAGCTGGAAGGATTTCGGAAGAAAAAAATCTTCTTATGGAGATGGAGGATATTGGACAACCTCCGGATGTTACAACTTATTTAATCATGCTTGTTGGTTTATGCAAACATGGAAAACTTGATGAGGCATTAGTTTCATTGCTGATCAAGCAACATGCAAATCAAAATTACAGTCGTCGAGCCATCGACCCATCGATCTGTCGAATATATCGACTCATCGACCCATTAAGTACGTTAATCTATTGAGTCTTTTGACTCATCGAGTACTTCGAACCGTCGACTCATGACCATACTTAGCTGCAATAGACTATAATTTTTTTAATTTTGATCCGATCTAACTAATTCTTCTTGCTATAAGTTTGTTTCAGCCTCCTTCAATTGTAGAAATGGTGGTCAACTCCAAAATCCACCGAACCCAACCAATCAACTCTGATCACTCTTCTTGTTCATTAGAAAGTGGTTTCACCTTCTTCAAACACTCCTCCTTAAGACCATTGTTAATGATGCATATTATGCTTCTAAAATACTTAGAATCATTATTCATCATAAGCTTTCCATTAGTAGCTAAAGGAGTAGATATTGACTTGCTTCCTTTCATTTTGAACTTCTTGATTAAATATTTTGCATATTTCTCTGATTTGTTAACTAGAATCCAAGTGTGATTCTTATTAATATTTTATTTAAGGTCAATTCCAAATCTAAATAATGAATATCAATACATAAATAATCATCTTTAGAATGTGCATTCTAAATATCAGAAGTCAAGAAAAAAATATGATTTAAATCACTATATTCTATTTTTAGTAGTATTTATATTTGTACTCTTATATTATGGATTATATACTCTTCTAATGTGGTCATTATAATAAATATTGTCATCAAAATTAATAGGTAAATCAATACCAACAATAAGTATAACTAGAGATTATCTAGTAACCATTGTATAATAAGTTCACGTACTAATTTGTACCATTAGTAATAAAATTCAGTTAAGTTTAATTCATATTTGCACTAGTTTTAGTCATGCATCTTTTTTCTAGCGTTTCAAGTGTTTAGTTCCATTATTTAGACTTGTGACCAAAAATATTTTTGCAATACTACATATTGCACCATCAACGTCCTCACATTTCTTATTTTTGTATGGAACTATGTCGAATATATCCTAAATCTCGAATATTCGCTTATTACGTCTTTTTATATGCATTGTATTTGCGATAGTAGGGTAGCGGTATTCGATGATGATGGTGGTGGTAGTGGACTTGGTGGTGTATTAAATTGTATTGGATATGATAATATCGACAGTGAATTTGAATCGATTTTGACATAAAAATTTCGCTCATACCCATATAGAAAGTTGAAATCAAATTGATGATGATCTATTTCTTATATAAGAATTTAAAAGTAAATGATTAATCATAAAAAATATAAATAAATTTAATTTTAAGTAAAAAATAGGTAAAATATTAATATTAAGTATAATAATAAATAATATTATTATTAATATTAAGAAATTAAAAATTACATGCCTTGGTCTAATTTGTGAAAAATAGCTAATTAGTAATTGAGATTGAGGATAATGGAATTAGAGATTATGAAATATTAATTATAATTTAGAGTATTATGAATTAGAAAATTAGAGAATAAAGAGACAGAGTGATTGAGAAAATGTGAAGAAGAATTAGAGAGAGATAGTGATATTTATAGAAGAAATTCGAGTGAAAGAGAGATTTAAAAATTATTATGTAAGAGAGATAAAATAAAAGAAAGAAAAACTACAATGACTAAAAATAAATTTGAAATATTTTTTACTATCCCAATCAAATAAAATGAATAAAAATTGAAAATTGAAAATTGAAATTGAGAACCTACCGCACATACACCTATACATACATCATAGACTTGCGGTGTAGGCGAGCTAGGTTGGTCCTAGACGGGCTAAAAAAGGTTGGATTATATTAGACTGAGTTTCGGACCAAGTTTTTTTTGACAAACTACCGACCGGGCCAAAAGCCCAACCATATTTTGACAGTACTATTAAGAAGGGTTATTCGCCTAATGTAGTCAGTTATAACATCTTAATAAATGGATATTGCAAAACTTACAAAATAGATAAAGACATGAAACTCTTGAAAGGGATGAATAAAAAAAAATTAGTTCCAGATGGACTATACCTAGTTCGAAGGATTTTGGAAGCAAAAAAGCTTCTTTTGGAGATGGAGGATGTGGGACTACCTCTGGATGCTACGACTTCCTTAATCTTGCTGGATGGTTTATGCAAACATGGAAATCTTGCCGATATTGATTCGTGTAGTGCTGTGTTAGGCACCCGAACTGCGTCTGTTCGTTGAAAGGGTTTGGCATATGTATACCGGAGAAAAGGGAAAAAAATTCAAATGCTCGCCTTTCCGAGTCAGATAGAGAAGCATGATTGCGACAAGAAATGGAAGAATGCATGGAGGAGGTTCGTCGTGATGCAGTCAGGATGCTTGTCTTTAATGCTGGAATGTTTTGGCTACTGGGTGTGAATTGTGATACCTGCCTAAACTTTTACTCGTCTTATACGTGTAATTGAGTGTGAATTGAGGTTTTGAAATGTCTCTTATTGACTGACTAATATGTAGAGCTATAAAATTGATTCTCTACTTAATGCATATTTCGCAGGAGCAGATGGCACAGAAGACCGATCAAAAGTAGGATGCATAATCTTGATGTGTCGGAGCGAGATGGGTATGTTTGTGCACAAGCATGTTAGACGTATAGTTATTATTACATTTTGGACTTGGAACATGTTAAAAACATTAGTAGTATTCAATAATCTACATTTTTTTTTTCTTCCTTCCTTTTTCGAGTTAACATTGTCGAGGTTGGAGTGGAGGCTGTTCCCGCTTTCAACGTCGAAGCTATCTCCGGACCAGAGGAAAACAAACACGTCATTACTATAAAGTCCAGCTAAATAAAGTCACCAACTTTGACACGCGTCATATACTCTATGGAGCCACGGCGTCTACCGATACCAATATAAAAGTCCCCGTCGACCGTATTAAATCGGGTTCATCCTGCTTAAGAATTTGCAGAGCAACAATGGCGGATTCAGAATCTCCAAGGTTCAGAGGAGAAAAAGATAGAGCAGCGGAAGATGAGAATCCGATGAGCATCAGAGTTCAGGGCATGCAATTCGCCTACGAAATAGACTCCTCACTCTTCGTCGACTTCAACCTCGAGATCTCACCTGGATCGCGATGCCTTTTAGTGGGAGCCAATGGATCTGGTAATTCCACCTTCGTTGTCAATGTTTTTCTTTCAGTTCCTCCTGTCTAATTTTTCTTTCTGATCGTTCTTTTTTTCTTTTTCCTCAACTTGTTTTCCATTGCTTGCTTGTTTGTATGATGGTAATTGCTTTCCACCGCTCTGTAAAATACATAAAATGTGTGCCATATAATGCATCTATGGATCATAAGTGTCCACTTTGGTTTGATTAAGTGAATGATCATTCAGGTTTTACCTCTGATCAGGAAAAATATGATTTCCCTTTTCCTTTGCAAAGTTTTTCACCTTCCCTTGTTAATTTTTTTAGTTCTTAAATGAGTTTTTATTTATTATCAGAAGGTCCATTAGAATGATCTGTAGTATATAGCGTAATTTTAAAATTTCAATGATTCAGACCAATAGAGAAAAGGTGCTTATCTTCTTCTACCTGAACCGTATGTCACTTTTGTGCAGGGAAGACAACTTTGCTGAAGATTTTAGCGGGCAAGCATTTGGTTGGAGGAAGAGATGTTGTGAGGGTGCTGAATGGTTCAGCATTTCATGACACTCAACTTGTATGTGGAGGTGACTTGGCCTATTTGGGAGGTTCTTGGAGTAAGACCATTGGCTCTGCTGTGAGTTATTTAAACCATGATTTCTTGTTTGAGTTTCCTGTGATCTAAATCTTTTGTCTCCTCCAAATATTTTCTTTTATCTTTTGCATGCTAAAGTATGAGATTCTCCATATCTGACTCTAGGATGTCCAATTGTCCCTACTCCCTTCTAGAAGCGTGAACGGAACTGTTCAAAACTGATCTGGAGCTAATTGTGTTAATACTCTTAACCCCAACCAATAATAATTTAAGAAGTCTTTGTCTTAATGTAAAATAAAAACAGTCTCAGCATGCAGGAGCTATTCTCATTAATCTCTTGTACTTCCAAGTAAAGTGAATTAAAAGTTTTAGACAGTTCCTAATCTGTTTTTCCCTCCTCAGTCCCCTGCATTTAATGTGCTGTGAATGACCTCATTCTGAAATAGTCTTTGTTAAATTCAGGGAGAGGTTCCACTCCAGGGAGACTTTTCAGCTGAACATATGATCTTTGGAGGTAGGTGCACCACATGCTTCTCTTGCCGAACACAGAGTTCTGATTTGATGCCATACCAATGTTCTGAAACATAGAAAACAAATAGCACATATGTAGATTGGAGGAGGGGGAGTGTCCTCGGGATTATTTTGGGTCATTTGACCAATTAAAACTTTTATTTCTACTCACTAAATTTGATGATTTTATACTTAATCTGCACAGATTCAAAAACTTTCTTTCTCTACTGCAATTCAAGAAAAGTAAAATGGAGTTCATTTTCCTTGTTTCCAATTTCTTTCCTTGGCAGTTGAAGGAGCTGAGCCCACCAGGAGAGAGAAACTCATTGAGCTTCTTGACATAGATTTGCAGTGGCGAATGCATAAGGTATCTGATGGGCAGCGGCGCAGGGTCCAAATATGCATGGGCCTTCTTCATCCTTTTAAGGTACTTAAATCAGATTGTATGTGTGTGATTGGAATGTGACTTGGCAAGTTTTAACGTGACATTTCCTTCTCAAAAAGCTGCATTAATTTGGAAATTCCTTAAACACTATTTTTTTCATGTTAGGACGTTGACTCTGATGGGAACTTAGCTGCTATTAACAATTTTATTTGTGATGATTTCTCAGGTTCTTTTGTTAGACGAGGTCACAGTCGACCTCGATGTTGTTGCTAGGCTTGACCTACTCGACTTTTTCAAGGAAGAATGCGATCAGGTAATCATTGGTAATTCATAAATTCCAATATGTCCACAATTCAGGCAATATCTAGTGTAATTCATTTATTTTTCAAATTAAGAAACCGTCCCTTGACGTTTTTTAAGAATGAAAATCAAATAAAAACTGATAACAATATTTCCGAGACTGCATACCGTACTTATCCTAGTGTTCATTCCATTAAATATTTTTGCATTGTTGATTACAGAGGGGAGCTACAATTGTATATGCCACCCATATATTTGACGGATTGGAGACATGGGCTACTCACCTGGCATACATTCAAGACGGGGAGTTGAAAAGGTCGGAGAAGTTATCTGAAGTTAATGAGCTGAAAAATTCAGACAATCTGCTGTCTGTAATCGAGTCTTGGCTGCGTGCTGAAAACAAGCCTGAGAAGAAGAAGAAGAGGAAGGAGTCCATCATTAATAACCCTTCATCAACTCAAACCCAGAAGAGCTCTCCTTTTATGTCATCTAGACACATGGCATATTATAGGTAATATTTTTTGTTTTTGTTTTTGTTTTTTAAAGTTAAGTAAAATGTTTTAATCTTTCCAACATTTTTGATGTGTTAAGATATAGTCTCTCGTTAATTCTAGAGCATCATCTACAAAAATCCAAATATGAAAGATGTAATATTATTAAACTAATGATATTTCGTAATCTTGTAGCTTTTTTTTATTTTTTGATGAATGACATCGGACGGATGAGATTTAATTTGAGATTTTTTTATTAAAATTAAAATTTTAAAAATCTTAGGATAATCTTCATAATAACATTCTTCTTCCAATTAGCATTTCATTTTAGTTTTTTTTTTCTTCTCTAATTATTATCGATCCATAAATTTAACAAAATAAAATCATGTATTTGTGAATATGAAGGAGGGGTAATTTAGTAAGGTTGCATGAAATTTTGCTACATGATATGATTATGGATGAACAATTTTATTACATGGCATGCTTAAATTTAAATAGTTTGATAAAAACAAAAGAATGAAGATAAAATACTTTTAAAAATGATATGACTAATTACCATATCACTTAAAATAGGGTTAAAGATAATTTACGTTAAGTTTAAATTATAATTTAGTATTAAAAATTTTAAAAAATATAATTTACGTCAATTGTTTTAGAAAGTATAAATAACACTTGAAATTAAATATTTTGTTTCACTATTTTAAAAATTTATTTCTATTTTTAATTTTAGAATATCAAAATTTTTTTAATTCATTTTATTATTTTAAATTAATTTTTTTTCTCTATATCAATTTATCATCACCTTCACTAATCACTCTGTTGTCGCCATCGACCATCACCGTCATTGACCACTACCACTATTGTCAAACACCATCGTTGGTTGCTACCACCACCAACTACTACTAACACCAATCACCACCATAGTTGTCGATTACTACCGCCACTGACCATTGCCGCCACCACCCACCATTGTTGAGCCCTGCCGCCCCGATCACCATAGTAGACCACATTCATCACTGTTGCAATCGATGTGGTCCACGGTGGTGGTTGATGGTTGCGGGGTCGGCAGTGACGATGATGGTCAATGATGACAGTAGTGGTCGGTGGTGGTGGAGCAGGCCGTGACGGTCCGCAATGATAGTAGCAGTCGACGGTATGGTCTGTAGCGGCAATGGTTGGCGGTCAACAGCGACAATAGTCGGCAGCGGTGATCGACATGGATGGTCGATGGTAACGGTGGAGCGATTTGCAGAGGTAGTAGTAAGTGTATGTAGAGAAAAAAAAATTGATTTTAAATAATAAAATTGATTTAAAATATAATATTAAAATTTTGGTGTAGAAAATAGAAAGGAATATTAATTTGGGGTCAATTTTTTGTCATATAATTAAACATAAAATTTAATGATGGGTATTATTTATATATATTTTTTAAAAATTTAGTTAATTATATATTAAAGTTTTTTAATTATACTTTAAGTTTAATTGTAAGTGTAAATTATATTTAGCCTCTCAAAAATAAGAGAGTTGTAGTATGAACTTGGTTTTAGGATGAATAATTTAGATTGAATTAATTTAAATATATGATCAAACTTATATTATAACCTTAATTATATGATCAAACTTATATTATAACCTTAATTTATTAAAAAATATTCTCATAATTATATTTATAAAAAATCATATAATGTGCATTAATGAGAAAAGGCCGTAACATATGGTTTCAATATACATAGGTTTATTCACTTTTTTTTTTTTACACTAAATTTTTTATTTTTTTCAAAATAAAAATAATAAAAATTTAGAGTATAAAATAAAATAATAAATTAATAAAAGAATAAAAAATAAAAAATCATTTTTTTTATAATATAATATATTTTATTAACTTATTAGGAGGTCAGTTTAATTAATAAAAAAAATTATTAAAAATTTTCATTTAAATTATATATAAATAAAAATTATAGACGAATTTATAAAAATAAATTCAGCGGGAATCAAACCATATATATACGGAAAGATATTGAGAGAGTTCTGTCAGACGTTAGCGACAAAGTCGTTGGAGTTTCTCCTCCCTCTTTCACCCTCAGCGGCTACGCGAAAATGGTGGACTGACTAACAAATCCTCTCTCTCTCATTTTTTTTCCCTCTCTCTCTCTCTCTCTCTCTCCTGCCTCTTCTCTCTCCCTCCGTCTCTCCACAGGTTCCTCGGAGATCATGTTTCTTCTATCAGGTAAATTTGATTTCTCGGTGATTGGAATTACTAGTTCTCGTTTGCATTTCTCAACCGAAATTTTCTTGCCATTTCAATCGGTATCATACATTTTCCATTTCGTGTAGGCTATATTGCATACGCTTTTTAGATACGTTTCTTGTTTGTTACTTTAATGCTTGAAATTTCTGCTTTCACTGTCGCAAATGTACTAGAATGTTGTGATTTACCGCATTTTGCTACATTTGGATATTTCCAGTGCTGCGGCTTACTGTTTTAAGTAGATTTGAGTTTTAATTTGATGGTGAAATATGGATTCTGCTTTAGTTGTTTGCAAATTGTGAACTTGATAAAAATCGGAGTATGATTTATATTCCATGTTCCGATTGGATGCAGGTGGAATGTGATCTATATTTGGTATTTCTATCATACAGTAGAAAACTTCTTTTCTACTTCAGTTGGTTCCTTTTATTGGGTTATTGATGGATGGAATCTAGTATTTGAAGTTTCATTTGAGCTCTGCTGAGGAATGGATTCTGCAAGGAGTTGGTTACACAAGCTTCAACCTCGTGATAAGTTGAGGCTTTCTACGAGGAAGAAGGATCATGGAGGTGGAGAAGATTCGACGGCAGATGAAGAAGAGCTTTCCAGTATTACAAAGCAGAAAGCTGCAGCTGCAAAGCAGTACATTGAGAATCATTACAAGGAACAAATGAAGAACTTTCAGGATAGGAGGGAGCGGTAAGTTTGTTGCCTTTTAGCATTTAGGTCTAACTTTTCTGTTTGAAGCTTGAACAACTGTTTATGCAGAATGATTCAGACCCTGATGTTTTGCGCCGTGTCTTATTTTGACATGCGAAAGTATTCTATGGCCCTGTTTTCTTGTCATATAAGAAACCAAAGTGCAGTTTTTTCGTTTGAGTTATTTCTAGTTGTCAATGTCACATTTATTTCATTCACTTTTTTTTTTTTCTCATCTTTTCTTCTCTTTTCGGTTACAACTCTGCTGCATGTTTACCTCATGCCCCAGAGTTCTAAGTGAAAGAATGTACATGCTTTCAAGTTAGTGTCGGATGCACATCTATTTCCAAAGCCTTGTAGCTTTTCATGTGTATGTAAGTCTTAGCAGTGAGGGTTTTGTATTTCTTATGAATTTTGGTTCGGATCATCATAGAGTATTAATTCTTTGTGACATAAGAGGAAAGCTAGTTTGCATCCTTTCACCGTGTAGTCAAATTTCATATTAAATTGCAAAACAGTTCATTTTCTAACAGAGGGTGTAGTGAAAAAAATATTCCTTATTGTTCAACTTCTTTTCTCAGAGGGTCTACTCAGTATTTATCTTCTTGTCATCATTCTATTTTACTTTTAGAGCAGCAAGATTTCTAACTATATCAACATTGGTGCAGACGTAATGTATTGGAAAAGAAATTGGCCGATGCAGATGTTTCAGAGGAAGATCAAAACAATTTACTTAAGTTCTTGGAGAAGAAGGAAACTGAATATATGCGCCTGCAAAGGCACAAAATGGGCGTAGAGGATTTTTGGTTATTAACAATGATCGGCAAGGGTGCATTTGGAGAGGTATGCATGATGAGTGTGATATTTGTGTTATCTTCCCCCTTCCCCTTTTTAACAAACTTTAAGCTTGAGACTTTCCAACTTGGTGTTATTTTGTATTTATATCTGGTACTTTTTGCAAGATACCCTAGAGTTACATGGATGATATATATAATGATCAATCAATACAAAAATAGGAGGATTTTGAGCTTAATTTTTAAGATAGTACTTTTTTAATTTATTTTTTAGGGGGGGGGGGGGGGGGGAACTCTCCTTTAGACATTATTCTATTGTTGACTGTTAATACAAAAGCTCCTCATATTGTAGGTTCGGGTTTGTAGGGAGAAGACAACAGGTCATGTATATGCTATGAAAAAGCTTAAGAAATCAGAGATGCTTCGAAGAGGGCAGGTAAACGCATATGTCACAGCCCTGATGATATTCATGAGCTTTAATCCAACAATCTCTTATAATATGTTATCTTATAAATCTTCTTAGGTTGAACATGTCAAAGCCGAAAGAAATCTGCTTGCCGAGGTTGACAGCAATTGCATTGTTAAACTGTACTGTTCTTTTCAAGATGATGATTATCTGTATCTTATTATGGAGTATCTACCTGGCGGTGATATGATGACCTTACTTATGAGAAAAGATACACTGACCGAGGATGAAGCCAGGTTTTATGTTGGAGAAACAGTTCTGGCTATTGAATCTATCCATAAACACAATTACATTCATAGGTCTGTAGATAGGAATGCTACAATGTCCTATGATAATTGACGTTCATTAAAAGAAAAAAAGAAATGCTTCCAGATGTAGACTAACCATCTCTTACTGCATATGACAGAGATATTAAGCCTGACAACTTGCTGCTCGATAGATATGGACACTTGAGACTGTCAGACTTTGGACTATGCAAACCATTAGATTGCAGTACAATCCAAGAAGGAGATTTTATGGATGGGAGCAACATTCCTGTCGCTAGACAGAATGATGGTCGCCCTACAGCTCCTACACGCACACAACAAGAGCAACTACAACACTGGCAGAAGAACCGAAGAATGCTTGTAAGTTCTCAGCCATTGGGCCCTGACTCCTTTGTTTGCCTTCCCCTCCTAAGAGGAGAAAGTGGTGTTTCCATTTGAACCTAGGATGGCAAGATGAGTGACAACTCTCTTATCACCCAAACCACCATTCCTTGGAGTTAAAAACAAGTCCGCTTCCTCTTTCTTCAAAGTTTATAGAAGAATTGAGATATAAAAGGATCTAATGGCAAGATGTGAGTGCCGATCTTAGTGCAAACAAAAGGATGATCATAAGACTAAAGAAAGAGGGGTTTTTTTTTTTTTTTGGTTACTCCTTACAAAATGCATCAGTTCCAGATGATGATTCTTTGATTTTGGCACGTAGGCTTACTCGACTGTTGGTACACCAGACTATATTGCTCCCGAGGTCTTGTTGAAGAAAGGTTATGGCATGGAATGTGATTGGTGAGTATTAAACTACTTAGTACATTGGGCTTTTCATTTGCATTTCTATCCCCTTTCTACCTTAATGACAGCATATCAGAACTGGTTTTGTGTTTCCTTGCTGTGCACAACAAATTTATACATGTTGGGTTTATTGGACGTCTTTGCAAATTTATTTACAACTTTTTTCAGGTGGTCACTTGGTGCTATAATGTATGAAATGCTCGTTGGCTACCCACCTTTCTATTCCGATGACCCCATGTCAACATGTAGGAAGGTAAGTTCTACCTATATTATTTCCAATGTAATTGTATACATCTTGTTTTTCAAAATCTTTAATATCATTGATAATTTGCATCTTTGGCCCAAATTGGTAAATAGATTTCCTCTCATATGAGTTGGGGTTGTTTTGTTGAGACCTGGATTTGGTTTGACCAAATCCAATAGTTCAGGGTGGATGGGGGAGGGCAAACAGAAAATTAACAAGGAAGCCCTAAAAGTTCCAAATTTCCTTTCCTTGCCAACTTTAAGCTGGAGCTTCTTGTTAAGTTTCTGGTCAATTCATTTATTTGTTGCAGATAGTAAACTGGAAAACTCATTTGAAGTTTCCTGAAGAAGCGAGGCTTTCTCCAGATGCAAAAGATCTTATTAGCAGACTGTTGTGTAATGTCAACCAGAGGCTAGGAACGCATGGTGTAGACGAGATTAAGGTGTTGTATGGTGTGTCCTTTTCTAATTTCTTCTGTTGGTTCCATAAATAGTTGGAAATAAAAGAATTACCCTGTTCTTAATTGTGCTTTCAGGTCCATCCCTGGTTTCAAGGTCTCCAATGGGATAAACTATATCAAATGGATGCTGCATTTATTCCAGAGGTTAATGATGAGCTAGATACCCAAAATTTTGAAAAGTTTGAAGAGGTAATGAATTTCCGATATATCTTGCCAATTCCTCAACGCTATCTGTGTTGGGTTCTCTCTCTACCTTACAGTAATCTCTCTCTTTCTTTAATCTGCAGTCTGATAACCAGTGTCAGCCTTCATCCAAGACTGGTCCTTGGAGAAAGGTAAGCTTTAATATCTCTAGGATGAAGTGTACCTGTTTTTTGTTTTGATGCATGTTTAATATCTCATGCATGTCTTATCAAAGGAGCAGATAGGTGGCAATCCTGGCCTCAAGTTTTTTTTTTTCCTTCTACGTCATTCTTCTTTTTTCCATATTTAAGTTTGCTCTCATATCGTTCTCTTCATGTAAACAGAGCTTGATGGGGATGAAATTGAATTTCTATAAGAGACTGGCCTCTTTTACTTGAAAGGACTATGGATATCATTTCAAGTCTTGAAAACTTTTTTATGTTGAAAACATAAAATGTTGGATTTGAAGTTTCGTTTAGGAAGCTTAACATTGCGGTTCTCAATATCTTTTTTTTTTTTTTTTGCAGATGATTTCTTCAAAGGACATCAACTTTGTGGGTTACACGTATAAGAACTTTGAAATTGTCAATGATTACCAAGTGCCTGGAATGGGTATATATATATGTTTCTTTGCCTTTTTGTGAGATATTATTAGCGCTTTTGCCATAAATAGTGTTTGTACAACTAGCATATGATCGCACGCCCTTTTCAATTCATATCAACAACAATTGATTCATGGTGATACTAATTCTCTTATTCTTTGTCCTTTGTAGCTTCTCTAAAGAAGAAGAACAACAAACCGGAAAGACCATCCATCAGGTCGCTTTTTGGTATGCATGTCCCCCCTTTGATCCCATTAGCAATTTCATTGAAGTATATGAAATCTGACTTTTTTTCTTCTTTTTGTGGGTTTGACTTGTGACAGAGGGCGAGTCGGTGATGTCAGAAACATCAGAGACATCGGATATGTCAGAGCATAGTCAACAGGTTCAAGGAAACTTTTTGAACCTATTGCCTCCTCAACTAGAAGTTACTCAAAAGCAGAATAAGTCCTCCTAACCCCTATTCTAATCTTTTTGTTCCTGTCAGAATTCTGAAGGACCTTGAGCTTCCAAGTTGATAGTGAATTTCGGGCTGACTTACGAGAATCGCATGCCTAACCATTTAATATCATACTACGCAATCCATTCGCTGCATCTGAAATTCTTTTCTAGTGCCTTACTCCACAATAACAGTAGAATTCTAGTTGGAAACCAAGCCCGAGACTGGAAGGAGGTACTGTAAAGCAACTTTTATCACTCTTGATCCTGAATCCTGATATGATACTAGACCTGTAAAAGTTGAATCTTTAACCAGAAGGTTAAAATAAATAAAAAAATAAATAGAAAGTTATAAAAATTGAAGAAAATAACTAGAAAATGCATCACAAGTCCTGATTCTTTCTGCCATCGATGCTATGTAATTTTTCGTTTTTGTCAAGAGTCCTTGCACAAGTCTCATCTCTCATTGTATATCTGACCTTTTTTTTTTTTCCTCACTCCCTTTTTTTTTTGTTTGGGCCCAATTTCCTCACTGTATTAACAAATAGAAAATACGATACAAATTCATTTTGTTATAATGTCTTCTTGTCTTGCAGCTACTGTTATGTGGGGTAGTACCCCTACAAATTTAGAAATTTAGAGCGAATTATTGAGTAAATTCCATTCACTATGAACTAATCGATTATAATTACAAACACCAATGTACTCAAAAAATTTCTCACTAACCTAATACATATTTTATTATTAGGATTACTTTAGAAAAAAGAGAAAATGGTTGTGAAATAATAAGAGCCCGCTTGAAAATGCTTATCAAAAAGGACAAAAAAAATATGAACTAATTTTTTTTTTTTTTAAATAAATATTTTTTCAAATTATTTTTAAAAATATCAATTTAGTAATTATTGAAATAAATATATTTTAAATACCTTAATTAAATTTTATTTATAAATATCTAATAAAGATTTTTACTCATAAATCTATGCCCTATTTTCTTTTAGCATTCCCACTAAAACAAAAAAAAGTCTAAAAACATGGGCAAAAAGTATTCCATCTTTACTTATTATCTGTATGAGTGCCATATGTCAAGCTCTTGTTTTGCCGATCATTGTCGACATCACTATACTAAACTAAACTTCTATTACATTATTCTCTAAAATGTAACAAATGAATTGTAGACATTCTTAATTGGCTCTCGAGTAAGCAATAATTCATAAATGCTTTGAATTAATAATAATAATAATAATAATAATAATAATAAGTTCAGTGGCCAAAAATAGTTAATTAAGGATAATTTAGATAGAGGGAGCTGTCTAATACTTTTGGCAAAAGAAAAAAAAAATGGATCTCTAATGCAATATTATTACTACTACTAAGCTAAGCTAAGCTAAGCTTATTCAAAATTCAACCCTGTTTTTTGGTCTCTGATATTTCCTTAGATCGAGAGTCATCGAGACGTCTTCAATTCAAGACTTCCCTCATTTTTTTTTTATTTTTTTATTTATAAATATTCTATTAGATTCCTAATAAATTAAATAATCTACTTGTATTTTGATTTTTTTTTTAATTATAATTATTTTTCTTAATTACGAGTGTCACTGTCATAGTGTCATTTGGGTTTGCAAAAAAAAAAAAAAAAAAAGTGCTGGCTTTATGAGTATTTATTTTGTTCTGAAAAGCAGAAGTAATATAAAGACATCAACATCAATTGAAAGAGTATACCTAATTTATCTAACATACAATCTACTTATATATAAAAAAATAAAAAATAAAAAATAAAATAGAAGGATGTATAAGATGGAGAGAGAGAAAAAAAATAACATATTTGATATTATAAAAGGTTAATTATAGTATTATTTTATGTGTAACTCGTCTTTTATTAATTTATTATTATGTATTTTTTTATTAATTTATTAATTTATATATAATTTAATTGGAAAAAAAGGGATCAAAATAATTCTTATTCTCAATTAACTAGATCCAATCGATTTTATTCTTCTTATTCTTCACGAGAAAGATGAACCCGAAAAGAGAAAAGAAAAAAAAATTGTTTGAACCAGATTAGAGGTGGCAAAATGAGTCGGGCCGGCACGAGCACGCACGACACGGCACGAAAAAAGCACAACATGAGCATGGGTGCCAGGCTGTGTTGTGCCCAACTATGCGGGAACATGGGCTGGCACCGAGCATGATATGACCTTTTTGGGCCCGTCCGAAGTACGGATTCAAAAGCGCTTCCTAATCTTAGGAGTTTTTTCTCCATAAATTATTTTGTATGTTAAACACCTTTCAATTAATGTAAGATCTTATTTGGTCAAATAATATTAATTATAATATTTATAATTTAAATTATTAATGGTACTAACTTTTGATTTACTAAATAATAACTATTATGAACGATTAATAATATACAAAATATGTGTTATATTATTATTATTTTACTAATCACTTTAAAATTCTTCTTTTATTTAAAAATAATTTTTTTTAAAAATAAAAGTTTTCGAGCCCACGGGTCGTAATAAGTTCACAGGCCAAAACAAGCACATGAGCTGAAATAAGCCCATAGGCCGATACAACAAGTTTATAGCCCGTTACTGTATTAATGTCGTGTCGTGCTTTTATTTTTAGGTACGGGCACAGACATAATATGGGCCAATTTGTGCCGGGCACGACACGACATAATATGTGCAATGTCGGGCCAGGCCGTGCCAGCTCATTTTGCCACCTCTTAACTAGACCTCCGATGGAGGTTCAAATTTTCTTTTTCTTTTATTGTTTTTAAATTTTTTTGATTTTTTTTTCAAGTTGATAAACCGGATTGATTGGATTTGGTTCGTCGAGAGGAAGATACGAATCGATCGGACCTCGTTCTTTGTAAATGATTGGATCAATTCCACTACGTTTCTTGCAAAGAACCGAGTAATCTGTTTTGGATACTTCACGAAAAGATCGGATCATTCATTTGATCGATTCAATCCCCCCCTTTTTTTTTTTTTGACGAAAAATCAGATTTGGATTTTTTTAACACTAAAAAAACACATGGAAAAAAAATGGAAAATTGGATTAAAATTTATAATAAAAATTTAATAATGAAATTAAAAATAATGAAAGATTAAGGATGAAAAATAATAAATATATATTTTTTAATGACGTATGATACTATATCAGTATACCACATCAACACTGTTATTTAAATATGATCATAAGGATTAGAAAATCTTATTTAGATTATATAAGGACTGAAAAATTAACCAAAAATTAAATAAGGACGAATTTATAAAAAACGAAGTATATATGAATTAAAATTTTAATTAAACCCTATTATAAATCTTGAACTCTTAAGTAAATTTCTTTAGATTTTGACTAAATTACAAGTAAGTCCTATTGTTATTGGTCAATAATTTTTACTAACTAAAAGACTTTTATGAATTATTTATGAATAAAATAAATATAAAAAATATAAGCGAATCTTTAAGATTTATAAATAAATAAATAAAAATTATTTATAATTTTTTTAAAATTTATTAATATTATATATGAAACTCTTAATAATTTTAGAAATGATAAGTGAATTCCTTCATATTTTATAAGTAAGTCCAATTCTTATTAAATTTGATATTCGATTATTTTTATTTGCATAAAAAATTAAAGAAAAATGAAAACTTAAATAATTTCTCCCGTCTCAAATGCACATACAATATTCCACTCTCCCAAATTCATGAGATTTGAAATTCGAACTAAATTATAACAGAGTGGGTAATTGGTAGCTGCTTGTGCGTATAAATGTAATAGTAATTTTAGGTTTTTTTTTTTTTTCAAATATAAATAATCCACGGTCAAAACTTTATGGTAATTGAACTTATTTATAATTTAAGTCTAATTTAAAGGATTTATTTATAATATTTAAAATCTTAAAAAAATTTACTTATAATATAATAAATCTAAAAAAATCTATAAGTAATTTATATATATATATATATAAATTAAAGGGTGTAAAAATTTTTTAATATTAAATTATTTTTATTTGCATAAAAAAAATTAGAAAATATAAAATCTAATTTATTTCTCACTGTCACATGCATAAATGGGTGCTTGTTTCGCTGAGGTTGCTAGCTTCCTTTGCGACAGCCTCGGCAATGATTGTGATGGGTGTAAACAAACAGACCAAAACCTTTGTGGTTGCGACCGTCGGGAATAACCCGGTCGAAACCAGTATAACAGCTCAGTTTGATCATACCCCAGCTTTTATGTAAGCTTGTGATCAATTTTAGAAGATTTATATGTATTTGAACAATATGCTTTCTTATAAATGTTATTTTTTGTGTTACAGTTTCTTTGTGGTAGCAAATGGAATGGCCAGTCTGCTGCATAACTGGGTGATAATAGTGATGGATGTTATAGGACATAAGGTTGATTGCAAGGGATTCCGCTTTGCAATCATTGCCATCTTAGACATGGTATATATGATCGAATATCGTTCGGACAAATAATTTTTAATTAGTATTTCCTTATGTTTATAGTGTTCTATATCGAATTGGGTATAACTAATTGTATGTATCCATGATGATGGAGTTGACAGTGGGGGTCTAGTGGCAGCAGAAGACGGAGCCGGCTACATTCATGGCAGAGCTCGGGAAGAATAGGAATAGGCATGCTCAATGGAACAAGATATGTGATAACTTCGGCACTTATTGTGATCACGATTCTGGGGCTCTCATTGCTTCCTTCATCGGCCTATGTCTTATGCTAGTCATCAATCTTATTGTCTGTCTAATCATATTCCGTTACATGAAAAAAAAAAAAAAGGCTATGAAAGACAATAAACTCTCGTTTATCTCAAAGCATTGATCCTGTAAGGTATTCAATGTTGAGCACAACATCTTATCTCTCTTCAATTTGATATAGAACTGGTTATATCTCTTCATCTATCGTTTTTGGGGGCTTACTTCTATGTTTAGAAGATGAGTACCATTTTAAAGGCGGGTAATCCCAGTAGGATACGTAAATCAAAACTGCTAACGACAAAAGTTGATGTGGGGGAATAAAATCTTGTTTTATTCTTACAGATTTTCTCATTAACAGGTAATTCATCATCATTAACAGATTAATGAATTAACCTTAATCTGAGACCAATTAGATCTCTGACAAATGTTTAAGACTCGAGTTATAAAAAATAAAAATAAAAAAGAGAAAAATCACTTCCAAACCACGTTGGATTTTGGACTGAAGCAACTCAACATTTTTCTAGTTGTCTTGGCTATGCCGGCCATCCTCTTGGATTAAAATAACAACTAATCAATTTATGTTCCAAATGAATACTAATTAATTAGATCAATTGCATCACTGAAGACTCTTTCTTTGGCCATGATCTTTAGTTTCTAAAAAAATCCACCTTTAAAAACTGCCCACAAGCTTTCCTTGACAATCTCCCTCACCATCGTTTTTCCTCTCTCTCTCCCTTTCTCACACACGCTCCCTCTGTAGTGTACGTAGCAGTCACATTCTTTCACACATGAAAGGGGGGGGATTTGAAGTTATCAATCATGGGGCATTAGAGATCATACAGCCTCATGAACCTTGGGAATACTCAACTCTAAGATTTCCAGCATTAATCTCCAACAATCCGTTCCCCAAGCCGATAATGGAAAACCAATGCATAAACACGGAGTCGAACGAGCTCTCACAATGGGTGGATCATATTACAAAACAACTCATTGATGACGTCCCATATTCAGGCTCATTCATGGGGCCCACAGGGATGATCAACTTCGTCTCCTCTTCAGATGACTTGAGACCGAAGAAAATAGCCCGGAAAGCCCATGTCGATGCTGATGTCAGTGGAAATGAGCTAATCCTACCAACAAACAATGAGCTACAAGTGCATATTGAAAATGGTGGAACTAAGGAGTTGATTAAGAGGGTAGATCATGATCATGGATTAACCCTGATTACCCTCCTCTTTGAGTGTGCAGCTGCAATCTCAGACGATAATCTTGGCGAGGCGCATCAAATGTTGTTAGAGTTATCCCAAATGGTGTCGCCGTATGGGCCTTCATGCGCCGAGCGGGTCGTTGCCTATTTCGCCAAGGCAATGTCTAGCAGGGTTATCAACTCATGGCTTGGTATTTGTTACCCTTTGATCAATTACAGGAGTGTTCATGCCACTTTCCAAGTCTTCAACAACATTTCCCCCTTCATCAAATTTTCACACTTCACTTCGAACCAAGCCATACTCGAGGCTTTCCATCGTCGTGATCGAGTCCACATCATCGACCTCGACATCATGCAAGGCCTGCAATGGCCAGCCCTATTCCACATCCTAGCCACTCGCATTGAGGGCCCACCACATGTCAGACTGACAGGCATGGGCTCATCTATGGAGATTTTGGTGGACACGGGGAAACAGCTATCGAATTTCGCTAAACGGCTCGGAATGTCATTTGAGTTCCACCCAATTGCAAGAAAATTCGGAGAAGTTGATGCGTCCATGGTGCAAGTAAGGCATGAAGAGACATTAGCAGTGCATTGGGTACAACATTCTCTATACGATGCAATTGGACCCGATTGGAAGACATTGAGACTTATTCAACAATTGAGGCCACAAATCTTTACATTGGTAGAGCAAGATATCTTACATGGGGCATCGTTTCTCGACCGTTTTATCAGTTCTCTTCATTACTATTCATCCATTTTCGACTCGCTCGGAGCAAATTTCGGCATCGATGATTCAAGCAGGTATGAGGTGGAGAATTGCATTTTGTATAGGGAAATCAACAATATATTAGCAATAGGAGGGCCATCAAGAAGTGGAGAGGAGAGGTTTAGGCATTGGAGGAGTGAGTTGAAGAATTATTTGATACAAATTCCAATGAGTGGAAATTCAATGGCTCAAGCACAGCTGATGTTGAACATGTTCCCTCCTGGTCATGGATACAGCCTTGTGCAAGGAGAGTATGGGACACTTAAGCTTGGATGGAAGGATACTTGTTTATACACTGCTTCTTCATGGACTTGTTCTACTGCTGCCAGATAGCTCATAGCTGCATGTAATTATAATATGAATGTTTGGTTAATCTAACTATATATGGACATTTTAATCTTGTATCACAAGAAGTGACTAACATTATCGAATTTGAACTTTAAAGAAGTCCTAATTACTATATCATGTATTATTTTGGTGTTCTTTTATAATTTTATTTTCTTTCATCGTAAGAATAGACGATGAATATACTCCTCTCATAATTACCAGAATCTATTTGTACTTTTGTTCTTAGGATAAATTCCATATTAACTATAATGGTGACAGTAGAGTACTATTTTTAGGATATTACTCTATTTATTGCATTTATCCATTCTACCGTAGGCTGATTCTAAAAGGTCAAAATCGATGTATCTTCATAGGCCAATGGGGCCTTTTCTGATGAGCCTATTTCTAGATTAGCCTAGTTAATAGCACTTGATTTAGAAGATTCAACATTGTTATCTCTCAATTCTGATTCCGAGACTCTAGCCTTTATATTTTATATTTCCTTTTTTAGCATGTTGATCTCATGCTTAAAGTCATCTAGGGAGGATTCTCTTTTGACTTTCCCTTTATCCAAATGTCTATTTTGGATTTCGGTGATCGAATATCTGGAAGCCATCAAATCTATCTTTTCTTCCATTGCATTTTTTGGTTCATCCCTTTCTCTTAGTAGGGCTTGTATCAATTTTTCTTTTGATTCTCGATCTTGGATTTTATCGAAATTTTCCAAGATATCCCCATGTTCTTTGGTGAGGACATTTATGTTGAGACCATTTATTCCCATTATAGACTTCAGGAAACAATCCTGGCATACTCCTTCATAGTTGCAAACTTCATTGCTTTTTGAGGAGGCTAAGTCTTCTAAGGAAAAAGATTTCTCTATTTGAAGAAGTATGTCTTTGTCAGATTCTGACTCATTTATTAAAATGTGACAAATGGACTTTTTTAATCCTTCGTCCAGTGCCATTTCATTTATCTTCTCCTTTAAATTGCATTTATTTTTGTAATGCTAACTTTCCCACATTTGAAACAAGTGGGAACTTTCGTAGTTTTTATGGAGAAGATTTATGATTTGATTTCCTAAATTTTTTTTTTGAACTTTGACTTTTCTTTAGCATGTAAATATTTCTTTGAAGAGTTTTTCTTCGAGAAGAATTTTCATTTCTTTTCTCCTTTCATTGGGCTTAATCCAATCTGTTCACAAAAATCTCCTAAGGCTCTTTTCCTGTTGGAGTTCTATCTAGCAATTTTGGAGCGAAACTTTATGTCATTGCATAATTGTATTGCTTCGTCTTCTACCGCTCGGGAGATTTCTCCATATGTATAATTGGCCCAAGGAATGGTGCCATTTACCTTTAGTTTTTCTAATACTCTTGATGTAAAGAGTTCAGGTAATCCCGAAAAAAATGTTATTTCCAGTATTTAGCATTACAGTCTGATCTCTATAGTACTTTAGTAAGGAAAATATCATTGTACCACTTCTAATGAGATAGATTGAGAAACTTAAGTCTCATTAATTGCTCATATGTCTTGTTAATGCAGTTTGAAGCATTTCCGTATAAATACAAGGTGAGCGAGTAAACTAATGTGTTTACTGCATTAGAGACTTCCCTTTGCCCTTGGAGGTTGTTTTTCACTATAGTTTCTATTTTAACGGCAACCATGATTCTATATCTATATGTACATGATAGGGCATGATCACACCAGCCTTTTAATTGGCGTGTAAGGCCTCAAATTATTGCTTTTGCAATTGCTGAATCTTGAACCGTTTTTTAATTATTACAGCAAACTTCAACATACATCATCATTTGAGTGGCTACTTGCCACACTTGGTATTCTAAAATCCCATTTATATTCCATTTAGTGATGTTTCTTCAATCAAACAAAATGGGGTCAAACTACTAGCCTTCTTCCAACAAAGGCCTTATTAGATAGTACGCCTCTTTGTTGGGTTCTTTCCCCAACTCATTTTAGCTATTTAAGGTGTGGATGAATCACTATCTAAGGACAAAGATTGTTCCTCGATAATTTGTACCTGTAATTCTTTAATCCCCAAATTTGTTAACCTAGAAGTTAATTATTCTATCATTTCTGTTGAAATTTCTTTAGATGACCAATTCATATCTACCCTTGGAGGAGGGGGTTTTGTCAGAGGAATGTCCATCATTATTCACGAAAGAGTTATCTTTGAAGCCGAAATGGTATTTACAACAATTTCTACTCTGAAAAGTTGTTCTCCTAAAAGTCTATATAGACAAATTGGTATAATTACTTTTCTAGAGACTCATTTATTTATTTCTGTTTCTACTCCTTTAAATGGAATAGTTATAATCGATGCTTTTTCATCGTTTGTGCTTCTTCTAGATTCAAGGTGGCAGATTAAAGACCTCCTCTATGTCTTAAAGACCTAATGCCTTTATTTCTCTTTTGGCAACCATATAAAGAGATTAAATTTATTTATTTTTATTAATATTAAATTATGAAAAAGCTAGACAAGTTAAGCGAGGAGGAGAACAGAGGGAGGGAGAGAAGAGATTAAGAGACCGGCTTGGCCCCTCCCTCTCCCTCGTATTCCTATTACTGTTCTTTTCTCGTAATCGAGAATATTCACTATAAAAAAAGAAATAAAAATGTATTTCCTTTTTCTTTCCGAAACACAAAATACAAATAAACAAGTAAGACCACCTGATCTGTTTTTTTCCTCTCCTCCCCCCCTCTTTCTCCTCTCTGAGATTGAAGGTCTGGTGGGGTTTCTGGGATCTGAATGTTGTAGTTAGGGAAGAACTTTTTTTTTTTCTTTTCCATTCCCCAAATTGGAATTTTTCTTCATTTTTTTCAAGGTGTCATTTAAGATTATATTCACAATTTATAGCTCCTTTTTACATTTAATGTGTCCTTCAATTTGGGTTTCTGGGTTATGATGATGATGCTTTGATTCAATCGGAAAGATATTCAAAGAGATTCTTCGAGGGTACGTTAGAAATTTGTTCGAATCTCTCCAGTTTTATGGGTATTAAAATTATGCATAGGTAGATATACAATTCGAAGCCAATCTGGGTGGAAATCTGCGTTTACAGCCGTTGGATTGGCCTGAATTGAAAGAAGATTGATCATGGAGCATGTTATCGGTGGGAAGTTTAAGCTTGGCAGGAAGATTGGTAGTGGGTCTTTTGGAGAGCTCTATTTAGGTATATCTATATATATATATATATTCTCTCACTAATCTCTCTCTATTTTCTCCTCCCCTTTCTTTTCCTCTGTGCTTTTGCTTCTCAAATTTGTGTGCATTTTGCAGGTATTAACGTCCAATCTGGAGATGAGGTGGCTGTCAAGTTGGTATGTGATATGTCTATATATATATCATCTTTTTTGGTGACTTACTTAGCCTTTGTCTATTTTGATTCTTAGGCTACCTTGTGAGAAAAAATTCCACTTTACTTGTTTCTGCCGATTATGATGAATTTCTATGTTGTGTTTGACCATGATACTCTCTTTAGTTTTAGGTTCTCTTGACCATATTATGTGAAGGTTTTTAGGGTTCTTTTGACCCATGGTTTCTAATTGTCTTAAAAAGTCATACTTCATATGCAACTTTCAGTTACATTCTCATTTCTCAGCAGCAATCATGTAAAAAGAAGAGAGTAGAATCATGCCTTTTGTTGCAATGCTGCTATAAATCTTGAATTCATGAATTACCTCAGGCCTCATCTCAAATTTACATGCATTATCTATCTGAATGGACACCAACCATTTTCTTTCTCTCTTTTATCTCATATAAAATGTGCATCATATTAATCCAATGTGTTTATTTATTTTACTTTGATAGATTTCACTTTGCTCTCTTCGCCTAATCTCAGAAAAATAATTTACACCTTTATAGAATTAAATAGGGCATTTTGTTTGCATTCTTGATGAGTGAAAATCCTGAATTCCAGGAACCTGCAAAGACCAAGCATCCACAGCTTCACTATGAGTCCAAATTGTACATGATTCTTCAGGGAGGAAGTCAGTCAGTCTCTCTTACGAAGTGATTATTTCATTAGAATTTCCATTTTTTCCAGCATTTTTTCAGCTAAATTTTTTAATTTTTCCTTGATGAAGCGGGAATTCCCCACCTTAAGTGGTTTGGTGTTGAGGCTGAGTACAATATCATGGTTATTGACCTGCTTGGACCAAGCCTGGAAGATCTATTTAACTACTGCAATCGAAAATTTACATTGAAAACAGTGTTGATGCTTGCAGATCAGTTGGTAAGTTACCATTAACCGCTCTCAATCAAAATATGTTTCAAATGACTGCAATAAATAAGTCACTTTATTGGAATCTCTTATTCCTATCTTTTCAGATTAACAGGGTTGAGTACATGCACTCAAGAGGTTTTCTTCATCGTGATATAAAACCTGACAACTTCTTGATGGGGCTAGGGCGGAAAGCAAATCAGGTACCTCTTATTTAGTTTGTAGTCTATGTCTTATGGTTCTGGCTTATTTTCTGGACAAAGTTGTGGCTTGAAAACCTTCATGAAATATGTTGTTGGTTGCTATCCACCTGCTGTTTATAAATTTAGATGTATATATTGCACACCTTTGGTTTGATAAGCTGTTTAGAAATAAATAAAAAATAAATAAAAATCAGATTGCCTTAGTTTTCTAAAAGACTCATCAGCCTGGTTTTGTTTGACTTTTTGGTGCTATTGGTTTTTCCTCGTTATTGATTGTCTTCAAGGTTAGTTTACTAGGTCAAATGTGTCTGTGTTTAGAATGATTTCTGTGGAATTTTAGGCATTGGACATATTCTTACCTCATTTTGGGTGTATAACACAGATGAATCTGCAATTATACTTCCTTAAGAATAAATAGTTAATCATCTTTCTGATCTTGTTACATGGATTATGTGATCCTAGGTATACATAATCGATTATGGCCTTGCAAAGAAGTACCGAGATCTTCAAACTCATAGACACATCCCATATAGGTATGTTTCATGGTGTTTGTGTTGAGATGATAGGAATTCACAGCTTTTTTTTTTCTTTTCTTTTCTTTCTGTGAAAATAAGTCAAGTCTAAAATTTACCATACTTAAAATTTACTTTATTGCACCTGAATAGTTGTAACTTTGTATAATGTATGGAGTTGAAGTTTGTATTAGTTCAATGTGCTGGCAGTAATTCCATATTGGAGTTGTAAAAGATTGGAGAAATTAATAATGTGAGTAGCCCAACATTCAGAAATTTAGGTTTCCGACTAGCAGAACAATTTTTTATATGCATTCAGATATTTTCTATAAACTACCATTCGATGTTATTTAAGAATACCATAGAGCAAGAAGAACATGGTATACCATGACTTTTCAGTCACATTTAGCCATTATTTGTACCACTTGAGCACTAGGGGGTTAAAAGTTGGTCTGTATAACTGCCATAAATTTCTCCCTTTATCATAATATGTTAACGTCCATTAATATCTTAGTCAAATCTGTATTCTATTCTTAGGGAGACTGTCATCTTTATTTTTCTAAGACCATAGCTTTGTTCTTCCATTGATACTCCACATGTTTGTTTCAAATGGTTCTAGGCTAACTCCAGTTTTACCGCCCAATGTTTCCTAACCAAACGTTAGTTTACCCAGATCTTCATTTTAGGTGACCATTGATTGATGGGTGGCATTGTCATTAGGCTTAGACATTTTTGTCTTTGTATTTTTAATTCCAGAGTTCGGAAATCGAGCAGATGAGGCTGATCTAACGTAGATCTTTTTAAGATACAAAAGTCAATAAGAAGGTAAAGGGAGCCTGTCCAATCAAGGCAATTAGATGCAAGGCAGCAAGGGGATGGAGCTGAAACGAAAGAGGGAAGGAAAGAAAGTTTAGACACTTCTTAGAGAGGGGGGAGGGATTATGTTTAGAAATTAGGTCCTTTTTAAAAATATATATATATATAAAAATGCTTCATGCTTATATCTATTGGGGGGTGGGTTGGTCACTGAGATATTCAACCTGTCCCCAAGTTTTGTTATGCAAGCCAATGAGATTGTAGAACTCATAGGTCAGCTATACCTTTGTTGCTATCTTAAGGAGGTTTAGGGATTCTTGGGGCTGTATAATTCTGGAAAGCTCTTTAATGGGCCTCTTGAACCTATAGCTAAGTAGCACATTTTTTTTCTTGTGTAACATGCTTAAAAGGAAAGAAAAGATTAGCGTCTCTTTTCTGGAGATACAATTTTAAGAGGCCATATGCTTCTTTGGTAGTACTCCAGTTTCATGACATTTATATTTTCTTGATATGGTAATTTGTTTAGTGTATGCAAGTGATGTAATAATTCCTCATTTTTTGTCGCAGAGAGAACAAGAACCTAACTGGCACAGCTCGATATGCAAGTGTTAACACTCATCTCGGCATTGGTGAGAAGCTGTAGCATGATTAGCAAGTTGCAGATTATGATCAATATTACATATAAATCACATTTTTGTCTCATTTATGGTAGAACAAAGCAGAAGGGATGACCTTGAATCTCTTGGCTATGTGCTCATGTATTTCCTCAGAGGAAGGTAGAACATTAACAAACTCTTTTCATTCATGTATTTAAAACATTTTCTACCTAAAATGGGATATTTGGTGAATATTTTGTACTCAATATTTGGTGCATATTTAGTACTCAATTCTTCCTTCTTTTTTCCCTTCAGCCTTCCATGGCAAGGACTAAAAGCTGGTACAAAGAAGCAAAAGTATGATAAGATCAGTGAAAAGAAGATCTCAACTCCTATCGAGGTACCACATCTAAAAAACTTGCCATCCTTTCAGGGCTAGGAATTTTTTTATCACAGTATTCAGGTACAAATATGATTTTTGACAGGTTCTATGCAAGTCATCTCCATCTGAGTTTGTATCATATTTCCACTACTGCCGATCCCTGCGATTCGAGGACAAACCTGATTATTCATATTTAAAGAGGCTTTTTCGAGACTTATTTATTAGAGAAGGTAATAAAATTGACCATAACTCATCACTTTACAAATCAATCTATATCTAATCCCCTTCTTTTTTACTTGGACCCTGACATCATTGTTACTGAAACTGTAGGATATCAATTCGACTATGTATTTGACTGGACAATACTCAAGTACCCTACAGTTGGTCCGAGCTCCAAAGGACGGGTCAGTACTTTTAAGTATTTTATTTATTTTGTTTTAAACTTTATTTACATGTTAAAATTGAGTTTGCATACATTAATCTCTGTCTTGGGTTTTTTAGATTCCTGGTGGGAAAGTGGCATTGAATGCAGGGACATCAGCAGAGAGGCTAGAGAAGAACCCAGGTCTGATCCCTTGAGACTATCGAGCCTTGAAAAAAATAATAAAAATAGGAATATATACGTTGTCTTCTAACATCACTAAATAAAGTTTATTTTGGTTGGTGAAATTTTATGCGATTGGATCTTTTGTTGAATACGTTGATCTAATCTTTGTGTAATATGATTTGTTATATGCTTTTTTTCTTCTTTGCTATGGAAAAATGCCTGCTGCAGTTGGGAAAGAGATTCAAGATAAATTCTCTGGTGCAGTTGAAGCATTTTCCCGAATAAATTCTTCTGGTACTAGTCCTTATGGTGGTCGTTCCAGACGCAAGACTGAAGAGGAGGCCTCGCCTTCACCCAAGGATATGGTAAATTCTTTTCTTCTTTAGAAATGATATACTTATGAAGTTATTATTACTATTATCATTATTATGGATGCATTCTGTTTTGCAGCGTTCTGCTTCGGATAAAGGGCAGGGTGGTTCTTCCCGATATGCTAGCAGTTCAAGAAAAGCGGTTATATCAAGCAAGCCTGGCTCCTCTGCTGAGTTCAGTGAGGGTCGAACCTCAAGGCTAGCCTCGAGCAGTGGCAATAGCCGACCCTCTACCACTCAAAGAATGCTGCAACAAACTACTTTCGACTCTAAACCAAGTTTTTCTCGCACACCAATTGGCAGAAGCACCCGTGATGACCCTCTTCGGAGCTTTGAGCTTCTCTCAATCAGAAAGTAATTAAAAATATATATTAAAAAAAAGCAATCAGCCAGGGTTTTTTCTTTTTTTCTCTTTTTGTTAGCGGGATAAAGCACTTCCAAGTTTCGTATAATTTGTTAAATTTTATCCTCTAGAGAAATGAGTGTATCATCTGACATATAATCAAGAGTTATCCATCTTTTTTCCTGGCAAGTTAAAAGTGATTCGAGATACTGTAACGAGTTTCTGACATGTCTTCTGCAAACACAACTCAGTGCAGCTATTTTTTCTAAATGCTCGGACTCTGGTAGCTGGTTACATTATAAACTGTCTTCTTGTGTTTATTGCTTTAGGGTGTACAATTACTCTTTTTCTTGAGCCTCTCTCAATCCCTCAAGAGATCCATGCCCAAACCCTATTCAATTTCGCATATATTCAAAATCCATCAATTGTGACCATATACCAACGTAACATACCAAAGTATTGATAAGAATTTAAGTCATCAACAACTCTATCAAGAAAAGTGATTCTTAAAAGACTATTAATTAGGCATCAAAGGAGGTTCAGTCCTCATGGGAGTCCTATGAGGACTCTCCCCGGTGAGACATATACTACCATTCATAATATATAAGGTACACAATTTATAACTCCAATTGTTTAAGAGATCAATTGTCTCGATCGGGGTTTCTAACTTAAGTATCGGAGCGGGTTCGTATGCCATAACCCCTAAGTTCCCTTCATGTTTTCATTCTTATATATTCGATCGATTAGAGGCATATTATTAGAGCAGACTCCAGCATCAAGAGTTAGGCACCAATCATAGAGACTCGATGTCTTCAGATTTCAAAAGTCTCATAGAATCAACTCGCAAACCTACAAGTAACAACCTACTTCAAGCAAGATGAATCTAGCAAATGAAAATGGGGCTCCTGCCAAAGGACAAGAAAATCCTAAACAATTCCTAGGGGGGCCCGACTCTTCCACAACTCCTCCATGGATAGGGCGATTATCTGCCACCGCCCCGCATAGGTGGATATGGCGGTTATCCACCCGCCTATTTTTTTTTTGGTTAAATTTTAAAGAAGAATAAAGATGTTTAATTTAAGAGATGGTTAAAGCTGTTTTTTTTTTTTTTTTTTATAAAAATTAATAATAACCAGGGGTGGATATATATTACTTGCCGAGATATTATGGTCGGGTAGATATTTACCCGCCTAAAATAATTTCTAAAAACATATACCATATCCGCTCCATCAGTGGGTAGATCGAGCGGTTATAGCGGATACACATATTTTTCACAACCCTAATACTAACCCAGAGATAAAAAGGCTAAAAGATGCTATTCAGACTGCTCTAAGCCTAAAAAGAAGAGAACTATTTACCCACATGAGTAGGAAAATCTAACCACTATGAGTAGCTAGGTTATAATGAAGTGGTCGACGAGGCTCATAAGATCAGCGTCACAAATCTAATTTTCAAAATGAGAACCATGATCTATTTAGGAGGTGGGCACCACTAAGTGCTGATCTTAGGAATCGAAATAGAAACCTCTACTCCTATTTCCATAAGGACCATGGGCATAAGACTGAATAATGTACCCACCTGAAGAGAGAGATAGAAACATTAGAGTAGCCGGCTCACCTCTAAGAGTCTGTGATGAAAAGAGAAGATCGTGATAATGGATAGCAAAGCAAAAGAAGAGAAAAAGATAATAAGATGGCAAAGTTGAGGATCCTTATCCTGGACATTAATCTGCTACCTAAAAAATGAAGATCATTGTGGTAGGACCTGAAGGAGGAGATTCATCAAGGAAAAGAAAGCAATGGTGTCGGAAGCAAAGCACAATGCAAAGCGAACATCACATTTGATGTGGATGATATGAGTGGTCATATTCTCGCATAATGATGCATTGGTCATAGCGGCTAACATGGCAATGACCATGATCCATAAGGTCCTAGTTGCCATAAAAGCTCGATAGATGTGATCTCATTATCCACATTCTAAGAAATGGGTATCAATAATTAGGAATGAGCAGTTTTCATCTAATCCAACCGATCCGACCGTATTTAATCCGACGACCTGCGTGTTTTTTTTTTCTTTCCACCCCCTTCTTCCTTCTGTTTTCTTTTCTTTCCACCCCCTTCTTCCTTCTGTTTTCTTTTCTTTCTTTCGTACCCCCCTCTCCATTAACACACATTTGAAGCTTCATTTTAACCTCCATCAACAAACCCATTCGAGCTCACAAACTCATTGGAAGTCACGAACTCATTCTCTCTTGAAAACAAACCCAGTGCATTTTGAAAGCGCCCTATGCCTCAAACCATATTTGCGAATTTTTGTAATTTTTGCAAATATGGTTGTAATGAATATTAGTTTATTTTAAATGAATGATATTGTTCATCAAAGTTTTGGTTGTGGTTATGGTTGTATTAAATGATGTTTGTTGGTTGCTACAATTTTGTTGAATGAATAGTTGTACTTAATGGTTTTGGCTAGTTGATATTTGTTCATTAGGGGTTTGTTGGTTTCGGTTTAAAGAGGTATAAAGCAATCAGGATTAGATACTTTAGGGTTTAAGATGAAAGATAAAAGGTTCAATTTTTATGACTTGAAAGGTCTAAACTTTTGAAGTTTAAGATAAAAGATTCAACCTTTATGATTCAAGACTAAAAGTTTGAGATGAAATTGTTTGATAGAAAAGTCTAACATTTAGGTTTAATGATGAAAAGTTTAATATTTGTGGCTGTAACTGTAATCTTTAGGTATTATGGTTCCATAGAAAGGTTGAACATTTATGTTCTTTTGTGAGAGATTCAACCTTTTTTGTTTCTAAATATAATGTTTAGACATTAGATCCAAACTTATCATGAAGTAATGAAAGGTTTAATTTTTGTGGTTGTAAGTGTAAAATTTAGGTATTAGGGTTTCATAGAAAGATTTGACATTTATATTCTTTTATGAGAGATTCAACCTTATGGTTCCAAATATAATATTTAAACATTAGGTAATGATAGAAAAATCCAAATTTATGGTGAAGTAATGAAATGTTCAATATTTATTGTTGTAAGTGTAACCTGTAGGTATTAAGGTTTCAGAGAAATGTTAGATTTTTATATTCTTTTATCAGAGATTCAACCTTTATAGTTTGAAATATAATATTTAGATATTAGATAATAATAGAAAGACAGTAGGTAATAAAAGGTTTAACTGTTATAATCTTGAAATTTTTATTCATTTTACCCAATTTCTCAACGTCTTAAATTTTGTAAGATATTGAGAAATCGGGTAACAAGAACAAAGAGTTTTTCTTTTCTCGATTTCTTGATGTCTTACATTTTGTAAGACATCGAGAAATCAAGTGAAAGGAATAGAGAGCTTTTCTTTTTCTGATTTCTCGATATCTTAAGTTTTGTAAGACGTTGAGAAATTGAGAAAAATGAAAGGAAAAAAAGTTTCAAGAGTTTATCTATAAATATAACAATACCTAAATTAAAACATATTAAAATAGATCAATAACTAAATTCATCAAACCATTAAAAGAGACATTCAAAAGAAATATCAAACCTTTAATTACAAATCAAAAAAGAAGTCATTACAAAGTATAATGAAACCACTTGATTCTATTTTCGATGTCATTACAAATCAAAAATAGTATCAACACCTAATGAGACATTTGTTTTTCACTCATAATACTTTTGTCCGTAAGGGCTGAGGGCAGAGATTCTTCGCAAAAGTTGTTTTGGCTAAAATTGCTCTTGCTCCAACTATAGTTGGAGGGCACTTGTATTTCATATCAGAAGAGGGCGGGAAGGCCTTTGCAACGATTGGTAGGAGGACATTACTAATGGCTTGGTAGAATTTTGCAATTAGGCAGTTTCTGATTTGAAACCACTCATCGCCCATAACTTCATGTTTGGACATTTCTTTTTGGAAAAAAATAACAAAAGATGGGTAAATTTTGAGTAAAATACTAAAATAATTTTTGGAACAATCGAAAATCATACTAACCCAATTTCAATCATTCCCAATATGAGTAGTTTTATATTATATCTCTATTCTCAACAAGACATGAAATAATCGAACACCAAGAAACTGCATCTCTTTCACGTATTTCATCAAACACTCTCCATGCATTATGTAAACAATTGACCATACAAACTAAGCGAGGTTTCCACTACAAAATTGTCATCAAACAAACTTTAATTATCCTTTCATGTATATTTTCCCTAACGCCTAGATAATTAAAGCTAGAATAAAATGTCACAGCTAGATGATGATATTGAATTGAGAAAGGAGTTCATGGAAGAAATTGTGTTTGGTATGGAAGAAAATGTGAATTTGTTAACGGGAAAAAAAAAGTGAAATCAACATTTGCACCGGCGAATTAGATGGAACTTCGGCCATTGATTTTGGCATAGATTTCAATCACTTCATATATTCACGACTGCCTCTGGCGACTCCTCATTTCACTGTTTCTTCTCTCTATTTTTCATCTCATAAACTCTACTAATCATGATTCATTTTCAAAATTTGAAATTTCTGGATTCAAATGAAGATGACGAAGGCAAGTCGAATCTGGAATGGTTGCTTTGGTTACTATTTTCTTTAATTTGCATTGGAGGAAAGGAGGATAGGACAGTCAGTTTTCTTCTTCTTTCCTTTGTTTTTTATTTATTTATTTCAAAATTCATTAAGGACATTAATATAATTCAATATATTCCTAATTTTTCAAAATTCAGAAAATAAGAAAAAGACTAATGGAGTGAGGTTTTTTTCCTTAATGATGCTAATAATTTAAACAAATCTATTAAATGGACCAATAACTCAAATTCTCTCGATAAACGATACCTTTTTTGCTTTAAACATAATGGAGTTTGTTAATTTGCTCCTTTTCTCTTCGTTCACCCTTTTTTTTCCTAGAAAAATGCCATCGGTAAATTCTCCGGGCTGGGTAATTTCTTTCCCATTTTTTCTCTCTGCCAAAAGAAAATAACTAATTTATTTATTTATTTTCCTGATCATAATTTTGTAGATGAATGAGTTCAAAGGAACTCAATCTCAACCTCACCCTCAAGGATGTTCATTTGTTGCTGCTTCATCTTTCCGTCACAGTTTCGAAGATGAAGCCTCTGCCAAATCTTTATTCTCGGGCGGTTAGTTTCCCCCTTTATATATATATATATTCATAGACTTAATTATATAATTAACTCAGTAACGAAATATTACTATTGTAATCTGTAGATTCAAATATTCAAATGTGATAAATGGAAAGGGAGCGATCTCCAACGACCTTGAATAGCTAGAAGTTCTAAAACTGTCTAGAAACCTGTTCCACTTTGAAGGAGGCGGAGGTGGTGGAATCGGTGGCGTTGGAATCGCCGACCAAGGAAAAAAAATAGAGAAGCCAAAACGGAGGTCAATAAAGCCAAAGGATGATACAAATCAAACAAAAGCAATCCGGCTGGTGGCGGAGCCAAATCACAAGAGCGACTTCTCCTCCTCGTCGCTGAATTATTTGAATCTACCGAAAAGGATGAGGAGGAAGAAATCGAAGGACACGTCGGACAGTTCAGTATAAGGCAAAGACAGAGCTGCATCCAAAGGGTAGAAAGCGTCGACATCGGAGACGACAACATCTCAAGCAAATTCGCTCTCGACTGTGAATACTAATTCTGAATTGGAAATGTCATCGAAGAACGAAGCCGTGGAAGTGGAAGATAAGGAATTCACTTGAATTTCCTAATTATATTATATATATATATATAGATATATATGCAAAAATGGGGAAAAATTTTATTTTTTAAATATTTTAAAAAATAAATATCCAGGTAAGTAAGGGTTCTAGAGGTGATGATTCGTGCTGGCCCGGCTCGGCCTAGCCCGGTATGGTAGGGATTATGTCGTGTCGTGTCCGGTACAGATTGACATGTGTCGTGCCCGTGCATAAAAATAAGGGCACGACACGACACAGACATAGTAACAGGTCATAAACATGTTGTGTCAGCCCGTGAGCTCGTTTTGGCCCATGTGTCTATTTTGGTCTATGGGCCCATTTTGACCCGTGAACTCGAATGCTTGCTTCTTTTAAAAAAAATTAATTTTAAATAAAAGAAGAGTTTTAAAGTGATTAGTAAAATATTAATAATATAATACATATTTTATATATTGGTAATCATTCATAATAGTTATTATTTAGTAAATTAAAAGTTAGTACTATTAATAATTAATATTATAAATAAACTATAATAAATATTATTTGGCCAAATAAGATTTTATATTAATCGAAAGATTTTTAATATACAAAATAATTTATAGAAAAAAAACTCCTAAGATTATGAGGCATTTTTGAGCCCGTACCTTAGACGGGCCGACACGAAAAATTCATATCATGCCGTGTCATACCAACCCACGTGCCCGCATAATTGGGCACGGTACGGTCCAACACCCATGTCGTGTCCGTGCTTGTGTCATGCCGTGTGTGTTCGTGCTGGCCCAATCTATTTTACTATCTCTAAAAGATTCTTAGCGCGTAAGTAAAAGTAAAAAAAAAAATGTTTATTTGCTATTTTATTTCTTGTGTTTGAAATGATTACCTAGATTAATAAAATGTATATATTATTTGGATTACGATTAAAGTTATAATGTATTATTTTATTTAAAATAAAAAAAAGAATGGTAACTCCTGAACAATCCAAACTTACTGTTAGAAATAAATAAAAATAAATTTCAATTATTAATATTTTTATCATCATTTAATCAAAAATAAGTCATTTAATTAACTAAATAATATGTCCAAAAAATCGAAGGGTTAGGATTATGCTTTATTTAATCAACCCTGGGTTTGATGTTTGAATGATCCGGATGCGTGACCGAATCCAAGTCCCATATTTATCCGGTGGACATTATCCTGGTTTGTGAGGGGCCTACAGCTACAACCTAAGTCTGTAATCTATAAAATCCATCTTTGTACATAAAATGAAAGAAAAAGAAACCATAGTTTGTTCTTGTCTTCTTATGACTGAAATAACACAACAAGACAAGACTTAATGTAGTAGGAGATTCCAACCACCAGCTTCTCCTTTCTATTCCCATATCTGAAAGGACCTTTTCGTGGTTGAGGGACCCGAGAAAGATATACCTCCCATTCTTTAACAAACTACTCATTTTGCCTCCTTTTTTTTTTTTTTTTTTGGTTCCTCAAATTCATAGTGGCATTAAAAGCATATTTTTCGATATATATATTGACAAAAATATCATAAAAACAAACTCAGTTATATAAAAAAGGACTCTAAAGTTTGATTTCCTACTCACTATAACCCTTTTTTTTCCTTTTCTTTTTTTTACCCCTTTTTGTTTCACAGAAATTTCAAACCAGAAGTAAAGCAAACCCGCCTATCACTAACAAAACAAGCATGCTATGAGATGAAGAGGAAGAAGAACAAGATGGAGATGAAGCCTCATTGAGATTGAGATTGTTGACAGTGTGAGCCAAACTGAGATTTTCCTCTTCATTGCAGACCCTCAAATTTCCCAAACTACCCTCAAAGCCCTTCTTCTTCTTCTTCTTATCATCATGCCCAATGCAGAGTAATGGGTTCCCTTTGATCTTCAATTTGTTTCCAATTCCGGGCATAATCGTAACTCTCCCGCTTAATCTGTTGTTCTCCAAATTGATCTCATTCACAAATTCCAGAAGCCCAAATTCCTCTGGCACTGTCCCTTCCAGCTTGTTGTTGTCCAATCCCATATAACTCACGTTTCTCAAAAATACCCCCATTGAACCTGGTATTTTCCCAACAAGCCCTGTTTCAGACAACCCAATTCCCAGAATGCCCCCCGAATTTGCCCATATTTCTGGAATCTGCCCTCCCAGTGCATTTCCACTCAAATGCATCTCCTTCAATCCCGGCATCTCGGACAAGAACAGAGGGATCCCGTAATTTCCAAACCGGTTGTAGCTCAGGTCGAGGAACTCTAGATTCTTCAAGTTCTTCAGGGTGTCTGGGATTTTACCATTTAGCACATTGGAACTCAAGTCCAGCTTCAGAAGACGCGGTAAATATCCAAGTGAGACAGGGGCATTTCCGTCAATGTGGTTCCGACTCAGGTCCAGAATTTTCAGTTTCTTCAAGTTTCCTAAATTCAGAGGGACTTGACCAGTCAGTTGATTTCCAGAGAGAGTGAGTTCTTCCAGATCGACCAATCCGGAAACCGTTTCCGGGATATGGCCGTAAATCCCGTTTCCGGTCAGAACTACCCTCCGTAAGCTCGTGAAATTACGGAGCATGTCACTGAGAGTTCCGACCAGAGATGGGTTGTCGATAAACACGAGCTCTTCTAAACTCGAAGCGAAACCCGGCTCCGGAAATACGCTGTCGTTTTGGCGAAAGGAAACTCGGGTTGGGCCGGTGAAGCATTTGTAGAGGAAGAGCTTTCTGAGGTAGTTGAAAGAGGTGAAGAGGAGAGGGTTGAGAGTGGAGTTAGAGGAGCAGGGCGGGTTGGGAGAGAAGTCGGAGACGAACCCGAAACTGAGCTCGGTGATGTGAGGCGTGTCGGGAAGTTGAGAGGAGGAGTCAGAGGAGGAGAAGAAGTCGCAGACGATACCGTGAGGGGCGGAGGAGCAGAGGTCGTCGGGGAAGAGGGTGCGCCAGGGGATGGCGGAGTTGATGGAGTCGAGGACTTGGAAGACGGCGTCTTGCTCTGAGGAAGGGAGGGGAAGTTGTTGCTGTTGTTGGGCCGGCGAGATGTTGACGAGGAGAAGGAGGGAGAGGAGGAGGGAGAGGATGGAGGGAAGGGAAAATGGAGGAGGGAGAGACATTGTTAAATTGTTAAATGAGAAATGAGTGAGAGAAAGTAGTAGTGTGTTAATGGAGGAGCCAGGAGGGGAGAGAGCGAGGAGGGACAAGAGGATCAAAATTAAAAAATGCCAGTAATTCTGTGAGCAAACAGGTAGTACGTTTTGTTATATATGCTCTCTCTCTCTCCACTCTCACTCTGGATTGTTATGGAGTCTGTAGAGAGAGGGGGGGCCGTGGTGGGGTGGTGGTTACTGTTGAGATGCAGTGGGGTGTCCTTGGGTTTTCTTGCTGGGTCTTTGCGTGTACTGTTCTCTGATTTTGATCATCTTCCCAAAATACCCTTTATCTTTTTACTAAATTATCTGCATGCCCCCCAACACACAATACAGATGCAGTGCAAGTACTGCATGTTAATAAATGATTAAATTAACTCTGAAAACGCTTAAATTAGTATCCTAAATTCTTAATTCCATAGTTATGGGACACGAGAGCGTTAATTGATTCTCCGTCGTCCAACAACCTGCGGGAGAAAAGGACAAAACTGCAGTCTGCGGGGTGGTAGAAGCCGACAGCGACGCCCTGGCAGCCGCCAACTTGCTGTCTGCACTTCTGACAGGATGCTTTAGTGTGAGCAATATTTATTTTGTTTGAAGTAATTTTTATACCAAAAAATAAAAAAATAAGAAAGTTGAATTACAGATGCAACCCCAAATATTTTCAATAAATTTAGAACGATCCCTTGCTGTTTACATAATTATAAGTTAATCTCTTACTTTACAAAATATACATACAAACCAATAATGATATGTAATGTATCAAAAATTAATTTCACAAAATAATAATCTTAAAATTTGAGTTAAATAATAATGTGATAGATGTATTGATTTGCATATATATATATATATATATATATATTAAATATAATAGAAAATTAGAGGATTCAAATTATAAAGAAAAAAGAAAGGGGGTAATTATAATTTCATAAACTAAAAGGATCCTCTTATATTTATTGAAAACCTCAGGGAGGCCCATGTAATTTTATCAAATAAGAATAGGAAATCAAATTGGAAGAGGCGTCATGTCTTCAGTGGGTTGTATGTATACAACATGTGAATACAGGACAGTGTAGAGGATACGAATTCCGGCAACGAAAAAGCATGCTAATTCTGTTTCTCACCCCTAACTGTTTCACGAGTCTCGAGTAGAGCAGTACCATAATTTCCCAAAGAAAAGGTTAAAACTTAAAAAAAATCAAATAAAAAAAATAAACTAGAAATTTCCTTATCTTTTTTTTTTTTCTATTTTTTTTTTTTTTAATTTAGAGCTAAACTTATATTATTTGGGCTTTAAAAGGGTTAAAAATCTATTTTTATTTCTTTTCAAAATTTATAAATAATAAATTAATATATTCCAAAAATTTAAGGTAAAAAGTAAAAAAAAAAATTTGTAAAAAAATATATCTACTTATCTTTTTTAGCCGACATAAGACTATTTTGAGTTCAGAGTTCTATTTCGATTTGAAGACAATGAATGAAAAGTAAAGAGGCAAATGCAATGGATAATCTCATGGGTAGTAGGTATGTATTATGTAAGATAGATATGGCATGGCAGCTTTGTAAATAATTATATGCATTTACTATTTATAGAGTGAGCCTTGATTATTAGCAAGTTATAAACTAGAATTATTGTAGAGAGCATTAATAAGGATATAACTTATTGCTTAGTTAGTTGGCTAAGTGTAGGTAATAAATGTTGATTTATAGTTGAATAAAATTTAGGTACAAATATTTGATTACGAGTATAAATTTTACCTACTACTCTATCAAATAATCCAATTTGTTGTTCATGAAGCTAATTAATAGGGCTCATAGGAGAAATTTTTTTATTTATAAAATTCCGATTTATTATAGACTGATCGATTAAAATCTTATACAAAATTTGATATCTAACGTGATGATTAATTTATTATATAAAATTAAAGTTTGTGGTAATAATTGAATAATTAATGGTAGATTAAATCTTAACTTATAAATGAACAAATTATAAGTTGGCCAATAAAAATATCTCAAGTTACAAGTTAGTAGGAGGAAAATCTTGAGCAAATCTACTACATCAATAGTCTTTTTACTTATTTTTTAAAAAATTTTTCTCTTCACATATATATTATTAGATTTTTAATAGTTTTTAAAAGTTAAATTTAGGTATAGATTTTCAATTGCTTACAACACGTTTGATTTTCAACATAACTTTCTAAAATAATCTCATTCTATAATTTATAATTAAATTTCATAAAATACTATTATTCTATAATAAATTCAATATAAAATGTAAATAAATAATTACTATCATCTTTAAAAAAAAAATGTGGAAAAAAACACTTACGACATGCTATATATATGTGTTATAATTAAACTTCTTAAAATACTATTATTGCATAATTAGAAAACTAGTATATAATAAAAGAATTACGTCACGGTTAGAAAACTGTTAGGATTACATGTTGTCATTCCATAACAACATATACACTTATAGCTATTAAGGTAAATATTATTTCATAAATTACCGAAAATTAAGAAGTATTAGTAGAAAGAAAAAAAAAAAAAAAAGAAATGAGATAAAAGAATCACTACAAAAAACAATGTCAAATGTGATGTTAATTAATGTCATAAAAGGCCAATTTTATATCATGTTTGAAGCAAATGTAACAAATATCATTATTGTTTTACCTGCATCGCCAAAGGTTATATGTATATTTTTTATTCTGATAACGGTATACACCACCTACGTGGCGCTGACATATAAAATAATTAATAAAATATAAAAGCTGACAATGGTCCATGTAAAGTCAAATATTTGGTTAATTAATAAATAATGTGTCAAACTCTTATGAGACCACGTGTCGACCTCTTATTAGACTACATGTCATGCTCTCATTTGACCACGTGTCAATTTCATGTTAGGATACATCCACATCTCAGACTATAATTGGTCCACATGTCAACCTCTCATTTGGTCATGTGTCAACTTACTATTGCCTTACTAATTAATTTGTAATGCTTATTTTCGTCACATTTGAATTATATATGACGTTTATAAAAGTTACTTTTGTACTTAAACTGACAATTTTTACGATAATATTTAAATGCAAACTTTGAAATTTCATATGCCAGAATCAGTAATATATAAAAGCTGTGTTTAAGTTTTTTTTACGATAATATAATAATATATAAAAGCTGTGTTTAAGTTTTTTTTTTAATCTAAGCATCACGTGGTTACTCTCGGTTATTACCAAATTATCAAAATTTGTATATATATATATATATATATAATCTTCTATTTTTCTTAGAAAGCTTTCGTGCAATCTTCTTTCTTCTTCTTTGAGATATGGATGACTTATGCTGAAAGGTGGCAAGTCTCTTTGTTTCTCTCACCCTCTTTGAGATATTGCTCATCTGGGAACTTCTTATTATATGTTCATGCTTCATACTTGCTCTATATTTTGGATGTCGATAATTCTTTTTTTTTTCATTATCTCTCGCATGTCATGTTTGTCAAGGATCCACTTAATTATTGTAGTTGACTCTCAATCATAGGAGTTGATATTTTCCTTTTGTATAATTTACATATGTTACTGTATCTATGCATTTATTCCCATATTAAATGTATATGTTGTAATTACCCTTTAAATGGGATAGACTTCACCATTATCGTGGGTGGTGATTTCACATAACCTTCTCATGGTATCACCCTAATACACGATCCTCATGGGCTCTAATCCGAACAAGAAATAAATATGCCAAGCAAATACCTAGATGGAAATACGACGGTGAAACAGAAAGTGGAAAATGGCGAGCCATGGAGAGGGGGCTTTACCCTTGACTTTCCGAGTTAAAGCAGAAGAAGAAGAAGCAGTAGCAACATCAGTGAGAAATTTGATCGAAGCCACGCTTTCAGTCTAGACATATCGATATGTATATTTTAAATCGACATCTCACATGTCGATATATATATTTCAGACTGATATTTCACATGTCGGTCTAATTGTGTGTCTATTGTCGAAAAAGAATAAAGAAAATGTGCATATGCTATCTAAAGAAGAAAGAAAATGTGTCTGTTATCAAAATAACAAAGAAAATGTGCGCCCACCATCAAAAGAAAGTAGAAAGAAGAAAGAATGATTAAACGGTAATTATTTTTTTTATATAAATAAATGATAAATACATTTATAGTAATAAAAAAAAAGAGAAGAAAGGTAAAAAATAAATAAAAATTGAAGGAAGTGTATCTAACTAAACGCCCTTAATTTATTCGCCTTCTTTTAATTTATTGAGGCTAAAAACTAATTTTCTTTTTTCTTGAGGGTCCAAAAATTAATTAAATTTAAGTGTAAATTAATGTTTAGCGCCGTGAAGTTGATCAAATATGAAATTTACCCCTGATGTATCAGAATGTACTGTAAAACCGTCTGAAACTTTGAAACATGTACAGATTTACCCTCCATCAAATTCAAATTTTCAGCACTTTGAGATGCCTAAAACAGAAAGGGTTCTCCCGCGGCCCCACCCATTTAAATGAAAATATGGGCCCACTTGGTTTTTACTGGACCACAAAAGAAAAAGCGCCACCAACGAACTTTGAAAAGCCTACGAATAATAATGATAATAATTAATTAATTAATTAAAAAAAAGAAAAAGAATCGTTCCCTTTTATTATTTGGGGAAGTAGGAAGTAAAGAAAGAACGATCACTGACTCTACTTTTCCTCTTTCCAGTCAATGGCCGTCGCAGGTTTTTACCGAAGGGTCCTTCCCTCTCCTCCGGCCATCGAATTCGCTTCTCCTCAAGGCAAGGTACTGTAACTTCTTCTTCTCTCTTTCTTTCTTTCCTTCTTTCGTTCCCGTATGCTCTTTTTTGTTTAAGCAGGTTTGCTCTGTGATACTTTTCAGCGGCTCTTTTCGGAGGCGCTTGGAGAGGGAACCATGGAAGGATTTTTCAAGCTGATTTCTTACTATCAGACACAATCGGAGCCTGCTTACTGTGGTCTCACCACTCTAGCTGTGGTCCTCAATGCGCTTGGTATTGATCCTGGCAGAAAGTGGAAAGGTACTTCAATTTCGTCTTCTTTCTCTTTCGGAAGTTGGGATCAAGGTTTTGATGGATCTTATTTCTACTATGAATGTACTAATTCCACCCCACCTAGCAACTCGCATAATCTGGGAAAATCAAAAGGATTTTACTTTGAGTGCTGCAACTTTCATGATCTTCCATATATATTAGTAGGGAAAATAAAGTGAGTTGGTGATCATCTCTCTTGTCTTTTGAAGAAATTATCAGCTCAACCAAGTGTCATGAACTTCTTCCTGCGGAAATAATCCCACCGCTAAGAAATTGTAAAAGAAGTTAGAAGAACTATACATATTAATGTGGGTGCTGAAAGCCCTCATATGGTTCTCTGACTTGAGATGCTGTTGACTATGCATCGCCAAGTCAACAAAAAAGGGGAAAACATAAATTACAAGATATAATTTTTGTTCTAACCCCTATCTTATTCTACATTGTCCCTTTATTCTGGGAAAGAGTTCCCCACAGCTTTCATCTTCCCGCACTCTTTCTGTGTTAATCTGAATATTGACATATGAACAATAAACACTTGAATGGTAAATTGAGAGCTTTCCAATTCCCCATCATGTACTTTAGGTAACACTATTTGAAGGTAATCAATAAAACTATTTGAAATAACACGATTACACACTAGTAGTTCAAATAGATCAACTCTCAAACTGTGCACACAGTAATTGTTATGCATGCTTCTTAGTGGAAGAAATGTCTCCTGATATGAGGTTTAGTTTTCTTACAGGGCCTTGGAGATGGTTTGATGACTCTATGCTGGATTGTTGTGAGCCATTAGCGAAGATCAGGGCTGAAGGAATCACATTTGGCAAAGTCGCTTGTTTAGCGTGTTGTAATGGAGCTAGAGTTGTAGCATTTAGAACAAATGAGAGCAGTATTGATGATTTTCGCAAGTACATAATTTCATGTACGTCTTCAGAGGATTGTCATGTGATAGCTTCGTATCATAGAGGAGTTCTTAAGCAGGTATTTTTTATTTTAGCTTATTTCTTTTGCTAAAAGTGTTAATTTTATTGTTTATTCCACCTTATATACTAAATAAGATCAGTCGAAGTAATTTTGTAAGTCAGAGAAGTGCAACTGAGTTTTGTCATAGTTCATGAGTATAGCTATGATTTACCCTAGTTATCAAGAACAGATGAATATAATAATATAAATGTTTGAATACAGACTGGATCTGGCCACTTTTCACCAATTGGTGGCTATCATTCTGCAAGTGATATGGTTCTCATTCTGGATGTTGCACGGTTCAAGTATCCTCCTCACTGGGTCCCACTTGCACTTCTTTGGGACGCCATGAACACCGTTGATGATTCTACTGGACAGCCTAGGGGGTCTGCCTTCCTATTTTCTTTCTATATTTTAATTTTTACATGATATGATATGGATTTCAGATTAATTATTTTGATAGGTGTAGTGTTTGTTTCTCACTTTTATTTCCAGTGGGGTACAATTATTCTGTGACTCTTTCTTACAAATAATTTTTGGTTTTCGTTGTTTTTATTAGAGCCAAGCGGTCAGTGTTTGAAAATTATTACTTTCAGGTATATGATCATATCAAGACTTGCCAGGGGACCATCTATTCTTTACACAGTGGTACACTACTTTTTCACTGATCAGTTCTTACTTTTTCACTGCTAGATTGCATAGAAACAAGTGAAATGTTATAATGAGCCCTTGATCTGAATGTAACTTCTATGCAGAGTTGTCGAGATGCAGGTTGGAATGATATTGCAAAGTACTTAACAGAGGAGGTTCCACTTATCTTGAAATCAGAGAATGTCCAAGATATCTCTCAAATTCTTTCTGCTGTCTTAAAATCCTCACCTCCCAATATCATGGACTTCATCAAGTGGGTTGCAGAAGTCCGCAGGCCTGAGAACGGGAGTGTAGTCTTAAGTGAAGAAGAGAAGGGAAGGCTGGCTATTAAGGTTCATTTAAAAGCTTCTGTCTATTACTATTTTCTTTTAACGCTTCTTAATCAATTTTGTGTCCTCTCTCTTCTACTTAAGAAATTGAATTAATCAGGGGCCGATCCAGGTGGAAATGGGGGGCATAATCTGCTCTAGCTTTTCCCAATATTAGAATTGTATACCTTGTTTGTTAGTATATTGCAAAATATGCCCCTAAAGTTCAGTAGTTATCCTTTTCTTTTCTCACTCTTCGTCTTGTGCAATTACTCTAATTTGGTAAAATATACGCTCATATTTCTAAGCTTTCAAAAATATATCTCCTAAAAGATTTTTTTTTTTTTTTTAAATTTATCCCCATATAGTTTTGCAAACTTAACCCCTAATTTTATTTATTTTTAATATATGTAATTTCAAATTTTAACCCGCCCTAAAAGGTTTTTCCAACTCCACCCCTAGAATTAATGCCCAAAAAAAAAAAAGGGAGATGGATCTCTTGACTTCCTGTGTTAAATATATTTTGCGGTTTCAGGAAGATATATTGAAACAAGTACGGGAGACTGAACTACACAACTCTATCAGTGAATGGTTATTATCTGGAGGTTCATTACCTTGTACAGCAGCAAATGTTTGCTCTCAAGGGATGCAAACTTCGGTGGAGAATATGGGCAATGGAATGTGCTGTAATAAAACTAATTTGAGTATTTTGAAAGTTGATAGGGAGAAGAAGCCTGTGGCATCAGTTGTTTCAGGCACTGTAACTGCTAATGGGACTGAACAAGGAATCGACATGCTGGTTCCCTTGTCTAAGACTAAAACCGGACATGATAATACCAAAGATTGTGATGAATGTAGTTGCAATGGAACCTCACCATCTACTGTGGATGTTCTGACGATACTTTTATTATCTCTGCCTCAGCATACATGGTCTGGCATTAAAGAAGAGGAGTTATTGAGAGAGATTAATGGGCTTGTATCAACAGATAATCTCCCCACTTTGCTTCAGGATGAGGTAGTGTATTTTCTAAACTTAAAAGGCTTTTTTTCTTTCTCACTGTTTTTCTTGGTATCTCCTAGTCATTTTGGTTAACTTGTACCCACAAATTTTATGAATGGACCTTCTATTTCCATTTCTCTAAGCATTTCATTGGCAGGTTTTATACTTGAGGGAACAACTCCTCTACCTCACTATGGATCTTGGTGTTTCACCATGTCATGATTCAAGTGCTTCAGGAGTCGTGGGCCTTTAGGCCGGCCCATAATCAGATTACAAAACAACTGCACAACAACTGCATATATAACGTGGTGTTACAAGCCAGTAAGAGTGTAAGAGACTGATTGGCATTAACGTTATTACAGGACATAATTGTTTCAAAATAAAGAGGTAAGAATGTCTGAACAACCCAATCAACACATGTAGATTGGGTTTCTAAAAGTACCAGGGTTCATATAGATTTTTATCTAATCTCATGCCCAAGAGCTTTTTAATTTTATTATTATTATAGGCATGAAAAATGTCGCAACAGGGATGTAGTTTGTGCCACAATCCACTTATTATCCAGCTCTTTACATGAGATGTTAAAAACTTGACTTATTTTATATATCTACTACAAAACATGTCTTCTAGTACACGGCACACTAGGCAATGTAAGAGAGACATTGAAAGGAATGTTTCAATCATTTTTAAGACGACATATCCTCTATGGGCTGTGATTTTAAAGACTACAAAATCTATCTGCCCATGCAATTATAAAAAGTAAAAATAAAAATTATATTATATTATATATTAATAATAATAATAATAAATAAAATTGTATTATAAACCAGGGACTCGTCAATACTAATTGACAGCTTGCTAAGCTGATGGATATATAAGATAAACTGTTCCTTGAAAAGTCTTCATATATGATAGCCAAGATTCAAATTTCAAACTAACACTCCTATTTCCCATCAGACATTGTGACACAAAAAGTTTAAACAGAACCCCCAAAAAATCAACACCAAAACCCTGATCACTTCCTTTAATGCTCCTTCACTGAAAATCTCTCTTTCCAGAGATATAAGGATTGCATAACTTAATTAGTGGTTGGGTTCATAAAAATTAAATAATTGGAAATAGAGATCTAACGATCTCAATTATTTAAATAAAGAGATTTCGGATAGAAGGCAATAACAGTAGAGGATGTGGTTGTTGGATTAAAAAAAGTAAAAAAATAAAAAGTAAAAAATAAAAAATTGAAGGAGAGAGAGAATGCAAATTATATATATTTAGATTGACCATAGAAGTTGACAGTAATACTGTCAGAGAAGATGATTGTAACCGATGAAATGGTAAATGGAAAATGGAAAGGAAATATATAAAGAAAAATGAGTTAAATTAAATTTAAAATTAAAAAATAAAAATAAAAATAAAAAATAAAAAATAAAAATTTTATTTTAATTAAATTTAAAATTATAATAATTATTTAAATTTAAAATTAAATAATTATTATAATTTTTGTTAAATTTTGGAACTTATCATAGGTTTCCCTATATTAAACAATATATATAGAGAAAGAGAGGAATAAGTAGTAAAGAATTAAAAAAAAGTAACTCTATTAAACTTATTAAGTGACGAGAGTGTTTTTCAGTATTGACAAACTTCAATAGGAATTTTCCTCAGACCCAACAGCTTCCATCCTCAGGAAGTACCTCAAATTTTCGAATGGACGTAAATAAAGACAGCCAAAACAGATTTAATTCCGACAGAAAAAGAATCATCGTATGTGATTGTAAAATATGAGACAAGGATTACATTGCCTTTCACTTGTGAGATGCTTTAACTGCTTTCTCTGCAGCATCATCTAGATCTTCTGCTGTTATTAATGCCATACCACTTTCCTGCAAAGCCCCATTAAAGATAAAAAAAAAATTCAATACAAAAGTGTAATGTTTTATAATGGGAAGTCCAAAATCTGTATCAGATTCTTTTGGTTACCTTCAAAATCCGTTTTCCTTGGTCGACATTTGTGCCCTCAAGACGAACAACCACAGGTACTTTCAATGAAACCTTCAACACGAGATCGATACTGATTAATACTTTGAAATTCTACCAAACCTTTTTGGATTTTCTCTCTTTCTTTTTGTTTTTCCTTTTTTTTGGGGGGGGGGGGGGGGGGATATTTTCTGAAAATTAAAATATAGTGCAAATCTCACATGTTTGGCAGCATTGACGATTCCACTCGCTATCACATCACATTTCATTATCCCTCCAAATATGTTCACCAAAATTGCTTTCACCTTGTCATCGGAAGTCAATATCTTGAATGCTTCAACCACCTGAGTCACCCAATTCAATAATTAGCCTGGAAAACAAACAGAAAAGTTGACTTGTACTGCAATTACAAACCAAGATCCATTCAAGCTCGACGGAATACAAATCCCCGAATTTTAACTTCCAATAATAATGGTCAAAAGAAAAGAAATAGGAGACACAAAAGACTAATGACATTAAAAAAGAGAAGCTTCTCGTTTCAATACTTTACCTGTCCTTCAGATGCATTTCCACCAACATCCAGAAAATTCGCAGGAGTTCCCCCGTGCAACTTAATTATATCCATGGTAGCCATTGCTAATCCGGCACCATTCACCATGCAACCAATTTCTCCATCTAAACCAATGTAATTCAAGTCTGCTTTTGCAGCAGCCACCTGTGAATTATGAAAAGACAGATGCACATCAAAAGAGATCTGATAGATAGGTACACTTTACACGAGTACTTCTGTACATATCCGCCAAATAAGGTCAAGGTTGAGGACAGTGATGGAGGGATTTTACAAGCAATACATGAGATAAACTCTCCCTCTCAGTTTCTATACGCAATCAACTGTTTGGGGTTGGCTCTCTCAACAATAGGTAACAGAATGATCAGTAGCCCACTCACTAGTAACCTTTTTATTTCCCATGGGTTAAACCCAACATCTACTGCTTAGAGAAAACCACGCTTGATAACAATAAGTCACGGCCATAACATTTACTTTTCCGATTTCAGATGATCAAGAATATGTTGTCCACATACGTTTAAAGAAAAGAAAACCACACCTCACGAGGATCCTCCTGTGTTGGATCACGAAGAGCAAATATCGCTTTCTGACGGAATGCAGCATTATCATCAAAGTTTAACTTAGCATCAGCAGCTACCAGCTGATTATCAGAAGTTTCTGCGAGTGGATTGATCTGTCAAAGGGAAACAATATTAGACTTTTTTTCTCTTTTGGCTGAAGGAAATGAGATTAGATAAAAGTATCAGATTATCTTTAGCATAAAAATTGATGCTTACTTCCAATAATGTGCAGTCACATTCAACAAAGAGCTTATACAATTTCTTCACTTGTTCAATGGCATCATTTCTATCAGCCCCTCTCGGAGCCAAGCCATCCACAACCTTTGCAGCATCTTCATCAGTAATCCCTTTGAAAACATCAATAGGTACCTATCCCAACGAAAGAAGGTATCAAGGAAGAATAACTCATGTCATGAATATGAAAGGGGAATAATAGATTTCCTTCATGATACTGCCAAAAGAATGCAATTACAACCTTGACAATCATATCTGGGAATTTCTCTGCAAGATCTTCAATGCTGGTTCCTCCCTTGCTGCAACCAATTATAAGCTGGGAAACAAACAATACAGATAAGCATCTATAGATACATCGAAGCTAAACATAAGAAGCTAAACAATTAATTACAAAACCAAACCATTGAAAATGTAAATTACAAAACCAACCAAACATAAAACAGTAGAATTGATCTAGAGATGTACCGGACCAGCGCTTTTACGATCTAGAGTGATTGCAAAGTACATTTCATTAACAAGCGACAACTTCTCACACAAATAAACCTGTACAAGGAAAGCCAAAAAAACCAATTAATGATACCTCCAACCAAAAATTAACAAATATAGACAAACATATAAATAGCCGACACAGGAAAAAAAACAGGAGAAGGGAATGAGAAATTCCTTTTCCAATATGACACTGTCTTGACACAGCAACAAAAAAAAATCTATTTTAATACACGCCTCCTATTAATTGTAATCCAAAATCAATTGTGGGAATGTAGCATGGGCAGCCTATATCACCAGTATTGAGTCTGTCCATGCTTTTACAGCCCTTAGATAAGCAGTACCCTATCATGCTACAGAATAATTTCAAGATGCCTACTTAACTTAGGTGCAATGCAACAAAACATAAAGAAAGAGTAGCCACTGCAGGAATCGCTCAAATGATCCCCGACATGAATAGAATAACAATTTACCATTAAGGTAAGTCACAGAGAATATAACTGAGAATAATTAAGAAAATGATACCACACACACACACACACACACACACACACACACACACACACACACACACACACACACACACACACGCACGCAAGCACGCACGTATATGTACTTAGCAGATATATCTTTGTATAGCTACCACTTTTTAAGATGCTTAGAGAACGATAACACAATAGTCAAACACAAAATGAATCTTCTTCTAGAGAAAGAGACTATTTAATTTTCCCATTACTATATTATTATTTTATTATTTTATTTTTTATTTAGAAATCAAGAATAAAGATTACACAAATCAAAAACAAAGTCTTTCACATTTGCAGCCAATGTTCTACAAAGACATGACTGTCCTATGATGCAATGATGCATTATCCCACTACTTTCCTTGATAGGCATATCTGAATCAAGCAGACATAAATAATCGGACACAAACATTACACAGCTGAAAATCAACAAAACAGACAAATTTGAACAAAACATGAGAAAAATTATTTGGGTACTAACATTCAACCTCAACAATTCCAAATAATTATTCAAGTGCCTAGGTTATCAGCTAAAAGCTAAATTCAAGAACATGAAACTATAGCAGTGAGCAGACACAATCACATTTAAGGCATACACACCAAATTGGAAGGGAAAAAGTGTTAAACCTTGCTGACTACTTTGCCTTGGGCACCAGTTTGTTTTGTGACTAATATCTGTCCCAGCATCTTTCCTGCAGGCAATGCAAATACAAAATCAAAATGTGAAGAAACATTACTCAATATTCAAAAGGACACTGAAGAGTTAGATAACTCCGCTTGAAATTATTTCATCTAGAGAACTATAAAATCCACCATAAAAAAGTATCGGATACCAAATTTACAAGGTAATACCCATGAGTAGGACATAACGATTTCGATAATTATAAACTGACATTTAACCATCAGGTTCATCGTTGATTCAAACCTGAGCAAGATCAAACTAATCAGGCCCATGTAAATGCCTACATAGTTACGGCCTTGTACAAATAGGTAAGGGAAGAGAGAAACCAATTGATATCAACTTACCAACAGAGGAAGCTTAACATTCCTATTCATATAGGCACCAAAAGGTAGTAAGTTGGGAGATCATATACATTTGCTCAGGGATCTCTTAGGTTAAGCTCGCAACAAAAGGTCATCTATCAATTGTCAACAATTTAAACTTAAATGTGAACCTCAATTTATTTTGAGACATTACTGATGAGATTCAGTATGTCATGTATAAAAGATTACCGGTATTTTACACAAAATCTGTTCCAGCTAATAAATGGGTGAACTATAAATTCTAGAGCTCCAAACTGATATTGATTAATCACAGGGAATATATTTAATTTGGGTTTGACCAGACCCACAATTATCATGTTCCAAGTCATAATCATTGACATTGACATGACATCTACCACAATGAATATGCTGGTGTAATTTAGGACCTCGGTGTAGTGGCATCCAGCAAAATCAAATTGCAGAACTGAAATGAAATAAGCCACTTATGATGTCTTTAGCCAACCACTCAGTCATCTATTAAAAGATTTCCAGGGACAGATCTTTTTTTTTTAAGTGTACATATTAAAAAAAGTATAAGGAATTTTATCTTTATATTTTAACAAACTCGGAAAATATTGTGGCAGAGATCAAGATCTGAAAAGATGGCATGAGAAATGCTCCTGCATGTAACACAAAATCTGTTTTATGAAACACTGAAATACAGTGCCATAGATTAATGAGAACTTTCACCGAATGGTCTCAGAAAATTAGAAACAGAGCTTTATTCCACCAAATTATGAGAAAAGACAACAGCAGTCATACCAGCTATCTCTTCAACCTGCTCAGTCTTAACGATGTGAACTCCACCTTGAAGCCCACTTTTAAATGTTCCCAAACCTCTTCCACCAGCCAATATTTGACTTTTAACTACCAACTGCACAAGAATTGAAGTTAGCATTGCTCCTCTGGTGACACCATGTACGTAATGCGCTAGTACAAAATCAACATTGTTTTACTTGCATTCATGACAAAAAAGATTATTGTCAACCAGTTGTAAGAAATGATTGACCAATCCTTTTCAAAAGATTGTTGGCAGCTAAAATATGATAATTTTCTTCTTTCAACAAATCACAACAGAATAAATCCTTAGATGTCCAACAGCTACCTCTTTGGCACCAGGGAAAACCGACTGCACAGCCTTTTTGACTTCATCAAGAGAACCAGCAGCTATACCTTTCGGTACATTGACCCCATATTTACCCATCAGCTCAGCCCCCTGATCCCAAAGAAAGAAAGAAAGAAATGATAAATCAAAATATGACAAAAGCTATATGTTTTCCTCCGCTATTCTATGAATCTCTTCCCCATAACACCTTTGCCACAGTAGAAATTCTAACAAAATACAGAGAAAGCCTACTGTCCTTTTACACACTACAAAAATGCTAGATTTGGCATCATAAAATGAACAAGAGAACAATGCTGAATCAAAATATGGATGGAATTGTGCCAGTTTCGATCTCGTAGATAAAACCTAATAAATAAATTATATAAATAAAAAAAACTGGAGAAAAAATATTTTCATTTTTAGATATTATCCTGCAACTTTCTACTTCCGAACACGAAGAGGAATTGGAATCAACAGTATGTGTTCATCACCTAATTATCGAGAGGAAAAGAGGGAGAACCTGATACTCGTGAATATTTAGTCGACGGAGCTGTTGTTGCTGCCATTTCCCGGCGATAGAGAGAGAGCGAGAGACAAGCCTGTTGAGCGACCGTCTCACCATGCTTGTTTGGGGGGTCAGGGACGATCTGCACAGAAACCCTAGAGATGTATCTCTCTAAGTTCAGGAGGAAGAGAGAGAACGAGACGGAGGAAAGTATTCGCGCTTTTCGCCGGAGACAGATGATCGGGTCATGAAGAAAAGAAACAGACCCCTTGCTTGGGCCTTATTTTTCCATATTTTCATTTTGACCTCTCTAGTTTTTTGTATTTCGTTTTCCCACCTTCATTCTATTCCTAGTTTTGAGGAATTACGTGATAAACTAGTATTCATTCGAGGTGTCAAAATGGGCCTGGTTTTTCAGTCTGGCCCAACCTATTTTTAATATGGATTGGGTTGGCTCGGCCTAGATATAGACTCGGGCTTAGATAAATTTTTAAATTTATTGAGCCGGCTTGGCCGGTATATAAGCCTGATTGAGCCTAGCCCGGTTGAGATCAACAAAGCCTGACCCGGTAAATTATTATTATTATTATTTGTTTATGTTTTTATTGTAATGTCCGTTATTTCCTCCTTAAAGCTGAGAGATTTTTTTGACAAACATATTATTTAATAATATGCAATGAAGCCTTTATTTGGCCAAAAATTTATTTTTTATTTGAGATGTTCTTAGACTCTTAGTTATATGATAATTTGAAATTCTATTAGTTATAAACTTTGATGATACAATTTGATAATTTTGTTTGGATTATTCTTTGGAGCTCTTGTTAATTGGATTGATGTTAGAACTTAAAATCTTAAATAATATCACTTACTTTAATAATAATTTATTATGAATATTTTATTTTAAAAGGGCTGGACCCATTTTAGGCCCAGTAAAACCCGGCCCATTTTAAGCTCGGATGGGCTTAGGATAAACCCAAAAAGCTTTCTGGATCAGGTTCGGACATATATTTAAAAAACGGGTCAAGCCTAGCTCAACCTTTTTTTATTTTGGGCTCAGCCCGGTCAGGCCCTGAATAGTGAAAAGCCCTGAAGGGTCGGGCCAGACTGGGCCGGGTGGCCAATTTTGATACCTCTAAATTTCATTCTTTTTCTATTAAATTCTTACGATTTAACAGTACGAATGCCCCAATTTGAAATGTCGAATGATTAGATTAAAAAAAGAAAATTAAAATCTAACTTAAGATATAAGACGTTCATTCCTATGGTATTTAATTATATTTAAATAAATGTACTTAATTATTTTAAAATTATCAGTGAATTATTATCGATGGATTATATAATGTAATTTAATTTTTATTTGATATTTATTTAATTTCTTTTGATTATGTTGTAAGAATATATAATTGTGATTTGTAATTTTGTATGTACTTTTGCAGGAAAATTTTAAATGATAAGTAAAAGTGTTATACTGCCCCAATTTATTTATAACACGTAATTTAATTCATTACAAGTGATTAAAGTATATCATCATCATAAAAAATTACACAAATACAAGTATCTTATTCAAACAAATACATCGAGAATGTTGTACATCATATCATTTTTGCTTAATCATCTATAAATGGTAGTTTTATATAGTTTGTCTTTGTCTGAAGATTGTGATATCAAGTGAAGAGGTATCAAGATACGTGGCACGACCCAACACAACCCACGCTGAAAATAGGGTCGTGCTTGTGCTGACCTATTTTTGAGAAATTGTTGTTCAAGCTCGGGCACATGGCCCATTAGGCTTAATTCATGTGTTCGACCGTGCTTTTGAGGCGGTCCCCAAAACGGGCCTTAGCCTTCTTTCATTTTTTTCATTTTTTATTTAAAAGTTAAGTTTGAATTTTTAGTTTGAGTACATAATGGGAATTGTTATAATGTTATTTAATTTTTAGTTTTAATTTTTGAATATTGAAGATTTAAAGTGTTGAGTTATTAATAAATTCAATATTAAGAAGTTAGTAATTTTAAGTTAGAATTTATAACAAATAAAAATCTAAATTAGAAATAATGAAACTCAAAATAATTTGTTTTTCTAAATAAAGATTTCATTGTGTTAGTAAATATTACATAGATGGTTTCGCAAACATCCTCCCCCCTCTCCCTCCCGGCTTTAGGGAGGAAAAAACGAAACTTACGACAAAGTCATAAATAAATCAATAATAGAAATTCAAAATTAAACTATATTCTATCTATTAAGTAAGAATGATGAAATTGCTTTCCAACTCAAAAGTGTTAGTCCTCCAAGAACATATTATGAAAGTTTTGAATCAAATTTTCATTATGAGTTGTATGCTCCTCTCTCTAATGCATAATAATGCTTTTATCAATTCTGACTCTAACGAAGTTTTCAAATATTCAATAACTCTCTCACATAAAATATTTCTAAGAAACATGCAAATTATTTAGATATATCCCAATTAGAACTACTACTCAACATAATAAGAGGATTACAAGAATTAAACAAAAATTCAATAATTAATTATTTATGTGAGAATGCATTTTTAACATTAAAAAAATGTGGAATTTCATTTACCAGCATATCAGTTCCAAATTTTTAAGGTTTCACATTGAATGCATTGCAATACCTTTTAAACCTTACCAACCTAGTATTCAAATTACTAATCTAAGTTAATATCAATCGAAATTTATCAACAAACTTTTGTACATATTCTACTTTCATACCTGATTTTATAGTAAAGTTAATAATGTGACATGTACAATGTTAATGTAGGAAAATCTTACCATTGTACTAGTTAAGTTGTTATTCAAATAAGGATATGGCCTTTATATTTGCCGCAGTATTATCAATATTATGGCTATTATACAATTTTTAAGATCAAATTCACCCAAAATTTTTATTATTAAATTACATATATTTTTATCGGTATGTGATTCATCTATAATTCTAAATCTAGTTAATTTTTTATGTAATTTATATTCAGAATCTAAATAATGAATGTCAACACGTAAATAATCATGTTTAGATCATGCATTCTAATTATCAGAAATCAAAACATAAGTAAAATTTAATTCACCATATTCATTTTTTAATTAAACACAGTTTTTTTTCCAAATATACAATTATATCATATCTAATAGTATTTCTTATATTGTGGGTTGTATGTTCTTCCAATATGCTTATCATAATAAATATCTAGTAGTATTTCTTCGGTGACATTAATAAATACGACTATATATTATCTACCAACCATTATTATTGTACTATCAGTGTTAACATTCAAATATTAGCTATTAATATATATTTTCTGTTTTCGGTAATTTTTTAAAAATAAAAATTATATAAAACACAAAATAATTAAAATCATGTTGTAATTGGGAATATTTATTATTTTCAAGTTAAGTTCAAAATTAAGTTTTAAGCGATGTAATCAATATATGTATTAGTTTTACACTCATCAAAATTTATGGTTTGTTTTAATTTTTTTTAGAGTAATCACGTCCATTCTAATTATTAATTTTTAAATTTAAATTATTAATTTTTAAGATAATTATAAATTTGATTCTTTATTATATTATTTAACTTAAATAATAAATTTCAAGACTTATTATATAGCTTTCTTATTTTTAAAATGAGAAATAAATAATTGGACTGGAATATATTTTATTTGTATTTTTTTTTAAATTATAATTTGTATGTATTTTTTTTAAATTATAATTTATATGTATTTTTTAAAGAATCGGATATAAATACTTATTTTCATATATTTTTTTTAAAAATTGACACAAATGCCACATTGAGACCGTAGCTAGTGAGGAGAGTATAAATAATTACGGCGAGGATATAATAGTAAATTAAAACTCAAAATTGATTTAAATACCCACAAAAGAAGAAATGCATGTTATTATGTTCATACGTCGATTGTGTTAACAAGCAAGCATAACGGGATTACTAATCAGATTTATTTAGAACCCGACCGGATATCGAACCGGAAAGCGAATTTATTCATTCATTAATCAGATTACTAATTTTATTTAAATTTAATATATAATTATTACAAAATTTTAAATAATTCAACAAGTATTAAAACATGAAAATAAATATGTAATTAATAATATTAAATAGATATTTAAAAAAAAAAAAAAATTAAGGGAGAAAGAAATTTCTTGAAGGCTGATCGTGGGGATAGTGTGTAAAAGAAATTCAAGTCACATATACATACAAATACTTGATGAAAAAATAAATAAGCTTTAAAGGACCCCAAAAGAAAAAAAAAAAAAACCTTTTAAAATATTTGAGAAATTCAATATAAATATATTATTTAGACTAAGTTTAATAAAAAAAATTTATGTTAAATTAATCATAATACATTAAGCATGAAGGGTGCTAGTTATTTTTCTAGCCCGGGTTTTAGAATAGTCCGATCTAAATTATTCAACCCGAGATCAGGTTCATATAAAAATCATTTATATCATCATTATTAGCAATTTATAATATTTATATATATCCAAATTAGTCTAAAATATTTGTCCTTTTTAATAAAAAATAAATAAATAATAATAATAATAAAAAGAAAACTTTAATAAATCAAATATATTTCTAAAGATAAATAAATAAAGAGAAATAGATTTGGATCAATCAAATTTGAGGAGTCCTAAATTTACGTGGACAAAATAATAAAAACAGGAAAATATAGGAGAAAAAAAATAGTTGTAGGAAAAATGAGGAGGTATAATTCTTGAGAAACAAACAACAGCCAATAGGATTTATCCACGTGTCACACAGCTAGCTTTATGCAAATGAAAAAAAAAAAGAAAAAAAGAAAAAGAAAATTATAGATGTAGAAAGTGAGCAAGCTGGGTCGGATTTACAATTCCAGGTAAGTGGACCCCATCTTTCTTCAACAAATCAGCTACTTCCACGTACCTTAGGTAATATTCTGTCTTCAGCTCGGCTGCTTCGTCTTTCTCGCTCGGCTTTCCCTTCTCAATATCCCCACCAGCTTCTTCTCCTGGAGCTGGGTCCCATGGCTTGCCAAACAGAGTACCCTTGGAGAGAAACTCGTGAGCCAAGTAGCCGGCTAAGAGCTGGTTCGAGGTACTCGGCTCGGAGCCAGATTGAGCCGCACTTGTAGTAGCAGTCGGCTTGGATGTTTTATTAGGCGTTGACGGTTGGAGAGCGTCACGAGGCTCAGAACTCTCTCTCTCTTTGCGCTTGTTCGAAGTAGAAGGCGTTATAACCCTACGAGGGGGTAAACGCATCGTTTTAGTGCTCATGGCCCCTCCTTCCTCTTTTATTGCATCCCACGTCAGCTCCCACAAAAACACGAAAAACTTTCCACGAAAAAGCTTTTTTAAAGATATCTATGAAAAATAAAAAGAAAAAAGAAAAAAAACAAATGGAGATATTGTTTTCCGTGAGAGAGAAAGAGAGAGGATGATACGGATGGTAAAAAGTAAAAAGGTAAAAAGGGAAGAAGAAAGGTAAAAAAAAAAAAAAAAAAAACAGAAGAGAGAAGAAGGGAAGAAGGAAAGTAAAAGATTTATGTTGGAGAGTGGAAAGAAGAGGATGGGAAATTGGGAATTGGGAAGGGGTTGAGAAATGGAATCTGGATTTTTCAGAAGGGAAATTGTGGCTCTGCAGATGAGAGGGAGAGAGACGGAGAGAGACGGAGAGAGATGGCAAGGCCTGTATTTATATAGGTCTTTCTGTCTGTTTGCCCCTATTTAGGAGGATAATTTACGAGAATGCCATAAAGATTTGTAAAATGACCAAAATGCCCTCTCCTGTCAATTTAATAAATTGTTTTCCACAATTGAAAGGTTTGGCATGCGAAACAAGTTATGTATGATATTTTTTTTCCTTGGGTTAATAATAACTAAAGAGTAGTTGATTCTTTTAGATCTGATTTTTAACTTTGCTAAGTCAAAAGAGAGGATAACTTAGGAAGCACTGGTATCGGCATTGCACTTAGTAAGAGTTCCCAAATGGTATCTTGATACGCATATTTAAACAAATTTATCATGTAATTAAGAAGATTAGTTATATTTTATCATATTAGAAAGGTTGGATAATAATCGGATAATTTTATCTAAATTGGAATAGAACTTATCGGATATTAGTTACTGACTCCAATCTAATTTTTTATAATTAGAAAAAAAATCCTTAAATTTTCGCTAACTATCAAATGGATCTGGATATACGACCTCATCTCATGCTTAATAATTAACCATGTTGTAATTGAGCTGAGTGAAGGCAAAAAGTCCATTAAAGAACTACCTTAACCTATTCAAAGTATAATATTGGCACTCTATAAGTTAATTACTGATATGGCTTCATTTTTTAAATACCGATACGTGATAGGGATAACACAAATCCTAAATTCTTGATAATTATCAAATTATAAATAATAATTATGTCATAAATAAGATTAATAATATAAATATAAGGCATTTTGAAAACAAACTCATTGCATTTTGAAAACTCCCGATAGCTTAAACTAGTGGAAAATATGAAATTACTGACATGTGAGATGTCGGTCTAAGATGCCCAAATCGACATGTGAGATGTTGTTCTAAGATGCCCAAACTGATATATGAGATATTGGTCTAAGATGCACAGACTGACATATGAAGAGCCTTCGACCCTTCAACCTTCGACCCTTCGACCTTCTACCATTCGACCTTTCAACCCTTAGATCTTTCGACTCTACAACGCTTCGACCCTTTAACCTTTCGACTCACATGTAATATAAGTTACTCTAAATGTCGAAGGACCTTTCACAGGTCGAGGCCATTCGACCCGTAGAATAACTCTAAGGGTCGAAGGGTCCTTTACAGGTTGGGGCCCTTTGACCCTTAGAGTTACATCGATGTTTAGAAGCCCTTTGACCCTTAGAGTTTTTCTACGGATTGAAGGGTCTCGACTTGTGAAGGACACTTCGACCTTTAGAGTAAAGTCTTTCGACCCATGGAGTAATTCTAAGGGTCAAAGGGCCTTTACCTGTGAGGGGCCCTTTGACCCTATGAGATGCACAGACTAACATGTAAGATGTCGGTCTAAGATGTACAAACTTACATGTGAGATGTCGGTTTTAAATGCATAGACTGATATGTGAAAAGCCCTTCGACCTTTCGACTCACATGTAATCTAAGGGTCGAAAGGTCGAGATGCTTCGACCCATCGAATAACTCTAAGGGTTGAAGGGCCTCTAAGGATCAAAGGGTCGATGTAACTCACATGTAACTCTAAGGGTCGAATGGCTCGGACCTATGAAATGCCCTTTGACCCTTAAAGTTACTCTACGAGTCGAAGGGTCGTAGAGTTGAAGAATTGAAGGTCTTTCACATGTTGATATGTCCATCTCATACCAATATCTCACATGTCATTAATTTCATATTTCCTATTAGTTTGAGCCATCAGGAGTTTTCAAAATGCAATGAGGTTGTTTTCGAGAGAGAAGGAGTTCATGACTTCTAACGAGTTCATGACTTCTTACGAATTCATGAGCTCGAATGAGTTCATTGATGGAGGTTAAAATAAAGTTTCGAAGATGCGTTAATGGAAAGGGGGTACAAAAGAAAGAAAAGAAAATAGAAGGAAGAAGGGGAGGGAGGGGGGGGGGGGAGGTGGTTTTTAAACCAATTCGTCCCTGGGCAACATGTTTGCCCAGGGACGCGAGATCTACATGGACGACCAAGAATTGCATGGGATGTATGGGCGCCATGCAATCTAGATAGCATTCAGTTCGACCCCATTGCTTTTATATGTCGCTTTAGCCCCATTTTTGTTATACCCTACGAGTCCTTATGTGCATATATATATATATATATATATATGTATGTATGTAGGGGAATTCAAATTTATTGCATGATTTAACTATTGAGACATTTTAATATAATATAGGAGTATTTATTTTTAATGGCCTTTTCTTAAAAAATTTAATTTTTGAAGGTATTCAATAAGTTTGGAATATTATGACTATTAAAATATGATTAATCACTATTCTGATCCTAAACCATTGTTTAGGTTAGAGATTTCCCATCCATCTCATTTGAAGCTATCCAATTACTGACCTTAAAAAAAATGATTTTTATGACTTTTGAATACAAAATACCTCAAGATGTATCTCACCGAAAATCTTCCGCTTTTAATCACTAAACCAACCTCTTAGGATAATTGCTATGATAAAGACATTTATATTGACATGGCTCCATCTTCTCGAATATGTTTGGATTCCCCATTGCATATTTTAGATTCAGATGTGTTAAATTACAGATTCTCTTAAGGTTGGACCCAATCGGGCTTATTAGGGCCGGATTAGGTTAGCCCGATGGGCTTGAAAGTAAGTCTATGTCATGTTCATTTAAAATGGGCCGGACTGAGCTTTTTTACTTGGTGATCGCCGGTCAAAGAGTCCGGCCCATTTTGACAGGTTTATGTGAATGCTTTTAGAAGTTATAACTTGAGTTAATTACTTAGGATTTTAATTTTTAGGAAAAGCTTTTAAATTTATAATTAAATTACATAATATATTATATAGTTAAATATAATAATTATATTTTACCATAAAAAATTTTAATAATTATATAATATCAAGAATTCAAACTTATATTTAAAATATTTTATTTAAATTATTAAGTATCTTGAAAACTTATTCTACCTAATAAGATTACTGCATGAATATAAACGGTGATTAATTTTTCAAACCCAAATAAAAAACTTTAATTTATTCCAAATTGAAGAAAATCTTATTATTAATTTATCTTTTAAATTTTTACGAGGGAATATTTTCATACATTTGGTGTGCTACTGAGACACATTAGTGTAGTGGGGGTTGAATCACACAAATGGAACCATTAGTCAATGTAGACGACCAACTAATAATTAATTCACATTTAATTTAAATCTGTCGCTAATTAAAACATGATTTAACGCAACTAAACATGGTCAAATACTAATTACCAACATAAAAGTGAATCATCATTTAATTAGTTAATGTAGCTCGACTTTTTTTTTTTTGGGTATCCAACTTATTTAAAATATGCCTAATTATTTATATTTTCTTAGGTATTCCATCGCGATCAGCTGTGATCGAACGAAATCGACATGGTAGTTGATTTCCTGTGATTTGCTCCATTATCTTGCAATTTTTTGAAAAATTTAATTTATCGACTGTTCTTGATCTATGAAAAAAAGTAAACTAAAAAAAAGATACAAAAATAAAGAAGTATGAACATGTCAAATCATAGTGATAAGAGTAAGAAATCGGAAAATGTCTCAAAATATTTGAATAAGATAAAAAGATTTTGAGATATCTCGAAATCATTATAAGAGAAGAAATCAGAAATTAAAAAAGAACATTATTATTTACGAACAAAGCGATGACATAATATGTTGACGTGTCATTTTTTTTAAATATTTATTCCTAAATTTTAATGAATTTCCCAAAAATAGAAAGAAAAAAAAATTCTTCAAATCACTTGGGATCGATTCCAAATGCGAGCTTGCATCTAGGTTTCAAAACCCAGATATCACTTGCATTTGGGAACGAAACCAGATACAATCTTCATCTAGGAATGAAACCTAAATGCACCTCGCATCTAGGACGATTCCCAGATGCAACTCGTAATTGGGACGATTCTCAGATGCAATTCATCTGGGTTTTGAAACCCAGATTTGAGTTGCATGATGGGAATCAATCCAGATGCAATTTGCATCTGGGTTTCAATCCCGTATGCGATTTTGAAGGTTTTTTTTTAATGGTTGATGAATTTTCTTAGGAAAACTTAAATTTTCCTACAAAATTGAGTTGCCAGAAAATCTGAGTTTGGGAAAAAAAAAATAGTAAAACATATATTTTGAGGGATAAATTTGAGAAAGAAAACAATTAAGGTTTAGAAATTAAAATATGAAAAGTTTTTTTTTAAATGAAGTGGCAAGTTAACATGGCATGTTTGTTGACTTGCCACATCATCATTTTGTTATAGAAAAATAAATGAATTAACGGGTAGGAGCTGTTTGGCCTATTTAAAAAAAAAAAATAGAGTTTTTAGCTCTTAAAATAAAATATAACAGATCTTTTTAAGCAATTCAAAATACAGGAATTTCTTAATCCCAAAATGAAAATGTAAGAGTCTTTAAGCCTTTAACTTTTATACATATAATCTCTAGTGCAAAACACGGATAGAAAAATATGACATGTTTGTTTACGCAACTCAAAATATATTTTCAAACTTATTTTAAACACACTTTTTTATGATATATGATTTGATATACAATAGTATTTATGTATCCATTTTTTTAATTACAAAAAATACACCTAAACTTTTGAAAATACCATTTTCATTCTTCTCAATTAATGAAAATAATATATATTTTTTATTATTTAAGGATATTTTTTATAATTATTAAATGACAATAAAAATATAATTAAAAGATAAAATTTATATTTTAAAATACATATATCGGATCACCACATCAACCAAAAGAAAAAAAAAAAAACTTTTACTTTTGTAAATAAAAAAATATATATTTTAAAATATGTAGCCAATAGCCAAACGTATTTTAAGACACACTTTCTAATAATAAGGAAGTTTAGAAAGTCAATGGCGACATATCTAATATCATTTGTTACAATGTCAACACGCTGAAACAAGATGCAATCTCATGTTTTGAAAAATATTATTCGACATCATATTTCTCTTAGCAATGAATACTGATGTGTTAATACAAACTTTTAAATCATATTTTATACATAAAAAGCTTCACTCATTGTTTGTCAATCATCGACTCTCACTCGTCGGAATATAGTTTGCGAGGAAAATGATAGGAAGTGAGTAGTTTGTTATTTGGAAAGAAATTTAGAGAGAGAGAGAGAGAGAGAGAGAGAGGGAAAGAGCTTTGTATTCTCCATTAATATTACATGCATGCATTTATACAATTGTAACGAGCTCAATCACCTATGTAACTAACATCTAGCAAATTAGTAATAATAGAAAGAAAGAATGTGTTGGACTTTTAATTGGATAAAGAGAAATGAATTAAAAGTTTAAGTTTAAAAAATACTTTATAAATCCTTTATAAATATATCACATATTGGAAATAGAGAACATTTTAAAAATATTTATAAATGATTATAAATAGTTAATATTTGGAATAATAAATAAGGATTGAGGTTTGGCCGGGACTCGCACACTCTCGCACGCGGCATGAGACGCACTTGACACGTTTGTGACGTGGCGGCCAACCGCACGCACGTTGGTTGTTCAATTTAATTTTTACTATTTTATTTATACGGTTGACAGTTAAAACAGTTAATTACCGTTGGAGTTTAAATTCCGAAAATTTAAATATATGACTGTTACAACAGTTTAATTATTTTTTTAAAGAGTGTGACTGTTCGTGAAATAATATACTATCTCACGAATATATGATAATTTTGTCTATAAATATGAGAAATCAGTAGAAAAGATGTACATAGTATTCTATCTATTTTTCATACTGTCAGAAACCAAACATATTCCATAACAAAGTTTCACTATTACTTGTGAAATTTTAGAAATTGCTTGTCATATCCCAAAAACTATTTTCACGGTATTCTACAACTAATACGAGAGGGTGAAAATATCATTTTTTTTTGGAAAATCTATCTATTACGTGTTTCAAGTCTCGATCAATAAAATTCAACAATAAAAAAACAATATACTACAATAAAGACTGAGACTGTTATTTCAACCATAAAGCTGATGAACCAAGATCTCATGAGGCTTGATCAGTTTGATGGATCAAACTTCATATGTTGGCAAGAAAAACTTAAGTTCTTGCTCACTACCTTAAAGATCTATTATATTCTCGATCCTAATCTTCAGCTACTTCCAAAATCCTCTCTAGATGATATCGAAGAGATCAAAGTAGTCAAACTAAAAAGCGATAAGGATGCAATTATATGTCATAGACATTTACTGAATGCATTATCTGACCGCTTATTTGATCTCTACACAAATACAAAATCTGCAAAAGAAATCTAGAACGCGTTGGAGAGCAAGTACAAGGCAAAATGAGAAGGTACTAAGAAATTCTTAATATATGAGGATTTTAACTTTAAAATGCTTGGTGGAAAACCTCTTGTAGACCAAATTCATGATTTACAAGTTATTGTCAATAACTTATTGCTGTAAAAGTCATATTTCCTGAAATTTTTCAAGTTGGTGCTATAATTGCTAACTTGCCATCTAGTTGGAAAAGTTTCAGGAAGAAAATTCTTCACAATAATGAAGATTACTCTTTGAAAGAGGTTAAAAATTATCTACGTATTGAGAAAAAAAATCTTAAACTAGAGACAAGAAAGTGGAGGAAACTAATATTGGTACCTCAAAATCCAATGTTGTAGAAAGGCCTAACCATCCCAAGGGAAAAAAAATCAGAAAATAATTTTTTTTGTCCAAAAAAGGATCAAGAAAATTTCAAAATTGATAAGAAAAAGGGTGTTTGTTTTGTTTGTGGCAAATCTGAGCATTTTACTCGTGATTGCAGATTATGAAAGAAACAAAATGAGAATGGAAAAGTGAATGTCATACAAGAGGAGATCATCGCTACTGTGAGCGAGATTAATACTGTTCAAGGAAAGGTTCAAGGATGGTGGTACGATACTTGTGCAATTGTGCACATTTCTTATGACAAATCATTGTTCAAGACTTTTGATGAAATTGGAAATGGATAAGAGATTTAAATGGAAAATGAAAGTAGTTCCAAGGCACTTGGCAAATGAAGCATTGAAGTTGTCTACACTTCTGGTAGAAAGATAATTCTAGCAAATGTCTTGTATGTTCATGATATGAATAAGATTCTTAGTGGTGATTTTTTAGGCTAACCTAGAATCAAATATGTTTATGAATCCGGAAAGTTGATTTTTGTCAAAAAAATAGCTCTTTCATTGAAAAGGGTTATTCTAGTGATGAGATAGTGAAACTATATACTATTGACAATAATATTAATAATACGAATGCTAGTAGTTCTGTTTATAAGAGTGATTCAAATTATGTTTCATTATGACATGGTAGACTTGCACATATAGGCAGGCATTGGTACCATTAATAGAATTATTAAATGTGGCATAATATCATGTGAAATTAGTAATTTTGAAAAATGTAGAATATGCACTAAATAAAAAATGGTAAAGAAACATTTTCATAGTGTTGAAAGGTCATCTCAACTATTAGATTTAGTACATAGTAATTTATGTGAATTGAATGGTATCTTAACAAGAGTAGATAAAAGATACTTTGTAACTTTTATAAATGATTATTTTAGATATACTTATATTTATTTTCTTAATTATAAAGATGAGGCATTCAATGCATTTAAAAATTATAAGGCCGAAGTTTAAAATTAACTAAGAAGAAAAATTAAAATCTTACGAAGTGATAGGGGTGGAGAATATTTCTCAAATGGATTTTTTGCATTTTGTGAAGAACATGGTATAATACACCAATATTCTGCCCTTTTTATGCCTCAACAAAATGGCTTAGCCGAAAAAAAAAAAAAAGAACGTTTCTTGAAATGACTAATGTTAGGTTGTTGAATCAAAAGTTACCTAACAATCTGTAAGTATTTTAAGTGCTTGTTATATTCTTAGCATGATTCCTTTACAGAAGAGTAAAATTTCCCCATTATAAGATGTAAAAAGGAAGAGAACCGAATATCAATTATTGTAAATTGTGGGGGTATCTTATTATTGCAAGAACATAAATCCTAAAAGGGCTAAATTGAGTCTGAGAGCCATAAAGTGTGCATTTATTGGTTATGCAACAAACAACAAGACTTATAGGCTATTAGACTTGGAGTCTAATGTAATAATTGAATTTAGAGAAGTGAAGTTTTTTGAGAACTTTTTTCCTTTAGATAATAACTCTCAAAACACTACGAATATTGAAGAATCTCAACTAGAGATACCTTCAAAGGTTGTTGAGCAACAAATTGAACCTCATAATAGCCAAATAGCACGAAAAGCAAAAGAATTGAGATATGATTATTAGATTGATTCTCAACTCTTTACTTTCTGCCTGGTAGAAGGTAATAGAGAAAATTTCATTAGGGAAATTCCTATAGTTCTTCAAATTGAAGATGATCCAAAAACTTATAAGAAAAATATGTCTTCTAAAGATTCTGTCTTCTGGAAAGAGACAGTAAATAATGAGATATATTTAACTATATCTAACCACACTTGGAAAACAGTTGACTTGCGACCCGGTTCAAAACCAATAGGGTGTAAGTGGGTATTTAAGAGAAAATATCATATTAATAGCACTCTTCAAACCTTTAAGGCTAGATTAGTAGCCAAAAGTTTTAGACAAAAGGAATGTATTGATTATTTCGATATGTATGCACTTGTTCTACCAGGAAATGAATATAAAATACGCAAACTAGTCAAATCATTATATGGTTTAAAGCAAACATCAGAACAATGGCATGAAAAGTTTGACATTGTCATTCTTTCAAATGGATGGCTATACTCAAAAGTTTGTGATGGTTGTATCATAATTGTTTGTCTTTATGTCGATGCCATGTTAATCTTGTGTGATGACATGAAGGGTGTAATAGAAACAAAAAGGTTTATATCATCTACGTTCAATATGAAAGATCTTGGACAAGTGAATATTACTTTAGGTATCAAGGTGAAGCAAAATTGTGAAGGATATATATTAAGTCAATCTCATTACATTGAGAAAGTACTTAATAAGTTTAGTCATCTAAAGATCAAAGGGCAACCACTTCATTTGATTCAAGTATAAAATTTGTTGAGAACAAGGGAAAAGTAGTGACTCAACTATAATATGGAAGTGTATAGGAAGTCTCATATATGCTTGACAATGCAAAAGAGCTGATATAACATTTGCAGTTAGTAACCTAAGTAGATTTATTAGTAATTTAAATGTTGAGCATTGGAAGGCAATTGATAGAGTTCTTGGTTATCTTAAGAGAACTAAGAAACTATGTCTCCACTATTTAAAGTTCCCAACCATACTCAAAGGATATACAAATGCAAGCTAGATATCAAGTGTATGAGATAACAAATCTACTACAGGTTGGAAATTTACACTTGGAGGTGGTGCCGTTTCTTGGGTTTCCAAGAAACAAATATGCATCACCCACTCAAACATGGAGTTCGACTTCGTTGCTTTAGCATCAAGTGGGAAAGAGGATGAGTGGATAAGAGATCATCTTTTAGATATTCCATTTACTTCAAAATAAATATATGCTATATCTATACATTATGATAATCAAGCCACTTTATCCCGAGCATACAACGGAGTGTATAATGGGAAGTCAAGACATATTAGTCTTAGACATGATTATGTGAGACAATTAAATTAAAGTGAAATTATTGTCATCATATATGTGAGATCAAGTGAAAACTTGGAAGATCATTTTACCAAACCTCTTTCAAGAGAATTAGTCAAGTCTACATCTAGAGGGATAGAAATGAAACTCTTGAGTTAAGAGATTCATCAATGATGGAAACCTAACTTAATACTAAGAAATGACTAGTATTAAGTTCGAAGAGTAAAAATAAGTTATTGATAAGTGGATAGTATTTTAACACTAAACTAATAGAGCCATATCGAAGATGTATAATGCTAGTTGTTACGGTCGAGGGTTGAGTTTGTCAAACTCTTAATGATGTTCAATCTACGAATGATATGTATCTTAAATGTAACAAAGATATTGAAAGAACTTCACCTATACAAAAGATGAACTGTGAGTGTCTATGTGTGGTATCACCAATTTTGTCACATAGGAATAACTGATTCAAAGCTTTGAGCCATCTGAGATTTCGACAGAACTTTGTGATACTTATACTAAGGTAAAGTTCAAATCGAAAGATATTTTATTATATGCATATGCACTGTCTTAAGATTTTGACAAGTTAATTATCCTTTACACTTTAACCAGTGGAGGTTTGTTGGACTTTTAATTAGTTAAAGGGAAATGAGTTAAAGGCCCAAGCCCAAAAAATATTATAAATGCTTTATGAATGCATCCCACATTGGAAATGAAGAAAGTTTTCAAATAATTTATCAGTGATTGCAAATAGTTAATATTTGTAATAATAAATAAGGGTTGAGGTCTGATCGGGACTTACATACCCACACGCGCACATGTGGCGTGGGCGTGTGGTGCTTTTGGTGCTTATTAGGCACACTTGACACTTTATATGGTTGGCCGATTTAATGTTTACTGTTTTAATAATTAAAATTGTTATTTATCGTTGAAGTTTGAATTCCGAGAATTTAAATATATAACCGTTAAAATAGTTTAATTATTTTTTCAAAGAGTATGACTGTTTGTGCTAATTTCGTCTATAAATATGAGAAATCAGTAGAAAAGATATACATCATCTTCTACCTATTTTTTCATACTATTAGAAATCGAACATATTCTAGAACAAAATTTCACTATTGCGTGTGAAATTTTGTAAAAGACTTATCATATCCCGAAAATTATTTTCACAGTAACTTATAAATAATTTAAGAATGTGAAAATATCATTTTTTTAGAAAACGTATATATTCCGTATTTCAAGTCTCCATCAATAAAATTCAATAAAATTTAATAAAATTTAATAGAATGACATGCATAACCAACTGGCACTGAGCTATGCATGACGACGTGTTGTTCATGTAAATCTGCATGTACGAAGATATGGTACGCTCAATACCCCTCTCAAGCTTGGGGTTGGGAAATGTTGAGAACTCCAAGCTTGTTTAACAAGTGACCATATTGATCAACATATAGTGCCTTAGTAAAATTGTCAACAAGCTGCTCATTAGTTGGAATGTGAGCGAGTTGGAGGAAACCAGATTGTACTCATTTCTAACCACATGGCAATCAAACTCGATGTGTTTTGTACACTCATGATATATTGGGTTTCAGGCTATGTGAATCGCATCCTTACTATCACAATGTAATATCACTGGAGAATAAATTGGAGAACCTAAATCAATGAACAATTATTTGAGCTAGGAAAGTTCATGGGTCAGAGAAGCCATGGATATGAAGTCTAATCACTGTCGCAAAATGCCTTAAGCTGTAAAGATGATTTTGCAGCAAGAAAAACACCATGGCCAGGGCACCTTTTTAAGTATCGTAGAACACGATGGGCTGCATATAGGTGAGAGGACTTGGGACTGTGCATGAGTTGACTTAAGACTTATACTGAGTAAGAGATATCAGGTCTAGTCATTGTTAAGTAAATTAGACAACCAATTAATCGTTGATAAGCATGAGGATCATCTAAGACTAGATAAGAAGAGTTGGAGTCATCATCAGAATTCTTAAGCTTAACATGGAGCTCCACTGGGGTTGAAACAGGTTTGGTATCCGAAAGACCATTATTATGGAGAAGTTCCAGGACATATTTTCTTTGATTTAAACAAATATCCATGCTTGGAGCGAGCAACCTCTATCCCAAGAAAATAACGCAGAGACCGTAGATCTTTCATAAGAAACTTTAAATGCATAAAGGTTTTTAGGTCATCAATTAACTGCGGTTATTACATGTGATTAGAATATCATTCACAAAGACTAGTAAGATTGTCGTATGACCTTAAGCTATAGTCTGACTTGGACTGAATAAAGCCAGCTTCTAAAATGGATGAAGTGAACTTTTCGTTCCATTTTCTAGAAACCTGCTTTAGTCCGTATAAGGATTTCCTTAACTTGCAAACATTTCCTTTATGAGAGCTAGATAAACCAGGAGGAGATGCATGTAAACTTCTTCGACTAGATCTCTTTGCAAGAATGCATTGTGAATGTCCATTTGGAACAAACTCTAATCATTGATGGTTGCCAAGGATAAAACAGATCAGACTGTCACCATTTTTGCAACTGGTGAAAACGTCTCCTGGTAATATATTCCCTCTTGTTATGTGTACCCTTTGGTCACTAGCCTTGTCTTAAACACTCGATTGAACCATCAGCCTTGTGCTTTTATAATCATTTACACCCTATAGGTATCTTGCCATGAGGTAGATCCAAAAGGTCCCATGTATCATTTAGTTTAAGAGCATCGAGCTCTTGATTAATGGCTAACTTCCATTGTGCATCTTTAGAGACTTCTTTGTATGACATAGGCTCACTCTCATTAGTTATAGAGGAAATAAATTATTTGTAAGGTGGAGAAACAGGAGCATAAGATATGTTCTGTCATAGAGGATACCTGACCAGTGAGCTTCGAAAAGGATTAGATGTTAGAGTTGACGAATTTATAGCAATGGAACGGTTATAATCTCCCCATCAGACATGATGGTCATTGACTTTCGAGGATATTGTTGGGGTGAATAGCGGCAAGACGTTTCATGGGCAATTCCTAGAGATGTGAACAGAGTTGAGCATTTGGAGTTTACAAAGTCTATGCCATTTGTCCGATCTAATTCTCTTTGTGTATTTGGAAAATTGGTTTTGAATTAGGATTATAAAGTACTTGATTAATTAAAAAAATTCATGTTTATAGGTCATTAGGTAAGTCCAAGTTCCCCTAGAATAGTCATCTATAATGGTTAGAAAATACTTTGTATTGTTATGATTATGTGTTCTATAAGGTCTCCAAGTATCCATATGGAGTAGTTCAAAAGGGAATTTTGATGCTGAATGACTGAGAGGAAAAGAAATTCTTGTTTTCTTTGACAATGTAGAATATTGGAAGACTTAAGAAGAGAAAATTCAGGGAGTAAAAACAGCCTAGAAAAGGACAAATGATCTAATCTCTTATGCCAAATTCTAGAATCAGAAATAGACATCTTATTGGAAACATTACACTGTGAAACTGGTAAAGCAGAGTTGGGTGATGAATTGATTATTTGAGAGGTTGTGAACCCGAATTGAATGGTGTGAACGGAAGGTATATTTGTGTCCAATTTGAGATAATAAAGTCCATGCCATTCTTCACCAATCCCCAGCATCTTACCAGTTGAAAGCTCCTGAAACAAGCATAATTTGGGGTAGAAAAGGGCAACATATAAACTAGTTCTGGTTAGAGATGAAATGGATACAATATTGTATTGAAAGTTTGGTACATATAGGACATTCTGAAGAAGAAAAATGTCATTTAATCTTGCTGAACCAATGTCTGAAGCATATGGAACTAGTCTCGTTCTGATTGTAAGCAATTGGATTAAGTAAATTGGAGAATATGCATGTCATGTGGTGACTGACACCCATGTCAATAATCCAATTAACATCAGCATTTGAATATGATCCAGTGAGACAGTAGGAAGTACCTGCAACAAGTTTACTATCTATCCTTTTCACGAGCAAGCAAGTTAATGTGCTGCTTGTATTGGTCATTGGTGAATGGCTGGGAGGGTGGATTGGAAGGTGTATTTTTCTGGTTGGATTTGTGGTGTTGATGTAACTTCAGAAGAGTTGGTTGAGGGATACTTTTGAACGAAAGGTCTCTTTCCTTTGTATTTAGAGCTAGCTGATGGTGGATAGGCAGTGATTTTAAAGCATGAGTCTTTCTTGTGGCCTTCAAGATGATAGTGTTCATACTCCATTGCAGACTTGTTATTTTGATTGTTTACAGGATTATTTGGTCTGTAATTGTTGGAGTAGAAAGCAACAACATCATTTGATTGTATCCCTAGATTAATGCCTCTTTGAGCGTCATCATGTGTAAAAAGAACATATGCTTCAGAATACATTAACAGTACTTTGCTTCTAAGTGGAATGTATGACTCATTTAAAGTAATGGGATCAAAATATAATTTAGGAAAGTATAGGGTTAAAAGAAAACATTTTGATAAGGTTTTATTTAGATTTTCTTTTTTTTATTTATTTATTATTTTTTTAATGCTAGATTGCATAACAGTAAATCGTTAGCCATCAAACGGCGGAAAAAGTGCTACTCCCAAACTCCACACCATCACGTGAGAATCACGTGAACGTCAGTTGAGAATCAGCATCAAGATTCTTACTTCTACTTCTCAGATTCACGTCTTCTTGCTCTAATCAGTCAAAATAATTTTCGTAAGCAGATTTCTTACAGATCTCTATTATTATTATTATTTATTTAATATCCTAATTAATCCATCCCGACATGCTTCATCTTCAGATTCGTCTTCCAAGCAACGCTAGCAGAAAACCTCATCACCATGGCAATCAACCCCTTCCTGCTCTTTTGCAAGAAAAGAACATATTTTCCCCTTCAGAGAAGCATAGAAATAATGCTATTTCCATTATTACAAGAAGGCGCAGTAGCACGACTATTCACAATAATTTGGCCCCTAGTTCCGACAAGAACAAATTTCATACACCTCAAGCAGCTCCACAAGAGAGTAGCAGGCAAAAGAACTTCATGGGTGCTGTTAGTTTGATTATAGGCACGGCAATCGGGCCGGGAATGCTGGGCTTACCCGCTGCAACCATTCAATCTGGCCCGCTTCCATCTTCTATTGCCATTCTCATTTCCTGGATCTATGTTATCTCCTCTGTCATTCTAGTGGCCGAGCTCAGCTATGCAGCAATGGAAGAAGAAGGGGTTGAAGAGGTGAGTTTCACTGGACTTGCCATTAAAGCCTTTGGAAGTCGATTCGGTGCCGTTGTTGCTCTAATCTACGCTTCCTTGACATTTTCCTTGCTAGTAGCTTGTGTTTCAGGCATTGGTTCCATTGTGAAACAGTGGCTTCCATGGATTAATCATGTACTAGCCAACGCCTTGTTTCCTTTCGCTATTGGATTAGTCATTGTTTTCTTCCCTTTCAAGGCCATTGACGGGGCTAACCGCCTTTTATGCTTTGTCATGCTCATAGCTATGGCCGTGCTTGTAACCATTGGCATATCTGTTGCTAGAGAAAACATACTAGTATCATTTACAAAAACTGCATCATGGAGCCTTTCTTCAATCCTGCCTGCTATTCCTGTTACGGTGTTGACATTAGGCTTCCATGTTATAACTCCTTTCATCTGCAAAATTGCGGGGAATAGTGTACATGAGGCTCGTAAAGCAATATTGTTAGGTGGGGCTGTTCCGCTAGTAACGGTTTTGTTATGGAATTTGATTGTTTTGGGGCTTTCTGGGGCTGATACTGCTCCCCATCTCAAAGACCCCATGTCTCTATTGTTGTCCGTTAATCGGTCCGCTCTTTTTGCCGTTCAATTATTTGCCTTCTCGGCTTTAGCAACTAGCTTGATAGGATATGCCGTAAGCTTCCCAAAACAGCTCGTTGATACTTCGGACCTGATATTTGGGACCCTCATTGGTTTAGAAGAGAAAAATTGCTCTCGGTCTAATGGGGATGGAGAGGGAAAACATGCAAGTAATAATCTTTCGTCAAGAGATAAGAAATCGAACATGAACGGGCTCGAGTCTTCCAATGTTGTAATTTTGCTGGTTGTACTGGCCTTTCCAATTCTTCTTGCAACTTTCTTCCACTCGACATTTTCTAGAGCTCTCGAGTTTGCTGGGATTTATGCAAACTGCTTTCTATTTGGCATTCTCCCTCCTGCAATGACTTATATTTACAAGTTCAGGAACAAAGCCAGGTATGCTTCTGGACAACCTAGACCTATGTTGTAGCTAAACATTTTCTCTACTTATATCTAGTCTGGAAGTAATGCTTGGACTAATTGCAGGTCATCTTTCCTGCCAGGGGGAGATTGTACACTTGTGGTTCTTTTCATTACTGCCGTCATTTTGGGAGTTTGGCATTGAATGGTTAACTGATGTTGGTACACTTTCGTTTTGTTTACTTCTTTTCTCTCTGACTTTTCTTCTATTGTCATTAGCTCTCGAAATCGCCGACATTTCCATATGCTACCTTTCTCGGTCCTGCATTGTCTTTCCTTACACGTTCCATTACAGCTCTATAAGCTTTGAAGTGGTGGTCTGTCCTTTTACTGGTCCTACAACCTTACAATGGTCAAGCATCAATTCTGAGTTCAGGACTTTCTGGGACATCTTTCTAGTTGTGTCAGTTCTATGCCTTGTTAAGTTCTTGAATATCTTGCTAGTTGTTCGTCTTGTAATGTCTGTAAGTCGCGGAACTTGGACTCTGTAACAGTGCCCGCTTCAATTGCTCACATCATGTACCTCATAAATTGCGGAGTTTCTGTTATACAGCATGAAGTGAAGAAACAACTTGTAGGAAGAAAGAATAACATCAGCATTGAAGCTTGGCAATATAAACAAACCTCAAGAATTCAGGGACCAAACTATCAGCGATGTGATTCTAGTATATCTTAGCATGGTGGGAGAAAAAAACAAAAATAAATTGATCATATATCTGTATTCAAGAGGAAACAATCAAAATCTGATTCTACAACATGCGCACATATATAAATACATTTTATAACAATAAATCTTGTGAAATATCAGGGTTTGATCCAAGCACTCCTCGACCCACAGTTTCAAGATCCATTCTAGACTGCTCAACACCTTCAATGCGTGTCCGAGAGGCCTCTGATCATAACTACAGATACACGCCTTGCCTCTTGGAAATGAACTTAAACAAAGCAAGTGTCAATTTTAGGATCCAGGAATGAACAGATAGGGTCACGTAGAAATGATGAGATAGTAACTTGAATAAAAACTCACCATGTTAACTTGCTTAGAGCAGGCGAGACCTCAAACACAAAGTTGCACTAGAATAGGAATGACCGAAGACAGCGATCAACATTGATTCAAACTTCAGGAGCATTCCCCAGAATAATTGATTTTATTCCATTCTTAAATGCGTGATCAATTATCATGGTTGCAATGGATGTATCAGCAGAGAAACCCATTGATCATCTCATCAAAAAGTTTGAACCATTACGAAGAAATCCCAGTATAATAGTATATGTGGTACTACTAGGCGCACAACCATTCTCTTCCATTCTCCTGAACAAGTCATGAGCTTCATTAAGTAGTCCTTCTTTACAAAGGTCATTAATCATTATGTTATATGTCCAAACATCAGGTTGTAACCCCTTGACAGTTAGATTAAAGAATAGCTCTTGTGCACCTTTGAGCCGTCCAAATTTGCACATGCCATCAATTAGAACACTAGATTTTAATATTAGGATCCAAGCCCCCTTTCTTCAACTAAAACCAATACCTCATCAAGATTTCCATTTCTTCTATTGTAACATTTGGAGGTTGTCCCAGATTCTCCATCTCCATAAGAAACTTTTTTGCTTCCAAAATCCTTCCAGCTAGACATAGTCCTTGACTAAGAGAACCGTAAGTGATTGTAGTTGGAGCCAAAGTTTTCTGACTCATCTCTTTCAAGAGTTTCATGGCTTCATCTATTTTGTTACTTTTACAATATCCATTCATTAAGATGCTATAAGTGAATACATCAGGCAAATAACTGTTGTTAGTCATCGAATCAAACACTTTTTGCACATCGTCCACTTCACCTCGCAAACAATACCCATCCATGAGAGCCCTATAAGTGACGATCTCGGGATTCATGCCTCTTTGAATCATCACTTGTAACACTTGTTCCGCCTCTGAAATCACCCCTTCTTTACAAAGACCATCAACCACCATGATAATATTTGCACATTTGGACTAATCTTCTTAGAGACCATTTCATTTAACAGTCTTGTAACCTCCTTCCATTGGCCAAAATTGCATGAACCTTGAATTAGAGAACTGTATGTGACAACATCTGGCATAATACCTTTATCGGTCATTCTTGAGAAGAGATCTATGGCCTCGTAAACCAGCATATCCTTACAAAGGCTATCTATGATTGTGGAATATATCACAACATCTGGCTTCAATCTTTTTAAAAAGCTTAAGAGCTATAGAAGTCTTGCCAATTTTACATAAACCATTGAATATCATATTATAGCTAACAACATTAACTTAAATTCCTTTGTCCACCTCATCAAATAACCTGTTATAAATGAGTAATCAAAGATCTATAATAACAACAACCAATAATATAGTCACTAACCAAAAGAAGATATCATAGAAAACCATACCGAAAATCGATCTTGCCTAAGATCAATTACCCAATACCGTCAAGCCGCTTAAAAGATTTGATTTATCGCTTGGTAAATTCCTGGACAGCAGCCCAAATATTCACGTTTCACCTTGAACACAATCCGAACCAACCCGAAAAATAACAAGAAATACCTCGTAGTAAACAAACCGATTAGTACCCAAAAATCATCAACATAATATTAAAGTAGAAAATAAACCAAGTAATTAAAGAACGGAAAAACTAGGCAAGAAAAGTTCTATGTGCTTAAGTCTAATCCGTTCCCCTTTCAGAATTATTTTCTCAGTGCTCCGGGTTAACGAGCATCGACTCCCAACATTCAACGGTCAAAACCTTCCAATAGATTGCGTGTAAACTATCGGACCCAAGGCGAACTGCTGAAGTGTTGCTCCAAAATTCTCAGACCAAACAAAAACTTTTTCTTTTAGAAACAGAGAGAATGTGAGAGAGGGAGAGGAGAGTATAAAATAATTTTTGTCATCTCTTTAACTCAAGCAAAGCCTCTCAATTTATAGGCTCGAGAACTAACATGGAGAGATTTTATTTTCTCCATTAAATCCCTACCCTAACATTACCCAAGAAAAAGTGAGCGTCTCCTAGAATAAAAAATGCTCCTCTTTCATTTTATGTCTCAAAGATTAATTGTCTTTATGTACTTACACAATTCGAGCAGTTCATCTTAGAAGAGTGTGATGATTCTATCCCAGTTGAGGGAATAGTTATGATCTTATTTTGTCTACTTTCTTTGAGCCAAATTTAGGGAATGGTTATAGGTTCTCTTTTTGGTAAAGTGTTAAAGTAAAGCCAAAAATTATTCTGTACAAACGATTGCAAATTTAATAACCCTTAATCTCATACATTTTCCTGTGAGCCATCTGGCGTTCAACAACTAACCTTTGATCTTGATATGCTCTAGCAGTAAACCAATCTTCTTCTAAAGCTGAATATGATGGTTTTATCTAGTTATTCAGCTGGAAAATTTTGAGAAACTTTGACTGGATTTGTGAACTTCTCATAAAATGTTCTTTGAAATGCTACACACTGTGTTGTAGGCTTGGAAGTGTGTGAATTTCACATACTTTTGATTGTGAATAATGTATGTTTCAATCATGTGTTCTGTAAACAAAAAAACTAAATATTGGTTTTTTAATACGTCGTGCTTTGCATTCCTTGTACATTTTCTGTCCCATCAGATTTGAGTCTGAAGTATGAGGCTCGTTTTGGGTAAACTTATTGAAGAAAAGTTTAACGAAACTGAGTTTAGAATAATATATTTTAGTTGCATTTTGTGAGCCTATACTGAATACGAGCCCAAGGTGGACTTTTGGGACCTAATTTGGGGATTAAAGAGAAAGCAAGTGTCCCCGAAGGGAGCCTGAAGTTCTATTTGGCATATGTTCTTGATTTTATCTTGTGAGTGTCCCCAAAGAGAAAGTAAGTGTCTCCAAAGGGACCCTGTGATTTTGCCATGTACTGTGGGTAGACAAGTTCCATTGACAAGCTTATGGTTGCCTTTCTTTTAATTATGATAAACTGGGGTTCCCCCATTTCTGTAACTTTGCAGATTTCCAACGAACAGGGAGGTGTTATTAGATTTATCTAAGTTTCCTGCCTAGGGGCTTTTCCATCATCTCCAGCGAGATTTCTTAGAGCTAAAGCTACTGCAGAGGAATTGGATTTGAGGAAAATTTATTATCTTGAATGCCCACATTAGTGCGTGTCATCTGAGATTCACAAAATTATATGTCAGACCACAAAGTTACTTAAATACTGGAGAGACATTTTCATGGAGCCTCCTATTCAATGTTTCTTAGTGCTGTACTGTCTTGGATATATGATTATTTCTCGTGGTTCCATATCTTGGGACCTTGTCCTGGTTGTTATGAAGTGCATTAATTTTATTTTCAGAATATTTACAAGAAATTAAATGCATACTCTAATTCTAAAGTCAGTCATTCTGTAGTTCATAACCTTGCAGCAAAATACCCAGTGACTGGAAACAAAATGAACACCTGCCCTATGCTGTAGATGGTTCCCAGCGTGCCTGTTTAGTGAGAACATTTGAGAAGTATTGAATCATAGCTGCCACATTCTCTGAGTTATCTTCAGGACGGTACACCTGCTTGATATCAGGAATGTAATGTCGGTATTTTGCTGATGTAATACAATAAAAATCTCTCCCATATGTTTTGTTCAGGTTATGCAATTATTATTTCAACTCAGCTGACTCTATTTTGGGATCCACTGCTTCGTTATTTTTACTTTTATCCAGCGACTGTAATTGTTGAATAATAGATAGTAGATCTTTTAATGATTTCAACTATAACTTGTATACTTGGTTTCTTCTCTGACCAAGCACATTCTTTGCCTAATGCAGCCTGTTTCTGTTGCTGATGTTGCCGCCGGAATTTTGACAGCCTTGAAAGATGATGGCACCAGCAAGGGAAAAACTTACGAACTTGTCTTGATGATATCACCTAAGTTTGAACTTTAGGGACTGAACACCCACCACAGCTCAGCTGAGCCGATCGGTTGGGACAGTGCTTCCAAATTATCGACGGCTAACATTATTGAATTAATCAGCTCATTACTCTACTGTAGCAGTTGTTGACTCCTAGAAATGTTGATGCCAAATTCTCCTCTTCAGAATATTTTACTTTAAAATATAAAAAGTAGGGTTAAATTTTAGTCTTATTAGATGGTTGAATTCTTGTTTAAAAAATTGAAAAAGAAGTTAAATACTAATGTCCAATTGCTATTCTACAAATATTCAGGAGCAGAAATCGGAAAAAGTTGGTCTTATGGAGTAGAGATTCATCGCCTCTCGAACATTATGTCTACCATATCTTCAGAAAAATCTCAACCGTCTGTTTTCCATTCAGGATAAAAAAATATATTATATCAGTCATTGATTCATTTTTGTCCCTCGGCTAAAATTGAGGCGATGACTAAAATTGAGTTGATGTGCCACATTCTTATCACTCTGACGGCTAAAATCTGTCGGAAAGCATGATATTTGGCAGTCAGGGAATCCTTGCTGTCAATTATCATAGTGGGCAACATTTGAAAGTTCTCTTTGCCAGGAAAAAAGTGCACTGCATCCTCTTAATTCGTAAGTGTGCAGCACAAGTTATTCCAAGACAGCCTACACTTTTCTTTATGCTACAGAGAGAGAGAAGGAAAAAAAAAAGTGCAAGTCATAAAACTCCATATATATACCCTTCAAAGAAACAGAAGAATTTACAAGTCTCTTGATCTGTTGTCTAAGGAAATCTCCTTCCATGGCCCCACAAACTGCAGGCAATGCCACATTTGAAGGGGTAAAGCTTAAAGGCATAAACAATGGAGCTTCAATGTATGTTTGTCCCGGCCTCTCTAAAAATGGTGAGTTAATGCCTGAACATTTCTGTAGCATTAATATATACATAAACAACAATATTCAAGGGATAAACAATTCTATTTTGAATGGGAGTGAGGTGAATATGGGTGACCCAGGAGTTTACTTGATCTTTAAGGATGTTGATCCATTTGCAAATAAGAAGAAGAAGAAGAAGAAGACAATGTTTTACGCATTAAATGACACGCTGTGTTTCAGGCTTGCTTCTTGTGGGATGTTCTTGATTCTGTTCATCTTTCTGTTCACAAAACATTAGAACACATGTACTTTTATCATTATCGTCTCTCAAATTTCAAATAACCATTCATTAACTTAGAAATGAAAGATTGTTACAAAGAAATTTAAAGGTGGTTACATTAGCAATTGAATATCACTCAAATGTGGACCTAATTAACTTCTTTCAGCCATGAGAAACAGAAGCCCATTCACTTCAGAGAAAGCAATAATGGAGAGGAAAGCAATTCATTGCACTAGTTTTTTTATGCTATTATAGGCAAGAAGGCCCATATTAAACTGAGGGCAAGATTTTATTACAAACGGTATTTGTATAATTCAAATTCTCTTTTTTCTCACTTCTTTCTATAAGGCAATTTCATATCACACAACATGTATCTTTTCAGTTTCAGGGTTGTTGTTATACAACATGAATTGACTTCTATGTTTCCAAAGCATGTCATACGCATAATATAAATATATATATATATATATTAGTTCAAGATTAATCAACTCTATATAAGACACGATTAATAATAAATACTAGTTTATAATTACGAAGAGCAAGAGATTTAAACGTATTTTTAAATTTTAACTCAATTATTGGATAAGTAATCTTTAAATGAATATCCACAATTAAGATATATGTAAAAAAATTTACTTTCACTTTCAATTATTTCAGATTATAAAAAAAGAATGAAATTCTTAAATTTCGCTTAAAATTTCACGTGAAATAAAGAAAGTGGTAAAAAATTCATTAGCCGCCGAAGATAAAAGAAATTTAAAGAAAGTAGTTTTCCTATTTTACTCTTCCTTTTTATTTGCTTTTTTGAGTTTTTTAAATTCATTGACCTACTTAATCTATATAAATTATACTAGCTATCCTATAATAAAGAGAGCCAGATGAGTAAGAAAAATTCAAGGCATGTAAGGGGCTAATGATACTTGGCTATTCATCCAAACTCTATTGTAATGATTAGGATAGTACTGAACATTCATATTACTATTTTATTATTATTGTTGTTGTTGTTCTTATTATTTGTATGATCCTTATTGTAATTTAATAAACTTAAAAGATAAATTTTATGTTTACGTCTCAATCATTTTCATAAATATATTCGAAATTTAGTGCTGACTATAAGAGATTTTTAACTTATACTTACATGATCTCTATCTTAATCCTTATAATATGTAAATCTTACTTAAATATTAATCTAAATATACTCATAATATTTAGGCTACAAAAGTAACACAACTCTATAAAGTAGCTAAATTGGACATTACATGAAGTCGAAAATTGTTGATTTAGCCATCGCCAAAGGATTAAAAAGGTCCCTTTATTAGATTCTACTAAATGATTCAGAGGAGGAAGAGGATATGATGATTCTTCAAATAGATGAAAAGTATTTCTCATCAGCTACAACCTCTTCCAATAGTGATCAAGAATGTTATTGCGGTGGTGTGTGCTAAGACTGCTCCATTAATGCTATAAGGTTTTCTACAAGGCTAACCGAACAAGTCTCTTTATCCAATTGGACTTAGTTGAAATCATAGAGAGAAAAATAGACATTTTTTCTAAACTTCTCGGTTCATGTGTTGAACTTTGAACTACAAAGTGAACCGAGTGAATGAATCGTATGGATTATAGTTAGATAAGGAATGCATGGGTGCCTAATTCTTCATATTGGATTCGGTATTGGAAGAGTTGTTGTTCGGTTCTGTAATCAAGAGAGGTAAGATTCTTGATTCCAAAACTCTTACATTTTAATGGGATGTTAATATGCTTTCTGTTATTTATATATATGATATGTATATGTTATGATCTTGATCTTGGTTGTAATATGCCTATATGATAATCAAGTCTTAGATTTGATCATAATTTTTTTTAAATTTACCGATTACACTACAGATATTCATAGACTAACACTGAAAGGCTTCAATGAGTTGCTAGTATGAAGTAGTATAGGAAAAGGGTGTACCGACGGTGGCAGATAATTTATGTTTCATCTGAAAGTGTGAAGGGCCGAACACCATCCATTTAATGTCGCCGCAAAATTTATGAGATATATTTTTGCTGATTCTCTGAGTATGCGGTGTTCATCCCAGCCACGGCCGATGAGACAGCCCTGTTATTCCTGAAGCACATGGTGAAGCTTTAGAGTGTGTCCCAAACCATTGTGAGTGACTGAGACCCACGGTTCACCGAGAGATTTTGGACTGAGTTGTTCAAGTTACTTGGTTCAGACTTGAACTTCTCCACAAGTTTTCTTTTTCAAACTGATAGCCAAACAAAGAGGGTGAATGGGTTGTTGGAGCTTTACTTGAGGCACTACGTGAGTGTCAACCAAAAGGATTGGACCAAGTTGTTAGACACGGCACAATTCTCTTATAACCTACATCAGAGTGAATCAAAGGGAAAGAGTCCATTTGACCTTGCCATATGTCACCAACTGTTGACTCCAAATGCGGTAGCGTTGGGCTATATGGAAAAAAGTCTTGCAGCATATAAATTTGTTAAAGGACTACAAGAGGAGATAGACATAGCTCATGCCCACTTGAGGAAGGCGTCAAAGAAGATGAAGAAGTGAGCCAATTTTAAGCGAAGGGTAGTAGAATTCCAAGAGAGAGATCATGTCATGGTGAAGCTCTTGTCTTAGCAATTCAAGTCGTTGAGGGCAGTGCATAAGGGGTTGATCCGACTGTATGAGGGGTCGTTCAAGATCATTCAATGAGTCTCTTACAAGTTAGAGTTACCATCGAAATTGCAGATTCATCCAGTCTTTCATGTAAGTCTTTCGAAGCCTTATCATAACGATAAGGATGAACCTAGTCGAGGTGTGTCCAAGTGGGCACCAACAACGGTGGTCACTTCCTATGATAGGGAAGTTGAAGAAATCGAATAGAATCATAAGGAAGCGAGGTGTGCCGAGCTACAATGAATATCTCGTTCGATGGAAGGGAGTCCTAGAGAATGAGGCTAGTTGGGAGCACGAAGATTTGTTGTGGCAGCTCAAGGACCGCATTGAGCAATTCGAGCTTGAACAAATGATGAGGGCGTCGCCCGAATAGGTGTGGGAGCATGTCACAGACTACATTACTTGATGGAAAAGGTGGAAGAGGCTTCATGGAAGAGTCTAGAAACTTCTAGACCTATCTAGGATTTTTTATGATTTCTTACACACTTGTAAAATTCTCTAGAACCTTGTACATTATTTTAGTCTCTTGTAGAATAGTAGATATTTGTATGAAATTCTCTAGAAGATAGATTATAACCATTAGATCGATTTGATCTTGACCATCCATTTCAAGTAGGGGTTTATATAAAAAGGGGTCCTCCTCATTTATAAATCATTTTCAAATACTAGCATTCTAGTAAAACTCAAAGTCTTCTGTTCTCTCAAGCTTTCTCCAAGTATTCTCTCTAGCTCAAATGTTTTTCTAAGTCTTCAAGCAAACTTTTTGGCAAGATTCGGTTAGGCTAACTTGGTTACTCGAATGAGAGTCGAGTGACACACGGAATGTCTAAGTTCGAAGTGAAACTTTACTCACGTGATACCTTCCCCACCTGGCTTGAATCATTTCCAATGAGTAGGCCGACAGTGAGGCCCACTGTAAAATCAGACAAAGGTGAAATAGTCAAAAGACAGAGAAACAAACACACTCTTATTTATTGATTACATACAATTTCTTGAAAATCTCAAATATTAGTGAAATTAATATATAAAGAAAATATTAGTGAAATTAAAAATTAATTGTAAAATAAAAAATTAAATTTTTACATAACATCAAAATTAATCCTCACATATTATTAAACTAACCGTCGTGTATAATGCATACGAAGAAAGATTTTTGAAACGAAAGCCAAATTTCTACACAATTCAATCCTTTTTCCTCTGTCTCTCTTCTTTTCTTGATGTGTACAGGGTAGCTTAAAATCGCTTTGAAGGGTTTTTTCTTTTTTTGGTGGTACTTTTCCCAGTGTGTAAAGAGTAGTTGTAGTAGTAATGGAGGATGAGAAACAGAGAGTAAAGGAAGCAGGAAGGTCATCATCATCAGCTTGTGGTGAAGCCATGGCTGATCAAATACAAGCAAAGCAGAAGGAGATGATGAGTGGATATGAGAAACAACAAAGCATTGAGGTCTCTGAATTCGACTGCGATGGTGACAATGATTCTGCTTTCGTTCCTGGACCTCTCCTTTCTCTCAAGGAACAGATTGCCAAAGACAAGGTCTTTTCCCTCCCTATTTCTCCTTCTCCTTCCTCCTTTCTCTTCCTTTTAATATTGGCTGCAATTTTTTGAGATTTTTCATTTTTGCATAAAATGGGTTTTCTTTCTTTACATTGATTCTTGATCCCTTGATTGTGTAGGACGATGAAAGCTTACGGCGGTGGAAAGAGAAGTTGCTTGGTTGCTTGGAAAGTGATCTTAATGGTTTGCTTTTATACAATCTTCCATATCAAAAATCTGCTACTTGATTTTTATTATTATTATTTTTTTATTTTCTTGTTTCAATTCCAATTTTCAGGTCAAATGGAACCAGAAGTGAAATTCCACTCAATGGAGATTATTTCTGATGAGTGTTCTAAGCAAACCAATATTTGTTTTCCTATAAAGGAAGGAAATGAGAATGGCCATATTTTCTTCACTCTCCAAGAAGGGTCACCATATCAGCTCAAACTAACCTTCACTGTTCTTCACAACATTGTTTCGGGCCTGTCTTATTCCAACACAGTACGGAAATTAGGGATTCAAGGTGTGTGATTAGATATTTGATAACGCTATATATCTCCGTAATAGAGTGCTTTCCGTAATCTTCAAAGCTTCAACTTCTTTTTCGATTAAAATGCCGAAAAATGCTCAATGTGGTTCGGCCTCTGTTGTTGTATTATGTATAGTTGATCAAAGCAAGGGAATGTTGGGTACTTTTGCTCCACAGAAGGAACCCTATGTGCATACTTTGGATGAGGAGACTACTCCTTCTGGCTTACTTGCTAGGGGTGTTTACTCAGCTAAGCTCAAGGTGAGTGAAGTATAAATCAAATCAATCTTCTGTTTACATTCCTTAATTTTCTTTGGCATTTCGTTACTATAACATGCTGCGAATATCGTCCCACTGAATCAATAAGGTAGTTGAGTTTCATGTTTTGATCGGAGCTGTTGAATAAACTAATATCGATTCAGAAAACCAGACTAAGTATATAGGAATTGAGCATGATATCAAATGTTTCTAACTTAATTAGACATGGGATTGTTTTTATGTCAGGTCCTACATTGCACACAAAGTTGTTAGCTCATGGGAAAAGTATTATTTCTTTTCAACTAGTAAAAGACAAACCATTCATTATTTGATGTTACAAGACAGTCAAGTTTTATTACATTATGCTTACAGAAAACATATGTTAAGTTTGATCACTTTCTTTTCCACCCTTTTGGGTGTGTACTTGGGTATTGCATTGTGCAGTTTGAAGATGATGATAGACGATGTCATATGGAACTTAAATACTCCTTTGAGATCAAAAAGAGAAGCTAGCCCGAGTTTCCTGTGACCAACCATAATCGGCATTGTTACAGAGAAATTCTGGTCTACTCTCGGAGCATATACTTCAAATGTCGATGTGGCTTGGCTTGATTTGAATATACTCCAGGGGTACACTAGAATATCTCCTTCGTTGTATTTCTCCTTTTGCGAGCTTTTTTTTTTTTTTTTAACACTTCTATTTGATACATATACAATTGTTGTCGATTTGGAGTGGGGATATTACGAATTGAAATGAAGTTCGGATTTTTGTGTTTGTCATTTTGGCCCAAAAAAATGGAGTTCTGGTAAAAAATTTAGGCATATCAGATGAGACATTTTCGAATGTATCAAACGGGTGCTTTGGAATTTTCACAAAATGTCAAAAGTGGAAGTTTGGTTGCTAAACGAAACTTGGGATGAGGCATTAATAGCACATTTGGTTAGAGGTCCTGCCCGGCCTGGCGCGCAAGCAGTCCAAACTCGTTTAAGGTTGGGTAGGGCTTAGCCCATTTTACTTAGGTTGAATTCGGGCTCAAGCCGGATCATAAATTCTTCAGCCCGGTCTGAGCCCAAATTCATATACGATCTTAAAAATTAGCTTTTTGAATTTTTTTTAATAAAAATAATTGTATTATATATTAAATAAGTTGTGTGGTTTAATAAAGAGATTTTATAACATAAAAAAGCTTCATTAATAACTAAAAATTGAAATTGACATGTGCTTCTATTTATTTAATAACTCATATTTAATTACATTACGCTAAAGTAGATGGACATATAACTAATGGGTGTTTTAGGAGATGTCGGCGCAAATGGCCACTTCCATTTCCAAGACTTTTATAAAAAAACTTTACTGCACACGAGACATCGTGCTAGTCGTTGTGTTACTCCAGTCTCTTGGTTGGTCCAATACAGTTCATCAAAGTAGTTCCAAATAGCGTGTCTTGGACGTTGAGGACTAGTACCATCCATTTCCTACATTTAACAAGTTAGAACACTAACTTCAAGGCCCCATCGACCAGTTGAGTAAACTATAAATTATGATACTCGATTGGTTGAGAGCCCCATCAACTTGTCGAGTATCATAATTTCTAGTTTACTTGACGGGTTGATGAGGCCTTCGATAGTTTGACCCTTCAACCAATAGACGCACAGAACGACATCTCACATGTCAATCTATGCAATGTGCATCTACTGGTCGAAGTGGCAAAGGCCCATATACCCATTGAGTAAACTAGAAGTTATGATACTTGACGGGTCGATGGGGCCTTCAACCTGTTGAGTATCATTACAGACTAACAGCTATGACATAACTTCTTGTTTACTCGAGGGGTCTATAAGGCTTTCAAACCGTCGAGCAAACTAAAAATCATGATACTCTACAGGTGGAAGGCTCCATCGACCAGATTACTCGACTAGTCGATGGAATCTTCGACCCGTAGAGTATCATGATTTCTAGTTTACTCGATAGGTCGAAGGCCCTCATTGACTCGCAGAGTAAATTAGTATACCTTGTGATTTCTTTTCTAATTTTGTTATGTTTGAAAACTTATAATTTAGGATATTATTAATAAAGAGTTATTCAAAGAAATAACTTTATTGTGATTTGTAATAATAGATAGTTCATTTAAAAAAATATCATGGAAAACCTCCTAGCCTAAAGGAAAAAAAACAGAACCCACAAGAAAACGGAACCTGCCTCCTTGAGGCTTTAGCCATGCAGGCTATGCATAGCTAAAAAGCCTATGGTGTATTATCATGCTGCTACAGTAGGATGGTACTATTCGGGCTGCTCGCACACCCGCGTGATAGCCCATGGCCCATTTAAAAAACGAGTCAAGTCAGGCCAACCCACAGGTAAAAAAGTTGAGCCCAGCCTACGCCCGTGTACGGGCTGGGCTGAGCCCCGTACCCGCATGCAGCGGGTGAGTAATATTGCATTTGTACTGAGATGTTATTCATAGTGGTGTGAGATTTGGCTTTAGCCTGAGCTCAACTAAGATGTACCCAATTAAGGAACCACAGTAATTTCAGGTGTCGTTTACTTTTGTGTGTTCTATTATATTGTTGATAAAAGAATAGAATCTAAAACCGATTAGAAATTAGGGTATTTAAGATTGGAATAGATAAAGAAATTATAACAATAGTATCAGAGCTTTTTTTTAACTAGATCAAAGTTGTTCTATATATATTTTTGGGTTTATTTGTTAGGGTTGAATTTCTTGATTGAAATATCTTGATGATTCTGTTGAGATCTAAGTTGTTTCTGAGTGATTTCTTGTATGTCTGTTAAATTTAGAAATTGATGAATTAACTTGATCCATGTGTTAAAAAGAATCTAGTCTAGTGATATGATTAAGGACTATTTCAATACAAATAAAAGAAATTGAACTGTCAAACTATGCTATGATTTAGTTTGTTATAAAAGTGTTGAACTTGTATATCTATTCAATCTTGATTGAATAAATAAAAACTGACTCTGAAAACTGATTTGAATTAACTTGCCTCGGTTGAATCTATTATGTTGGTTGTTTTGGAAATTCTTTAGTTAAAAATTTTTCAAACAACTCTACTAATATAAATTTGAGTCAAAAGTCTTTGAGAGAGAGAGTATGGCCTCCACTACTCTACAAATCCCTATATCTGATGAAAAATCAGATTTTAGAATCTGGGAAAAGAAGATGAGTGTCTTATTGTCCCAAAATAAGGTTCTCTCTACTTTAGAACCATATGACACAAAATGGATAGCCGAAAATTTGGCAAAGAAAATTGAGATTGACCAAGAAGCATACAACCTAATGGTTTTGAATTTGGGGGAAAGTCAACACGAGCAATGTACAAGGAAATGTTGTACTAGATAAATCGTCTACTATATGTTATTCTGAAGTATTAAATGTGTCTAATACACTATAAATGAGTTGATTATGGATTCTGGCTGCACCTTTCATATGAGTCCGAATAGAATATGGTTTCATGATTTTGTTAAACTTAATGAGGGAACTGTCTATATGGGAAATAACCACATGTATAAGATAGAGGGAATAGGTAACAAAACTTTGAAGATATATATGGAAATTTGATAAAATTAATAAATATAAGATACATTCCTAAACTGAAAAGAAATTTAATCTCCATAGGAACTTTAGATGAAACATGATGTTCATAAAAACCTAAAAAGGGTTGCATCTTGGTATATAAAAATAACAACTTAGTATTAAAAGGTATCAAAAGGAATGGGTTATATGTTATGTATGGATATTTTTTTAATGGTAAAACAGATTCTACTCTTGTTACAAGCAAAACTGAAAGTTCAAATATATGGCACTTAACATTGGGCCATATAAGGTAGAAATGTATGATAGATCTGCATAAAAATAGTATGCTTGGTAAGATTACTTCTCCTTCAATTGATTTTTGTGAAATATGCATACTAGGAAAACAACATAGGCTTAGATTTCATAAAGGAGCACACTTAGCCAAGTCGTGTCTTGAATATGTTTATGCATATTTATGGGGTCCTGAAAAAGTTGTCTCATGGTCAAAAAAAAAAATTTATATCCATTATAGATGATTTTAGTATGAATATATGGTGTTTTTGTTAAAGTCCAAAGATGAGACTTTAGAAAAATGTATAGGTTGGAAAACTTTGGTAGAAAATCAATCAAGTAAAAGGATAAAAACACTTACAACAGACAATTGATTGAAATTTTGCAATCTGAAATTTATTGAATATTGTAAAGAACATGGAATCTTAAGGTATAGAATAGTAGTTAGAACACTTCAACAAAATGTGGTAGCTGAGAGAATGAATATGACACTTCTAAAAAGGGTAAGATGTTTTATGATTACAGCTGGTATATCAAAACCATTTTGGGGAGAGGCTTTACAGACTGCTGCTTATTTGATAAATAGAAATCCATCTACAATGTTAAATTTCAAATGTCCTGAACAAGGTAGGAATAATAGAAAACTTGACTTGAGTAATTTGTGTGTATTTGGTTGTGTTGCATATATGCATAAATTAGATTCAAAACTTGACCAAATGTCCCCCAAATGTGTTTTTTCTTGGTTATCAAGAGAGGACAAAAGGTTATAGGCTTTAATATAAAAATTATGCTGGTATTAGGATAGTAATAAGTAGGGATGTTATATTCAATGAAAAATTGTTTCCTTGTAAATCTAACATTCCAAATGCATCTACTCCTAAAGGTAACATTACTAATGGTACTTCAATTGAGGTAGAGGCAACAGCCACTATTGATCCTTCTGGACAGTAGTTGGAGGGCTCCCCCCTTAATGATGTAGATCAAAATGATGATGTGTTTGACTCAATTAATGGTCCAGATCAAGATACAGATACTACTGAAGTATTAAATGAATCTGAACATGATCATATAACTGACTACTAGTTGATCAGAGATAGGGACAAAAGGTAGGTAAAACCAAATCTCAAATATTCATATGCAGATTTGACCTTTACTGCTTTAGTTGTAGGTGTAAAGATAATTACGAATGAGCCAGCTGATTATTTTGAAGTAATAGCTTCAAAGAAAAACAAAAAGTGGAAACAAGCAATAGATGAGGAGATGAAGTCCCTACTGACAAATCAAACTTGGTCATTAGTCCCAAAACCATAAAAGCATAAATTAATTGATTGCAAATGGATCTACAATGTAAAAGAAGGTAATTCCTCTAATTCTTCTAATTCTTCTAATTCTTTGAGATACAAGGCTAGGTTAGTGGCTAAGGGTTTTACCCAAAAACAAAGAGTAGATTTTCATGAGATTTTTTCTCTTGTAGTTACGTTCAAAACTATTAGGGTCATGTTAGTTATTGCTGCATCCTATGACTTATAAGTAGAACAAATAGATGTAAAAATAGTTTTTTTTACATGAAAATGTAGAAGAAAAAATATACATGAAATAACTTTTTGGATACTGTGATAAACTCCATCCAAATTATGCTTGTTTGCTTCATAAATTTATTTATGGTTTAAAACAGTTTCCAAGACAATGATATAAAAAGTTTGATGCATATATTGTAAAGATAGGTTTTAAAAGAAACAGTTATGACTTTTGCTTTTACTTTGCTATGTTTTAAATATTATTCAGAAAAAAGAACCGAATCAAAATTGATCTCATTCCCGAACCACTATTTTGATTCCCGACCGGAAACACGGAACCTAAATTTCCGTGAAAAAAATACCCCGCCCAAACTATTGATGTCTAGAATTTGTCTTATAAGAATCATTATAGTCCAATTTATGTTCGTTGATAAAAATGTTAGCTACTATAATTAAGTCATTACTTGTATGGCCAATAATACAAGTAAAATGCCCTACAGGTCAATGATATATAAATTTTCACAGCAGCTAATTCCGGATGTTTTTTCAGTAAAAGGAGAGGGGGAGAAGGTCAAGGGAGGCGAATTTAACCTAGCGCACACACAACAAGCATACTCATAGTGCTACAGTATAAAAGAATGAACAAAATATTTCCGGATTATATTTCCTCTTCTCACTGCAAAGAAGCAATCACTTCTGCAAGAAGTCTGTTTCAAGAAAATAAAATTATCCAGACTTTCTACGTTAACTCAGCCTGGACGGAGCGCCACCATAACCCCCACCACCATAGCCACCAGCATTGGCCTGTGAGTTATCAGACCTCCATCCTGCACTGGAGTACCCTGAACTTCCATTCCTATCACCATAGCCACTCCCCATATAGCCACTACCAGCCCCATGCATCTCTCCTCCACTAAATTCACTCCCGACATTGCTATTTTGGACACGCCCAGAATGCCCCCCAGAATAAGAACTATCCCTTGCACCATAATTACCATTGTACCCATACCCAGAAGCCGCACTTGGCGATTGACCCCTTGGAGCAGAGACAATTCCACCACTGCCTGCATATCCACCGTATCCAACATATCCAGCAGGAAGCTGGTTGTTCCAAGAATATTTTAACTGCCCAGGTGCGCCACTAAGAAAACCTGCACCAGTAGAATTAGGGTTTGCGTATGCCCCAGTGGGCCCGCCAAATGCAGCTCTAGCACCTCCGAAACTACCTACACCGTAACTGCCAAAACCGCCATAACCAACACCAGTACTTAGTGCCCCATAACCATAACTGGGTGTACCATATCCAGGATATGAAGGAAAACTACCTACAGGATTTTGAGACTGAGTAAATCTACTTCCATCCATTCTACCATCAAATGCATTAGCATTAGAGGATCCATAACCTTGATAACCCCTACCTCGGGCCTCCCCACCTGGACTGGAATCTTTTGGAAGGGCTCTCTTCACCTCCACAACTTTCCCATTCATTTCATGGAAGTTCTTGTGAAGTACTCTATCAACTGTATCTTCTGTGTCGAATGTTATGAAACCAAACCCACGAGGCCGTTGCGTACTCTGGTCGTACATAATTACCACATCGGTTACTTGGCCATACGTTTCGAAATACTGACGGAATCCATCTTCTGTTAGAGAAGATGGCAATCCACCAACAAATATTTTCTTAGTTTTGAAATTTCCTTCCCCTCCTCCTTTGGAGCTTCTTCCACTATTGAAAGATCCACCTCCAGAGGATGTTTGCTGCTCTTCTCTAGATAAAGCTCTTTTCGCATCCACCTGTGATAGCATTCATAATGTAAGAGATGAATATTTTAATATAATGAAATTCATACAATCAAGTCCAATGATGATTTGGGTATTATTGTAATAAGGCAATCATTATGTTGCATGTAGGCTTCTGGTGAAGATCAACCGACCCCCAAGCGCTAATTATCTAAATTTATATATGTTTTAGAATAACGTTTCTAGAAAATCGTCATCCACAGAGTGCATAAGATATAATGAACATTAACAGTTAAACAATCGAGTCAATGAATGATAATTCTATTCGATAATTCTTCTCTTGTGTCTCACTTGCTATCTCACGGCGAAATTTGGTAAGTGTTTGTAGATAGATTCATGGAATGACTCATTGAAAAATGAAGTGTTAAGAAAATAAATAAATAAAACACTTCTAAAATAATGACCACTCAACTTTCTACATATCTTCAAAGAACAAGATAGAAAGTAAGATGAAAGGAAACATGGAGCCCATAAATTTTCACAGAAATAATTTGAATATTGTTAAAACTCGAGCGAAAAAAATATACTTTTCTAAAAGTGTTAACTCTCACATGCTAAAACCACTCTTTCGGGTTGCTTAACAATCTGTTATATACGGATAATTTTTAGTCCCCAAAAGCGTTGAAAATTGACAGAAATGTAACAATCTAAATACCCAAATGACAATTAAGAAGTGTAGTAAGGAAAATCACCATAGCTAGAAAGAAAGGTAGAGAAATGAGCAATTAAACAAAGAAAGTAGGAGTTTAAGAGAGAAAGAGAGAGAGAAGCAGACCAGGCGACCGCCAATGGTGTGCTTTTCCTGAAGGACCTGATCCAGTACAGAAGGATCAGAGAAGACGACGAAGCCAAAACCTCTGGGACGACCAGTCGTCTTGTCGCGCATGATAACGACCTGAGAAACCTCGCCGAACTGGTTGAAGTAGTCCCTGAGATTATCCTCGGAAGTGTCCCATGCTATGCCGCCGATGAACAGCTTCCCTTCATCCGAGTCCATAGCTCTCGTCCTTTACACAGTTAATTACTAGGCGTCGAGAAAAACTCCGATCTCAGGTTGGCAGCTACTCGCTCCCAGAGCTCAGAGAGCTGTGAGGGAGAAGATGGGGGAGAGAACGAAAAACACAGGACTTCCACAAAGGAGAGAACTGGCTGCTAGTCTGCTAGGGTTAAACTAAACGCACCGTTTAAGAAGTGTTTATTTATAATTATATTAGTAAATTACTTTATTGCCGCCCTTTAAATATCGGGGGGTGGTGGCGCAGTTGGCTAGCGCGTAGGTCTCATAGCTAAAGAGTTATCCTGAGGTCGAGAGTTCGAGCCTCTCTCACCCCATTATTTTTCAATCTCATGGTCAAAATGCCACATAACCCATGCACGACTCTCAATCTCAACCATCTATTTTTCATCTCTACAGTTGCCATTCTTGATGATGGATCAAAGAGGATAGAAATTGCTCTGTAGCAACCAACAGTTCTTGAGCTGAGAAGTAGCCGTCTCTCTAAAATTATTCACCTTAATCAAGCAACAATGAGTGCACCCCAATCCACTCCACCTCCACCTCCACCTCCACCTCCAATCGTGTCCGTCCGTAACAGATAACAAGCAGGCGCAGCTGCACAAGATGAAGACGCCATCGCACCCGATCCCCCCTCACCCTTCCCTGAATCTGAATCCAATCTGCCCTGCACCACTACTCCCCAAGCCCTCCTCGACATCCCCTCCGCCTCCAATGCCAACTCCTCTGCTAACTCTTCCACTAATATAATCCCTTCCGGCTTCGGATTTAGACCCTTCTCCCATCTACTCCTCACCGCATGCCAATCTTCTTGACCTACCGTCTTCTCCGTCTCCAACGACGTGATCCCCCTCCTCGTCTCTCCGTCGTCGTTTTCCGTCGAGAACACCTGCACCAACAGCGGCGCTTCATGTAGATTCTTCACGATCTCAACTACCCATTCCTTCATCCATCCGTCCATCTTCTCCTCTTGCGCGTTATTCATAATACACTCCTCGAACTTGTTCTTCTTCCCTCTCCGATCTCCCTTCCCTACGGTCTCCATGCTCTTCGTCTTCATCACCGTCGATCTCCTCGCTCTCCGGCTGCCTCTGCAATTGATCGCCAACGAGCATTGTTTGAAATTCTGTAGATCAGAATGAAGATGGCGACCATCGAATATGAGGCTGTTTCCGCCACATCGGATTCCTAGAGACGCCATCTGATCGGAGAAGACGGCGGGAAGCGAAGAAATTGAAAGTATGGGAGGGTATTTGAAGAAGATAAAGATCGGATTCGGAAGAGATTGAATTTTAATAGAATTCAAGGTAGAACTAAGAAGGTAAGTTTCATGTTTTGTTCAAGAATCCTTGGCGAGTGAAGGTAATTTATGTGTTTTGACAATTTGGACACGGGGGGAGCGGATTCTTGCGACTAGATATATGGCGCGTGTTGACTCGTTGAATTTGTATGCAAGTAGTGTTGACTACACCACGTGATACATACCATTTTGTGTATTCGTTAGCTCAATCTATACATATTAATGTCCGGACATTCAACTATAAGACAAAGAGGACTAAGGTTCGGATTACAACGTTGCCGGTGAATCGGGATTCCTTGACTACTGTTCTTGTTGGCTGTTGCTTCCTCGAACGCTCATACTCACTCTGTAATATTTACACGAGTTTGGAAAACATTTGAACAGGTCTCTTGATTCATTAAAAATATATTGACTCTTGGGAGTTGGTTGGGACTCAATCAAACGGACTCCCTAGTTGCAGTGTGTTCGGATTCTCAGATAGGGAAGTTGTGTTGATTTGTGTCTTTTTATGCAGAGTGCACATTTTCAATTTAAAAAGCTTTATCTTTTTCTTTTTTTTTTTCTTAAATATTATATTATGAATAATAAAAATAAAGTTAAGTTAATAAATTTAAAATAAATACTAAATTTGAGAAATAATTTTAGGTGATGGTTGGAGGCGGAAGATTGATTGGTGAAAGTGGTAATAAAGAGATGTAGAAATAAGATTTTGATTTAAAATAATAAAATATATTTTAAAAAATTAAAAATTAAAATTAAAATTAAAATTTTGGGGTTAAAATATAAAGAAATAATTAAATTTAATTTAATTTTAAAAATAATTAATTAGAAATTTTCATTTTTAAATACTTTTTTATATTTTTTAAAATTTTTTTAATATAAATTATATTTTCTAAATTACAGTGCAAGTCAGAATTCATACCCTTGTGACAAAGAAAAGAATCAAATTTGAACTAAATGAAGATAAAAAAAAAAAAAAGGAATAGAATCGAATTAAACTGTGAATTCTAGTAAAATTATCATAATATGTAATTAGATAATTCAAACCTTGCTAATTGCTATTATCAACTCAATAACAACAAAAGACGAGTTATTATTACCACTAGTCATTTTTTGCTTGTTTGGGTGAATGTTTAGGCTTATTTTTCAAAGGGTAAATTGAATTTTACCTTTTTTTATAGTTTAGGATAAAAATTTTATAGTTTTGATAATTATAATTCATAACTTAGAATAAAGCCCCATCTTTATTGTCTTTATTTGAAGAAATTATAATTAATCTTAAAATATTGTATAAATTATAATTAACTCTCTATACATTTTAAAATTATAATAAAAACTTAGAAACTAAATTTAAATTATAATAAATATATACATTTTTTATAACAATAATGAATACTTAAAAGTTAAATAAAAATTATAATGAATTCCTAAATTTTTAATAATTGGTTTCAAATTATTAACTTGACTTATTACGTATGATCCGATCTCACTCATAAATTGAAAAATAAATAATTTCTAAAATAATCTCTTAATTTAATTTGTTTCCAAAATAATCTGATTGGCTTCATTCTGATTCTTCGAGTGAAGAAATCAAATCTGATTCATTTAGGTTTTTTTTGCTTGAAGAATTCAAATTTGATTCGTTAAAGTTTCTTTATACAAAGAAACCGGATCGATTCGACCGATTCTCATGAGGAAATTAAATCGATTAGATCAATTTTTTTTGGCGAGAAACCTGATTGATTCGATCGGTTTCTCACGAAAACTAAACTGATTCAATCAGTCTACTCGTAGAAAGTGTATCAAATTTCCATTTTTTTTCGAAAGAAATAAGATCGATTTTCATTTTTTTTCCTTCAAGAAATCAAATTATTATTATTTTCGTGGTGATGCTTAGTGGCGGTAGCTAGAAATCATGAGGTTGTTTAGGAAAATTTTAGAAAAAAAAAAGTTATGGGGAAAAATGAATAAAATTAATTTAGATAAGTTAAAGGGTTATTTTGAAATAAAAATTTGCTAATAAATTAATTTTTTTTAATCTTATGGATTGAATTGAGGCATATTTGATTGAGTTAATGATTTTGAATCAATCCGTCTAAAAAATTATAATTTATTATAATTTTGGTTTGAGGTTTGAGTTTTGTGTTTTCATTAAAATTATTAAAATTATTAAAATTTTGTATGTTTATTATAATTTAAAAGTTTGGTTTTGGATATTTATTATAGTTTTAAAATATCTTAGGAGTTAATTATAATTTATATGAAGTTTTGGGATTAATTATATTTTGTCTAACAAAAATGGATGCCTTATTTTAATGTTTCTCAATATTGGAGGGTGCATGCTTATTATCAAAATTATAGAGAGTTTATCCTAATTTTATAAATTATTGAAAGAGTGAATCATAATTTACCATTTCCAAAAAAAACTTTAATTGTATAAATTAAAGGTCTTATTTAAAAATAATTCAATCCTTATTAATTTTAAATTATACATTTATAAAAAATTTAGGACGAAAAATTATATACATTTTTTTTATAAAATTACAATTTAATGAAAAAAAATATCTAAATTTAAGAAAATTTGTGAAGTGAATTACAATTAAGTATTCAACCTGAATTTTTCATTAATCTCAAAATATACCTCATTTAGGCCTTAACCCTTAATCATTGACCACTTGGAGAACCCTTAAAATTTAGGCCTTAACCCTTAATCATTGACCACTTGGAGAACCCTTAAAATTCATTACCACTCTAGTTTATGGCTTATATATTCAACGAGCTATTCAGTAAACGTTCTCACATTCCTTATACGGAGTATATTCAACTGACTACTAAATATATTGTATGCCGATCTCATGCATATGTATTGCATGAATCATTATGAGCAAACTTTAACATATTCAAAGTCAATCTACATCAAGGTCAACCATAACCCAGACCAACTCCGACAGGTACAAACAGACAAAACAAACAAACAAATAAATAACTAAATAAATACACTATTAGGCTAGTAGTACCTGCTAGCTCTACTCTACCAGAAGGAAATTAGAAATGAAGAAAACAACTCAAAATCCTCCTCCTTCTCTTCTTCTTCTCTTCTTCTTACCTCTCTTTCTCAAAACCACATCATCGCAATTAGAGCAAGCACAAGCTCTGCTGAAATGGAAATCCGCTCTCTCTTCCCCTCCTCCTTCAATCCTCAGCTCATGGTCACTTTCCAACCTAGCCCATCTCTGTAACTGGACAGCCATTACTTGCAACTCTTCTTCTAAAACAGTCTCCATAATAGACCTCTCCAATACAGGTCTTTCTGGAACCCTAACCCACTTCAACTTCACTCCATTTCAACCAACTCTCCTCACCTTCAACCTCAACAACAACTCCCTCAATGGGTCAATCCCATCCTCCATTAAAGCTCTCTCCAAGCTCACTCTTCTAGACTTGAGCAACAACTTGTTCCAAAACCAAGTTCCTCCTCAAATCGGTGAGTTGAATCAGCTTCAGTATCTTTCCATGTACAACAACAATCTCTCTGGCATCATCCCTTTTCAAATCACAAATCTTCAAAAGGTTAAGTACTTAGATTTTGGCTCAAACTTCTTGGAATCACCTGATTGGTCAAAAATTTCAGGATTTCCTTCACTAAACCATCTCAGCTTTTCTCTTAACAGTCTTTCTTCTGAATTTCCTAGCTTTATCATCAAATGCGCAAACTTGACTTTTCTTGATCTGTCTTTAAATATGATTACTGGTCCAATCCCAGAATCCATATTCACCCAATTGCTTAAGCTTGAATATCTCAATCTTACCGATAACTTATTCAATGGGCCTTTGATTTTTCCCTCTTTTAATATTTCCAAGCTCAAAGAGCTTCGTTTAGGGAAGAACAACTTAAGCGGCTTGATTGGGGATGAAATCGGTTCTTTATCAAATCTTGAAATGATTGAAATGTACAACAATTTGTTCGTAGGGCAGATCCCATCCTCTATAGGAAAGTTAAGGAAACTCCAGTTTTTAGATATTAGGATGAATGCATTGAATTCTACTATCCCATCTGAGCTCGGCCTTTGTACTAACCTTACCTATTTAGCTCTTGCTATAAATTCACTCACTGGAGAATTGCCTCAATCCTTTACAAAGCTTATTAAACTATCAGAACTCGGTTTGTCTGAAAATGCTTTTTCTGGTGAGATCTCGCCTTTTTTTTTCACTAATTGTACAGAATTGACCTCATTGCAGCTTCAAGATAACCAATTTTCTGGGAAAATTCCACCAGAAATCGGCCTATCGACAAAGCTGAGCTATCTCTTTCTGTACAAAAACCAATTCTCCGGTCCAATTCCTTCTGAAATTGGAAATTTGAAGGATTTGGTCAACTTGGACCTATCAGGAAACCAGCTTTCAGGTCCAATTCCTCCATCTCTTGGAAATCTCAAAAGTCTTGTAACATTGCAGCTTTTCTCCAACAATCTAACCGGACAAATTCCTTCTGAAATTGGAAATATGACCTCTCTGTCCATTCTTGATCTCAATACCAATAACCTTTCTGGAGAATTTCCTCCCTCTCTCTCAAGCCTTGAAAATCTACAATCAATCTCTCTCTTCACAAACAGTCTTTCAGGCAATATTCCGAACGATTTCGGAAAGTATAGTCTTTCTTTGAACCATGTTAGCTTTTCCAACAACAGCTTTTCAGGAAAACTACCTTCCGGATTATGTCTAGGGCTTTCTCTTGTAGAACTCACAGTGAATAGCAACAACTTTACGGGCCCACTACCAGGCTGCTTTAAGTATTGTTTAGGACTTTCTAGAGTCCGGCTTGATGGGAATCAATTCACTGGAAATATCACAATTTCATTTGGAGTTCATCCTGAGCTTAGCTTCATCTCCCTTAGTAACAATCAATTTTCGGGCGAGCTCTCTAGAGAATGGAGAGAATGTAAAAATCTTACTAATTTCCAATTGGACCGGAACAAGATTTCCGGTCAAATCCCGGGAGAGCTTGGAGAGTTGATTCTATTGAGAGTTCTAAGCCTTGATGGAAATGAGCTGACTGGGAATATTCCTGAAACTTTGGGTAACTTAAGCTTGTTGTATAAGCTCAATCTAAGCCGAAATCATTTGACAGGAGAGATTCCTCTAAGCTTAGGAAATCTATCTAAGCTTGAGTATCTTGATTTGTCTGAAAACAGGTTGTTGGGGAATATTCCAAAAGCGCTTGGTTATTTTGACAACTTGTTGAGCTTCAACTTGAGCCATAACTATTTATCGGGTGAAATACCAATTGAAATCGATAACTTAATCACATTACAGTACTCTTTGGATGTAAGCAGCAATTCACTTTCCGGAACTATTCCTCGAACAATTGGAAAACTTGTGTCATTGCAGAGTCTTAATGTTTCGCATAATAGGCTGACAGGGGAAATCCCATCAACCTTTTCAGACATGGTTAGTCTGAATTCAATCGATTTTTCTTACAACAACTTAACTGGCCCCATCCCGACAAGCAAAGCTTTCAAAGAAGCTTCTTCACAAGCCTTTGTTGGAAACTCGGGTTTGTGTGATGGAGCAGGATTACCTCCTTGTAATTCAAGTACTTCAAGTATACATCATGACAAGAAGGTGCTTATCATTGTCCTTGTTCCTCTTTTCTCCCTCATAGCTTTTGTGATTATAATTGTTGTGATTTTTATACTATTTCGGAAAGCAAAACTTGCGGATGAAGAAACGAAAAGAAAGAGGGAAAGAGAAAGAAGTGATAAAGTGATATGGGACAGAGAAGGGAGATTCACATTTGGAGATATTTTGAACGCTACAGAGAATTTCAATGACAGGTACTGTATAGGAAAAGGAGGATTTGGAAGTGTTTACAGAGCAGAATTATCTTCGGGTCAAATTGTAGCCGTTAAGAAACTCAACATTGTATCGGACTCGAGCGAAATCCCGAAGACAAATCTCGAAAGCTTTGAGAATGAGATCAAAGTCTTGACAGAAGTGAAGCATAGAAACATCATTAAGCTCTATGGATATTATGTGAAAAATGGATTCATGTACTTGGTTTATGAGTATGTGAAGAGGGGTAGTTTGGGAAGTGTTTTGAGTGGCAAGCAAGAAGAAGAAGAAGGTTTGGATTGGGGTACACGGCTTAAGATTGTGACAGGGATTGCTCATGCACTTGCTTACTTGCACCATGACATTACTCCACCAATCGTACACCGTGATGTATCCATTAACAACATCTTACTTGAGGCGGAGTTCGAGCCCCGGCTCGCTGATTTTGGCATGGCTAGATTGTTGAGCCCTGATACTAGTAACTGGACCGCAGTCGCTGGATCTTATGGTTATATGGCTCCAGGTAACCCTATATTATAACTTAATGGCTGCCCTTTATTTTAGTTCCAAAAGGTTGGGTTTGAATCTCAAAAACTCTTTCCGGGTTAATGAAAATCTAAAATCAAACTCCTTCCTAACTAATGTTTTTCATTTTTTTTCCCTATCTTTTTTGGGATTGTAGAACTGGCACTAACAATGCGGGTGACGGATAAGAGCGATGTTTATAGCTTTGGAGTGGTGGCACTAGAGGTTATGATGGGAAGGCATCCAAGAGATCTCCTTGTCCATTCCCAATCATTATCAACACCAAATGACTCGGAATTGTTGCTCAAGGATGTGATAGACCAAAGACTTCCAACCCCTTCTGGTCGCTTAGCCAAGCAAGTGGTGTATGCAGTGATTGTTGCCTTAGCATGCACTCGAACTGAGCCAGCCTCACGTCCGACCATGCGTTTTGTGGCACAACAACTATCTTCCTCACCCCAAACCTATTTGTCTGAACCAATTGATGCAATAAGGATTCAAACAATCCTTCAGGTATAAATAGTATGTAAACTCTGAGTTGTCGGCTTTTAGGTGAGTTTCAACTACATTCTGTGTGTGGGCACCAACTGGATTTTATTCTCAAACTGGGACTTAATGAACAATGCTAAAATGAATTTAACTTCTTATGCATCCATGAGCAAGCTTCTCGTTCGAATCGGAATAATGGTCGCCATCAAACATTCCGATATTCACATCATCATATTCAGTGCTTTTGTTTATTTCATGATTAATCTAAACAATCAAAACTATATGGCATTGGGATCAAAAGCAGATAATGATGTCTCTTACTTCAAAAGGAAACATAATCTTCTTCTCTTCAACCAAAATTGACGGGCCACTGTATCAAAATACCATGGTTACACAGAGAGAGATTCATGGATTATCAAAACTTGACTTGTAAGCTTTCTTATATCACCTAGTAAGGGTCGCAGAATACTGTAAGTAAACTCATAGTTAAGGAAGATAAAAGAGGACCTAATAATAAGCATCCCTTGCTTGGATTATCTACTCATCCCTTCAGGGGCGCTTTTTTGCCCGGGAATTAGATTCAGACATCAGGCTAAAAAATCTCTGGACCTTCTTTTAGTTTTCCTTCTACAAGTGCCTCTATACTGTTTCTTTCAGGCGCATGGCCTTCATGAAGGGAATCATCGTCGATTGCATGGGATTCTGAAGGAAAATTCTTATCCAGCGAAGGTCCGTTTGCCCTATCATTATTATTGCATTGCTTCTTAAACATCATTTGGAGGGACCTCCCTTGTTCTTCTACACTCAACTGTAGACTTCTTTGGATCTGATAGGAAAAAAAAATAAAATTGAAGGAAACAATTTTATTTATATATTTTCCTCATTTTAATACCTCGAGCTGTTTATGTAGTATTTTCTGAAGTTCCATCTTCAATCGAAGGGCCTCAGTGATATCGATACCCCTGATTGGTTTATCCAAACCAAATATGAAGTTACTAAGTTAGAAAGCATATCACCTCAAAAAATAATAACTATAATACTAAACAAATTGATTGGTACTTAGGGATGAATGAAGTTGGAGCATTTAATAGTTTTTATTTCTACTTATGCTCATAAATCCTAGCATTGACAACATAGGATCTCATAAAGTATCCGGCATAAATCGATCAGACATCCCATAGAACCGAACCGCGAGTTTGCAAAGACCGAAGCATGCTTGAGTTCATTCAATAGCAGCAAACCGACTGTTGAAGTATTAAAAAAAGGGAACTTACGTTTTCAAGTGAAGAGATGTTTCTTCAAGGGAATCCACGTTTTTCCCTGAGGATCCTAAAAAAGAAGAAGAACCCAATTTGCATATTACTACAAAAAATTCCAGGAGTCCGACGGCATTCGCACAAAAGGAAAACTATCTGCAAATTCTGAACTCAGAAGCAGTAGTATATACCTTCTTCTGATCTTGGCCTGTATCTAGTTGTCCTATATTTCTACAATCGCAAAGAATTAATTACCACACACATCTTGAATGTTTGTAATGGATAGCTGCAAATGGCATTTAACATGATAGATTGTCAAACCTTCTACTTTCAATAGCTTTACAACACCTTTAGGAGTAGCTCCGGTGTAAAAAATCAGGAAAGTAATAAATCAATCGAAAACAACATTTTTCATCATCACAATTTCATAAACCAGATTTTTCTTACCCACTTTCACTACCACCAAAGTTGATTTACAGCCTCCACCTTCGTGAAGCTCCTGCGCCCAACGCATTCTCTGCTTATTAGCCGGGACTATATTAATAGCAGGGGAAACCGTGGGCCTTTGAATAAACATAGTAGGCCTTTCCCCCATTTTCATATCTCAAAGGATTCTAATCATTTACTCAGTACATAAACCTCAATCTGCATCAAATAAAAGACATGAAGATATCAGTTGTAAGAAGCTTTTCCTAAAAATTGGATCCAAAACATAATAAGACAAACAAATTAAGGCGCTTTTTTGCTTCCACTTTCACAAAATTACTTCTTTTTTCTGTTTTCATAATAGCTTTAGCTCTAACAAATCTGAATTCACTCACAAATCAAGTGGGATTTTGTTATATGCTTTTTTTCATGATGATCTCTTAAAAAAGGCCTAAACACCATTCACTACTCAATTCAGTCTTCTCATCCTCAGGAAGAGAATTTATTCCGAAACAAGTAAATGGAACCTTCATATTTATTCCGAAATCCTTAGGATGGAGAATTGTACGTGACGTGGCCACATTTATTTTGTTTTTTATTATTTTATCTTGTTCTGGAGAGTAATGTAGACGGAGTGGTCAATGATTCTAATGAATTTTAGGTAGGAATTTGAATTTTTATCTTAAAATTAATTATTAACGAGAGAATTGATTTTTTTTTTTTTTTTATACATTAGATTCTCAAAATTTTATTTTTAGATATGAGATATATTCTCAAAATCATCGATATTGTGAAATATTGGGTTAAACATATAAGTAATTAGTAGAGTTCAAGCATCGAACGTGATCACTAGACAATCCCCAATGGTAAAAATATTGACTGTTCATGAAACTTGTCATGTAACTATTCTCATACATGAGATCATCATAGTACTGATATAGGAGATATCATGTTTTGATATCACTAAATGTGACCATAGCTAAGAATTACTTAAAATGAACCATTTGGCACATGTTCTTATATGAGTAGTCTGTAAAGTAATAAGATGAGATCCATTACATCTATATTAGAGGATAAATCTTATGAGTGATGTACCTTGTATAACAAGGAATCTTGCAAAGTAGAATGCTTAGAAAATAATTTTCATAAATCCATTGTCTATTTGCATAAGAGATCATATGATTTATATAGTCAGTCTTGTAAAATTTAATAGTTAAACTATGTCCTATGACCGATCGGGACTTTGGCATAGATGGAAGGATTAATCTGATACAGTAATAGTCACCACATATTCTTTTTGGAGTTCTTAATATTTCACATTAGATGGGTAGCCCATACACCTTGCTAGAAGCCATTGTGGGTCTGGAGGTATAAGTTAATTGATCATAGAGATTATCAAATTAATTGTTTGACTTATAAAGTTGTTTTAAAGGTAAAACATTCAATTCATCAGAATTGATAAAACTCATCAAGTCATTGTGATATCCACTTCGGTGTAGTGTAGAACTTAATTGGTCACACATATTAAACGATAAGATCTCGATTAAAATCTAAATTGGAGAATTTGATTTATTCTAAGAGAACTTGATTTAAGAGTTAAAAATTATTAATTTGTTTAATTTATTAACTCTCTATCACACCACACTATTAGCATAATGTGTGATTTAGATTTCATTTGAAATTAAATAATTAATTATAAAAATATTCAATTAACTAATTGAGTTTATTAAATAAAAATTTAATTAATTTAAAGTCAAAGGATATTTTTCGAGTCAAAGAAAAAACATGGTTGGCCATTAAAAGGGTAATAATAAGCCGAACTATGCTAATGGGTGAGGCCTAAATTAGGTCTGAATTTTACCGAATAAGTTGGACATTTAATTTTAGTAAATTAGTCGTTATATCTTAACAGGAAAAATCACAAGGAAAAATGGACCCATAATTAATCCTGAGCATTCATTAAACAAGAACCAAGCCTCAGAGGTCTAAGAAGGATAGGCCTAAGTGAGAGTTGTTTATAAATATAAGACACTCATCCCTAGGGCATCAATCCCAACCCTAAGCTGAGAGAGAGAGAGGTTCTCACATTTTTTTTCAATTTTCTTCTTTCTTTCCCAAGTTTTTTTCCTTATGTGTTAAGATAAGAACTAGAAATCACCTTGAATTAGAGGTAGGATAACGGCTTGGAACTAGTGGCCTTAGGCGGTGGAGGACGACGACTGTGTGGGTGGTCGACTATCAAAGAGGAAGGAGTTGGGCTAGGTATCCCTTATCTTCTCCTCTACCTCCTCTACTCTCTTGTTCTAATTAGTTTCTTAATTAGAAAGTTGAATTGGATTTTCGGATGAGGAATCATTTCTTATAGTAAGTCCCATGATCTTGGTTAATTTCGAAACCCGTAATTGAGATGCTAAATTTTTTAGTAGCACTTCCGTTCTCGATCCGAGTAGATTCATTGACTTACAGAGCTCATTTTTAATCATTGCAAAAATAATTTTCTCAATAAATGCAATTAAACAATCATTTATCCAACCATTTTATATTTGATTACACAAATAGTTCTTTATAATCTTTATAGCAGATAATGTTCTTTTCATAGATGCAGTTACCGCTAATAATACCTAAAAAAACTTTTACCAATTGATAAAATGTGAATATATAATACTCTTTTTAAACTCAACCAAAACATTAGCCAAATTATCAATCACTTTCAAATTTTATAAGACACACATCTACCATATAGTTCTCAAAGTTGATTATTCATATACACAATATTAACATTTAAGAAATCATATGGATAAAATTCACTAAGATGCAAAAATATCATGTGGATTCTAAATTTTAAAAAAATTTAAATTAACTTAAATTTTCAGAAAAAAAATTTAAAATTTATAAGAAAGATTCATAGTATAGTAGCTCCACATGGATCTGTCCCTATTTTTAAACCAACTATTTTTTTATAAAAAAAATGTTTGTTAGGAAAAATCAAGCATCAAATCGACTATTTAAATGTACTGAAAAATCTAGTTTTTTTTGTTTTCCCCAAAAAATAATTTCATTACAAAAATATAAAATATGGTTGAATATAAATTAATATTCTATAAATAAATCAAAAAATAATAAGCAATGTATCCGACCACTCGTTAAACTATATTTCTTAAATTTTGAGATTTTAAGACAATAACATCAATATATTTTAAATTTGAGGAATTAATCCCTAAAAATCCTACTTAATCTAACTATAGAATCCATAAGATTTAGCATTAAAACCCAATCTAATATTACCCATAAGAACAAGTTCAACAACATTACAATAAAGAAACTATTTTCATTGATACTTGATTCTTTCATCTTCTCCATTAATATAAGAGATTGCTTTTTGAAACCAAAAAATCTTTAAAAAGTGGACTAATTTGGATAGAGAACCCACAATGTTCATTATTAAAGATCAAATATTAAATAGAAAAATATATAAATAAACTCTTAAAATGAAGGGTTAAAATTGATGGCTAATAAGAATTTGAAGAGAGTTCTTTCTTAGGGTGACCTAAAGAATTGATTGATTGATTGATTGATTGATTGTTTACTTTCCTCATCATGTTTCATGGATTGGAGAATTACTTTAATTTCATTATAGAGTTTTCTTTGACGATGTAGACTTCTCTTAGACCAAGAGATACTGTGGAAATGTGCTGGCCCGGTTGGTTGGTGGAAACACTAACGTTCCACTTGATAAACGTTTATTTTATAGTAGGATTGTTATCGAGATTTCACCTCTATTATGTCTATTCATGATTATTTGTGTGTTCCTAATTGTGTTTGCTCCGGTGATAGAGATGAAATGATAAGTCATGTTATGTAGATTTGGCTCGATTTTCCTCTACCCTTGCATGGAAGGATTTTTTACCGGGCCTTAAGTCGTATTTGATATTTCTATTTGAGGCTGTAAATTATTTTCTTGTTTTCTTTGCTTAGTATTTTTTTTTTAGTGACATCCATAATTACTTAGAATTAGACATAATCTTGATCTAAAGAAGTAGTAATCAAGAATCTAGTAGTATAAAATAATCAATCACCAATTAACGTGTAAGGAAGTCACTAACCAATAAAAACTAGTATAGAGTGATACCGAAATTTAGTCCCAGTGCCTTTTAAGTTACTTCAAAGTACAGCTTGATTCGTCGCTTGGTAAAGTTCTGGACAGCAACCCAACTGCCCATGTTTCACCTCAAAGAAAACTGAAATCAACCTGAATAATCAGAAGTTACCTCGTACCAAATACACCTTAAGAACTAATAAATTCCAGCGATAATCAAATATAAATAATATGATCGTAAGTTAAGAATGATAAACTGATGCGAGAATAATTCTCTGTACTTAAATCTAATTCGCTTCCTTTTTGAAATGATTTCCTCAATTCTTCAAGTTAATGAACGTCGACTCTTGGTATTCAATAGTTAAAATATTCCGATAGATCGTACGAAAACTATCGGTCTCAAGAGAAGAACTCTAATTTGTATTCTGTATATAAGGCTCACAGTCCCTCGTACTATTGATAGACTAAGGAAGAATCAATAGTCATAGATTTACTCTTAAAGATCTCTTCCAATGTTTAAGAAATCTCTTGAACTTCAGCTATTCTCTCGCTGCCATCTAACTGAGAAGATGGATCCCAACGATCACTCTAACTAAAGTAGTTGCTCTTTGACTTGGTGAAACCTGAAGAGAACAGCTAGTGTCGGGTAGCTGCTTGTTAATTTTAAGATTTATACAACATACCATGTACCTAGCTCCAGTCAAGGAATATGAGTATGAAAGTGGTTGGTTGAGGCCCAAAAGAAAGGACCAGAAACGCCAACTACTATCTTCTCATCCACTTTAAGTCGACAATGGAGAAAGAGATTTGACATTTACTCCACTAATCTCTTTCTTTTTCCCACTAATCTAAACAATGATTATAGCTAACCCAAAGGAAAACATAATTATTCTAAATGATAAGAACCATTCTCTAGATTAGCTTAGGTTTTATTTTGTAGTACTTTTTGTTTACTTTAAACCAAGAGTCCAGTTTTTATCATAATATATAATTTATGCATATAGAATATAATCCCGAATATTGAGTTAGCAAAAAAAAATCATCCGAATTGTTTACTAATTCTACCCAAATGGATATCATGTGGAAAAAAGAAAAAAGAAAAAAGACAAACAAAAGTTATGACATGAACAAGTAACAACATACCAGCAATCTTGGATCGTGATCATATAAAGTTTGTTTTAAATATAACTGAAGTTATGTTCTGTCGATGTACATTATTCATGAGTTTGTTTGAGCCAACTTAACCTGCTACCAGTCTACCATTGACATCCTCTAGCTTAGAAATCTTTCATATATCTAATTGAAAAGCTAGATTTTATTACACGAGATTCATAGAAATCACAAGTTTCTTCCCTTTAAGAAGAAGTTCTATCAACCCACTTGGTTTAACAATCGATATCCATAGAATCTTGTATCGAAGCATTGTGTAGAGAGAGAGATGATGAAGAAGGCGGTTGATTAGGGGCGAAGGACAGCATCATAATTTCCATCATCAAAGTTAAGAGAATAGCTTTGAAGATCATAACTATACATGACAGAAGCAGTAGAGCTCTTCTGCCATCTCAAAGCTTGCTTCCACTCAGATTTCAATTTCCAAACCCAATTCCTCAACACATTAAGTGATGCATAATCACAACAACAACAATCTCTTCTTCTTCGTTGATCCTCTACCCTAGTTGTCACTGCAAACTCATTGCTTGCAATTCTGTTTCCCAATTTCATCACCTGTTCAGATCTCCACCGGCTTGATATACCCGAAAATTTCATTACCGCCACCTCACCATAAACTGCAGGAGCTGTACTTCTTGTAAGCAATCGATGTGTACATATATATTTATATATCTATAGACATGTTAGAATTCAGTTGTTCATTTGCAAGATGATAAAAAGTGAATTACATGAAAGGGTCAATCCTACTTTTGGCTCTGTCACACTTGTCTTTTCTTCATGTGGGTCTAACCTAGGGATGGTATTCCCACCTTTCTTTGTGGTAGTCCTCTTACTTGGGAATATGATGTAATAATGGACCGAACTTATTTTATCACAGTATATGATGGCAGGTAGGTGATTAATTATTAAACAAATTCATATCATAAAAAATGTAGATGAAGCAATAAATAAGTTAAGAGAGCTTTGGAATTTATCTTACGAAGATGCTAACATTAATTAATATTATTATTATCAGAAATTTATATTATTTTTCAATTAATATACTTTATAATTTCGGATAGCCACTTGGTAGACAATTACTTTAATAGACGTGACACCTTTTATTGGTAGACTAAACTTATCAAACTATTGCATCTCACAATCTTGCGTTTAAATTTCACTCGAGGGTGGATAGAACTTCTGATAAGGTATTCCATATGATAAAGTTTGGTGAAATATCAAATATGTTACCACACCGTCCATAGATATGATCCAAAATGAAAGGAAGAGTGAGCTATAAGATGTCACTTTTTTCACACCTTATTCTTTGCAGTTTCGATCACCCATTTCCCATAGGAAAAAGGAAAGACAAATTAATGCCTAGCTCATAGTGAGTGCTGATCATGTGATTCCTTATGTGTGAAGACATTACTTTACAGCAACAGAAACATGCACATACACGTAGATGTTGCAACAATGAGGTGTAAAGTAGGTCAGCAAACATGGTGTCCCTCTAAGCTCTAGGCTCTAGCCCCGCCTGCACAACATTTGGGTGCATATAAGATATATATATATATAAAGTATAGTAAAAATTCTCGAGACATGCTCATCGTGACATGACATAACCAGAAATGTTACTTGATCTTGTTTATTACACAATACAAAGGATATAGTGCGTCTTAGCTCTCTATAAAAGTATCATCCTTTTTCAAGAATACAAATGAGTGTTGTTTGATGATCTTCAGACATTCTGAAGAGTTGATACCCGTGTTTCTGTCCTCATTAGCTACTACCTAATTATGGTGTTTCTGACTCATTTTATTTGATTATTTTTTATGATATCTTCAACCTGATATATGGTTATAGCAATCTCACCTGTATTTTTCAACCCCAAAAAAGAAGATTCTCACGGAGGATTACGGTCGAGCAGACCCAAAACCAGGCCAGAACCACACCCGAGTGACTCACAAGGACTAGGTCCATCCAAAAAATGATGAGCAAAAATAGCACAACCGGAGAAATATCTAGAAGTACCAATCCCAACAAATATAACTTGTAGAAGAGTTGCATAACCGTTCTTCCAAATATAATAGCTAAGAGGAGTTCCAGATGAAACGGCAAATCTAAAAACAAAATGATGTAATACTATCATCGAATCCAGACAGACTCTCATACTATGGCATTGGCGGCACTAGCTATTCTTGGCCAAAGATCAGCACACTCCTTTCCAATAGGGCCGGTAATTGCAGAACCTGTGATTGCAAAGGCAGCCAATCTTACTTCAAAATCATGACAAATGGGGGCCCAGCTCTTACGCAAATATACTGTTAATTCAGATGGGCCTAGTAGCATAATTATACCAACCTATAACTAGACATAATTTTCTTGCTGTAGGACCAGTATTTCTTTCCACAACTTAAAAGCGTTTTTAGGTGAAAGAGTATTTCTCTTGTAAGTAAAACATTTCACCGAGAGGGGAAAAAAAAAATCATCTCTAGTTTAAGACTTTTTTCCCTCTTAGACCCGAAAGTGTTAAATTAGCTAATAAAGCAAATAGGGTCCCTTAAATGTCGACAAGACCTTTAATTATATATATTAGCTGGTTTCATGAACACAAAAATAATGTAAGAATCTAAAACCACCATAGTAGCCAATTCTGTATTTGACTCACTAAGTTGTATAATTGGGATAACATTCTTTTCCTTTCATCTCTCCCTTGGGGTTGACAATCACACCAGCATTATCTGCAGATACAGCAAGATTATAATTCAGAAACAGAAGTTTATGTTCACGAATCTCAAGACAAAAAATGCCGAGGTGTAGCTCTTTAATTTGGCAATTGACAACATTACAACAACAAACGGCAAACAGATCGGTCATAAATATTTCATTTTATAAATGGAAATTTATGGCCTACAACATCTAGAGAAATATGGAAAACCCCTCAAACCAGCCAGTTCTACAATGTTGCAAACCCAGCATGTTAAGGATACACTTAACTCAAGGGAGAAAACAGAACAAAGAATAGAAAGAATGTTAGAAAAAAAGGGTATGCTACTTTTATTTACTCATTTCAACAAAGCAATAATTTATGATGGCTTATCAGTGTGTCAAAAAAGCAGGCCCAAAAACAGGACCTAAGTAATAAAAGGAAATGCATCGGTATATTCTGAATACGGACAACTCAAAATGATTACAATAGCACTAATACACATTGAATTTACCCAACAAAATTTAGAGAAATTATATTGCCAAAAAAAATTTGCCCAACAAGAGGTACAGATAAATCAATCAATAACCAGATTCCACTCACAAACCTAGTCTCCATAGAAGCACACTCAACCTCCTAATAACTAAGACAAATAAATTGGAAAGGCTTCCTGGCACGATGAGATCATACACATTAACACCATATAACCTCAGAATTCAGATCATTTTATTCTAAGCAAGATATCAAACACATGCATAGACAGTAATCACCAAATAAATAAGAATGCAAACCTTCAAAATACATGAAGACACCGTCCTTTCGGCGCCAAGGCTTACGCTGCCTGACAATAACAGCAGGTAATACCTTCTTCCTGAGATCAGGCTTTCCCTTCTTGACGGTGGCCATAACCATGTCACCAACGCAAGCAGATGGCAAACGGTTGAGCCGACCCTTAATCCCCTTCACGGAGATGATATAAAGGTTCTTAGCTCCAGTATTGTCGGCGCAGTTCACCGTAGCCGCCACTGGAAGACCTAATGACATACGGAACTTGTTTCCGGCCGATCCTCCCCTACCTGGAAAAAAAAATGTATTAGTGAAAAAAATGTATTAATGTATTTGCAGAAGACAGAGATGAATAACGGAAGGGAAAAGTGTACCTCGCTTCGACATTGTTGACGGCTTCTTTTGTTTCTCTCTCCTAGCTGCGAGAAAATGAGTTTATATATATCTATATATATATATATATATATATATATGGGGGGAGAAGACGATACTCACTGCTTAGTGCTTATCGTGGAGCTGTAGGGCTTTTGAGGTGTTTGGGTTCAGCCTTTTTTAGGGCCCAAAACGACCGCGTTTTCTTTTCCCATTACATTTATTTCAAGTTGGTTTTAACTCATAATTTGGTCATTTTAAGGCATAAGAGGCTTTCTGACGTAGTACTAAAGTTGTTACTCCAACCGCTATTATTAAACACATCTGTAGTTTTGACACATTAGTAAAACTAATATGAGTGCAAGTGCTTTGTATTAGATTTCTAAACTTGGTTTATGGTTAGCACTTAGCAGGCTAACCAAACTTAAATATGTTCAAAATTTTATTCAGGTAGTTGTTTGCCTTTATGCAGTACTATTAGTGCCTGGCCGATTCGTCTCGTGGGCTAGAGTCGCATATGCTGGTTATGTCTACAACTATAGTAGTGTTATAGTTATAAATAAGTGCCTTCTATTAACTATTCATATTTTTCTTTGTTTAAAGTTGCTCTTAATGAAGGTTAAGAGGAACAACATCCAGAGATCTGACCCCTTTTTATCTTTCCTTCCTTTTGAAGTGGTATTAACGAATCCATTCAACTTCTTTTCTTCTTTGCAATGTTTGTCGTTTTTTAACAACTTGATTAAGCTTTCTATAATTAGATTTTAATATAATTATTTGTGTTTGCTTCTTGTTTAGTTTCGGTAGATATATCGGTTCTCAATCTATTTGTAGAGAAGATGGATTACTTTGTACCCAATTGAAATGGGTAGCAAATAGGTTTTTAGTATAGTTTCATGTTGGAATGGGTATAGCAAATGGATTACCTATAAGACAATCCATAAGAACATGCAAGTCTTCAAGAGTAATTATGTGAACTTAACAACATGTATATAACACCTTCAAATCATTTATATTATGGCTCGTGTACAAGCTAACTATGATCAACGGAGCAACCTATTAATTTACATGAGTTATATCTACATTTTTTTAAATAATCCATAAAATAATTGAAAAAAAACATCTAACAACCTGGCGAGAGTAGTTAGATACAAAAAGGATAGTGCTAACTCCCCAATGATGTACCCCAAGTGCCGAACCAAGCATGATCAACCATCTAGAGGGAAAGTTTTTTTAAAAATGAATTAGTCGAAATTCAGTGAATAATCATTATATAATCACGCCCACAGGATAAGTTTATTCAAATGATATGCTTATTCACCGATGTTTTCCTATCTGTATCTAACATTCACATCTAAATTATACTTTGTGCACATATTGAAATTAACATCTTCTTCAAATCATGCCAACTCACTTAAAACATCATGCTAATTAAAAATTCATGCCATAATCACATAAATAGATTCAATCGTTACAATAAATTGTTAAATTACTTAGTATCCTGCCATACACAATTTGTTGACGTTGGAAAAATTTGTTGTCGCACAATGATTGACAATGGCCTCGGGAATTGTACAATCTTAAATATATTACTAATAAATGAAAAAAAAGATCAAATAAAGGATTGTAATCAATGTAGATGTACCATAAATTTAAAGTGGATTTCATATTATCAATTAAAAATTATGTAAGTAATAAATACGCTGTCCTTTTGCTAGATAAATTAAATATAACTGGTGTGACAAATCGGCGAAGAATCTAAAACTAATATAAGTCAATACTTTATTTTCGACGTAACTACTAGTGAACGGACTGAGTTAGAAATTGAAAATAAATGGATAATAATTACGGAAATAAAACTTTGAAATAATAAATGTTGGAAGACAATTAATTAAAAGAAATTATTTGAAAGAACGATAAACTCAGGAAAGTTTTTATTAAAATAAAAATTAATGATGATCTCTACGCTACAACATGTAAATAAAATCTACATTATTCCTAATCTTAAGATGCAATAAATTAAAAGAATAAACAAGAAAAAAGAAAAGACGTCCAATTCGTGAACAACAGAGCGAGACTCTCCCTCGGATGAGAATCCGATACTCTAATCATTGTTCTTAAGAATAGATATTAAGGAATCAGATACATACTTTCATGAAGGAAAACGATAAGTGTCGGAAAATAGCCTAAGCATAGAAAATTATGATTGTTGCTTGGTTTTTTATCTGTAAGTATTTGAGGATATAAGTGATTGTTGATTATCGAAATGATATCTTTTGCCCTCTATCCCAGACTTCTATTTATAGGTAAATGGTTGATGACACTCTTGTAAATATGTCAATCAGGAATCCCAACTCCCTCTCAACTTTCAGCCATCTTCCCACTTTGTGGTCCTCAATTGCTTTTTTTGCAAAATGACTTTTTCCCTTTCAATTCCACTTGAATCTAGTTGAAATGAAGTATATGTTCATCCAAACAAACTTCTCTCTCTCTCTTCCCCTTTATTTCGACAGAATTCTCCTCATTCCTATTTCATTTTCAGTCACTTTCTCCAATTAGATGAGAGATATATGATTTATAATTGCTTTTTAAAAAAAGAAAAATATTTTAGTTGGAAAAAGATTTCATCTGAAATTCCTTCCACTATGTTTTAACCAAAATCCACCTTTCTCTCTCTCCAATTTTGGCCGAACCTTGAATGATGAGGGAAAATATTTTGTCTTTTATCAGAATGGTAGAGATCGCGTCTTAAGTGATCCTTGTGCATGTGATCAATAGTCGCCCTCGTCCACCTCACTAATCGAAGTGAATTCCTTATTTCATTGATTTTTTCACTATAAACTAAATTTCACCCCCATAAATTCATTCGGTTAACTGGGATTAATTATTACCTGGTTTAATTAACATCATTGTTTTAACAGTCATATTTAATCCTTCGATTTAAATTTAATCATTCTTAAATATAACCGATTAATTATTAAATTTATGAAATAATTCATTCAACGTGTGACACATGTTGGATATTTTTCATGTATTAACAAATGCCCCCTTTCATCTCTCTCAACATAATTCAAATTTGAGTTCATATGAGGGACATTAATGTTCACGACTGTCTATAAATTGACACTTCCCCAATTCATTTTACAACTCTTCCTTGCCCTTCACCAGGGAAGAAGATTCTATAGAACTTGAGTTGATTAATGACTTAAATATAGCCGACCCTTTATAGGTTTCGGCTGACTCTTCTCATTTTTCTGAGTGAGTATCCTATTTCATGGATGAGCATCCAAACACTCTTATTCTTGACATGAAGGAAGGCACCAAGCTCGTCCCAAATGATCTGAAGTTCGATGTGGTCATTAAATTATCTCAGGATTCAACGATCTCATACTACCTTTATAGATTCTGACCCGCTTGTGCTATAAGAAGAACTTCGGCCACTTAAAAATATACTATGCCCCTTCGTTGAGCAGGGTGTTGTTGCTACCTAAAGCGATCCCATTATAGATGTGTTGCTTACTGATCTTCATGAAGTTGTGTACTTAGGTCGTGTTATTGGGAAATTACAGATTCGGCTTAAGAAGCTTTTGGGTGAACTCAAGTGACTCACTTTTCTATATAGAGAACAAAGTGGAAAGTAGTTTCGAGCACTTGAATATTTCATCGAATATTTTCAAGAACTAAACCATTTGGAGTGACAGAGGGATAGAATCCGCGATCGATAAGCTTGCCTCCAAGAACTTCATGCCAAATGTGCCGAGGTTAACTCTCAAATCAGCAAACTTGAGGTTCGACTTGCCGATTTGCGATTAAAGCAGTTCGACATTCAAGAAGACATCCCTGATTTAAAAGTCACCTATTGTCGTTACATCTAAGATGTCAACCGTATGACTTTTAATCTGTTGAAGGGATGAACTACTGTCGAGGCTCATCAAAATGACATAACGATGACCATCGAAATTAGAAGTGGCATCGATCCTCACTAGGAGTCTCTTTTAGAAATTAAAGACTCGTTGATATAATTTTGGCTATGTTCTTCTCCCCCTTTTCTTTTTTCTTTTTCTTTTGTCATTTCGACCGATTTAGGGCAGAAATAATAAAGTAATACCTAGTATAATCTAGGATTTCAATAAAATTCAGTAATTTCTTTTGCTCCTTAGAAAATTGGTTTGAGCTTTAAGCCCCAACCGAAACAAATTTGAAAAAATTCCTTCGTGGGATTTTCCTCTCTTAGAATCATCTCTAAGATTTATAAAAAACAACCATAATTTGAACATTGAATTACCTCATGTGACTCGGTCAAGAAATGAAGCAACTTGTTCGATCAAATCATCCTTCCTCAGATGAAAATTTCGGTCTTCTGAAATAGTTTTTTCCTTTAAATTTTTCGCCATATGAGTGGTTTTTCATACAATTTGGTCAATAATGATCGAATTTCTAGAATGTGACATACCCTTCTTACACCTTATCTATCTCTTACTTCAATTTCCATCAAACTACTAAATATACCCTATAATCCTTTCTATTCCCTCTCATGGCTGGCCAAATTTTAGCTTGGTTTTTCCCCAAATTTCTGCCATAAACGGTCCATACACCATTTGGCTAAAATCCTTTTTTTTCCCTTCCAAAATGGGCCGAACTGGCTCCACTTTTAGTTGGAATTTGTTTTTCTTCCCACCTTCGACTAAAATTTGATGTTTCAAGTCCTGTCCTACTTTTGGTTATCAAGTGGGGATGGGTGGTCCCCACTTTGATCTTACCGAAATTTGAGAAAAAAAAAGGAGGAGATTGTATTATATCTTATGCCTCTTATACCTTTTTATCCTTTTTCTTATCGAGTCCATTCAAATCCCTTCAAATCTTCCTCCATCTTTTAAATCTTTTTTTTTTTAAATCAAAACACTTCATCTTCTTTCTCTTATTAAAATCGAAAACCCCATTATTCTCCTCCATTTTTTGTATTTACCATCAAGCTCTTACATCGCTTGGTCTATCTCCGGTTTCACTCGTCGAAAATTCATTTAGATCAGATAATCTTCATCGTGTAAGTTCCCTTTTTATATTGATATAGATTTCGTCCAAGGAGCTTGATCCTTACAAAAACATGCTTACCCATTCCTCCATTGAAAACCTCTTTAAAAAGCTTCTAAAACAAGTAAATATCTTCATTTTTTGACCCCTAATGTAAAGAGTCATTTTTAATTGTTTGCCATGATTTTCATCTTCAAAACTGCCCTTTTTTTTTTAGGTTGTTCATTTTTTCCGTTTTTCATGGATTTACCCACCTCGAAGACTTTTCTTGATGGGAATATGGTTGAATTGAGACATATGATTGACTAGTTTACTCGCTCTTTGGCTGACGATCCCATTTTTTGGACTATATTAAAATCGGATGTCATCATCACAGATTGGGAGAGGTTCCCTTTTCGTGGTCGGTTACCTTTCCAATCTAAGCGAATCAAGTGAGAAAATTGGGTTGCTTCTCGAACGAAGGCATGGCCAGGTCTGGTTGAAGCAAAATGGGAGGAATGGATCGATTAGCTGCAACCTCGCTTTGAAAGCTGATGGAGGTCGGTCGGCATTTTCGAGGTAATATGCATGACGCAAAATACTTTTCTTTATGATAGGGCTATCCTGTTAGCCATAACGAGCTTTTGGTATAGAAAGTTTAACCTACTTTGCATTTCCTTGGAGATCGATGACCATTACTCTTTTAGATGTAGGCGTCTTGATTGGGTTGCCTTTAGATGGCAAAGAGATTAGGTATACCTTTTTCAGTAGGGAGCCTGCTAACTTTATATATGGGGGAAATACCCCTTCTTATAGGACTTTCATAGATGCATGTAAGAATGGTAATATGATAATTGAGATAGAGCACACTGATTTTATATTGATGTTGATTCGTAAGTACCTGATCTGCATTTCAAGTTGTGCTCCTACAAATGAGTATCTTCCTTTAGCCACGAGTATAGCTAGAGGTCGTTGCTTTTGTTTGGTTGAGTTTATCCTGGATCAGCTTTATAGAAGTAGTAGCATTCTGACCGAGGTTCCGTTTGAAACGACTGGGGGGCCACTTTGGATTGCTCTCTTCTAGACGTATTCTCACTTCCCAGAACTCGAATATGAAATCCCAAGAACTCAATTTTGAGTTCGAATGTAAAATAAACTTAAATTCATGTTCGCATGTTAGTGGTTTTGAACTCTGATTCGAACTCAAATGGGGATGCCCGAATTCGAAACCAAATATAATTGCCCAAACGAATAATCTGGGTTTGCCCATATCTGTCTGAATACTTGCTAGAGAGAGATCAAAGAAGTGGAGCGCCACGGGTGGCCCTAGTGGGCAGCCACAAGTGATGGAGGTAGTAGCAGTAGTATGGTTATAACCCTTATGGGTGGTGGATGTGGATCAAAATATCATAAAAAAAATATTTAGGGAATGAAATATAAATAAAATAAAGTGAAATAAATTTTTGAGAGGGCCGTACTAGAAGAAAGTAAACTTATGAGGGTAAAAATTATATATATATAAAATTATTATTTTTGATGACGTGTTAGATGACTAGTTGGTATGATCTTTTGGTTGTTGCTAGTGATTTTTGAAACTTTTGGTGGTAATTGATAGTTTAGACTATGTTTTAGCTCAATAATGGAACTTATATAATAGACTTCACTTCTCATCTCTCACATGAATGATATCTATCTCTTATAATATATACTTTCTTAATCGGTATTAATATGATATGAGGTGATGTAATAACCTTTAGCACTGCTGTGATCTCTAAACATATCAACTTAGAACAACACCGGGTACCTAATAACAATATGCCTTAACACTAATCGGTAATTACTAATCATAATCTTAATAGTTAATTCACCTCCAGTCTCCATTATACAAAATACTGTGAAGTAAGAACAAAGAATCACACGTAATCTTATAATCTATCAGATAACACAACGGCCCATAGTCTACAGTACGCAACGGTCCAGATCCAACTCCAATCCTCTCACGTATACGGAAGCCACACTTCCCTCAAGGCTTCTTTTTGCTACGTTTCGTTTTGGTTCCATTTACAACGATTTTAGACCAAAATTTCTCTCGAAGCTCTGAAGCCACCATTCCAGAACACCACTCCCCTCTGCAACAACAGTTTACGACGGCATCTACCGGCCTCCGGTGCGGCTTCTAGTAGCTGTAAGTTGTCTCTTTCCTTCCTTTTACGTTTAGTCGCAGCTCTTAATTAGGGTTTACATGGCGAAAATTTAGGTTCCTGTGGATGATTGTTAGGGTTTGCTTGGACTGTGCTTTAGTATCGATTTTCATGTGTTATGTTTTCTTCACTTGGAGTTTTTTTTCTTTTTTGCATCGTAGCTGCTTGTTCGTGTAATATCGGTTCAATTGTATCGTCTTGAGTTTGTTTTTGTGTGTTATCTTTGCTTCTTGCTCTTGCTGTTTCTTTTTTCTTTTAAATTTTTTATTGTTGGTCCCGTACTGATTTTTCTCTTCGAAAAGTGGCTTCGTTTATAGAAGTTTGTATTATGGTTTTGCTTACTATGATAGCTTCATAACAAGTGAAACAAGTGGGGCATATTTTACTCTGTGGGTAATTGTGGATATTTTTCAAGGATGGTAACTGATTCCAATATAATTAAAGTTGTCAAATTGCAGTCAAGATTACATGAACATTTTTTTTTGGTGGTCTCTCTTCACTTTTTATTTATTTATTACTATTAGTTTTCTTTTTTTTTTTTTGTAACTAAGTAATCATATTTTTGATTTCCCCAGTTCAACTGCGAAGGACAATAGTATTGGGAGTTTAGGTATGGGGGACAGTGAAACTGCAGTCACCCAAACATCAGAAGGGATGAATCACACCTCTGGGGGGCATGTTTCAGCAATCTATGCTGAAGGAAATGCAAACCTTGTTCCTGATACTGATGGAAATTCATTCAGTGGGGATCCCAATTCTGCTGTGAAAGAATCTCATGGTGATGAAACATGTGGGAGTAATGCAGCTGTTGGGGTCACTGATTCCACCCAGATTGCTGCCACAGAGAATACTCCAATGGAATCTTCTCAAGCAGTAGATTATAATTCCTCTGTCAATGGCAATGTTATTAGAGAAGCTGGAAATGATGCATCAGCTGAAAATGGAAATGCTATGGAGAATGTTGATGGAGCTTCTGTAGGACTGCAGTTTATGGGTGGTTCTGGTATATATCTCCAAGTCAACCCCTTTTTTTTTGGCTCTTTAATAAACCATGTTTCACTGATGATTAACATTGATGGAGGAAGGTTTCTTTTCACGAATTCTCTCTGTGGATTTCTCCCCAATTCTTCTTATATCCCTTAGATATTGACTGGAATTGATCAATTGGTTATTGAACTCCTATCCAAGTTTCCATTACCAATTTCTTACTGCTATCATTGGTTCCTACCCTAATATGTGAATGTAGGTGACTACAGACACATAGACTAGTTGACTGGACAATAACATTACATTTACTTAGTATTTCCAGTATAGGATCTATACTTGCATTCTGTACAATATGCTTATCTGGTTGAAAATATAAAAAAGTGAACAATAGTGGAGTTAATGTCAAAAATGAGGTTGTAATTTGCAAGACTGATGAACTGATGCTCAAATATGTGATTGCATTTTACCGAATCCTAAATCCCATGTTAGCATGCTTCTTTATCAATATTGCATCTCTCTCTCTCTCTCTCTCTCACCCTGTCTTTAAGTGCCATGGTTGTGGACATAATGTGCTATATCCCATTCTTTAGTGCTGTTTCTATGTTTATATTTGATTGACGGAGATTGGGTGCAGTAGGATCAGATACAATGCTCTACACAACAACCAACATTTCATATGCTTTTAATACTAGTTAACATCCAGAGTTTATATTATGTTTTACTTTCATCATATATAATATTGGTGTATAGTATTTTATTTATATTTCTCAAATTTCCTCCCAGTACCTCCACTCTCTGCTGAGGAAGATAGGCTGTGGAACATTGTGAGGACTAATTCTCTAGATTTTAATGCATGGACTGCCTTGATTGAAGAGACAGAGAAGGTGGCAGAGGTATGCTTGTATATGTTATTGCTTATTTGCTAGGTCATTGTTTTGTTCAATTCTTTGTATTTACCAAGAGGGAAATTTACAGTGAGATATTGTTTTAGAGGTTTCAGATTTTCTATGATTCTGGGGCCATGTGCAATTGAGTGGTGTTACTGGGTTTTTGTTTACAATTTTGTTCTGCAATGTATACCTTGTCATTTTTTATCCCGAACTTAGGAATTATTAGCATTTTCATGGTTATCTTTCTGGAAAAGCAGAAGTGTATTCTACAAGTTACATGCTAGTTTTACACAAGTCTCACTACTTTAACATATACATAACTTCCTCTGTCTCTCTCTCTCTCCCCCCATAGAAATTCACATACGCATGCCAACCATATGTACATGTATATCATTCTGTCAGCTTGAAGGGTATCCTGAGGGTGACTAAGAGTCCTATACTCTTTGCAGGATAACTTAATGAAACTGCGAAGAGTTTATGATGCCTTTCTAGCTGAATTCCCTCTGTGTTACGGCTACTGGAAGAAGTATGCTGATCATGAGGCACGGTTTGGCTTTATTGACAAAGTTGTCGAGGTATATGAACGAGCAGTTCAAGGGGTGACTTATTCAGTCGACATTTGGTTGCATTATTGCATATTTTCTATAAGCACATATGGAGACCCGGAGACTGTTCGAAGGTAATATCTGTTTATTTTTCTATTTTTGTTGTTAAACTTGTTGGGAGATGATAATCCTACGATCTCAGATACAAGAATCTGGTAATTTTTGCTGCTTTCTAACCTCATTTCAGTATGCCTGCAATGGTGATTCCTCGCATGTAAGATGGAAAGGTTTGATGGGAATGCACTTGTGAAATGAATTTTCTGATGCGCAAATCTCTTGATTTGAGGCTACTTACTGGGTAGTTGGTTAACATTTTTAGGATCTAATTCAATTTTTTGGCCTCAATCAACCTCTTCTATTTCCAATTGTTCTCCTAAGGCGTCTCTCTTAGTCATATAGTTGTGAAATGGATTGTGGCATTCTTTTAACTTTGACACTTTGAGGTGCATCTATATGCAAATTGCTGCGGGGAAGATCTCATTCAGTTTAAGGGCTAAGATGGCCTCTATCACTGCTCAATTTCTCGGACATTGTATGATATTTTTCAGGAAGGTAAATGCAGTTGGAAGTGTCATACGCTGTTAGAGTGAATTGTTCCTTCTCCTTCAACATTTGTGCGGCTGTACCATTTAAGGCGTGTTTGGATTGCTAAGTGTTTAGTTATATTTACTTTATTACAAATTTTCCTAAACTGTTGAATTTCAGGCTTTTCGAGAGAGGATTAGCTTACGTTGGAACAGACTACCTGTCTTTCCCCCTTTGGGATAAGTACATTGAATATGAATACATGCAGCAGGAGTGGGGACGTTTGGCTATGATTTACACACGGATATTAGAGATTCCAAACCAACAGTTGGATCGGTATTTCAATAGGTGAGTTGTTTCTATGATTCTTAATTATTCTAGTTGTCTTTATTTTTAATGTGGGTTTTCTGTTTCTGCTTAGTTGCAAGAAGTTGAGGGGTAATCGTTTGATGAAATACACATTATTAACTTGTGCATTGTTTTTGAATCCTGATTTTTCTTTCCTGTTATTACCATGAAATATCGAGTTTCTATGCTTGGTGTAAACTTCCTTACATTGTGCTGATGATATCGAGCAGACGAGCGTCTGTGAGAGAACCTCAAAGTACTTTACTAAAATCATAGTTTGGAGATGGGTGGCAAGCATGATGCTAGTTGGATAGCCACAGTACAGCTCGTAATTTATCCAAACTTGATGGTCCAACTTCCTCTTTTTAGAATAGTTCCATAAACTTGGGTTGAAGTATCAGAGATGGGCCTTTGGTAGGATTTATCTCTTCCATTTATTTCATATATGGATACTGTTAATTATTTCAGAAACAAAGAAGGTTTTTGAGTGCTTACAAAAGATATATTTTGACCCTTGCATATATTTCTTGGCCTCGACCTTATCTGCCATTATTCGTGTTTGGTCATTTGCTTATGTGATTTTTTTGTGTTGCTTATGCCCATATGATTGTTTAACATTTAGTCCTAATGTTAGGTAGCAGCTCATCCATATAATTTCTCTCATATCTGTGTTTCTCCAATGCTAATTTGTTACAGCTTCAAGGAGTTGGCTGCAAGTCGGCCTTTGTCAGAATTAAGGGCTGCTGAGGATACTGCATCAGTAACAGATGCTCCGTCAGAGTCTGGAGAGAAAGTAAATGGCGGGGAGGTTCATCCTGATACTGCAGAACTGTCTCCTAAACCTGTAAGTGCTGGCTTATCAGAAGCAGAGGAATTGGAGAAGTATATCGCCATTAGAGAAGAGATGTATAAGAAAGCTAAAGAGTTCGATTCTAAGATCATTGGTTTTGAAACAGCTATTAGGAGGCCCTACTTTCATGTTAGGCCCCTCAATGTTGCAGAGCTAGAAAATTGGCATAACTATCTGGATTTTATAGAACAAGAAGGTGACTTCAATAAGGTATGTGAAGTCATTTCAAATTGATGTAGTTATCTTTGTTTTGTAATTTTAGCTGTCCTTTCTAGACACTGACTTACAGTTAAGAAAAACTCCTGCATCCTATGCTTACTGGCTTATCATTGGATGAAGCAACTTTTAAATTGGAAAATGAACTGAGACTAAAGCATGGACCTTCAAATTGGTTATTTAAGGCTAAGTATTTCAAACTCTCATTTGTCAGTGAAAATTTTAGGTTCCTACGCGTTTGTATATTAAGTTTACTTTTTTAAAGTTCTGATGTTATGCATGCAGGTATTATCTTCTTAACCATATGTCTGTCAGGCTATGAGGTTCCTCATCTGGTATTTGAGGGGCCTCTCTGTTCCAAATGGAGTATTTGGGATGCATGTCTCCTTTCTGCCTTAGATCATGTTTTTTAGATAAACGTTGCCCTGGGCACATCTTAATTATTTGTTTGCACATGTTAATCAGGTGGTCAAGTTATATGAGAGATGCCTTATTGCATGTGCCAATTATCCAGAATACTGGGCAAGATATGTTTTATGCATGAAAGTAAGTGGTAGTGTGGATCTTGCAAATAATGCACTTGCTCGGGCAACCCAAGTCTTCGTCAAGGTTAGTTTCCTATTTCCCTTCCCTAATATTTTGTATAACAAGCTAAAAGTAGTTTTGTTGAACACTGAAAATATATATTGCATTTTGAGGCAGCCAATTTTTTTAGGTTGGTAACTGATTTTAATGAAGCTAATATTGGTTAGAAGATAATATGTTGGCAAATGTAACTCTATTCTTGAAGTTTAATACAAAATGAAAATGAGGAATATAAGTTGTAGAAGTGGAAATCTTCCGAGCCTTTTAAATTAGCGATATAGAGTTGGAATTATATTGAAATACTTACTTGCTCCTGTCTGTCCATGTTAATGGTGGATAAACTCTTTAATGGACTACAATCTTTACTTGGAAGTATGTGACTAAGGTCATTTTGGTTTCTCTGTCTCATTGTTTTGTTACTACTTTTTACTTCTCAAAAGCAAGTTTTAATATTTCTGGCTTGGCTAAAATTATTTAATCTGAAATTCTTGGTCAGTTAGATGACTAGATTGTTCAAGTCCGTCCCTTAATATCTGGATAATGTCCTTAGTAACTAATGTTTCACCTCCAAAATATTAACAGAGGCATCCAGATATCCACTTATTTGCTGCTCGGTTCAAAGAACAAAGTGGGGACATACCTGGAGCACGAGCCGCTTATCAACTTGTAAATGCTGAAATTTCACCTGGTCTTCTTGAAGCAATTATTAAGCATGCAAATATGGAGCACCGGTTGGTATGTCGGTGTCAGCAGCTTATGGAGAATTTTTAATTTCACTGACCATATTGCCCTCTCTAATCTGGAGGTTCAACTTTTGCAGGGAAACCTGGAAGATGCATTCTCTATATATGAACAGGCCATTGCCATTGAGAAGGGAAAGGAACATTCGCAGACATTATCACTGCTTTATGCACAGTATTCCCGGTTTCTAAATCTGGTAAGTTGTCATAATTTTGGTGGGCTGGTTATATACTGATTGCAGTGTCTGTTTTTGAATTTTTTTTTACCTTCCCTTTTCCATCTTAGGATTCTCATTGACATCTATACTTACGACAAGTGAACTTAATAGTTTGAGTACTTTTGTTACTAAATGTTCTTGAAACTGTTTTGAAGGAGTGGTTTCGTTAGAATGCTTTTCAATTTTCTCTCTGAGCAGCTAAAACTTAGCCTCCATTAATTCATTTAAATTTTGTTTGACCTTGTACTTCACCTCCATTCTCCAAAATGCTAAAATATCCAAAACACTGTCATAGATGTTTATGGATTAAACCCAAACTTCAATTTTACGTCAATCTTACCAAAGTGCAGTTTGTAACGACATGCAAACCAGTACTTAATTGGTTATCTAATTGAACAGTTTATCATAGATGTTAATGCCCATTTTCATTTGTCTTTCTGAGTACAGAGGATTTGTGTTTAAAATCCCTTTGAAGTTCATTACCATTACCCTTTCCAGATTCTTATATAATAACCCCAAAAAAAAAAAAAATTGTAATCTTCGTCTGGAAGTGATTTGTATTCTTTTGCTGATTGGGCAATTCTTTCTGATCGTTAGGTTTGTAAAAATGTTGAAAAAGCTAAAGAAGTTCTTGACGAGGCAGTAGAGCATGTATTGACAAAACCTCTTCTGGAGGTATGCTGTCTTTCTCTCTCTTGTATGATTTGTTTCCTTTCTCAATGCCAAATTTGAAAGTGTTTGTTCATAGTTAATAACATTTACTTTGATGTGACACACAGGCCTTAATACATTTCGAGTCAATTCAGTCAAGACCAAAGCAACTTGATTATTTAGATTCTCTGGTCAGTAAGTTCTTAGTGCCTAATGCAGAGAGTTCCCATGTTGCCAGCACTGTTGAGAGAGAAGAATTATCCAGCATATATTTGGAGGTAAACTTTCTCGTGCAAGATGTAGAGTCTAGTGCAAATTCCATATGCTGTGCTTTCACAATTATACTGAAAATTACACAAGTTAAGAACTTTTTATTAAATTATGTAAACATACTATAAGTTAGAATAGATTCCTTTAGTTAGACTCTTGTGTAAAAGCATTGCTTCTTCTTGACATGCAAAAAGTCATAGCCTTTCGGTTTGAAATTAAAAGTTTCAAGTTCCAATGATTACTGAGTCTTATCTTTTATGATTTCCCAATTCCTAAATGAGCTAGGAGGTTAGAATAGATGGATAAAGTATTGATGGATGTCAAAATAACACTATAAAAGCTGGGATTTGTGCATGCATCCTGAAGGCTATGCAGAATTCAAAACAACTATAGTGCCCAGGTTTTCATAAGAATGTACCTGGTATTAAATTTATGTGCTTCATAATATTTTTCCAGTTTTTGAACCTCTTTGGAGATGTTCATTCCATCAAGAAGGCTGAGGATCGACATGCCAAGCTCTTCATACCCAATAAAAGCTCATCAGAAACCAAAAAGCGCAATGCTGAGGATTTTCTAGTTTCAGATAAAGCAAAAATGGCCAAATCTTATCCAGGTGTTACTTCCCCCGCTCAGTCTTTGATAGGTGCTTATCCGAGTGTTCAGAACCAGTGGGCTGCCAGCTATGGTGCACAACCTCAAGCTTGGCCACCTGTTACACAAGCACAGGGACAACAGTGGACACCTGGCTATACCCAACCGGTAAAGAGCTTTCTTCCTGGTCTGTGTTAATATTTTGTTTACAACTTTTATCTTGAAATGATGTTTTGTATGCTACAATGCGTGAAACCTTTATTGTAAATCATGGTTTCATCAATATTTTTAGTCTCCATGCCCCTTCCCTACATATCTTGATTGTTCCTTCACAATTTGAAGCAGACTGCATATAGTGGTTATGCAAGTGGCTACACTAATCCACAAGCACCTGCTTCAGTACCTCAAAGTGCCACCTATGCTTCTGCTTATCCATCTACATATCCTGTCCAGGTATGAATCTTCTTTAATTATTTGTTATTATTTTTGGCGAGCATAAGCTGATTATAACCTTACTTTTGGTGCCCACTGCCTCAGGTGTCTACATATATTTTTCTAAATTGAAATTTTTGTTCATTTGGAAAACAAATGATTATAAGCTGATAATATTATTTTAAATTCACTCCAGTAATTATTATAATTTGATAACATTATGTTACAGTGACTGAGATCATCCTTGAGCTAATAGCTTATAATTTTATTATTATTATTGTTTTAGGTGGCTTTCCCGCAGCAGAGTTATGCTCAATCGACTGCTCCAGTAACAATGGCACCCGTTCAACAGCAAGCTGCAGCAGCTCCTCAGGCATACTATTCAAGTTATTATTGAATTGGCATAGAAATGTCCATTTAGTTTGTAATGTAACTTGTTCTACTCTTCTTTGTAGTCTTTTACATAGAACCTGACCTGTAACTCTGCCCCCCTTTTTGTTGTTTTCAACATGGGTCTGGTTGTAGCTTAACAAGAATTTGGGAGAAGGGACATCTGAGCTATCTATTTTTTTTTTTTAATGGGTGTGCCACAGGAAATTGTAGTTTAGTTTTCTTAGCAATATATATATATATATATATTGAAAAAGAAATTCATTTTCGCTTTATTTTTAAATAATATAATATAATCAAACATATCCCCTTTATTTATTTACTAAATTAGGTTAAAAATCCTCAAAATTTAAGATTGGATTAGATTTACCAAAATGACATGTATGAGTTGATTCTAATGACCCAAATGATGTGTTTCTTGGGGCCTAAAAAACATGTATGAGTTGGCAAACTGTAAAGTGCAAACAACAGTTTCATTTGGAACCTACAAAGCTCAGATTTAAAATCCTTGAATGGGCAGAGAATGTGGCATTTAGTTTGTTTGTGGCCTCTAAAAATAAGGAAAACATGAAACATGGAGCCGGTTTTTTTCTTTTTTGGGCCAAAAAAGAAAGAACATAGAGCCGCTTGATGACTGACAAATTTCCCAGCATAGTTAACTTCCGAACGGCTACGAATTTTCTCGTTTCTTTCCCTGTTTCCGTAATAGGAACCCCCGTGATCAAACGGCCCTGCTTCTCTGCGGGGATCCCCACCATTTGGCATATGGCCCCCTTTATATTTGAAACCATCATTTCACACACACAGTCGCGCATACTCTTCCTCTCTTCGGCTGTCTGCTCATAAGATCTGCTTCCCGTTTCGTTAGTCAGTCTCTGTCCCTCTATTTTCTTCTCTGTTTCTCTCTCTCTCTCTCTTGGTCCTCTTCTCGTCGTCTAGAACTGACTATTTCTACGATTAATTAAGGAAGTGTTCGGAAGGAAGGTTAAGTGATTAGGGGCCACGATTTCGTGGTGGAGCCGGTCTTTCTTAGGGTTTCTCTGGACTTTTGAATGCTACTTTTTGGATCTGCGCTCATCGGAGGAAGCTCAACTGGTTTTCAGGGTTTTAGGGTTTTTTCTCTTTTCTTTTTCGGTTCATGTTTTTCTGGTGAGCTTAAGCCAGAGATTATTAGGAAAGCTTATCCACTACTGCTATAATGGCTTCGGCTTATCCGGTTTCTGTCAGTGCTGTCCAGGTTTCAATCTTTTCCCCTCTCTCTCTCTCTTGCTTGCTCGCTGTTTGTCTTTGGAGTTTATGTGCATTTGTGGAGGTTGGTGATGATGGGTGAGTGTCTGTGCAGGTTGGGTCGTACTTTGTGGGACAGTACTATCAGGTTCTTCAGCAACAACCTGATCTTGTTCACCAGTTCTATGCAGATAATAGCTCCATGGTTCGTGTTGATGGCGATGCTTCAGAGACCGCCTCTACAATGCTGGTACTTCATTTATTTATTTGAATTCATAGAGGTCCGGACATGTGTATTTGAATTCATCTTATATAAAAATTTCCATTTTCACCATCTCCTCTGGATTTACTTTTCTCAATTCAATTCAGAACTTTGTGAAGAGGTAGTTGGATGTGATTGTTTTGCCTTTGGTGAAGGTAGATGGTTTGCTTGATGTAGAGGTGAGGTGGTGAACACCTTGCTTAGGACATCATGAGTTCACTTCAATTACACACTTCTTTTTTGTTGTTTGTAGCACCTCTCAGGAGTGACACGCAAAGTTGTGCCTTTCACATCTTATTTTGGTTGTTTGACACATACACTATGGGCTCTGTAACCTTTTACTTTTTGTCCGATGGATACAATTCCTGTCCTCAGTTTTTCTAGTTGTTTTATTATCCTTTTTTTTTTTTTCCTTTTGCGTTTTGCTTCTTGTTTATCTGTAACTTATTGAATTTTTTCCCACTTTGCAGCAAATTCATACGCTTATCATGTCACTAAATTTTACTGCAATTGAGATTAAAACAATCAATTCTCTGGATTCTTGGAATGGAGGTATTCTGGTGATGGTTTCAGGTTCTGTTAAGACTAAGGAATTCACTGGGAGGAGGAAATTTGTTCACACCTTTTTTCTTGCTCCCCAAGAGAAAGGTTACTTTGTTCTCAATGACATTTTCCAGTTCATGGAGGATGGAAAAGTTTATCAACACCCACCCCCTATAATACCGGAGACCAGATATGAAGCTCAGTTAAATGCTTCCAGCCCAATTCCAGAGCCACCAGGTATTTTGACTCGTATCCTTTAGAGAGTAGGTTTCCTGTGCGTCTCACTCTTTTCTGGTAGTTGGACATAATAATTTTTCTGCTGCAAAAAATGTTACATGTTTGATACTGTGAATGTGGATACTGTATGGTTCTTGTAAAGAAAAAGTTATCTTGCTTGGAGGGTCTTAATTGGCCCCGAGTAAGATTCCAGTGTCTTTAAAACAAAATGTGTATAGTACATATTGCTTATGTGTGAACTTTATATTGCATTTGTTGAAGTAGGCATATAACTAATTTTCCCTCCCCTGAATATGCATGCCCAAGATTTTGCTTGTTGGATATATAAGATCTTTAATCACTCAAATTCGTTTTTATCTATTGAATTGCTGACAGCTAGTTAATCCTGATTTTTTCTCAAGAGAAATTTCTAACTGAGTGCTTTGGCAGTTTCGGACTATGTTTTGGAGGAAGAGGCCAGGGACTATGTGGAATCAGTTCACATAGATGATGATCCAGTTGAAAAGTACAGTCTTCCTGAGCAAAAGTTGCAACAAGACTACGAGGCGGAAATTGCAGTCCCTGTAGATGAATGGAATGATTCATATCAAACTGTGGGCAACACTTTTCAAGAGCATCCTGCTACAACAGTAGAGGAACATTCCGGAGAGCCAGAAAAGAAAACTTATGCTTCTATTGTATGTTCCTCTTTATCTTCCGGTTTTTTCTTGCATATGCATCTTTATTTGTGTGTAACCTTGGATCCAACTTCTCATTTTTCCCTTGGATAAGGCTGTTTCAGTTTGCTATAGTTGTCTACCATTTCTCAATTGTTCGTGTGCAAACTATTGCCAATGTCAAGATGTGTTTGCCCTTTTACTTAGCTTAAAAAGGAACTGTCCACAGATATATGCCTGAATCATATTATTGGAACATTATTTCTTTTCTAACTAAATGAGGGCGAGCACTAAATGAGGGCGAGCTGAGTGTAGCTCAATGTATTTTTTTGTTCTTAAGCAACTGGAAAGATTCATGCACAATATTTACTTCATTGACTTGAGTAACTTTGCACTTGGACAGTTTTGTGTTGTACTGTTGTTTATAATCTGATTTTATGTGTCGGAACCTTGTAGTTGAGAGTTGCTAGGGGACAGACTGCGCAGCCATTAGCTGTGGGGTTGCCGTCCATTAACAAGAGTCTCCCCAATGACTCTGAGTGGAATTATACTTCACAGCCTCCTGCTCAACCGTCAAACTCTGTGCCATCATATGTCTACGAAGCTAATGCTGATGTCACGGAGGAAGGCTTTGCCTTTGACTATGAAGGTCAGCTTCTTGATTAATATTTAAACGATGTGGGTGCATCTAAATCATGATTCTCTTTTTACTAATTCGACTGACTATATCCATCATTGCCCAGTAATTTTCTGGTTGTTTAGGGTCTTTTATTTTCATTTTTCTATGAAGAAGGGTTAAGTTTTGTAAATTAAGTGATTGAGTTATCCGCATTTTCTCTTGTGATTTTATATCTAAGAAGTGTTGTACCTCGTATCTCTGTTGTAGTTCCATGCGTGGATATTCAAGCAGAAGCATGCTTCTGTGTCAAATGGAATATATTATATCTCAAAGGAATTTTATATTTGTTTGAGATCTTACAGGTGAACCAAAATCTGTCTATGTTAGAAACTTGCCTCCTACTGTTACAGAAGCCGAAATTGAGCACGAGTTTAAGAATTTTGGAAGAATACAGCCTGATGGTGTGTTTATTAGGTCTCGAAAGGTCAGTTCTTTTCCACTGAGTGCACACACCTCTATATCATACCTTATGAAGCTAAAATACCGACTGATGGATGTAGGACATTGGAGTATGCTATGCTTTTGTTGAGTTTGAAGACCTTGTTGGTGTTCAAAATGCACTTCAGGTTTGAACTTTTGAACCATCAGTTTTATTTTCAATGTTAGTTCTCTTACAATGTCTAAATAATCGATTAATTTATTCTTTTGGAGGATTCAATATCAGGATCTTCTTGGCATCTAATGTTAGTGAACTTTTATTTGATGCATGATCAATGATTAAAGTGTTGTTTGGGAGTACTTATTTTATAGGAAAGTTGAATGTTTTTCTTTGTAAGGTATTACAACTACTTGCATAATAAAGAGTGCTGATTATTGTTACTAATTTTTTGGAAGTCTTGTTAAAGAAGCTTTCCAAGTTCTTACACTTCTGTGTTTTATAAGCTGTAAGCATTTTTCATAACCTAAGCCAAATGAGTGCTATTAAAAAACAGATAGCCACCTATGAATTAGGCTAGGAAAGGAGTGAAAGACCGAATACCTCCACATGCTATTGCAGTTTCACGGGACTTGTGCTTCTGCTGTTAATGCTATTCATGTAACACTGCTTTTATTCACACTTTATTTTCAATCATCATCTGTATGTCTTGTTTATAAGTAATCAATGGCTTGTTTATTAGTAATCAGCTCTTTCGTGCTGCCAATACAATAATTATAGACTTCAATTTCTTCTTGATTACATGAAGTTTATCCAAATGTAGTTGTTTCTCCCATTTTGTGAACTTTATCTCCATGTGTTGGCTAATAGAATCAGTTTTATTCTTTTTTTAAAATTATTTCATGGATACAATATCTTAATTTCTTCAATGATTCTTCGTTTTGTGGTGCATTATTCATATAACATACAATTGGCCTCAATTCTTCTCCAGGCATCTCCAATACAATTGGCTGGCAGGCAAGTCTACATTGAGGAACGAAGGCCGAACAGCAGTGGTGTTCGAGGAGGAAGTATGTACCAATCCTTCTTGAAAGTGCAATATTTATGATATTTTGTTTCTTGGCTGATAAAAAATACAAGTATCTCTAAAATGAATTTGAAGTGCCTCCATATACAACTCCTAATATTGCCTTGCCAATATGGCAGTCAATCTTTTTAATTTTACTTGTAAGTTTAGCTTTGAAGGATCATGGCCTCAGTCAGCTATCTGATTTCTGTGTTAAGCAATTGGATTGAAAAAGAAGAATCTGGTTCACACATTTTTTCTATTCCTTGACATGTATTTTATTGTCATGTTGATAATCAGGGCGAGGAAGAGGCAGAGGAAGTTACCAGAGTGAAGCCCCCTCTAGAGGAGGAGGAGCCGGGCGGTTTGGTGGTCGAAGCTTGGGCCGGGGAAGCAGCCAGGACGGTGCTGACTATGGCAGGCCAAGGGGCAATGGTTTCACCCAGAGGGTTTCTCGATAAGCAAGGGTTATGTTCTTTCTTAAAATTTATAATGTTCTCTACGGAAGGACATTTCCAGAGTGGTGGAAGCTACTCCTAGTTTATGTTCGTGTTTTTTTATCTTTTTATCTTATTATTTTTTTTTTTTTGGATTTGGAGATGAGTATTTGTATTTTCTAGGCCGTATGAATCCTTAAAATGGAAAAATCTTCATCCTCATGAGGGGGAAAAGAAAACATCTTAGTACCGTTTTTGGGGGGTGATAGTTTTACAAGAAAGAATATGTCGAGGGCTTGTTCCATTTCATGTGTCTTCGATTTGTTTATGGTTAATTTCCCCCCTTGAATGGTTTTTATGATGCAATTCAAGTCCTGTTTTCAGTGTGCTGTTGTGTGTATTGTTCTTATATCACATAAAATGCTTTGGAATGAGGGAGGTGGCTTGTAAATTTGTTCAAGATATCCCTTTGTTAATAATAGGTTTGGTAGAATCATGATTTTATGAAGAATAAACTAAGCATATTTATTATTCTAAAATCATATTTATTACATCAAACATAAAAAATGTTGTTTCTAAATGCTACGCTTTCAAGTTTCAGGCCATAGCAGGTTCATTGAAGCTCTGACTAAAATGTGGTAAGAAGCTCTCCCTTCCAACACTGCATTCTTTATCATCTTCATCTTCCTCCATTTCCCATAGGAAACTAGCATATGCTGCATGCACATGGCTGCCAATAAAACAAAAAAAAAATAAAAAAAATTAATGAAAATAAACGCAGAATTCAATCAGTTCTTCATATTATATATAACCCAGAAGAGCTTATTGTTTTGTATTGTTGTTACCTGTCTTGAGGTGAAGCTTGAACTGCCCTTTCAAAGTAAGCAGAAGCTCTTTCATAGTCATGGTGTATTTCCCAAACCAACTTAGCATACTGCGACAGAACCTCACCATCCTTAGGATCTGCTAGAATGGCTCTTGAGTAGTACTCTGCGGCTTTCTTAACCTCTCCCTTTGACTCGTTCAAAAACTGAGCATAATTCCTCAACAATAGAGCGTCTCCTGGATTTTCCTCAACCATCTTCTTATAGTATTCTTCAGTCGCGTTTCTATCACCACTACCTCCACCTTCTCCTCTGAACCCAGCCGATCCAAACTCCCTTCGGCCGCCACTTCCGGCCCCACTACCACCAATCCCACTGCTTTCATCAAATCCAAGCCCTCTTGATATATACATCTTCTGATCATAACTGTTCATCACATTCCATTTTTCTTCCTTTTTAGTATTCAAAACCATGGTTGTTTCTTCTTCTTCTACTTCTTCATCTTCTTCATCTTCTCCATCTTCTTCATCTTCATCCTCTTCATCTTGAAGCACGCCTCTGGAATTGTAAAACGAAAAAGACGGTATGGTCTGCAAGACGGAGAATCTCTTGTGCTGATGAGGGTTATAGATATGATCTGTAACGAACCCATCTTCAACTTCATTGTCGGAAACATAGGTCGCTGTTAGAGTTTCCAAGTTTCCTTCAGACCGGGCTCTTCGGAAGCTTCCTGATCCGGGGGCTATGGAGGGAAAGATTGGGGAAGAACGGCAGGAAACGGTTCGGGTTTGGTGGAGCGAGAGCTTGTTGGTAGGAAGGAGATTATGGTGCAATGGGGAAGGAGAAGGAGATTGCTTGATAGTTGGATTGGTTTCATGATGGGAGTGGGAATTGTCTGAGAAGGAAGGGAGGAGGGATCCAAGAACTGGGGTTGAAGAACTTTTAAGAAGCATATTTCCTCAGAAGAAAAGAAAAGAAAAGAAAGTAGCTCTGCTTTTTGAAGAAAGGAGGAGAGTGCAGGTTCTCCCTTTTTATATACAGAACATAGAACAGGGAAGAGAAAGTGGTGATAGCGAAGTTTCTGATGCTCTTTCTTCTGGTTTGATTATTATTATTATTATTTGAATGGTTGTGAGAGAATCCAAATTTGATTTTTGATGATGAGAGAAACAGAGCACACTAAATATCAACTTGCTCTCAACTTGCTCTCAACTTGCTCTCTCTCTCTCTCTCTCTCTCTCTCTCTCTCTCTCTCTCTCTCTCTCTCTCTGTATTTTAGCTGGAAGAGAACAAGATGGGCTTTGCTATCTCTCTCCCATGAATCATTGCATTAGTAATAATAAAAACCATGCAATTTAGGTTAAATTACATGAGAAAGATCAGTTTTTCTCTCATTCATATATATATATATATACAACGAGATTGTAACCGCAAATTTGTAGGCCGAACCAAGTGTTGGGCTTATTTCCTATTTATATGGAGTAGGCCCACAGAAGAAACCTAACCGTTTTTGGGCAAAACTAAAAAAGGTTATGGTGGCCTGAGAATTAGGAACTTAGGACAAGCGTAAAACAGAGACGACAGAACAGAGGTTTTTTTTCTCAATTTTTCTGTCTTATAAAACTGAAAATTAAAATAAAATATTTAAAAATATAATTATTTTTCTTCTCTGTAATTATTTAATTATTAATATTTATTGATATATTTATCCAAACATCAAATGCACCGAAAAGTAGTTGTGGCAGGAGAGATTAGTGATATCACATGTTCTTTTTGGGCCTTACTCTGGCTTTCATCCTGCTTTTCTTAAAGCACCGTGTACACGTGGCACGTACGTATATTTGCCTGTATATTGATTATTATTCCAACTACTACTTAACTTTCTGAACATGTTTCTGTGAGCATCTGGAATGCAAATAAATATTTATATATAAATAAAATTCTAACTTATAATTATATAAATTATAAATATTTATTTATATTTCGTAATATTTATTGAGAATTTATTTATTTAAAATTATTATTATGAAGGAGAGAAAATTAAAATAATTTTATTGATAAAAAAAAAAGATAAATAAAATTATATCTTAAATTTAGCATATAATACCATTAAATCATATTTATTTTTTTTTAATAATTTCTCTAACCATATATAATTGAACTCCAGCTGCATGCCATGCAAAAAATGGCTTGTAATCTTTGAAATACTTAAAGACATATACCATCCAAAAAACTACATCAATGATCGTCATAGCATTTCTGTTTGACATTTCTAATGTCTTTAACGTTTAGTTGAATCAATTGGCCTCTTAAACTTTAGAAAATTCTATGATTTCTCATAACATTTCTAATTTTTAACATAAGAATTTACTTTTAAATACATGCAGAGACTAAGGCTTATAAAACATAACATAGTTAGCTAAAACTAAGTCTTATCCGATTAACTAAACCCTAACTGACTGCCACATCAGCTAATTAAGCTAATTGAATATTTGTCCACATCATTATTCCCCTCAAGGTAGAGGGTGAAACAAATCAAGGACCCCCATCTTGGAAAGAAGATTAGAATGTTGAAGCTTGCTCAAGATCTTGGTAAACATGTCGGCTGTCTGAATGGAGGTGTGAATTGCTACTGGTTTGATAATATCTCTCCCAACTTTTTCTCGAACAAGATGATAGTCAATCTCAATATATTTTATGCATTCCTAGAACACTTAAGAGCAATCTATCTAGCAGCACTGAATAAACTGGAGTAGGATAAGAGATTGACAAATGTTTGAGAAGATTAAGTAGCCATATGATCTCACAAGTAGAGGTGGCGATTCGTGCCAGCACAATACAGCTTGGGCACGACACGAATTGGCCTGTATCTGTCATAGATTGACCCATGTTGTGCCTAAAAATAAGGGTACGACACGACATAGATACAATAACGGGTCATAACATGTCGTGTCGGCTTGTGGGTCCATTTCGGTTTGTGAGCCAGTTTCGACCCGTGAGTTCGAAGACTTGCTTTTAAAAAAAAATTTAAATAAAAGAAGAGTTTTAAAGTGATTAATAAAATATTAATAATGTAATACATATTTTATATATTGTTAATCGTTCATAATAATAATTTTTTAGTAAATTAGAAGTTAGTAACATTAATAATTAAAATTACAAATAAAATATAATAAATATTATTAAGCCAAATAAGATTTTGCATTAATCGAAAAATTTTTAACATATAAAATATAATAAATATTATTAGGTCAAATAAGACCCGTGCCCGTGCCGTGTCCATGCCCGTGCCCGTGCCCGTGCTAGTGCTCGTGCAGTGTCCGTGCTCGTGTCATGCCTGTGCCATGTCCGTGTTCGTGTCATGCCCGTGCCCGTGCCGTGCTAGTGCCATGTACGTGCTCAGGTCGTGCTGTGTCGTATGTGCTTGTGCTGGCCTGCCTCATTTTTCCATCTCTATTCACATATAGTGGAAGTTATGGATCTATATTTAGCCTCAATTGAAGATCTGGACACAATATTTTACCTCTTGGTTTTCCATGAAACCAATAATCCTCCTAGCATGATATAATAACAAGATACTGATTTCCTTGTGACACGACACGAGGCCCAATCCGAATCACAGTAAGCATGGAGTTCAAAGCTTGACATTAAGTTGAAGAAGAGGCCTTAACCTAGATGCTATTTGACGTAGCGCAAAACTTTTGAGGGCGACATCAAAATGAGAATGTTTGGGTTTGTTCATATGTTAACTGAGTAATTGGACTGAAAAAGTAATGTCTAGTCTTGTCATGGTTAAGTAAATTAACCTGACTATAATAATTCGAGCTTGAAGCAAGGATTGAGAGAGAGTAGTAAAATAAGAATAGTGGTTTGATAATACTTGCAGGAAACTTGATTTTCATTGAGAAAATAAAAAACTAAATATAAGATAATAAACAATAGAAGTACATGAATATAAAACTAATTAATTCACCCTTATAATCTTTAAGATCAAATTTGAGTTTCTATCACTATTCCTCATTTACATCACACACTAGCACGACAGCCACAAAAACTAGAAAATTTGGAAAAGTACAACCACTAAAGCAAATGGAGCTCTAACTTGTGATTTTGAGCTATGTGCCTCCAATGCTTTTGGAATCAGCTTCTAGTCAACATATTCTTCATTTCAAACTTGTTGGAATTGATGCCAACAAAGATTGAATCATTCTGGAATAAACTTCTAGACAACATATTCTTCATCTTTTGAGTTTGAACAGAGGGAAAATTTGTTGGGCATAGTGCTTTGAAAGCATGTAATGCGTATTTTTTCAATGAAATTAATAAAAGTTACATTTTTCTATATATAATTATTGTGAATTTATTATTATCGAATAATATGAATAAATATCAAAAAATTCTAAATTATTACTGTGACTATAATATTGTATTAGTACGAGAGGATTAAGATAATAAATAATGAATTAAATTGTCTACAACATACTAAACTATGAAATCTTTAATATAGTGATTACTAGTACGGTTCACTAGCATTATAAATACATGTGATCTGGATCCGGATCACTAATGTAAATAGACATCTCAGTGGAGATGCTTTAAATAATTGAATTATATAGGATATGATCTGATATGATTTACATATATGATTTACAAATATGAAATCCAAACATTCTTCATAGAAGATTATATATTGGTTCCCTTAAGGATTAATTCTGCAACTGAATGGTTTTGAGCTCGATTTATAATCAAATTATAAATTGATCGTTCACTGGTTAATTTGATAAGTTCTAATTATGAATCAATTTTTGGAGGATTGAATGCATGAAATGATTATATCAATTTACTACTAGAGATTGCCTAGTAAATATGTTCTATAATTGCAAGAGTGCAATCCCATATTTTTCGTGGAATAATATTGGGATTAATAGATTAAGATTTATTAGATTAAATAGTTTGATTAATAATCTAATTTATTAGAGCTTGAAATTATAGGTCTATGATCTCCAAGTCGCCTCTATAAAACACTACATAAGGTAAGAAAGACAAATGTTGAAAAAAGACTTATTTATAGGAAAATAGTTTTACAGGGTAAATTCATAATTATGAGATAATCTGTATTAATTAATTAATTAAGAAATTAATTAATTAAAAGATATATTTAAATGGTGAAATACATAATTATTTAATTAAATAATAATATATTTAGTTTTGAATTGAACATATTATATATAATATTAAATTGATATGAAATATTAATTTAATATTAAGATTAGATAAGTCAAATTTGAATTAGTTTGTGAAACTAATTTAAAATTGAGAAAGATATGTTTTTTATTTGAAATAGATGAGATTCTATTTTAAATAATATTTCAATAGGTTTGACTAAATCAAATGTATCATCAAAAAGATGATATAGTTTAAAATAAATATGTTTTATAAGATTTGAAAAGAATTGATTTCATCAAATATATAATTAAACTAATGATGTGATTTAAAATAGATGAAACTTTATTTTAAATAAGATTTGAAAAGATTTAATCATATCAAAGATATCATCTGATGATCATCTATTTTGATTGAATTATCAGTTCAATTAATTTAAAGAGTTTAAATTAATCAAAATACATAATGAAGTTCTATAATACATCTCATTCTAATTAATTTAGAGAGTTTTTTCTAGTAGAGATTTTTCTGAGAGAAAAAGAAAAACTTTGTTATCTGCACGCCCACATATGTCATATTGTGTTGAGGATCGACTTAGAAAATCGTGGTATAAGTCTCGACGATCGATTCGCGCAGGCAAATGTATGACCTTTTCGTATAGTTATAAGATTAATTTATATATATATAAATGATCGCTAAAATATTTTTTAGAAAGTTTTTGTTATATATTGGGATCGATTATTCGCTCCTATTGCATGGTTTCAAACCGCCTTTTCATACAAAATCTTCTAGCATCCCTTTCAAGCTCATCTTTTAGATAGCTTTAAGGTCAAAGTGGCCAAATCGCTTGTACCACTTCAAGACACGTCATCATTGCATATGAAGGCATGATGACTTCATTGTACTGAGAAATTGTTATTTAACACTGAAACTTAAGCTACCTCAATTTTATTGAAATATGATATAATGCAGTGATCTTCCTTAAATAGCAACATGTAACATTTCTCGTAAGTTGTCTCACACTCACTAGATTATACTTCAAGTTAGGGATCAAGAAGATACTTGCAAATAGTGTAGGACCTCTCATTATTTTCACATCATGTTTTTTCCATGAGCTTTCACTTTCTCCCTATTTCTTACTATGATTGAGGTTGTGAAGCTTCTATCTAGATAGTTGAAAAGGCCTTCATCATGTGTCATATAATTTGTACAACCACTATCTATAAGCTATTCATTCTTGGATTTGTCTTTCATAGATTCATTGACCATGAATATATGCTCCTCTCCATCTTCTTGTTTTGATACATTTACGTGTTGACCATGATTGCCTTCTTTTTCTGCATTCTTCTTTTTGCAATCCCTTTCAATGTGGCCAAACATTTTGCAAAAGCTACATTATGGCTTACCCTTCCAATATCATGTTTTCTTTAAATGATTCTTCCTCTTGCAGATCGAGTAGGGAGGAAGTTTCTTTTTTTTCAAAGCGACTTGAACCAAATGAACTGTTTCCTTGATACTTCTTCCAGCTCTTAGTTTTGCCTTTGATTAGGTAAGCTCCTTCAACTTGCTCCTCTGACTACTTAGGGTGCCTCTGCTCATTTGCTTCCAGAGAACCTGTAAGCTCAGTCAAGGTTAATGATCCAAGGTCTGTGCTCTCTTCTATGGCATCGATCTTGAAATTAAACTTTGCTGGTATGTTAACCAATATCTTATCCACCATCATCTTTTCAATGATTGTTTCTCTCAACACCTTCATCTGGTTAGTAACTTCTTTTATCCTTACAGAATAATCTTTGATGGTTTCATTATCCTTCATCTTTGGTCTCTTGAATTCTCTCTTAAGATTCAAGAGTCTAATACACCTAACTCTTTCTGTACCTTGGAATTTTGTTTTTAGAATGTCACATGCTTCTTTAGCAGTCTGAATACCCATGATATGTAAGAAGAGTTTGTTTTCTATTGCTGATTGAATAACAAATATTGCTCTGTAGTTGTTCAGTTTTTCAATCTTATGTTTTTTTATTTGCTCTAATGTGTAGTCCACATCTTCAGCTAGAATTTTGTATCCTCCTTCTACTGAATCCCACAACCCAAAAACATGTAGATAGGTGGTCATTCTTACTAACCAAAACTAGTATCCTTCCCCTTTGAATATATGAGGTAGAAGTAGATTTACACCATTGGATGCCATGGTGAATCTGTGAGCTTGTGGTTGAGTATTTTGGGAAGAGTCTAAGTGCTTTCGATTCTTAAAATAGTCTCTCACAACTTGTACTCTGATATCATGTAAGAATTTATGCTTGAATTGAGGATTGAGAGAGAGTAGTAAAAAAATAACACTGTTTTGATAATACTTGTAGGAAACTTAATTTTCATTGAGAAAGTAAAAGACTAAATACAAAATGATAAATAATACAAGTACATGAATATCAAAATAATTAATGCACCCTTATAATTATTAAGATCAGATCTGAGTTTCTATCACTATTCTTCACTTACATCACACACTAGTAGGACAAGCACAAATATCCAAAAATCTGAAAAAGTACAACCACTAAAGTAAATGGAGCTCCAATTTGTGATTTTGATCTCCACGCCTCCAATGCTTCTAGAATCAGCTTCTAGACAACATATTCTTCATATCAAACTTGTTGGAATCGATGCCAACAAAGATTAAATCATTCTGGAACCAAAAAACCGAACTAACTATCAATATGAGCAATTCTGCCCAGTCAACATCTCTGGCCTCTAACTTATTTATTTCTTGATCAATTGTCCTGATCAATTGTTCAAAATTTTTTGAACTAGTGAGTGTGTCAAGCTCAAGTGAAGTTAATTTTTGGTTTTACTCCATGAGAATAGATGCAGGTTTTGAGGCACTAAGGCGTGCTTCATGAATAAGTTCTATAGCATACTTCCTTTTTGTAACACGGATGCCTTCTTCATTTCGTAGAATTTGAAGTCCTAGAAAAAACTTGAGGTAACCTAAATCTTTTATATGAAATTTGAAACATAGAAAGGAGTTGGCAAATGAAAATGGCCTCTGAATTACTTCCAATAAGCAAGATGTTATCTACATATATGAGCAAACCAGTGAAAGAACTAGATGCTTTCTTAGTAAGCAAAGAATAGTCATTGGAGAACTGTTGAAACCACGCTCTAAAAGAGCTTGAGTGAGCTTAGAATTCTATTGCCTTGATGCTTGTTTGAGTTCATAAAGGAATTTCACTAACTTGCATACTATTTTCTTCCACTTGTTGCCACTTGAGGGATGACATATAAACCTCCTCCTCCAAATCACCATTGAGGAAAGCATTATAGATATCAAGTTGATACAATGCCATTTTAGTTTGGAAGCAATAACAATGATGCTCCGTACTGTGACCATTTAAGCTATAGGACTAAGAGTTTCATTGAAGTCAATGCCCTCTTTTTGATTGAATCATGTAGAAACCAATCGTGCTTTAAACCTCTCTATGCTTTCATCGAATTTCAGGTTGATTTTGTAAACCCACTTACAGCCTATAGTCTTCTTACCATGTGACAATGGTACTAAGATCCATGTGTCATTTGACTCAAATGCCTTAAGCTCACTGTGCATGGCTTTTATCCAACGTGCATCTTTAATGGCTTGGGAATATGAGGTGGGTTCTATAAGGGAATCATGAGAGCATATGAAGCATTAATGGTTTGAGGAAAGGTTGGAATAGGAAAAGGAATTTGAGATTGGATATTTGACCTTGGATGTGCACACTGGCTGTGAAGGGTAGGACATTTATAATATTTTGTCCCTATGGATGGTTTTAAAGTTCTAGAAGACTTCCTAAGTGATTCAGTGTGGGATTGAGAGGGAGTGTCAGAAACCATTTGTGATGGATTGGAAATGGGAGGTGGAAATATAGGTGGAATGGTAGAAAATGCATCTTTGAAAGGAAAATGTTGTTCATGAAAAAACACTTCACGATTGATAGAGAAAGAATGACTCCCTGTGATGTATATGATGTAGCCCTTTTGTGTTAAAGAGTATCTTTGAAAGACAAGGGGGTAGATCTATGATGAAACTTGTCATGAACATTTAATAATTTGACAAAACATAGGCAAGCAAATGATTTCACGTGAGATGAGGAAGGTTGATTATGAAATAGCATTTCACAAGGTGTTTTGTTATGTAATACTTTGGAAGGAAATCTGGTTATGATATATGAAATAGTTTGGATGTATTCTCCCCAAAATATAGGAAGAACATTGGATTGGATTTTTAATGATCTAGCTATTTCAAGATGTTTATGTTTCCTCTTAACAATTCCATTTTGTTGATGTACGATGTCTAGGTTAGAAAGGAAAGAGGCACAATCTGAGTTGATGAATTCGGTTCCACTATCAGATCATATTTGTTTGATGGGTGTACTAAAGTGTCTTTGAATCATTGTGATGAAGGACTTGATAGTTGGGCACTAAAGTATGAGGGTGTAGGTGCTAGGTTGGGTCGGCCCTAACCGTGCCAAATCGGGCCGAGCCCTACTAGGCCTAGGTGTTGGGCCGGGCCGGTAGGCTTGAAAATGTGTTCAAGCCAAGCTTTTTTATCCCGACCTAGCTTCGGACCTGGTTTTTTTTACCGGGCTACAGGCTGGACCAAAAAATCCGACCCATATTTGATAGTTCTACCCGGAAGAGCTCTACTTACCATCTTCCGTACCATGGTTTTTAAAAAACGGGGCTTTTCTTTACAAAGCTGGAATCTCATCTTGCAAGGATATTGATATCAATGGCTTGAATTTTCCAAATGGGGCCACAAATTATGGTGGGTATTGGATCGATTTACCAACCGACAATGCGCCTAGAGACAGTAAAAAACGTGGCAACTTGGAAAGTGCAAGACTTTATGTCCATGTTAAGCCAGCTCTAGGCAGAACTTTTACGGACATTTTTATGTGAGTTTTCTGTCCCGTTAACAGGCCCGCCACAGTCAAAATCGGGGTTATGAATATTCCCTGTACGAGAATCGTAGAGCATGTGGGTGATTGGGAGCATTTCACTCTCCGGGTCTAGCATTTTAACGTGGAGTTATGTTGTGTATTTTTCACAGCAAAGTGGACGTGTATGGGTAAATGCTTATGATTTAGAGTACATAGAAGGGAATAAAGCGATTGTTTACCTTCGAAAAGTGGGCATGCTCGTTACCCTCATGCCGGGGTTTATATACAGGGTTCTTCTAAGCTTGGCATTGGAATAAGGAAAGATTGTGCTAAGAACGATTATTTTGTAGATTCGAGTAAGGACTATGAGATTGTTAACGGCTAAATATTTAGGAGATGGGGATGTAAATGAGCCTAATTGGTTGCCGTTTAGGAGGGAGTGGGGCACGACTATTGTGTACGATTCGAGGAAGGAGTTAGATAGGATTATTAACCGTCTTTTTGTAGTTAGGTATTCGGTTGAAAATGTCTTTACTAAGCTTCCGGTCTAGCTGTCGGGGGAAGAGGGTCCCACTGGCCCCAAGTAAAAGAACAATTGGGAAGGAGATGAAAGATGATAATAGTTGCAAATTCTGGGTTGATTGGCTCGTTCTTATTTGTGTCGTAATACTACATATAGTACTTGAAGACTGTTTCGAGTTGGATTCCGATTACTCATCGGAAAAATCTGCAGAATGGCCATTTACCACGGTGTGTTGTGAAGCTTCAATCGGAGAATACTTGGAATGTATAATGTATAACGATATTCAACAGTTTTGAGAGAGAATTAATTGTAGTCATGGTTACGTTGACACAGTGAGAAGAGGACTTTTGTGATTGTTTTCAGAAACTGAAAATTAAGGGTGTTGGGCCTCATTGTTTGTCCTCGATCCATTAAGGAGCAATTGAGAGAGGCAGTCCAGGCCCAGCATCAAAGTGGCGAGTCTAATCAAAAACCATGAATGTGAGAAAATTTTTGGTACAGTATCTTTTCCATATAATTATATATAATTTATTATTAAAATCTAATTTAAAAAAGATAAAAACTAATATTAACCATATGAATTTATTAAATATATTAAAATAATACTTTAAATATATTGATACCACTTTAACATATTTAATAAAATCGGATAATTATAAATTTTTTTTTATTTTTTTAGATTGATAGAATTATATGGAGAAATACTGTACAGAAAATTTACTAAAAAGTCCTCTGTTCTTCATCGTCAGATTATCCATCCAATCCACTTGCTTTTTGGAAAGCGAATGGTTCTCCTCCTTACACACCACACTCTGCAAACCACATAAATCAACCCACTTTTAAACCGATTCCTCTTTCTTTCTCTCTCCCCTGTGTATGCAATGGCTACTCTGCAGTCTCTAGCATTTACATCTCCATCTCCGGTCTCAAACTCTGTGCAGCAACCTCGATTTCACACTGGTAAAATTAGCTGTCCCTTTTCTTCATCTCCGTTTCTACTAGAAGCCTTTCACTCATCATTCTACATTTGTCTCCCTTCTTCATCTGCTTCTCTTTTTAATTACTTGCTAGTTATCACTCATGCCTGGCACATTTGATGAAGCAAAATCGGTTTCGATAATGAATGGCCCAAACTTCCATGTAGAAATTACAGCATTCTGATTCAGTTCGTTGCTGCAATTAACCTTTTAAAAAGATATTATAGTACTGATTATAACAAAGACAGATACAGTATCTAACTAATTTTAATCATATTTGCTTAGGTTTTGTTACTTGCTCTATACATCCAAGTGCAAAATCCACATTCAATGGACAATCCTTGAGCCTGCCTCGTTCTTCTAGATGTGCAACCCTAGCTAGAATCAGCAGAAGCAATGGTCAACCTTCAAGTGGGTCAACCACAATAAGAATGGTCAAACCCACAATTCAATTCATCCAGGGAACAGATGAGCAGACAGTACCGGATGTAAGGTTGACAAAATCAAGAGACGGCACAAACGGGATGGCCATATTCAACTTCGATGAGCCTTCCGTTTTTGACTCATCTGGTGAAGTGGGGGATATAACAGGGTTCTACATGATTGATGAGGAAGGTGTTCTTCAGTCGGTTGATGTGAATGCTAGGTTTGTTAATGGAAAACCTGCTGGTATTCAAGCGAAGTATGTGATGAGGACTTCTAGGGAGTGGGATAGATTCATGAGGTTCATGGAACGGTACTCTAATGCTAATGGCTTGCAATTTATAAAAAAATAAGGGTCCCCCCCCCCCCCCCTTTTTTTTTCTAGGTAAAGTAATGTGACTTTCTCTTGTTTCTTCTACTGTGTTACACTTTAAATTTTCATTTTTTATTTTTATTCGTGCTTTGCTTTCTTGATCGAACAATAAAAATAGAGTTTTGATGGATTTTTACACATTGAAACAAGAGATGGGAGTTATTTCTTGACAATGGGGGCAAGGTTGGGACTTATTGAAACATCAAAAGCTATTGCACTACCTAATTCCAGAAATAGAAGTAGAAAAGAAAGATGATCACTTTTCTAATTAACATTCATCAAGAGGCAAGAGCTTCTTACCGGGAATAATCTGTGGAGATGATCACCATCTTACTCGAGCAGCAATGGCGGCTTCCTGCAACCTAGCTAATTTCATGGCCTGACCGATACTGGTCGGAGCTAACATCTGAACCGTATAGCGTATCTCCTCTTTTAGCCCACCGACAAATTTCGCAATAAAGAACTCCTCAGAAAATCCGTACCTCTCAATCGTTATCAGCGCTTTCAATCCTTCAAACTTGATTCGATACTCGTCCACTGTACCGATCTGTTCCAGTTTGTTGAACTCTCCGATCACTTCCACCTGGCTCAACCTCTCAAACCTTTCACACAGATCGCGCTTGAACTCCTCCCACGAAATGAACCGCCCACCTTCCTCAAAACCTTGAAACCACAGATCTGCCTGGCCTTCGAGAAATAACGCGGCAAAGAGGACCTTCTTCTTGTCTGGAATTAGGTAAAACTCCATAAACCTCTCGAATTTCCTGATCCATATGATCGGATGGCCATTTCCGTCGAAAGACGGCGGGTTGAGCTCAGGCAGTCTTGGATACTGCTGCGGCGAATTAGAGCTACGGTCTCGTGTTCCAGTTCCTATTCCTTCTCCAGAACAATCTTCGTCCGCCTTTGGCTTGATCGTTAGGTTACTGATCGCTAACACCAGATCATCGAATCTTTTACCGATCTCAGCTAATTGGCTGACGATTTGGGAATCTCTTTGAATCTGCTTGGAGAGGAATTCCTTGACAAAGGGCCCCGCTTCTGTAATCCGGCTGTCGATCTCGCTCAAAGTTTTCTCCATTTTCAGGAGTCGTATCAATAACAAAGTGACTTAAAAAAGGGTAAGAATAAAATCGTATACACGACGTGATAAAAAGGCAACCTTTTTACAATCTCAAAACTGTAAAAAGCTATTTAAAAATTAAAAAAAAAAAAATCTCCGATTACAAATTTTACATGACCTGATCTCTCTCTCCTTTCCAAATAGCAAATGTTACACTGCTGCTAATGTAATAATATACTCATTATTACATGTTAATAACAGAGTTTCATCTTCTTCCCAAGCTATATATAAATATATATATATTTTTTTTAAATCATTTCTTTTTCATTAATATAATTTGATTTTTGGGAGATTACTAGCTTGGGATATGGCACAGCATCATTCACCAGCTGGATCCACAGAACTTAAGACCCCGATGCGATCAACGAATTCTTCATCTGTTTCTCAGAACAACGTAGTTTGGTCCGTTCGTCTTTTGAATCCTCGAGATCCTCCTCAAGATCTCTGCAAAAGCAGTCTTATCCTGCCAATGCATAATAGAGAATACAAGGCATCATCACAAGAGTGTCAAAATCATATTTGTATATTATTGTTGATGATTTTATTGCTCTTCTGGAAAACGTCCATTGTCTAATTTTCTTTCTACATCTTAGGTCATTCAGCCACAAACTTATATACAGCTAACTCTATGTCTTCGACACTATTACAAGACAATTTTGACAGAGAGATATAAGGCAAGCTAGCTTGTCATGAACTCATGGCATACCTGGGGAGATCTTAGTCTTGCTTTGAATTTGGCAACAAGATCCTGTGTAGTGACGGGTGTCTTTTGAAGTAAAACTGCCCTTATTTCTTCTTCAGTAACAGGTCCAGTAGCTGATGATACTGCTGTCCCTCCTGTTTTATTAGATGGTGCTGGTGCTACTGCACCTTTCTGAGACCCACCATTTTTGGAACTCGGCACAGCCTCCTCCTTTATCGAATATTTTAGTTCCTGACAAGAAATAGAGAAATCCAGATTAGAATGAAAAATGGAAAATTTATCAAAATGGTTCATGGGATGACATACCGTTTCAGTCTTTACCTTCTTTGGAGGCGCACTATTAGATACCTTTACATCGTCACCACTTAACTTTCTCTTTCCCTTGACTGTCTTGGAGGAAGTTGGGGTACCCTTTGTAGATCCAGACGGTGTTGATTTCGAAGGACTTTTGTCAGAAGGTTCCTCTTTGGGTGCATCCTTCTGCTTCGGAGGCAGTACAGGAGAAATATCATCATCCATCTGAAACAAGTGCAAACATTAAATTAATCCCTTTAGCATTAACAAAAAACAATAAAGCATACACGTTCTTGTAATAGGAGGAATGTGACTTCATGATTCATAGAAACTCATAAGCTGAATGATTTTATCAGTCATTCATCTAAACACTGCCATAATAATGCACCAGAAGAGCTTACATCATCGTCGTCATCATCATCGTCAACATCTGAATCATTGAGTCCTCCTGCTCGTCCAAGAAGTTTCTTCAACTCCTTACCAGATTTGCTCAGTCCCCCTTCCTCTTCATTGTCTTCATCTTCATCATCTTCATCCTGATAAGAAATGCAAAAATATTGCCAGAGAAGAAATAATAATCAGGAAAAAAAGAAAAATGAATATACAAGGAGCAATCAAGCAACTGTACACTCAAACAGCCCACAGGACATCATATAACAAAGCATTGAACATACATTTTAACAGCATCCCTCGACACAATAATAGGGCCCTCACATTTATTTTAACAAAAAATCTTCAAACTAAATACACATCAGATTAATCCTGAAACCATTTTCAGGGATATATGATGCGGACATATTGCAGGTACCAGAAAATTAAAGAAAATAAGAGAAAACCTAATAAACTAAACTCGGTACCCAGATAATATTAACTTTCTTCACCAATCAAAACTTTTCCCCTTAACATAGAGATAGCCTTTATTTAGTCCACAAAACCATAACAACTAAGAGATGAAAGGAACTAATCTTAAGACAGAATTAGATAAATCTTAATCAGAATTAGTTAACCGAAGGCTTCCTTATGTAATAAAATTTCTAATAATAACTATAATAATACCATAGCTAAATCATATTGCTAGAGATAATTTTCAAATGACCTAAATATATCAAATAAACATTATAATGATAAAAATATGCAACATCCTAGTTCCCTGATCTCCATTAATATAGCAACCACTTTACCATAAGACTGGATTAGGTATTTGTCTTCATTATGGTCTCATGCATTGATTTAAATAGAGTTGAACCAATGCTCAAAGGACTGTATGGTTCAGCTGATAGCTTATGGCTTGAGGGAAGGAAGCAGGGCCATAATTACAACAGAAGGTTTGCAGAACAAAAAGAGGTTTTGTTTGCAGGTTTGAAACATATCTGCCTCAGCTCATTGTGGTAAAGCCTAAAAGGTAATGGATGCTTCTGTAGTGAGAATAGATATATAGACAGTTTGCATGAGATCTAGAATAAACAAAGCCTTTAAGAATGTGAAGAAATCCTTGCTGCATCATCAGCAAGAAAAGTGGAATCTAACCCTGTTTTAAAGTAACGTCTTTGCTGTAGTTGAAAAGAATGGAGATACATATGCTTACAAGTCTGTGCAAGTTCATAAGGTCATTGTTTTATGCCAATCCATATTTGAAGAAATTCAGCAGCAATTATTGCAGTTCCAAGTTTTTCCAGCAAGTAAAAAAAAAAAAAAGAGGAATGAAACGAAGGATCTAGGTTAACTTATAAATGGATTCACACTATGAGGAAGCAGAAACATGCAATTCACGAGACAAAGCGCTCGATTAAGAAAGGATTTTCATTGAAGTAAAATTTTTCCTTTCCCACAATGGATTCTTCAGTCTGACAAACCTCAGTAGACAAATTCTATATTCTCATATTTCCCACAAATCATCCTATCTAATAATGCATGTTCATCAAGTCCTTTTAAACCAAGCTGAATTTTTTCTTCCTTTCTTTTACTTTCTAAGTTTAAATGTAAGTAGAATATCAGCCTGGAAACAACAGTTATTACCGAATTATAACGATGAGTCGATACATATCAATAAGGATAAATATTTGAAAGAGCAAAGACAGACCTGCTTAATTTCAGGAGGGGCAGGTACTTCAGGGGCCAGATCTTCCCTTTCCTCAGGATCATTACCAACTGCTTCGTCATCATCGGTGAAGATTTCTTCATGCTCCCAATCATCACCTAGAAGATTACAGGATGCACATCATAAGTATGTGAAAATACAGAGACAGCATACAGTTATTTGTAGCAAGGAATGACAATGAACTTTCTGCTATTCTTCATGCATTTTAAAAAGGATCACTTAAAAAAAACTAGGGAATCTATTAGTAACGAAATTGCCAAACTATTAGATGCTATTCCTCTGTGGTTAGAGGGTTATAAGCTTCATAAGTGATTGGTGCAGAAAGAAACCAACTTCTGGCCTGAAACGCTCCTTATGAATGAAAGAGTAACAGTTAAACCATAATGGAATCAGAGTAGTCACCCTTCTCAATGTCATCATTATCCAAGTCATGATCACCTCCCCTTGGACCTTCCTCGTCATCATCACCACCACCCCTTTTATTGAGTCCTAACCTGGTCTTCCTTGCTGTCTCTTCTTCTTCATCCTCCTCTCCTTTATCTGAGGTATTATTAATTTCATCATCATCACCACCTGAACTTTTACGTCCACGCCCACCAACACCAACACTGTCTTTGTCATCAAATTTATCAACCTCCCCAAATGCAGCAGGCCCATTATTTGCTGCCTTCATCATCCATCTTTCATATCCATCTGCAGTCTTCTTTCGATTTTTCATTTTCTCTTCTGCTTCCTCCAAGGTTAATTGTTTATATTGTAAAACCTTATTGAAGTTGAACCTGAAAACTCAATGATCACAAAAACTTATCAACATCACAGAAAAACTGGCATATTTATCAATATTCAAACCTAAACTTCACCAACTTTCTCATAGAGAAAAGCAAAAGATAAAACATACCAAGAACCAGCAGGAATAGCGGAAAACTCCTTCCCTTGCATCACCAGCAAATAATATGTTGCAGATTGCGCACCTTCAAGATGACCCTGATACTGATATTGGCCTGTTTCATCTTCCAAGAGCCAAGGTTTATTCTTGTATTTCTCCTAAATGATGCAATCATGACTTGTAAGGTCAACCTCATCAGAAGTTAAAGTAAGATGGAAGAGAGGAGGGTGCTATGTAAAGTAACCCTATTTTGAAATTAATAAAAGGAAGACCGATCAGGAAAGCGCTTGGCCAGCCAGGAACACATGTTCATCAAGCTTTAGTGAACAGAGCCATGTTGACTACTATGAAAGTATCAGTGATGAGTAAGGGAGAAGCACATGTCTCAATCAAATTAAGATAATCAATATCAATATAACAGCAGCACAATAATGGTGGAATTGATTTCCTCTTTCTTATCAATTGTTTATGATGTGAATGCCTACCTTTAAGAAGAACAAAGTTTGACCTCGTATTAAATAAGAAGAACTCATGAATTAGAGTTGCTTCTTATACGTACCCTCAAGGTATCAGTAAGCTGACGTCCTTGAAGACCTTCTTTTTGAAGAGACCAATTATTCTCAGCATTTTTCTTCTTTGAAAAATTTGGCAGCCCACTCATAAACCTACCAATGAAGTAATTCTTGTCGCTGCTTGAGCTTGCACGAACGTTGTATTCCTGAATGAACACAGCAGAAAACAAATACATAAACCTCAAAACCTTTTTCTTCAATCAATCAGTAGAGAAATCATGCAAGAAGGAATGAACCTAATTATGTTCAAGATAAATAAATACAAACATGGGAAAGAGAGAGAGATAGAGACAACACACTCGGATCAGGCGAGTGAGAATGGCGCCACAGTCGTAGCATTTGGCATGCTTCTCCGCCATGGTTTTGCCACAAGTCAAGCACAGAGTCATATGCCTGCAATTGCTTCCGTACAAATCCGTGGTGGATCCGCATCCATTGCACGACTGCTTCAGCATCAAATCGAACGACATATTTCTTCCTTTATCAAAAAGACACTAAAATTATCCAAGAAACAGACGGAAACGAGGCGAATTGCGAATATAAACAAACTCTAGGGTTCAAGGAAAAAAGATTTCCAAAACAGTAATGAAGTTGAAATTTCTAGATTCGGTGAAGTGTAAGATGGAAGCAGGTGAAACTGAAATTGATTTAAGTTTTCATGAATTAGAATGAAAGCAAGGTATTTTAGCATTGTTAAAGTTGACAAAATTTCATTTAAAAGTAAGAGATTCGAAGGAAACAGCATTTGAAGCTTCGTTGAGCAAAAGAACCAGAGAAAGAATGTGTGAGGTGGGAGAAGATAAAATTTAAAAAAACTGGGCTGGGCTGGGCTGGGCTTCTTTTATTTATTTGTTTTTTCTTTTTTGCCGAATGGGTTGGGCCCGTTGGGTGAGAGTGAGTTGAGTTGAGTTGGCTTATATTTTAAAACTTAGGATTTAGCCTTTAATTAATAAAAAAACGAAAATGACCGATTTATTAAATTTAGATAAATTTTATATAAAAAATAATAAGTTGATAATTATTTATATTATTTATTAAATTAATAAATTATAATATGATTGATAGATAATTAATTATATTTTATTTAAAATTTAATTAAGTTTGGTTTATTTATTATTATATAATAAAAAATTAACTGATTAAATTAATATTTAATTTTAAATTTATATTATAATAAATTCGTAAATTTTAACGGGACCGCACGTATAAGCGTAGATGACATGTGGGGGGGTTCAATAGGTTTAAAACCAGTATGATTTCTGCAATGAAATGCTTTTGCATGGCTTTTGTTTCCTACATAATAATGACTCCAATTTCTCCTTTCTAGATCATATCCTTTTTTATCTATATTCTAACAGTAGGATTATGTGATGCCTGATTGAAAAAATGTTACAAGTAATGATTAAAAGACATTAAGCCTACTATTATAACTTCTAATGCTCTCTTATAGATGATAAGTCACGTGTACATCACGCAATCTAGTCACGTGTACATCACCCAGAAAGTTACTGGGTTGTTAAATGAAATGATCTCCAAGAAGATTAGTCCAAATGTGATAACATTTAACATGGTGGTTGATGATGGTCTTTGCAAAAAAGGGTTGATCTAAGAGGCGGATTAAGTGTTAAAAATAATGATCCAAAGAGACGTGAAGCTTGGCATTGTCACTTACAGCAGCGCTCTCATGAATGGGTATTGTTTACGAGGTAAAATGGATGATGCTAAAAAGTTGTTCGATTTGATGACTAACGAGGGTTGTTCACCGGATTTAGTACTTACAACATCTTAATAAATGGATATTGCAAAACTAACAGGAAAGATATTTTTGTATATCCACAACTTTACAAGGTACATGTTGGTGTGTGCTACGAAATTTCCTTAGAGAATGAAGTGAAAAATAAGAGAATCTGATTGATACAAAGACTGTTATGGGGTAAATTTCATTTCAGAACTTCGTTTAATTTATTGCATCTTGCCTGTAATAGCATCAACCAACAATGCACAACAAGCCAGTCTCCTGTTCTGTTCTTCTCCATTTTCTTGTCCACTATTTTGTGAAATTAAGGTTAATTATTGGACATTGAAATGGTGTTGATATGAAAACCTCTTTTTCTAGATTTGAAATGGCAGTTAAAGTTGCTCGTAAACTGAATCTGCATGTCTTGTGTATCCACAACATTTTAAGGACCAAAAATTAACATGTCAAATCATTTGGGTTTGTAGGAGCCGGTTTTGGATGGGGAGAAAGGGGTGGGCAGTTGTTCTCGATAAGAATTCTATTTTTGTTTCCAATATTGATCGGGAGTTAAAAGATCGGTCCTCTTATATTTCTAATATTAAGGATTGGGAATGAGAATGAGAATAAGATTACTTTTAATTATACTTCCATTTATATTCTGAATAATACTTAAGCAAAAATTTAATAATATTTTTTTTATAATAATAATATAATTATAAGTATTAAATTAATTATACTTATAATTTTTATATAAAATTTTATTAATTTACTATTGACTTAATGATATTTTATAATTATGAATATTATAAGAATTATAAATTTAAATTTAAATTATTATATAAATCAAATAATTAATTAAAAATAAAATAAAATAAAATAAAATATTGATCAAGAATCTCAGTTCCCTTAATTGTAAGAATGGACGTTTCATTCTCGCTTCCAATACAAAAACTGAGATAATGGGAATAATATTATCATGTGCCGTTCGAGATAGAAAAATACACACCCCTGCAACTCTTAGTAGGGCAAAATACTATTTACATCCGATTTCAAAATTTAAAATTACTAAATTTTTTGAAAAAGATAGATGTGAATAGCATGCCAGTAAAGTCAACTTTGAGTTATTTCAATTTTAACCCACTCATTTATATTGTATTATAAAATTTTTCCAATCAAATTTAATTTTTCTTTTACCTAAATCCAACGACCAACTACCGTGGAGTCCACGAGCGCCGTTTGATCACCACAAAGGTACGTATAAAGAAAAATTGTTTGAATCTGTGGAGGAATACTTAAACTAAGTTGTTTAAGTACTTAAACAGGGTTCAAGTTGTTTGAATCTGTAGAGGAATAAGTACTTAAACACAGGGTTCAAGAAGCAACACAAAGGAAGGAGGTAGGGGCAATTAACTCAGAATCATTCATTCATTCACTACATCTTTGTGACAGAGTATCCCAGCTTTATTGATCTTAAATTAAAATGCTACAAAAACATGAATCAAAATACAAGGGCTGTTCAACTCGGAAGTCGTTTTCTTTCTCATTTTGTTAAAAGGCAATGGAGGAAATTAAAAGCATGTTTCCCAGTTTTCAACTGGGTGGGGAAAAAAGGAAGAAAACAAGACCCAATTTGGAATTGAAGTTGAGAGATTCAGGGAAATGATTCAGGTGAAACTCTCTCACTGACTGTGGAACCAAATTGTGGGCCACCCTTGCGATACTGGATGAGAAACTCAATGGGATATCCCTTCACCTTATGCGGTATGACCCCAAGATCATTGAAGTTCAGAGCTGCAAATCCCATAAAAAAAATAAGGGAAGGATAATATATGAGAATAAAGTTCAAGTAGGAGGAAGCTCAAGACAATAAATACCCACAAAAGCATATGAAAGAATTATGAAAAGTTTTTAGACTTGCCACTTTCTGAAACAACTGTATCTTGATGGGCTAGGATCTGATCCCGATTAAAAATAGCAGGAGAGGGTAATGGAAATGGAACTTTGTTGAGCAATATATCTCTGGGCAATGAAACTGCCTGAATTCATACACACAGGGTTCCATTTAGAGTTTATCTATTTACTGATTGCTGTAAATTTGAAAAAAGGACCATCATCCTCTATATATGAGAGAATTTTTAAAAGGAAAAACACAACTTTTTACCCTTGCAATAGGAAGAGGAACTTTTACATATTGAGGCCACTCACGGATCATTTCAAACATAAGTTCTGCCTGCAATTTATCAATTCGGAGGTTGGTGAGACCAATTATAAATTCTCAGAACAAATAAAATAAACAAGGAAAAATTTGGGTTAAGCATTACCAATTGATGCACAGTAAAGATCTCGGGCCCACCCAGTTCATAAGTTTTTCCCACGCTGGTGCCATCATCTTTCAAGGCTGCAACAATTCCAAAGGCAACATCAGCAACATAAACTGGCTGGAGTCTGCAAGGAATATGCTTGGTCAGAGAAGAAACCAAGAATATAAGTTATAGTTGAAATCCTTGAAATAATTAGCACTGCCAGATAAAAGCTACATAGAGAGCATACTTGGTTGATCCATCCCCAATCAGGGGTACAAAGCTATATTTCTTAGCGAACTGAGCCCATGTGTTCATAATCCGATCCTCTGTGCCAATCATTACCGCAGGTCTCAAAATAGTGGCCTGTAAAACTAAATGTTAGAAACAGTGATATTAACAATTTCTAGTATAAGTAGGTTTTTTCTTTCATTATCTTTTTGGGTGATACTTCAGTCCTTAATCAAAAGGGGAAAAAAATTAAAATTAAAATACACACACACACAGATATATATATATATATCAAAATATAGATTATACAACCATTTTGTCCAATAGCAGCTTTTTATAAGAACTAGTTCACCCATAAGTTATGCATGGAGTCTTAAAACAGACATCAACTCTGGACATCAATGAGAGAGGTACAACTAAGACAGCAAAGTATTGAAGCGCACTAAAGAAAAACTTCAAGATCTTCCTTCATCAATAAAGATTGAAAAAAATTGAGAAATTAGTGGTTGGCTATTTTGATAATTACTCTAAGGCTCATACCAATTGTTTAGTACCGCATTAGAGAAATTGATAACAAAACACATATTTATTTATCTCTCATCCCAAGTGTTTGCAAGGATTAACTAGATAAGTTTGATTTTGGTAGTTTTAGAACCCCCTTGTAATAAAAGAGGGGGGTGAGAGACAGTAAAAATAACAAAGCAGTTGATCCCAAAATAGACTTAGCTGAGTTGAAATAATAATAATATTATTATAAGAATTGCATAATTTTGTAACGTTCAGATGACATCCATTAATGTGGGAAACCAAGATAATAAATTTAATATTATTAATAGTAATACATAATCTTGTGAGCTAAGATGACATGTATTAAAGTGGGAAACGAAGATAATAAATTTACCACGGGCACTTCCCTCAAAACCGCTTCCTCTGCAGCAGCTTTAGCTCTAAGAAATCTCGATGGAGATGATGGAGAAGCCCCCAGGCAGGAAACTTGAATAAATCTCATAATACCTCCATGTTCTTTGGCAATCTGTAAAGTTAAAGAAATGGGGGAATCCCAGTTTATCATGGTTAAAAGAAAAGGCAACCATAAACTTGTCAGTGGAATTTGACCACCTACAAAACATGGCAAAATCACAGGGTCACTAGATGAAAAATCAAGACCAATGCAAATTCAAATTCCAGGCTCCCTTTGGGACACTTACTTTTTTTTTAATCCACAGTTTAGGTCCAAAGTCCAGCTTGGGATCATATCCAGTTTAGGCCCAGAAAATGTAACTAAAATATATTCTTCTAAACTCAGTTTCGTTAAACTTTTGTTCTTTCAGGTCCCAAATCTGATAGGACAGGGAATGTAGAAGGAATGCAAGCACTGAGTATTAAAAAGCCAATAGTTATATCTGTAACTTCTTAACGCCATATAATAACTTTCAGATTTTTTACACAGCACATGATTGAAACATACAGTATTCAAAATCACAAGTATGTGAAAATTTATACAGTTCCAAGTCTAACGACACAATCTGTAGCACTTTAAAGAATATTTTATCAAAAGGAAGCTAAAAGTAGTTCAGAAAAGAATATGTGAGATAATTCTGGAAATTGCGAAAAGGGGCTCTAAGCCCGGAGTAGCACCCTGTCGATCGATGACCTCAATACGGGAAGCCCGAACCCCCACCTTTAACTACTAGCTTATTTTTCTGCTTCACTGTATTTTGTCTTATTGTGTTTTCGAGTACTTTCTCTAAGGATGGGGTGACATCGAGCAATAGCCAAAAGCAAGATTCAACTGCTTATACGGGTAATTATATGACAGAAATTCTAAACTTTTTCTTTGCATATTATCAATCTCAATTTAGCCAGCTGAATAACTAGATAAAAGAAGAATGGTTTACTGCTAGAGCATTTCAAGATCAAAGGTCAGTTGTTGCACAGTAGATGGGTCACAGAAAAATGTGCAAGAGACATAATTGCAATTGCAATCATTTATACAGAGGTTTGTTTCGCCTTTTTTTCCTTGAAAGGGAGAGAAGAGAAAAGCAAAGAGAGGGGTTGGGGTTGGGGGTGTTTCATACAAAAGAAATTCACTCAAATTAAACTTCTCAATATCGATATGGTATGACACATTATCAAAAGAAAGCGTCTAAACCATTCCCTAAATTTGGACTAAAGAGACTAAATGCAAAATAAATGAATAAAACAATAACTACTCCCTCAATTAGGATAGAAACTATCATTCTTGTAAGATGAACTGCTCAAATTGTTGTAAGTACCCAGCAAAAAAAAGAAAAAAAAAACTTCGATTTGGAGATCTACAATGAAGAGAATGAGATGATATTTTTTTTTTTTTACAAACAGTAAATCACAAAGTTGATACAAATGATAAAATAATGAAATAAATAATGCGAGGACATACCGTGGCAAGTTTTTCAGCCATGGAATAGTTCACTTCCTCGAAGCTATAGTTTCTCGTTTCGTACTCCCTTCCTGTCATCAAGATAGTAAGTTTGTTTTCACAACCACACAATACTATGTAAAGAGATCTTAGAGGTAAGCATTTACTGGTGAGGCTATACCAATAAGGTTGAGAACAACATTAGCCTTTGCCATTACAGCTTTAATAGAATTTTCATCTCTTGGGTTGTATTTCATAGGTACGATCTGCGTAAACAATTATCATGAGATCAGCAACAGAATGGCTCATAAAAGTCCCAGGAAAAAAAACTACAGAAAATTTCATCTCATCAAATTCCACCTGCCCCAAATCTCCCATCAACTTCAGATGACGCTGGGAGTCTTCAGAACCTCGGAAGGGGACTAGCACTTGAGATCCCATTTTTGCTGGAACAAGGAAAAGAAAAGAAACGTACCATCAACACGACCATTTATAATATAATTAAATACCTTAACAATCAAGTTCTCTCTACTAAATTAATCTCCAATTGTACCAGTGTTCCTATCTCACCAAGTTGCTGTACAACATATCGACCAAGAAACCCAGTAGCACCGAAGACTGTAGCGACAATTCCACTGCAAAACATATATTCTTTCCGATTAAATCATCCAAATTAAGACAATATAGCTGGATAAAGTGATTATTATGCATAATGGAAATTTGATTGACAACATAGAATATAATAAAAAATCCAAATCCTAAAAGAAAGGAAGTTGTGGTCCACATTATAACGTAATCTTTATCTGGAACTTTAACAAAGACCAAGTATCATAAATTGAACTCCTGTAAGGTACTTAGTGCTCCTTTATCGATGGTTGAGAGCAATACAAAGCTGAATCCAGTCCTCAAGTTCGGAGATACTCAAATGCGATCAGGTATAATCTTTCATTCGACGAATCACAATCATTCAAAGATCTAAACTTTGCAAACAATTCAGTTCATCTCCAATACCCCGCATTTCCTCTAAAAAAATGAGAGCAACACAAAGCCGAGAAAATCAAATGTGACCACGTATAATTTTTCAGTTCCACAAGTCGCAATCATTCAATGATCGAACTGTGCAAACAATTCATTTCATCAAAAATACCCCACATTTCCTCTAAAAAACGGAAGCATAAGAAAAAGGCATTCTCCGGCACATTCATAGCAGAAAAACAGGCGAAGTAGAAGAATTCATTTTACCTAACAGACGATCTTCCGCCAGTACCCTTGCGAATGATGTGCCCCCCATCCCTGGTGGCCAAGGTAGATGCGTAAAGTGGGAGATCAGCACCATAATCTACAAAAATCAGATCCAAAGAGCCACAAATATCGAAGGAATCATGCTGGAGAAATTAGGATCGGAAACCCTAGAATTGCCATGGAAATGAGGTTTTACAGTGATCACACAGAGGATAAATGGACTTAATAGCTGAGGGCTTGAGATTCTGGTGCCCTACACGCCTCGCAACAGCCTGCATCGTCGCTTGGATTGGAAACTTTTACACACAGACGGGGATGGTGACTAGCTGAAGCTCGACGACGACGTAAAACTGTTCTGAATTCTGGTTATGAGATTTCGGATTTTGGGTTTAACGTAGTCCATGGACTGGTTTTACTGGTTTTACTGTCCGAGAGACGGTTCGTTAAGAGGCCTTCCCTCTATCTTCCTTTTGGGCCAGAAATAAGCCCATAGTCCAAATTCCTGAATTGCAAACAACATAAATAATATCCACACTGCCTTCGTCTTGGTCGGTTGGTAATACGAATCTCCAAAATGCATGGTTAATTGACAATACGAACTAGGGATAAGTATCTTGTTCCAAATCCGATCAAATCGTATATTTCGGTGCATGTAGTCAGTTTCCTCCCTGAAAAATTATATATTATGGGCCCCATACTATACCTCTATAGTGGCGGTATGGTGGTATGATATGATGTGGTGTGCGAGATTATGTAATATAAATTTTATTTATAAAAAAATATATGAATTATATATATTTTGATTATATGATTTGATAATTATGATATTCTTAGTTATTTAATTGTAAATTTTAATGATATAATTTAATAATTTTATTTAGATTATTTTTTATTTTTTATTTTTTATATTTATGATTATATTTTAATCATTTTTTTTACATAATGCATATGAAAAATTATTAAGAAAACTTAAGAGATGTGCATTTAAAGTTTTCTTTTAGGAGAGAAGCATATATGTGAAATAAGATCATTTAGAAAAAAAATATGTAGTAGAGAAGATAATAATAATAATAATATAGTATGAGAAAAGTAATATGTGTAACTCTTTTTATAATAATATAAAAGTGATTATAGAATATTTAAAAATGGGAAAAGAAGTTAGAATGCAAGTGTGAGAAAGAAAAAAAAATTGAAAACCGTATACCATACCGCACTGTCCCACTACCGCATCGAAAATCACTGATATATTCGGTACCGAAAAAATAAAAATGCGTTGTGATTTCGGACTCCCGTACCGTAAAATTTCAATATGGTATGGGCTCAAAACCATATTGTGTTCATCCTACAAACCATCAAAATGCATAACATATTAAGCTTTTGAACCTAGGGACAATATTGGGTGTGGGCCCCCTTCTTTTTTTTTTTTTTCCATTATCAATAATATAATATCCTAAATTTGAGCCAGAAACTTCTTTAGTTTATTTCAGAAAACAACTTTCTTAGTGTAAATAGTTGGCGACTGCTGGACCAAATATAAAATAGGCTGAATGCATTGGAAATTATGTTTTGGGGTGAATCTTCTAGGATTGGTCGACTAATGAACAAGATCTTCTATCATTCAAAGTTCTCGGGTTCAGATCCATTCAGACCATACAAATCCAAATGCATTTATATCGATAGTCTAGATTTCATTTCATAGATCATGTGGTGAAAGAGTGTGCCACTTTCTCTCCTTTTCGCTGAACTAGTCAGACCATTTCATCTAACTAACTCACTTCAACGGCCACATGATCCATGAAATGAAATATAGACTAACAGTCTGAATAAATCTATATCAATACAATTTGAATGGAATTTAAATCCCAAGTTCCCAGAAGTTCGGAGAATAAATACAAACACATTTCGAAAAACCTAAGTTACCATGAAGTATGCTTAATTAACTGTAGGTAGAGGATCGATGATGATGATTTGGCTCCATAGAATTTTCGACTTCATAAGAAACCACAACAACATTCTCGCTAGTTATTTATGTGCTATATAGCTTTTTGAACTTGGATAAACTCCAACTAGGTAAGGGAACAAGTGAGATGTTTGCATCCCACATAATTTTGAGATTGGCATGCTAAGTTGCTACTAAATTGGTTCCTTGAATTAAAGGTCCAATTTGTTTATGAATTGAAAATATTATTGACCTGTTTCTATCATCAAACTTGTCTTTGAGATTTTTCCTAGATTGCATTTGACCCATCCCATTGTTGAGCTATAGGTAAGCAGAATCAGGTCTGAGATAGATTACACCGACAAATTCGAGCTTTTTTTCACCTAAAACCCAATAAGCATTGCTCTAATCCATACATTGTAATTCTCCGATCCCAGTAATTGTTGTGATACAAATGTGACTCCCAAGTATATGAAGGAAGAGGATATGAGGGATGATTGAAGTCGATTGTCGTGAGAGGTGTAGTTTATGCTTTCATTCGGAGTTGAATAAGATGACATTAACTTGCAAAAGTTGACTATAAAGGAACCGGCGAAAGAACAAAATAAAGAGGACGAGAAAACAAAGAGGATTTGCCATCCCAAATCTTTAGGTCCTGGCTTGCAAAGGCATTATTAAGGTGATCACATGGTTCAATAATCAAAACAAAGTTGTCCATATTGGTGGAGCTCTTAATAAATGAAATAAGATCCTTTGGACGAAGTACTAACGAATTTAGTAGCAATGAATGTTTGTCTCAAATGATGGCTACACACCAGTAAGAATTTACCCTAGAAAACTTGCAAGAAGTGTGGAGGCCTCTTCTTGTAATACCATCCAAGCAGCAGAAACATGCCTTTCTTCAGTCAGTGGGGCCCCCACTGCAAGACGAAGGATGTATGTACCTGAAAGGACCTGCAAAATACAATTTTTTCCCATCTTAAAATCCAAATTAGCAGCAGAACAACAATTCGCTCGGGTGATTTTCTAGATGACATGGCAACTTACAGTGTGAGAAATAAAAATCTTTCCTGTTGAGTTCACTGCATCCAATAGGTCATGGTTTAGTTTATTGCCGTTATCTTTGCTGTTTTGAGGAGGAAGAAGGCGAAAACAAACCAACGAAAATTTCCGCGGCGTCACAATCTATCAAACAAAAAATATAAAATTTTGATTGTGCTGATTCAGACAAATTAAATCATGGAGGCAATGAACATGGCATTCGACTATTGACGATCATATTGGAACTACAACACATAATCTTGTCAACTACCAGGAATGACATTTTTCTTTTCCGCTTTGTTTATAATTCTAGTTCTATTTTGTATCAGGTATACATTATCATGTTCAACCCGGTCTTGAATTCTAGTATTTTAAGCTTGTTGTTGTTTTAATATTTATCTGTTCAGCAAGAACAGATAGGCTATTGTCCTGGGTCTCATAACATTAACATTGTGCTTGAACAAGTTAATAAAATGATGCAATTACCTCAAATCTTAGGTCTTGGGCAACAAGTCCTTCAAAGTATTCAGCCAACTTGATATGGTTCCTTATATAGCACTGCAAGTTCTCTATGCCATATAGACGTAATACCATCCAAAGCTTCAATGATCTAGGAGCCACAAGCATAAATTTCAACATTATGCTATAAAAAAAATAACTTTGAGACCAAGTTCATTGATAATATAATTACTCCAAAGTGGAGAGATTTGAGGTTCGAATCACCAAGAATCTTTCCTATGCTCGAACTAAAAAAAAATTCACTGATAATATGATGTATTTTAGTGTCCATGTGATCTCATACAAGATTGATTCCTCATTTTATGAAATTCCATAGCAACATCTTTGTTTCTTTTCCTTCTAGTGCTTCAAACAAAACTTTAACAGATGGAGAAGGAGAATTATGAGAAATCAATAAAGTTTTTGTAAGCATTTGACGCTTTCTTCAAGCATTGATACTTCACACTGTTATAACTTATAAGCTTCAATGCATTATAAAAATCTTAGTTCGAGACCGATGGGATTCTGTTCAACCTTATTAACTTAAAAGCATGAATGTATTCCGGAGAAATGTGTTAAAAGGCGCACCTAAACCGACGTCCTAGAGGAATTTGCAAGTCTTTGTAATCCACAACAATGTTCTCTTGAGTGGCCTGGAACATCAATTGCATTGTCAGACGAGAAAACCATGTATGCTAAACAGTTTTATAATTTATTTATCATACTAAAAAACATAAATAGTAAGATAAAGTTTCTTTCTCAGTAAAATCCAAGCTAGAAGGATTAGTGTCACCTAAAAAATTTTTCTTGAATTTTGGTTTTCTATAATATAACCAATAAGAGAGAGAGAGAGAGAGAGCCAGTAGGTAAGAGCAGCACTAGTAGATGAAAGTGAGTGGGACGAAATGTTGTCAGAAATAAAAATTGCACTAGAAACCATCAAGACCATAGAGGGAAGCAATTTACTTTGTTTTTCAAGTACTCAGGATTAGTAGAAAGGGACTGAACCAAGGCATTCCTATCCTGTAGCCATGTAACGAAATAAAGGGTCAAGATCTTCTATTAGAAAAACAAAATCACAAAGACACAAAAAATATATAATAATAATAATAATAATATTTATTATTATTAATTAAAAAATAAATATAATAATAATAAAAACAGTAATAATTATAATGATAATAATAAAAACAATAATAATAATAATAATAATAATAACAATAATAATAATAATAATAACAATAATAAAAAGAAACCCAGGCCAATCTATATAGCATGCTGACTTATACAGAACTCATTGGCTCTAGCATGAAACTACAAAATTGTAAGATTAGGTGGATGCCACATGGAGAATTTACTCTCACATTTCAAATTTCATATAAATTGGAAAATTTACGCCAACAGAATATAGAATTCAGTAGCACAAGGATCGATTATCAACTAAAGATTGTTAACATGTATAGGCTATATATTATTTAGCATTGTTACTTAGGTTTTCAAATGTCACAATGATATCAAAAAGGAAAACACCTATTAGTCCAGCAAAGCTTCATTCCACCTTTCCAAACAAGGAATCTGAACTCATCGAAAAACAGGCTACATATTATTTTCATTAGCTGTATGTATGTGATTCTCATGCTTGTTAAGCAAACAAGAAAGAAAATAAAAATGAAGCACGAGCTCATTTTGCAGTATAAAAAGTGGCAGGTACACAATCTTAAGCACGAGCTCATTTTGCAGTATAAAAAGTGGCAGGTACACAATCTACTACCTTGACCCAGAGTGCTGAACAATCAAAGTTTGTAAGAAACCATTTATGAGCATTCATGTTGAAGGAGTCAGCTTCTTCAACACCATCAATGTAGTGACGATATTCTGGACATATACAGGCACTTCCAGCATAAGCAGCATCCACATGAAACCACATGTCAAATCTCTGTCAAAGGGAGACAAAATTTCACGCCTGATTAGAATTCTCCACTCTTTAATTCCTTCAGTGGACATACCGATACAGAACTGAATGAAAAGAAAACAACAAAATAAATTGTCACTATGAAATGTCAGGGGAAGTTCTCGATTATCCAGGGTATACCAAGAATCAAATTTACACCTTGGTCTTTTTCCCTATTATTTCTGTCTGATTGTCATATTGTACTGCAGTAAACCTTCTAATACATAACCTTGTTATAGAATCTAACACCTTCTCCTTTGAGTTTTTCTAACTGATGGTCTAATGCAAAATACAGAAAAATGGAGAAAAGAGAGTCAAGTATACTTGAATTCTCAAAAGTGGATTTTTACACTACTCTAAGAAATTATATCAGAAATTATTCTGAAGCAGATATGCAAGCATTGCCTCATCAATTCTACAAACTTTGTCACCTTAGCAATTTTTCCCAGATCAGATAGAGGGTCAACAGCTGTTGAGGAAGTAGTTCCAACCTGCAGGAGTAGATATAACTTTCATGAATGTGCTAATCAAATTTCATAATGGTTTCCTATGTCATTTAAAGAGTTTTAAATGACAGCAGGAATTGTTTTACTCCTCAAAGAAAGCATATTGACTTTGAATTCAGAATATTTGTGATAAGAATAGCATTCTTAACTATAAATGCCATAAAATAGATCCCTAAAGATACAAGGCATAGAATAAAAGAAAATAACACTCGAAACCATCGAGGATGGGATGATATTTTATGAGGCTTTACCAATAGCCATAACAAGTTCTGAATCAACTTTCCTAGCAAATACAAGAGCATTCCTAGGATTTTAGATGAAATTTTCGAAGGTTCTCTACCAAAGGCTATGACAATATTCCAATTTCCATGGACATAATTATCCAGTACAAATTGCATATATAAGAAAGATCATTTACTTCACATTTCAGTTCTTGTAAGACTTTGGACAGCTGAGGTACAATTTTTTTTTTTTAATCAAATGATTAGGATTCAGGCCAAACAAAGGGCATAATTTCTGTTTTAGTGCAGACTAATAAAATTGGTAAAGTCTTAATTTACTGCTAGATATTTTGACAACTATAGTTTTAGATTAAAAGTTAATTCACATTCACATTTCTATATATGACAACTATAAAAGTTAATTAACAACTATAGTCTCAATTTCTATATATTAAAAGTTAATAACAAATTGTTGAACCAACCTACTTCAATTCACATTCTTGATCATTAATCCTATATAGCTTCTAGGGCTGTATCACCTAAAATTAATCTGCGAGAGTTACATCCTATTGATATGATGACTGATAAGTAGAGGAAAATAATGAGAATGTTTATCATAAATGATGATCTTAATTCCCAGTGTTCATACAAAATCATAATTCAGGACGAAATAGAATGAAGAAAAATTTAGGAAAACTGAACCAAAAAAATAAAAATAAAGCCTTTCTCTTTTTCCTTACAGTAGCACATAAGAAAAAGGGGATTAAGCCAATGGCAATATCTTGTTCAATCGCCTCACAAAGGGCATTCGGAGAAATTGCATAATCAGTAGAAGAATCTGTTTTTAGAAATCTACAATTCTGCGGATGGATTCCCCCAATCTGCAATGAAAAGAAAATTATAAGGATCATGGTTAGAAAAGTACATATATCAAACAGGTAATACCTAGTTTTGGGTAAATTAATTCCATTTTCTTCTCCAAATCAAATGATAATTAACAATGATACTATGATAGTAACCATCACTGCATGAGCCTTACAAACTTGAGCCAAGTTCAAGGACTTCCAAACTCTTTCCCTATCTTAAAAATGCATTTTCCTTTCAATGAATGAAAATCAAGATGGATGCAGCCATATTTATAAAACCATCTGCCTCAAATTGCTTCCAAGGAGAAAGAGAAAAAGAAAAGGAAAAACCATAAAAGATACATTACAAATATGAGAAGACCAAGGGATACCAGATGAAACATTCTACTTGAAAATTGCATCAGTCACTGGCTATCAGTGTAAGAGGTTCTGAGAATCCCTTGCACAGTTTATTATAAAGATAAATATTTGAGATTAAAAATGTTAATAATATATGCAGCAGATTTGTGATAAAAAACTGGAGAAGAGATTATTCAGGTTATCAGAGACATCTGATAGATAGATACCTGGCATGCCTTTTGTAAAGCGGCATGTGTCTGATCAGATGCATAAACCACAAGTTTCTCAAGGAAATTTTTTCCAACTCTTCTCAGAACCCGATCACGAGCAGCCAACAGTACGACCAAAACAGCCTCACTTGCAGTTCCCTGAATCACTCCCCCACCTTGTCCTGCAAACTTGAGTACATAATCTCCATAAATTCCAATGTCATTCAATCTAATTGAAATAAATAAACATTGCCTTGAATTAGATACAGATATTCAATTCAATTACAAGAAAAGAAAAGAAGAATATTTGTACCACTGCACAGGCATGATAAAGGCAAATTCATAATTTGAAGCCTTACCCGATGAAAGAAAATCATCAGGAAACTTAAGTATCTTGGCAAGCCAATCCAGAACGATCATTTCAAGCTCTGTTGCTGCCGGAGAAGTAATCCAACTGAAACCCACAATGTTAACACCAGCACTAAGCATTTCTCCAAGAAATCCGGCAATGCTGCTGTTAGAAGGATAATAAGCAAAATAATTTGGGCTTTGCCAGTGTGTTACACCTGGTAATATCTTCGTCTGAACATCTGGAATCACAATTTTATAAAATAATATGTCATATTAATGTGAACGTGGCTTGCATAGCAGGAAATCTGTTGAACAAATTAAGCTTTAGTAATTATTTTATCTTCTTGTAACTTTATGTCTGTACTCATTTTTGACAAGCACGACGAGAAAACTTCACCATCAAGGACAGTTTGCAATGACTCAGGATGATTAGGTGCAGAATCTGGTAGGAGTTTATTAAGATATCCAGGCTGCACAGAAAGAGTACTACACGGTGAAACTATTGTCGTTACATTCATAAATTCAAATTTTAAATAAATCATCTACAAAGGGAGAAAAAGGTACCAATCTTGATATTGTTTTTCAAATTTTTATTTTTTTGGGGGAAAGTTATGGAAGTCAAGGGCTATCTCACCCAAACTAGTAGAGATATCAGTAAGTAATTATGAGCGAGAAGTTAGTCAAACAAAGAAAAAGAATGTCTAGGAAGGGAGACAGAGAAATTAGGGTGAAATGTGAAAAAGAGTGGAACCTCGACTTGACTGAGCACAGGGAAATTCTCAATGCTTTTGTAGTAATCAGCGATGAAATCCACCATCTTATGAGCGCTCTCTCTGAGTTGCTCTGCGTCCATTGGCATCAAACCGCCATTGTTATTCCTGTAAGCACAAAAATTGAAGCGAAATGAATCATTTACTTCACAGAATCAAGAATCCGAGAGAGGGTAGTCAAAAACACCAAATTGCAGGAACAAGGAAAGATGGTGAGATTTTACATAGCACAGGCTTATAGAGTAGATTTATAACAGTGTCAATAGCTGCTTTTGTTCTGAGCTTGTCAGGGGAAGGGAAGACTGATCAGGAAAATGAAGCGTCTCCTTTTATATAAGCAGTGGATGGAGGTAGGCGACAACTCTTATCGCGCTAAAATAACAGTCAATTTTTTTTTTTTTTTTTTGCTTTTTTACGAGAGCCCGGAAAATTGGCCCTTGATTCGAACTCTTATAATTATTATTTTTATTTATTTTAACGAATTTATTAACGTGATTAATTATTTAAAAACTTTTTTTAACCCTGAATTTATCTCTTTTTTAATATTTGTAACTTTAAAATTTATTTTTTCCCCTAAGTTATTTTTCTTTTTCATTTTGACCCCAATTTCATTGCTTCAATTGAGTTGAGATTCAAATAAAAAATAATTAGGGGAAGAAAATGTAAATTTTAGAATTATAAATATAAAAAATAATAAATTTGATATTAAAAAAATTGAAAATATTAATCACATAAATATTAAAGAAAAATTATATGGATAAATTTTTAAAAAATAGATAAATAATTAATTTTTATATTATAATATTAATTATACATACACAAAAACATTCACTATAATAAATATTAATCTGGGTTCATTTTATTTTCTCTTATTAAATAAGTTATTTCATATTATTATTTTATGTATTTCATTTTTTCGAAAACAAAAATTTACTAATCAGTTAAGATACATCTGTCATGCCGGGAGATGGCTACGTGTCCCGTCCTCCCAGATCACCTTCCTTTTTACGGTTTTACCCACAACTCGAACGTGCTCTCTCCCCTCTCTCTGTGTTCCCTCATCTTCTGGAGAGAGAATCTCGCTCTCGACTTTCTTCGGAATCCAGGTAGTCACTACGCAACTTACTCTGCTGTACGATTTTACGATTCATTTGGATCCGGACGGAAACAGCTCGCTGGATTTAGTTCAGGGCGTCGCTCATGATGGAGTCGCTGGAGAATCCTCGGAGCTCGTCTCCCAGTACGAGTGAAGCTGCTGCCGGCATCGGCCACCGAATTGGAGGTGGAAATGGTTGCGATAGTGAAAAAATGGATAGAGGCGAGATATCTAGCGGTGCTACTGCTGCTGTCTCTGCGAATAATGGCGGAAGTAGCTCTCCAGGTACGTTCGCCTCTTACTTTTCGAATTCTTAAGAAGCGAAAATGGAAATTTCTGCTCTGAGTTTATCTTTCTAGTTTTATTTTTATTTTGTACATGGAGGTTTGAAAGCTCTATGTTTTTTCTCCCCTACGCACCTGATTGTACATGGAGCGGCCTTCTTTGTTTTTCCCCGAATAAAAGTGGAACATATTTTGGCGTTGCTTCTATTACAAAGATTAATGTGTAGAATCCGTGGTTGGAGTTCTTACCTCTGCAATTGATTAGCTAAGTTTACTTTTCTAATGAACAAATTTAATATCAATAAGACTGATGAAAGCATTGGGGTTGAGATTTTGATACTTTCTTTCAATGTGTGTGGGTTCATGTTTAGCAACATAGATAATTTTTTTTCTATTCAGGAGATTCTGGGAGTTTATCTAAATTTACCACCTTGCCTGTGCTTATATCAAATGCTGAAAAATCACAACCAACATTGACTCAGCCTAAGTTTGAAAGATCACAAACCGAGAGGCATGGACATCACAATCTTCTTGCTGAAGAGGCAGCTCAGATTTTTGATGACAAGATTCCTGTTCAACAGAGGGTAATTGCAAAACTACATTTTGATTCTTGGATTCCTTTACCTGTATCCACTTCAATTAGTTAATATTTCTGTAATTTCCAATCTTATAACATGTCAACTTTCTCATTTTCGTGCTTGTACATTTTTGTCAGTTTTTTCCTAAAAGGTTTGAACTGATCAATACGAAATCCTCTCTTATTTTTCTGTTTGTGAAAAAAATGCAAAATGTAATCATAACACCGACTTGGAATAAATGCCTGTGTTGTAGTTGACATGACTCTAAATCCAAATACATTACACACCATTAAGCCTGGCCAAGTATGTAGATACTTTATGCCACTATTATCTGTTTCTTCCCCATCTCCTTTATTTCTTATTTAGGTTTAGCTCCATTTGCACCCCAGTCTCATTGAACCACTCTTTCGATCGAACCACAGATTTGGCTCCAAAAAGCAAAAAGAGCCAAATGGGGTTTACACAGTTTACACCCATCTGTTCTGTTGGTTCCTTGAGAGATTTGGAACAGTAAAAAGAAATATGTTTCCAAAGGTATCCCATAACTGCCCCTTCATGTCATTTTCAAAGTTCATTATTGGCTGTTTAATTTAGTACCTTTCTTCACACTAAAGGTGTGTACTTCATTTCATGAAGTTATGCTTTATAAGTTCCGAATGATTTGGTCACTCTCAGTAATCAACATTACAGTGATCCTGTTTGGCTTCATGAAGAATTGTATGATCACTCTCATTAATCAGCATTCCACTGATCTTGTTTGGATTCATGAAGAATTGCATGATCACTCTCAGTAAACAGCATTCCACTGATCTTGTTAGATTTCAGTAATTCCTTGTACCATTCATTGATTTCCCATTTGGTAACTGCCCACAAGTTACAAAACTTGAGTCATTGTGGTCATGAACTTAGCCCAGTGGTAATAACTAACCTGTTGGGCACCTTTATATCTCAAGTTCAATCACCGATCACCCAATTACCTATAAGAACATATACATTTTTACTTCTCAAATTAAGAAATGAAATTGTCATTTCTTTTGTTGCAGGAGTATCCTTGTTATTGTAAAGTTATATAGCTGTAAATTTCCATTGTAAAAGTTTCAAGGTGTAAATCACAGTTATGGATGTATAACCTCGTTTGCTCCATGATAATCTATGCATACGTACTTGTATGTTTGTGCACATATGGTGGTATGTGTGTCTAAGGAAAGATGCATTAGTGCATACACATGTGCACTTACATGCATGGATAGACACATATATATGAATTTTGTGTCTTTGTATATAATGCTCAAATTGACTTGCCCTATTTTAATGGAAAAGAGGTTCTTTCTTCTCTAAAACATTGCCCCATTGCGATTAACACATTCGGGCCTCTGGAGCTGTTATCTTTATTATTGAATTCTCAACAAATTTTCGGAAATTATTTGCCTGTGGGTTTAACATTTTTCAATCATGCAGCTTAAATTGTTGAACAGAATAGCCACTGTGAAGGATGATGGAACAGTGCAATTTGAAGTTTCGGGAGATGTTGAACCTCAAGCATTTGATGTTGGATGCAGGCACTTATCTAAAGAATTTGATGATGAACCTCTTGATGCAGCAGACCTTCAGTGCATACCGCCACTGCAAATAGTAATGCTTATTGTTGGCACCCGTGGAGATGTCCAGCCATTTGCTGCTATTGGAAAACGTTTACAGGTATTTGAACTTTTCCCACTTTAAATACATATTAAAGATTTGTTTTGTAGTAAATCTTGATTATAACTTTCAATATTTCCGTGTAATTGAACACCCATGAAGGGCATGCATTATGTGCAACAACCATGCAAAACATCCATGCCTTTTGTTTTTAGTCTGAACAACATTCATGCCTTGAGTCACAGTTTCTCTTAAGACCCGTGCAGGAATTGCACCGGTTGCAACAGATGAGAGAGCACAGCGTAGAAATGTTTTATTCCCTAGGGATATTTTAATCTAAACGGAAGCATGAATGTTACTCTAATACATGTAACGTGTAACTAATGGATTCTTTCATAGCAGGACCATCTCATTGGAGATGACAGATATGAGGGCTTTTTAACTCCAATTACCACATGGCCTCGGGATTATTATTTCTTATTCTTGTGTTGATATTTCGTTTTAGAAAAGTTCTTTTGTTCTGAATGGCTAGGAATATAAAATCAGTTTATGGTGGAATGTCTCGGTATTGAGTTCTTAAGGTCTCTTACTCTTGCTTTGTTTCAAAGTTTTGTAGAAACATTTTGTTGTATCGCTTGTTAATGAAAAATGGTTTTCAGCCAATCAAGACTTAATTGTGGAAGCATTCCAGCTTACTTCTGCAAAAACAACTGATGCAGGACTATGGTCATCGTGTTAGACTGGCCACTCATTCAAATTTCAAGGAGTTTGTCTTGACTGCTGGGTTGGAATTTTATCCTCTAGGTGGAGATCCGAAAGTTCTTGCTGGTTGTAAGTACCAATCATTATTAGTTTTACTGTTCCCTTAGTCATTACACGTGTTCTCTACTACCCTTCTCAAATCCTTGTTTGGGATTTTCTAGCACTTGACTCATATTTCATAAATTGCTTCACTTGATGCATTGCAGCACATCTGGGGGTTCAACTCAATTTTTCTGCTAGATTTGTTGTATCTCCTACTTGTCAATCTGAAGTTGTTGATTCCATTACTTAACTGTGAAATTTAGCTTATATTCTGACTAGTGGATTCTTCAATTTCATGGGATATATTTGCTTATGAATAACAGAACTGAGAAATATTATTTTTAGTAATGTAACTTGTGCATGCACAAACACACAAATCTATCAATCAAAACTATTGATTGGACTAGCTCCATGAATAATTATTGTTGATGCTAAGAGAAAAGCTTCAAATTGTTTTCTGAGCCGTGGTGTATTGTTAATAATCCCAAAGTGCACTTTCTGTTTCATCTGATGGTTGAAAATTTATTTTTCCTTGTCTGTATGAAATTTCGCATGTTGATGTTTACATATCTCTTTAATATTGATAGGATTTCTGTTGATCTTTTTATCCATCTCTCTCTCCCTTCTCTCTACTGTGCTCTTTGTTATTCTATGGCTATTCAGACCAGTTTATAGATTCGGCTGTGAAAGTTAAGTTCTGTTTTTATCACTTGTGAGTATTGAAGGTGCCTTTCTACAGAGTTATGGGTGACAATATTAACACAGCTTATACAGAATGCATCATATTTTTCCTAGTTAAGGTGTTACCTATTTTTGTTCCTTCATCATAAACATTTAAAGAATCACTTTGCAGATTATGGAAATTATGGATATATAGAAAGATTTATCAAAATGGATTCCTGATGATCTCATATATATATATATAAATTTTTGTTGTTTTATTTTTTTTTGTTCTTTCTTACTAATTATTAACTATCTCTGCTTTTGAGACAGATATGGTGAAAAATAAAGGTTTCTTACCCTCAGGACCTTCTGAGATACCCATTCAACGGAATCAAATGAAGGACATTATTTTTTCTTTGCTCCCAGCTTGCAAAGAACCTGATATCGATTCTGGTATCCCCTTTAAAGCGGATGCAATCATTGCCAATCCCCCAGCATATGGTAAGGTCTTGTCATCTTCATTCTATCGGTTCTCCTATATTGGATTTATGTGAACTTTTGTTCTTAGTAATTGATTCTTTAGCCTTTTTATGGATGTAGTGCATCATGGTGTATATATTTTGATGTTTATCTATTTTTTCTTTATCCTTTTGATCAAACATTAAATTTAATGTTTTGAGAATATTTTATTTAGTTTTTATTATTTTGGAAAAGAGACCCAATCATTCATTTTCTTGTCATTGATCTTATATTGTTTAGTCAGTGAGCCCTTGCTTGCCAATTTATTTTTGTGACTCGGGCTTGTAATCCATTCTGCATGTAGTCATTTTCCTCGATTCAGGATTCACTGTATTCTCTTTTTACTGAAAACAGTTGTATAAGTCCAATACATGTTGTACCGTGAAGTATAAAACAAACTGTCAGATTTACTAGTGGTCTAGGCGGCCTAACTAAAAGAAAACATCTCTACTGGCTGAAGAACTCTAATAGACTGCTCTAACTACTTGTGTGATACAATCATACCCTTTCATTTAGAGCATTTAAACGATATCATTGGTACTTTTGACTCCCACAGTTATATGTTCAAACAGCAACCCTTCTCTGCCTTAAACTTGTATCAGTCATACTGTAGTGCTGCCGTATCATTGATATGAACGTACACTATTCTTTTTAAAAAAATTTTTTGGCTTTCTCGAACATTTTCCTTAACATAGCTTGCTGTTTTTGTACATAATTAACCCTGATACATCTTTTAGGTCATACTCATGTGGCAGAGGCACTTAAAGTACCAATTCATATATTTTTCACGATGCCATGGACGTAAGTCTCGTGTGGTTAAACTGTACTGTGTATATTCTTCTTAGATTATTCTACAATCTGAAATTTTGTGCCTTATCGTAAACTTTATACTCAAATTTTGCTACCTGCCAGGCCAACTAGTGAATTTCCACATCCGTTATCACGTGTCAAGCAACCAGCCGGATATAGAGTAAGTTCAGCACTCTTTCTTTCAAAATCTTCGACCAACTTCTGTAGGGAGTTTATTGAAACCACTGAACTCGGAATATGGTAAAGTAGCTCCTGTTAAAATAGTTGCATTTATTACTTGCATTAATTTATTTTGATTGTATTTTTCTTTCTCCAGTATTTTGGTTATTTCTAATCGCTTCTGGGTCTGGTCAATTTTCAGCTGTCATATCAAATTGTGGACTCCTTGATTTGGCTTGGAATAAGGGATATGATTAATGATGTTAGGAAGAAGAAGTTGAAACTACGACCGGTCACTTATTTAAGTGGTTCCCAGGGCTCTGAATCTGATGTACCTCATGGATACATCTGGAGTCCCCACCTTGTTCCGAAACCAAAAGGTGGTTGATTTATATTATAGTTCTTGCAAAAGCTGGTTGAAAATAATATTGTTTTATCTCTTATGGGATGAAAAATAAAAAGCCCTTTGTGAAACATGAACTGGTATATTGTGCATAATCTTGGATAAAATTGATTAGGCATACCCTTGTAAAAGATGCTAGTCACTAGCTTTTACTTGTTGATCTCTTTTCAGATTGGGGACCCAAGGATGATGTGGTGGGATTTTGCTTCCTTGACCTTGCGTCCAATTATGAACCTCCCGAGCCACTTGTAAAATGGCTCGAAGCTGGTGACAAGCCTATTTATGTTGGTTTTGGCAGCCTTGTGAGTGTTCTCACTTAACTCTTAGTCTATTACTAATCAGATATTCTTCTTCTACCAGTAGTCAGAGAATTTAAGCAATGTGTGTATTTGGTTAATAGTAAAGAAAACGGGATAAGTTTATATGTTTTGCTTTTATTCATACTAGAGTTTTAAAATGCTTAGGCAGACGGGGCCTAACTGTTTGTTGTATTAAGTAGAAATCAATGTCAAAGCCCCATAACTTTGGAATCCACCAGTAAATTGATATAATTTAGGGTCATGGCAATTTTGAAAACTATCCAAATTCTATTAATCCAAGCAATTTATATATGATAGTGTGTTAACCATAGAACCAAAAGTTATAACTAGCTATTTATGAACAAGATTTCTAAACCTACTAAATTACATAAGATAGTGTGTAACCCTCATAGATTAATAATAATTATAATTTTATATTGAGTAATGCTAGTCTTCCTACATTAAAAATTAATTCCATAAGCCATTGAGCAAAATTGAGATAGAGGGAATCTTTTAAAATATTTGTGAGAGACATCCTACGTCAATATATATGGGTAGCAATTGTTAAGTTACCGATTATCTTAAAAGTTAGAACTGGTAGTAAACAGGCTCAACTATATTATATTATATATCATTGAGATTCTTAACACTTCCCCCTTACGGGCAAACCCATAACAATATGGGTCTTGCACGTGTAAACAAATGGCAGACAAAGCCCAAGAAGCATATCATATGTAGAAATAACAAAGGGAAGAGCAACCGTGATTTGAACTCGAGACCGTAGCTCTGATACCATGTTAAGTAACTGATTGTCCTAAAAGTTCGAACTGGTAGTAAACAGGCCCAACTATTTTATCTATCATTGAGACTCTTAACAACACGGAATATGGATGTATTAACAAGTCCCTTAAGAAAATGTGTTGAACCTGTGATAGATGCAGAATAGAGGCAGAAAAATGTAAGACCAATCGCTCAAAAGTAAATTAGCCTTTATATAGGCTTTAAAACCCTAAAGTTTTACGAAAGTAAGATTATCAAAACTAATGACGATAGGCTACTAATAGACTAAAGATATAATGGAATACTTCAGAAGTGAAAGACCTACTTACTTATAATCTCCCCGCCCTCGTAAATGATGGGAAGAGAGGGAGGAAAGAGTGAGAGGGGGAATTTTTGTTTTTTTTGGGGGGGGGGGGGGGGGGTGGTTGGAAGATATGAATTACAAGCTTATGGTGGGAGTCTCATGCTCAAGATATGAATTATCGTTTGCTATAGGCAAGTTGTCTTGTTGGCTGGTGGTTTATCCCATCATTTTGATGCCCTTTTTCGCATGCGATTCAGCCTGTTGAAGAGCCAGAAAAGATGACCCAAATTATTGTGGAAGCATTGGAAATAACTGGACAGAGGGGCATCATCAACAAAGGCTGGGGTGGCCTTGGGAACTGTAAGTGTTTAATTCTATTTTAGAAAATTCATAGCAACTCTTCCATATCTTAGATGATTTCTAGAAAACTGCAATCTTTACCTTCTATGTATTACAATTTCTCTACTGAATTCTGTTTCTTCTCAGTGGCAGAACCAAAGGACTCCATATACTTGTTGGACAATATCCCCCATGATTGGCTTTTCTTACAATGCAAGGCAGTGGTGAGGATTTTTCAATGCTGATTTCTAACAGCAGAAGAGATATCCTATTGTCATTGAACATGCCTCACCTACCTCTTTTTTTTTTTTTTTTTAATATATATATATATATTTTTTTTTTTTTTTGTTTTTCAGTGTCTAGAATCTTTTTTACATTATGATTGCTTCTAGACCCTTCTTTCTGTACTACAGAATTATATATATTTTAATTTTGTGGTGTTTTTATTTATTTATTTTTTCAGTCTAGAATATTTTTTTACTTTATGATTGCTTCTAGACCCTTCTTTCTGTACTACAGAATTATACTTTTTTTTTTGTGGGGTTATGTCTGCAGGTTCATCACGGAGGTGCTGGAACAACAGCTGCTGGTCTAAAAGCTGCGGTAGTAACATCATAGTTTGTTATGTTTTGAGTTTTATATGATTCTCTTCCTCACTTATCCTGATCCCCATCTTTCTTGTATGATAGTGCCCAACAACGATTGTTCCTTTCTTTGGGGACCAACCTTTCTGGGGAGAGCGAGTACATGCCAGAGGAGTCGGTCCGGCACCCATCCCAGTTGAGGAGTTTTCACTTACCAAACTAGTCGACGCAATGAAATTTATGCTAGATCCTCAGGTACTCTCCGAATTTATTATTTATTTCTTAAGCTATAATTCTCAACAAGGCCTCTTAAGACTGTTGAACTAGGCTCCATTTGGGTACACTTGTTAAACTGATATTCAGCAGAACTGATGTTTTGAATAGGAGATTTAGTTATATTTTTGGGATTTAGATGAATAAGTGCTGCCAAATGAAACCTTTGTAGTGGTGAAATTAAATATGCAAAGTGTGCACCGAAAAATAAATATAGTACAGGATCTGCTGGGGAAGAAGTTTCAGAACCAGGTACTTCAGAATGTGTGAAATTTTGACAGAATAAAGACGGAATAAAGTGTTGTATTTCCTACCCTTTTAATCATTATCACATCACACTATCGGGTCCAAGTAGTTTCCCTCCTTCTCTGTAAACTTAATCTGACAGCTCACCAATTGCACATACAATTTAAGGTTGAAAATTTTCCGCCTAAGGAGTAGTTTCATAACTACATCCGGCAGGACATAACCCAATCTCATTAGATCTAAAATTGTGGAATCTAAGGAAACACGAGAGCTTAAATATGTTTCATGCTCTATACTATAAAGTAATCTTATGAACTTACCGAAGAAAATAGTGTCCTAAAAGGCAAAATGAAAAACAAACTTACCAGAGAATTGTGGCAGGTGAAGGAGCGAGCCATTGAACTTGCAATGGCCATGGAGAATGAGGATGGGGTTTCAGGAGCAGTGAAAGCCTTTTTCAAGCACCTTCCTCGGAAAAAACCCGAGTCAGAACCAGAACAAGAGCATTCAAGTTTTCTTTCTATACGGAGATGTTTCGGTTGTTCCTAAACCTCACGTCTTATTGTCTTCGCTTATGAAATCCCCATGGTGTAAGCATATGATTTGGTTGTGATTGCTCCTGAAGGGGTAAAAACGAAAAGAAAAGAGAAGAAAAAGAAAAAATAGTTAGTGCTGTTGTACACATGAATCCTGTTCAAGCACTGTAATTTATGTAATTATTTTCATTTGTTGCTGTCAATATTTATCGAGCAAGGCAAGGAGCTGTTTTTTCATTGATTTTATCTTAATATGTACAAACTGATTAATATAATATGTAAGGTAATGCTTAATCTCTTAAATTCATTATCCTTGTATTCCACCATCTACGGTCTACACACGACTCATGAAGCGTAACCCCACAACTTTCTGTTGTCCTTTTATGCTGTATAGATAATTATTGCTTAATCACCCGATCCGTTAGAATTTTGGGTCAAAACTTGCTTACGTTCAACGTCAAATGACTTGGTCTCAAAACCATCGAATTGATCAACATATACTTCTTTCTACAGAATTCCCTTCAAGAAGGTTGACTTCACCTCAAGTTGATGTATTGATTAGGACTGAGCAACAATGATATGATCTGAATAATGATATGATCTCAAATATCATGTTTCTATTAGATCGGATTAGATTTATCTAAATAAGATTGTATTCAATATATCAAACCTGACAGTTTTTTTTTTTTTTTTAATATTTTAATTTAATTAATTCTTTTTTATGACAATTTTTTTCCTTTCCCATATTTCTTTTAATGCATATATATATATATATATATATATATTTTTTACTCTCAAGCATTTTATTAATGAATTTTCATAAAGTTTGATTAAATGACTTGACATTTAATTTTCCTTAAATTACACTTTTTCATTTATTAATTTTCTTAAATAATTTTTCATTATTATTTTTCAGAGGTGACTATTGAAAGATCACACATTTATTAAGATCATACCTTTATAATTATAAGTGTAGTGTTTAGACATAATATGAATGTATAAAGGTCAAACCTTAGAGTCAACTATTGAAAGATCACACATTTATGATTATAAGTGTAGTGTTTAGACATAATATGAATGTATAAAGGTCAAACCTTAAAGTCAACTATCGAAAGATCACACATTTATGATTATAAGTGTAGTATTTAGACATAAAATGAATATATAAATGTCAAAATTTTGAGTCAACTATTGAAAGAACACACCTTTAATCGAAATTGTAGGTATTGAAAGAACAAAAGGAAGCGTAGGTATTGCACGGTCACTACATGAACTATTATTTCTCTATGGTACTAACTTCACATACAAGATAAAATCTTCATCTTTAGATTGCATATGATGCACAAACCTCTTTACATTCTCATTATTTTTTATAAATAGTGGGAAATATACCATCTTACCTGATGCCTTATATGATAGTTGCAACTTACATTCGTTTTGATTTATGTCGAAAGAATTGTACACAACTTTCGACAACTCGTGATACATGATGTTAAATTCGATAGAAGCTCCAGTTGTTATTTCAATGCTATTTGCATGCCAAAGGAACAAATTATCCTTCGCATTCCACTCACCATCGAAACATATAATTATAAAAAGACTTTTCATTTGTAAAGAAGGAAAAACAAATATGAAATTAGTATACCCTTAAGATATTGGAAAATCGGGAAGTGTTTTTGTTCTGTCCAATTTTTTAATGTACTCTCTTACTTAAAGTAAATTGGGAATTTCGAAAATAATTTTATTATGTTATGTTTTCCAATTTCACAATTTACTCTTGTACATTGAGATATTGGAAAATATTTTGATTATGTTCTTCTTTCTAATTTTCCAATATACTTTAACTACTTAAGTTACTGAAAAATTAGAAAACTTTTAAATTATGTTCTCTTTTCTAATTTTCCAATGTTCCATCAATAAATTGCAAACTCCGATGTTTTTTTTTTAGTTTTTTCAAATTTTGTATTTTTTTTCACCTTTCCACATTCTTTTACTTGTAGAACAATTCGAAATGTCTATTACAATCATTAGTTGAATGAAATGATCCAAAAACAGAGGATTACCAACTAAATTTTCATTAAAAAAATGAAAAAAAGTTGATATGAGCCTTATCCTAAATCCAAAACTTTTTTTATCTTAAAACTCTCCACCTTTAATTATGAACTTCAAACACGGATATATTCAAAATTTACAGTTTATATGAACGAAAAATTATGAGAAGTAACTCACCTATCATTCTTTTCAGCTTTTTTTAAGGGTAAATTTATTTATTCTTATTTTTTTTCTTTACTTTTTTTCTTCTTAATTATATTAGGCATGTATCATAAATATAAATAAAAGTAAAATCTAAATTTATAATTTTTTTTTATCATTTTAGGCGTTAAAACTAAATGACATTCAAAATATTACCGCTAATCAAATTACATATTCTTTTAATTTGAAAATTAGGTGAATTAAACTTTACTCCCGTAAACTTTTACTTTAGTCCCTCGAACTCTTATTTTGCTATCTTTATTTAAAAAAATAAAAATGATACGAATTAATACGGAACAAGGAGTTCAAAGCATGGGGCAGTATATAATGTAATGTAATATATAATATACATACAAGGGATCTTCGCTATCATTTAAGCGCATTTACTTCCCACAACCGTCTTTCACCGTCCCCTCACTCTATCCAGCCTTTAAAATGACTTCACCTGACACTCATTCTAGCATCAAAGGCTCTGAGTGACCACTGATCACTAACAGAAAAACAAAACTTGAGAGAGATCAGATCTGAAAAGAGTGAGAGAATGGCGTGGTTAATGCCAGTCTTGTTTATTTCTACACTTGTTCTTTTTGGCCACGCTTCAGCTGCTAGAACTGTGCCTAGTGATGCAGCTGGACTCACCAACCAAAAGAACCTCGGCTCGTTTGGGGGTATTGGGGGCTTTTCAGGCATCGGTAACAATGGATTTCCGTTTGCCGGAGCAGGCGGACTTGGCGGTGGTGGTCTTGGCGGTAACGGTGGTGGGTTAGGTGGGTTTGCTGGACTCGGTGGTGGACTTGGTGGTGGGCTTGGCGGTGGTGGACTAGGTGTCGGTCTTGGTGGCGGAATTGGTGGCGGTGATGGTAGTGGAATCAACGGCGATGGTGTTGATAATAGTTATCCTTGAAGCGGAGTGTGAATTATCAGTTCCTTCTATATATATAGGGAATTCTATCGACGTGTAGTCATGGCATGCAGTTAATTCAGTTAAGTTGGTTATGTAAGAGAAGTCAAATGTAGTTTCTTAATTGAGTCTGTGTTTGTGTCCCTAGCCAGTTCGAGCCAGTTACGTACAATAATAATAAGCAGATATCTTTTTTTGAAGTATGAGCTGGTCTTTGTCTTTGAATGCTCTTCTTATCCTTTTCTATTTCAGTTTGCATGGTGGACGTACAAGCTGTCGACATTGACATAAACATGCCAAATCAGGGATAATAAATAAAAGACTAAATTTTTTGAGCTGGACGGTTCTGGAGATAAATGGATTCATATTTTAATTATATATATTTTATATTAATATAATATATAAAATTAAGATGAATTAATTCATCATCTACACTATAAAGTATACATAACAACATAAATATCTTAATTTCTACCGTTTTTTCACAAATAAAATAATAATAATAATAATAATTGAAAGTATAAAAATAACGAAGAAAATAGAAAGCATATGTATATATATACATCGATCAAACAAGAGGGTGAACTTACTGCATTTATCTCCAATAATTGTAGGTAGCTGTCAATTTTTTTATATTAAATGATGAACAATTTAGTTACTTAGTAGTCAAAATTTTGATTTTCAATAATCAGTAAACTCATGCAAAAGGATATGATTCGTTTCATGTAAAAAAAAAAATGCAGCAATATTACAACTCATGTAAGAAGTACTACTTAGTTGATCCTCACTCTCCATCCATCTATTTACAGAAGTACTCTCATTAACATGTAAGCAAGTAGCAAGTGCTTAATTAAGGGTGAGATCATGTATTAAGTACACTTAAATCCTCCAACCAACACAAAGACATCATCAATGAAGATGTAAGAAAGTTGGGTGAATTTATCTTACACCTTTTTTGGTCAGAAACAACATGTAATAAATTGCAATTCCCAATGCACGTTGATGTCAATTCAGTGTCATTCTGACTATATGGACCACGACAAAGTCATATTGCCCAATTTTTTTGACTAGATCAACCCAGAAGCACGAGGATTACTGCTGTTCATCTTCACTCTCTCATAAATATAGAGCTACCTGTCAACTTCTATACCCGATAAAAAATGTGAGCTTTCAGTTATGTGTAGGAGTGAACGAAGCATGGGTGATAAATTTAATGCGTTTAGTTTTAAAGCAGTGCAGTATAACTAATGAGAGGTGACCCGGCCAGCGATCTATCTCTGTTGGACACACAGAGAACGATGTACGGTTCACCAGAAAAAATGGGCAGTAATTGCAGCAAGGCGATGCGATTTCAATATCTAATTCAATCACTTTCTCACTTTCTCACTTTCAATTTAATAAGTAAAGAGCCGCCGCCAAACGCTTCATAGAAATTGTTACATTTATTTAATTATTATTTTCATTTTTTTATTTATAATTTTTTTATTAACTTAATTAAAATTTTTAATTTTTAATTTTTTAAGCAGATAATATAAATAAATAAAAATTATAATATTTTTTACAAATTTCTTATTTTTAATTAAATAATATTCTATCATATCTTTCCTTTAATTTTATTTTTGTCATATCGTCACCATCGCTGCTATTATTATACATCGCTTCACCTCTATTCTTGCTGTCATTGCCTCCCAACTTTTGGAATCGCCACCGCCACTCCACCTCCGTAGTGTTGGTATTTGTGGTGGAATACTGCAAGTAGTAATATTGCCTGCAAAAGTAGAATAGAAAAAAAATACAAGAAATATCTCCATAGGTTCAAAATGAATCTGCTTTCCTTAGATAATATTTTGCCCTCACCCATTTCTTGTAAAGGGTTGTAAAAATGCAAGATTTATTATGGGGTACAATGGAGCGCGACTTTTATAGTTGATGAACAGTTAACATTCAAGGGATACGATATATGACTGTTCAGACTTTTATTAGATAAAAGTAGTTTTATTTTATGGCAATAACTCAAATTGTAATTGGTGAAAATTACTAGCAATTAAAATAAAACTGCAAAGCAGAAGTTACTAGCAGTTAAACCAAAACTACAAACTACTTCTCATTTTAATATCAAAATCATTAAACAATGCCCCACCATTTTCAAAATTAAAATTTAACCTGAACAAGAAAACCTTCTGCATAAATGAAGGTGTCTTTAGAACTTGAACCTCCACTTAGTGGCAACTCATCAAAATCAATAAGAAAAGAGTGGTAGACTAGCTTTGAGCCATCAATCCTACTTGATTGGCCGGACGCGGCAGCCCACACATAAGGTTTCAAACTCATCAAATTTCTCGAATAAGCTCAGTGGTGATTTGGCCTAGGTATTTTGTGGGAATTTTTCAAGATTATCTGAAGATTTGACTAGTTCGATTAGATTTGAAAGGATTTAATGTGAATCTGATTAGATTTAGAACAAATTTGAGAAACTAAAGGATTTGACCTTGATTAAATAAATATTTAGCACTAATCTGCTAGATCATATTAAATAAATCAGAGCATACTCATTGTAGATATTGATATTTCATTCTATATGATTATGAATATAATAAGTAAGCAAATTTTATGCACTTGGAATGATCAAGTCTTTTTTAAATTATTTAAAAGAGAAATTAATCATGTTGTAGTATCTGATACATAGTGATGTATGTGGAATGATAACAACAAATGTTAAATGGGGATTTTGTTTTTCTCATTAATTTCATATTCAAGTTTTCTAAAATTTTGGGTTCATAGTTTTGAGAAGACATATATGAAACCAAATATATGAGAAAAGGGAATAAGGAATAAAAAGATATGAAAACAAACAAGACAAATGTATTAATCTTAGATGAAATCATAAAGATAAATACTAATGTCGTTAGTTTCTTTAAACAAACCTTAATAAGAATATGATTCTTATTCAGTAAAATCCTTCTAGAACATCATCAGTATATGATGCTTCGTGCGAAGAAATTGGCATATTCTTTACATATTGAATGTGCACATCATAGAAATCACCACTAGTTTAGTGAATAAGATTCTTTCTAATATCGAGTATGATGATCCACATGAGATATGGATGGAAATAATGAAATCATGCAACCATATAACATATGGAAATGATTAATCATCATTAAAAACATGATGCAGATTAAATAGAAATAAAATCTAATTGAATGTTATTTTGTAAAATATTGCTTATGTTTTCTAATTCCAGCCAGTTAAAAGAGTCTTATTATTCTAAGAAAGAGTGTTATTTTCAAAAAGGACAGTGAGAGTAAGAGAATATCTTAAAAAAGTTTCAAATACCACAAAATGACAATTAGATTATGAATCCGAAGTTCACTAAAATTCTCACTAATAAGAACTTTCAAACGAATTGTGATTCCTATGTATACACAACACACGATCTATCAAGATATGAAAATAGTCTCACTTACTCCCTTGGAGCAAGTAATATAAAGTGTATGAGATACGACCTAAAAATTTTCATATAGAAGGATATAAAGATAATGTTTCAGGAGCTTAATCTAAAGATTAAAGCGTGCATATGAGAAAAAGGAAATCTAAGCGACAAATCAAATTTGTTTGATATATGAAGGTAGATTACTTAAAGTTTATACAAAAGATAGCAAGAGTAACATCATGTTTATTACCTAAATTACTATTCAATGAGATTGAAGTAGTTAGAATGCTCATTGTCTAAATCTAGTTGTGTGAAGTTTTACTCCACACATATTTGGGTAAAACATCTTTTTAGGAAATCTATAGTGATAGATTTAAAAGGGTTTCTAAGTTTGACCCAAGCTATGTACATTAGTAAAGTACTAAAAGAGTTTAGTAACAAAGATTCCAAAAAATGATGATACGAGAAATGTCATGAAATCTTATTCTTCAAAGCATATTGTCCAAGACATGGAGGAAGAGGGAAGAGGATACAAGTGAACTTGAACAACCTATGTGAGACTATAGGTTATATCACATGTACTATGTACAAAATAGGATGTTCATAATGCTCTAAGTGTTATGACCATGAAGTTAGGAATCTAATCTAACCGTATGAAAGATGCATTCAAAGAACATAACATCATACTTGAGAAGAACTAATGATATGCTTATTATTAGTACACGGAGATTCTAGATTGAAATTAGAAGTTTTTATAAGACTTTAATTATCAATCATAGAAAATGAAATCACATAAAGTTCCATATAATGTTGTCTAATTAAATTGTTTGATTAGAATAGTTTCAAACCTAGCCTAAACTAATAAATTAAATTTAAAAAATGATTGAGTGCATAGTTGTTTCCAAGGTGTTGTTGGATTAAAAGTTCACGAATTAACTTATAAGCGTTCCTAGTATAATTAAATATGTAGTACAATACTACAATAATGAATGGTATGTAGCAAAAGTTAAATAATTAATATCTCATTAATAATCCAAACACAAGTTACCTCTCAATCACTTATTCCAAAAGAGTTCCGGAAAAGTAAACGAAAGAGAATTAATAATAAATAGAATAATGGATCCATGCACTAAGAGACTGCCTCAACAGAAGTTTATATTGTCATCCTGACAAGATGTATGCCCGCCAATCCAATCAGATATGACCCAATCAAGTCATACACTTATGAGAATAAATCTTAAAGTGTATAAATCATTAACATAATTGATTACATAATATTCAATTAGAGTATATATATAATATAACATGCTATTATTAGGTTGGAAATAATAATTTTAGTTACATATATAAATTACTTGCATACTTGACAGATTCTCGATTCTCAAACATACACTTGGATTCATGGAAAGATGAGATCCAAGTTGGTTAAGATTGAGATCTAAAATTGGTCTTAGTCATAAGATTGTCATAATAAGGATATTGATAATCCAAAGAGATTATTATATGCGTTGTCTTCTTCGAAGAGAAAAGTGATGATCTCATATTCATCATTGTTGGGGAACATCAGGATAGACATATACGTGATTAGTAGAGACTTAATCACTTAACATGATCACTTAAAAAAGCTCAATTATAATGATATTAATTATTAATGAGATTTTTCGGTAACTATTGTACTTGTGATGCTCAAATCTGAGATCATTACAGTACTAGCATATAAGTTGTCATGCTTTGATATCAATCCACATGGTCTTAGCCAAAGGCTAGTAAAAAGGTGAACTGTTAGGTATGTGTTCGACTATGTGAGTTTGTAGGATAATAAAATTGGATCAATCACTTCTATATTAGAGAATGTGTTTCTATTAGTCATATAACTTATGCATAAAGAAAGTCTAAACGGATTTATCAATTAAACTATGCCCTAGGACTTTCTGAAAACACAAATAGATGGAAGGTCAATCTGGTAATGTAATGGTTATTTATGGTTCTCGTGGAAGTTCCTCATACTTCTCATTAGACAAGTGGCCTACACGCCTTACTAGAGACCAATGTAAGTCTAGTGGTTTCAGTCAACATGATCGTAGAAGAGGATTATGTTGACCGTTTGTTTTGAAAAATGTTTTCAAAGTCAAACTATTCATTCGTAAAGAATTGATAAAATCATGTAATTGTGGGGCCACCTACTATGAGAATTTATAACTTATCTAGTCACACACACAAAAGGTGATTGAATCGAGATTGAATTCTAAATTGGAGAATTTTGACTTATTTTATTGTGAACTTGATTTAAAGAGTTAAATCATTAATTAGTTTAATTTGTTAAGTCTAAATCACACTCGCACTACTAGCACAACCAAAAGATGATTTAATTTTAATTAAAAATTAAATAATTAATTACAAAAATATTATTTTGAATAATATAATTATTATATGGATATTTAATGATTATGAAGTCATAAAATATTTTTTGGGTCAAAATAATGTCTATTGGGTCATTAAAGTGTTAATGAGCCTAAACGGACTTATGAGTAAGACCCAAAATAAAATCTATATTTTATTGGATAAAATTATATATGAATTTAGAAAATCAAAGTTTATTTTAATTTATCGAAAACAGAAATTAAAATAAGTTATGGGAAACTCAAATAAGGTTAGTTAGATTAACTGGCCTTTAAAAAGCTTGATTGGGCTACGTCTAAAAAAGATGTGTCCCTTATATAAAGGGCGCAAAATCGTAGGGCTCCTTAACCCCAAGTGTGCCACCCATTTGAAGAAAAGAGAAAGAGAAAGTGCTCCTCTTATCATTTTTTCTTCCTCACCGAGCTTATTGATTCAAGAGTTTAATTAACTTACTTTGAATCCTTCTTCGAGTTGTCAACTGTATGGATCAAGGATAGTGACCGGGTGACGGTGAAGACCCAACACAAAGGGCGATGGCATGCCTTGGCGGCGACAGCAGTAAAAGGAGTTGAGTGTGAAGTTCCATACAAAACTTGGAGGAGATTGTGGGCTAGGTATAACTCATCTCTTCCCTTTTATTTTTGGTTTATGGAAATTTAAAATTGCCTTGGATTCAGATGTGTAAGACTCATTGCATCAAACCATGATCTTGGTTCATTTTTCGGAAACGGATTCCACCCCAAGATGTGTCAAGAACACCATTGACTTACAAGTTTTCCATATTAGAAGTCTGCTCAATAGGATGATTTTCTGGCTTGCTAAACAATCTCATCAGTTGTTGATACCAGTTCTGAGTGAGTGTTGTCTGAAAATTTCTTGAAATAACCTGACTACCAGTATTTGAAATCTGATTGTCTGAAGTAGAACCAATTGTAGACAAATCAAGGTTAGAGTCTGAGTTTACAGTACAGTGTGCACTATAATTGGGTTTATATGGTTTCTTTCCATTTGTAAACTTGAAATTAAGAGGATAACCCACTAGCCTATAACATGAGTCTTTCTTGTGCCCTTTCTTATGATAGTAGTCACATTCCACATTTTTATTATTGGAATTAAAATTCTCTCCCAAAATTTCCAAATTATTTGAAAAAAAGCCGTGGTTGTGGGTTCTTGAATTTGGACTTGCTGAACTCCTAATCCTCTGTGAGTTTCATCTTGTAGTAATACAGAATAAGCCTCATTATTAGATGGAAAAGGACACATTAACAATATTTGACTCCTCTGTGTTGCATACCCATCATTTAAGCCCACTAAAAACTGTAATAGTTTATGTTAATTTTCTTGTTCCATCACCAATCTTGGTGACTGACATGTACACAATCTTGATGCATCACATGTACAAATAGCACTCGGTACTATGAAGAGTACTCATCCCACAAAATCTTAAAGTTTTGTGTGATATACAGTAATGTTATTTGCAGCCTAACAAAGATAATTTATATGTCTATGAAGAGCAAAAATCCTAGAATCATTTATTTTATGGAACCTATCCTTTAGATCCTTCCATACCAATTATGCACTCGTAGAATACACAACACCCCCAAATAACTCTTTTGATACATAATTCATTATCCAGCTTAGTACTATAGTACACCTATCCCATTGGGCTATAGAAGGTTATCTTATTCCGGCCGAGTGCAAGACCCATCTACTAACCTAATCTTACTTTTGGCAAGCAAAGTGATGGACATTGCCCTGCTCTATGTCCCGTGATTCTCTATACTAACTAGAAGCTGTGACACCAAGTTCACACCGGGAGCATCTAAAGGATGCAAGAACAGAGGGTGGGTGAAATTTGGGTTTAAAATTGAATTAGATTGAAATTCAGCTTGAATTGTGATTAGAAGAGGAAATTGAGCTGGTGATGGTGGAATTTGAACTGATGTTCGTGGAATTTGAGCTTGTGGTGGTGGTAGATCTTGCGCCATCGATCCAAAATCAAGAAAAAATAAGATGAAAAATTGAAGATGAAAAAGAAAACGAAACAATCTATGTTACATAGTCAGATGGATTAAAAAGAAATATGTGCGGAAAAGAAAAAAATTGATAGCAATTGGTTCTTGAGAAAATTTGTGAGAAACTTTTTTATTCAAAACTTTGATATCATAATAAAATTAAAGTGAATATGAAAATTGAATAATACTTTTCATTAAGAGAAATGAATTAAGTTTACACGATATATATACATAGTCCTCTAAACAGCTCATCTATTTGATTTAGTCAAATAGGAAAGTTATCAATAACTAATTTTACCACCTAAACTTAATAGCTGATTACAAATAGATACAACTAAATAATAATATCTTTAACACCATAAGTGATATAGGACAATTTTAAAACTCTCGGTCATTCCGATAGCTCAATAATTTGACATAATACGTAAGAGTTACTTTAGATTATGAATACATCTGCTTAATTTTAGGTCTCGCTCTGATACCATACAAGGGCATCAGGAAAACAAGAGCAACAAAACAAAAACAAACAAATCCCACCAACCAAGACACAACCAGATTTATCCAAGCACATAGCCAAATGCATAGGGAAACCCCTTTGAAGGTTACCAACAATACTAGCAGTGACCCCAGTTAAGGAGAAGAGTCCGGATTTTTACATCCTGTAAATGGTGGAGTCACCCTCGAAACCATATTAATTAATCTCTCAAAAGGCACATAAATCACTTAAAACAACACAAGATGTAGCCAACTTACATCAAAATAATATGTTTTAAGAATTTATTCAACCTAATTCCTGTAGGTATCAGTTTGCGTATCCTTATATTTACATGCTTCATTCTTTTTCTCTGAACATATACTTAGATCTATTCACATTCTGACATCTCAATAAAGGTTAAGGGAAAAAATAAAAGAGAACTAGGCTAATACAGTACATAGATGATCATGTTCTCTAATTAGACCTATTAATAAAAAAAATTTAAAAAAATAAAGAAAATAAAAACCCCTCCTATAATATGCAGCTAGAAAATGGAAGTGAAATATTATGTGTAAGCTTTTGAGAGTTTTCACTTCTCATAGGTTGACTTTTTTTTTTTAATAAGTTAATAATTTTTTTTTTATGCAGGTAGTTATTAGTATGGATCAAATGAAACTTGGTAAACAAGTTTCAAGTTGTATTGCAAGTTCGGAGACAATTTCAAATTTCAGTTACTAGTTCACCATTCTAGCAATTTTAATATGAAGTATTTAAAGTATCCAAGCTGATCACAGGTGATTTGGACGAGTTATGAAAGTTTTGGATTACTCGTGCGAAAACTGCTGCACTTTACTGCTTTAGCATGTAAAGGCTATTTAAGCCTTAACTGCGATTTTGAGTTTGCTTTGTTTTCTACTTCTCAGTTGTTTAGGTAGAAAATTATGTGGATTAACTTAATTTAGTTGTATTTTTCAGATGTAGCTTTCTATTACTAGTATAAATACAAGTTGTCTAATTGCATTCTATTCCTCTAGTTTTTACACAATCATATATATGCATGTCATAAAGAAAAATAACAAATAATCCATATTCAAGCTGTTATTTAACAAGAAAATTTTATCATATCCATTATAGGATGGGTAGCTGATAGGGGAGATTTTACTGCTAGCTATAGCGGGATCAACCGATCGAACGGGTTTCTTGCACCAACAGTAGTTACAATAAAACATTTGCAAATGATAAATATATTGTTTACATCGATGGATCACTAATTTAGGCATTGCAAAAGAAATCAATGTTAACTTTGGGTGTAGAGTAATTGGCCGAGAGTATATAGGAGGCAACAAACGCATTGGCTGCTTCTGTATAGTGAGTCCCATCCCAATTTATGTGCTTCGAATCTTCCTTGCACACATTGCTCCCGGGTTGCCCGCACAGATGACTGCCATTGAAATTGTATGGTGGCCCTCCATGCCCGCAACAAGCTGTTAGTGGATTCTCAAAACCTGAAAATTTTATATAATATCTCAAAATCTGGCAGGGAGAGCGATTCGATCTACAGTCATTAAGCTGGTTTACTCAAGTTTTAGTGATCAAAAACTCTTTTCTTTTTGTGAAAAATGCATGACTAGATGTTATAGTATATGTCAGCAGCTGTCTGTCTTTGAATCAGTATGATACGAAGACTGCAAGATGCTCGCAAGTAGTTCGATTAGAAGCATACATACCGAATTGAGCTGAATTGGCAATGAGATCGTATTTGATAGAATATATATCTACATATACAATCATTGTATTAGGCATAGTGTGCCTCAATTCTTCACAGAGATTGAGCAATTGATGATTGAATTCTATAGCGACATCGTTAAGAATCTTAACGCATCCAACAGGATCAAAATCGCTACTTTTTCTGCCTCTTCCTACGCTCACTATTTCTGCAGGCAAACACCCAATCGGACCTGTATTGTGAACCCAAAAATTCTTCCCGCCACTTTGGTATAAGCTCTATCAATATCACATTAGTTGATGGGTGTTAAATAATTTATTAATCGTAATTATTAGTTTAATTAAGAGAAATTAATTAGTAATTAAGGGGAGTAAGTAGTAATTAGTTACCAATATTGCATTTCTGATTTCGTTGATGAAAGATGGGATTTTTTCAATAACTTGTGGGTATGAAAGATGGAAGAATGAGCCAATTATATCGTTTTGTCCAATGTCTATTATGAATAGAGCGTTCTTTAATTCTTCATCATCATGATAATTCGAGTTACCTACGATATAAAAAGTATATATCACTAAATGGAAAACTAATCAATATTATTATCATTGTTTTACGTATTTATGATATATATATATGTTACCTTTAGATAGATCAAGAGAACGAGTTCGAAATCTAAGGAATTGAAGAACTTGAACGTCCAAACTAAAAGGGAGATGGTTAGGAAGGGTGGATGAACCACTTATTGCAAAATTAGCTCCATTTTTGAAATTTGGATCCAAAGATTCTAGATATGGAGTCAAGTAATCAGCACCCAAACTTTCACCTAACAAAAACCAAAAAAAAAAAAACAACGTATAAAGACAAGTACTACAGTATATTGAAACAGCATGCAATGCAAGATGATCAAAACCTACAAGTACTATATGAACATAAGATATATTTCAAAGCACTATTACAAATAAAATCAAGAATTAGTCGTCCATCGGATATTCGGCCAGACGGGTGGAGAAAGAACTTTCGGCCATTAGGGGTTCCGAACGTATATCCAAGAGCTGCACAAAAACCTCCTGTATCTGAATTGGAATCTCCAAAATTGAAGACCACTGGTTTTTTATTATTAAGGCATACTGATAGGACACATGAAGGAAGTGAAAGATTTATTACATATATGAAGATCAGCAAGCATGAAATGAGAGAGCTTGCTCCTCCCTTTTTCATCTTTTTTTTACTCCACTAAACCCTCGTTTTTGACGTAGATAAATTAAGTATAGCAAAAACTATATATTTGCCAATTTGTAAGATTTCATGTATTTAAAGGGTGATTGATTAATTATTATAAGGGGATCCTATTTCGGTGTAAATAAAAAGTATTTTTGAAACGTACAACCAATTATAAATGTGAGGTTGTATCTTTCCTTTTTTTTTTTTTAATTCTTATATATATCATATATATATATATATATATATATATATATATATATTATATAATAAGAGTTTAGGTTAAATATAGAATTACGTCACGTATGCATTTTCAACTTCCTATAATATGTTATATGTTACTTTTACAATCAAATTTCCTAAAATATTATTATTTTATATTTTACAACCATTTCCTAAATACCCTCATAATTTTATTTTTGTTTATTATTTTAATGAAATTATAATCTTATGTAATCTATATTAATTACATAATCACTATAATTTTATCATATCTTTTAATTTAAAATTAAAATAAATTACATAATCAGTATAATATTATTATAATCGGATCATAATTTTATAATTTGACAATCCATACATTAGCATAAAAAAATATTAGCAACAGAAAAAAAAAATTCATAAATAAGTACAATTTTTATGATCTATTAATGGTATATGATGATTGTAACTGTTATGAATTTTTTTTTCTTCATGATTATAGTTAACTTTCCATATATAAATCTTATTTAATTTAATATAAAGAACAACGTTATAACATAATTAGATATATATATTCTGCCGTGCAAAATACGGTAGAAAAACTAGCATATATATATATATATTTGGGCCAGAAGTTGATAAACCATGATGAAAGGGCAAGGGGGAACGTGATGAGCTGTGTTATACTGAATGTTGTGTTCTAAATTTATTTGGCCATGTCTAAGTGGCTAAGTCCAAGGTTGTTGATATTGATGTGATAAGTAATGACGACGGGGTTCGTGGGAAGAAGACATGAATCAATCAATCCTCCTTTCATGAATGCAAAAGGTTACTAAGAAAGAGTCGAGAAAATTTTACCATATGCATCGTATATGATGCACTTGTCGATTTGCAATTTCTCCTTCTCAATAGTAAAATTCACTATTTGATTTTCTTGGTTGCTATACTTAAATACACACTTGTTGATTCAAAAAATAAAAAATAATAAAACGAAATGAAAGTTCAATCATGGAGTTCAATCTTTGAGAAGTTATGAACGATAATTTAGGAAGTTAATGGAATATATTATACAAATCATGCTAGCTCATCACAAAGTGGCTTTTGATGGGTACGGAAGTCTTGCATTTTTTTTAGCAGAAATATATTTACAGCCTTTAAAATTAATAAATCTGAATATATATTTATCAAATAGTGAGAAAATACATAAAAGCAATAAAAAATCAATAATTGTGAAGAAATAATATCCGGTTTCATATCCATTTCCTTCATCTCCTCAGAGAACTCTTCGAGACTTCCACCCTTACAATAAAATATTAAAAGTTTGTAAATTTGGTCTGTTACTTCAAATTATGATATACATTTATAGCATCACTCATATTTTTCTCTTAACATAATATTTTTAAGAGGGCATCGAAACAGGCTGTGTCACGGAACGAACTTCTTAAACTGTTGAAAATATTCGACAGTTGTTCTTACAGAACACACTTTAGCAATTCTAGCTAGAACAATCATAAATATTTTTGGGGTTATAATGATCGATCTTTTCAACGAATTTCATTAAAAATTTCTCATATTTTTTTTAACATTCTAGATCTTCGTAAGGTGTAAAGCATTGTGTCTAGAGAAAATGACGTGTGATAAAACCCTCTTCTTCGTGCAACGTAAGTGAAGAACTCTAAGGCTTGTGATAGGTTGCCATGACTGAATATGGCCCGTTTGAGAATTTTACGATTAAATCGTTTAAGAGGAAAATGTTGCCTGATTTTAGGGATGAATTTAGGTGGTCTGGAGAGGCGGATGTACTGACGCTGCAGAAAATGGTTTTGATGTCGTCGTTTAAGGAAAATGGGTTCAAATTTGGGAAGAAAATCGGTGAGAGAAGAGTGAGATGTATACCTTAACGGTGATTGAAGACCACTAGTATCAAGCTTCATCATGCTCTAAATCCTTTTAAAATAATAATAAATAAATAAAAACGAAGGGAACTAGTGTGTCAATTCGAGAAATCATCCAATATAATCGATTAAAAGAAACCCTAGAAAAAGAAAGGTTGCAACATACAAGAGAAACAGCAAAACAGAAAGGTGGGAGATAATCATAGACGTCTACCTACATCTAATATTTCATCTAGTGCATTTAGAGCTAATGCTATACCATATCACTCCTCATGCATGGGAGAAAAACAAATTCCTCGACTCTGAAATCAAATTCTATATCTCAGGAAATTTTCTTAGAAATCTACTTCGAAATTTCTAGTTCATCACCTTAGAAAGATACAGAATTCTAAACCTTAAAAATAAGGCCTACAACCTCCTCAGCAACCAAGAAACGAAGCAGTTATTAACATCAAATTAGCATAAATTGACATTAACTTACTGAATTAAACTAAAAGCAGCAGAAATCACTGGAATCTTGAACCCCTAGAATTGCTGCACCTAATGAACGAAGAATAGGCTGATCGACGAACTAAGAATGAAGCTCAAAGGATCGAGTTAACGAAACAACCTGTTGCATGGAAGAGGATGAGAAGAACAAAGGGAGTTTCAGTTACAAATGGTTCCATTTGTAACGGAAGAAGAAAAAAATAGAGAAAAAAAATATTTGACACTGAGAAAGTTCGAAGCTGAGCCGAAAAAACGGAAGAAGAGCAGTGCTCCATGATTTTATTTTCAGAGATTGTGTTCGGGTGGATTAAATTCCCGGTCCTAAGTTTCGAGTGTGATATGGTTACATTGTTTTTGATATCGGTACTTATTTTTGATATTGGATCGGATGTCTATATTGGTCAGGATCGAAATAGAAATTAAGATCGTAGAAAATTTTTTATTATGCTCGATATCCTGCTTATGAATAAATTAAAATTATAGAAATTATGAAAATAAATAAATATATATATATATATATATTAAAGAAAATAAATTTTGGTCCATCTTAAAAAAGAAAAGAAAATATTATAGAAATTATAGAGCGCCACTAAATATAGCTTCATCTTAAACAGTTAAAACATACTATTTTTTTTTTTGGCCAAATTAAACGCACTGTGATCGGATCAAGTTTATGAATAACTATATTTAAACTCTTAAAAAACTAAAAATCAAGATCATCCATCACCTTAGAAAGTTGGGAAACTGTTTGGAATTTGGGACACTTTTCTGTAGTTTTATATCTATTGTCATTAAACATTGAATTTAAATATATTAATCTAACGGCAGTATAAATAATCCCTAAATATACATTTACATGCATAGAAAGTACAAGAAAAAAAAAATCAAAATATTGACTAAGTGGATTATTCTTTTTAATAATAATAGCAAAAAAAAAAGTTAACACTAGATAAAGTTTAATTTTTATTTTTATTTTTATATATTTAATTAGGTTAAAATAAATTATTTATATTGCCATTAAATAAAAATAGATGTGATAATATGAGTCGGGTTGGCCCGAGCCTATGCCTGTACCTACTGTATGCAGGTATAGGCTCGGCCCGACTTATACGCGGATCAAGCTCAATTTTTTTACCTGTGATCTAGCCCGGCCCAACCCCTTTTTCAATGAGCCGTGGGGCTAGCTTGCAAATGTGCGGGCAACCCCTATTGCAAGAGGATGATGGTACATACTACATAATAGGCTTTTAAGCTATGTAGGGAGGCCATCCCAGCATGGCTAAAAAGAGAAGAGGGAGTCATTTACTCTTAGTGTGTAAATGGCTCCCTCTTTTTTTTTTTTAAACAAAATTTAAATTTCTCTTTTTATATTTTTATTAATTTTTTTTATAAATCTCTAAATTATATTCATAAATTACAACTTAAAAAATAATTTTCTCTATTTATTTATTATTATTAATTTAAAGTTTCAATAATCAATTTTACAATTTTTGATTCTAATCTGAAACTCAATTTTAAATCTAAAATTTTTAACTGTCTCAAAAGTCTCAAGTTTCAAAATATAATTTCAGGTTGGTTCAATTTTTCTATTTTATTGTAATGTATTTTAATCTTTATTATTATTATTATTATTTTATAAATTTTATCTTCTGAGTGAGAAGATAATTAGATATTTCTTATGATGAACTAAGTATTAATGCAAATATAAAGTTTTGTGAAGTTTATATTGTTTATGAAAATAAATATAGCAACTTGCCACATTGATGATCCGATCAACAAAATGAACGACCAGAGAATGCGATATGGAATCTTTACAATAAGAAGAAGAGTTCTTCAAATAGTTGCAATGGTGAAAGTATAATTCAAAAAGGTTTTCTATATTAGCTTGACTTGCATACGATGTCTTGACCGTCCCCGTAACTATGTCTTCAGAATCAGCATTGAGCATAAGTGAGAGAATCATTTTCGATTGAAGAACTAAAATAATGTCTGAAATGGTTAAGATACTATCGTGCATCAGAGATTGAGGATATGCAAATCAGCAAAACCAATATCAATTGACGGATAAAGAAGATATGTACGGAACATTTGATCATTTATATTTCGAATTCAAATACGAAACTCCTAATTATGGGGTAGAAAGTAGTTCAATCCCTCGTTATAAATTATAGATTATGATATAATTTTAATAATGTTCTTTTTTTTCCTTATTTTTAAGGTTTTATTGTAGGTTCCATTTTTTTATCCTTTAGGCCAGGAAATTTTTTGATAAAACTATCTACCATTACAAATCACAATAAAGTAATTTATTTGGCCAACTCTTTATTAATAACATATTAAATTATAAGTCTTCAAAATAACAAAATTGGAAAAGAAATCACAACTCATAAGGAATACTAGCAGTTATGATTTATGAGTATATTAGTAGTTATGATTTATGAGTAAAATAGCAGTTATGACTCGAAAGCCTTCATACTTATTAGTCATACCTATCGACTCATAAAGTAAACTATCAGTTATAACTTATAAGTATACTAGTAGTTATGACTCGAAAGCTCTCATACTCATAAGTATAAGACTCATAATTGCTAGTATACTTATAATGCTAGTCTAGTACTCTAATTTATTTTCTCCTTACTTAATAATCTAACATTCTTATTTATTCTCTTATAAATACTGCCCTCCTCACTCTCTCAAGTCTCACCAGTCACCACTTTATTCAATTTATCACACAATGCCACAATCACATCTTCATTTAGATTTTCTTTAGGTAATTATATTTATTTATTAATTTCTTATATTTAACTTTTTATATTTAATATGTTTCCTGTTTAGTGTTATAACTTGTTAAATGTAGGAAATGGATGGTACTAATCCTCAACGTCCAAGACACGTTATTTGGAACTACTTTGCTGAATTCTATTGAACTAACTAGAAGACTGGAGTGACACAATGACTAGCACGATGTTTTGTGTGCAGTAAAATTTTTCATGGAAGTCTTGGAAATGGAAGTGGCTATTTGCGCCGACATCTCCTAAAAGCACCCATTAATTATAGGTTCATCTACTTCACCATAACGTAATTAAATATGAGTTATTAAATAAACGGAAACATGTATCCATTTCAATTTGCAGATATTAATGATAATAAAATTCTTTTATATTATAAAATATCTTTATTGAACCGTAAAACTTATTTAATGTGTAATATAATTATTTATTTAAAAAAAAAACTCAAAGAATTTATTTTTAGGTCATATATGAATTCGAGCTCGACCCGGGTTAAAGAATTTTTAGCCCGACCTAGGCCCGGGCCTAGTCTGAGTTAAATGGGCTAAGCCCATCCCAAAACTTAAACAGGGTCAAGCTGCTTCAGGACCAGGCCGGGCCGATCCAGTTTGCCACCTCTAGATAAAAACATACTTAGACTTAAAAATTTTAAAGTCGAAGATTTATATCTATAGAAAAATATAGATTAACTGTCATACCCAAAAAAATTTTAAATTATAAAACATGTTACGTAAGTTAAAATGTTTGAAATTTTTTGTTTGTCATCCTAGAAAAAAACAATCCTAGAAAGAAATCGTGACAGTTCGTTTCGCCGAGATTCAAAAGTAAATAAACTGATAACTAAAAGTAATTAATACTAAAATTTCCTTAAAAACATAAGATATAATACTTAATCACCACCAACCTCTGCTCTAAAGGAAGCCATATCGGCAATATTATAGTACTTTTTCTTCTCTGATCGTGGAGACGTAAAACAAACAGTACTATATCCCAAGTGGCATTGATTGTGACAGGCATTATATTGGATTGGCAAGTAAGATAGAAGTGAATGTTTCAAGAACTACTTAAATAGGACATATGGAGCAGTAGCGAATCGATAAAAACAAAAAAAAATATTAAGATATGCAATTTGTCAGAGCTTTCACACTCAAATAGACCTCCCAACGGGGCCCACCAGCTACTACGTACTAACAGAGGTATGAACTTGGAAAAAGAAAACTTTAATTTATCTTTTACGAAAATAGTTTAATGCAGAGTGACATATGTAGTGACGTAATATTGGGCTCCACTCCCGCGTATAAAAGGCTCAATCCAGCCATCGATTTTCATCAACCCATTAGCAACTAAACACATCTGATTATCAAGATGAACATGGCTACCAAACACTTGCTAGTTTTACTCTTTGGAGCAGTAGTGCTTCTTTCTGCTAGTACTACTCTTGCCGATCATGAGGATGATCACCATGAACATTATCCCAAACCACCAACCAAGGGAAGGGGAGAGCACAAACCACCACATGAGGCGGAGCCAGGGCGTCACTTGGCAGAGGAGCTGGAGTCATCTACATTGGATGAAAAACGACACAATGGAGAAAAGCAGCCGAGAGAGCACAGGCCACCACACCATGATGAAGAGCCCGGACGCCACCTGGCTGAGAAGAAGTCAGCGTTAGTAGATGAAAAGCCACCAACGAAGCTCAGGCCACCACATCATCATGACGAGGAGCCCGGACGCCACTTGGCTGAGGAGGAGGTGCCAACTTCATTGGATGGAAAACCACCAAAGAAGCACAGGCCACCACATCATCATGACGAGGAACCAGGACGCCACTTGGCCGAGGAGGAGGAGTCAGCTTCATTGGATGGGAAGCAACCAGGGAAACACAGGCCACCAACTGCAGCATTTGAAAGGGAAGATGGGCTAAAGGGAAAGGGAGAGAAGCCAGTTAAGGGAAAGGGAGATAAGAAACCACCGCAAGAGCACGAAGCAGGACGGGGCTTATTCGAGAAGAAGGGACCGGGAAGTGAACACGAGGGTCCACGCAAGGGTGAGGAAGAGAAGCCAATTAAGGGAAAGGGAGATAAGAAACCACCACAAGAGCACGAACCGGGACGGGGCCTGTTCGAGAAGAAGGGACCGGGTGGTGAACACGAGGGTCCCCATAAGGGTGAGGAAGAGAAGCCAATTAAGGGAAAGGGAGATAAGAAACCACCGCAAGAGCACGAACCGGGACGGGGCCTGTTCGAGAAGAAGGGACCGGGTGGTAAACACGAGGGTCCCCATAAGGGTGAGGGAGAGAAGCCAATTAAGGGAAAGGGAGATAAGAAACCACCGCAAGAGTACGAACCGGGACGGGGCCTGTTCGAGAAGAAGGGACCGGGTGGTGAACACGAGGGTCCCCATAAGGGTGAGGGAGAGAAGCCAATTAAGGGAAAGGGAGATAAGAAACCACCGCATGAGCACGAACTGGGACGGGGCCTGTTCGAGAAGAAGGGACCGGGTGGTGAACACGAGGGTCCCCATAAGGGTGAGGGAGAGAAACCAATTAAGGGAAAGGGAGATAAGAAACCACCGCATGAGCACGAACTGGGACGGGGCCTGTTCGAGAAGAAGGGACCGGGTGGTGAACACGAGGGTCCCCATAAGGGTGAGGGAGAGAAACCAATTAAGGGAAAGGGAGATAAGAAACCACCACATGATTACGAACCGGGACGGGGCCTGTTCGAGAAGAAGGGACCGGGAGGTGAACACGAGGGTCCCCATAAGGGTGAGGGAGAGAAGCCAGGACATGACCATGATGGCCATGATCATGATGGTCACCCAGGGCATCCTCAAGTTGAGGAGAACGAGAACATCAAGTCACACAAACCTCCACGGAAGCTGAAACCTCCAACTTCGGTCTGATTAGAAAACGGCGACGCATCACTGTCCTACAGAGTGCTTATTCCGATGGCTCCAGTTATATATATGTACAAATAAGAGCTTACATTATTATCTGTTTGATCAGTAGTAGTGCTGTGTTTTTAGTGTGTTATTAATCTAGCAGTTGTGACAGTTGTGGTTTTGTCGTTTAGCAGCTTGTATGTACGTAGCTGACTTTGATCAGCTTTTCATGCAACTTAGTTGCCTTTTCTGATGCTGTCTCGTTATTTACTTTTTCTTTGCCCTACAAATTATTCTTGTTGGCGCCATGCATATGTGAATTCATCCTTGTCGGTGGGAAGAGTTATAGAAACAACAATCACGTGTGTCAAACTGCCATGTCGACACGTGTCGACAGTTGGCGACGTGTCAAATTAGTTTTTTGGTAAGTTTGAATAACATGTCGTCTTGAATTAATGCAGCATATTAATTAACCCTAAAATCCTGATTGATTATCATGCACGTTAACGAATAACCCAAAGGCTAAGATGGCAAAACTAGTTATGGCTACTTTGATTAATCATCAGTCCACATATTATCTATATTATATATACATATATACATTTCAAATCATACTACCAAGCTAGTGCTAAAAGCAACTTCTTCTTCTTACTTGTTTGTTTTGTCGCTTGGATTAATATTTGTTGTTCTCAGTACTAGTAGTACTAATCTATGATCTATCACGTGGAAATAACCAAAACAACCTAGCAGATGAATCTGACCATCATCGAAACCGCCAACTTATGTTTCCCCTAGAGTTTTCTGGACACCGCCTCACCACCACCACCACCACCATGCACCAATCCAGTCATGAAGGCTTCAAATGAAGACTCTTCACCAACTGTTCACCATATGAGCCTCCCCTCATCATGGGTCCCGCAAACATAGGCTTTCATAAATGTATTAGGCTTTCTGCCATAGGTCTTTCGGTGACTTTTTTTGTTTCCTTCTAACTTATTACACTCAAGTTCTTCGAGTAATTATTTGCTCCAACTTTACCCTTTCTAACATCATTTTATCCCTTTTTATTCTAAAATTACCTACAAATTGAAAAATACACTACAACGAATGAAAAAAAAACCTAAAAACTTATAAAATTAGGGTTGAAATAAATATAAAAGTAATACAAAACTAAGCACTTATAAAATAGAGATACATTAAAGAAGAAATCAGAAACATTAATATTTATTCAAGTGTAAAGAGAGAGTGTTAATATTTTCTTTATTCGTATAGTAAAGTAAAAGAGGAATGCTTTAAATATAAAAAAAAACATATGTTGCCCAAATTACCCATGAGCCATCGGTGTGCTTAACAAACCAAGAACAAGTCAATTACCACTTTCAAGTTTCTAGTAGCTCTTCAACTTTAATATTTTGAATGATGTAATTCATATGCTATGGCAAATCAAAACATTTCACAATTCCACATGACCCGACAACAGTACAGATGAAGAAATATATCTCAAATCTTGTTTCATCGAAACTAAATCTCATCTAAGATATTTGTTGAATTTAAAGAGTTTCATTTATAAAAATTCACGGTTAAAAATTGGAAAAAAAGAGTATTAACCTAATCAAAATTTTTACTCTAATTATAGTATTTCTAAACTTCTTATTTTGCTAGTTTTTTTTTTTTTTTTTTTTTACCAAGAAAAAAAGAAAGAAAAAATTGTAATGGAACTAACATATACATGATAATTAGTTTATAAACTATCCATAGTACAACAATAAAATCTATTTCCACTTCCGGATCGTTGGTAGGCTAACACAACCCACCACCATCGTCATCACCCTTACCACCACCTATGTCACAACTTACAACCTCCCATCGGAACATCTTGGTCAAACCTATATTCTAGGAGAAGGAAGAATTAAAAAGAGGAATGATCTCCAATGGCGGGGTATGCTTGCGTGCTTGGAAAAAAAAATGGGTATCTTTTTCATTTGTTTTTTTTTTAAAGAAATTAAGTCTAAATTATAATTTTAGGAAATTTTAAAATGTAAATCTTACTCATGTAAAACTTCTTATGTAGATTGTATCATACCATTCCTATAGTTTAATTCAAATATTTTAACGTTGACTTTCACGTTATAATTTTATTTCAAGGTTCCAATACAAAATCTTAAGAAGGCAAAGTCAAAAGGCTACTGAATTATAACTTTTATATATTAAATTCACATGATTTTTTCAACTTTTAAGCGGTGCCAACTGACGTCTGCGTATGTATACACAGTTTCACTACTTCCATCTTCTCTACCTTCTGGTTTGTAGGCAAAGTTAGAATAAAACAGATGTAACAATTTTATTTAATTAATAGATAGCTTGACACTACATATTCATTCATGCCTCCATTTATATAGAGTTCAGTAATTGGACTAAATATGATGCCAAACTATTTGATGTCAGACTTCAGCTGAAGGCTTTGGACGGTGGATACAAGCTTATCAAAGGTCAAAGGTTTCTCTTGGTAATCATCAAGTCCTGCTTCCATAAACTCATTTTTATCTTCCTCGAGGCTCCGAGCGGATAGCCCAACTATTTTGCACCCTATGCCCATTGCTCGAATTTCCCTCGTTGCCTGTAAATCATATACATATTCTTCATATTATAATATATCAATTCAAATTAATACCTTATACACATACAATTATGTAGTGGTACTATAGTCAAAAGTTAAATTTATAATGTCAATTTTGTTCCAATAGATATTGTAATAATGCACACATGATGTGGAATTCAAACCCATATCAAACATGTGATTTCTTGATGAAAACAACATTATCTATAGATCATGGCCGGCTCTACTTATAGAAAATTAGGCACTCGCTTAGAGCCCCTCATTAAATAAATAAATAAGTAAATAAAAATTTATTTATTTTATTATTATTTTTTAATAATAAGATCTATTTCGGCTTTTAATGGAAAAGAACCCCAATTTTAATTTAAAAATAAAAATTTAAAAACCTAATTTTACACCCCAAAATGTCAGCAGTCCCTGATCTGCATATATTATGTACATGCAAGTACGTCTAGAAAAAGGACATGCATGTTGTAATATGCACATGTAAGCATTATTCATCTTATGGAGATTTGTTTAAGCATGACAAGTATTGAGATATTGTAAGAAATTATACCTGAATTCCATTCATCACAGGCATGTCCCTATCCATAAGAATGAGATCAAAAGTTTTTCCAGAAGAGATCACATCAACAGCTTCTTTTCCATTGCAGACAACCTGATTTTCTATCCCAAGACTTCCCAGATATGCGTTATTAATCATTCGGACAACCCTGTCATCATCTACAACAAGTGCTGTGATTTTCTTCCTCGATCTTCCACCTTCCTTTGCTTTCATACTGTCAGGATAATCAGCCATCTTTTTTGTTCCTTTTTTTTTTTTTTCTCTTTTGAATACGTATCAAAACAAGAATTAGAGATTAAATAGGAAATATAAAGCTTATAGTATCCACACCATTTATTATGTAGCCAAGATCACTTATATATGTTCAACTTTACTAACAAGGTGGAATCACTGTAAAGTATTTCGGAATCACATGCATGTAAGAAATTCGAATCACTGTAAAACAATATTCCACATGCATAATTAATTGGAATCACAGTAAAACCGAAATTCTATGAATCAAGAAGCTATAAGATGCCATGAATGCACATGCATGCAAGAAATGGGAAATATTAGTACTTCTAAAAATTTCTTGTTAACCTATGAAGAAAAAAAGAAAAAAAAAAAAAAACGACGAACTTGAAATGGAGAAGAGAAGAGCAGACGAGATCCTCACCTTTCAAATCTCGAACAGCTATAAACTATTGGTTAGATTAGATTTTGCAGATGTGTAAAGAAGACGAAGCATATGTTGATTTATATAGAGTTAAAGATGGATATGAATTAAATGATGGAAATGAAAAACAAAATCTAGCGCACAGATTTTTTACTAAATATAGTGAGATTTTCATTTATCAATGAGCTTTTGAGCTTTTGTAAATAAGGTAAGTGTTAAATAATACGCATCTACGTAGGGGTAACAATAATTTGTTATCTACTGGGGAAGGTGGGGACAAGATTGTAATTCTCCACTGCTGTTCAAATATCATCTTCAAATATTTAGGAAATATATTATATATGTTGGTTTATTTAATAAAAATACACAAACTTTCGGACAACTTGTGGTCGATGTCGATTCATATCGGATTCTTATTTGCTGTCTCAATTTAATTGATAGTAGTCTTAGTATTGCTCTCCTTCTTTCACAGTATTCATTTATTTTCACAGCATATAACGCATAGAAAGCATTCATTCTCTTACAAGTTCGGGTCTCACAAACATGTATCGGGCTAGCTCTAGGAAGAATGGATATTCCAAACCCTAAATGTATTTGTTTTGAATATGTATCCTCAGCGAAAATATAATTCTCTCTCCTCTCTTCATACTGTTCATCTTCCCAAAACTATACTGCTCACACTTCTTTCTCCTCTACATTTAATTTTTTCTAATCACTAACACTCAACTATTCTTACCTTCATCATACTAATTTACCACTCTCAAACGCCTCTCTCAGCTAGCACCCATTAGGAGAGACGCAAACCTCAGGAGGTGAAAGGAGAAATCTGAGGTGTCTGTCTTACACTTTGTTTCTGGATCACTATATTTTCTATAGAATCTCGCGTTAGTGTCACTACAACCAAAGCTATTTGTTGTGAAAATCACACCAGTCGCAGAAAAGCTAATGTGTGACTCAATGTCTAACTTTGTGAGGCACTATGTCGGTTAGATTATATTCGGCACCGGGAGTTTTCTATTACTGTTATTCCCTGACCACGTCAACAATCGGCCACCTAAGTTGCCACACTAAGTTGCTACATTGTAGAGACGTGTCCCAGTTATCATTAGACATGTCTCGCGACGGCAGGCCCGACGGTTGCCGACACGGTGCATTTAGGGCATGACACGGGGGTCAACAGTTGACTTACACATAGCAGTCAACTATAAGATAGGGAGTACATGGCAGTCAATATAGTTCAGTCAAATTCTGTCAAAAAAGTATATTTGCAAGCTAATCCATTATTGACATGTGGCATGATTATGGCTTTGTAATTTCTTTTCTGACCTTGCTAGTGGTGACAATAACGTTATTCCGACCGTTTTAGTCCTTGCAAATGCTCTTGTTTGTTACTTTATTTTTGGTCACTTTGCGACCACATATTTAGTCACAAAACCTTATGACAGACAGACATAATACATTTCATTTTCAGTATTTCCTCCATGTCAAAAGAATGGACAAGTAAAGCAAATATAGAACCCAAATATCTATAATATTGTATTATAGAATCATGAACTCATTACATTACCAATATTGCCAAATTCCTTACAAATTAATTAAGTAGAACTAACTAGATCTACAAACTGTAAGAAATAGCTATCAATATCGGAATCCAATACAACAAAATAGATAAAAGATCCCTGTCGTGCATAAATTACCAAAAAAATTAGGCACAAGCAACCAAAATAGAGGACTAATTATCCATTACTTATAATGGAGTGACCTAAATCAGCTAAGACTATCAAAAATGGCCCCATTCAAAATAATGATCTGCAGAAACAAGGTAGATAAGAATAAAAAAAAAAGTCAAGTTGATTGAGAGATGTTGGTTTGAAATTTGATATAGCTAGCTAGATTGGTATAAAAATAAGTTTATAGAATATTGTTCCTAATTGTTTGGTCAAGATAAAATTAGTGCAATTACTTTGAATAATATTTTATTTACTATATATTTAATTACTAATGTGAAAATTCGCAACTGCATGAAATTATTTAAGTAATAAAGTGTGAAAATACGGATATCAAACCATATAGAATTACTAATTATAAAGTATCAAAATAAACTATTCTTATTACTATTTGATTAAACAAAACTAGGTAAGTTGAGAAAATTAAGTTCATCTCTCGATCTCAACCTAGTTCATTAAATCAATCAAAAGTTATAGAGTATGACTCTAATAAGGTTAATTGGATAAGGGATAATATGGTTAATGAAAAAAAAAGGCTAAAGTATTTGGCTTCAAATGGGCTAATGGTGCACACACAAGGTTGGGAAAAAATAAAAACTTTTCAAAGGTTAAAACATGTATAACCTAATATCATATCTAGATGTCCATTCAATTTATAAGCCAAAGCAAACTACATCATACCTATTATAGAGAATAGTTCATTAGCACTTAATACAAAATATAATGAGATCATTTTATGAATGAAGGAGAAAACAAATATATAATTCAAATGAAATCACTTTCAAAGAATAGCTTAAGATTTAAATAGCTTACAAGGTAACTTCCACTATTTTTCAATGGCCATTCAAGTATAATCCCTTATCCACCAAAACACTAAGAGCTTGGAGTGTGAGTGCAAAAAGTTATGATGCACAACTTTCATGACAAAATCTTAGTAAAGAACCAATGATTTTATCATAACATATAGGTCTTCGTTAGGGAACAAGAGTGATACTTATGCTTAGAAATCAAGCATATCATCAAAACAAAGAAAAAAATGAAAATCCCCACCCTAAACTTAAATCATACGTTATTATGAATGTTCAAGAAAAATATTATAGAAGAGAACATAATACTCCCTTTGTGAAGATGATGAGGCCAGAAGATATGTCTTTATTGCTCCATGTGCTTCCTCTCGACTTCACACATGCATTAACCTGCTCATAAAACATTTTAGAGAAAATAAGATTTTAATTAGAGGAAAAAGGAAAAACTAACTAAGGGGAAAATAAAGGGAAAATAAGTAATAGATCTTGGGTTACCTCCCAAGAAGCGTTTGTTTATAATTATAAGCTTGACTTTCTCTCTATCACACCGGCTTGTCAAGGAAGATTGAAACTCTCTCATGATCAACTCTACCTTCTACTGCTAGCCAAGCACCTTAAAAGTACCTTTTGTAGGGTGATGAACTTCCACAACTCCATGAGGATATACTTAACTAATGATAAATGGTCCGGACCACCTAGAACGAAACTTGCCAAGAAAGAGTTCTAATCTAGAGTTGAATAGAAGAAATTTTTGGCCAATCTCAAATTCTCTTCTCAATATATGCTTATCATGCCATTTCTTTGTTTTATCATTATAAATCTGGGCATTCTCGTAAGCATTATTATAAAACACATCCATTTCATTGAGTTGCAACAATCCCTTTACTCCTGCAACTTATAAATCAAAGTTCAGTGTCTTCATTGCCCAATAGGATCGATGCTCTAACTCAACTGAAAGGTGACATGTTTTCCCATAAACTAACCTATAAGGTGACATTTCAATTGGAGTTTTGAATGTTGTCCTATAAGCCCATAAAGCATCGTCAAGCTTGGCTAACCAATCTTTCCGAAAAGCATTGACCATCTTCTCTAAAATATGTTTCGATTCCCGATTTGAAACCTTTACTTGACCATTTATTCGTGGATGATAGGGTCTGGCCACACAATGTGTAACACCGTATTTTCTAAGCAAGACTTCAAATTGACGGTTGCAAAAGTGAGAGCCTCCATTGCTTATTATTGCTCGCGGTGTGCCAAATTTTGCAAAAATATTATTCTTGATGAACTTCACAACTACTCAAGCATCATTGGTAGTAAGGCCATGGCTTCTACCCATTTCAAAATATAATCTACAGTAACCAAAATAAAATGGTTAGAAAAAGAGGAGGGAAAATGTCTCATAAAATATATATCACATACATCAAATAATTCAACTTCTAAAATATTATATAACGTCATCTCATTTCTCATAGATATATTTTCATCCCTTTGATAGTTATCACAACTAGCAAAAAAATTATAAGCATCTTTAAAAAGTGTGGGCTAGAAGAATCCTGATTGTAAGACATTTGCGGCTATTTTTGTTGCAGCGAAATGGCCGCCCACTTCAAGAGAGTTACAATGATGAAGAACACTCCCCATCTCCTTCTCTGGTACACACTTTATTATTATCTCATCAGCATAATGCTTATATAAAAATGGATCTTCCCAAAAAAAAATACTTAACATCATAAAAGAATTTATTCTGCCTCTAATAATTCATCCCAGGGGTAAAATTCACTTAGCTAAGTAATTAGCAATGTCTGCAAACCATGGTCTCTATTGAATGGAAATAATTGCTCATTTGGAAAAGTTTCATTGATCGGTAGCAACTCCTATTCATCTCCCTTGTTGGACTCAAGTCGTGATAAATGATCCCCCACTATATTTTTGGTTCCCTTCTTGTCTCGGATCTCTAAGTCAAACTCTTCTAAAAGTAACACCCAACAAAGCAATCTTGGCTTGGCACTCTTCTTTTTAAGTAAATAATTCAAAGCATAATCATCAGTTCAAACAATCACCTTGGCACCTAGCAAATAAGAACGAAACTTGTCAAGTGCAAAAACAACTACAAGAAATTATTTTTCATTTGTGGCATAATTTATTTGTGTACCTGTCAATGTCCTGCTAGCATAATATATAACATGAAAAATTTTACCTTTTATTTCCCCTAAAACAGCCCCTATTGCATAATCACTAGCATCACACATTAGCTCAAAAGGCAATTCCCAATTAGATGCAACAATAATAGGAGCAGATTTTAACTTAGACTTTAACAGTTCAAATGTAATTAAACACTCCTTAGAAAAATTTGAAAGGCATATCCTTAACGAGCAAAGCACTTAGAGGTTTTGAGATTTTAGAGAAGTCCTGAATAAATCTCATGTAGAAACCGACATGTCCAAGAAAGCTTCGAATTGTTTTCATTGAAGTAGGGGGCGGTAACTTCTCAAAAGCCTCAATTTTAGCACGATCGACCTCAATTTCATTTGTGGATATGCGATGACCTAACATTATACTATCTTTCACAATAAAATGACACTTTTCCCAATTCAAAACAATGTTAGTGGCTTCACAAAACCAAAGACAAGTTAGCCAAAAAACTATCTAAAGAATCTCTAAAGATAGAAAAATCATCCATAAATATTTCAACTAACTTTTCAACCATATCTGAGAAGATAGACATCATACAATGTTGGAATGTAGTTGGAGCATTGTACAATCCAAAAAGCATCCTCCGATAAGTGAAGATATCATATGGATAAGTGAAAGTAGTCTTGTCTTGATTCTTTGGTGCTATAGCAATTTGGTTGTAACCTGAGTACCATCATGACAATTAACTGAGCCTGATATCAGGGTGGCGGAAGGTATTAAGGTTAAGTCAGGTATTTTTTTTCGCTCGGCTCAAACTAGGACACGGCTGTACCGAAGGGAGCAATAGGTGGAAAACGACTAACACCTGAGTGGATGACACACTCCTGATATGTCAGACTGAGGCGACGTCGTTCCACACTGAAGCGTCTCTAAGTGGAGGGGCAGGTCCATGCTATGATAAAGTGATACGTGTAAAGCTGTATGGTATCTCCCAGCCCAAACTAGGTATCAAAGCCAAATGACTTAATAATAAGAGGTAATACAAATTTATCAAGAGAATAACAAATATGTATGAAGCTGATATGTTTTGTGAAAAAGTTAGATCTCAAACGACCCAACAATTTACCATCTTTGGCCTGTGAAGCATCACCTGCAGCTTCCTTGGCCTTGCCAATAAGCATGAGACTAACAAAATATTAAAATACCAAGCTTAAACAACAAATATAGAAATATTAAACTGCTAGTGAAATAGAGGGATTGAGAGAGGACCTTATTTAGAATTATTTTTCAAAGTATTAAGTGCCTAATATTGTTCTTCAAGAAATCTTCAACAAATAAGTTGGATATGGTAAACTCACCTCTGCTTTTTCTTGGGGATCTACAAGTTTGGGATGTATTTTAGAGATTCACTCTTTTCATCTCTTTCCAATGCATGCCTCCACAAATTGTCTATAACCTGTTAAGAATTTCAACTCATTAAGAGGATAGACAAAGGCTTTCACTTGAGAACCACATTCAAATAAGATCTAAGCGAAATTGCTTGTGTTTTTCTAGCAAGAGAAAAATCCCTTCAGAAGAAAAGGCTTCAACTTGCAACTGTAGAAGCAATTGGAAATTACTTAAATTGCAGTCTCCAGAGTCAAATAAAGGAAAATTGCATAAAACTAACAACTTAGCCAAAATTATACATTACTCACTTTAGAAATTTTGCATGCTGACACTTTGCATGTTAATAGATGATAAGTCTGAGTTACATGCATTACGAGATACATTATTCATAGTGCAAAAAGATTTTGGCCTACAAGTCTTATCATCTCAAATATATCAACCAAGATATGTGTGATATCTTCCTCATTAACTTTCATGTTTAATATTAGAAAAAGTTCATGACATTGTTGAATTACTAATTTGTACTTTAATGGATCACTTTGATGATTTTTCTACATTCATGGCACACCCCCAATGATTTTTCTGCATTAATGGCATATATGATCTGATCTATGTTGGTGTTCAAGTCATTAAAGTTTTTATGAAAAATATCATATACCATTTTTATGATTAGGATGAGAGGGATGAGGTTTTATGGATGGAGAATGAGGGACATCAATAGAGGAAGAAGAAGAAGAAAAGAAAGGAAGAATTGTTATTATAACTTTTGGGGTTTTGAATAATAAAGTTAAAGTTTTGGTGGTCACTTATTAATTTTTCTCTAAAAATTCAATCGGAATCAGACCCTGCCCTGCTGCTCTTTTTTCATTCAAACCACTTTTCAGATAAACATGGCGGCCCTTATTTTTTCTCCCTAAGGCTCTGGCGCGAGTTGCGTTCCTCTTCCCTGTTGGTGCATATGCCTATAAATAGACACGAAGACCTTCTAACCTTGTCAATAATTCTTTCGTTGTTTCCTTCTTCTCTGTATCTTAAAGCTTTTCGCGTAATCTCTCCAGTCTAGGCCCCCATTATTTCATGAAATCTGTCCTCTTTTTTTTTTTTGGTAAATCCTAACCGTTATCTTCTGATTATGTGTTTTCTATTCCAATTTCTTGCTTCAAATTTTTAACTACGAGTTTGATTTCTAGTTGATTGAATTTGCATTGTATGTGTTGAATTGGAAGCTCTTTCTCAGTGTATTGTTTGGAGGCGATTTGGTTTTTCTTTTTTCCTTTTTTTTTTTTTTTTTTGAAATCGAAGATCAAACTTGTACTCACTTTGGCTAAATCTGGTTTATGAACCTAGAATTCTTCTTATTCTACAGTCGTAAATGACATCCGGCATTCAAATAGATTGCTTTGACTCAGTGCCGTTTTCATTTAGTTTAATTTTTTTATGCATAATAGTGATGGACGATCTATGCTCTTAATGCCTACTGGAATCGATTATAGACTTACGTTTAATTCTTTGCATTTGTTAAATGCCTAATATAATGAGTTGAGATATTATTTCTATGATAATGACACAAGGGACAGGGTTAAAGGTTTAAAGTTTGGCTTTTTATCCCCATGAAGCCATAAATGAAAACAGATCAGGAAACCATCATGGATTGCTTACATATTCTCAACTGCTGCCCTTTTTTTATTTTTTTATTTTTTTTATTTTTTACGTCTCGTGTTTTTCAATTGGATTTCACCTTAGAAGAAGGCGGCACTAGAACATGAGTTGGTAAAATTCTATGAAGTGGTATCGGAAATCCTTATTCTTCTTCTGACTTGATTATTGATCTAATTATAAATTTATTTTATTTTTTTCTCTGTTATTGTTTATTGGTCCATAACCAGCAGCTCGTTTTTGTGGTACATGCAGGTTTCAAGGATCATAGTTGACCTTGTGCATAAGGAAGTATATAATGATGGTTTAGGACTCGAGAATTCTTACATCAGTTAGTCATACAGTATGTTGTATCATTTTGTAAACCCGTGTTTGCTTTATAGAGCCAAATAATGATTCTGTACATTTTAGTTGGTAGCTCCAATACTAAAGAATGGCAGAATTTAGTAGCCTTAGCTCCGACCTAACCGAGCTAATCCTCTCCTATCTTCCAATCTCGTCCCTCATCTGTGCTTCAACAGTCTGCAAGCACTGGTACTCTATAATTTCTTCCCCAAGTTTTATCACCACTAAAAACCACCATCCTTGGTTCTTCCTCCATGGCCTCCATAATACCTCCTCTAAAAACGACCAGTCTTTTGCCTTTGACCCCATCTCTAACCTCTGGTTCCGCCCCCCTTCCTTTCCTATTCAAGAGTCTGGGTCCTGCTTCATTGGATCTGATGGCTTCATCTTCACCACTGCACCACAATTCACCTACACCCCAATTCTCAAACGCTCTTGGAAAACCACTTCCTCTCTCAGATTCTCACGGATTAACCCTCTTATGGGTGTTTTCCAATCTGGGTCTGGCTTGTTTCGGTTCATAGTAGTTGGTGGGGTGGGATTCATTGGTGAGCTCGTAGATATCGAGGATCGCTTGGCTGTTGAAATCTATGACCCTCATTTGGATGTTTGGGAGATTTTCCCCCCCTTTCCTGCTGAATTTAGGTCCGGGATTTCATCACAATCATTGTCCTCAGCCTTGTTCCGTGGTAGATTATTTGTTTTTGGGATCTATTCGAGCTTTGTTTCATCCTTTGATTTGCATAAGCATGTTTGGAGTGAGGTCCAGACCCTTAGGCCACCTGGGATCTTTTTCGCATTCCTCATTGCATGCCGGGATCGGCTTGTTCTGGCTGGAATATGTAATTCTCCTCTTGGTCCATCATTTAATCTGTGGAAGATTGATGAGGAGACAATGGAGTTTAGTGAGATTGCTATTATGCCTGATAACTTGCTTTATGGCTTGATTGGTAGTGACAAGGATGATAAGTTTGCAAGCATAAAATGTGTGGGGTTAGGAAATCTTATATACGTTTTCAACGAGGAGTATCATAAAAGCTATCCTACTTGTGTTTGCGAGTTGAGTGATGAGTCTGCAGGCAGGTGTAGCTGGAGAAGAGTTCCTCGGCTGCCTTCTCCTGTTAATAAATTTCACAAGGTCATTAGCTTTTGTTCTACTGTTTCACTCCATAATCTACTTCAGCATGAAGAAGACTGATTGATCCACTCATCTGTTTGGTATGTATAAAAGAACCCTTTTCTTTTTATTTTCTCACTTCTATCGATATCTTGCACGAGAAGTTATGTTTTATACCTGGTTCTCTGAATTCATCATCAGTCTCATCTGTGTTTTTAGCATTTCTCATGTGAAATTCGACGTATGATGAACAAGACGGATTATTAATGGTCCTTTTGGAAACCTCAAAATTTTCATGAGTTCCATTAATTTAGAATTTAGTTCTTATGTTCGGATTCTAGGAAGTTTTTACGATCTAAATTTAACTTGTTTGGTGTTCAATTTTGTTCCTTGGAAAAAACATGGATTTACAAATCCTACCAAAAAGCCCATTGATTGATCTCGCTACTTTTTAGAAACATTTTTGAATGCTCTCTAAAATTTTGTCTTGGAAATTTTATAAAAACAAGAATTTAGAACACTGTAGTAATTGTGATATTTGATGTTCAGAGAAAGAAAAGGGAAACGAGAAACCTTGAATAATTTCCCATCATTTCTAAAGGGCTGGTAAAATGACCAGGAAAATTAGAGAAAAGAATAGACGGGGGAAACATATTGCAACTGCCTCTGGGTGCTTAAAAATGTTTCAATTCCATCAAGCTTTTTGAATGTCTAGTAGTGGGAGGAGAAGCAACCCAAAAAGAGGAGTAATTTTGTTGTGTAATGGAATATACAAGGCAGTTTTGGGCCCCAGTTAAACATCTTGGGCAAAAGTTCCAAAATTAGACTAGTTTTTTTCTTTTCCCTATCTTTAATGTTGATATTTTTGTCTTTTTTGTTTTTGTTTTTGTTTTTGTTTTTGTTTTTGTTTTTGTTTTTGTTTTTGTTTTTGTTTTTGTTTTTGTTTTTTTTTTTCTTTTTTTTTTTGTTTTTGTTTTTTTTTTTGTTTTTGTTTTTGTTTTTGTTTTTGTTTTTTTTTTTGTTTTTGTTTTTGTTTTTGTTTTTGTTTTTGTTTTTGTTTTTGTTTTTGTTTTTGTTTTTGTTTTTGTTTTTGTTTTTGTTTTTGTTTTTGTTTTTGTTTTTGTTTTTGTTTTTGTTTTTGTTTTTGTTTTTGTTTTTGTTTTTGTTTTTGTTTTTGTTTTTGTTTTTTGTAATCGCAAATAAACAAACAAGGACAATTCCTTACAGATATTTATACGGGAGTTACTCATCTTCTCTTCTGTATTTATCAATCAAAATGGTTTTCTCTGTCATTTTCATTTTTGTTCGATGAGATTAATTAGTAGCAAATTTTAAGCTGTTTATTTTTCATCCCGGCATTCAGAAAAAGAAAATAGTTTGTGTTGCGGATCTAGGTAATGTATATGGGTCCCAGCATCCTTACATAGGGATTCAAGATTCAAGTTCCTAGCTTTCTCTATATAATGATTCATACAAATTTGAAACTTATCACAGTCACTTAATAAGTTATTTGGGCCTCTCATTCATTGTTAGCTGGTTTTTGAGTTGATACTGTGATTATCTAAGATTACTAGATTATGCTATTTTCGATCATGTCGCATATTTTGTTCTTCTTCTCCTACTTGGTTAATGGCAATGAATGATAGGAATATATTGCAGGTAATAGTAGTACAAGTCTATAACTCGTAACTACTCTTACTTTATAGAATTGTGGATAAGAGCATGGATTTCGGAATTTAAAGCAGACCGGGTTGAAAGAAACAGAAGGGTAGGGAGTTTCGTTTCTGCTAAGTCAGAGTATCAATTACTGTAAAATAAATATCCTTATTTTTGTACCTTTTGCCAGGTGATGGAGTTATATTATTGTATTTGTTCTGGCTGTTGTAACTTGTAAATTGATTTTGATTTTGATTTTTTAGTCTATATATAATTTTTGTAATTGTTGTAACCACGTATTAAATGGAATAGATATGAATAGCTGTGATGATATCTTCTGTAATGTACTTGGGACTACTTATGTTTGGAAGCGATTTATACATGATGATACATAGAACATATCTCACATATATATATATAATTAAAAGTTGAGCCAAAGTCATATCTAGGCATTATATGTCATATCAAACTAAATATTATATTATTTTCTTTTAATACTCATCGACAACTTTTCAAACTTTGTGAGTCTCTCTGCCAGCATGGATAAGATCATGGAATCAATGTCTGGTTTGAAGGTGTTAAACATATTACTATGATATTCTTATTTGTTTGTGGTTGAAGCTATTGTTACCTACCACCATTTTTGTATTTCAGAATCTAATACATGTTTCAGCAGGGAAGATGAAATATGATATCACATCATTACATACGAAAGAACTTCTACCACCTGTTTCATGAACCTAATGGCACCGGCACCTTGTTTTATTTTTACTTTCACCCAGTAAGTTACTTTCTATTTTTCATGTAATATTTTGTATTTCCTCATGCAGAACACGTACCTACAGTATCTGGCTGCAAGAGAGTTGAAGAAGCAATATCATTGAGGTAATACAGGAAATACCAGACTTGATTTCAACCTCATGAGAAACCAAAAGTTGCTACGGATCATGAATATGATGAACATGCATGCTACAATAGCATATATTTCCTTCATATATCTGACCATTCACAGTTGTGTTATATAATTATGATTTTCAGGTGCCAAATAATTAAGAATGATTCACGTTTGAATATAACTACCTTCTAAGATGAACTCAATATATAGAAGATGACGAGCAAATGGTAAAATTGTTATTCTATTCTGTTAATTTAACCTTCTCTAACAATTCTATTTATGGGTCTGAATCTTGAGAGATTTTCTTAACATATTTTATGTGTCTTGTAATCTGATTTTTGAATCTTAGTATTTACTATGTTATAGTATTATTATGTAAGGCCATATGGAGATTGACTTCAAAGACAAAAGATTGAACTCAAGGTTGTAGTTAACTCTGTTCAAGAATTTGAAAAGTCCTTCCAGCCATTGCAGGAGTATTGTCTGGAGTGTGGCTGGAACTTTATACATGTTTTTCAAAATATATTTATATTTTACGAATTGATCCGATCTAATCTGATCATTTTTAAATAGACATCGGGTGATGAAGAAAGTATAAAAATTACAGACATTCATGGCCACCTTAAAAGGCCCTTGGATGCATATGCATTGAAGTATTTTATTATGTTTTGCAAGAATTACAACCTAATTTTTACCTTTACATGCAATTATACTGTTGAAGCACTATGTTGTTGCTTCCAATAGCAAAAGATGATACATAGGCCGTTGGTTCGATGAGAAAACAAGTGAATCTGTATGTTAGGAAAAAAAATACTCTAAATAGAAATTAGGGGTAATCTTATTTTCTTATCAATTTGCAATAAGTGTAGTTCTCCTTTGGCGTATTTTTTTTTTTTTTTATCAATGCATGATTGAAGAGAATTATGAAAATTATAGAGAGAGAGATAGAAATCAAGTTGCTGGCCCTAAATTGCAGTTCTTCTTATCAATGCTTGTATTATACTATATATATATATATATATATTATATATAGCTATAAATTGCTTTGTATTTCGTCAAATTTTAGCTATAGTATAGTTTAAATGATTGAAATTTTGTTTCCATTTTCTAATTTGAATATAGAATAAAACATTGATCCTATGAAAAAATGTTGAATATTTTCTTCTATCATGCAAACATCATAGTTTTATTTAGTATAATATAATGTATTTATAAGTAACGGATCAGATCGGGTCGGAATTGACCCGATACACATACTTAGGTGAAGGTGAGACCCCTTAAGTTTAAAACCTACATTATTCACATATCATATTTATCCTATAATATAAATGAAGAGAGAGTGAATTTGTGAAACCTATTTTTTTATTCACATAAATATTTTCTCTTTTTATTATTAGTTATGTAAGATTTTAACTCTATTAATAACTTAATATCTCTTTTCTAATATTTAAGATATAAATATATCTAATTATAAAAAAAAAAATAGTTAAATAAAATATTATAAATTAAGATTAAAAAATCTCCATTTTTTTTTTTAAAGGCCAGAAGGCTCCTTCCTGCACCAAAAATTTTGTATTTTGAAATGCTTAAAAAAAAAACCCTCAGAATTTTGTTTTGAGGTGCCAAAAGAGTGTAAGTTCTCAAATGTGTCAAACAACTTCTTGATTCTACTGTTTTCAAAGTCTGATGATATGACATATAGACATGACATGTCATATAAATTTTTTTTGTTTTTGTTTTTTGAATGATTAGAATGGAAGAGATTAGAGGACATCGATGGACCAAGATGAATAAAAAAGGAAAAAAAAAAAAAAAAAAAAAAGAGAAAGAAAGAAGATCAAGAAGAAGCAGAGGCCTATTTTTATTCTTAATTTTTTTTAATATAATATAAAAACATAAAAACAAATTAAAATTAAGCCTACACTGCATTGAAATTTTGCAGTGCGAAGATCCCGAAACTGTACCACATTTTTTTTTTATTAACACCACACTACTCTGATAAATTTTGGTGCGGTGGCGCAATAATGCAGTGAGGTTTGCAGTTTTTATTTTAATTTTAATTTTAACTTTTTTATATTTTTCCATCACTTGCATTCTAACTTTTTTTCTCATTTTCAAATACTCTACAATTATTTGTGTGTTTTTATAAAAAAAAGTTACACATACTACTTTTTTCATATTATATTATTATTATTATTATTATCTTCTCTACTATATTTTTCTTCAGAAAGTCTAATTTCACATATCTGCTCTTCTTTTGGAGGCAGACTTAAGTTCTCCTAATAATTTTTCGTGTGCATTAAAGTATTATTAGTTATTCACACATTTTAATTCTTATGTAATAAAATTATCAAAATATAAGAAATCAATAATAATCCAAATAAAATTATCAATTTATATCATCAAAATTTACAACTAATTAATTAAAAACATCACAAATTATTAAATTATATTATCAAAATATATAAAATTCATAAATGCACACACTACATTGAGATGTACACCGCATTGCATATTGTTTTAGGGGGAGAAAACTAACCACATTACACTGAGATGTACAGTTTGATAACACGGTTCGATCGGGTTCGGAGCAACCAACTTACTCCTACATGCACATATATTGCAGATCCATATCTATAAAAAATACTACATATACGACTATGGGTGAGCAGATGACTTTAAACCCGATTGAACCACACGTTTCGGTGTGGTGCGATTTGTTTCCTCCTCCAAAAAATTATATAGTGTCAGGCCACGCACCGCACCCATGCAATGCAGTGCGGGGCCTCACAATATAATTTTTTCTTAAAAATATATTAACTTTATATACTTTGATAATATGATTATATATAGTTTGATACTTTGATTCGAGACATCGAGTATCTCAAAATCTATTTTATTTTGTATACTTATAATGCATATTTTGATACTTTCATGATATGCTAGATTTTAAACGAATAATATGTAGTAAGACCTTAATAATATATTTATGTATTAATTTTGATTTTCTTTTTTTTTAACTATTATATTAAGATAGTCTTAAACTATATTAATAATATTATTTTTTGTTTTTTAATTATTACTCACTTTATAAGCTATCAGTTATGATACTCGATAGTTGAAGGGGCTTTCGACACAGTATCATAACTTTTAGTATATTCAATTGGTCAATGAAACTTTATATCCATCAAATATCATAACTTCTAATTTACTCGATAGCTTGACGATATATTCAACCTATAAAATAAAAATAACACACGACACCACAACCATACTTAAATTCACCAATATAATACAATTAATACATATCCAAAATATAAAAATATAATACAATTTCAAAACCCCCGTATCACAAAATTTTGGAACAATATAATATCAAAACCGCACGGTGCATTTACACGATGAAATTTACATACGGGCAGCAATATTATTAAAGTAAATATAAAAGATTCACACTATCATTCTTTACGCGAGTGCCTTAGCTTTATGATTAAAAATATGTCATAGGTCATATCATTTGCCACAGTAAGTACAGGTGCTTATAGTAGGGTTGGGGTTCCACTGTAGCTACTTATTATAGGAACTATTATAGTACATCTCAGTCGTTTAAGTTTTCAAGTTTAATCTGAACCTTTCATTTTTATTTACCAGTCCTTTTGAGTTTTGATTCTCTTCTCAACATCTTTATTCTCTCCGCTGCAAGGCTCTTCCGGCCTCCGGCGCCCCACCACTTCCGGCCTCCGGCCTCTGGAATCCAACTAGAGAGAAAGCGTCATCTTCCTGGGATGGGATTTTGTGCTAAGATCCACTACTGTGCTGCTTGGAGCACGATATATCCGTCAACATCTTTGATTTTGGACTATTTTTTTTTGCAATTTTCAACTGTTTTAGATAATGAAAACTAAGAACATCAAGCAGGCTTGTCTGGATATTCATAACTAGCATCTTTGACTCTTGCTATTCAAAAGAATATGATTCTTTTTATCTCTTTTTTTTCCTAACAAAATCTGAAAATCATTCAAGGGGCTACCCTTTTCCTTATTTGTCTTTTATTGTTCATCTTAGGGTCATCCAATTTGACACCTTTTAAAGAAAGAGTTGTAATGTTCTATGGACTAATTGAGAGTCTGATATATGCAATAGATCAATAAAACATCACCACAACACTGATTTGATAGAATGGTGCATTAGAAGATGTTTATATTATATGTCGAGAAAGTTATGTACTATTCAAATTTCAAACTCAATGCAATTAATCTTGCAATATATACAATTTGCGCTATAAAAAAAGAAAAAAAAACTACAGAGAGGAACTATAATCCTATACTTCAGCGAAGAAGCAGCCGGGATTGTTACACAAAGGTCGATGCGTTAGTGATACGCTTGTTTGTTCCGAGAATGATAACAATCAGAGTTACAACATCGCAATATTTTCTTCTCCTACCGACTGGAACGTTCATCAATTCTTCCATGCTAAAACCTACAGCAAGAAGGAAAATATCACTTGCCAGAGATTTGACAATCGCACCAATATGGTTTCGTTTCGCTCCAAAATCAGAGATCTTGTATAGTCGTGGAAATTGAAGTAGTGCGCTTTTGCTTCGCCCTCTATAGATCGAAGATGTTTTCGTGTATATCGTGCTGAATATCAGCGCAAACAGGAAGAAGAAGATGACGCTTTCTCAATCTGGGCTCCAGAGGCTAGAAGACGTGCGGCGCCGGAGGCCGGAAGTCATGCAGCGCCGGAGAGTTGAGCGCGCCTTGCAGTGGAGATAATGAAGACGTTGGGAAAAGAACCAAAACTCAAAAGGGATTAATGGGTAGGTAAATAAAAATGAAGGGTCCAGATGAAACTTGAAAGATATAATGGCTGAGATCATAAGTAGCTTATGGTAGGAACCCAGCCATCATTAAGCCTATCTAACAGCACATTCAACGAGGGGAAATGAGACAGTAATTATTATCAAATCATAGGAGGGTTTCTCTCTCTCTCATTTCTCTTGACCATAAAAAGACATGTCGGGTCTCTGATCATAAAAGACATGTTACTTATATTGGTACCAGCTTTAAACGAAATATGCGTTAATTGAGTGAACAAAAAGCCAAAGTCCTAAAAGGCCAAAATTTAAAAAAAAAAAAAAAAAAAAGGAAAGGGTGGGGTTTGGTGTCAGCTGTTTGAGCCTTTACAATTAATCACTCTAGCTTTCAAACCCAACAGCATTTTTGACTAAAAAGGTGTTAAAAAAATAAAAATAAAATAAAATAAGGAGTTGAGTTCGAAGTTCTGTTTCTATGCATAGTTCTAGCCCCATGCAACCCACCCATTCTATTTCTAGCCAGGCGTGGCTGCTGCTTCTTCTTCTTTCTATTACTGTTTCTTTCTTTCTTTTTGTTTTTGGACTAAGCTCGGTTAAAGTAGTTAGTATGCATGGCTTTGACAAATGGGTAGCTCGTTTTCTGGGTGTAAAGTTCATCTATACATTTCAGCTTGTTAAACTCTAGTTTAGAAAACGTATTAATTTTAACCACACTGGGATTGAGATACATCCCCAAAGAATGGGCAAACCTTTATGGATTGGGTTACGTCAGAATTTAAATGAATATTTACCTAGAAATTTATTTCCGGTTGTCTTAATTTTCATATAATATGTTTTGTTATCTCAATTTTTTTCTGGATCGACCCCGAGACTCTATCAACAACCAAATACCGGTACTTGTCTTTCTTAGAACTCTGACATAATCACCTAAACACAGACTGGTAGGGAGTGGATCTTATGGTGTCCGTGATCTCTTTCTAGTGTTAAGATACGTATCTCCCTACTAATCGTCTCGTGCCCTATTCAACCCATTCTTAAACCTATTACTCAACCAGATTTCCTACAATACGCCTAATGTATGAAAAAGTGTTTTTTTTTTTTTTTTTTGATGATTCTCTTCTCTATATGGTCAGCCTCATGATACTATTAGTATATAAAGTAACCATTAAAATATCTAGGAGTATTGTATAATTTCTTCAACGCACCACCTCAGGTTTAAACTGGGGCTCAATTGTTCTAATTATCAGCATAATTATTATAATAAAATAAAATATTACAAACAAAAAAAAAAAGAAAAAAAAAAGAAGAAAGGATAAATAATTATCATTACTTTCTAGAAGTTGAGATTTAGAAAATCAATATATATAGAAAACACAAGAATTTCATAGCATGTAGAATAAAAAAAATATATATAGAATTTTACCCACTAGATCAAACACTTAAATGCTTAATATTTAACCTAATTAGCAGTATACCATCCACATATAAATATATATACCACCATCCAGCTTTTAAAAAAAGTAAATAGGGTTTACCTCCTCATATACAGTATCCCAACAAAATAAAACAGCAATCAAAGAGCGAGGGGCAGATTACGAACATGGCAACAAAATTATAACAAACGTCTCATAACTGGGATAAATACTCTATAAAGATTTTAACAACTGGGCGGGCTTGATCATAACTCTCTCATTCTTGCTTACCCTTTTCTTTTCTTTTTTCGTTTTCTCTTCTAATTTGAAATCGGATTGGGACCGCTTGGTACTTCATGAGCTTCTTCTCTAAGCTGATTGTTTGAAGAAGAATACCAATTATGGGATCTCTTTGGCTTCAAGTTTGTACTGGTGGATGCCGTGTTCGAGTCGAAGGAATCGAAAAGAAGTCTCTTTGTGGGTGTAGCTCCCATTAAGGGCTCTATATTGTAGGAAATGCTTATGAGAAGAAAGAATATGAAGAGTAGGGCGATAAAGAAAACAGAAGGGTGGGATTTTGCTTGAAATTCAGTGACGGGTGGTGATGATGATGTCTTAGGTGCAGCTGCCATGCAATTTGGAACAAGAAACCACCCCCCAAGAGCCCACTGGGGTTCAATATCCATGAACCAGCGTAAAGCTAGGGCTAAAGAAAGAGAGAGAAAGAAAAGCTTACAAAGAGAGAGAGAAATAGAGAGGTTAAGAAGTTTTAAGAAAAAGTGAATGGAAAGATGATTTTGAAACGCGACAATACACATTTATTTAGGGAACCAAGAACAAATTGAAATCATAGAATAAATAAAAGGTACATATACAATGGAGAAAGGAAATTACGAGTAAGTCCTCAAGCTACAAATATATATCTAGGTTTGAAAAAATGGAGAGAGAGAGAGAGAGAGAGAGAGAGGATTTTTTAAACTTCAAACTATAATTGTCCAAACACTCTAATAAGCTTTTAGAGAACATTAACTGGATTTTAACTCACGTACAAGATTTGGAAGCTCCAAATATGTAAGTAGGAAGGTTTGAACTGGTTAGTAGTAATCCACTCATTTTTTTTAATTTTTTTTTTTAATCTTTTTTAGGATTTAAACTAGTTAAGTTAAATATAATTTTAATATCTAAATAATCTCTCTTAATATCAGATCGATATTATCAAATTTTTTTTAAAAAAATTGATTGATAATTAATTTTTTAAAATACATTATATATGTTTTGTTCTTTAAAACTTCAATATAAATTTCACCTAATGTCTTCAATTCAAACATTGAGTATCATCTATAATCGTGTAAGTGCATGGGCAAATCTCTCACAGGTATGTGGGAAAGATTGAGCAAATTGAAGAAGGGCATAATAGTCTTTAAATGGAATAAAAATCCATTATTAATTTAGTAGATTAGATGTCTTTGACAATTAATGAAATACTATAGAATCTGGAAAGATAAAGCACATGGAACCAGATAGAAAGAGAGGAGGAGGTGAGGTGTGGTAGCTTTTCTTTTCTTGGTCGGCTGGGTTTCCCTAGAAATATTTCTTTTGACTTGTGGGAAAATATTATGTTCGATTATTTTGTTTCATCGCTTTCTTTAAAGCTTCAAGGAGTGGGCTCACATCACCTTTTCCTGCGCCTCTCTCACATACTGCTGAAACTACATAAAATGATAATTTAAATTAGGGTTGAGAATCGGTCGATCCGATTATCGGTTAGAATGGGTTAAATTTGATCTAATCGAAACTCTATCATTTGTTATATCATCTGACTGAATCGGGTCGGATGATTTGATTCGATCATTTTTATTTATTTCTTCTCTTAATGACTTGGACCCTTCTTGTTAAAGAAGACAATTGGCTTATTATGGTTCTGAATTAAGACTGCACCATTCCCTAGTTTGGAAGTATCCATTTGAATGATGAATAATGCTTTGAAATCCGGTAAGGCTAGAACATGGGCTGTCATGTGGGCTCTCTTTAAGGCTTCAAATGCCTCGGTTGCTGTTGTAGTCCATTGAAAGACATCTTTTTTTAATAATCAGTTAATGAAAAAGCAATAGTAGCATAACTTCTAATGAAACCCTCGAAGTGTTTTCAAGTTATGTGGAGCAGGCCAAAGTCGGATTGCTTCAATTTTTTTCGGATCTAGTTCCACTCTAGATGCTGTCACAATATGTCCCAAATAAGCTATCCGGGGTTGTGCGACTACGCACTTGGATAGCTTGAGATAATAATAGTTGGCTTGCAAGCATTCAAAAACACTTTGAAGATGAATGAGATTGTCGACCATTGTCTTGCTATACACCAAAATGTCATCGAAAAAGACTGACGAATTTTTGGAGAAATGCCTTAAAATCTGAATTCATTGAAGCTTGGAAAGTGCTAGAGGCATTAGTGAGGCCGAATGGCATTACTACGAATTCATAATGGCCTTTATGTGTTCAGAAAGCCGTCTTATGGATGTCATGCGGGTGAACCCGTATTTGATGATGATACCTGGCTTGAAGGTCGATTTTAGAAAAAATCAATGCCCCATAAAGCTCATCAAGAAGCTCATCCACGATCGGAATAGGAAATGTTTCCTTTACGGTAACTTCGTTCAAGGCACGATAATCCACACAAAACCACCACGTGCCATCCTTCTTTTTAACCAATAAGACTGGCAAAGAGAATGGACTTTGGCTCGGTCGAATAACACCACAGAAGTGAGCATTTCGCACACTAAGTGCTCCATCTCTGACTCTTGAAAGTGCAGTATGGACGCACATTAACTGGGTTCGAACCTGGTAATAAATGAATTTTATGGTCAAAAACCCAGAATGGCGGCAGCTATTTTGGTTCAACAAACAAGCTAAAGAACCTCTCTAAGAGATCAGTAATTGCTGGTGGAAGAAGAGTCGGGACTGTGGCCGGAGTTGGAATGACCGTTAGCGAGAAGAATTGTGCAATGATGTCCGTTTGAGACAAGTGGCAAAGTTGATAAAATTGAACTTGTTCCATTGTAATTAATAGTCCCCCTTTCAACTTAATATTCTTCCCTTCCCAACAAAATTCCATATAGAGCCCCTTATAATCCATGGAAATCCGACCAAGAAGTTCGAGCCAATATACGTCAAGAACGACAGCTGCCTCCTTAAGCTATAACACGTATAAATCGATCGAAAACGGTTGGTCGCCTAACTTCACAAGCACATTATGACTATATCCATCAGAAATCAGTTTCTCTCCATTACTCACTAACACTTAAAAATGCGGTGAGCAGCTTATCAAAAGTTTTAGAAACTTAACCACCCTTTCTTGAATAAAGTTATGAGTACTTCCCCTATCAATCAGGTTTGCATGGGAAAAAGCCTCCAATAATGCCTTGAACACGAAGCGTGCGTGGGCACACTTGGCCGGCCAAGGCGTGAAAACTAATTTCTAGAATGTCGATTTCTGGTGAAGATTCAACCCCATTCTTACCATCCAACGGCTCTAAACTAGCAAAGGGATTTTCCTCCTCTTCTTCTGTGGTGAAACAAATAGTTTACCCTAGCATTTATGACCCGACATAAATTTTTTGTCACAATTATAACACAACCCCTTTTCCTTTCGGGCTAGCATCTCGGAAGCAGACAGTTTCTTGATAATGTGCCCTGAAGCTTTTGAACTTGCACCGAACCCCATGGTCGACGAGAATGATATAGGGGCTGGAGTCATAGTACAACTCGCCGGTTTAATACAAGAAGTCGTTTTGGAATTCCAAGTACTATCAACCCAAGATTTTGTTGACAGTTTCAAATTAGTGACCTTATCATCATATAATCTTGCAAGGCTCATTGTTTGCACCAATGTAACGGGTTTAAAAAGTTGCACTTCCTTCCTCAAATCATTTTTCAAACCGAAAGTAAAATAACTAACCAACACATGTTCGGGAACATCGGGAATCTTGTTTGATAAAAACTCAAATTGGTGTTGAAACTCGGCAAGAGAACCAGTTTGCATTAATTTACTAAGCTTACCGAAGTAATCTTCATATTCCGACAGTCCAAATCATTGTTCAATGGCTAGTAGGAAGGCTGGCCAATGGGTGATTAGACGATTTTTAGTCATCCAGTCGAACCAATCTAATGTATCGGCATCTAAATGAAAGGATGTGATCGTTAATCGTTGAGGATTCATAGTGTGATAATAATCGAAATAATGTTGAATCTGAGAAATCCAAGCAGATCGGTTATCTACAGAAAAATGTGGCACATCCAAATGCATAGTTTTCATGGTAGGAGATTGACCCGAAAGATGCTCCGGTTGGGCTGGTTGAATTTGCGTCAGAATCGGGTACGGTGCACGTGGGTCTGGGATTTGTGGAAATGGACCGTGCTGGTAAGGTGGAGTTGAGGTGTAAACCCCGATGGAAATGATTGGTGCACGGAATGAGGCTGTTGGAGGGGCACCGACTGCTGCACGGTTCCACCCAGTGGTGATGTGGGGCGCCGTAGACGTTGCTCCACTTTACCATCGAGAGCTTGAAGACCCACGGTGAGACCCCGAATTGAAGAAGCGAGATCCTCAATCATTCCCTCTTGGTGAACAAATCGCTCATTCTGTGCTTCATGAAGCTCACGGATTTGCACTATTGCCTCCTCTAACCGGGATTGATGAGTTTCTTCCGCCATTGCAAACTATAAGAACGAGAGCACCAATGTTAGATAAGCCAATTCGAGCCGGCCGAGCTCCAAGAAGATAGGAAGAATAGAGCTAATACTAGAGAGAAAACAGGAAATTGAAGAGAAATTATTTCATTGCTTAACATTTTCCCCATCCAAACCAAGGATGTACTCACCATTTCCATTCTTACCCTATTCCCTCTCTTCTAACACAGCAGCAACAACAACAAACACTCACACCACTCTGCAACAGACCACTATACCAAAGGACTTCTCTCTCTCCAGCTAGCTAAGCTACATGTAGTTTCGTGCAGCACCCGAGTACACGTAGTCTTTAAGATAGGCTGGGGTCTTGACAATTCTCTTGGCCTGCAGTGAATGGCTTGGACCCATCTCCATATCAGTTTAGGTATTAATTTTGTCTGAGATTTAATGAATTGAATAAAGAACTTGTATTTAATCTCAATAGTTTAATTACCGTAAAAAGCTTTGGATAAAGAACTTGTGTTTCTCTTCTTGCTTAGTTCTAGAGTTTTTTTTTTTTTTTTTTTTTGTATTTTGTGAGTTTAGATCTTGATCTTCTAGGTAATTTCTTATGTGATCTTTGTGGTCTTTAAAGTAGTTCTTCTCTAGTTTGAGAATCCTCGTTGAGTTTTTCTAAGAAATTTGATAGATCAAGATTTATAATTTACTATTGTATGAATACTTGTGATCGTCGTAATCTGTGAATTATTACTCTAGTGAAGTGTGTTCCTCCGATTTAGTGGAGCTCAACGAGGACATAGCTTACCAGATTTATATCCATGAAAAGGTGAACTTCTATAAAAAAAACCATCTGTGCAATTTATTCTCTCTCTCTTTTACTTACCATTTTAGGATTTATGATTGAACACTATACGCTTAAATCTAGTAGATCTGAGATTAAATCTAATAAATATTCATATAAAACTGCAATATCTCTTTTTATCTCATTAACACTTCCGTTTGGTTCGATTCCATTATACGCATCGCCAACTAGTTGATCTTCTTACCAAGTAATTGTTGTCAAGGGAAAGGACATCCTTTCTAAGAAATAAATTGGCGTTGCCAATGACAGTTCCATATTGTGGGGGCTTGTAAGGAATAAAAGTAATGTTAAAGGCTCAATATGAAATAAACTAGAAAAAGTCAAGCATGCAACACTAACGTCAAATTGGTGGCCAGCAAAATCAAGAATTCAAGTGCCTCATTTATTTCCTATCAAGCATGCAACACTAGAGCCAAAATTGACAGCTAGCTTTATTTTCTAAAACCAGCGTCAGTATAAATTTGCACGCGTAATAAGAAAATGGATGAGCAGAATTTTATAACCCCGTATCATTATAGTAGCCTGGCCAAGTAACCAAAGTTGCATATTCGTCCCAAAGGTTCTTGAGCTTGTTGTAATAAGCAGGAACACCATTAGATCCTTGCTAAGGCTTCCAATATGCTTGTGCAAGGAAAAGATTCGAGTGTCGTTGACTCTATCAAATTGTTCCTTCAGATCTTGCCAAACTAGACTCGCATTGGTTTCATAAACGACTCGTGCAAAGAGCTCTTCGTATATGCCGTTCATGATCCAAGAAAAAACAATCGTGTTACATTGTTCCATCTATTGAAACAACGAAGATGATAGACGATCCATCGATGAAACTTATTTTGTTCTTCACCATTAGTGCAATGAGCATAGCTCTACCCCAAATATTGTAATCTAAAATTTCAGTTCATGACTGAGAAACAAGCAGCAGACCTGGTGTGTCTGAAGGATTAAGAAAGAGTGGATCGATGAATATGATGATCAAATTTGTCGAGGATGATGAATATGTTGCTGCTGAAGGAGATTCAGCTGTCATAGTTACGATCTTTAATCAAGCAGGAAGAGATTCAGCTGTCATAGTTACGATCTTTAATCAAGCAGGAAGAGATTCAGTTTGGCGCGGAAGAGAAACAAAAAGGTTCAGGTGATTTGAGGAAAATGGAAAAGAAAATTGTTTGGAACCTGAGAAAATGCGACAAAAGGGCGAGAAAAAACAGGATTGGCGCTAATACCATGTAAAACTCACCCGAGGGAAAAAGGAAATCGCATGGGTTAACTGAATTAACAGTACATATAACATTAAATACAGCACAATATCTTAACTGTATAACAGACTTAGCAAATAAGCTAACTAGGACTAATGTTTACTAAGAATGTTGTATTCTTCAATCCAATGATTAATTACCTGAATAGGTAGTTAGTACATTTTGGGGGCAATTAGATATAAGCCCTTCGGCTTGATGGGGAATGAAAGCCAGTAGCCGAAAACAAAAATGGAATTCTTTTGTTGTCATCACTGTATCCAGCAAAAGAAGTTTATGAAAAAAATCAATTGAAATTACCAAAAAGGAAAACATAAAGAGAGAAATTCTATAGTTATTGTTTCACTTCCATTTTAGTGATTGTCTGATTCCAGTGTAGATGAGTCCTAATGACCTCCCAATCAAGCAAACTAGGAAGAATGACATAGCACTGCTGATTTTGTCAATTACAGCTCTGATCAGTGGCATGGTTATATCGGATAATTCGATTAACAGGCTGAAGTAATACCTCCTGCAGCAAACGAGTTAACTTACTATCAATACGACCGTAATTCTTTAAGGCAGCATATGGATAACGCATAGGCAATTATGGATGAGCTTCTTTAAATGTATACTAATGTTAGGATATCTAAATGCAAGAACAGTGGCACACTTTTTACTTGTATAGTGACAAATTATATGCCTTCTGTAGTTGGGGGGGGGGGGGGGGGGGAATAAGGTACATTTTTCTTTCTCACAACTTAAACAGTCAAAAGTTCCATTAACAAGAGCGCCTTACCTAGCAATAGATTATTTTGTTATGCATGATATAGTGGAACAAACTGTGTAGAGGACGTACCATCCTGTTAGGGCCCGCAATTCCTTTGTCCGCTTTACAGGCATAGAGAAATGGTGTATCACAGTACCATGCAATTTAGAAGAGACAGGTTTAGACTTTCTAGCAGCAAGTCTTGCCCACCAATTATCGATTTCAGTCTGTCTATTGCCTTGTACCTCTATGAGTTGCCTCTCAAGCGTAAGCAGATCAAATCGATCTTCATACATTGAAACAATTGCTTCCACATTTTGATACAACCACTGATTCATAACTACCTGTGTTGACAATTGTCTTTAGAACTCTTAATAAAAGCTGGAGGTCCTTTACTTCCGCAAAACATAAAGTTTACAAAACATAAAAATACGACAGTTTTTAATTTTTATCATGGTTAAACCAAAGTTTCAAATACTTATCCAGTAGTAATATTGGTTATTTCCTCTTGGGAATTCAAACAGCTTATCATATCTTCATTAATCTAAACCTTCTTTCCTTATGTTTCATTTAATATCCCCCTACCACTTCCGTATCCAGCATAAGTTTTCAATTCTATCCATTGATTTATCACGCAGGTTAACCTTTGTACTTTGTGGACAAGGAGACTTAACCTATATGGTATCCAAGCATAGGTGTCATCTCATCCCAGATCCTCAAGAACATGGGAGATATACCTTGGAACTCAATCATCTAAAATCTTCACAAGAGAATTCCACAGGAAATTATGCTTTCATGAGTAGCAAGATAAGAGATTAAGCCCACTGAAATCATATTTTCTATCAAGGAATAATAAACAAAGATATAAGCACCTGCACTGATGAGACATTTCAGTAGACAAGTTAGTAACAAGGATAGACGATAAGGGGCCTGTCCACTAGATCAATCCTTTTAAGCAACAATGGATGAGCCAGAGCAACTCATGGTATAGGGAGATGATATAATTACAAAAGACAACGACACCACAAGAGAAAGCAGGTCAGTTGCTCCTTACTCAGTCATAAAAGCACAAAAGTCTGTTAACAAAAGCTGTGATTTATTTTTCCTGAATTGGGAACTGCAAGTGGGAAAAAGCCTGTGTGATCTTGCCTGTGTAGAAAAAATTGATGTACTTGGAAATGTAAATGAATCCAAAGAGTCTCCTTTATTAATATAACTATACCACTTCATACAATCTGTTCAGACTAGCCCAGTATTGTTAAGACCAATTTAGTAAAGATTTCATGGAGGGACAAAATGATTATACATAAACAAGGTATCATCACCACAAGTAAGGAAAAATTATCTGCTACGTGACAGTAGGCAACTAAGCACAACCCTAAAAACTTTAGAGAAAAGGAGTGAGTAAACCCAATTTTTTTAGTGGTTTTCAAACTGAATTTTAGTTTTTCACAATATTCTGTAAAACTGATTCTATTGTCTAAATTCGAGAAAATGGATAAATCACGATAAATTAGATTCACATTTAAGTTCATCAAACCAAGGCGCAAGAAATGGTATACCCAACAAAGATAGTTTAACGAACCAAGAATGCTTAACTCATAGCAACTACCATGCAGTATGAAAGCCAAAAGTTTTTACCTCATTACGTAATTTTTGGAGTGCTCGGGTAGACAGAGTGCAGATTGAAAAACCCCTACAATTTATTTCATTCGAGAAACTGCCATCAACAGATATAAGTTCCAGGTACATGTTTGCAATTCCATCGGCTAGCGTAATCACCAAATCTTCCAATATCGAAGTTCCATGCCTAATAAATAGACCATGGTCATAATGGCAACCCTTCCTGCTATGAAGAAAATGAAATTAGACAATAAAAGAAGGTCACACAGAGGCTGATTATCAGATACAGTATGAGCAGACACTACAATTAATATAAATCTCCATTAAAGAGAGTGAAAAGAAGCAAGTTAACTTAATGATGCATCGTGTAAACTTGCAGCAAAACATAAACATCTTAATTACAGGAAACTGTTCAACCGTTATTGACATATGAGGGCGATTCTAAGAAAGAGAGAAAACTATGGAGAATACACGTTGATTATAATCAATATCATCTTAATCTAGGCTTATCTTCTAGTACAAGAAAGTGAGATGAGATGGAGTGTTTGAGAAACCACTTTTGGTCTCAGTGATAAGATCTAATTTTCATAGGGTTTAACATGAGTATTTATGCAACTTCAATAAGCATATATCCCAAAACTTAAGATCAGTAGTATTTAGGATAGGATCTACTTTTCATAGGGTTTAACATGAGTATTTATGCAAATTCAATAATCATAAATCCCAAAACTCAAGATCAACCGGAGTGAGTATTTAGTAGACTATCTGGGGTCCTCAAAAGAAATTGTTCTCTATCAGTCAGTCTGATTCGAAAAGCCATATCCTCCCCAGCATCTCCAACATCTCCAACATATTACCTACTACTTCCACAAATTGGTCTCATTTAGCCATTCTTATGCCATCTACTTAATTGGTACCATAACATGTTGAATCCAAAATCTGGCCAACCTTGGAGTGCATTGTAACTTCAGAAGATTTAATTTGGCACGGTGCGTGCAGGTTAATATAGATTCATATAACGAAAACTATAAAAAGGAAGAGGCAAAATCAGACTATCACCATAGAAATCTTAAGAACATTAGCCTATCTTAAATCCTGATATGAATATACACAGAATACATACTATTCCCACAAATGTATAACGCAGTATGCTATGTATGAATATACAGGATATTATTGAATGTTAGAATATCAGAATATACAGTAGTCCACAATTTTTCACTTATGTATAACATATATCCTTTGCATTGCACAAGATATTATTGAATGTTAGAAAAAATTTGATGTGGCTATGGCACAAATGGTGGCTGAAACAAGCCAACTGAGACATCTAATATATGATGAGCCAAAAGAAGACCAGACGAAATTTGTTTCCATTTATTTTCTCAACTGCAGATAATGTGACTTTCACATTTTCAAACATAGTTGAACTACAATTATATTTGGATGGATTTAGAAGAAACAAAACAAAGACAGTACCTGACGGAACCAAAACTAAGAAAGTGCATTAAATCTGCGTAAAGATCTTCCTTGCCTGACATTCTGATATTCTGTAAAATATTGTCATCTTCTTTTAACTTCACAGATATCAGAGAAACAAGGGCCTGGATAGGAGAGAGAAGATTTTCATTTAAAGAAGCCAGTAGAACCAAAAAACTACTGAGATACATTTGGTTTTCCAAGATACCTTGTCAGATTCAGTGGTTTCAAGGCAAAGCTCCCTTTTCAGCCAAGCAATGCATAAAGGCTGAAATGATTTCCGGATTGATGAAGAAAAAACTTTTAACCAACCATCCTCCTCAATAATTTTAGAATCTGAGATATTATTCACCTGATATACAATTTGAAATTATTGGTCAGAAATAAATAAACAATAACTAAGAATAAAATTATTCAGAGAACTCACAAAACTCGAGATATCTACAGAGATGCTGAACTCTGATAGATGTTCAACAGAGAAAGAGGGGTGGCATTTCTCGTAGAAAAACAAAACTATTTAGGTATATGCCAAACTACTAGCATTGGGTATCTAATACAATTTCAGGATATCATTATATACATATACAAAATAATTTAATTTCATTGAGAATACATTACGGTACATTAAATATATTACAGTTCCTTCTGAAAGGTGCCTACGCCATGTAAAATAATATAACTAATCAGTGAAAGAACTTTGTAAGGGTTAAAGTATACCTTTAAGCTACCAAAAAGGATTAAAAAGAAAATTTTGGTCAACCAAATATAGGATATTAAACACCAGAGCTAACGCTTATCTAAAGGAGACAGTAACATGAGGAGCCTGCCTTTTCCTCAATTAGCTGAAAAGAAGCCCAAAGTAACCGTAGCCTTGGACCCCCAGCGATGGCACTCAAACTTAGAGGTTGCTTAGCAGAGTGCTCTTTGAATTCAAGGACCCCACTTTTCAAATCACCTTCACGTTGAAAAGCATCTAGTGAATCCAAAAGCTTCTGTTTCACTACATCCAGGGCATACTTTGAGTAATGCTGTTCATCATTCTTTGCAGCACTACATTTTTAACAAAAAGCAGAAGTAGCAAAGAGAACAGGATTTCATTTAGAAGTAACAAGCAGAAATTCAAATAAGACTTCTGAACAAGAATAACTTTAAGAAATAAAGGGAATACGCACTTCAAAAATTGGAATCTTTAATGGTTACTCTTACCTACCAGAAAAGGTTGGCCTTTCAGAGGCTGCACTGTTATCAGAGATGTTCTTCCCAGGTCGATAGGACTTCCCAACAGGAACAACTCCAGCCGTATATGTGAGAAATATGCTAGCCATTAGAAGTACTTGATCCACAATAGGAATCCAATCAGAGGCTACTACACCATCAGCATTTAGAACTGACTCCATAAAACTGCTCTTCACCACAAGATGGGGCCTGCTATACTCGGACCTTTTCCTCGTTGAGGTTCTTATGAGATTACAACTTTGATTGACCAACCTCCTAACGTACATAGTTTTAGATAGGAGAGTTAGAACGTCTGTTTTAGGGTTTTGAAACAACCACTTAGCTTAGTTGAAGTTTCTAAGATCTCAGAAGGTAAAAATCTCTATGACAGGGTATTGAAATTTCAATGTATTATTTTCATATCTTGCTCAACAATAAATCAGACAGTGAACCGAACATTTAAATTGGATATCAAAGTTACAGTTCATGATGCATTCCTTTTATATATAACATACATACTCTGAAATATTAGTAGGGCATAGAGTTATATAAAACAGTACGAGAGAAAAATCAAGATTCCCTTTCACCAGTTGACAAAGGAACTGGAGAGATGGAAAAAAAAAGAGCACAAGGACTGAGATCAACCGAGACGATGCAAGAGGAAGAATTAGAAAAATTTGCAACAAATAGCAAGGTAGACCTTTGGGCTACTCTGAATTGTGGATTCCAAGGAGTGAATGCTCTCTCATTGAGGGAACTGCTCCGTGCATGCAGCTTGATACATAATGGCAGAGCAACAGATTTTGCCATTGGTAAAATCCTGCCCCCTTCAATCAACACATAATACAGCTCCGGTACATAGTGAGCGGATATGGACTTTGAACATGCCCAGCTACTGCATCAAATTGCAAGGGAAAGTAAACATATACAATCAATTTAAAAGAAAAATAAAGAAGCTACAAAATTAGAAAAATATAGCAAACAAATGTCCGATATCAAGAGTTCAACTTCAACCAAAAAAAGAAACAGACAAACAAAAAGGAAATAATTGCAACTTCAACTTTCTAATGCTACATTCTAGTTATACGGCGTTGAATTTTCACTATTAAGAAAGAGAATAACATTTCTCCAAATGTAATAACAAAAGCAGATGGAAACGAAGACCAAATGCATTATAGATTCAAGTCCATGACCATAAAATGAATCTTTCACAATCATAAAATAAACAAGAAATGAAAATCCATCTACATTTTAAGGCTCTGAGTCCAAAATTATATATACGTACAAAACAATGAAATTGCAATTCATTTAAACATACCAAGTTGAAGCCACGAATTTCAGTCCGCTTACACAGAAATTGCAGACGAATTAGAGTTACGAATCGGCAATAGAGTTGAGTAGACCCTCTGGATGAAGAGGCTGAGACACGCGAGGGTTAGGGTTTCAATGTGGGAGGTGGGGAACAAGAAGACGACGAACAAGCAAAGATGAGGACGAGGAGGAGGATTGGAGATGTGCGTACTTGGTGGCTGGTTTTTCACGTCGGTGAACAAAAGCGACTTGTCGTTTCGTCCTCTTGCGCACTGTAGTGTACACTGTTTAGTACAGCTTACAAAGGAAGGTAAGAAGACATTTTTCCCCAGATACTTAAATTGGGATAGTTCTTTTATGTTTTTTACTAATTTACCCTTCTAATAGTTTACACCCAAAAAATCTAAAAGGTAAGAAAAATAAAATAAAAAATAAAAAATAAAAAACGAAAAAACAACTTGCTCCACCACCCATCCCTCAATGGCTCCAACCTCCATTTGCAGCGCCTTCATCAAGCTCCGTCATTCCTGGGACTTGGTCACTCTAATGCCTCTATCGATTCGGTGCCTTAGTCTCATTGGTGAACTGCTCCTCGCATACTTATCCACTTAACATACCTTTCAACTTATTCTTCATTGACTAGGTGGGCTATCCTAGCAAAATGTCATTGTTGACCCAATTATAACACTTTACACCCCTGGCTCTGCATTCTCCGATAGTATTTCTACCATACTTGTTCCATTGACTAGGTGGGTTTACCTTTGAAATTGGGAGCTTTGAATTTTGTTCCTTTTATTCTAATTTCGACTCCATTTCTTGGAATTGTTTTTAGCAATTCAAAGCCTCTTTATATTTTAATACTATTGGAAAATAATGGACTAATGAGAAATTGATTTTGCAACTCTTGGGTTAACGAGATTCAATTTGGGTTTTTAAATCATTTTAAATGAGAATTTAAAACATTTGAAATCACTAATTATAAGTCTCATAAATTTTATAACTCCCAAGATTAATTTTATTTTAATTTTGAATTAAAAAAAAAATAACGAATCCTACTATAAACTTATAAATTGACACTTCTCCACTTCGAAATCTCACATCGAAAACCATTCATCTCTCACATACGTTGTTTCCTCTCTAGAGTTCTTAGGATCAATGTGTTAACGCATTCGGATATGAGAAAGCTCGTCTGAACTATTTGGTGGTGCAACTAAACAGTTGTTATTCTGTTGTATTCTGAAAGACAAATGTCATTAAACTTTCAACATCGATAAGGAGCAAATATGTTTTAATAAAAGTATGAACTTCTATATTTTTTATAATATTAAAAAATCAGTTTATATTTTATTCACATATACAAAATATGATTTATATGTTAGCTTTAACGGTTTATTTTGTGATTATAAATTCGGATCTATAGTCCATAAATTGTTCCTATTTGGTAACTATTTTACAGTTTCTGTATTACTATTTTATAGTTTATGCACTACTATTTTTTTACTCTGTTTTTGCAAAATCTATTTTCTATAAAATCTACACTACTATATGTTTTTCCGTACTACTATTTTTTTTGTTTTTATTTTTTCTATTTTTACAGATTATGCAAATTATGTTTAATATATATGCTTACAAGAACATCGCGAGCCAGAACTCCATTATCTCCCCCGATCATTCACCAACTTTTCTATCAACTCATTGTGGTGATGAGTGCATTCAATTTGATCCACTAAAACTTTAGTGAGTTTTTTTATCATATGAGCATTTTTCTCAGAGGTAGGATTTTGGATATCTGATGTTAATCCTTGGTCCATATCAATAAAATTATAAGAACTATCTAATGTAATGATAAGACACATAAGTTGTTCATCTATGCCTTTATGAGACCTACTAGAGACTTTGAGAACATCTATTATCTCTATCACAACTAAACTTTGAACTATAACTTTAATATTTAAATACTTACAGTGAATGACTCAGGATCAGGATTATAACAATAAACTTTTTCTCTCACAAAAAAATCAGGACTCATCTATTCAGCAGAACATAGAAGATGAAAGGAGAAGAAGGAAATATAGCTACTCCAAGCTTACAAAATTGAACAGGTCACACCACCTACCGTTGCCGCCGCTAACTGCTAGAAAAAGAAGTTCCAAATCATTCAAGCCACCGTTGCCGCCGCTAACTGCTAGAAAATGAAGTTCCAAATCATTCAAGCCAATCATTCAAGTCTTTAATCTGAAAGTATATTATGTGAAATATTTATGAAAATCAATCTTGAATTATATAAATCATCAATATAATTGAATGCATTATATTCAATAGAGAATATAATAATTTGTCATATTGTTATTAAATTGAAAATGATAATTTTCATGCATGATTAATTGTGCATGGCAACCGCGGCTGCCCATGAGCAATAGTGTTGAGACAGCCTTTTGGATGGTAGTGAGTCCTCAAAAGTTTATTACCCAGAAAGGAATGGGCTTGAATCGAGCCCAATATATTTGACGTGTTGATGGGCTTGATTGGGCTATTCATTAAAAGGGACATTAAATTTCAGAAACCCGGAATGTTCGGGAAGTTTGTTTACAGAATTTAAATGTTGTGGGTTGATTTCATTAATATTGATTGACATAAGGGATTTAATAGTTACAAAAGTTTTGAAATATTAATTTTTAAGTCAATTAATGTTGGGCTCAATTCCTAAGCATTTAAAGTATTTAACTTTAAAAATTAAATGTAACAATAAAAATTGTAAGGTTTTTAATTTTTATGAGAATTGAAATACTTTAAAATGCTTGACTTAGAAATCAACCGATGAACTATGAGAACTATTAATTTGATGAAGAGTTCTTCGAATCAAATTTTCTTATAAAATATCATCCCTTGAATTAGAAAGAGTTCTAATAGCAAGAGGAAGTTTTTCCAACAACCATGACCATTCTAATTTTTGAAAGAGTTTAAAATTAAGAAAGGTAACAAGTTTATTGATAACCTTAAGGTGTTAAGCCTATATCTAAGTCTTTAAAAAGTTGATCATTTTATAGATAACCTTATAGACAGTTAAGGTAATATTAAAAGTGAAAGTTATACTTATTTAAGAAAACTAGTGACTATAACGATAATCTTAAAGTTTTAAAGTAATATTTAATTTAATAGTTGTACTAGTTGGATCAAATCATCCATAAACATGACTTGTTTGATTATTTTCGGCACCAAGGGGATGGTCTAGGCGGTGATAAATGATGTAGAGATAAAAAAAATTAATATTTTTTTAAATAATGAAGTGGTTTAAAATATATAAAAATAAAATTTTTTAAAAAGAAATATTTAATTTGGCTTCAAGTTTTGAAGGAAATGATGATATTAGGTATACCTTATACTTATGAAAAGTTTTTTTTGGGGTGAGTCTTACTTCAAAAATTTATGAGTGTTTTATGCTTTTATTTTTATTTTTTTTTGATAGAAAATTGTATTTTGCCCTATAATAAAAAAATATGATTAAATAGATAGCGTGTTTAGAAATTAACAGTTTATACTAGAGGATGAGCGTCGGATTTAGATACTGTTGTATCCTATCTTACTTTAATAGATACACACATTTTTGGATCAAACCGAATATCTGATCCGATAGAAAAAAATGAAGGATTATTCAATCCAACATGAAATGGATCGGATCCTTCGGATATTTGATCTTTTTTAAAAATAATTTAAGTTATAATTTATTTTATATAAGATATTAAATATAAAAATTATGAAATTGTATTTAAATTTTAGGGAATAATTTTAAGACATAAATTGAAGTTCAAACTTCGAACAATATGTATCATTATGTAATTTTAATGTAACCAATGATACCGATTTATCAAAATACATATTAATCTCACCTCGGACTGAAAAGTTTCTTGAAAGAACACAAAATAGAAACATACTATGATTTATGTTTTACTAGTTTTGGATATTTGTTCTATTTTTCCCTTTTTTTAGTAATTGTCGAGGTTATAGGTAGGCCAGAGGGTAGTACGAAGCTAACGCTGGAGAGGAGATGAGAGGAAGGGAGGAAAAGAGGAGGGAGGTGGTTGTTTCTCGCTTTCAAGCTAGCCGTATACTAAATTAGGTTTCTTAGTTTCTTTTTCTTGGATTACTATGTTTAGTTTTTTTTTTCTTATTTATTTATTTATTTTTCATAGTAATCCCACTGGTGAGATAATAGGTATCCGATCGGATGCACGTTATCCAACATGAAGAATTCCATACAAATCCAATCGGATCCGATATCCGATCCAATCAAATTTTTTAGCCAATTATCCAGTCCGTATCTAATCTTATGCTAGTCATCTTAGGCTTATGTTTTGAATTGAGAAAAGTCAAACTGGCGCTAGAGCGAAGAAGGAAAACCAAAAGTCTTGCCAATGAATTGAATCCAAAATGAATTTGGCTTCCTCTTTACAATCGGGTCGATAAATATGACAGTACCTAGTGAGAAAAAAAAAAACAAGCAACTCTCATAACATTAGACACCCTGACAGTTAATGTAACATTAGCTACTTGTTCTTCAGACAATATCTAAAATGCCCCTTGAAAGATTTCGATCAAGACTCGAGAAATATCATGTATTTATTGCATCCTAGTAATTGTAAAATATTACAATTTATATAATCATTCCTAGAATTATAACAACAGAATGCATGAGATGGATTGTAGTTAACAATTATCATATGGGACGGGAGAAATTACAACCTGCTCTTAGAGTATACAAACAGCGATCAAGCCACATCAACACTTAATAAGAAAAAGTGCTGGCATGGCCCGAATAGTTGGGAGTATTTTCCACCAGGAATAGGCTAAAATGCTTCATGGGGGCCAAAGGTGTGACTACTCTTCATCGGACAAACTCACAGTCCTGGTTTGGCAGAATACGGGTCTGACTTATCAGGTGATGACGGTTGCTTGGGCATACTAGAGTCAAATGAGTCTGAATCAATGATTGGTATTGGGGAGGATGGGATAGTAGTAGCATTAGTAGGAGGAGGAGGCGGCAGCTTGGAAATAAGTCCTTGTGCCTCCATGGCTTCACTTGCAGCTTTGTCCTTGGCTTTTTGGGCTCTTTCCAATACTTCTTCCTGAGAAAACTTCATTTTCAGTATAAAAAGAGAGAGTAGAAACCATAACTTCTAATATAAATCAGCTTGACCTAATTAATAGAAAGAAAAATGGAGAGATAGAAATGTTTTATAATAGTTAGTACCTGGAAATCCTCTAATTGCTTTTGTTGCTCAGCTTGGAGCCTACTGATTCCACTTAGAATCTCTCCGATTCCTGACTCGATACGCTCGGTTAGAACATCCGCAAGGGCTTTCCCCAAGAAAAATGCATCTAGAACACTCTTGCTTTCATTATCACCTGCATCATACATACAGCTCCATAATTTACTTGGAAAAAGAACAAAAAAAAAAATGTCAAGAAAAAGAAAATTAAAAAATCTTATGCCAAGATTATCCAACTACTGCTCAGAAAACAGATCATCTTCTTCTTACACTTTCGCTGAAAGTATTTGAGGCAGTATACCGATAATAATCGACCTCATATCTATAGTTAAAGTTTTCCTTTATTTTTTCTTTATTTTTTCTCTTTTGCTAAGAAAAAAAATGTTACAGCACCATAACCCCATTTACTAAAAAGACATTAGGGGCTTGTCTCATAAAAGGAAACTTTTTAACTATGTATATATTGTAATACACAATACCCAACTTGATTTTTTGACTTGTCTCATAAATACTCTCACAAAATCTCAATTGGAGGGACCTCCTACTAGTTTGGACAACTATACAAACTGGAAATTACCAGCTGTTGATTAAGATATGTATCCATATCTAATCAGAAATACATGCATGATGAAGCGTCATTTGGGTGAGCAGATGAAGTCATGAAACTGGAATTTGAGTGAACGGAAATCTAGATGAGTTTTGTGTGGAACCCCAAGAAAGTGTACTCTAGTTAGATATTGTACGCCCAAACTGGATTTTCGTTTCAAACTTTCATTTAAAATTTATTTTCACAAATACAGTAAGTTTGTAGTCCATTTGAAACCTTAGTTGGAAAACTTCTGTATGCCAACTCGGCTTTAAGTTATAAAATAATATAACGGAATTAACTGATCAAAGATAAGTCACACAAGAATCACTCTCAGTCGAAAGTCCATTTTTCTTCTTTCATCCATAAAATGTGAAAACCTAAACAAAAATCTCTTTTTGGTTAAGAGAAACTTATAAAGAGAAAAATTGAAATGTATAAGAATATTCCAATCAAAAGTTGTGAAGAAAAATTCAAAATCTATTTCGGACTGCCACCAGGATGGTGTTTTATGAGTAATAAAATATATCAGACATCAGCTACATAAAATTAAATTCCAGCTAGAAGCATATGGAGAAAGAAAAAGTATGAGGAAAATAGTTATCTACCAAAATGCCCTATAAAAGATTAGTCAAACAGAACCGGAATTCAACTGACACAACGATGTAATAGAACCAAACAATGGATTTATGGTTGCAGAAACTATCACACTAACACATGAGATTAGAACACAATCAATCAACATTCATCTCAAAAAAGTCCAATTAGATGCTTAAAAAAATAACCCCTCATGTAATAGAGAAAGCAATTATCAACATATATATGAAACTAATAGAGATAACATTTATCCTTTCTATAAGAAACCCACTTCATATAATCCAAAAAGGCACAATTTCCAAGCTCAATCGTTCACCAATGGTCCAATAACTATACGAAACAACAAATAGAAAGCTAAAATAACAATAATAAGAAGAATTAATTATGATAATAATACCGGAGGTGGAACCATCAGGTTTGGTGCTGCTATTGCAAAGTAAATTGATCTTATTCGACTCATTTGCTCCACAAAATCTGAGGCCTTTGAGCTTACGAATTGAAGAACAGGAAGGAAGTATTGAGCAGGAAAATTCAGACGAGTAACAGCTAGTTGGGGTTTTATTCATGTGGAAAAGGGATAAAGAACTCGGTGAGCATGAAGCTGAAAACCCACTCATTCTTTGTCAATAACAATACTCACCGAATTTTCTCCCACTTTCTCTTGGTTTTCCTTCGACTTTCCCGCCAGCCAAACAGGGGTTTTTTGGGGCAGACAAAAAAGTTCGAGGGCTGGGCTATGTACTTGATGGAGTTTCGCCGGCTATGTACTTGATGGTTTTCCTTTCCGGGCCTCATGATCTGATCCAAACCCTTTTTTTTTCCCTTTTTTTGGGGCCAAAATAAAGTACTGATCCAAGCCGTTGAGTGAGTTCTTTTTGGTTGCTCGTAGCCAGTATATCAATGATTGAATATATAAGATTTAAAAATTTTATTTAAAATTTAGGTATTAATTTTGGACAAATGATATTAATTAGGGATGAGTATCGGATTGGATCCGTTCCGATACTTATGGATACCCAATGGAGGTGGTGTCTCTGATCTATCCGATCAGTATAAGATTGGGTCGGATAATCAGGTATCTATAATTTTTGTTAAATATAATATATATAATTGATTAATTGTATATATTAAATTTAAGGTGTATGCAAGTATATATTTATTATTTATATAAAATTTTATGTCAATTAAAATATATACATATGTAATTAATTGTGATTAAAATTTGAGTGATATAATATTTAATTTATGTGTAACTACCATTTATAAATTACCTGTAAAGTATAAATATATCACTATCATAAAGTTATAACATCACAATAAGTTGCGAAATTGATCAACAAACATCAACAAATTCAATAAATATCAACTGACATTCACTTCATCAACAATCCATCAAACTACTTGAAAACCCCTCACAACTTCATCAACATTGTCATAAATAACTTCATTACTTCGCAACCAATCGTGAACCGTGATGGCACCTCCACACATGAATTAATCATCTCTAATAATCTAATAAAACTTTGGTGCTCTACTTGGTGAAAGGCCTGCTTCAACTCAATAACTCACCACACAATAACCTATCGAAACTGCATAATATAAATATATGAAATAAATTAAAATTTACATTCGAATCTAAATAAACTAAAATTAAACAGTCCATTACCAGTGCGTGACTAAATATGCGCTCTCATTGGCTTTTTTTCGCACTGACAAGAACTTTATCCATTGAGTCATTTCTTTTCATTATAGGACAGTGATTATTCATGTGTTATGTCAAGTGTGATGTTCCTGATTCCCTATTATCCTTATACGACATGACCCTTTTACAATGAATGCATGTTGTCGTTCCTTTCTTTGTATCTGCTATGAAATTATCTCATGTCAAACTTCTTATTGACTGTTTCTTCGCAATAATCTTAATAGAACGTGGTGGTTTCTTTGCAGTTTTTAAATTTTCTTCTTGCCTTGATTTGTAAAATGGGCTTTTGTGTTATTATCAATTTCTACATCATAAGAGAGGGAAAGGTCCTATAATAAAGGAATAAGTGATTCACCACTATCACTAGGCACGTGTTGTTAGCATTTTTCAGTCAATTACAATTTTTTAACTACTCTTTCATTCAATAAGGAATAATGCAGTGGCACATATAGCATCTCACCCATGGTTGCATTTAAAAGTCTTTTAGTCAACTTAAATCAACTTAAATCAACTTAAATCAAAATACACAATACATTTTAGTATCCAATGCAGTGATACTCATAAGCCGTTTATTCGCATATATCAACTTAAATCCAAATACCTAATATATTTCAGTATCATATATAAAAACATGACATAAATTTCTAATAATCTTCTAAAATCATCTCAAATTCCTTTATGAATGGCTAGGTGCATATTGAAACATATCATAAAATTCAACAAATTAGAATATTACCAACGAACTAGGATGATCATTCGTGCATATCTTAGATGAAGCCATAACCGAAGAAAGGGTGGATTGAGGGAGGGGCGGCGGAGGAAATAGGAGGAGGGAGGGATGGGTGGCGGATGGATCGGAGGTCGAGTGGAGGGAGGGTCGGTGGATGGGCAGTGGAAATGGGAGAAAATAGGAAGAGGGAAGGGGGCAACGTCAGAGGGAGTGGTGGCATTGGGTGAGGCAGAGGGATGGGCAGCGTCGGTGAGAAAAGGTGGGTGACATTAGGTGAGGAAGGGGGTGGCAGATCTAGCTGGGAGAGGGAGGAGGAGAGGGTAGGCATCAACATTAAGGGAGGGCAAATGACTAGGAGAGGGCGACATATCTTATCAAGATGGAGGGCGTCGGGCGGCAGATCTTCTTTTGCATGGCTGTGTTTGGCGTTGATCGAGAGAGGGAGGGAGTGTTGCGGCGTGCGGGAAGAAGACGAAGTCTTCATCTTCTTCATTTTATTTTTTTATTTTTTAATTTTTTTTTTATTAAATGAAAACCCAACATGTCGGATACCCAATAAAATAGGTCAGATCGGGTAAGAGTTTTATGATCATCCTAATTTTAGCATATTATTATTTATATATACTATTTGAAGGGTGTAAACGGAAAAATAATGAAATATATTTAAGACAAAATTTTATAGTCGACAATTGACACATCATGCCGACTCGATACATACAATTACGATTACGATGTCAATGTCTTGATAGTAAAATATTAAAGAGACATTTCTTTTGAATTTTACCAAAATATTTATAAGAAAAGTATAAAACTTAATTTATAAAATTAAGGGGACATACTTATCTCAAATATAAGAAAAATGCATCAAATTCCCACGAGCTATAAGAAGCTATATCAATTAGTTCTCTTGACCAAGAAAAGTCTCAAATCCTTAAGGTCAGAGGATTATTTATTTAGCAAACAGTTTTGACTTCTCCTTTAAAATTATTGCACACGTTATCTATTTCTTTCGGTTGAATTTTGATTTTATCACCATTTGATTTATGGAACGTTCACCTTCTATGACAATTATAGGCTAAGAATAATATATTATAGAAATAGTTAGATTTTTATTAAATTTTTGCTAAGAAGAAGAAAATTTCCAAATTTTATCATTATATGTGGGAATGGACCTAAAAAAAGAAAAAAAAAAATAGAGGGGAGCAAAAAATATATATTAAAAAAATATAAGGCAAGCGAAAGTAAATTTTTATTTAAAATCTTAGGGATTTATATACAAAATTTTAATTTTAAGTCAAGATGATTCTAGTATCACAGTATTTTGTGTTTAGAATACCCAAATGTAAGTAAGACCCACAAAAAGTGATTCGATATTTGGAATTAAAAAATTGGAATTCTTATCACACTATTTTTTAATTGTGGAATTAAGATTTGATGGCCAAACACACCCTTAATGTTCGGAAAGAAGAGTAGATAATACCCCTTACCCCTTTTGACTCTGTCCCTAAACTTGGAAAAGTTAGGCCCTGCTTGGCAACCACAAAAAAAAAAAAACCACTTTCAACATTTAAATTACACAATACATCATTTTGACGGGGCAATCCTGTTTGGCCGGAAAATTTGGTATCCGTGTGATACTATTATATTCGAGTCTAGTTGTAAAACTCCCAAGAAAAAAGGGAAAATTAGAGAGAATCGGGTGATTAGAAAAAACTTTACTATTTTCCTTAGTTTCTTCGGTTCGGTGGTACATAGTTATTTATTTATACAAGCAATACTTTCACAACCCATATTCTATTTGGTAGTTGTAAGTTGAACTGAATTGGTTATCTTCAATGAAGGCTATTAACAATCTTGAACTAAGTTATTTTGTGCATGTCTTTCAATTTATCCCGTAGCATTTCCATCCTGATCACATTCACTTTGCCCTCAAGGTGAAATGCAAGGAAAACCTTCAACATCGACTCGAAGTGATGATCACGTCCAGCCACTACCATCAAAATAGCATGGCGCTGAATTAGAGTCGGCTTTACATACTTGCACATATCCCGGTTGGGTTCCTGGACTGGAAAGTTTTCATCACAATGGAATGAGATAGATTCTTTATCTGTGGAAATCACATTTTCCTGATCATAGAATCGTGTACTAAGCCGAGAATAGTAATGAAATAAGGGATAGATTCTTCATTCCTTGGACCATCGAAATCTAAGACTGACATAAGAGAAAATATCCTAATAAGCAATTCCACAAACACATCGTGGGCAGATATGACTTTCAAACTGAAATGAAGAACGTGTATATTGATCGTGCTCCAACTTACAGCAGGCAAAACGAAATTATCACCATGATCTAATATTCCACCCCATTTCAACTTCAATTTCAGAAATATGCATAAACGAGGCTTGTTCTTGTACCTTTTATTAAGGTCGGGAGGTAGATGAACTAGGCTGTAAAATAGAGCTTCAAGGTGTTCTTGGACCTCATCAAACTGAAGTCAGGCTACAGAGATCGATCTTGAAATAACTGTGATTCGAATTCCATTAGGTGGAAAAGTAATAATCGATTCTCTAGGAAATGCGAAAGCATCTTCGTTAGTGATGAATTGTGGATTGCATGGTTTTACTTCTTCCATGTGTAGAGACTCATGCATTTGCTCTTCCTCCTTTAAGAATTCAGAAATTGGGCAAGCAGAATTCCTGGTAATTGATTACCGTTCGGTGTAGACGATTCGAAGAACTGATCCTGAATTTTAATATCTTGTGGATTGTCGATTACCTGTTCAAAAAATGCCGGAGAATTCTTATGATCAGCACCACTATCGCAACCTTCATAGCTGGGAATTTGGAGCTTCTGATCTTCCCTAGTCGATGACTCCTCTTGAATCGAAATTTCAAAAATTTGAGAATCATCTTGATCCTCATCTGTCACAAGTAAGAGGGTTGAACATCTGCCTTTACACTTGTGAGTGGTTGAAGTCATGATCCAATTGATCAATTGGAGGATGATCCAAAAATGGTTTGACTTTTTGTTTGGATAATTTTTCTGTATTAACTCCTCGGTAAGAAGCAAGTCTAGATTTGGTTCATGTGATTTGGTTTATTAAAAGTCAAGATTGAGCTCCAATTCTATTTTACTATTTCATTAACTGTTTTGAGATCAATTCTGATATTGGCTGGTTTAATTCCTTTGTTTATGCAATGGAACAAGTTTGAATTGATGTTAGCTTTTTGAATTGATGTTAGCTTGTCGGAGAAGCTTTGTACGAAATCAGAATGAAGGTGGATCAATGTCACGACCCAAACCTCTCGTGACCGGCACGTGGCCTTTTATATAACTCCTCTGGCCACGTAAGCCTTTGAGTGTAATCCTGTAAACTTAGCAATATATATATATATACATATATTACTAAGATCACTATATAATATGAAAACTCATTTCATTAATTACTATGATCACTATACATGTTGAGTATGTTCGACGGAGCGACCTACTAGTCCACATGAACCCTATTTACATTTCAAAAGTGGACTACAAAAGAATCAAAAGAAAACTCCTAACAACCTAGAAAGAGTAATCGACAAAGGAAGTGTCAACTCCTGTCAGAGTATCCCGGGTGCCCAACTAAGAACAATCCACTATCTGGAGAAAGGAAAAATTTAACAAAAAGAGAGTGTGAGCTAAAACTCAGTGAATAAATATTACATAGTTACATTTTCGGGACAAGATTTCTATAAACATGCACAATTAGAAAATAAATCATTAGCAAAGTTCAAATATAATATACTAACTCCACACTAAGGAAACTCAGATAGCTAAATCAATCGTTATACTCTTATCATTTCCCAACACCTATGTCAAATATGTCAACTATGTCTTCACAAAGAGTTTATGGACATATCATGAAACGTGAATATACTTTAATTTCAATATGAACTTAATTTCCTATTTACTTGTCCCAACTAATGCATGCCTCTTTTTTTGTTCAAATAACCATTTAAAACCAAGTTTTTTCATAAAATCACTAATATGATGAACCATTAATTTCAATCACTTATATCCAATAAACAAATCATAAACTACCATATCCAATCAATTAATTCCCATGAAACAATTTATCATGCGTGAAGGATTTAAAATACTTTATGTAACCATATAACATTTACTCATAGTGGGATACGCCAAAATTATAAAAGAAAGCGATTCAACTGGACTCCGGCGGAGGGACTCGCGATGAACCTATTTGCTAAAAACAAAAAATTTATAATTATAACTACGATTGTAAATAACTATAGGACTAAATAAAAAGTTTAGATCTGCCCCCTTCAATGTCACAATACGTTAGCCGGTATTAAAGCTAAGTTAACTTAATCAATCCATCATATTTATAACTTCAATACTATAATTCCAATAATATCGTCTGCTAACTTTGTAGTTAATTCCGGTAATAGTTTAACCAATCCTGACGTAATTCTTCATAAGCCCTAATTGTCCCAATTCAATTTTTGTTTTATGAATTAATATTCTACCAACCTAACATTACTTCTACTTTACTATGATTGCTTTCATTTACCAGCAACCCATATACAAAAACATCTCCTTCTTCATTTCCCATTCTACCATAATTGTTACAATTTAACCCATATCCTAATAATCCCTTCACAAACCCTAATTTTTGAAAAATTCCAAATTATCTCAATTTGATTCTACCAACTCAAATTCAATATTAATCCATCTATACCAAGCTATTAAACTATCAAAACACATTTATATAGGCCAAAGAAGAACAAATCAAAAATTTGAGAATTTAGGGTTCCTAACTTAATTTGATTTAACAACTCAAATTCATCCTTATTCTATCAATATCAAACTATCATCATACTAGAATTTCTAACATCCAAGCCAAAAAGAGAAATCAAAACTTTTGGGGATTTAGGGTTCTTACTTTAGATTCGGAAATAGAGGAGGAATGATTCGATTTTTTCGAAATTGAGGAGGGAACCAAGCTAACCACGAGTAGAATTTGAAGAAGCCACCGTGATTCGAAAATCTTAGCCGCGAAGGTTGAATTTGCAGAAGGTAGGGAGAGAGAGCAAGAGAAGTGAAATTTTCTTTTTTTTTCTTTTTTTTTTCCTTCTCTGGTTTGTCGCAGCAGCAAGGGAGCTAAGGAGGTTATAATTTCAAAAATTATAGTTTGACCCCCTATACTTTCACTATAATTATTTTTGCCTCTTTGACTTTTCAACTTTTTTATTTTTTGGCTGGGTTCTCACAATCTAGTTATGAATTTTTTTTAGTTCTCTAATAGTGAAGTGGTTTGAAAATCTAGTTTTTTTTTTGTTTTTAGTCCTTGTATGTTTTTTTATTGTAAGTGACAATGCTCTTATTGAGTGTAAGTGTTTTCATTTTTTTGTGTGGCCTTTTAATGGTGCACTGTTATTGTACTTTGTTTATGGATGTATGTTTGTATTTAATCAAATTCTGATGAATGAAAGTGATTGCTGATGTTTTTACGCCCTTGCTTCATTTGCTCTATTTGTTCTGGGTTTGCTGCTCTTATGTTCTTGAGGTGAAGCACTTTATGTGTTTGTCTCTTCAATTCTAACATGGTATTAGAGCACATTTAAGATAAAAAACCGTTGAAAAAAAAACCTTGCCTCTCATATATATATATATTTTTTTTTTCAAATCACAAAAAGCCTAAGCAAGTTGAAGAAGAGTAATGGCTCCTAATCAAGGTGTCAACCTACTTTCACCTTCAGTATTTAGTGGTGAGGGATATCAGTGTTGGTCTGCAAAGATGACCATGTATCTTCATGCTCATGGCCTTTGAGAATCAGTGAAGAATTGTTATAAACCACCATCAGAGGAGGTGAATTACACACTGGAGCATATCAAGTAACAAAAGATAGAAAAACATAATAATTATAGAGCTTTGGCCATCATTCAATCAGGTATTGATGATAAGGTATTCACTCGAATCATTGGAATAAATTCAGCCAAAGATGCATGGGATGGCCTTGCAGAAGGAATTCTAAGGGAGTAAAAGGGTGAGGAACATCAGATTGTCAAACCTCAAAAGGGATTTTGGGAGGTTAAAAATGAGGGAATCTAAGTCCATTAAAGACTATGCTGGGAGGATGATAGAGGTCTCTAATCAAATGAAGACCCTTGGAGAGAATGTTATAGAAAAGATGATGGTTGAAAAGATGTTTGTAAGTATAACTTTCAAGTTTGACTCAAAGATTGATGCAATAGATGAAAGTAAGGATATTAGCTCCTTAACCATGACGGAATTCACTAGTTCATTGGAGGCTAATGAATCTAGACATGAAAAGAAGAAAAATGAGGAGGTTGAAGGTGCATTCCAAGTGGAACACAAGGAAAATTCTTGAGAGAAGTATCGAGGCAGTGCCCCTTATAGTTCAAGCAGTTCTGAAAACAAGAAGAAAACTGGTTGCTCTATTTGCAAGTCAAAATTCCTCTCGATGGTACTACTATATTCGGTGTCGGTGTGAGGGGACAATCATGTTTGGCCGGATATTTGGTGTCGGTGTGATACTACTATATTCGAGTCTAGTTGTGAAACTTCTAAGAAAAAAGGGAAGACTAGAGAGAATTGGGGGATTCGAAAAAACTATACTATTTTCCTTAGCTTCTTCGATGGTACATAGTTATTTATTTATACAAGCAATACTTTCACAAACATTATTCTATTTGGTAGTTATACGTACTGAACTGAATTGGTTATTTTCAGTGAAGGGTATTAATAATCTTGAATTGAGTTGTTTTGCGCATGTATTTCAATTTATCCCATATCACAATGTGATTATAATATTGTATTTTGGATAACTTTTTTTAGTGAATTTAATTACAATATCTGGAACCCACTTCTCGTGGATTTCAGTATTTCTAACTAAAAAAGTACGATTTTAATTACAAAATACAATGTTCATGCATTCTTCTTCTCTCAGTTTCGTACTTCATCATCTCAACTCATCTTCTCACTTTACTATCACTTTCACCTTTCCCTTCTCTATTGTCACCATTAAACTCATATTTGTGCCTCGTGTCCTGCCTGCACGAAGCTATCCTCTCTATAAGATTCAGGTCACTCTTCCTCCACCATTTCAAGTCTTTTTTTATAGTGAATGCTTTCAATAATGATCGATCTTCTTCACCCTTCATCACCCATATAAACCTTTATGGTTCATTTCTTCTTTTAAGTGTTGAGGTCGTGAAGAAGGAGACACATACAAAGTTTAAGATCTGTAGAAAAAAATTGAAGATCAATAGGTAATGGTCATTAATGACTCTTTTTCCCTCTCTCTAATGTGAACTGATTTTTTCCATGGCTGAAGCTTCTGATTTTATTCCTACTTATTTTGGTTTTCCTTGTTTCGTACTGTGAATATAGTCATTCACATGGTCACGATTAATGTATTTTTATCAGCACATATGTGTTAACATATTTGGTGTGTTTAAAGATTAACGTACTATCTGTCCATTTGGTACTGTGAAAGTTGTAGATCTCGGAAGTTAACAGTCCATTGATTACAATGAGTATGAAAGAGAATTTGTTTGAGTACTTATGAGGATAATCTTTATTTAAGGATCTAACATATATACTAGTAGATATTTGATGTTCATTGTTGTTACGTGAGTCATATTTGTCGTTCATTTTTATTACAATGAGTCATATTTGTCGTTCATTATTATTTGTATGATGAATTAGTAGATATTAACATATATACTACCTACTTAGCATTGTGACCATGATATTTATTAACTTGTTTGGTGTAAATGTTTGATCATGTAACCTAGATGGCATCCAAAGAAAGTATTGACGCTGCTAAAGATGGACTATGGACATTACCATTTGAGATGGCATTGCTAGACGTAATGCTTACGAAGATGAGCCTGCAAAGTATGATTGATGGCATCTTTCCCAAGAATGTCTGGATTTGGATCCGTACGACCTTTAATAGTCGGTTCACACACCAATTTAGTTAGAGGCAAATCAAATTGAAATTGCAATGGCTCAAGCAAGTGCAAGAGACATTTTATTTATTGCTTGCCGAGACTGGCGTTGGCTATGATCCCCATACGGGCACTGTTCACATCCCTGAGGAGCATTGGCAAACATCCAGGTAAAATCGAAAATCGTGGCTGGTTTTTGGGACATCTTTTTATTATTTTCAACTATTGCTTATTCAAAACTATGTTTATTTCAAATTTTTTTTTGGAGAAGAATAAGAAGTATAATATGTTTTGCAAGAAGACGTGCTTTCATTATGACGAGCTAGGGATTCTATAGAGGAAGCCTCCGCCACTCATCCAATTCAGCACCTCCAAATAGTGAAGTAGAGCGGGATATGCTTGACAATTTCACCTATTCAACTTCCCGTTACACATTAGATTAATCACCACTTCTACATTTTAGTCGAAATTACATTCAATCTATGGGCGACGAGGATGTGGTATGTGTAACATCCTAATTCTTCATATCATTAACTTAAGCAAAAATATCCTTTCCAACATCATCAGTTTAGGGGTTTACATCATATAATATTAAGGACTTAGTTGAAAGATGATAGAATTTAAACTTTTTACATACATATTTTACTTTTATAAGTATCTCAAAATGCAAACTCTATTAGTGAAAGCTTCTCATTCCATGCTCTTTGAAAGACCATCACTCAAGATCTCAACATGTCTTCTAGAGTTTGAATGGTGCACTCACTTTGACTACTAGTCTGTAGTGAGTAGTAGTACTAAATTTTAATTGGGTGTCTTGTAGCTTTCTCCAGAAAACTAAGGTAAAATGTCCATCTCGATCAGACATTATCAAGTATAGTACCCCGTGCAATCGCATAATCTCATTGATATACTATTTTTTTTCCAGTTTATCTGCTATATATATGGTGCAAATGGGTAGAAAATAGGCCGACTTAGTAAGTCAGTCAACAATAACCCATATAACATCATGCTCTCCCTTCAACTTAGGCAATCCGGATAGAAATTTCATGGTTATCTTTTCCCACTTCCACTTAGGAATCTCAAGTGGCTATAGCAATCCTGCTAGTCTTTGGTGCTTAGCCTTAATTTGTTGACATGTTAGACATCTTGCAACATAGTTAATTGTATCTTTCTTCATTAATTGCCACGAGAAAAACTTTTTCAAGTCTGCATACATCTTCGTAGTGCTCGGTTGCATCGTATAGGAAGTATTATGAGTTTCATATAGAATCTTCTTTCTCGAGTCTTCATCTTCGAGTACACATATTTAGCCTTTAAATTTAATATATCTACTTTCAACACTAAATTCTGGTCTTTTTCCCTCATCAACTTTGGATTTAAGCTCTTCAAGCTTCAAATTCTTACCTTACATGTCCTTAATGTATTTGATATAGGTGTCATTCCAAGTAACAACTCGATCTCGAATTCGATTTCTCGATTATGAGGTAAGCCTGGCAAGTTTGGAGAAAATACGTAGACAAAGTCACACACCACTAATAACCACTTCCTTAGACTTGTCAATGATATTCGCTAAATATCCAATGCAACCTTTAGCTAGTATCTTTTGTGCCTTAAGTGTGGAAACTATTAGCCATTTATTCCCTAGTGATGTTCCTCAGAACTCACACAATTTTCCTTCTAATGGCTGAAAAATTACATTCTTCTTTTTGTAGTTGATGCTTAGATAGCTAATCCATACCCAAGATGATATCGTAGTCATACATTTCTAGTAATGACATGTTTATTATTATGTCGCATTCAGTGACTGTAGCAGGTACGATCTTGAAACAAAATCATGATAACAATCTCTCGCCTGATGGTAAGAAGACTTTACAGACATCATCCTGTAAATAAGGCGTTCTATTAAGTTTCTTAATGAATGTAGCAGCATTAAAAGAATGTGATGCTCCATAATCAATTAAAAAATAGCACTAGTCTGAGTTATGAAAAGCTGGCCTGCCACTATCTCAGATTGCCTAGCCTCTTCATTACTCTGAGTTAGCGTGCAAATTCTAGCATTATTCTTTTATTGTTTCTCCTACTCTTATTGAAGAGACTGCTAGAGCACAAGACAATCTTTGATGTAATGCCACAATTAAAAAAAGTTCCCAACACCTTGCGACATACTTCTAAATGTATGTTTCCACATTATGGATAATTCGTTGGTAATGTCTGGGCTTGGTGCTTATTGGTAGTCTCTTGTTCATTCATTTGTCCTTCTAGTAAATTCTTCCTCTTCTTATTGCCATCATTTTTGTTTCCAAATCATCGATTCTCAAATTTTTCCTTATTAAGTCTCAACTTGAAACTCCCTTTAAAATTCTTACCTCGTTGGTTCCCATATCTATCTCCATAAAGGAAGTTGGCCTCATGTCCAGCTTCCCCTTATTTGGTTCCTCTACTTGTCTATATTTTATGCTCGAGTCGACCCAAGATTCCAGTCATATATCACTTTTAACAACATCTACATAGGATTCAGGTCCATCCTTTCCTCTATCCACAAACTTAGCTAGATCATCACGAAGACCATTCATAAATCTCTAAGTTTTTAGCATCTTTGTAGCTTCCATTTCGGGCACGAATCATGCCAATTGATCAAATTTTCTAATGCAATATTATGTTCACATCGTACCTTGCTTGAGGTTCGAAAACTATTTATTTTGTGCTCCACCGGAACCTTGCTAAAGTACTTGAAATTAAACAATTCCTGAAACTCGATCCTAGTCATCTTAGGGACATTCCTCGACTTCTTAACCACATCCCACAAAATGCATTTTTCCTTAGCATATATATTGCACATGATACTTTCTTTTTATCCTCGATATCAATTAAATCAAAGATCTTTTCTAGCATGCTTATCTATTCTTCATATTTAAGTGGATATGCAAGTCCATTAAAAGTGGGAGGCTTTTGTTTCAGAAATCTCTCTGATACTAGTTTCAATTTCCTAGCCGCAACTAGTGTTGGATCCTCAATTGGGGCTGGTTGTACCAAATTTTATTCGTCAGCCGGTACTCCTTGTTGGTTATGAAACCTTTGCATCATATCCTCAAACATCTCCCTTTGACGTATGAGTAGATCTTTCTCTCTCATCCTCGAGTCCTTTACTTGTTTTTGAATAAATTCAACCTGTTGTTGAACTATTTCACAAAGCCTTACAATTTCTTTTCTATAAGCAAGCTCGATGGATTCCCACTCCTAGCTTGGGATGCCTCGCCTTCACTTCGACCTCCACTACTTCTCCTTCTAAGTGCCATTATAATTAGTTCATTTTTTTTCTTCCAATCCTATAAAAGGTTGAACAAATTATTTCTTTTGCATTACAAAATAAGTAATGAGAAGTGCACCATTCACATAATTCCTTGTTGGTAGAATTCATATTGGCACTTATTTTTCCACTTTATTAAAATTATTGACATACTTCATGGGTGTTATTTCAAGAATGGTGCTGCTATTTCAAATTGATAACAACTAGAGACTTCTGCCTCCCCTAAGAGTTCCAACCTTGTCATTAGTCCAATCTCAAGCGTCTAGATAATCTAGACTTTCTCTAAACATAGGTTGAATATGGGCTTTTAACTTGTCTTAAACATTTGATTCTACTCCTTTGAGTAGGATTGGTACTTGTATATCCGATTGAATCACCAAATACGTATGCATATTTAATCCAGTCTCATGTATGGTTTTTTATAAGAAAATTTATCGATGACTATCAATTTAACTTAAATAAAATATGCTTCCAGTGATGGAGGTTATCGCCCAACGTGTCTTATACATATGAGATTTGTTTAGATAACTGCTATGATCACTATTTCACGCCCCTGATCTATAGTGAAAGGAAAAAAAAAGGAAAAGAAAAAGGGGTTATTAAAGATGGGTTCAAAAGGTAGATTTTGAAATACAAAATCCATTTTATAGAGGTGACAAACTTGTTTGATAATATTTTTTGTGTCAGATTTTATTTATATAAAAAAAAAAAGAAAAGTTCTTTTTAAAATTCAAAAAAATATTGTTAAAAAATCGAAATATAAGAATAACAAATTATGATTTTCTATATTTATAAAATCAATTTTTTATTATTTTCCTCTTACAACTTCTCGTTCTCTCTCTATCATCTTTTTCCCTCTCTATTTTTATGTCTTTCCATTGCATGCAAAGAAACCAAAAAAGAAAAAGGGGATGTTCTCTCTCTGCCTTTTCCATCACACGCGAGAAGCAAACAAGAAGAGGAGGAGATGGTGTGGCTGGTTATGAGGCTTAGATCCACCATTTTCCAATCCATAATTTCAACCTTGATGAAGACGACGACGAGCTTTATACCGCTTTGTCGAACTCATGGTCTGATTATGAAGGGGAAGAAGATGACGATGCACCTTCAAGCTCTAGGAATTTGGAGCTAACTGATCATGATTTCCACGTCGGAGGAGACTATGTTCGGCGATTGGAAAATGCGGAGTTCATACATAGAGACAGAGAAAGGAACAAAGACCAATTGTCGTTGTCGGATTTTCATTCTGGCAAGGCTATTATGAAGGTTTGGAATGAAGTGAGATTTGGATTCGATGAGTCTGGTGATAGAAGCGTGATTTCTGCAGTGTTTGAAGTGAGAAATGAAGAGAGAAGTGAGCTCTATTACTTTACCAAATAACGGAGAGTTTTGGGCTGATCCAAATGCAAAGGCGTTTAAAAAACTGACCATCATTTCCAAACGGGTTTGGATTTTTAAAATTGATCTTGGGTCTCTGATATATAGTTTTTCTTGCAATCATTATAAAAATCAAATTTTGAGAATCTAAATGTAAAAACTATTACCAAACATAACCTTAGATTTTTAATGAGATCACAAAACTAATTTATAAAATTTGAAAAACCTAACTCTAATTTTATAAATTTGAAAGATTTATTCAGAAAGGTGCCCAGCACTAACACTTTTCTTTAGTGGAATAAAAGAGAGAACTAGTCCGTCTTTTAATCAGAAAAGTATTATGTAATAAGATTTTGGTTTTTGATAAGAAGTTTGGACCAGGAACCAAATGTGGTCAATTCTTACCGTAACGCAATTTGCATGCATGTTTGAAAAAAGGTATCCCCCCTGCAGCGTTTCTAGATGTTCTGTCTTGTTTACCAAACTAATCTCAATCAGATATTCAAAATAGAGGAGAACTAACGGCGTAGCATTTCCGTTAATTCGCACAAGATTAGAGGTCAAATATGGGCATTGGACCGTGACCGCTTCTCTACCTAGCTTCTCCTCTAAGCAAAAATAAACTTTAATTCAATCTCTCTAACCTTTCTTGTTTCTTCTCTCTCCTCTGCATACCAAAGAACTTCCATTCTCTAACCGCTCCTCCTCTCTCTCTTTCTAAGGCGCGGTAGGGTTTGAGCTTAGAGTATCAATGGGGCAGCAATCCTTGATCTACAGCTTTGTGGCGCGTGGGACGGTGATTCTCGCCGAGTACACAGAGTTCACGGGAAACTTCACCAGCATCGCTTCTCAGTGCCTCCAGAAGCTTCCTTCCACCAGCAACAAGTTCACCTACAACTGCGATGGCCATACCTTCAACTACCTCGTCGAAAATGGATTCAGTAATCTCTCTCTCTCTCTCTCCTCTTTCACCTTTTTTCCTGTTTGTGTTATCCAGACCTGCAAAAAGCTAAATGGAAATTTCACCCCCTCTCGAAGCTTTTGATTCGTTAGTTTCTTTTTTTTTTTTTTCGTCGTGATCTGTTTTTATGATGAGATATCCAGTTTCTAAGAATTCGTATTGAGTTGATTGACATCAAATGGGGTTTAAAATGTTAGAGCTCATGAGATGCGACCTTGTTGTTCTACGTGCAATTTTTTTTGTTACAAAAGTGATTGGAAAATGGATCTACAGAGAGAGGGAAAAAAACAGTTTCTTTCTATGGCTATTATAATTCGAACTCTCATCTTTATTACTCTTCTCTGTATTTCCTTGACAAATCATTCAGCTTGAGTTTCTGGTATGGACATAGTTGTGTTGTGGTTTAAGTAATCATGTCTTGCTAGTTCATAGTTCATACTATAGTTTAAATACTTGGGTGTAATTCTACAGCTGAATTCGTGATTTTACTAAATTATGCGCTCATTTAGAAATTAAAAGTGCTTATGATAAGCAGAAGCGTGCAACCAGAGATGGGCTTTACTGGTGATTGAAGCTGACTTTTAATGTTTTAGGAAGTTTAGTTAAAGGGAAAAAAAAAATGCTGAAAGTTGTGATAAATCATGTTATCAATTTTTTTTCACAAAATATTAGTTGTACACACATGTAGTTTCGTGTTTGTTTAGTTTCAGTTAAAGAAAGAAAAAAAAAGCAAATTTGGTAACATTAAGATTCCCAAATATATAACGTTAAAGAATCAATTTGGCGAACATTAAGCTGTGCAACTTGATGTTATATAAGTTCCAAATAAGCACCTTAATCTAACATTGAGAGTTGTGCAGATATGTGGATGTAACTAAAGGATAAAAAATGTTCTTTAGATCAACCTGTTGAACATTGAGAGTTGAAAAGATCCTGATTTGCTTCTTGATGCAGCCTTTTCTGAACCTAATCTGTTATTAGTATTGTTACTACAATAACATTTTCTCTATTGCTTGTTGATCCATGCGCCTAGTCTATCTAGTTGTAGTTGTTGCTCCAATAGATTTTGTGCTGCTCAGTTTAATATTGGTGAAGTTACCAAGAGAATCTGACGACTATAGATGGTCTGAAACTAGCTATTGTGATGTAATTGGCAAGCATTACATGCGTGTTCTCTAAGATAGGAATGATTTAGCTGATTCTAGTATATCAAATATAGAATACTCAATTATGAAATACAATATTTCTATAATGTATGCATGTATAACAGTATAATACCACGTTCAATGATATGCACGCGTTAATCCTGTTGTTTGGATGATACACATTGTAGGGATCATTCCTGTGGTAGCTTTACATGGGTCTTTAGTGTGAACCATTTCATTGGCTCCCTATCAGTTATTTCTTATGTATCCAAGACTTACCTTATATGACTAGACAAACCTATTTTTTTTCTGTACATGGTAGAATGCCTTGTGTATGAGGGAGGATGTTAATCTTCTTGTTTTCATGATATACATGTTGACTTATTTCTGTAAGTTTTCAGGTCTATTAATAATAACTATTGAATAAAAGTATGTATGTTATTCATGCATCATTATTCATGCGTCTCTTAATTTTTGGATGTTTGTTTGGTTGTGTACCGAGCTCATAGTCCTTACGTGTAAGGTATCTTGAGAACATAATTGTCCCAAACTGCATTTTTAGTGACTGTAGAATGAACAAGACTTTGGCCTATGTGTGGGTCTTCCTTACTGATAATAAAAATGGCAAGCTTTGCATTAATTTGGTTTTAGTTCTACATATCTTCTAAAAGTGGGAGGTGGCTTTGTGATTGAAAATATCTCCTGCAGAATTTTAGAGTGGTGAGTTGCTGGTCTCATATTTTATGTTAGGATGTGATCAAAGAGGATCAAGAGGCCTAATCCTAAGTATCTTTAGGATATCTATCTTTATCTCTAAACAATTATCTTTAGTTTTTATTAGTATTTTATTAGTATTTTATTAGTTGTTAGTAGTTGTTTAGAATTTGGTTGGCGTAGGACTCCTTAGTTGCATTATAAATGATACTCTGGGCAGTAGGTTTGTTTTATGCTGAGATCAATCAAGAAATTGGTATTTTAGTTGTCCGCAACTCCAGTTTCAATCTTCTACCGTGAAAAGTAGTTTTGGGATTCAACCGTTCAACAATTTGCTGGTCCTTGCGCTTTGGTTTCATCAATCCTTGAATTGAGATGCTTGTTTTTCCCAGTAGTAATATGCATTTTATTTATTTATTTTGGGAGATGTGATTGGAAACTTTTCAGTTACTTTATTAATCTGGTTAGTTAGCACTTGCAAGAGGAAGTTATGAATTTACCACAAAAGGCAAAGAATTCTTATATATGGAAAAATGATGTTGATCTTCTAAATTCTCTCTTGTTCTCAGCTTCTATACCCTTCCTGGATTCTTGTGGACGCACTCTTTTTAACTTGATCTTTTCGATGTTGTAGCTTACTGTGTTGTTGCAGTTGAAGCTGTTGGTCGGCAGCTTCCAATAGCTTACCTTGAGAGAGTCAAAGAAGATTTTAACAAGAGATATAGTGGAGGGAAAGCTTCAACAGCAGTTGCTAATAGCTTGAACAAAGAATTTGGGTATTATTCTTCTGTTTGTTTCTCAAATGATCGTGACTCTGACATTGTTCAGACTAATTTTAATGACATATAAACACCAAAACTTTGGATTTATAGGCCCAAACTGAAGGAGCAGATGCAGTATTGCGTGGATCATCCAGAGGAGATCAGCAAGATTGCAAAAGTGAAAGCTCAGGTCACAGAAGTCAAGGGAGTTATGATGGAGAATATTGAGAAGGTCAGTTTATGTTCTTTTCTAGATGAGTTTGCCTCCTGTTTTCTACAGAGTAAATTCTTTGTTCTGCAACATTTATTTCAATTTACCTTTCTGTTATTGGTTTTATTTTTTAATGAAAAGGTTGATACTAATTTTGTTAACCTTGTTTAGGTTCTTGACCGAGGAGAAAAGATTGAGATTCTGGTGGATAAGACAGAGAACCTTCGCTCTCAGGTCAGTAGAATTCTGTTGTTTTTCCCACTGCTCCTCAAGGTTGAATCTGCTGTTCTAACATTGAACAAGTACATAAAAATATAATTATGGTGGGTTATGCAAGGTTCGGTGACAACCATTTTCAGTTACCCTTACTCTTTAAACACTGCATTTTAAACTCGACTAAATTGAGTTGGAAATAAGTAGTCATAAATTGAGAAATAGGGTAAAACACGAAGGTAGAATATTACTATAGCCTAATTTAATCTAGGGCGATGTGCTGGTGATATATATGTGTATAGTTGCTAATTTTTGGACTTTTAGTAGTTGCATACTTTATTTCATTTTGTTACCCTCCTGTCGTCTATTTTTTTGTTATGTTTTCTGGATTACAGTAGTAAAAGAGAAAGCATCTTCCTTCATAATGGAGATTATAAGCCTTCGTTCTCTCTTACTTTCGCCTCTTTTTGCTGCCATTCTCCGCCTTGCCCATTCACTTGATATAGTTTTATCCTGGTTTGAAAATGGTGGTGCAGGCCCAAGATTTCAGGACACAGGGTACTCAGATGAGGAGAAAGATGTGGCTGCAAAACATGAAGATAAAGTTAATCGTTTTGGGTATCATCATTGCCCTCATTCTCATCATTGTCTTGTCCATTTGCCACGGTTTTAATTGTTGATCAATGAGATGGATCTCTACCTTACCCATTCTCGTAACTCCAGCCCCTCCCACGATAGAACATTCATGGTGGTATGATTTTTTGCTCTCTTCTCCAGTAGTCTGTGTGTTGTAAGATAGTTTTTGTATAGCTTCTATTCGCTCAACTATTTGCAGATTATATTCATGTGCGGAATTTGATTTTTCCTTGTTCTATAAAATCTCGTATTTGCTTGATTATTGAGCACACTGAATGATTTCTATGTAACAATTCCAATGTGTAGTATAGAGATAGAGCACACTGATTGATTTCTATCATCGAATCTTTGATTGGGTAATAATTACAAATGCTGATATGGCATGGAGATTAACTACTTCCACTTCCAGAGTATATAAAATAACTACACATATCAACCCCTAAGATTTAATAAAAGTTATTACCCAATCAAAGATTCGATGATCCCTACTTTTTCTGCGAGTCTTAGCTTAGAAAGTGTCATTATCAACTTCTATTTATTTCTTTATTTTGCCTAGGTACGGGGTACGGCTCGTGACATTCTACATACAATACACGTCAGTAAAAGTTTTTTAAAAAATATATTTTTTTTTAAATTCCGGTATTTTGTAAGATGGGTTTGAGATCTATATTTTAAAATGAGAAAAAAAATTCCTTATATTTTGTAATCTGTTAAGAAAAATCTCCTCTAATCTACTGTTTCATTTCTCACTTACGAAATGCTCACTGTGGCATTAGGGTGCGTAGAAAATTGTATCTGATTTATCCTCAGAAATTTGCAGATTTAACATGTATTGAGTTCGCAACAGATTTAATCTAAATCCAAGTTGAAGAATTTGACCCATAAATTTATTAAAAAAAAAAAAAAATGAAAAAGAAGATCTTTGAATTATATATATATAAAGGTTAAGTATTTTAAACATGTTTATAGTATATACATTCTTATATATTAATACTTTACTATATATCATTATATGTATAAAAGATTTTTGAATTTATTTTGCTTGCTACTTGGAATTTTTTCCAAAACGCATTTAACATTTTGTTTTAGTTTATCTTGTGGAAGATGTCAAGCTTACTAGGAAGAAGAAATGAAAAATAAGTAATATTGAGTTCAACTGTTTCTTGTTTTATAAATCTATTGTTTAATGAATTGACTTCTAATTTTCATTTTTCATTATTGTTGAAGATAGTTTAAATTTTAAAATTATGGATTTGGTACTAATTATTAATTTTATCTTTTTACACTAACAATGTAAGTGATTATTAAGTTTTTTTTTTGGTTGGCCACGAAAATTGCCCAAATCCGAATCACCCGATCAATACACACCCCTACGTGGCATGTTGAATAAGCATGCCACATCAGCTAGCATTTAGAAAAAAAGTAATTTACTATTTTAATTTTAACATTAACTTTTTATCTATTTATTTTTCCACTCTTAATTCATTTTGTTTCTCTCTCCCTCATCACCGGGCCGGGCCTTTGGCAGCGGTTACCGATTTATCGGAGGCGGTCAGTATAATTAATTATATAAATGAAAAAAATAAAATGAATTAGTAGAGAAAATATAAATAAATAAAACTTTAGAAGTTGAAATCAAAATATTAAATTTATTTTTTCAAATGCTTTGCTAGTTGGAAAACGAAATATATTAACGACAATAGTTTTTCTCACTAAACGAAATAAATTTCTCACTAGCATCAACTTTTCGTTGGTGAGAAATGAAATATGTTAACAACATGGATTTTTTCGATCATATTATAAATTGTAGGTGTTCTTTTTATTCGTTTTATAATATAGAAGGTCTTCGGCCCCTCTTATAAAATATATAAAGAGTTCTTTAATCCATCACACAAAAAAGTAGGGGATTTTTAGCTTTTAATCCTTCCATTATTTATTTATTTATTTATTTTAAAATTTCACTTTAATTGATTTACTATGAGTTTTTACTATGCTCTAATACTATCTCGCAAGCGAAACCAGTGAGTCAACGTTGAACTTGGAGCATAGTAATTGAAAACGAGATGTCGATGGTGAAGATGTTCGCAACTTGGGCAATGGAGGACAAAAAACGAATATTAAGAAGTTTACGAGAAACCATATCTTGCATAAAATGAACATTAATTAATCTCTATATGCTTTGTGCGAGCACAAAAAACCGGATTGGTGGCGAGATATGTAGCACCAATATTGTCACACGATAATGTAAGCATGTGAGATGGTGGAAAGTGAATATCCGTGAGTAGGGATGAAAGCTAACTTAATTCGGCAGAGGAAAGGGCGGTGGCGTGACATTCGGCCTCTGTACTTGATCGAGGAATGGTTGGTTGTCTCTTATAACTCCAACTTATGAGATTCTAGCCAAGAAAAATACAAAATTCACTAGCTGATTTTAGGTTATCCGAACACCTAGCCCAATCGACATCAGAGAAGGCTTCTAATTGAAGTGATGATGGTCTATAAAGAATAAGGCTATGAGATAGGGTTTGTTCGAGATAACAGAGGATCTATTTGACCGTTGTCCAATGTACCTCGGTTGGAGCATGTAAAAAATTAAGCCAATTTGTTAACCGCAAATTGAATGTCTGGGTGCATAATGGTGAGATATTGGCATACCCTTACCATGCTTCTATATAAAGTGGGATTGGTCATTGGATTGCCTTACATGTAGAGGGAAAGAGTGATTGACCACAATTGGAGTAGGGTATGATTTCATATTTTCTAGGCCGGTGCGAATAAGGAGGTTCTAGATATATTGTTCTTATTTTAGGAGGATGCAACTTTGAATTTTGACAGTCTCGATTCCGAGAAAGTAACTAAGATTATTGAGATTCCTTAGAGACAAGATGAAATCAAGAAGCCGAATGATATAAGTAGCGTAGGTGGGATTATTTCTGATCACAATGATATCATCAACATAGATGAGAACATAGTATAAGGTAGATCCATTTTTTATGAATAAAAAGAGGAATCAGACCTTGAGGCATGGAAGTCTAGTTTGGAGAGACAACTATAGAGATGTTGAAACCAAGCTTGAGGTGCTTATTTGAGGACATAGATGGCCTTGTGAAGACGGCACACATAAGTGGAAAAGAAGCATTGAAAAATCTGAAAGGTTGGCTTATATAGACATTTTCGAATAAAGTTCCATGGAGAAAATTATTTTTGATATCAACTTGACAAATAAGCCAATTATGAGAGATAGCCAAGGAATGAATGACCCAGAGTTGTCAATTTGACAACTGGACTGAATGTCTTGGTAAAGTATATGGCTTTGGTTTGATTATACCCTTTTGCAATAAGCATCATTTTGTATCGATTTATGGTCCCATTGGCATTGTGTTTGATGCGGAAAATCCATTTGCAACTAGCTATATTAATATTCAGAGGCTTAGGGATTAAGGACCAAGTATGTTGGAAGTGAGAGCTTTTAACTCCAATTGCATTGCCTTACACCATTGTGGAGATTTAAGAGCATCAGAAACAAATGTAGGTTCTTTTAAGGAGAGAGTCAAAGGTGAAGATGGTCTGTGGGTGGCTGAATAAAGATAGTGATTGAGAAATGAGTGAGGGCAATGAATGTTATCACGATATCGAGTAATGATAGTGGGGTGTCTTTGTGGTGAGGAAGAGGGTGGAAAATCTAGTGGAGTTACTTCCAGTTGTAGTATTAGGTTGGTTACAAGTATGAATTATGTGAATTATGTGGGATAGTTAGGAGAGATAATGAAGGTGGGCTATGTGGAGGTATGAAAGGTGGTGGAGAGGGAGATCTATGTAAGAGGTAGTTGAGAAAGGATTGTGAGAGAGGTTATGATTGGGTGGGGATGGATGTAGTGGTTTGAGTGGTGGGTGAAGGAAAGGGGAATAAGTTTCAACAAAGTAAACATGACCTGAGATATGAAGTTTATCTGAGAGAGGATCAAAAGACTTGTATTCCTTGTAACTAGGACTATCGCCAATGAATACACAAATGAATTATTTGGGACTTAGCTGGGCAGGTTGTGTCGGTCATAAAAAAGGAAAGCATTTGCATCCAAAGATCTGAATAATTTGGGAAAGTCTTGAACAAAAGGTCAAAGGGTGATTTGTTATTGAGGTGAGAGTTAGGAAGACAATTGACAATAAAAGCGGTTGTGGATCATGCATCAAACCATAAACATTTCAAGCAATCAGAATTGATGAAGAGAGCTAAAGTCAGCTCAAGTCATTTCAGAGAGATGCCAATTTTTCCCTTCGGCTACACCATTTTATTTGGAGGGAAAATACACGAAATTTGATACAAAATTCCATGAGAATCGAGGAATGCTTGGAATTGTCTCTTGATGAGTTTGGGAGCCCCATCACATCAAAATATTTTTATAGATGTAGAGAGCAAGTTCTCTACTTTAGATTTAAAGTCCATGAAACAATCGAGTGCGAAAGAGAGAGAGCTTAGAGGATGGAGCCATGTGATCAGGTTAAAATCATGAATAAAATTTTATAGTAATGAAAATAGGAAAAAGACATAATAGGGGTGGGACCCTAAATATCATAATAAAACCGAAAGATAAGAGTTTTACTATGCTCATGAATATGCTTAAATAGTTGTATGCAACTTTTGGATAAATGACATAAATCACACAGTCTTTACATTTATGAAATCCAACAAATTATTTAGTTCACATGGAAACTTGACAACCATCACACATTTATTCCCACAAGCATGCCTATTATTTTTCAAAACAATATCATTCCATTGGACTAGTTATCGCTCACATAAATAAAAAGCATACACATCTTATTATCCCAAAATAAGTAAATGTATGTAATAGAGGTTACTTTGGCAATGTATTTCTTCAATTAGTTAATTTCAAAGCTGTAAGACATTTGTGAAAAAAAAAGCCAATATTATAATTGTTAATTAACATATGAGCCCATAATAAGAAATAATATATTCCTAAGTTTACCTTCCACCATTGCAAAATATTAAACCCCCCCTTCATCATCAACTTATGCAGTTTCAAGATATTTCTGAAGCTCTCCATATTTAGTGTTGGTCACATAAGGTTTTATAGTGACTGGAGATGAACCACTAGAACTTAAAGAACCCTTCTTCTTACCAAGTATATTGCATATCGCCTTTGTGGGTTGGTCCGCTTGTTGTTGAGTTCATCGAGGTCGCAAGTTGTTGTACTTAGTTTCATAAACAAGAAAAACTTCACGCAACTTAAGAGTTGTGTCAACAATTTGTCCATCATAAGAAATATTTAATTCATTTCCAATAAAATTAAAAATAGTTGTTAAAACATCAAGCTTAAGTGTAGGATCCAAATAACTCCTAAGCAATACAAAAGTTGAATTTTGTTTCCCAATAATTTAACTATCGAGCCTTTATTTTTGTTATAATAGATCCAAAATTGACATCATCGGCTTGACCTGTAAATAATTAAACTATTTTAACAAGTTATGGAATAACTAATAATGAAGTAGGATAATAAATACTAGATAAGAGTATTTTAAACTCATAAAAAATTTCTTAAAATGTAGTAAACTTTTCAGCTATTTCCCAATCAATTTCACACAACAAAGTAGAGTTACATTGTTATAGACTTAAAAAAGATATTAATCTCATCTTTATAGGGAATGACCAATATAACATAGTAAAAGTTGATTTACATCTTATGTCCACATTAGGCGCGAATTTTCATAGTTTCTTACCTACATTCTTGCATAATGATATAAATGCAGCTGTACACGGGTTTGAGCTAATGATGAGAGATAAAGAATTTCAATTTTGTATACTTTCTCCCTTACCAATTTTTAAAAGTAATATATGTGTATATATATAGTATATATAAAGCTTGTTGATAGTGTAATCTTTCACCGCCTCACTAGCACAAGTGGAAGAGTACTGCGTAATTAAAAACTGGACAAATGATTAATCATCATAGCTATATAACAAATAGAAGACATTTGTCGCAGCAACTGTTAGTAAGGAATATGGATATGTTGATGTTCTCCGCAATCTTTTTTAGTGATGTCGAGAGTGAAGTTTACAAGAAAACTTCTTTAAATCCTCTATTTCTTACGTCAGCTTTTCTATTAATCCCAACACTTTCTTGAAATCTTAAAGACGACATCTAGTGATAACTTATACATCCTATTAATTTTTGCTCGTCTCCAGCTTGGGTTTGCGGAAACTTAAGGTAAGTGTTATAGTTTCAAAGTTATAGATTTATGTGTTTAAGTTGCAATCTGGAAAAAATGAAACAAAATAAAAAATAGTCTATTAGAAGAATCCAATTATGGAAAGATTCAAACAGTGATAAAATTATGTAATAAGTATATTAAGAAACTCAACTCTTATAGCTTTCTAGGGACACCAAGAAGACCCCAAATGGATTTGTAATCACTAAGATCCAAACTTTGGAATTTTAGAAGTTAACATGAATGGCTCGACATACTTGACACCTCTAATATGCTACAATCTCGACGTACTTGATGCCTCTAATATGCTACAACCTCGACGTACTTGATGCCTCTAATATGCTACAACCTCGATGTACTTGATGCCTCTAATATGCGATGCGCTCGACGTACTCAACGCCCTCGATGCCTCAACGCCTCGACACCTCGACGTACTCAACACCTCCAATATGTGATGTGCTCGATGTACTCAATGCCTCGACGCCTCAATGTACTCAACGTAGTCAACACCTCCAATATGCGATATGCTCAACGTACTCGATGCCTCTAATATGCGACATGCTCAATGTACTCGACGCCTTGACTTACTCGATGTACTCAACGCCTTGATGTACTCAATGTACTCGATGCCTCGACGTACTCAACGCTTCGATGTACTCAATGCCTCGACATTTGCTATATCAACAACAAAACTATTTAGATGGTCAATATGAAAAATAAGAATTAAAATAGAAAGTTTGGAAAGCTATAGCCTTCGTTATAAAACGTCAAATTCAGCAAATAATATACCAAATTAAAGCTTGAGAAGTTATCGTTGAAACCGGTTAAGTTCTATTTCATTTTCAGTCAGTCTTAAGACAAATGACTTTTGAAAGGGGAAAATATATGAATCTTGAGCGAAAATTCTTATAGTATCTTAATACGATATTAGTAGAGATATCTTCAAATTTTTAGAATTTTATAGGACACCAAGTGCAAGAAACAAGGCTTAAATCTAGACAATTGAAAATAGAAAATCAAACTGAAACTGTGCAGCTGGGATTAATGAAGTAAAAGATGTGGTAAATGATTAAATTTTGAGCGAAAAATTTTATAGACCTCACATAAGAGGCATATATAAGTATGAACAAAATTTCAAATGAATGGGAGTTATGGTTTATGAGATAAAAAGATTCAAACCTCTATTATGTACTTAAGAAATGGTTGGCCTAGACATTATGTTTTCAAGGGTTACCTAGACTGGCTTGAATCATAAGGTAAAAATAATAATCTAGAAGGAAACACTTTGGAGAAGTTTAATCATTTAATAAAGTTAGTTATAATAAGAAAAGATTTTGAACAAGATTCCGAAAAATAAATGAGAAATGCATATTGAGATAAGTTAACTAAATAGAAAAGCTTTTGGAAAGTTGAGATTTTATTAAGCTAAGTTAAATTCTTGATTGGATAGACAACCAAGTGACCCAGCGTTTGTGAAGCACACAATCTTTCAAGGAAAGCACAGAATTTAGGTAAGTACAAATTTCACCTACAACATGGAATCTGTTTTCGAAATTGATATGCCATTGTTGACGAATGTTATAATGTTCACATTGGCTAGCGTGATTTGGAATTCTCGATTTGATCGTTGTTGTATGTGCTTTGAGTCTATTGAGGATGTTGCTCCTGTAAATTACATAACAGCATAAACACATATAGCCATTAAACTGATAGTACCTCATATTCTATACTAGGAAATTAAGAGGTATAAAAGAAAGTGATAACAAAACATAGATAGTAAAGTGTCATACCAACCACTTGAAAAAAGGGTCGGGGCCCAATGAATAGAGGATTATGTAAATCTCTCGAAAGTAGGTCGAGGCCTAATGAAGAGAGGATTATGTAAAGCTCTCAAAAGAATGGCAAAGGCCCAATGAATAGAGGATTATGCAAGGCTCTCAAAGGAAGGGTCGAGGCCCAATGAAGAGAGGATTATGTAAAGATCTCAAAAGAAAGGCTCAACTAGTACGTAAACAGGGCCCAATAAAAGAAAAAGTAAGAAAGTGTAAGAAAGAGTAAGGTAGAAGCATGTAATAACTCTTACGAAGAATATGAGTTTTAAGATTATATATTACATGTTTCATACATCATATGTATTTATAATTATTTTGTGAGTTATGTTTGTACTTGTTGAATGAAAGCTCATGTCTTACTTTCCATGTTGAAGGCATTAAGGATAACCAACTGATTTTGTTATCCTAAAAAATATACCGAGAGAGTGCGATGATTACGGAGGAGGTAGTGGTACAAGACTATAACTATGTTGTAAACTTTCACTTTAATATTGTAAATAGTAATACTTATAAATATTTTTGGTGCATCGTGAGGACTTGACTAATATTTTGGAAACATTTATATATATGTTTTAAAATCTCCTAGTGTCTCACGTGCACATTTAGTAGTAGTATTATTGTGGACTCTTTTTCTTTGTATGATAAATGTTTCTACTAATAAAAAAAACCCTTTTAATAAAGAAAGTTTTTAAGAGATCATTAAACTAAGTCTTTAGAAGAAAAAAAAATTACTTTGATTTTACTAAGAAAAGTTAGTAAAGTAATAGTCTGAACTGCGCGAGTCGCTACAAAATTAGATACTATTGATGCCAAATTTTGTGGTGCCAGCTAATGACTTGAAAAAGAGGTAGCTGGCCGGGAGAGCAAAATCACAAGTCATTATGTTCTCGAAAACAACATGTTGATATGATGACAAGTGTAGTGGAGTGTGGACATGCCATAAGTATAAAAAGACTTCAAATGAACTAATCTAAATAAAGATTGCAAATAGCATAATTTAATTGGAAAAGCTAGTAAATGACATAAGAGATAAAGAAAAATTGATAAATGATGCAATAACTAAAGCAATAATTTAGATGAAGCTAACAAATGATAAAGAACATGACTAATGATAAAACAATTGAAGCAGGACATAAATTCAAAAGGATTCTAATATTTTATTATTATAATTTATTGAGCAAAGAAACTAATAAATGAAAATAATAGTTTCAAAAATGATAAAAATGGATTTGAATGCTAAATAAGCATTCAACAAAAGCATATAAGCTAGAGCCTATGAAGCAAAATGTATTGACTGCTAACATTAAATAATTCATTTAAGTGTAGGACTAATAATGAAAAGCACAAAAATCTAGTGAATGATCAAGTGAATAGGCATTGGGCTGGTGGGATCATGTTGGACGATTTTGTGAGTGTGTTCTATGTGTTTTTCTTGTGTTTTTAATGTGATGTGTTGTTATTCTATTGTTGTTTTGTTGTGGATGTTGTTGTGTGCTTTCTTTTTCGGTGGAGGGTCCTATTTATTGGAAATCATGGGACCTGCTTTAGTTTACGGAAAAGTTACATTTCATAGCTTGCAAGTGTGTAGACTTAAGGAGCAAGGCGGAATATTGTGTTTCTACCCTAAAAAAATTATATTTTAGCCCAGAAATATTACCCATGAACCCTTTTTTGACAATAAACCCTTGAATTGGTCGAACATAATTTTTCCTTTACTAAGAGACCCTTTGAAGTTGATGAGATGCCCTTGGAATCAGTTAAAAAAAGTCCTTGGATAAGTTAAAATATCACTTTGTTGGAAAGCCCTTAAATTTAGTTAAAAAGGTCATCGGCCGGTAGCCATTTTTTGCTTGTTAGTCATTTTTGCCAATTTAATTTACTTGTTTTATGCATTTTTCTTGTCATTCATCATGTGCCAAAAATGATAATTTTAGCATCATTAAATATCCCCTTTTTATCCCTCTTATTGATGAATTTGGGTAAACTCATCTAGATTCATGTCGACGAAATTTGGACGAACTCATCAAGATCAAACATAGATCTAGACAAACTCATTAAGATCCATGTTTAATATACTAGAATTCATCTAGATTTTCTTGATACATTTGGACAACTCCACGCATTCAGAGGAGCTTGTCTAAAGAGAGAGAGACAGAGTGTGATTTCCGGTGATGAAGTGGAAAATAAAATTTTTTAGTAAGAATTTGAGCCCATAACACTTATTTAGAAAATATATTTTAGGGTTTAAACCCGTTATAAAATTTGTTAAAATAATAGCCTCATTTTTTTTTCTAATTTTAAAAAATAAAAATATTAATAATTACTAAAATACCATTACAGTTCGAAAATAAAAATGGAAAAAAAAAGGAAGCTCAAACACGAACACAATCTGAATCGTAGAAAACATTTGAAACCCTAACTTTCATAAATTCTCCTGTCTGAAACACAATCCGAATTGCAAAAAATGGAAGTCGAAACCTTAATTTGGCAAAGGTTAGTAGTCGAAAAAATTAAAAGAAAAATCTGAAGTAATGGTTCGCAGTCAACAAAATCTGAAGAAAAAATCCGAAAAAAGATCAAAGGTAGCACCGAAATGACAATGTCACTGGAATGACAATGAAATATTGATTTCATGTTTTTTTGGAGTTATTATATTCATTTTGATTTGAAATTTGAAGTATGTACAATGCTAAGACCATCGATCAGTTTATAATGTATTGCTTGATGGCTAGATTGGAATATTAATGTAAATCGAGCCATCGAGCAAGAAGTTCATATGCATTGCACGATGAATGGCCATCGAGCCATCGGGCAATCGAGCAGTGCATATGAACTTTTTGCTCGATGGCTCAATGGACATTAATATTCCCATCAGGCAATCATCTGCAATATTATTAGTCATTATGTCGTACCGATCGCCATTGAAATGAGCTCTTAACCAATGTTCAAAACTAGCAGTCTCAAGGTATGTTGCCACACCGGGTTATTGCAGTCTTATTTCATTGAAGTATATATCAATTTGAGAACCTTGTACGCTCTGGCCGCCTTGTCGAATAGATCGAGAATCCTACCACACTTGAATCTGGCCTTGATGTTTTGGCCAAGGTGTCATGTGCATGCACCATGTTTTGCATCTGGGAAAACTTTTTGTATAGCATTATTAGTACTCTTTGCCCGATCGGATACAAAAACCAAATCGGCGGCATCGGGGATCAAGCCCTTCAGTATGCTCAAGAACCAAGTCTATGGTGCATCATTCTCTGAATCAACTATGTCTTATGCTAATGGATATATGTGTTTGTTACCATCTTGGGCCAATGTAGCCAAAAGAGTGCATTTGTATTTACACTTCAAAAAGGTTCCTTCGATACCTCTTCGAAGAAATTGAAACCCTTTGAAAGATGCTCCAAAAGCCAAGAAAAAAAATACAAAAATATATTATTTCCATCTGCCTGGAGTGGAGTCATAGTACTCGGATTAATCACTTTCAGCATGCCTGCCTAATATGCTAAATATTTGTAATTATCCACGGCCGTACTCTTCAAAGAAATTGAGTTAGTATACTAGGCTATTATTATATAGTTTATAACTTGACAGATTCTTTAAAAGCCAAGAAAAAAAATACAAAAATTTGTTATTTCCATATATATGGAGTGCAGTCATAGAACTCATATTAACTATTTTCAGCATGCCTGCCCGATATGCTTAATATTTGTAATTATCCTCAGCCGTACCCTGAATGAGGTCATGCGCAACTGATCTAAATTTTCATGCTTTCCAATAACTAATATGTACATCGAGATCATTTCTGACAATATTAATGATAGATGGTGCTTTACGGGTCTCGTTACACTTTTTGTACTTGGCCATCACATATTGTCCAATAATAGATGCAGATGATTGCAGATGTTTACCTTTCCTGAATAAACGAGAACATGTGTGCTCATCTTTAAATATTCGAATTTAGAAAAATAAAGAATTCTTATTTCTCATAGTACGAAGTCGCCACTTGCAATTTGGATTCATGCACACGACTACAAATATAATCTTATTTGACTTCTTAACCCTGAACTCAAAATTTGTTGCATAGCGAGCATATGTAGGCTAGTCTTTAGTTTGTTCTTCGATATAAAATATTGTTTAACATAAAATGGGCTTCCACATGTGGAGTCTTGGGTAGCAATGGGGAGACTAAAATCATCATCTTCAATATTATTCATATGTGATGAATGTTGTATACGCGGTGATGATGGAGGCAACTCAACAAGTGAACTTGGTACACGCGGTGATGGTGGAGCCATCTCGTCAGATGAATGTGGTACATGTGATGATGGAAGCATCTTGTCAATTAAACGCAGTGATGGTGGAGGCATCTCGTCAGTTGTACGTGATACACACGATGATGGAGCCTACATCTCGTCTGATGATGCATGAGTTGATGGTGGCAGTGAAGTCTTCGTCACTATTACTTCTATGAGAAGTCATCATCGTACCTCTGATTCACAAGGTTGGCCTCATTGTCGTTATTAATACCACATTCTATCTCCATTCCCTCACACTCGTCACAATCATCCACATTCTTAGTCTCTTCATCATCATCACTTTCTTCGACATTCTCAGTCTTTTCATCATTATTTTCTTCTGCATCCTCATCCTCAATGTCATTTATGTCATTACCTTGACTATTCTATAAAAAAATCATCATGATTAGTACCAGCAACCACATATATGTCACTCCTATAATCCTACCTTGACCATTCTCAAAAAAAACATCATGATTAGTACCAGCAACCACATATATGTCACTCCTATAATCCTCCTGAGGATTATCAATATGAGGCACATCACTCCTACAAAGACTATGGACATTACAAGGGTTAGAAAATTGATGACGCTCTCCACCACATGAATCTCCTCCCACCTTCGGAAGCAACATAACATATAGTAGAGATTTTTCCTCTTTACATTATAAGTGTCAGATAAACCCCTTTACGTTTTGGTCATTTTTTATATATAATGGCGAAGACGACAATGTACAAATAGGTTTGTACGATAATTTCAATCCAAATTCATTCTGATCAATGTCGATAGAATCGTACACGATATCCAATAACTGACTGTAAGTGATATTAGATCCAATCAATCCCTCTTTACAATTTGAATGTCAATATTATGAATTTTGATTCTCATTTTGGTTCAAACTCTCCTTCTATTTATCATTGAAACATATAATTATAAAAAAAACTCTCCATTTTTATTTAAAAAAATTAAATTAAATAAAAATCAGTAATCTTAAATTAAAAGAAAAAAATATTAAAAAAATAAATATAGGATTCAATAAGCCTGATGGGTACAAAGTACTCTATAGCTCCACCATCAAAACTAAAGTTTGAAATTGAATGCTTATGATTCATACAACTTAGGACGTTTATAATCTAGACAAACTCATCCTCATTTCCCTTTAAAAAAAAAAAAAAAAAAAAAAAAAAAAAGCACCTGACTGTCTCAACGAGAACCGCATTCTTAGTCTCTTCATATGTGATGAATGTTGTATACGCGGTGATGATGGAGGCAACTAAACAAGTGAACCTGGTACACTCGGTGATGGTAGAGCCATCTCGTCAGATGAATGTGGTACATGTGATGATGGAAGCATCTTGTCAATTAAATGCAGTGATGGTGGAGGCATCTCGTCAACTATACGTGATACACACGATGATGGAGCCTACATCTCGTCTGATGATGCATGAGTTGGTGGTGGCAATGAAGTCTTCGTCACTATTACTTCTATGAGAAGTCATCATCGTACCTCTGATTCACAAGGTTGGCCTCATTGTCGTTATTAAAACCACATTCTATCTTCATTCCCTCACACTCGTTGCGATCATCCACATTCTTAGTCTCATCATCATCATCACTTTCTTCAACATTCTCAGTCTCTTCATCATCATTTTCTTATGCATCCTCATCCTCGATGTCATTTATGTTATTACCTTGACCATTCTTAAAAAAATCATCACGATTAGTACCAGCAACCACATATATTTCACTCCTATAATCCTCCCGAGGATTATCAATATGAGGCACATCACTCTTACAAAGACTATGGACATTACAAGGGTTAGAAAATTGATGACGCTCTCCACCACATGAATCTCCTCCCACCTTCGGAAGCAACATAACATATAGTAGAGATTTTTCCTCTTTACATTATAAGTGTCAAATAAACCCCTTTACGTTTTGGTCATTTTTTATATATAATGGCGAAGACGGCAATGTACAAATAGGTTTGTACGATAATTTCAATCCAAATTCATTCTGATCAATGTCGATAGAATCGTACACGATATCCAATAACTAACTGTAAGTGATATTAGATTCTATCAAATATCCAATCGATCCCTCTTTGCAATTTGAATGTCAATACTATAAATTTTGATTCTCATTTTGGTTCAAACTCTCCTTCCATTTATCATTGAAACATATAATTATAAAAAAACTCTCCATTTTTATAAAAAAAAGTTAAATTAAATAAAAATCAGTAATCTTAAATTAAATAAAAAAATATTAAAAAAATAAATATAGGATTCAATAAGCCTGATGGATACAAAGTACTCTATAGCTCCACCATCAAATCAAAAGTTTGAAATTGAATGCTTATGATTCATACAACTTAGGGCGTTTATAATCTAGACAAACTCATCCTCATTTCCCTTTAAAAAAAAAAAACACCCGACTGTCTCAACGAGAACCGCATTCTATATCTCAAGCTTGGATGAGATTGAGCCGCTGATACTGAAATGGATAAAATTGATATTATTTTTTTACCCAAAAATAAATAATAATAATAAAATAAAAAAATTTAAAAATAATAAAAAATAAAATAAAACCCTTAGACTGGACTCTGTCCATGCGCTTAATGGGTAGGGAGCTCATAAACTACCTCGTGGAGCAAATACAAACCATTTATTTACAATGTACTGTTCAAATATTGTCCTTTGCAACAGCTCAGCGTATGTGCTTGGTATCCGTTCTACTATTCTACTTTCCAAAAAGTGAGAAGCTAAACATGTAAACAAATGTTCCTTCTCAAGCTGAAAATTCATTTTAGACCAGTTTGGTAAAATGAATTACAGAAAAATTAACAAAAACAGCGATCACTTGGCTCCCATTTTAAGACGCAAAAAATAATAACTGGACAAAAACCCCTTCACTACTCCTACATTAATCAAAAGCGGAAAATGAACCGATTAACCGTAAAACATGCTATGATACTAAAAACAACACTTGATAGAGCAGCCCATTGTGGGGGGGAGGCAAAAGCATGTTCAGCTAAAGTTATCACTGACCCTTGTGCGACCACCCATTCGTCCCCTACCTCGACTGTACCCTCTGCCCCCTCCCCTTCCTCTTTCATATCCACCTCCTGTAAAAGGACAAGTTTCAAAGATTTAACATTCCATATGTTCAAACAAGTGTAAAAACTCTTTCAGAAAATGGTTTCCACAATTACCATTAATAATGTCTAACAACCAAACAGAAACTTCTACTCCAATTTAATATTAGGAAAAAAAGGGAGGGTCAAAAATGCAATTTACCACGATTTCCCCAACCTCTGCCTCGCCCAGCACCTCTTCCTCGAGAAGAGTATCCACCATTATTATCTAGGAAAAAATACCATTGTTAAGGTTTGGCCCGCCTCTCAACTTATACAAAGACAGCTGCTGTCACAACCTAAAGAACTCCTTAAAAATGACATTATACTAAAAGAAATGTTACCTTGATAGTTTCCATATCCTCCTCCTCCACCTTGATTATATCCATATCCACCCTGGAAGTTCCCATATCCTCCACCTTGATTATAGTTCCCTCCTTGATTATAGTTCCCACCTTGATTATAGTTTCCACCTTGATGATAGTTCCCACCTTGATTATAGTTCCCACCTTGATTATAGTTCCCACCTTGATGATAGCCCCCACCTTGATAGCCCCCACCTTGATGATAATTCCCACCTTGGTAGTTCCGATATCCACGCCCTCTCCCTCCTCTGCCACGACCCCTTCCTCGGCCATATGAATCTGGAAAATGTTATAAGCTTGTTAAAAGCCAAAGAAAGAGAGATAAATCCATTTATTGATATCTCAAAGTCATCACCTTCATTAGCAACATTGTATGGAACACGAGCTTGTCTAGGCGGTTGCTGCTGGTGATAATTGGTCTGGGGCCTTTGTTGTTCCAAAGTATTAGGAGCTTGGTAGCTATACAGAAAGTTTTCATTAAGATTAAGAAGCAAAAAATTATGAAAAATTCAGAAAAGGAAAAATATCTTAATTAGAAAACCATATGCCTAATAAGTAGATACTAATAGAACAAAGCAACAATGGTTTGGCAAGCAAGGAAGAACACCATAGTTATTCCATCAATAATAAAACATAGAAGGATTTAAAAATTATTCAACAGTTACTTATACCCTGGAGAAACTTTGTTTAGCTCCTGAGTTGATAAGGTGATTGAGATCATTGAGACATGGCGGGTAGTCTCCAAACTGCATCAAATGGTATTTTCTAGATATCAATACCAGAAATCATTATAAAGGACAAGAAACCCAAATATCGTCCCCTCATGCAAAGGGAGGCAGTTATATACAATTAGTTAAGAAACCTAGAGATCAAAAGACTTACGGTACAAGACCCTCTTCAATAGGTTCCCATACATCAGTAATACTCACTGAGCTGATGGCAGTATCTTGATGTAATCGAGGAATATTCACCTACTTTTAGTATGTTAATAATTAGTTATGGACTCTGACATAATCCTGCAGTGAGAGAAGAAGAATGCATCTTACTGCGTATACAAACCTTTAAAATCTCTGCAACAGCCACTGTTTTGCTTATAGCCTGACCCATTGCTTTCAGTACAATTTCGCTCACACGTTTTTCCTATATGAAAGATGTCCCAAATATATGATAAGCCAGAGCACATATTGTAAGTACAGGACAACACAGCACTATACGAGCACATAAAGACTACAGCATTGAGTTAATATGTCACGAAGAGGACAAGTAAGACATGCACATCAAGAAAACTGGCTAAATGTGTCAAAGTGAGAAGAGGAGGAGGGAGGGGGGGCTTCCTTAATAACAAAGCTCCAACAAGGTTTTAAGGTCACGTCAGCTCTAAAAATACAGTATAACTTTAGCTCTCAAGGTTAATCTTAATCTTGAGTACAATGCAAGAGTTTCACCACACAGTTAGTTCAAATAGAAAAGAAAATAAGATGAATTACATATATTAAAATGAAAGAGACTGTGTGCCTGTTCCAATAAATGAAAGGAGTTAATGTGGATCAGGAAGAATGGATATGACCACCTTGACCATTTGAGCAGTTTAAGGAATTAATTTATTAACTGCCATAAATGTTTAGTATCTCAAAAAACTTTCAATATACAAATGTTTCCCACACCTTTTTCAATTAAAAATCCATATAAATTCTAATCCCTCAACCTTATATCATATTAATTACATTTTTTTACAAATGAACAAGCCAAAGATTCAAAATGTATAAGTTATGGGGTCTGCAAACTTAGACCCATACATTAAGACTTCGAATCCAAACAAACCAGAATGTGAATCCATATGACACATAAATCAATCGCCTAAAAGAAAGAATCACAAACACCGGCTCAGGAATAATCACCATCTTCATATTAGAATGGAAGAGCAACATGCTTAAGCCATCGAAGATTATCAGATGTAAATTTAAACCCAATGAATTATAAACATCCAGAAAGAGAATCAGGCATTGCGAAATGGAAAGAAATTTCGAGGAAGAGAGAGAGCGGGGGTGAGGGTGAGTACCAGAAGAAGAGAAGAAGCATATGTTATGTAGTTTCGTATGGCACCCTGAGTTGTGATTCGGATCTCATTCTCGTTAATCGGCGAATCTGGTTTGGGCTTTTCGACCCTCTGATACCTATCCATGCTTATCGCTTTTCTATTTGATATTTCGTTTGCCTTTTTCTCTCAGTTTTAGAGCAGAGGGAGAGGGAGAGCGAGAAGGAGGAGAAACCCTAAGAAGAGCAAAAACCCTAGCGGGCAGTGAAACTGACAACTTTTTCAAGTGAGTGGGAGTGAAATTGGAACAATTGGTCATTTCAATAGATATTTAAGAGGATTATATTAAATAGATAAAAAAATTAATTTATATCTGTGGAAATTTTAATAAATATTTTAAGAGATTTTTGATAAATGTATATTAATTAGATAAAGAATATATCAATTAAACCCAAAAATAAAATCTTTGTAACTTAAGAAGAATAAATAAATAAATAAATAAATAAATAAATAAAAAGAATAATTAAAAATAAAAAATAAAATATATCGTTATTTTTCCCTATCAATCAGATTTTGTGACCTCCCTTCCAACTTGTAATTCTATTTTTCAACTATAGCGCTATTATTGAAGGCGAAGTTTCATAGTAATCCAAAAGGTAAAAGCCATTCTACGTCATCTTTTTGTATGCCTCAACCGATCTAGTAAAATTGAGATTTATAAGAGAATATATGGTGAAATTTGTTTTATATAGTTTATTTAATAAAATTTTCATTAGTTTATAAATTAAAATTTTCATTTTTCTTTATAATATATTTTAAGAAAAAAAATTATTAGACTCATTAAATTATCATTGTATCAAAGTTATAATTATGATCGCTCCTGAGATTTCATCTCTCTAATTTCCTTTTGATTTCCATTCTGATCATCTTTCTCCTTTTGAATTTCTTAATTTGCTCTTCACCCTTATTCCATTTTTTATCATGCTTGAAGAAAATTGTCGATTGCACTTGTTGCGACTGCTCGTATTGATGCCTCTCCTCTTGTTGATCCCTATCTTTTACTCCTTCCATAAATCGATGTTAGCAGTCCGTTATACATTCACCCCTCACACACTTTAGGTCTGGTATTGGTATCGTTGAAGTTCCTTAGCAGTGAGAACTATGGAATTCAGAATCGATCCATGCAATTAACGTTGTTGTATAAGAACAAATTGGGATTCTTCATAGGTTAGTATGTTATGCATGATCTTGAATCTCCATATTATGCTACTTGGAGTAGATGTACTGCGATGCTTTCATCTTGGATTCTAAATACGATATCTAGTTGATATGAAGTAAATCATACTAATTTATTCTTTACTTAAAATTATGTTGTTGCAAAGTATAGTAGAAAGCAATAATCTTTTCCGCAGAAGATTGTTGTTAATTTATAAGTTATCGACTCAACTAAACTTATTTAATTTAAGTAAAATTAAATTTAAAAACCTAACTAATTCTAATTAAATAGAGACTAAAGAGACGACTTGAAATTTGGGAGATTTGGATTAGATTAGATAAATAAAATTGAGAAAATAAAATAAAATGACTAAAATGTAAATGAAAAAAATTAAAAGATTGAAATTAATAAAAAAGACTGGTCAAGAAATCATTCTCTACTACTAAATATAAAACCAATCAATTAGTTAGAATTATCTTTCATTCCCTTTTTAAATTTAATAACGCTAAAATAATCGAAATCTCAATTATATTGATATTTTCTTACTTATTCATTAAGTAAGATAAACTCATTACTTAATCTTTTTCCATTAAATAAACCTAAGAGAAGCTCTCTAAATTTAATTTAATAGAAGCAATCAAATAAAAAAAAAATATATTAAATCAAGAAACAAACATATAAGTGATGTTCATTTATCTTGAATTATTATACCCTACATGTAGTCGAATGAAAATATCTCATAATCATTGAAAACATTATGCTACTAATATCTAAAAATATTGACAAAACAAATCAAAAATCTAAATTAATAATCAAATCACTATCATATTTATCTAGATATATATATATCCTAAATAAAAATGATAATAATTCATAAGCACTATTGATAATATGACATTATAAATTTAAAAAAGATGAAAAAATATTCTAAATTAATTAATCAAAAATCATATTTAAGATTTTGAAATCATACTCGAAAAAAAATTAACTACTCATAATTATTAAAATAACAAATAAAATTAAATCCATAAATAAATAAATAAAAATAAAGAAAATATCTATTGCGATGCTCGAAAAAAAGTGAAATTTTTTCTTCTCTTTTATTATCTCATGTAACGTTGCACTGCTGAAGCTCCTCACTGCTCTCTTGCCGCTACTCTCTCACTAACACTTAAGCTCTCGCTCCTCCTCTTTGCGCAGACTCCCTCTCATTTTTTTTCTCTTTTTGTTTCCCTGCGGCAAAAAGAAGAAAGATGCTTCCTTTTTCAAATTTTTCTTCTTCACGCAATCTTAGGCTGCATGTATATTTAATTTTTTTTTTTCAATTTATTACAAATCATATTTAACCCTTCAACTTTCTCTAAATTACTTTCAAGCCTTCCACTTATTCATTTGTACTAATGTTGTGCTCCCTTGAACTTATTTTTGTTTCTTTACCCAAAAATCTCTACAAAATATAAAATAAGGTTATAATAGTAAAGAAGTCCACAAATTAATAAAATCGCGAGGGAAAATAGTATAAAAGTAATAAAAAAATTAACACTTATTAAATTCTCTCATACTTACCTTTTGTTAGTATTCGAGTAAGACTAAGAAAAATAACTAATTTTTGAACAATTTATTTCAGACACAATAAAAGATTATAGCAATAAAATCAAACAAATATTAATGTAAACCCACCATTATTCAAAAGTTAAGAGATCTCTATAACAACCATACTCAAGTGTGTGTGTAAAATAGGCCATGTCAATGTAAATTCAAAGTATGCATGCTTCGAATGAGTAAAAACTCACCATACATTACAAGGAATATTAATCAAATTTTGTAGAAAGAAATCAAATACTATAAGCTCTCCCTTTGGAACAAATCTCTACTAGCTGAAGGCACCAACTAAAATCAAAATGTATTTTATTTCCGTTATAATAAGATTAAGGGTAGTGGCTAAATGAAATGACGGCTATGATTTAACAAAGATTCTAAAGACTTATAGAGTACAAAAATTCCAAAGATTATACAAAATATTGTTAAGATCATCGAGGAAAATTTTCTCAAACTCAAAACAACTAACATATACCAAATATCATTTTGTTGGGTCCTTTTCTTCACTATTTATTTATTTTTTTCAAAATTAGAAGTAATTCAAACCCTTATCTAAAACCATGATAAGGGTTGTCAAGCACCTTGGAGATTTGTTTTACCAACCAATTTCTTTTTTTTTCCTTTCAGATAATAATCCTCCATGCAAAAAATAAGTCTCTTTAGTTTTGATTTCATCTTTAAAATAAGGATGATGAGATAACTATATTATAGCTAAAAGGTACAGAGGTGTGGTTTATAAAGAAACGATTTAAATTCAGACTCAAATTGGCTTACTATAAGGATGTTCTTGTAAGACCATCAAAGAGGGGCATTAGCTGATTTTGACAATGTTAATAAATTTTGGTGCCTTTATCATCTTCAAGTGGTGCTTAATCAGTCGTTCCCTTCGATAATCCTCCACCAAAGTTTTAATATTTAACTATGCCTATTAAACTCAAATAATATTCAAAGTAAAGAAATATAAGCATTTTACTTATCCTAACAGGCATATCTAAACATCAAAAGACATGACTTTTGAGCATACATATTTGCATATAATCATCATATAAATATATTAACTAAAGAATAATAACAAAATCTAAATAAATGTTCATCATCAATCAAAATTATAACAATAAGGTCTAATCTCATCATGGTTGTCAAAAAGCACCCGATGTCTGGCCCCCCCCCCCTGCCCCACTTAATCTTTACATTGTCCTCAATGTAAAATTGATTCTTCCAATAAGAAGATCAAGTGTAGATAAAAATAAAATATTGAAAAGTCAAAATTAAAAATGAAAGAGTAAAGGGGAAGAAAAACAAATGGGTTGCCTCCCATTTAGAGCTTGGTTTATGGTTCTTAGCCTGACTTTCAACCTCTCTCATCTAACAAGACTTTCAAAATTGTGAAGAAGAATCGACTCCATAATTTCCATCTCAAATAAGTCATAATATGGTTTCAATTTATGGCCATTCACTTTGAACTCTTTTCCTATATCTAAGATTTGGATTTTGACTGCACCATAAGGAAAAACATTAGTAACAAAATAAAAAGTCCAATCCAACAAGAACGTAACTTACATGCAAATAACTTAAGGTGAGAATGGAACAGAAGAACTTTTTGTCCAACCACAAAAATCTTATGTTGAATCATCTTATAATGGAAATCATTTTAATAATCCAAAAATAATCGAAAACTCAATTATCTCGATCTTTCCTTACATGTTCGTTAAGTAAGAAGATGGAATGATAAGTTTGGTATGGTAATAGTCATCATAAGTTCTTTTACAAGTTGCAAACTACATCTTATTTCACGGGTAGTCTATGCGTGTTGCTGGAGGCTAACTTAAGCTTGGTGATTTAAGTTAATTGATCATTTAGATTATTGAAGTAACTATTTACCCTTAAAATTTATTTTAAGGGTAAACGGTCTAATCTCTATATTTGATAAAAATCACAAGTTATTGTGGGGTCCACCTATCGGCAAAATATAGAACATATTTGGTCACATATATAAGGACAAAAGATTTCGATTGAAATCATATTTAGAGAAATTTGACTTATTATTAGAAAACTTAATTAAATAGTTAAATCATTAATTAGTTTAATTTATTTAGTCTATACCCATCTACACTATTAGTATATCCCAAGTATATTTAGATTTTACATGATATTAAAAAGTATTGGAAAAAAAACTAATTTGACTAAATAAGTTTATTAAATAGAGAATAAATTTAAAGTCAAACAATATTTTTTGGGTCAAAAGAAAATATGGTTAGTTATTAAATAGTTAATGGATCTACTCGGTCTATTGGGCCAAGGCCCAAAATTGTGTCTGAGTTTTATTAGGTAAAATTAGATGAACAATTTGGATTATGTTAGACATAAAATTGAGTTGTTGGGAAAACTGAATTTATGTTAGACATAAAATTGAGTTGTTGGGAAAACTGAATTTATGTTAGACATAATGAACCTGATTTTATTTAATGGACTTGATTTTATTTTCCAAGCTTCCATTAAATGAACTGGGTTTTGGGCCAATGGGAAATAAGTCCAAGACTAAAAGGCCTATATAAGAAAGAGTGATGACAAACAATTTGGATTATGTTAGACATAAAATTGAGTTGTGGGAAAAACTGATATTATGTTAGACATAATTGACCTGATTTTATTCTTTGTGCTTTCATTAAATGAACTGGGCTTTAAGGCAATGAGAAATAGGTCTAACATTCGAAGGCCTATATAAGGAAGAAGATCACTCCCCTTCCCATAACCATAGCCACCTAAATGAAGTGAGAAGAAAGAGAAAAAGAGACTCCCCTTCCCATAACCCTAGCCGGCCAAATGAAGTGAGATAAGTATAAGAGATAGAAAATAAAACGGAGAGGATTTTATCCACGTGGATCAAGAATAGAGGTCGGGGGATGGCTCTTGGAATCAAAAAGATTCCAACGACTTTTTTTTTTTACTGTGGTAGTTTTTTGCAATAGGTGTTGCGGCAGTTGAAGCATTCAATCAGCCTTGGAGGAGGTGGGTGCTCGGTATAAATCCTATCTCGTACCTCTTTTCCTTGTCTAGTTTATTTCTTTGATTAGAATATTATAGAAATTTTGTGTTTGAAGAAAAATTCTTAAAATGCATAACTCATGGATTATGAGGTAGTCCAAGAATCATGACTGAAATAATGATTTCATAAATTAAGTTTCTAATTAATATGTGATATGAATATAATTTCTCATACTATAAACTACAACTTATATGCCATTGAAATAATAGAACTTGGCTGCTAAAAGTAAATTAATGATCATCTTAGACTTGATATATGCTTTAGGTCTTGTAAACTATGTACTATATAGATTTGAAATGCATTTGAGGTTTTTGCGATGAGACCTCACTCTAACATTGGGTTTGCTGAACTATGTGCACATAATATTCTCTGTTATTGGATTATGATTACCTGTGTAACATGTTATTGCTATATGAAATGATTAATGTATATATCGTCCCGCGGGTGGAGGAGGAGCAGTGAGACATTACTGTAATTGTCCCACATATTAAATTTTTTATGAACGTATTTTGGTTAGAGCAAAGTACCACGGGGGCTACTTATGAAATCCTAGCAAGAGCAAAGTGCCACGAGAGTCACCTCTTGAATCATACACTTACTTGATTATATGATCTATGTAGATTCACTAATAGTTTGATGAATTCGGTTATAAGAACAAGTATAAGTAATGCAAGATATATCTTCAAGACTGATATTGCAAATGATTTTATTTGAGATTAAAAAGAATTAATGCAAATTTATATTATTTTATGAAAGTTGTATTATTGGAGATAGTTTCGATGAAATTATATCTTTACATGGTTTTAACTTTTAATATGTTGTAGTTATCTTGCATTGAATTGTATATTCATTCTTTTTTTCATTTAAACTTTTGATATTAGAGTGGATAGAGTTCTTTAGGAGGCACAGTGGTTGCCTATTCTATCTGGTATGAATATAAAAACTTCACTATATATTTAGTTATGAAATATAAAATAGAATAAATGTAAGGTCTTGTATATATAAATCTTATTTTAGCTAATTTGTTTAGCATAAGTTTTGTATATAATTTTGTTGACCTCTATATATTGAAATAATCATTTAAGGGACTATGTCTAATTTAACCAACAGCTTGAGAAGCCAAAAATACTACACATGTAATATATAATATATATATTACTGTATATATAATATCAGGTAATTAGTCTCCTTTAAAGAAGTCAAATATCCCGTTTGCTTGCTAGCTGCCCCTTTAAAATACACGGTCAAAAAGTCAACTATTGTTATTATTATAATGATTTTATTCTAATACAATAAAAATAAAATTCAACTGTTTGATACGTGGCGAGAGTTGAGCGGAGAAGCGAATTCTAGAAGGTGGTGGAAGAAATCAGGACCCGTTTTCTGGTTGGCTCTAGGAAGAGAGGGCCGTGGGCCCTGTCCTAATTTCTAATTATAAAAGGACGAGTTCCCTTCTTCCTCACCTTCGCCCTCACCGTTAAACAAATTCTTTTCTATCGAGAGAACATTTTATATTTTTCTGGAGTTGGAGAAGAAGAGGAAGAGGTCAAATCGACGATCTACGATATCATTTTCCATATTACTGTAAGTTTTTTCGCCAATGCAACCTGAAATTGTTCTTCTCCGTCATATGTTTTGTATTTCTGTATCTTCGGGAAATTTATGGCGTTTTCAGTTGCGTTCTGTGTATCTAAACGGTCTGTGTGAATAATGTGTCCGTCTTTGTAAGGAGTTTCTTCTGAGTTCTATTCCTCTGATCAATTCGTCCTCGCAAAAACAAGGGTTTTGGAATGCAGAGCAGTTCTTTCCAGATCTGGTTCCAAGGAATGTCTTTATTACCCTCTTCGCTCCTCATTTTGTAAATTGTATTATCGATGCTGTTTGAGGCTCTATCTTCTGAGCTTTAGTCTTAAATTTTTCTTGCTGGCAGATCTAGGTCCGTGGCTATTAATTAAATGTCGTATTCAAAAGTTAAATCTGATTCGTGATTAGGATCTGTTACCATTTGTCCGTTTCCACATGGTTGCAAAGCTTTTAACAATGTGTTTAAAGTTTTTAGAATTTTGATTTTTTGTTTAATATGAATTCTGACTGCTAAGTACCTTAGAATTTGTTCTCATTTTGTTTCGCTGTGTCTGAATTGTTTGCCAAAATGTATAAAATTTTGTACGGACATCTATAACGAAGATAGTGCGATTGACTCGTTTTTTACTTTTTATAATAGAGTTATGAGACCTACCGCTTTCTGTGGCGGAGTGAATTTGAGTTGGTTCAGTCTGAACTATGTTCTTACTGTTGTTCAGTTTCTGGTTCTGGTTGTCTCCATTGTGATTTTTTTTTTGTCTTGTTTGCTTCGACCAATTTAGAAAGATGCAACATTTTCTTTGTTTTGTTTACAATTGAGTATTTGCCTGTGATTTTCTTAGATGTGAAGTTTATCCCTTAGATTTGGTTTGTCATTTCCTTGCTTTTGGCGTTTGGATTGGATTTGATAATGTTACTTTTTGTTTCTAACTGCAATTGTCCCTAAATTAGAGAGAATGCTAGCAAGAAATATGGCAGCGTAGAACCTACCCTGGAGTGTTTTATGGTGTCTAATGCCTAGGTTGAATGTTGGTCATGAGCTGAGATATTCATTCTAAGTAAATAGTAATACCTGAAACCTTTAAAATTTTCAGCCACGAATTCAGTATGTTGGAATAGAAATGTTTTGTTTAGATCTAAACCTACGCAGGCTTTGTAGATGACCGTGTTGGTATGAGAGGTAAAGATGTTCTTTGCCTTGTGGCATGTTGATTGCCAGCTTTTAATTGTCATGTGGAACATTTGAACCTTCTCTTTGATGCATGCACTGATTCACTGCTCCTTTCTCTCTCTCCCTTTTTTTTCCCCGGTTGCTATCAGATTTATAAGTTGGTGACTTGATCTTTGTGGAAAGCTTTGCAACTTGAACAATTAATACTGCGGAACTTTTTTGTATTCGACTAGGGGACATGGCCGAGGTATGAAATACTCTTAGCTAAGACTATAGGCTTTTATTTGTTGCTTTGTTTATATATTATCTATCTGAGCGTCTATTTAAGTTGTTGGAAGAGACCACACTTGTGTGTGTCTGATACTCTTCTTCGCTTGGCAGGAGGGGTACAAGGTAATTTTGAATGTGTATGATCTTAGCCAAGGTCTAGCTCGACAGCTCTCAACATCTTTTTTGGGTAAAGCGATTGAGGGAATATGGTAAGTCTGCTGTTTCTGAAAAGAGTGATAGTATATGTCCTGATGATTTTATTGGTCTTTGCCACATGCATATATCTATCATAGAAGTACTCTGCTAAATTGCTTACAAGATCTTAAGTAGAATCAAATGATCCCCCCTCCTCTTCCTCTACTTGTAAATCAAAAAGAAAAAGGAAGAATATAATTGAAACGTCCTCTGTTTGATTGGCAGGCATACAGGAGTAGTGGTATATGGTAATGAATACTATTTTGGAGGAGGAATCCAACATGATCCCGCTGGGAAAACACCGTATGGAATCCCTGTCCGAGTTGTGGATCTAGGTGTTACGCATGTTCCCATAGATGTCTTTGAGATGTATTTGGAGGAGATAAGTCCTCGCTACACAGCTGAAACCTATAGTTTACTCGCCCACAATTGCAACAACTTTAGTAATGAGGTTGCCCAGTTTCTAGTTGGTGCGACCATTCCTAATTACATCCTCCAGCTACCCAATGAAGTAATGAGCAGCCCTATGGGTGGTCTCATATGTAAGTAGAAGAACCAATAATGGTTTTAGTTCCACGCCAAAATAAAATAAAAAATATATATTCATATCATCTTGTTTACTTTTCACTTGCAGTGCCCATGATCCAGAACCTGGAAACTACACTAAGATCAGGTGCTGTCCCTAGAGTTCCACAATTCAACCCAGCTTCATCAGTTGAGTCTTCTAAACCTGCTCAAAATGGAAATGTGGATGCCAAGGGTTCCAAGTCGGATAATGAGCCTAAGGAGGAAGAGGGGCAGAAAGGCAAGGAGAAAAGGGTTAGTGGCCAAGAAGACCCGCTTGGAGATGCAAGGAGCAAATTGCAAGAGGAGATTAGCCATGAGTTTGCGGCAATCATGGCGTCTGGAACACTACGTGCTAGCGAAGCTGCAGCACTTGCGACCAGAAGAGTGATGCAGAGATATGGAGGAACTACTGCTGTTTCTCAGAGCTAACGAACGGGCTTGCGCTTTTGATTGTGTTTTAAGAGCTTAGCAATTTGTCAATGTTAAAAAGTGTTAGGGGTCTTAAAGAACTCCCATTAGTGATATCCATGTTGACCATCTGTAGCTCTTTTTTCCTTTTTGTTTTTTGGTTGGTCCGTAACTGTGAACCAGAAGGTAATCTGTGCTGGCACTTCATTTATATCTGCAGCTATCTACAGCTTTTCCTTATAAATATGAATTAATTGATGTGTAGGGCTCCTTGAAGTGTGGTTTACCTAACGCCTGTTAAAAAGATCGTCAGTAGAATAGATGAGAATGAAAGTTTTGCTGGCATAAAGTCTCATTCATTATACAGTTGAATATCATTCATTCAGTTTGAACCATGTATCTGGTATGCAATTCATACGCATCCATTCAGATACAATTCATACCCTAATTTTTTTTGTTCTTCAATTTACACCTATCTATAAATTCAGTAGGGAAAAAAGAGAAATTTTCAATTTTCAATTATATTAGTTGTTTTATTACATTTAAATGTTCAGACTGATTTATATTGTTTAGATTATACATACGATCCGTCTCATTTTAATTTTTTTGTCGTGAAATAACTTGTAATATATTGTCAAGTGATTATTGAATTTGCATTCTTCTAATAATAGTAATTTTAATATTTTTTTGGTCAAATTGAGTTTAACGATTTTAATTTATATACAATTATATCTCTTAAACCTATTTTAAACATTAATAGTTATTAGCTTTTTAACCCGTGCTATGCACATGAGATATAATTTTTGGATTTTATAAGAAAATTCGCATATTTGTTACTATTATATATATAATAGTGAAAAAAATTCAATAAATATTTTGTAACACTTAGCATAATATTTCAAATAAAAAATTATAAATAATTTGAGTAAGTGTAAATTTCATTAAAACTATTTAAAAGTATGCTTCTATAAATATATAAATATATATATATATATATATATCTGCATGTTGTGTCCATCAACTTTGAATTATTTTTAATCTAAAAATCTAAAGCTATTTAATTTTAAAATAAATCATACTATCAATAGTATAATATTTAGTTCAAAGTATGTACTTGTAATTTTGATTAGCATCATGTTAATATATATAGAAACTTCACGTGGTCAAAAAATCAATGCTACTACTGTTCTTGTGTGGATAGAAAGCTTTGCCAAGTATGTGGACACAGCGAGAGAGGGATCCAGTTTCCTCACAAATAGCAGTTATGGAACTCTTTTGAAGTCTGTGTCGAGTTTACACTTCACCTATGAGCTAAATATTCTTTAATCAACGTAGGCAATTAATTGGCTCTCCTTTAAGGCCCATTGCTGACCTACAATTACAGAAACTAGATTTTGCTTCCATGGAAAGATATCAAATGGGATCGAGTATATATTTAGTTAGAAGCAAAGAGTATATATCATTGCTGTGGTAACGCTCTTATTAAGTATCCTAAGCTTGAATTTTAAGCCTTTGGGTGGGTGATGATGTCATGTAGAATGTGTTGATTTGAAAATACTGTTGGAAACTGGGGTTCAGATAAAAATGTATTTTTTTTGGTTCGATTTAGTCCTTTTTGGAGCAGCTTTTGGAATGAATTTGTGTACTTGCCGAAGTTTCTAGCCCCATAACTTACGTGATAAGAAAAATATAAAGAAAGAATGAATGATGATGTCAAGTGTAAGCTCTCGGGAAATATATATTTATATATCACTCTCCTTGATGTGCCAATAAGCATTCGAATCCAAGACCTTTATTGTTAAGCATTCCAAAAACTTAAGAATAGATTTGAAGCCATTTAAAATTTTGATATGAACTGTCGATCATTCGAATCCTCACTATGCTCCCCCCCCCCCAACTTTTCTATAAGACTTAGTATCGTACAAGAACACTACACTCTCTACTGGCTGTTTGTTGCTTACCTGCTAATTTACCTCTCTCTCTCTCTCTCTCTCTCTCTCAAGCTGCCTTTTAGCACCTACTTCCACCATTAAGACCCTTTATTTGGATTACTAACTAATTAATTAGCATCAATTATCACTAAGCAAAACCCTAATCATTGATATCACACCACTCACCCTTATTCCTTATGCCTATAATCATCATCTTAGGATACATTTGATTTGATTAATGAGAATGTGAATAAAAATAAAAATGAAATGAGAATAAAAAAAGGTAATTATTTTGTGTATCTATTTAGTTGCATATGAATGAATGGAAAAAAGAAAAATTAATGTATTAAAATATAAATATAATTATGAAAATTATTCTAATATTATATTTAAAATATATATAAAATATTTCATATAAATAAATGATTAGAATGATTCTTATAAAAAATATTCATTTTTAGTGATAATAAAAAAAAAAAAATTTATTCATTCTCGATTTATCATTTTTTAAATTATTTGATTCCTCGAACTGTGACCTTGTAAATGAATATATATATATATTTCCTTCTTTTTACTCCTCTCTTCTTCTTTATCACTTTGCCACCCCAAACCGAAACAACCAATCATTTGCTGCATTGCCTTTTATAAATCATCACTCTCCTCTTGCTCCCAGCCACATCCCTAAGCTAAGATAATGTGAATGACTCAATCTGCTCAAAATCCTTGGAGCTCTGTCTTTTCTTGAATCATCAGCTTCTGGGCGTGACCATTGGTTTTCTTCGGTTTCGTTCTAGGTGACGCCAAGACAATGGACCTTCCGCATTTTTGGATTGTCTTCTTCCTATCCTCTTGCTTTTTCCTCCTTGTTTTCTCCGATCCAAATGGTCAGTATAGCTTCATCTCAAATTCATTTCCCATATTTTTTCATTACAAAGGTGAGAACACATTGGATCTTTCTTTTTCTTAGATTTTAATATATCTGAACTATATTTCATTCATAATATGCATGAACAGGTTTCTTAAGCATCTCTTGTGGTGGAACCAAGAGTTATACCGATTCGTCCAATATCTCATGGGTCCCTGACACTGAGTACATAACCACAGGAAACATATCAACAACTGACCAAAATAATCCTGTTCGGTTTTTTCCCGCCAATTCCCAAGTTCGAAAATGTTACAAGTTACCATTGAAAAATTATTCCTCACTAGTTCTCATTAGAGCCCGGTTTATGTACAATAACTATGATAGGTTTGGAAAGCCCCCCACCTTCTCCATTTCTCTTGGAACAGCCATTACTAGCACTGTAAACCTCAGTACTAATGATCCTTGGACCGAAGAATTTATATGGTCAGTTAACAAGGACATACTCTCTGTGTGTTTGCATTCTATTCCTAATAGTGGCAATCCTGTAATTTCCTCCCTCGAAATCCGGCCCCTCCCTCAAGGAGCTTATAGAGACGGGATCCAAGAACATTCGAATCACTTACTTCGAAAGTCTTACCGGCTCAATTGTGGTTATAATAATGGATCACTTAGGTATGAACTATGAACATTATTATGCTTTTTATATTTCATAATTTATTTTTTATTGACACGGGCTTTGGTAAAAACAGATACCCTTTAGATTCGCTCGATCGAATATGGGATGGGGATGGAAAATTCATTCCTTTTCATTCTTCAACCGGATTTAAGATTATGCAGAGCTTCAATTTAAAATCCGGACTAAGGGAAAGTCCACCTTTAGCCGTTCTTCAGACGGCAAGAGTTTTGGCCAGAAGGGATTTATTGACTTACAACTTTGATCTTAAAGCACAGGGGGACTATTTCATCATCCTTTACTTTGCCGGGATTCTTCCGGTTTACCCTTCATTTGATGTATTGATCAATGAAGAGGTTGTAGAATCAAACTACACAATAAGAAGATCAGATGTGAGTTCTATACATGTTACTAAGAAAGAAGTGAATAGGAGCTTGAACATCACTTTTAAGAGTGTCAAGTTCTATCCTCAAGTCAATGCAATCGAGGTGTATGAGATTGTTGGGATTCCATTAGAAGCTTCCTCTACAACAGGTACTACTACTCCGGGGTAGACTCAGAGAATATATTTAGCCAGGGCAAATATTTAAAATCTGCAGATATGATTTTTCTTACTGTGGGTGTATTTTATAGAAATTAAAATGTGTACACTTTACAAAAAAAAAAACGAAAATTTTATGAGATACATTTGGAAATACCTAAAGACGAGGATATTTCTTACAAAATTAAAAATATTTATAAAAAATTATGTATCCGCCCCTGCTGCTGCTGCTGCTAATGCTACTACTAGTACTACTATTTATATTAAACTTAGTGAATAACGGAATTCTAGAATTTCATGTTATGCTCTGGAAATCTGTTTGCAGTGTCTGCCCTTGAGGTTATTCAGCAATCTACCGGTTTCGATCTGGGATGGGAAGATGATCCGTGCTCTCCAAAAACATGGGAACACCTTGGCTGTGAAGGAAACCTTGTAACATATCTGTATGTGCTACATTAGCTATAAGGGTGCAGTTCGGTTTAAACTGCATGTCCTACCTTTTTCTGTTAGATGAACAACTAAAGCAAACTGCAGCATTTTTTTTTTTCTTTTTTTGTCACTTTAGTGATCTTTCAAACATAAATTTGAGGTCAATCAATCCAACACTTGGTGACCTGTTGGATCTTAAAATATTGTAAGAACCTTCTTCTTCTTCGGAGGGCTATTTTGGCAACTAAAAATTTGCACTCTTCATATCTCTTTAAATGAATCTAATTGGTGGACTTATGTGTTTATCCAGGGATTTGCACAACACATCACTTGAAGGTGCAATAGAGAATTTGGAGAGCTTACTACATATTCAGAAACTGTAAATGTTTCTCCTCTTAGTTAACCTAACCTTTATTTTTGTTATATGATGTGAAACTGAACTGGGATACGGCAGGCTCAAACTGAACTTTTAAGCCTAAAACTAGGAAAAAGAAAGTAAATAAAATGAGAAATTAAGTTTTCGGGTGTTAATAGTCACCAACTAGTTTGGATACCTTCGAGTATGACTCGGAAAAAAATAAAAATTGTGGGGTCTATTTTGAAACTCATAACCTTTATTTTTTTTAGTGATAAAGTATTTATTGTCGATAGGAACTTGAGTTTCAACCAGCTAACATCATTTGGTTCAGAAATGGACAACTTAATTAGCCTTCAAGTCCTGTAAGTTGAAACCCTCTCAACATATCCTATACTACCTAACAATTACAATTCTGTTAATTTTTCACTTACCATACTGCCCCTTGTATTCCAATATGAAGGGACTTGAAAAACAACACTCTACAAGGAACAGTTCCAGTTAGCTTGGGAGAGCTAGAGGACCTTCACCTATTGTAAGAAAAGTTGACAGAATTTGTCTGTTATAATTGATTTTTTTTTTTTTTTTACTTGAATTCTGACTTTAAGAATCTCTTCAATCTCTAGGAATCTGGAAAACAATGAGCTAGAAGGTCCCTTGCCACAATCTTTGAACAAAGAAAGTTTAGAAATTAGGTGTAGAAATTAGCAAAGTTTTCGGATCAATTCTTCAAAAACTCTCTGTCCTCTATACCAAATCAAACACCATTTTTTCTATTATTGCAGAACATTAGGAAATAAATGTCTTTCGTTCTCGACAATGGCGTGCGACGAAGAAGATTTGTCATCATCAAACACATCAATTGAGACCCCGCATTTTACCATAATTCCAAAGAAGAAGCATGCCAGACCACATAATCACATTCTGATTGTTCTAGGTGCAGTTTCAGGAGCTTTACTTGCAGCTATCTTTGTTATCTTGCTTTTGGTATTCTTGTACAAGAAGAAACACAGAACTGATGAGCTCACATATTCAGCAAGTAAGTAAGCATGTAGTCAAGTTTCTCAGTTTTTTTTTTCTTTTTCTTTTTCTTTTCTGTTTATTTATTGCTATATTGATACTGATGCTAATCCTTTTAGGTAATATATTTTTTTATTTTTAGTTTTTTGAAATGTTTTCCTTTTGGGGCAGAAATTGAGCTAAGAAATTGGAATATGGCAAAGGTATTTTCATACAAAGAGATAAAAGCAGCTACAAATAACTTCAAGCAGATTATAGGAAGTGGAAGTTTTGGAAATGTTTACCTCGGAAAGCTTCCGGGTGGAAAAATGGTGGCTGTGAAAGTCCGGTTTGATAAAAGCCAACTTGCGACTGATTCATTTATCAATGAGGTGCATCTTTTTCTTGCATTTTTTTTCATTGAAGTTTGATCCAACATTCATAGAAGAACCATACCATCCTAATAAGATTTCAAAAATAAAATGTGTTTAGGTACATCTGTTGTCTCGAATTCATCACCAAAATCTGGTTTGCTTGGAAGGGTTTTGTCATGAATCAAAGAAACAAATACTTGTATATGAGTATCTAGCGGCCGGATCCTTGGCCGATCACCTTTACGGTAATTCTATACCGGGCTAAGCTAGCGACCAATAAGATGATTTTGTTATGATTTTATATTTATTTTTTACTTGCAGGCACAAACAGTAAAAAAGTTTCACTCAGCTGGGTTCGTAGACTCAAAATCGCCATTGATGCTGCAAAAGGTTTTTCCTTTTTCCTTGATCTGCATTTTTCTCCTGACCCTTTTTGTAAGTCGTTTTTCCTTTCTTTCTTATATGGTCAATTGAAATACTTGTAAGGATTGGACTACTTACACAACGGAAACGAACCGAGAATAATACATAGAGATGTGAAGTGCAGTAACATCCTTTTGGATATGGAAATGAATGGCAAGGTCTGTGATTTTGGCCTCTCTAAGCAACTGACCAGACCTGATGCTACTCATGTCACCACTGCTGTCAAGGGAACTGCTGGCTATCTTGATCCTGAGTACTACATATTCTTCCTTTTCTTCATTTTTCTTTTCCTTCCAAAATTTATATATAAATCATTTTAATATATATTCATACATTGCATGCAGATATTACTCCACACAACAACTGACCGAGAAGAGCGATGTGTATAGCTTCGGAGTTGTTCTTTTGGAACTTATCTGTGGACGAGAACCTCTGAGTCATTCCGGAACTCCAGATTCTTTCAATTTAGTCCTATGGGTATTATATAACTAACATTCTCATTCTTTGTTTCTTGTTTTTTTTTTTTTTTTCCTTTTTCCTTTTATTTGTCTTTGTTGTTTGATTTAAAAAAAAAAAAAAACTGTGTAGGCCAAGCCATACTTGCAAGCAGGGGCATATGAGATAGTGGATGAGAGCTTAAGGGGCAGTTTTGATGAGGAAAGCATGAAAACGGCAGCTCTAGTTGCTGTCAAATGTGTAGAAAGAGATGCTTCACATAGACCCAAAATAGCTGAGGTTTTGGCTGAGCTCAAACATGCTTATAGCATTCAAATTGCTTATCTTGCTACTTCCAATCTGTGACCATAAAAACTAAAAATTTCAACTTATGTATTATATATTTATGCATCCCTTTACATAGTACAAAAATATCAATGTTGAAACTCATAATATGCTATTTATCCATTCCATATATATAGAAATCTAATAACTTTAGAGGACTCTACTCATAACTCATAACTCATAACTTTTGAAAACAAGTCCTAAACAGCAATAATGTACGGAATTTTCGGAGAACTAAGTTGAGTAACGGCGTCGAAGGGCAAACACCGGCCGTTCCTGTAATAAGGAAACCAATTCCCATCTGAAATAACAAACCCAATGATAACAAGTTAAGTTAGCTCAAACCGTCTTAACCTATAACTATATATATATATATACATATAGGCAGTTATTGGCCGAGAAGACATGGCCCATATAAAATGGTATCATGTCACTAATGCAAACTCCCCTGAAAATGTAAGCTGCAAAATTTTTTAATTCGCAGTAAAACAGTCTAGAACTAGATCCAGGTAAGAAGAATCAACATTTTTATGAAATTAAAATAGGACAAAAGAAAAGGTGTATACATGCCACTAACCAATATACCCACAAAACGGTTGCCATTATATGTGGAGCATTCTTTGCAAAAGATTCAGCAAGTGATTGCCACGTCCCGTCAATAGTTTGTTGGAATTTAATATATATAATAAACAGTAAACATTGTGAACAGTAAATATTAATGTTAAATAAATATAAACAGTAAATAAGAAAAATAGTAATACTATAAATAAAATAAAATTTATAAAATAAAATAAAATCTGTGAAAATATAATAAAAATAGAATAAAATCTATAAAATAGAATAAAAAATAAAGCAATAAATAAAGCAAAATCTGTAAAAATATAATAAAAATAGATAATTAAACCGAAGTCTATTATGCAACAGTTTTCTTAAAATAGATTTGTCTCCTCACGTCGTGTAGAAGGTTGAACAACATTTGTTTTACAGGATACAACATATACGAATAGAAGCAGCTCATCACTAAACTATTCCTAGCGAACTCAAACAGTGGCTCGAACTCTTTCACATTGAAAATTTATAACTCTAAAGAGAGGAATGAAAATAAAGAGATTTCAGTTTTCGTTGGTGTGTTTTCAAATAGAAGGAAGCTGCCAATTTATAGGCTCATGAGAAAAGTGATAATTAATAGAAATTAATCTGAAATTTAATATGATTTAATACATATTTAAATATGATGAAACTGAAGATTAAATTACAACCTTTCATCTTCATACGTTTTTTTAGAAGAAAATTAAGAGAAAAAAAAAATACAAAAAGAAAACAAAAGTGGGTCAAGGCAAATCGGGTCATTTTTTGGGCCGCCATTCAACGAACTCAGGTGTGGGCGCACACGAGCCAAGCCCGGTCTAATCCGGATTTGCACCCCCCTTACTGGCGCGCGCATAACAAGTATTCTAGCTTATATTTTATTCCCCATTAATAAATATACAATTCTAAATAAACACTCTCCCACTAATTTTTCTCTTTTCAAATCATTCCAATGGTTGCACTTTGAGATTCAATTAATTATTCATCTATTAATCATTTTGAGCATACCATATACCGATTCGAAGCTCTCATGTAGGAGAATCTGAATCAACTTTGACTTTTCGTTTACACAAAATGAGTTCTACTCAAAATTAAGCATAAATATAGCATATTGAAATGCTAGTTTTCCAATAGAGTTAACCTTTGTGCTATAGATATTCTAAGCTATATCATATCAAATTATTATCCGAGTATCACTCTAGACATTGTAACAAAACAGTAAAACCCAGAAAGAGTAAAATGTCGAAAAATGCTAGAGTTCAATAAACATAAGTACTGGTAGAAAAGACAGATCTATACATTTAGAGCCTCTTCACTAATGAAAAGTCCACATCCAGCAACCATAAGCAACGAAAAATATATCCATCTGCACTAAAAAAAAAGTCTAATTCGTCTTCCAAACAAGTCTATAAATAGGAGATGATCATTGATTCATTACCCAGGCGCATATTCTAAAAGTGGAATTCTATAATCAAAAGCTTTAACAGTAATCGCTAAAAAACAATAAAAAAACAACATAAACGAAAATCATAAAGCTAGTTAAAGTTAAGCAATCACACAATAAAGGAGATTGATTCTCATCTTTAGAGCAATGACACTAAAGCCATTTGCCTATAAGAGATAAATTTCCTCATGCAATAGTAATCGCTTATAATAGTAAAAAACCCTTTACTCAAAAACCATTAAACAATGCCAATACCAAGATCAGTTACCTAAAACTAAGGGCCTCAAGAAAAACCTTGAAAGCTGGTACTTGTTTGTTCTCCTTGAAGAACACTTGTTGACAGGAACTAAGTACTCGAGTACTTAGTGGGCTAATGAAGCATTTGGACAGTGAAGGGAGTGGGTAAGAAAAGGACCCATGTACTAATGCAGCCATGGAAGACATTCTTTCTTTGACTTTGAGATTAATGTTAAAGATAGAAAAGTCTCTAGAGTGCATATCTCAAGATACTAGACTCTATCATGATATACATATATAGAATATATAATACTAATTCCAACAAAATCAATAAACATGATAAACAGTAACTGACTTTCATTAATCACAAATAAATAATATCTTGCTAATATCCGTATAAAGATAGTATCACATAAAGTATTTACTCGATCAGGTTAAAATATGATTAGTTTGATGGACATACACTTTCAATCTCCCAGTTGCACTAAAGCTAATTGTTTCTGAATCTAATTCTCATCTTGTCAAGATAGTGATCAAACTTCTGTCGGGAAAGCGCCTTTGTTAATGGATATGTTATGTTGTCATATGTGGCGACCCTTTCAATGTTGACGTCTCCTCTTCTAATTATTTTTCGAATGAGGTGATAACGGTCGCAACACGTGTTTGGATTTCTAATGAGATTTAGATTTCTTAACTTGTGCTATTGCATTATTGTTATCGTAGTACACTATTACGGGATCAACGATGCTCGAAACCACACCAATTTTAGTTATAAACTCTTGCAACCAAACCGCTTCCTCTGCTGCTTCTGAAGCTGCAATGTATTCATTGGTCATCGATCGCCCAATTGGAAAAAAAATCAGTCTTTCCTTCTTTGATTGGTTGGCTAAAGGAGGCTGATTGACTTTCGACCAATGACCAGTCAGCCAAAGTGTAGGCCGACCGGTCATGTAGCTGCACGACATATTTTCTAGAAAAGTATAAAGACATTTTGTCTGATCCAAGGGTCTTCCAACGAAGAAGAAGTTTCATTTAACTAATTCAAGGGGTTTTATGCAAATTAAGGATCAATTAGTAAAAGGAAAGGCTTGTTTGACTAATTCCATAGGCATTCCACTAAGATAGTCATTTTTCAAGCACTAAATTCAAGGTGGAAAAATGGGCCGGACTGGCACGAGCACGTACTCCATGACCATGATATAAGCACAACACGAGCATGGATTAGCCGTGCCTAATTATGGGGGCATGCGGGCTGGCATGGCATGGTACGACACAAATTTCCACTGCTGGCATGTCGTGCCTATTGTCCTGAAGCATGGCACAAACCAAAAAAGCCTCCTAGTCCTAGGATTTGTTTTTCAGAAATCATTTAGTATGTTAAAACTTTTCGATTAATGTAAGATTTTATTTAACCGAATAATATTTTTTACAATTTATTTATAATTTTAATTATTAATGGTACTAATTTCTAATTCACTAAATAATAAATATTAAGAACGAGTATTCATTTATTTTATAATGTGTAGTAAAATTAAATAATAACTATTAAGAATTATTATTGATTTATTTTATAATATGTAGTAAAATAATTTATTTATTTTGATGGTAGTAACTTCTAATAGTACAAATAAATTATTTATTTTATAATATGTAGTAAAATAATGTGTAGTAATGCATCTTAATGTTCATGTGCTGATTTTGACTTTCTTCTTTTTAACTATTGTATCAAGATAGTCTTAAACTGCATTACTAATCTCATTTCTTTGAATTAGACTCAATCATTACTTACTTCATAAACTAGCAGCTATGATACTCGACAGATTAAAAGCCTCATTGACCAGTCGAGTAAACTAGAAGTTATGATACTCGATGGATCGAAAGCCCCATTGACTCACAACTTCTTGTTTGCTCGATATGTCGATGAGCCATTGACCTGTCGAGCACCATAACTTATAGCTTACTTTGACCCGTCGAGTATCATAACTACTACTCTGCTAGCCTATGTGGCTATGAAGTGAGTAATGATTGAATCTAATTTCTGAATGTCTGATTCAAAAAAATGAGATTATTAGAGAAACGGGCTCACAGGCTAGGCACAACATGGGCTCGCTAGTTGACACGGTACGTTTATTACCCGTTATTATATTTGTTCCGTGTTGTGCCCTTGTTCTTAGGCATGGTCACGATACATGCCAATTCGTACCAGGCACGACACGATACAATTTATGTCGTGCCGGGCCGGGCCATGATAGCACAAATTGTCACCTCTAGACTAAATAGAAAATTTCGGCCTTGAAAATGGATTTTCTAGTGACTTCTTCTCTTGCTCTCTTAGCAAAGTGCCTTGCAAGCAAAAAACTAACATGCTTGCCCATCAAGTAAAGTGGATCCTACCTGTTTTACTATAAATAGGACCCTCCGCCAACAACCAATCCAACACAACAATCTATCATCAATCTAATAACACAATCATCCAAAAATATAACAACACCACTCACCTACAAAAATCGTCCAACATAATTTCTAACTGGTTTGATGTTTGTTCACTCGATTCTTTAATGGATTTATCTGATTTTCATCGTAAGTCCTACTCTTAATAAATTCCTTAGTTACAGCTAGAAAAAAGAAATAAGAGAAATACAATTTAATGTTAAAATAGAAATAAAAATAAAAATTATATTTATAAATTTTGAAAATATTATTGCTAACACTAATTTTTGCAGCCCCGACCTATGGTTTAGAGAGATGGCCTCATGTTTTGCTAAAGCTGTGGCTCATATGATGTGATTGACGTTTGCATAAGGTTCATGTCTCTTTTGTCATTTTCGAAGTGGTTATTTATATTTATTGGTTTATTTACTTAGTAAATTATGTATCAAAGAGTATTAGAATTTTTTTAGTTTTCTGTCTCGCTTCAATCACTTTAATAATAATTAGATTCTTTATAATTTCTAAAATTTTATTTAAATTAGCATTTTATCTTTTATATCATTTACTAACTTTTTCTTATATTTCATGTCATTTAATAATTTTTTAGTTATTTAAATTATGTAATTTACTATTTTAAAGTATTTTTATATTTATAACGTTCTTGCATTCTACTATATTTTTGTACATATCAATATGTTATTATCGGAACTAGAACGACTCGTAATTCTCTCATCTTAGTCGGACGCCTTCTCATCTCACCTAATTTCCTATTTCCATCAACATTCCCAATTTCCACAATGGTTTCAACCCACACGATTGTCTTACTCAAACTTGCTAATATAACAGCCACCTAAATATATATATATATATATATATATATATTGCAATTTTTAGAAGCTTATACTTTTCTCATCTTTCTCCCCTATTGCATTGACCACTACCGACACTAACATTTTGAATTGAAAAGTTCATGATGGATAAAATAATATTCCCCACTACGAATATAATTTTCTAATGACTATTTGCAGGCCAATGTATATCCATTTCAATTTTTAAGGATCAAATAAGAAAAAAGAAAAAAGAAAAAAGAAAAAAGAAAAAAGAAAAAAGAAAAAAAATAAACATTTTTATATATTCATGATTTCTATTTCAACTTATCGATACATAAATCTTCTTAACACATTATTAAATATATTTATTTATTTATATACTTATCTTATATGATTGATTGATTATACTAAAATATCAATATAACTGTGGGATCCAACGTCACAGAATCAGTTCTGAACTCACCGATGTATCGATATATATTTTTTATATGTTTATTTATTTATATTAATATATTCCTGTCGGCGGGACTGTGAACAAACGGCAATATTCAGATCTCACAAAAAATAAATCATTAAAAAATAAAAATAAAAGTTTTGGCCCAAAAAAGAAAGAAAAAAAGATAAAAGAAAATAAAAAGAAAATAAAAATAAAATAAAAAGAAAATAAAAATAAAATAAAAAGAAAAAAGAGAGATACAGAGAAGTAAAAGAACGGAAGCTACAGAGAGAAGGCTCAGAAGGTGAAACTGAAGAAGCGGCCGTTTTACGCTACGTCGTCTTTTTCTCCAAAAGAAAATTTTCTGTTTCTTTTTTCACTTCTTAACGCTCTGACAGCGACGTTCCTCCTCCTCCCTCCTCCTCCCTCCTCCTCCCCTTCGGAGAGACTGTTTCCCCAAACCAGCTCTCATTTTTCCTCTTCTCTCTCCTGCATTTCATGGGCATGAAAAATGCGATCTTAAGTTGACGGACCATAATTCATTCTTTCCTCTTCAGGTAATTGTTTCTCTCACACCTTTTTTACTTTGATGAAAATTCAAAGCTTATTAGGTTCCTCGATTCTCATTTCTGTCATTTTCTTCGATCGCAATGCTAAATGCCAAACTTTTTTGTTCCCACTTTTCAATCTGGTTTGAGCTTAGAATCTTCACTTTACGACGATCTACAGCTGATCGTGTTGATCTGAGTTCTTTGTATTTGATTTCGGCTTTTTCTTAATGCAGGTGTTGGTTTGCCTGAATTGTCTTTTTGTTCTGTGACGATTAAGGACAATGCCTGGTAATTTGGATCTGTTACAGTTCAATATTTTTCATTCAATGCCTGATAGTTTGCCTCTGCGCTACATGTTTTTGGTTTGTAATTTTGTATTACATCTTCTTCAATTTTAGGAGATCTAATTTCAAACGGAGAAGAAGACAGGGTCAGGGGCTCTGAACTAGATACCTTTGAGGACGAGAGGCGAAGAGCTCGGAGAGTTAGATCTCTTAAAAAGAGGGCAATGAGTGCTTCTGCTAGATTTACCAACACACTTAGGAAGCATGGCAAGCGAGTCGCTGATTGCCATTTTTCGTGGATCTCGGGTGAAGATATTCGGGATGCTGTGGAGGAAGACACAGTGAATGAGTTCCGTGAGATTTTGATTGCAAAAGATCTCTTGCCGCCTCGCCACGATGATTACCACACCATACTAAGGTAACCGAATAATTATATAATGGTTGGCAGTTCTAGTCAGGTCTCTTTGAAGCATTTAAATCAGCTCTACTTCCTGAGTTGTTTTTGTTTATGCAAGGTAGGTGTATTTTTAGTCTACTACTGTTTTTCATCCATATTAGTACGAGTTTTTATATAAGCACATTCATATTCGTGTCGACTGTGAGTATGAGTATGTATGTATGTATGTATGTAAAAGTATATGCACACATCACGATGAACAGGTCCACAAGAAAGAATAAGTCGTGGGAGTGAGAAGGAAGAAGGAGAAAAAGAAGCATATACAGCATAACTAAACAGGATAGTAACTTGAGGCATGAGTTAAGCTTAACTCCCTATATAACTCTTCCTAGAGACTGGATGGATACGAGTTGAGTCTAAAGTTGGCTCATTGAAGGTGTGCTAGACGATTCATCTGAAGAAGTTATGATACATATTACTTTTTTTTCTGTATTAGTAAGTAAAGGGAGAATGGTGGGGTGTTTAGTCTTCTTTCTCTTGCTCACTTCCTTTCGGATCTGCAATCTTTGAGCAAAATGAGAGCCTTCAGTTGAATTTGGGCCTTGGAGGATGTTAGCACAAGAGTAAGATGCTTTAGTTTTAGGAGGTTTTCTAGTGTTTAATTTCCAGCAAAAGTTGTTTTTGCTTTTTCCTTTGCAGCAAAACAGAAGATATACTAATAGGCTTCTTTTCCATTCATATCTAGGTAGTCGGGAAAAAAGAAAAATTAATAAGCATGGTAGTGATTGGATGGTTCGAAAGATGTTTGACAAAGGGTGGAACTTAGGTATGGCTCTCACCTCGATAAGAATGAGATGGTTGAGTTCTCTGCAGACGTTAACCTATTTGGGATAGGCTAAAAGTAGAATTGAGATCCCACAATTGGAGTAAGAAGTCACTTCATTAAGGAATAGTGGACAATAATGATTTACTTCAAATTCTTCTTAGGGCACTTTTGAGGCTGTACTGCAAAAATTTGATTTTCATTTAAGGTGATCTCAAGGCTAGAACTTAAGATTCTATTTATTTAGTTATTTATTTTATATCATGGTGGCTTTAGACAGCTTCTATCATTCTGATCCATTCCTAGTGCACAGTTTCTATCCTATGATGTCTGATCCGTATGTATAAGTTGGATTCTGAATTAACACAAAGTTAATTCAAGAAATGACAAATGAAATGCAGCAAGAATACACGACAAGAAAACCTTCAAATTATATTCATATTTTATAGGACTTAAACATCAGAAACCAAATGTAACCGTTACTCAATAATATAATAAACTGATGCAGCAAGCGAATACTAAGGAATACATATTCTGATAATGTGTTAGAGGTCTCTCTTTGAACCCCAAAAATTAAAAGTCAATGAATCGTGGGTCCAAATCACCCCTACTGGGTTTGATTCTTCTAAATAGATCTATCTCAGCAGTTTTTCCTGCTTTCGGATTTAGTATAGACTCAATAATGTGTCTTCATATGTAAATTTAGTACCTGGTTTCAGAAGAGATTCCAATCACCCACTTTATCTAATGGATCGGAAACTTTGGTTAGCAATTTATGTAATTACCCATTTAGTTACTCTTGATTTCTTAAGGAGTGACTATCTTGTGCCTGATGCTTGTTTGCATGGGCTCTTACTCTCTCCGGATATTTTAATTATTGAAAAGCTTGTTTATTCCTAGGAAGAAAAATCTCTTGAATACTCTGTAGATTTAGTGTTCTATGCCTTTCCTTTCTCATACCTTATATTTCTTTGTGACCAATAACTTATGGATTCTTTCTGCAGATTCCTCAAGGCAAGGAAATTTGACATTGATAGAACTCTCCATATGTGGGTAGACATGCTAAACTGGAGGAAAGAGTATGGAGTAGATACAATCATAAAGGTAGCATGAGATGGTATTTTCTTTTCTTCTTAGATCAAGAGAATTGTCTGATAATGATGGGTGGATGTTGTGATTAATTTGATGGCATAACAGAAAGCGTATCTGACACTAAGACTCTGGGAAAGAAAGCCATGCAGGCTCAGTGGGGATTTACCTTCCTAATCTTTCCTGTAGATGTTTATTTCCTGCCGCTTACCAATAGTTGTTAATATAGGTTTTCTTAGTTTTGAATGAAGATGTACTTACTACTCTTCATGTGTAGGATTTTGTATATGATGAGTATGAAGAAGTTCAGCGTTTTTATCCCCATGGGTACCATGGTGTAGACAAAGGGGGACGTCCTGTTTATATTGAAAGACTTGGACAAATCGATCCAGTCAAGCTAATGAATGTCACCACAATGGAGCGATTCTTAAAATATCATGTTCAAGGGTTTGAGAAGCTTTTCACTCAGAAGTTCCCTGCATGCTCTATTGCAGCCAAAAGACACATATATTATACCACAACAATTCTAGATGTACAGGGGATGGTAATCTCTCAAACCACCACAGTATTGTGGCTCTCTTTCATAGTAGTTGTACTGCATTCCATAATGTTACTTATCATGACTATGCAGAACTGGATGAGCTATGGAAAGATGGCACGAGATCTTGTAATGCGCATGCAGAAAATTGATGGTGATAACTATCCTGAGGTGATTCTTACTGTATTTTAAATTTAGACCACCAAGAATTATGTAATTGAGAGAACAAGTATGCATCTAACTTCTGTTATTACCCCACTCCCTGCAGACACTACATCAGATGTTCATAGTTAATGCTGGCACTGGTTTTAAATGGATATGGAATACTGCAAAAAGCTTTCTTGATCCAAGGACAACGGCAAAGATACATGTACATTTGCTTTAAATATTTGTATATTGGTGATATCTGTAGATTATATGAATAATAAATGGTGGACATAAATGCTGCTTCCACAGGTTTTGGGTAACAAGTTCCAGAACAAATTGTTGGAGATTATAAACTCGAGGTGCTTTGCTAATTTTTCTGATTTAAACTCACTAGTGTTTTTGGAACTCTTGCATCAAATATGAAGATTTTGACATGTCTTCTCTAAACAGCCAACTTCCTGATTTTCTGGGGGGAACTTGCTCATGTCCAAATGAAGGTGGATGCCTTAGATCTGACAAAGGACCTTGGAATGATCCAGAAATAGTGAAAGTACGAATCTTATTAATTAATAGTACTGTTCGTTCATATGTATTTAAATGTCTTGTAAGTCCCTTAACTATGGCTGTAGACTATTGGCACAATTTTTCATTAAATGATTTTAAACCTAAAATTTTATTTTGTTAAAGCTATTGTGTAACTTTCTAACTAAGTACTCATTGAATTTTGTATGTAAATGTCTTGTGAGTCCCTTAATTATGGTTGTAGACAGTCACAATCACTAAATGAATTTAAACCTAAAATTTTATTTTCTTAAAGCTTTTGTGTAAATTTCTAACTAAGTCCCGATATGAGAATTTTGTAAAATTCTCTGCACATTAGGATCATCAAATTTCATGGAAATATTAATTAAATGAGTTGAAGGATTATATATTGAAGCAGTGAAGTATGAGGGACCAATTTTTCATGTATGACCATAGTTGAGGGAGTTGTTCATACAAACATATATATTATACTATCGTTAAACCTGAAAATCATTGCTGATGTGTGGCAGCTAGTATATATTGGAGAAGCTATGTACTTGAGGAAAGTTGGAAGTTCTTGTGATTTAAATGATTCGGAAGTCAAGTTTTTGGAATCCAAGGTGACTTGCTGATGAGTTCCTATTCTATTTTCTTTCATTATTTCTGGTCATCTGCCTTGTTAGGGAGTGTGATTATGTATGTTTGAGCAGCTTGCAGGAAATGAAATATCTTCTCCCGAGTCTGGACCAGAGGCCAAACTCAATGCTTCTGGTATCATGCAGTCAGCGTGTCTGAATGAAAAAGTAACCACCGCCTATATTTTATGTTGTAACTGTGGCTAACTATCTCGAAACATTTTTAGTATCTGTACCACTGTTAATGGTGATGCCTTATGAAATATATAAATGTTAATATTAGTATCACTGTTAAGGTTAGATTTTTTCTTATCTTCATTAAAGTGGTTTGATAAGTCAACATCTCTATTTCTTTATTTGAACCCTTTCCTTCCATCTGTTACAGTTTTCAGTTCTTGTGTAACCATCATGTCTCAAGATTTAAAATTAACTTGCTTGTTATACGAGTCTTGCTTTTTTTTACTCCCTACTTTACCAGGAAAGGGAGTGTGAACGTGATTCTATCAGGAGCCTGATTGAACCAGTGGATTCAAATGAAATAGTTGAAGATGGATTTTCGATAAGTATGTAATGTCTCAGCTATTTCTTTTCTCACTACTTTTGCCTTTTTGTTTGTGTATTCATGTAATCACACGCTACATAATAATCAGGTTTCCTATTATCTGTTGGACAATAGTTTACTGTGTGCCTTACAGATGGTTTACCGAAAATTGTAATTATGCTATTAAAAAAGGCTTACATTGGTCTCATTATAGAGAAGTAGAGGCTATAATCTTGTGCAGCATGTGTTAGACCAACTTATGCTTGTTTACCTAGGCTCAGTTTAGACAAGTAGGCATGTTGAACTTTGGTGTGGCTCGAACGTCTAACCTGATTATATATCAGCAGACATCAGCACTTGTTTGCTTAAATCTCTCCTTTCGACGAAAATTGGGTTCACTGCAGAACATCTTTTCATTTTCTAGTACTAATCTGTTCAACAAAAAGTTTGGTCTCAAGTTCTGACTGCAATTTCATGTTCATGAATTCGGAGCTTTGGTTTTTTTTAGTATATTTTTTCTTTTTTGGTTTTGTGGAAATTGGAATTGTGTTAGTTGAAAGAGACAAAAATATGGACTATTAACAAGGTATTTCATGGTGAACTTAGTTTACAGAATTTTTGTTGATAACTCTTTCTACTACTACATATTTTTATGTACTTCTTTTTCTAATTGTTTACCAAACGAAATTTGTCAGTTGTCATGGTAGCATGTGCAACTTTTTGTGGAGGGGTTGCATGTTACTTACCTGGTCTTATTGAGTTGTGACAGATGATTTGATCGTTGATGTTACCCCAAGAAGGCCAGTGAAGAAATTCATTTCCCATACAACACATGTAGTGGTTCACTTCTTGTTCAAAATAATAGCATGTATATATCTTATACTTCCAAAATTGGGGAGAAATCCTCCCACACCTCAGTTGGCAGACTCCAGACCTCGGGAGGCACCTTCTTCAAGATCTCAGGAGCTGCCTTCTTCAAGATCTCAGGAGCTGTCTTCTTCGAGGCTGTCAGAAGTAGATCCCCTCTGTCAGAGACTGCAAAATTTAGAAGCATTGGTGACAGAACTAGTTAACAAACGTTCAAATATTCCTCCAGAGAAGGAGGATATGCTTCATGAATCCATGAGTCGCATCAAATCTATAGAGTATGACTTGCAGAAGACAAAGAGAGTAGGAAAACCTTCTCTTCTAACCAGCTTATATCTGAGTATACAGTACTTGAACTAATCATTTTTCTTTCTTTGATCGTAGGCACTGCTTGCAACTGCATCAAAACAAGTGGAGCTTGCTGAGTCAATGGAAATCATAAAGAACAACTTAATTGTATGTCTCTGTGCCCAAAAATAGAAATTTCTGAATTTTTATGAATATAGAGTTGCAGAATAGAACACAGCATTCATGGAACATTGAGGAAAAAATTCGAGGTAGTTGAAGGATAGAGTCTGAAATAGCTAAAATCATCTTATCATTCTTATAAAAAAAGGAAAGAGAAAAATATCACTCTGTGGATGCCTAATAAAATTGAAAGGTTTTAGTTATTGGGTATTTTGCCTAGTGCCTAAATACTAGAATAGAGAAGAGGATATGATGGATAGGGCAAAGCTTGCAAGTTCCTTAATAACCTATAGAAAGACACTGTTATCAATTATTCGGGATTCACAATCAGATGTACCATGTGTTCTTGGTATTAAAATTGGAGCAAAATCTGTTTGTGGTCAGTCTGAACTCAAAAAGAGTATCAGTGCGATTTGGTTATTTTCTATGATTTATGCCCTTCTTGTGTTCCCTAACACAGCTTCTTCGGACAGAAAAGAAACATATTCCCTAGAAGACCTTAGTTTTTGAAATTAACCTCAAGTTTACATTGCAAAACATATTTCTCTTGTTCAGACTAGGGGAACACTCAGTTCAGAGTCTTAAACTGAAATTTGGGTAAACTAGACTCTTAGAACCATAATTGTTTTGGTCATGAGGTAAACTGGATTTAGATTTGGATCATCATTAAACCGAACAGCAATCTGAGGGTTCCAACTGGGTTATGGACCCAAAACATACAGGTTTGAAAATGTGATACAAACGCACGGCCTTATATTCTCGGTTTTCTTTCTGTATTCTCTTTCCAGGTTAGATTTTAAAACATCTGGAACTATCTAAACTTTTGGGTGAGACGTGCTAACCACACTAGATCTGTAAATGCAGGGTACAAAATCTTGCTGGCCGAGAAATAGCAAGTATTCCCATGGAATTTGAGAAGTATTATTTTTTGGAGACAGGCATACTAAATGTTTTCTGATTATACAACAATGAGTATTGATTGATTCCAACAAATAAACCATTACCTGGTTGTAGTTTGATCATCGGATCCAAAGGTTTGTCAAGTTTTCTCTCTCTCTCTCTCTCTCTCTCTATATATATATATATATATGTGTGTGTGTGTGTGTGCGCGCGCGCGCGTGTGTGTATAGAAATGTTTCCTTTTTGACTTCTTACTTCACTTTTTATTTTCTTTCTCCAGGATGCAGTTGGAACTTGAAACATTTGATGAATAAAAGATGTTCTTCACCAGATAAGTGAGACCACAACCATGAGTGCGATGAACTGTGTATACTTTTTCTCCGGCTTCTGTACATTCTATGTAGTCGTTCTCCCTATTTTCCTTCTCACCCTGTTTTACTGAATAATGTCTATGTGATAGATAGGCGCGATTATAATAAAAAACAAAACTTACATATATGTTCTACGACATTAAGATGAGAGATTATTCTTAGTAATATTTCCTAGCCGAATGCTACTTTAGTTTCATACCAAAATTTCCCTCTCCTTTGTTCATTCTGTCTAATACCCATATTGTTCATCCTTAAAACAAAACATAAAGAGTCTGTTAGGAGCAACATGCCTCATGAGCCGTAACTACATGACCAGGTGCTATATTCTCTAAAGCGGCTAACAAGAATTGAGAAATACTTACATGCATCATGCCTAAAAATAAGTATCTTATATCGACCAACGAGAATCTCTCACGTACCGCTCGTTAGCTCTTTTCGACGGGAATCAACCTGAAACTGACCTGCAGTGAGTATGGTTCATAATTCTCATAGCACGAATCAATATAATAATATAATAAGTAAAGATTTTTAAAATTTATTAATTATATCTCAATATGAATCTTTTAAAAATAAAAATAAAAATATCACTAAATTTATTCTAAGATTCATTTGATCGAATTTATGATGATTCATATAGTTAATATATATATCAATAAATATATTATTTATTTATTAAAATTATATGAAGATCAGATATAATATATATATTAATCTTATTTCACAAAATCAATAAAATTATAACGACTCTTCAATAAAAATATAAGAATTTAATTTAAGCATAATAAATAATATTAAAATATAAATTAATATTATAAAAATTATTAACTAAGAGAAAATTTTCATGTTAGGCTACATTCAATACCTAACAATAGATTTAGTTATTCGAGAGTATCCCAATAACGATAATGATAATTATAAAAACCATAAATTTTATAAATTTGCCACATTTTTCTTTCCACTCTTCTTCACTATACGCCCCGACGTCTCTTCGCTGCCGATTTCCCCCCTCAATGATGCGTAACCACTTCTCTTTTACAGGCAAGTTTAGGTATGTGTTACAGAACTTTCCAGGGCTTTCTTAATTTCATGTTGCACCAAATAATTGACTTTTTGTATTATTTATTTTTACCCTTTAACGGGACTTATTGGACAACCACCCACTTTCTCTTCTTTTTTTTTTTTCTCTCTCTCTCTCTCTCTCTCTTCAATTTCACCTCGAGCTCCTTCACGTGAAAGAACTTTTTGACTTTCTTTTATTACTTTTCACGCCTATTATAACTCTTCATAATTGCATCTACATCCTCAAAGTATTCCATTTGGTTTAATCTTTCCCCTTTTAACTTCTTTATGTATTATTTTTATCCAAACTTCTCAAAATTAGCTCCAATCTAGCTTTAAAAATTATTGCCTACAAGGTACTAACTAAACACATCAAATAACCAATTTCACAAGAAAATATAATATAAAATATAAAAATTAAAGGCATAAATATAATATCATCACTCGTCCAATAAGGTTGGAGCATAAACGACATTACGAAAGACTCATTGGTAGATTAATGAGGATCACGTCCTACGTATGGAAATTCTAACTTCTCTCATATCATGAAAAAAAAGGGGGGGGGGGGGGGGGAAGAGAGGGAAAATTAGGATTGATTTTCAAAATTTTACATAAATTATAATAAATATTCAAAATATAATGAAATCATAATAAATAATCTATTTTAAATAATAATTAAATATGAATGATATAATCATGAGCATATCATATAATTATTAAATAATAATTAAAATTTTAAATTTAATATAATTAAATTTTTATCTTATTTAATTTAAATTTAATATTTTATTTATTTTTCATTTTCACCCCAACAATCACCAGTGGACACTTCACCAAACCTAAAACTATTATTATTATTATTATTTCCTCCTCTTCAATTTTTTTACTTTTTTATTTTTTTTGATCAAACCACCACAACTACCAAACCAGTACCACATTCTTCTCCGCCTCTAACTTTTACCAGAAATCTCTTACTCGACAACCGAGATTGCAAAGGGAAAATTTTTTTCTTTTAATTTTTGTGAACTTAACCACCACCTAAGTTATACAATCCATATTATCCAGAAAGAAAGAAATTTTCGATGGAGGTTAGTGGTGGTAGAGGAAGTGATAGCAGTTTTGATCGTGATGGTGATTGAGTCAAAATAAAAAGAGTGAAAAATTAAACACGAAAGAGAGTAATTAAAAATATTATATTTTTATGTAGACAGTGGAGGTTATGGTAGAGGTAGCAAAGGAGGGTGATGATGGCCAATGGGGTAGAAGTTGAAAAGAAAAAAAAATAAATGAGTTAAAAATATTAAATTTAAATTAAAAGAGATACAAAAAAAAATTTAATAATTATTTAACAGTCACTTATTTATAACAATTCTATTCATATTAATTGTTATATATTTTAAGTATTCATTTTGATGAAATTTAGAATTTTGGGAGCTTAAATTTCCCTCCCCCGGAACCTGCGTGTATACCAATAATGCCTACTACCTCAACTATGAATCTCATGATCTATTTTTCTGTCCGTTTAACGGAATTTTTGATCCAAGGCAGATGTACGCCACTCGTGCTCAAAGGCCTCTACAACATGGTGAAGTCATGTAGATATGTATCATGTTCAAAGATATAGGAGTGCAGTTACATAAGCTTATAAAAGTGTATTATGATAATAAAGCAACATTGCTAATCCTATGTACCAAAGTGTATTATGATAATAAAGCAACATTGCTAATCCTATGTACCACGAGCGTACCAAATAGATAGTGTTCGAAATTTTTGAATTGAATGAAAAGTTAAAATATTAATTTCTTCGAGAATTAATTTAGTAAATTAATACATATTAATATAGTTAATTAAATTCAAAATTAATATTAATATATATTATAAAACTGATAGTAGTGCATTAATTTATCTGATCGCTTTTCTCTACATAAAATGTATAAATTGGCTTCCTCCTTTTTTAACATGGATGATGAAAATGAGTATAATGCTCTAGATGATGAAAATGAAGATGATGCTTTGAGGGATGTTAAGGAAACAAAAAGGACATTTGATGATTCAAATGGTTGAGATATTGATGAGTAACATGATTTGATTGTCGTTGAAAAAAAAAGCAAAAGTATGATGATGATGATGAGATATTTGCTACATTTATTGTCGATGTTCGTTATCATCAGCTGTGGAGGGAAAAATAAGTATCTCTAAGGAAAATAATAGGGTCTGCAATAGAGCAATACAATCGGATTGAAGATTATTGTAATGTTATAAAACAAACAAATCACGGGAGTAGTGATTATAGAGTTTGGGATCTCACAAGAATTCCTTGTGTGCGTGCTATTGTTGCAATCCATTTTCAAGGGGAGCATGCAAGAGATTATGTGCATCCATTTTTATCAGTAGATACATACCAACAAACTTATTCCTAGTTTATGGAACCTGTACCTGGTATGAAGAATTAGAATAAGAGACTCAAGTCTTGATTGAGCAGTCATTTTGAATAGTTCGATGAAAGTATAAAACCTCCGGTTGTAATACGGCGTTCCGAACATCCTAAGAAAGAAAGGAGAAAAAGATCCGATCAAGAAAATGGAAATTACCAAAACAGGAAAGCTTACAAAGTGGGGTGGTAAAGTGCAATGTGAGAACTGTAGACAACATGACCACAATGCCAGGAGTTGCAAGGTTCTAACTGGAAAGTATATAAGAAGCAGAAAATTAAAAGTATATTAATTGATCTCCTAGGTGTATTTAATGAGATATTGTTGATTTAATTATATCTAACATATTTGGACTATGTTTCTAAGAAGGATCGAACAACAAAACACGAGTCTCAAACTATCATTGAAGTAAGTGGTTTCTTATAAAACATAACTTTTCAAATAGGGAAAAGAAATGTAATCAACCATTTTTTTATTTACCAATTCTAGGTCTTTATCTACTACTACTTTTTATTATTCTCATGATTATCTAATGTTGTAATTGTAGGTGGGATCTACTCAAGTAAATCAATTAACACTACCATCAAAATCTCTACAAGCCTCTCAAAGATGAGATGTGATGTTTTGTTTATGAAGATAGATATTTTTGTGATATTTTGACAAGTTTTTTTATTTTCTTGAACATTTTTGCAGCAGCCTTAATTGAAGGCTCTCTAAGAGATGTTTTTTTTGTCTATCAATTGATATCTTATTTGCTGATATTTTGAGAAGCACTTTTATCTTATGATAAATTTGTACCCAAGATACTTAAAATTAATTGTAGGATGATCTTCATGTTTTCAGTTATATCATTCATTTAGCTCTTGAATTTTACCATGATTTTATGTTCATTGGCTCCCGATAAATACTTCATACTAAAAGAGGAAATCAAATAATGATTGTATTATTGTATAATAATTTCATATATTTCAAGTGCATCATCGTGCTGTAAATTCAAAAAAACCAAAAGAAAAAAAAAAAAAAAAAAAAAGAAAGAAAAAAACTATATATAAGAATTGAGTTGTTGGAAATATACATCCGGTAAATTTTCCATTTGATCTGGAAGCTGTTTTGAAGAATGCCAGAACATCTTGATTGACATTACATTCTAGACATACTAGCAAGTAGAACATCTTTTCTAAATCTCATACTCAACGGATGAGTTAGGGAGGATAATCTGGAGAAGGAAAAAGGATGAGAAAAAAAAAACACTTTTATCTTTCCTCTTCCTCCTTTTGTAGGTAAATTGACCGTTGGGCCTTTTTCCATAAGTTTTAAAGATTTGGTATGTTTAATGAACGCTCGGAAAATAAAACGGGTCCAATAACTATTCTTATTTTTCATGGATCTATTTAATATCTAATATTATAAATTATTCGTCTAATTTTACTATATAAAATTTAGACACAATTTGGGCATTGACCCAATAACTTGGTTTGCCCTATTAACTCTTTAATGATCAATTCTATTTTTTTTTTACTTGAAAAATATCTTTCGACTTTAAGTTAATTAAATAATCATTTAATAAAATTAATTAGTCAATTAAATAAATTTTTAATTAATTATTTAATTTCAAATTAAATCTAAATTACATTTTAGATATGCTAATAATGTAGGTGTGATATGGACTTAATAATTAAATTAATTAATTATTTAACTCTTAATTCAACTTCTTTAAGAACATGTCAAAGTTCTCCAAATATGATTTCAAATCGAAATTCTTTGTCCTTATATGTGTCACCGAATATGTTTTACATTTTGCCAGTAGGTAAGCCTCACAACAACTGGTGAGTTTTATCTAATCTAAAAATTAGACCATCTATCCTTAAAGTAAATTTTAAGTTAAATAGTCAATTCGATCATTTACATGATCAATTAACTTAAACCACGAAGCCTATATTGGCCTCTAGCAAGGCACATAGACTACTCGTGAAATAAGTAGTTTGAAATCTCCAAAAGAACCCATAATGACTATTACCTTACCAGACTGATCATTTTATCTATTCCAAAGTCCCAATTAATTTTAAGACATAGTTTAACTGTTAAACCCTATTAGACTGACCATATGAATCATGTAAGTTTTTATGCAACTAGGTAATAGATTTACATAAACTCTTTTGATATCATACTACCTTGCAGAAAGATTTTTTAATTGCGTAAAGATACATCACTCATAGGACTCTTCTTTTAATATAGAGGTGTTGGACGTTATTTTATCACCTTACAGACTTTCTGTACAAGAACACACGCTTAATGGTTCACCATTTTAGTAACCCTTATCTAATAGGGTCACGTTTAGTGATATCAAAACATGATATCCTGTTGTTGATATGCAAATTCCGCGAAAGCACGGTGAATGAGGAATTAGCATTGCAAATTGCTATCTTTATATCTCAGAAAAAGTTTAAAGTGCGGGCGTACCAAAAGTAAGAATACTTCAAAGATGAAAGAACGGTAATTTAAATTGTGATAAAATAAAGTGTTGGTAAATTAAAAATGATAAAATAAAGTGCAAATAAATTAAAGGCAATATAAATATAATGTTCATTAAATTAAAGATAATGTAAAATAACTTACATTAAATTAAATGACAAGATAAAGGAAAAATATTTCATTAAAATAAAGAAATATACCATAACAAAAATTGATATGACTTGAAATTACAAAGCAAAAGAAGTAGGACATAATGCTAATGAGTTACACTAGTCTTGGATACTAAATTCACTAAACGGCAATGAAAAAAGAAGATTGCGATTTTGTGGTGACTTGAGGGTTTGAGCATAAGAAATACTTGATGAATCCTGCAAGTAGGAGGCCTACGGAATGATAAGATAATCCATAAGAGAATTGCTTTTAAGGCTTTGGGCCAAGAGAGAGTTGAATCAGTGTTTGGTTGATCGGTGGTTATTGTGTTTTGCTTTTTCCTTCGGAGGAGGTCTTTATTTATAGGCATCAGAGACTTAGGTAGTAAGCATCTTCGCTTGGTCAGAAAGGTACTTCAATTGCTAGAAAATCCTTAACCAAATTCATATTTAGCCTTTCAGCCATTGAAAATTAGTGTCAACAGTGAAAGAGATGTCTTAAGATCAACCCACAGTTCAACAACACCAAGATGCAATATCTACCTCTATAGAGGATGAAATCGAGATTTTAGAGGAGCAGCCAACCTATATCTACTTCATCGGCCTAATGATAGGTCGAGGCACGGTGAATAACTAGCCACTAATGGCATGCCGTCCGGAACTAATCCAAGGGTCGGCAATCCCTAGATGGACATTTCATTATATTGTCATATAAAACCACCTATAATGGCTCCTCAACTAAAAAGATAGGCCTTTCACGTGTAGCCAATAGTCAATCGAGATCAACTATATAACATTATACAAGATATCTATAGTCACGCCACTTGACACCAACCTCGGCCAATGTACCACAAATTATATCCTAAATAAATTGATCGGGAACCTTTCCCTCACCGATATTGGGCCCTAAATTTCACCATGTTCTATAGAGATGACCTAAATTAGTCAATCATGGAGTACATCAGTTGCTTTACCATTTAGTGTGGTGAGGCCGTTGGAAACAACAAGTTATGGGTCTAATTGTTTGCCAATTCATTAATTGGGCAGGCCTTCACCTGGTATACTAGGTTGCTACCAATTCTATAGGGACTTGGCATGATATAGAGCAACATTTCCATATCTAATTTTATTGCAGTGAGTCAGAAATTACGATGGCTGATTCGTCCCGTTTTCCTTAACGAGTGGGAGAATCAATCAAGGCTTTCTTGTCTCGATTTAAGCAGTTTAGGGACTGATGTCATGTGGCTCTTCTAGAATAGGAGTTCATTAAATTATTTGTTTATGGTATGGACAAGAACTCTATAACTATTTCGAAGGAATGGAATTCCAAGATTTTTTTGAGTTATCCACCAAAGTGGCTAGATACAAAAGGATGCTGAAAAAGGAGGACTTCTGAAATGAACCATAGACCGAGGCCTATTACCAGGAACCTAACTATGACTTAGACATTGCTTAAATAATCAACAATAAACCAATCACTCTCCCAACTCCTAGCAAGTATGTATGTGAGATAGTCAAAAGGTATACTTGTGAGAAGGATAAAGTATACACCTTCGACCTGAATAAGGGAAGTGAGATCTTCAACATTTTGTTAAAAAAATAAGAAGTTAAAGATCTCATATGACTATAAGCTGCTATTGGCCAATGAGTTGCAAGGAAAAGATTATTGCAAATATAATAATTCACATTATCATTGGAATGAATCGATATGACACTCCTATGTTTTGGAGAGCCGCTAACATAGGGAGTCGATTCTAATATTTTCCCTGCTACTGCTAATATTGTCGTCATCGATTTCAGGTCTTTCTTTGACAAAAGAGACGGGTTTGATAGGCTACCACTAATTGTTCGAAATATGTTCCAATCAATATGCAAAATAGCATGGCAACTTCTAACCAAATGCCTCATCAGGTTAGTACAAGTACTTATCAACCGAATCATTTGCTCGATCAGCCGTCTCTATACTCTCATTGTCGATCATGCGTACCTTAGGCTGATACTTATAGCCAAATCGGCAAAGGAGGTAGGGACACAGTCAGTCTAGTTGATGGATATCGTTGTAGTAGGCCAGGTGACTAAATGACTAGCCTAACAATCAAAGATCTTTCAACCATACAAAAGTGGTTACGATGATTGTTACTCTAAGGCCAATCCAGTCAGCTTGGAAAGGGCTAGAGCACCTGAAAAATCCTAAAGGGCAACCAACATACTTTTAAGCATTGGGAAAAGCGACTAAAATAAGCCGCTCGAAAGGAACATAACATTAAAGATGGTCAAAACAGCAAGCTTGCGAGAAGGGGATCAGCCTCTTAACTCAATACCTTGAATATCATTCTAGATGACACACCAAAGATTGTGCCAATCTAGTCAGCCTACCAAGGAGAAATTGATCCCCTTCTTGATGGCCTCTCTAATACCAAAGCTCAAAGTTGACTTCACTATAGGAGTACATGAGGCACTTCTTGATGAGGTTGATTCCTCATACAAAAAAGAACGTGAATGATATTCAGCTTGGCCTATTGAGCCAAGTCTCGAATAGTATAGTGTGCCGAATCCTAACGAGTCTCCAATATATGTCCAGGAAGCTATATATTAGTCGGTATTATTCCAATTTAGCTAGATTGTAATATAGACATTTTTCCCATAGACTTTTTGGCTAATTCACAAATCTCATTAAAGGGGGGGAATACAAGAGAGTATCAAGTAGCCATCATAGAATTAGCACCAGCACCACGACCGTCTAAAACTATTAGCTCAATTGAAGTGGCAATCGAGGTAGACTATAGTCTATCAGCCAAACTTTACGGTTAATATCATGCCATCCTCTATGATGAGGGTCTAGGATAAGTTATTCATTGAATAATTCCAACTAAATTAACTTTCAATGACTTCACCGGTGACATGTCAAAGGTGTGAGTTGTTCTGTCGTTGAAGATGATGGTTGAACCGAAGTCTGCCTTGGACACTTTTTTCGTAGTAGAAATGACCGCCTCCTATAATGCCTTGCTCATAAGAGATTGGATTCATTCTAAATCTTGCAAACCTTCCTCTTTTCCCCAAGCTTTGTTGTTTTGGAAAGGAAATAAGGTAGATACGGTCAAAGTCAAAGTAAGACCCTTCATAACCACTTCACATATAGTAGAGGCCAGTTTCTATGACAAGAGCATTAGCCACATCAAGGTAGTATAGCGAACGGTAAAGTAGTCTCAATTATCTCGACATCCAAACCAACTTATAAATCAATCACCGATAAGTCAACGAACCGGACACTAGCTCTCATACCATTTCAGCTAGACCCGGCCGAACTGAGAATCAAAGAGATACCATGATAGACCATAACCTATGGCAAAACTTGGCACCTGCCATAGTGGCCATCAAGAAGAAACATTTGGCCTATAGATGGAGGAATACCTTAACGGCTGAATAGAAGAACTTGATGAAAGTCTAACAATAGATCAACTTGATGTAGACCTAAAAGTTAAAAGATTTGAAAGCCAATGTACAAGATCCATTGATAGATAAATCTAGGATCAACCAAAATCCTCTGTCGGTTTTTATTAATAGCATTATGTTTGTACATATGTAAAATTAAATGATAAAATTACTATAAGTTTATCCAATTATTTTTCTTGGGATTACCACAAAATGCTTGGACTCGATCAGTCATTGGTTGAACATAGATTGGCAATCAAGATCAGGTACAAGGCTTTCCAGCAACCACCTAGGCGGACATTTTCTGAGGTGATCTTGAAAGTAAAGGAGGAATTGGAACAGTTGCATAAGACTGGTATTCATACAAGCTTGAAGGTATTTTGAGTGGATGTCCAACATCATACCTCTTGAAAAATAATGAGAAACTAAGGATATTCATAGACTTCATGAACATAAATCTGGTAACCCATAAGGATATTCAGAACAATAACTATTTATAAGCAAAATCATCCGATTATGAGTTCTAGGCAGGTTAAATTCTTGATATTCAATATGAAGAATCTAGAGGTAGGCAATTGGCAATCATCCTTCATCTAAGATCTTTAGAATTTAAACATGATCTACCTAATTAATTTCATCATTTAGCCCTCAATTATACTTTGATAGGAAATGAGATGTTTAGTGAGGGATAATGATCGGCTTCTTAAATGCCTTGGATTCATCGAGGGTATGAAAATCATGAAGGAGGTCTATAACAAAATTTATGGATCCTAGTAGGTCAGATGAAAAATGCATTAGTTAATTAGATGGCATGGTTTTTATTGGCCGACCATATTGAAAGACTACATCAAATATTGTAAGGGATGTAGTAGCTGTCAGAGAAGTGGATCAATCTAAAAGCAGCCGACATTGCAAATTCTTTCCAATCATAAAGCCTTGGCCATTTAGAGTTTGCGATATTGACACGATCGACCAAATATATTCGAAGTCAAGTAAGCATCACTCGGAGATTCTAGTTGCAATAGATTATTTAACCAAATGGGTTCAAGTTGTACTGGTGAAGACTGAAGAGATTAAACCAACTGGAGGTCATCGAGTTCTTAAAAGAGAGGATAATTTATCGGTTCAAGGTCCCTAAGACTTACTACCGATAATGCCACTGTCTTCACTTATGGCTTAGTGGCCAAAGTTTCTAGAGAACATGAATTAAATTTTATTACTTCAACACCTTATTATCCTCAAACTAATGGCCAGGCCAAGGTAACCAATAAGGTAGTGATCAGCCTGATCAAGAAGATGATCAAAGAGAATCTGAGATCATGGCATAACCTCTTAGGACTAACCATATGGGCTTGCAGGATAACACATCATATAAGAATGTCTACTACTCTATACTCTTTAGTATATGGTCATGACATATTACCTATGGAAGTTCAATAGAAATCTCTGAGGATCGCTCTTCAAAATGATTTGGCACCTCGTACTCTCATTCAATGGGTATTGAATTGGAAGAATTTGAAGGAGAAATATTGAATGTGTTGGATGCTTTGATGGCATCCCATTTGGCCCAATCTAGCTCAAGGTCTCAATCCACCTCTACGACATCTGTAGCCCATCTAAGACCTGACTAGTCAATCTCCTAATGATTATTGAAAGCTAGAGACATTACCTCACCGCAACCTAGAATCTACTCTCTAGCTCTCTTATCCTCTACGTGGATTGCTCTAGTTGGCCTTATAGTCAAATCATGCAGCCCTCTCTATCTTCATCATCATCATCTGAAAAGATAACTCCATAACGATAGTATCGTAGGTAACTCTTTGCTCCAAACATGATGCCCTTTGATCCTATCATGCTCCAAACAAGACGTTATACTCATAGATCTCACCAAGAAATAAATCTCCCATCGATGCATCCTTAAGAGGCTATAATGATCAGGCGGTACACCCATCCTCTAGGTCAAGAAATCGGTCAATATCTGCCAAAGCATTATGATGAATGGTGCCCTTCATAGCCTTAGTAAGGGGAAGTCACAAAATGCCTCTATATGGCCACGTACATCTAAAGTGTACAAAGAAATGGAAGACTTAAGGTGACTGGTCAGCTAAATGGCAATCAAAGCAAGAGTCACCACCATAATCTCCTCGGGATCAACATCCCTCAAGTCAATAGGAGGAGAAGAAGGAGTCGGATCTAGACAAGAAAAAATGAGTCTAAACCGAAAGGTTAAAAGATAAAAGAGATGTTAAGACTCTATATTGAGACTAACTTGGTCTAATGACCGCTCTTTGACAAGGTGCTGGTCTGCAGCCTTAGCATCTAGTGAAATAAGACTCCCAGTGGCCATCTCGGCATCAACAAATTCTGACTAAGGTTGCTCCTTGAGTAGCGACTCTAGAGATGAAGTGCCAATTGTAATAATCAAGCATCTTTTGATCCCAGATCCTAAAGTGGTTTCCATCTATCAAGAAACAAACATAAGCATCATAGGATAGGTAGACAAATAAATAAAGTATGAGGATTTTGTTACCTACACATTTGACATGATAAAATGAGTTTCGGTAGCCATTTGACTCGTCTTCAGAAAAGAGAGCTACTAGCATCTTGTCAGAATTGGTTTTTAGGCCAAGACCAAGATCAAAAATCCAAATGGATTTCTTAGCTGCAGGGGATAAGAAAATCATTAGTTGAAACGAAAAAAAGGTGTGTAAAAGTCAGATAAACTAGAATATATACTTATCATTTTCACCCTGTAGCTTAGGGCCAGCCTATTAGGACTCATGCTAATTGACTGTTATCTTGGCTAAGGAGTCACCTGAGCTATGTAAGGTTGATCGAAACTCAAATCCATCATCAACTAAGCAAGCATGTCATTCATCAGAAGAGACATAAAACATCTTTTTAGCTTTGTGCCTCCACTAAGTGTAGAAGAGAGAAGAGGTTGATGCTCAGATCTCAGTACGCGGACATGTGAAACTATGATAGATGGGACTTAGTAGCAGATACTACGCCCTCAACCTTCCCAATTAGAGTACAATACAATTGAAGTTGAAAATCAAAATTAACAATGAAAATTGGTGGCAAAGGAATGAGCTGAGCAAAACTTAACTGTCTAGCTGCCATCGCTGTGAAATAAAGCTAGAAGCCACATTTATAGTTTGGTGATTTGGATTAGGTAAGACTAACAAAATGTCTCGGCCTACAATTATAAGAGCCCAACATCTCTTCGATAAGCTCCAGCCTACCCTAAACCACTGAAATCTGGCAAGCTATTGATAAAATAGGCTACGTGCCGCTTCAAAGGACTCATTTAATAAAAATGCTCGAAGTAGAACTCAAATGTGAGGTTAGAACTTGGGTACCTAATAAGATCTTCTTCATAGCTAGACTAACCTTTAATAGTACAAGGCTTCTAAGGGAAAAGGGTTGGGAAGTTAAAATATATCTTGCACTGTAATACCCAAAAAGCCCTGCTAACCATAAAGAAAGGACTAGCTACCATCTCAATGCAGCCTCTATATAGCTGCCCTAAAAGAAAAAAGGCAAGAGAGAAATAGGTACCTTTAGCTAAGGTGACGAAAAGAGGAAAGAACTCCCTAATTGAAGATCGACTTTGCATGCACAATAAGATTTTGCAAAGGAGAACCATTATAATGGCGATATGCTCGTGGTTAGTCACTCTAAATTCGTGTACGTATGACTTCTAGAATAACCAATAAAAAGCCCTTTCTTCCTAGATATGGGAAATCATCAATCGATGTAAGAATAACTACTCTCAGTTTGGTAACCTCAATCAGTAACTCAACAATTGTGAACACATCAAAAGTGATGAACGTCATCAGCCCCTAAAGAAAGGTGAAATACTTATAAGAAGATGACCAAAAATTCATGGCTGTTAGGAAAACAGTTGGGTCATAAACTATGGGAAGCTTCATCAATTCAATGAATTCTGCTACCCCCAACTGATTCCCACTTAGATAAATAACTTCGCTTGAGACAGTCCATCCATCCTGGCTAATGGTTAGGTGTTGTACTTGGCCAACTTCTAACGAGTTGACTCGACTTAATAGTCTAGTCTATTGTTTTAACCTCAAAAGGGGGCCAGTAATTAAAAGGAAAAATTCCCTAATCTGGAATATCAATTTTATAACGATGAGTGCAAAGGCCAAGAGACATACCTTAGCCAATTTCCGGCTAAGTTTTGAAGTCGCAATCGGCCGATGGTGAATTCCTTTTGGAGAGAGTAGCAACATTGTTGGCCATGAGGAACTAGGTCTCTTTAAGCTCTTCCTCAAGACTAGGCCCATTCGTCAAAAGTAGGCCTCTTCTTCAAAGTTAGGTCACTTCAAGTTATTCCCCAAAAAATTCGTCCTATAAAGGGATTTCCTAAAAGAAACCAAAAAAAAAAAAAAGAAGAAAAGATGGAGGAGGGAAATTATGTGGGTTTAAAGGGGCCAATAACTCGTTTTATAGAGGAAGAATTAACAAGTAGAAGGGTTGGATTGGCCAACCGTGTGACGTCTCACACGGTGACCTCATAAGGTACATCGAGCATCCAAGAGGGATTTGTTGGAATTTTTTGAGATTTTTCATAGACTTTCCTGAATATTTTATTTGTTGGGTTTGTTTTGTTACGATTCTAACAGGATTTAGGGTGAATCCCATCAGATTTGAGTGAGATTCGATCGATTTTAAAGCCTATTTTTTAGAATCTAGTTCGAATTTAAAAGTCCCAGGTCGGATTATGTATCAAATATAGAAACATAATCACTTTTATTTATTGAAAGGTCTATCAAAATTCGGCCAAAAATGAAAAACGATGAACAATGGTTTTGTTTAGCCGATTAAAATAGGAATAAGGTAAACAATGTAAGGAAAAAAAAAACTAGGCATATAGGCCATTTATCGACAGGGTTTGAAGAATCTTTTGGAGGCTGCTCCATACGGGGTCCAGGCCGACTACAATTTCTGTAGATGTTGCAGTTGCATCCTAGTCTCGCTAAATAATAGGTTGGTCCAGAGTCATGTCCTTAACCGTCGAACTTGTATTCTTGATTTGGCCATGAGAGATACCTTAACCGTCACAAAGCGATGCTTAAACCAGATTCTAGAACAAGATTTGATAAGTAATAGTCAACAAATTGGAATTCATTTATCAATAGATTTTTTTCTTCCATTTGAACTCATTTCGATAATTCTTTTAGTTGCTTTGATAGGCGGAATGGTCGTGGCTCGCTAGTAATAAATCTTTAGAACTACCAACTGCAATCTAAATTAAACTTTATTCTATGTTATTACACCCATTCCCCTTCAATTCTATTTGAAGATTTTTTCTGTCTAAAATAGAAATTCTTTTATTCGATTTATTACCAATAGATTCCCTTGTTCTGTACTTTTTCTGGTGAATTAAATAGAATTGAAGGGGAATGGGTGTGATAACATAGAACAAAGTTTAATTTAGATTGGAGTTGGTAGTTCTAAAGATTTATTACTAGCGAGCCACAGCAATTGCAACAGACATCAAAACAACAATTTTGAAGAGTTACGTGACGAGCCTCTAGATGGGTTATCTAGACCTATAGCATGTTGCACTTTTTTTTCATCCGTTCAAAATGCTCATTTGAATTGTCAATCACGGATTTTCTATGATCCATTATCCTTAGCTCCAAGTAATAATTGGCCTGAGTTAGAAGCTTCTACCTTAGGTTCTGAATGCTCCATGTGTAGGGCTGTAAGCAATCCTCTTAAGGCTAATCTTAACCTAGTGAAAATAAACTATATTTTCAAATTTTAACCAGATTTCTTCAAAGGTAGGATCTATGCGTTCAGAAGCCACGCCTTGAAGAAGAAAAGTTGATAAGTTTATAAGAAAATAGTGGAACATCAGTGGAAATGGGAATGGTTCCACACGATCATTCTTGGATGATAGAGCCTTTGAATGATCAAATGTTCCAGGACATGATCAAAATCCATACCTCTAAGCCTACGGTCAACTTCATCTATGCCTAAGGAGGAAGGGATGCTAGATGAAGGTTAAGGAGAGAGAGTAGGCAACGGAGGAGTACGACATTTTCGGATTGAGCCTCGTGAAGTTCAAATACCTCAAAAGGGTCACCCTTGGGCACTTGAGATAGATTCGAAATTTTTTATTATGGGTTAGCCAAATAAAGAAGAAATAGACCTATATATAGAGACATTGTGTTCTTTATTCATCTTATTTTTATTGGAAAACGGGTTTAAAATTTCGCAGCAGAAGCGAGTATCTGTGCCAATGTATAACAAAATTTTTCTTAAAATCTTTTAGCAATGCTTTAGATATATATAAATTAATCATATAGTTATGCAAAAAAATCATACCTTAGGTTTTATGAATCGTTCGATTTAAATCTGATTTAAAATAAAATCTTATATATTTCATATCATATCATATATTTATTAATATTTTTGATTTAGTCAAACATTTTCAAATATTATTTAAAACAGAATCTTATCTATTTTAAACCAAATCATATCTTATTTGAATTTCAAATTAGTTTCTCAAACCAATTTAAATTTCACTTACAAAATCTTAATATTAAATTAATATCTCATAGCAATTTAATATTATATATTACATATTTTATTCAAAATCAAATATATTATTATTTAATATATGAATTTCGAAATTCATCATTTAAAATACAACTTTTAATTAATTAATTAATTAATACTAATTATCTCATAATTACAAATTTTGCCTAGAAAACTATTTTCTTGCAAATAAGTCCTTTTTCCAACTTTTGTGATTCTTACCTTATACAGTATTTTATAGAGGCGACCTGGAGACCATGGAGCTATGATTCCAAACTCCAATAAATTAGATTATTAATTAAACTTTTTAATCTAATAAATTTAATTTATTAATCTCAATATTATTCTACTAAAAATCTGAGATTGCACTCTTGCAATTATAGAACATATTACTGAGCAATATCTAGTAGTCCATTGATATTATCATTATATGCAATTTAATCCTCTAATAATTGATTTATCATTAGAGATTGTCAAAATTACTATTTTACTCCTCTAATTATCTCTTTATCCATAAGTACCATAAATTCACTAGTGAACAATCAATTTATAACTTCATTATAAATTTGAACTCAAAACCATTTAGTTCTAGAATTAACTCTCAAGGGAACCAATATACAATCTTCTATGAAGAAGGTTTGGATTCCATATCTATAAATAACGTCCCGGCTACTTATTCCAATGAATCTCCAAAACAAAAGTCTTTAGGCTGTTTTACAAATAAATCGTGACGAGTAAATCAAAAGATTCATTTGACATAAATAGAAGTTCATGACCACTCAGGATTCATATTGATCTGTATTTGATCATCTATTGATATGAATAGAATTCTTTATGGAAAACAATACTTTAATAAACAATTAATTCACATCAAGTCATGTCCTATACAATCCAATTATATAAAGTACTTCCACTAAGATATCTATATACATCAGTGATCCAGATCTAGATCACTTATATTCATAATGCTAGCGAACCGTACTAGCAACCATCAATTAAAGATTTCATACTTTAATATGTTGTTGACAATTTAATTCATTATCTATTATAATCTTAATCATCTCGTACTATAACAATATTATAGTCACATGAATGAATTTGGAATTTTCTTATATTTATACATATTATTCAATAATAATACATCCATAATAATTATATAGAAAAATGTCATTTCTATTAATTTCATAAAACAATACTCATCACATACTTTCAGGGCACCATGCCAACAATTTTCAGATTACTTAATGGCGGGCATTTGTTGATGTCAAAATTATAATTTTGACTCTTGGTGATGATGAAGGGAAAAGCTTAAAAGAAATCGAATAAATTAGCCAAAAAAGAGACAAAATAGGCCTAAATTGATTGTCAATCATCCAGTTGGTAGATTCGGGTCAACTTCCCAAATCGGCCTAGCCCCTCTAGGACTTGTCAGTTAACCCTTAGTTGTCCGATCATGAGGCTGCATGGGCTATTTGACTGTGCGACCACTTATCTTTATTCTTTCATGCCTTTTTTTTAATACTAATTTTAAGGGCTTTCCAACAAAATGAAAAGATATTTTGATTTACCCAAGGGTCTTTCAGTAAAGAGAAAGTTTCATTTAACTGAATCAAGCGGCATCTCATCAAATTCGAAGGATTTCTCCACAAAGTGAAAGTTGCAGTTGACTGATTCTAGGGGCTTGCCATCAAAATAAGGGCCATTAGCTAATATTCTTGGGTCAAAATGTAATTTTTTTCGTGTTAATAGGTAATATCTTACATTGCTCCAGAAGTTGGTAAGCATGCAAGGAAAGTAAAGAACCTTGGTCGGTAAGAAAAAATCACCCACCACTAAGAAGAAAGCACAGAACAACAATAGGACCTACCACCAAGAAGAAAGCACATAACAAAAATACAACAGCCACAAAATAACCAAAAACAGGTTTAACACCACTCTCTACCAAAAAGCCTTAAAGACAATCCTTCAATGGATTATTTACCACTCTTTAGGCTATATGCTTGTGTGATTTACCGAACATTTTTTATATTCATACTGTCTCACCACCAAAGTAGAAATCAGCTTTAAATTTGTTGCTCAATAGATACAATATCCAAGATTAGTGTACCTTTTAAGAATTTTGTCTTGCTTCTTTCATTGTTTATTTTCAGGTCAGATCAATTTCAATTACATTGTCTTTGATTTATTGCATTTTAATTCATGTCTTCAAAGTATTTTTATAGTTCTAGCTCGCCCACACACTACACTTTTCTCGGGATAGATTGATAATGATTTCGCAATGCTCACTTTCTCATTCACGTGTGTTTGAAGAAATTTGCATATCAACGTATAGTTGATGCAATATAAAGTGTTTACTACCCTAATTTACTATTGCAACGGTCATGCTGGGGTTAATTTCAGATCTTTTTCTCGCCAAGAAAATTATTTTCACATATTATATAAAAATGATAGATATAGTTCATAGAAAAATAATCTGAGATACCGAAATTAGTATGACATTTTAATTTTGGTAGCTAGTATTTTTTAAAGTTAGTAATGTTATTTTATGTTCATGAAATGTTGAGTAAGGGCATCTATATTAGAGAACATATACCAATAATGCTTAGATATAGAAAAAGTGAGGTACAATAAGTTTTAAAATTTTTGAATTTCAAAGTAGTAACATAGTAATGTAACAATTACACAAATGAGTTGATTTCTAAGTAGCGACTTGGTAATCTAACATCACTCGATTCGATTTTCATTATTTATAAGGATGTTAAAGCCATGAAATTTCAAGAAAGATGGAATGGATAAAGAAATGGAAATGAGTTCCACCACGCAAGCAAAGGACATTGGAAGAGAAATGAATGGCTTTCAAAGCCTCTCTTGTGATGTACAGTAATGTTTCAAGAATGTTTAAAGATTAAATTTATCTTCCTTTCATTATTATTCTACAATAAGTATGAGATACCATATGTGATTTTCATATATATATATATGATATATGAGTAAGAAAAGAAAGATTGATGCAACTCATCTTTGGCATTATCAATTGGGTCATGCCAATGAGACTATAATCAAGAAGTTACGTAAGAAAGGAATATCTTAAACCATTCAACTTGAATCAATGCTAACTTGTGAATATTTTTCACTTGGCAAGATGAGCAAGTCACCTTTTAGTGGAACTAGAGACTGGCCGAAGGGATTAAAGAAGAAGAAGAGATTAAATATATTCTTTATATGGGTTTCCGTTGGCTTTATAAGTTAGACTTTCTATATTACTTTTTTTTATTTTACTTCTTCATGTTGTTGATATCACTATTATGTTTGCTAAACCAATTACTATGTAGTATCGACGTCATTCTTTATCTTGGAATACGAGTTGCAGTGCGGGGTAAAGAGAATCTCATGCCTCAGATTTTAAATAGATCATCCATGAACCTGCCTGTAGCTTATGAAAATGCCGAGATGTGGACAAGGAAAAAATATATAAGCGTTTCATTTATTTAATTAAACTCTTTTAGTTCATCATAATTATTGAAATTTAACATAACTTGATTTTATTTTAGTACAACTTGTCCTTAGTAGAATCCTAAAGCTAATCAAGAAAGAAGCATCTTAAGAGTATTTGAAGACTTCATAACCTTTTTTGGATGAGGATGAAGAAGTGGTGGACATTTAGACTAGGGAATTAGAGGGATGAGGAGGAGGAGAAGAAGAAGAAGAAGTATAAACAATCAGATGGAAGAGATAGAGAAGATGATTAGAGATATAAGAGATAGGATGGGTCTAATGACATCTCCAAGATATTTGCCTTTATCCGCCACATCTGTGTTAGTCCATCACTCACCACCACCGCCTAATTCCACTATAATGCATGTATCATCGATCCCACACTCGCCATCCGCTATAGCACCTTCATCTGCTACTGCCTTGTCTACACCACTTCCACCCGCCGAACCGAGTCGTGACATTGTTATTTCATATGCATCGAGTATTGTCAAACATGTTGGTAAGGAAGATCTGAAGGATTTGGCTTAGATATATATGACCTCGCCCATCCTGGAGACTAACCGAGGTGAAAGGATGAGGAAGCTATTGGAAATCAGATTAAAAAATTCGCAGCAGAAGCGATTGTTTGTCTCAGTATATAAAAAAAAAATTAAAGAAGTTTTTAGCAATCTTTTATATATATATATATATATAAATCAATCATATACGCTAGATGAAGAAACATACCTTAGTCTATGCAAATCGATCATTAAGACTCACACCATAATCGTACAAATCGATCCTCGATACATTAGGACGCAAGCGGGTACGTAGAGATGACTAAGATTTCTTTTTCCTTCTCTTCTCTTGTCTTAAAATAATTAGAATAAGATGTATTTATAGAATTACATTAGGATTTCTATTTAACATTATTTTTAATTCAAAAACTCTTTTAAATGAATTTGAAATAATAATTCAAATAATAATAAAATAATAAGGTAATATGAAACTTGTAACATAATTATAACATCGCCACTGCCACTTTTCAACCCCTATGGCCAGCCACCACCACGGTGTGAGTACAATGATAGGCTTTTATGTCACATGTGATATTGTGACTATGTCTTTCTGTCAAATCTTTTTAAATAAATCATATTTTAATTTTTTAAAGTAATTTCTCAAATAATTTTAAATTTAGCTTACATAATCTTAATATTAAATTAATATCTCATAACAATTTAATATTATGTCTCACATTTAATTCAAAATTAAATATATTATAATTTTATAAAGTGAATTTCGAAATTCACTTCAATATTTAAATACTTCTTTTAATTAATTAATTCTCTAATTAACTAATTAATATCAATTATCTCATAAATATATATTTACCCTAGAAAACTATTTTCTTTACAAATAAACCATTTCTCTACTTTTGTCACTCTTACCATATACAGTGCTTTATAGAAACGACCTTGGGACCATGGACCTCTAATTCCAACATCCAATAAATTAGATTATTAATCAAACTATTTAATCTAACAAATCTTATTTATTAATCCTAATATTATTCCACCAAAAATATGAGATTGCACTCTTGTAATTACATAAACAATTACTTAGCAATCTATAGTAATCCATTGATATTATCATTATATGCAATTTAATCTTCCAATATTTAATTCATAATTAAAGTTGGCAAAATTACCGTTTTATTCCTCTAATTATCTCTTTATTTTAGTGGCATTAATCCACTAGCGAACAGTTAATTTATAACTTAATTATAAATTTGAGCTCAAAACCATTTCGTTCCAGCATTAACTCTTAAGGGAACCAATATACAATCTTCTATGAAGAAGGATTGGTTTTCACATATGTAAATTATATTCCCAGCCGCTTATTCCTATGAATCTAAAACACAAAAGTCTTTAGCCTGTCTTACAAACAAACGGTGACGAGTAAATCAAAAGATCTAGTTGACATAAACATGAGTCCATGACTACTCAGGATTTAGATTGATCTGCATATAATCATATATTGATATGAATAAAATTCTTTATGGCAAAAGTATGTTGATAAAGAATTAATTCATATTAGGTCATATCCTATATAATCCAATTATATGAAGCACTTCTACTAAGATGTCTATCTACATCAGTAATCCAGATCTAGATCACTTGCATTTGTAATGCTAGTGGACAGTACTGGCAACCATCAATTAAAGATTTCATACTTTAATATGTTGCAGACAATTTAATTCGCTATCTATAATCTTAATCCTCTCGTACTAATACAATATTATAGTCACATAAATGAATTTGGAATTTTCTGATATTTATACACATTATTCAATAATGACACATTCAAACAACTATCTAAGAACATGTCAATTTTATTAATTTCATAAAATTGTATTTATTACATGCTTTTAGAGCACCATGCCCAATGGAAGCTTTGTGCGGCCACCATGTCTGCATTGATAGACATTGGCAAAAAGAAAAGATATAAGAAGGGATTTTCAGTGACACCACTTATTACTCCAAATAAAGATAACGAGAGATCAATGCAACTATACCTAGAGGCTGACATAGTGGCATAAGTATTTTTTTTCATTTAACTTTATTATAAGTTATTTTTTGTTATATAGAGTTATGTTACTAGTTATATTCATCTTGATTTTTCTATGACAGGTCAACAATCCAAGGATTCTACGGCCATAAGTACTATAAGGAATGTTTTTGGGAAATACCTAAATCGGCCTCATGGCTACATAGTTTTGTAAAAATTCAAAACCGATTGGGTATATGGATAAAGTTTTTAATAATTATTTATTTAATTTTTGATGTTTTGTTTTCTTTATGGTTGCAACACGTGGATGAGTATATGTTCTTGCTCCGGATGAGATAATAGAAGTTCAATGACCTGCTTCACGAGTCCGCCACTTTCATAGATCATGTTTTCTATTACTTCCTAGATTATTATTACAAAAGACATTTAAGAAATTGAAGAAGCAGGACCGTGAAAATCATGTATTTTTAGACAACTCTTTAATGAAGGCGTACATTGATGGAGAGAGACCAATTGCCAGAGTCACATAGAAGCATGTAACCCACCTTTATATTCCTTACAATATAAATAAGGAGCATTAGGCGGCCTTAGTCGTGGATTTTCCTGAACACAAGATCAAGGTCCTGCAGAGCATCTCCAGTAGCAAATTCTATAAGAAGAAGTTATTGTAATTGCTAAAATGTATGAACTTGATTGCTCCCATACCTATTGAGGAGTGGTGGGTCAAAGTGCAGCCTCAAGCTATTCGAGATCGTTGTACTAACCGGCCTACATGAGAACAAAAGCTTAGTAAGGATATTGTGGTGTGTACATGTTAAAATATATGGAGCATCACCATGTATGTTTAGATTTAATGCTTATGTTTGACAAGCGTGTATGTCTTTTCCACTGTCAAATAGCTTTTGATCTTTATCGATATATAGATATATGACTTTTGATAGGATTTGTAATTATTATCTAAACTTTTTTAATATATGAAATTATTATCTAGTTTGGTGTTATACTATTTTTTTCTTTAGCCAATTTTGACAATCCGCCTAATCCATTTTTTGAAGGGAGAATTTTATCCAATTTGAATATTTGAAATTACTATCAATTTGATTATATGAAATTATTATTCCAATTTGATATTTACTATGAATTGGTACAAATCTGTGTCATCAAATGTCAATATCCTCTGAACTCAATGGCTCGAAGGCTACTAAGAGGACTCATCGAGTTGTTGTGTTTCGAAGACAGAGACTAAAAAAGTCTCTATCTTCCAAACTCGATTGCTCGATGGGTTTTCTCAATAGCCCTCAAGCCATCGCATTTGGAAGATAAAGACATTTTAACATTTGTCTTCCAAACCTACTCAAGGGGTCCTCCAAGACCTCATCAAGCCATTGGGTTGAGAAAATACAGACCTTAAACCACAAACATCAAGCCTTAAAATTCTAACACTAAACCGTAAATTCTAAACCTTAAATCTCAAACCATAGACCCTAAACCTCAAATCTTAAACCCTAAACTTTAAATCTCAAACCTCAAATCTGAAACCTTAAAACTCAACCCTCAAACCTTAGTCGCTATTATATGATAAATTAATCATGCGTAGTGCTCTCCTCCAATTGCAAGTCTTGTAGTATTCTCCACATAATTTGTATGGTACAACATTTCGACAGCACAAAGCTGCTAAAGCATGGGTGCCCGAAAACTTTACATGTGCAACTCTTATCCCCTAAATTCACTAACACACTAGTTAAACCATTAATCACCTCAAATGTATCCATATTCACTCTATCACCCTTTATTGTTATAGATTCATTGCATCTTCTAGCTCGCTCTTTCTCTACCTCGGGTGTCAATGGCATGTTTGTCTCATTTGTTGTACATTGTCGTTTGTTGAACCAAGTTGTCGTGAGCTTCTTGATACTATCAAGTAATACTATTAGTCGATAGTCTTGCACATCTTTCACTGAAGCTTTTAGTGACTCTGCAATATTATTAGTCATTATGTCATACCAATCATCATTGAAATGAGCTCTTGACCAATATTTAAATCCAAGCATCTCCAGGTATGCTACCACACTAGGATGTTACGGTTTGATCTCGTCAAAATATTGTTAGAAATCAGTGGTTCACAACCACGCAGCAAAAGCAAACAATCGGTCCCAGTATAAAACAAAACTTTTCTAAAAATGTTTTTCCAATCCTTTCTATTCATATAAATTAATCTACATCTATATGAAGAGGTCATACCTTTGCCTAACGTAAATCGATCGTCGAGACTCACACCACAATCTTCCAAGTTGATCCTCAACACAATAGGACGTGTGTGGGCACGTAGAGATGATACAGTTTTCTTTCTATTTTTTGCTCAGAAAAATCTCTACTGGAAAAAACTTCTTGAAAAAAAAGGTCAATAATTTAATTATGATGAGATGTATTTATAGAACTTCATTAGAAGTTTTGATTAATTTAAATGCTTGAAATTAATAGAATTAATAATTCAAAGATGATCATTAAATGATATCTTTGATATGGTTAAATCTTTTCAAATCCTATTTAAAATATAGTTTTAATCTACTTCAAATCATATCATCATTTTGATGATATATTTGATAAGATTAAATCTAATTTAAAATTAAATCATATCATCTTTTGATGATATGTTTAATTTAGTCAAACCTATTCAAATTTTATTTAAAATAGAATCTCATCTATTTTAAATCTTATTTAAATTTTAAATTCGTTTCTTAAGCTAATCTAAATTTGTTTTTTCTAATTTTAATATTAAATCAATATGTCATATCAATTTAATATTATATATAACATATTCAATTAAAAATCAAATATATTAATATTTAATTTATTAATTCCTAATTTCACATTCAAATACATCTTTTAATTAATTAATTAACACCAATTATCTCATAATTTTGAATTTGCCCCAAAAAACTATTTTCTTCCAAATAAGTCCTTTTCAACCTTTTTCATTCTTACCCTATATAGTGTTTTATAGAGGCGACCTGGGGACCATAGACCTATAATTTCAAGCTCTAATAAATTAGATTATTGATCAAACTCTTTAATCTAATTTATTAATCTCAATATTATTCAACTAAAAAATATGGGATTGAACTCTTGCAATTATAGAATATATTTACTAAGTAATCTCTAGTAGTCCATTGATATAATCATTCTATGCATCCAATCTTCCAAAAATTGATTCTTAATTAGAACTAGTCAAAATTACCATTTTACCCCTCTAATTATCTTTTTATCCTTAAGTACTATTAATTCCCTAGTGAACGGTCAATTTATAATTTGATTATAAATTTGAGCTCAAAACCATTCAGTACCAGAATTAACCTTTAAGGGAACCAATATATAATCTTCTATGAAGAAGGTTTGGAATCCATATCTATAAATCATGTTTCCAGCTACTTATCCCAATGAGTCTCTAAAACAAAAATCTTTAGCCTGATTATCCAAATAAACCGTGATGAGTGAATCAAAAGATCTAATTTACATAAACATGAGTTCATGACATAATCAAAAGATTCAATTCAAAAGATCCAAAAGCGACAATCAACTATAGTAGCATTACAATTTTATGAAATTAATAAAAGCGACATTTTTTTTATATAATCGTTTGAATGTGTTATTATTGAATAATGTATATAAATATCAAAAAATTATAAATTCATTTATGTGACTATAATTTTGTATTAATACTATAGTATTAAGATTATAGATAATGAATTAAATTATCTACAACATATTAAAATATGAAATCTTTAGTTAATGGTTGCTAGTGTGGTCCACTATTATTATGAATGCATGTGATCTAGATACGGATCACTGATGTAGATAGATATCATAGTAGAGGTGATTAATATAATTGGATTATATAAAACATGACTCGATGTGAATTAATTCTCTATCACATACCATTTGCCATAAAAAATTTTACTTATATCAATAGATGATCATATGCAGATCAAAATCCCGAGTAGTCATGAATTCCTATTTATGTTAACTAGATTTTTTTATTCACTCATCATGGTTTGTTTGTAAAATAGGCTAAAGACTTTTGTTTTGAAGATTTATTGGGATAAGCGGCTGAGAACATGATTTATAGATATGGAATCCAAATCTTCTTCATAGAAGATTGTATGTTGGTTCCCTTAAGGGTTAATTCTGGAACTAAATGGTTTTTAGTTCAAATTTATACTTAAGTTGTAAATTGATCGTTCACTAGTGGATTAATGGTACTTAAAGATAAAGAGATAATTAGAGGGGTAAAACGGTGATTTTCACTAGCTCTAATTAAGAATCAATTATTGGAAGATTAGATTGTATGTAATGATAATATTAATGGACTACTAGAGATTGTTCTGTAATATGTTTTATAATTACAAGAGTACAATCTCATATTTTTAGTTGAATAATATTGAAATCAATAAATAAGATTTATTAGATTAAAAAATTTAATTAATAATCTAATTTATTGGAGCTTCAAAATTATAGGTTCATGGTTCTCAAGTCGCCTCTATAAAACATTGTATAGGGTAAGAGTGACAAAGGTAGAGAAAAAGTTTATTTGCAAAGAAAATAATTTTCTGGGGGGAATATATAATTATGAGATAATTTGTGTTAATTAGTTAATTAAATAATTAATTAAATAAAAGATGTATTAGTGATTTTCGAAATTCATTATATATAAATAATAATATATTTAATTTTGAATTAAATATGTTATCTAATATAAAATTGTTATGAGATATCAATTTAATATTAAGATTAGACAAGTCAAATTAAAATTGGTTTGAGAAAATAATTTAAAATTCAAATAAAATATGATTTGATTTAAAATAGATAAGATTTTATTTTGAATTAGATTTGAGTTAGATTTGAAAAGATATGACAGAATAAAATAAGACAACACAGTCACACTGTAACATGTGTTACAAGCCTATCATTATGCTGGCACAGTGATGGTGGCCAGCAATAGAGTTGGAAAAGTGGCAGTGGCAATTTTGTAATTATATTATAAATTTTCTATTATCTCATTATTTTATTATTATTTGATATTATGTTTGAATTATAAATTCAAATTAATTTAAAATGGAAACCCTAATAGAATTCTATAAATATATCATATTCTAATTATTTTAGAAAGTTTTTTGATGAGAGAGGTGAATGATGAGTAGAGATCAGCCTAAAGAAAGAAAATCTTGTCATCTCTACGTACCCACATACGTTGTAGTTTGTTAAGGATCGACTTGGAAGATCATGAATTGAGTTTTAATGGTCAATTTGTGTGGACTAAGGTATGATTCCTCAATCTAGTGTTTAAGATTAATTTATGTATACATAAAGGATCGCTAAAATGTTTCAAAAAATTATTGTTATATACTAAGACGAACAATTGCTTCCGCTGCGAATTTTAAACATGGTTTCCAACAATTGGTATTAGAGCAAATCTTTATATATATATATATATATATAGATTAATAGTTATGTGAGATTCTTACATTATCATATATATGAGATATGTATGTTGAATGGATGTTTATTATTTTTAACTATATGGTTGATATAATGAATCGTTAATTAAATGGGGATTTTTGGGTTAGAAATTTTTTTAATTTTCTTTCTCTAGATTTTGTGTAATCCATAATGAGGCATAGGATTTCTTAGTACAATTTTTTTTTGTTGTAAAATTATTCACGATAGGGAGGAAGAAGAAGCCCCACGGCGGGGCTCCATAGACGGCAACCAACGGCTACGGCAAGGCCACCTCACTACACAGCACAGCCAAGCTGCGAGACTGTCGCGCAGCTGCTGTGGCTGCCGCAAGGCCACGGGACTGTCACGTGGTTGCAGCATCTACCGCAAGGTGTGGGACTGTCCCATGGCTGCAGCACCTGGCGCAAGGCCGCGAGACTGTCTCGCTGCCCATCCAAGTCTCGGGACAGTCTCGCGATGTTCCAGTAGTGGAAACTGTCCGGCGACTCGAGGCTATTGGCTCCGGCCAGCATGCACAACCGCAGGCGACGGTGGCTGTCCGAAGTTACAACCACCTACGGCTTACCCTAGGGGTTCCACGAGCTTCGGCAAGAATTTTTTTAAGAAATTAAGACTCTGCGGAAAGTGGTTGGAAAGTATAGTAAGTATTTCTCAATTTTAATTAAATACTAAAATCACATTTATAAATAATTTTAGTTAAAACCTAATTTTAATGAACTAATTGGCAACATATCAATAAATGTTTATTGTTAATCTGGATGCAGCTAGAAATTTATCCCGATTTATTCTATTTAATTAAAATAAAGCCCGTAGCAATAATGGATGATCTGTTCAGTGCGATTTTAGTTGGAGTGACAGAGAGGCATCAACAAGTAGATGACCCTAGCTCATTAGGTATGTATGGAAATCTGACTTATGTAAAAAAATTATATCTTAGATTTTTATTATTATGGCCTAACATGATTGATTTTTGAGTTATAGTTATGTAATGAGAATAGCACAATGGCCTAGAAGCTCTGCTTGGGAGAATATATCCAATGTGTATATGCTATTGAACTTAAAAAATATGTATTTGGTGGCCTTATATGTAGACTTATACACCTAGATCTTATATGTTATGGATTCGAGAGTAGATATTCGAGAGGAAATTGAAGTCATACTCATATGTTTGGCATTATGTATAAGATTTTACCTCAACTCATATACTTGATACCCAATTTGAAGATTAAATATTCCAAGAATTAGAAATATAGAGATTTTGATTTATAAACTATGGAAATACCACAAAATAAGAAAATAAGAGATTGTGGTGTTTATACAATTAAGTGTATAGAATTTCATTGGATGGAAATTGCATTCCAAGAAATAAATGATAATAGGATTCAGTTGTATAGGTATAAGATGTATACTAACTTGTATAGACATGTGTGGGATGTATGAATATTTAGTATCCTTATTTTTTTATAATATAAGAATAACATTTTTTTCTATTTAATTCATATAAATATTATTTTAGAAATATCGATTTTTATCCATGCTCTCCTCTTCCCTCACGCTTTCATTCTCTTCTCACTCACTCGGCCACTTCATTCTCATCTCACTCGGCCATGAAAGATAATTGGTTTGGAGAATATGAAAATCAAATTATATATTTTTAATTTGAAGTAATTGTTATATGATTTAGATTGATACCTATAGTCTAACTAATCTACTTGATATTTATATGTTTTGCATTATGTAAGATCTTAACTAATCTACTTGATATCCACGTTCAAGAATAAATACTTAACTCTGATAACCAATTTGAAGAATAAATACTCCAAGAATTTGAATTATAGAGATTTTAATTTATGAAAGATAGAAATACAATTAGATGAAATAATTGATGTATATTAATTTTTTTTATAAGAATAACATTTAAAAAAAAAGACAAAAAAAAGAAGATTTCGGTCTGACTGAAATCTTGAAACCTATATTTAAGATTTCCGTCCAAACATTTCAATCCATATCAATGTCTATCTATTCGTTTTCATAGTTTTTTTTTTTTACTTTTCTTAAATAAACATCTCATTCACACAAAATAAAATAAAGATACTAAATATTCTTATAAAATAAAATAACAAATATAATATTATGAAGTATTTTCAACTCGTGCCTGTAGAATTGGATCCCAACAAGTCTTTCTTCCGTGTCCTAAACAACCGCAATTACCACATTTCCTTCTCCTCTGTGTTTGTTCACCAACTGACGCTATATGTTTATTTTTCGGTCTTCCACTTTATTCACGCACGATGGGAGGTAAAACCACCATTGATTGCATCCTTTTCGGAATATCCCACTCGTCAAATGATAGTACAAGATAGTTTGATTCTACATATGTGACCCTTTAATATTCAGTGGAAATATCAATATTTGAAAAAAATAAAAGAAATATTGGTCTAATTTTCATTAGATCAACATGTTGATATCGATATGATATAAACATGTCAGTGCAATAAAAATTAGACCGATATCAACATATCAATTCAATTTTCATTATACAGATATCATCTTTAAAAACAGTATTAAGAAAAAAATTAAGACTTAATACATACCTAAAAGTAACATAACAAGTATCATTAGGTTTCAAGTTTCAAGCAACTAATAAATTTCAATAGCCGTGTTTCAAGCAATTTTAGCAAATTTAGATATACGTCTACCATCGAAAAAAGAGAGAAGAATATACGCCTGTTGTCAAGAAAAAAAAAAGTATATCTACCATCAAGAAAAAGAAAGAAAGAATAAATGAATAAACCGTAATTTGAAGTATTTTTTTTTAAACAAATAAACGGTAAAGGCATTTATTAAAAAAATAAAAAGAAAAATAAAAAAACAAAATTTTTTCTGAAGGTAATAAAATTTACCGTCCCATAATACATATAACACCTTAATTTTCACTCCCTTGCCACAATTAAGATAAACAAAAACAAAAACAAACTCCAACAACTAAAAAAATTAGAGCGATAGATGATTTTCTTTTAACATCAACTAAGCAACTTACTTAATATTCATAAAATTTCAAATGAGACTTGCTTCTAAGGAAATAGAAAGAAAAAAAAAAAAAAATATATATATATATATAAAGATGTTAATACATGCACATTACTACTTAGGTTAAAAGGAATATGGCTCCCACCTATGACGGGGAAAAGAACGGTAAAAGACAAAAAAGAACGCAAAAGATGAACAAAACCAATTACACTAGGAGAGGTGAGACTCTGTACACTACCCCTATATCTATCTTCCCAAAATTAGACAGTAATATACATGAATAACCACGTCATATAAACATTGCCCTCCCAATTGTTCTCTCTTCCTTTTTGTGTGCGTGTGGGGGGGGCTTAATTTCCTTCTGCTAGAAATGGGCGTTGATACCTGTACCTGGAACAAGTGCCCGCCCATTTTGCTTCAGTCTGAGTTTTCAAAGCCACATCACCTCTTCCTATCTTGCAATGCCCCAGATTGTGCATCTTCATCTGAGAGGAGGATATATAAAATAAAATAAAAAGAAAAAAAAATTCCAAGTGTAGTAATGATCACAACGAACACAATATGGTTCACCATGTACTATAGTGGTCTCTACCTGTTCAGCTCCCATTAGTTTCTTACGCCATGATATATAAAAAACCGTAACCTTCTTTAGGTCATAAATACACATACCTTGCTGTCAAAAGGCATCGTGCTGACCCAACCCTCAATGTCTTGGCACTGCTTGCCAAATGCTGTGATTGATCCAGCCATGTGACCCAACATGATATCCATGAGAGGGCAAGCCAGCCAATAGAAATGGGCACTAGATTTCGAGGCTCGATTGCAGAAGTGAGGCATTGCAGTGATTAGACAGACCCGAGAAGTATATACATCATTCACGGGCTGCTAGTCAGCTTGAGCCACAATCAGTTTGAGCCTTGCTTGGTGGGCTCATACTTCGTTCGTCACTTCCTTTTTATCACCCTGTAGACTTGGTTGCATTGGATTCACCTGCTTTTCAGGTGGATTTGATTGTAAAGGCGGAGGTTGGTGGGCTGAAGAAGCCATAATTGCTGGAGGAAGCGCCTGATGTGAAGCTCCTGACGTGGAACTAGAAGGAACGGGTGGAACCTGACTCACAGAGCTATTAATATCAGAATGAGGATGCTTTGACTGCACCTGGGAGCTGTTTGGACTCGGTGGAACTAATGGTTTAGACTGTTGAACTGTGTTTGGACCAGACCCAGAATTTATGCCCTGTCCTTGCATTGCCTGCATGATCGGCTGCTGCTCCTCTTTCTCTACAGCTTGATTCACTGTCTGAGGCACAGAAAGGCCGTTCAGATGCGAAGGATCAATGGAGAGACTTTGATGCATTGCTATATTTGCTCTTCCTACTCCTTTGACAAGTTTAGGCTGCTGTTGAGACTGTGCTAGTTGTCTCTGATTAGGATGATGCCTACCAGATTGTTGTTGAAACTGCTGCTGCTGCCTTTGCCGTTGCAGTTGCTGTTGCTTCCCTGCCTGATAGTGCAACCCAGAATTGCTCGGGTTGAGGCTGAGACCACGAGATGCTGCCATCTGATGTTTCTGCTGGGGCACAGATAACATTGGCTGGGATGAAGTTTGTGGTTGAAGATGGGGACTATTTTGCAGGGGAGATGAGGAAGATGCAGGAAGTTGAGCCTGGGGTTGGATATGTGACAGTAAAGCATTATTATTAGATGATGCACCAAAGTGTTTCTGTTGCTGCTGTTGTTGCTGCTGCAAATATCGCTGCTGCTGAATCTGCCTTTCTTTAGCTAGTCTGATTGCATAGGCTTGTTGTTGTGAAGCAGTTGTAGGATGATTGGGGCCTTGAAGATGATGTGGGTGATGTGGGCTTCTGATTGCATTTGACGGTTGCTGTTGTTGTGGGGACATTTTGTATTGAGACTGGTGATGATGCGGACCTGTATGTGAAGGAATAGAGGGTGGAGGATTGGTCGGAATAGGGAAGGCAGAACTCAACCCATGTAAGCTGCCTTGGCTGCTCCCCTGAGTGACCTGCTGCTTCTGCAGCTCTGGAACTGTTACTTCTAGCTGATGTTCCAAAGTTTGACCAGGCTAAAGATAGAAAAAAATCTGATTATGAGATTGATTGCAAAGTGAATTTTGTGGCAGCAATAAAATGCATTAAAGATTTTAAATTTGTAGTCTGTAACATTCAGTTGTAACTTATCGTGTTCATAAATGGGCTGAAACAAGTCAAATTTTTAGGTTCTTTCATGATTAATTGATTGATTTTTTTTTTTGTCTTAAAGAAAGAAATGGAACTTTCATGATTTTGGGTAATGCATTATAATTGAAACCACCACGCTAAAAAAGGAGTTAAATTCATAATGTTATGCAAATGGGAGAAAATGTAGTTTAATGGTGGACTTATCGTTTTTGGTCCAATAAAACAGCCTAGCAAGAACTATTAACTCACCCGCATTATATGCAGTGGCTCACGAGGTCTAAACATCTGGTTCCCCTGACCAGGACCAGCTCCAGTGCGCATATTTACATGATTTGCCATTCCTACAATACTGGAAGACACCATACTGCTCGAATTGAGCATAGGTGGCGAGGCCATTCCTTCTAATCCTGGCCTTGAAATTGGCATACCTCTTTTCATCCCACCTATTATGCCCATACCATTTCCCCCTGATAACATTCTAACATTGCGCTCATTTCCAAGAATATTACCAGGTACAGACAAGTTGGTCTGCTGACTGTTCCTTCCGGGTAACGTTTGATTATATTGTTGCATTTTTTGTTGCTGCTCATCCACAGGCAAAGAATTTGTCCTTGCAATGCTGTATTTAGCATCCCTGGAAGCACAATATAATCACAAAATGAAAATTCCTTTTCCTTCATTTTTCTTTTTTGCCCCGAGGGGGGAGCATGGTGAAACCTGTATTGTTTATATAACATTCCAGTTGCTACTACCACTAGACTAACCCCTCAGGGTTCGGAAAAATTGTAAACGTCTTCCCAAAGAGTGACAATTTAGGGTAGCACAATACCTGGAGGCAGTGAGTGAACCAGATGGTGAGGATAAGTTATTTCCAATAACCAAAGCAGAAGACCCTTGCAATGCAGAATTTCCACCAGAACTAGGAAGTACTGATGCTATGACACCTTGACTGGATAGAGACAATCCGCTAGCATGGGTGCTTTGGTAACCAAGGTGGACAACATCGGAGTTTGGTGCAGTTGCATCACAGAGATCAAGGGGCCTTCAGCCACGAACAATTAAGAGCAAGAAATATGGAAAATAAAAATTGAAATTAAACTTTTTAAACACAAACAATAAGAACATTAAATGGGAGCAGTAAAAAAGAGAGAATAATGACTTATGAAACTGAATAAAGAGCAAGGAGTCGACAGAAAAAATAGAAAAGCGATTGACGCAAGAACAGAGAAGGCAATACCAATAACAGTGCACAAAATAGCAGAACTTACGTTAAAACACTTCCATTCAGGTTGTTTGGGCAGACTTGGGAAAGCGCCATGACATGAGAATTGTGGACTGGTGCCATGTGTTTGGGCTCTTGGTTACCCTTCTTCACAAAAAACACATGGACACAGAAAATATGGTAGATAAGATAATATAAAGAAGAAGAAGAAAGAAAAGATAATAAAATGAATGCTAAAAGTAAATTTTCTGATAAAATAACAAAACCCTGCACGAGTAACTGCTAATGTACAAATACTAACAAAGAATTAAATATGCTTTCAATTGATTGGGCAAGCAATATAATAGTGACGGAAACAGGATTCTCTTCTAACAACATCTAAGGATTCGGAAGAGTACGTGGCAATTGAAAAAATATCAGACCTGACTCCTCCAAGAATGCACCTTCTGTCCAATCCTAATAATTTTCTCAAAATGGGTCTTGAGGGTATCCTCTTCCATTGGCTCTTGCAGACGTCGAAACAACTGTCTAGCACTTCCCTGCAAGAAACCGACCAAGGAAGAGATACATTAGCCAAATAATACTCAACTCATATGCCAAACACAAACAAATATGACAGCCATGTAAAAGTGGAGGTGGTACTGTATGAATACTTGCCTTGGGGATGCCTGGCAATGTAGATGGATAAGGCTGAGAAGACCCTGAATCTTCAGCACTGTCTGCCCCATCTCCAGCACTCTTATCCATTAAAATTTTGTGACGTTCCTTGCACTCTGTAGGCTTGCGAAATATACACTGACATTTGGAAAAGAAAGCGAGATTAGCACTGCATAAATCAAATGAAAGAATTTCTATTAACGGGTTTTCTCAGCAACAGAACATGAAGGGATTTTACCTTGAATTGCAAAGTGCTGTTGATAGCATCAGTAACAAGTTCCCAATTAGGACCCATGTCATGTACGAGTACAACAAGTACCTAAGGTAAGAAAAGATAAAGAAATGAAAAAAAAACAAAACCAGTGGTATTTTAGATACGTATAAGTTTGGGACTAACTGTCTACACATATTTTTTCTAGTTACTAACACGGTTTTATACCTGGTCTTCAAATAGAGACCACAGACTTCCAGAATCTGACTGCCGAGCAGATATCTGCAAAGTATATCATTGCATAATAAAATTTCAAGAAAATGGATGACAGCAAGAACAGGTGGTTGTCAGCACTGGTCAAATTGGATATCGGAAGGTGTACCTTCGATGCCTTAGATTTCCGCACCCTATCCCGTCCACCAATCAATTTAATAAATCTATTTGTGTTTGACATATTACTCATTTGGGATGCCACAGGTGACGGTACAGACCCAGCCATTGGATCCACGCTTTCAAGAGTATTATCAAGTGTATGCTTCATTATTTTTTGCTTCTTGGAGTTATGTTGTCCATAATAACCTATGACCACAGTTAAGGGACCATTAGCATTTATTGAAATTTCTATTGCCAAAACCAACCACAAAAGAAAATATGAGAGAAATTGTTAATTACCACTAGTTCCATTCAATCCAAATTTGTGATGCTCCAATCTCCTTTTGGAATTATTTTTCTAGATCAAAAGAACCACAAAAATATGAGACAACTTTGAACAGAACTTGTTTCAATGAACAACAAACGAAAATGGTACGTTAAACAAAGCATGTAAGGCATGTCATTTAAACAATATCCAAATGTGACCCATATTAAAAAAAAAAAAAAAAAAAGAACCTACCATCCTGGATTTACCTCACATCTTAATAACAAAAAGTACAAGTAATTCATATTACCTGTTCATTACCAAGAGTTGACTCCAACTGCCATCCATGGTCATACATGGAACCCTGCAACCATATAGAACTCAAGAAACTTAACCAACAGTAATGGAAGAAATAAACTACATTACCCTTCTACTTTTGGGGGTGATATGTAAGCCATCTTTAATAATGTATAAAATCTTATGTACCAGAGGCTTTGCCTTCTTCTTCTTGTTTGATTTTATTGATGTTTCTGCACAGTCATGTGGTAAATGCTTTTCAAAGTCTCCAACAGACTCAACTTCCATACTTTTCTGCATCTGAGATCCACCAAGTAGATTATTCTGGTCATCCTGAAAAGAATTAGTATCACCACTTGAAGCATCTGTCTTAGTTTGAGCCTGTACACCACCAGAAGCTCCAGTACCAAATGGACCTAAGACTCTCTGCCTTGAGGCAGTTCGCATGCGTTTTGTAGGAATTGAACCAACATTACTACCAGCAAGCCTTTTTCCCATTAACCCTGACTGATGAGCTCCAGTTGAGCCGTGTCCATATGTCAGATCAGTTGCCCCTTCATATGATCTCCAAGTGTATGGTCTCATTAAGTTCTTCCGTTTCTGTTGAGGAAATTTTGAAGACTTATTACCTTCCAAAGCTCCAGACAGACAATATTCACTAGTTTCTCCTTCATCCTCGTCATATGCATTCTCCTGGTGTCTAAACTCTGATATTTCAAATAGATTTGTCAAGCACTTGATATTTACAATATTCACAACAGTCATACATTAAAAATCCTATTATTACCTCCAGCAGCGTCGCACATTGATGTCTCTACTTCCTCCTTTACACTATTGCCTGTTCTCTGCACAAATATCATACCATCAAATCAGTAAGATTAAAATAAATAGGTGCAACAAAACAGGTATCGTGTGTCCATTTGGATACATTAGTAAACCAACTTCATGAATCACAAAGTGTAGGTCTCAAATCGCTAGAATGAAAATCATGCGGCATTCAAATCTTTTCAGATTTAAAGAATTATTCCTTCCCAGAATAAATACAGAAGAAAACGGTAAAACATAAATGTATCATAGGTATAATTGTAGGCATACTAACCTCACACCGCACTAAATGAGATTCAATAGATTTTCTGTACGTATCCATTGCACTAGGCGGAACTGTATAAAAGAGGCTTTCCTGTCAAATCAAAACTCAATAAGTAATTCATACCTAAATGAGAAGATTAAAGAGAAAAAAATGAATTATCCCTTCAAAACGAAAGAAACGTGCATAGCAAACTACTGTCTATAAAGCAAACATTTGAATAGTGTTCTGACCCTCTAGATAAGAGAGTAGAATGTGTCCATGTAGGGGGGAGAGAGAGAGATGTCAGAAAAGGAAGATGGGAAAAGAGAAATTTATCTAGACAGATTTCGAATATAAAGACACAAAGCCCATACTTCAGTAAGATGATCCTCCTGTAACATCTGAAGAATGCCAAGATCAGAAATTCTGTCAGGAGCTTTTGGAACTTCTGTATGCTGAGGACCAAGAGAGCAGTTGTTATACTTCAAAAATCTCACTGCATAGCCCTTGGCATCAGGCAGAGGACTAGATGATGGGTTTTGTAGTTTCAACTCATTGCGTGTCTCCTGTCAATCATCTGAGATTACTAACAAATAATATGCAAAAGGCAGAAAGTTCATTGATTCATTGTATTACAATTGTGTATATCATTAACATAGCACATAAACCTAAAATACACAGTTCAATCTAAGGAAAGATATGAAGTAAACAACAAAACAGCTATAAGAATATATTTATTTCCACATGTACATGCATGAATAAGTATCTGTTACGCATGTATGAATAACATGATAACAACCAATGTAGATAATACTTTATGAAAATAAATTTGTATTGTTGCCTTTTCACTTATAATATATGTAAAAACATTCAGTTAAAATAATTAACCTGAAGTGAACTTTCCTTTATAGTTCTTCATCGAATCAGAGAAACAAAAGGGTAAAAGAAAAAGGGGGGGAAATTAGTACCACAGTAGATTCACCAATCTTGCTCTCAGAGCCTTCATCCTTATCAACTCTTCTAGATCTCTCCAAATCATCCTTGCAGTGTTTTATACGTACATCTAGATCATCACCACCTAAGAGCACCTCAGCTGAATGCCAAAACTGCATGACAGCCTTTGCCAAAGTATGTGCTACTTCTTTTTGCTTCCAGACCTGATTTTGTTGTTCAAATCTCAACTGTGAAGCACAAGCAACACGACGACTTATCTGAGCACCAACAGCTATCTTCCAAAGACGCTCCTTTAAGCAGAAAAAACAATAGCAAAAAACCTTAGTATAAACATGAATTAGAAATGATATCTTTCAAGGTAGCTCACAGAAATCAAACATCAAATGATAACTTGATCAGTCGGTTATCCAAACAAAGGATCATTGAACATGGACGTGAGAATAATGCAGGTCTTTGCATATTACAGAGAAATTATACCTGCGCAAAATCATTGGCCATCCATGCCATTTCCTCTAGGACATAATCCCAGTGAGATCTTTGACAATTTTCCACAGGTAAAGTATGAATGGATAATTCTGCAAGCCTCTTCCACTTAGCCTGTTTACCACAGTCGTTAGACTAATTCTTAATGGGTAAAGCACCTAGCATGATTAAGACTTGTCATAAATCAAGAGAAAATGTAAGGGAACAACCTCAATCATCCGTCCCTCTTCCAGAATAGAATCTTCACGTGCTTTGTCTGCCAACTTCAGGTCACTACCATGACAAGCTTGAGGACCAGAGGCACCACCAGAATCCTTTTCTAACAAATTAGTCTCAGGAAGCTCATCATGAGCGTAATCTGGATGGCCCAAAGATCTATCTCTACCAAGGTTCTCCTGGTGTTTTTTGACATCATTACCAAACACAGTACCTACTTTTCGATCATTTCTTAAATCATTATGGTCACTCTGTGGCACCATCTCAACATTGGGATGCTGTTTCACCTCATTATGAAAATCAGCTCTATTTACATGGCTGTCTGTCTTGTGTCTGAAAGTAGAACCAATGTTAGGGTGGTTCTTATATATAGAATTCTGATCCTCACTTGAATTTTGGCCCCTTTCAAAAGCCATAGTCTCAGTCACTTCCTTAATCACTTTGATACCTGCTTGATTTAATGTCTCTTCCAAACCTGAACATTGCTCCATATCCTTTCCAGCAGTCTTTTCACCAGTGCTTGTTTTACTATCACTTTTTACGTCTAAAACTAAGCTTTTTCTGGTATGAGATGACTCTGAGAAAAAATCCTTTGTCCCAAATGCTGCATTTCTGTTTATATCTCCATTAGATATTCTACCATCCAATTTCAAGTCACTAGAAGCATTAAATTGAGGGGAATCAACTTCGGTCTCTGTTTTGGTAGTAGCCAGACAAGGAGAACTTTCATTATGTTCTGGGATTAACTGTTCCACTTCTCCAACGATCTGTGATCCACTAAAGGGCACAGACACAGAGGATTGTCGTGTCAGCACTTGGCATGGTTGATTATGTTGATCATTCCTTGAGCTTTTGTAAACTGGATTGTCTTGCTTGCTCTCTAGGCAATCACCATTTGTTGAGTGGGTAGCTAACTCTCGAGACGGGACACGATCCAAGTCCATATCCAACTGATCATTAGAAGTTAGAGCTTTTGAACCTACTTGACCATTAGAATTGACGGACTTCAAATTAGAAACAATAGGTATCTTCTGGTTCTGTTGATTTCTTGTTTCAGATAAGGAAACCTTTGAATCCCTTGACCCCCCAGAAGCAGGTATGGCATATCCTTGAGCACTGCGATTTTGAACTACGTCTGAACTAGATCGAGTACCATCCCGATTAGACTTGGAACGGTTTCTTCGAGCATAAGGGCGGAAAATAGCCGAATCTTCTGCTTCCTTGTTACTTTGACTCCCATCCAATGGTGATGACTGTTGTGATTGTGCAATGTTATTTCTTGTACTAGGATGTCTAGAGTTTCTTTTCCCTCCGGGTAACTCGGTGTCACCATCAAAAAGTAAAAGATTATCGGCACTAATGGGCTCACAAATTGATGGCACCCCTGGTCTACCACTACTTTCAACAGAGTCCCCATGAGGTGAGGCAGTCAGGGCATAACTACCCTTTGCTTCACTGCAGAAGAGAAAAAAAAAATTGATAGCAGATAAGAACAATAAAAAGGATTTTTTTGAATGAATCTGAGATGGTAACATCCATTTTGAGTAATAACACAAATGGCTCAATAAGGAAAGACAACAAAAAGAATCTACCTAGTCACAAAATGCTCTGGATGTTGATCGATGAGTGAAGTAGAGTGGACACTAACTGAAGTAGTATTCCCAAACTTGAAGTCTAAAGGGTTCCCACCCTGAAAATGAAACCAATTAATCAATCATTCACAACAAAAAGGTATCAATATCTATTGAACCTGTCATAGATATGGTAAGCCTACTTTCTCAAGAAATTCAAGCTCTTTTTTCCTTTCCTCACGGACATCATACTCCTGCCTGTCATTAGCATGTAACAAATTATTTTATAATGTTATGGAAATCTGCATTGGAGAGAGGACAAAAAACATGAATGGATATCAGTACCTCAGCTCTGCTTGAGCCCTTTCAATTGCTGCTCGGCGTGGAGAGGTTTTCAAACCAATTCCTACTCCACCGTCAACAACTCCTCCCATGGAACCCACCTCAACATTTACTAGGAAAGTAGATCCTGTGATACATCCATGCATCCCTAATTCATTACTTAAATTGGTTTCCTTCCCATCTGCTCTACACGTTTATAAAAGAACAAAAAAGAAAAAGGACAATCAAATACCACAAAATAGTATATAAATGAACATCAAATAATGCACAAACTTGGATTCAAATACAAAACTCTGTCTGCATGGCATTGGACTTTGTAAAATGTAGCATGATTGTTTCCCAACCCAGATAGATGACGAAGGATAATTGCAACAGGTTAACTAGTCAAATCACGGATCTTAAGGGACAAGGAGAGGAGGTGAAGTAGCATGTATCTGAACTCAATTAGTTTGTGCAGATTCATGTTGGAAAAACATAAAATGAGACACATCCAAGAAAGGGTAAAAAACACCATGTAAGTTTCTATCGGAACTCCTCATTGTGTTTATTCTTACGCACAAATTTTATCTTAATTGGTATATTAAAGGAATATACTAGTCGCTTTATTTATCCTAATATCCAAAAGAAAAGGATTCTAAGAAAATTTACATAACCCTGAGAGTATGTACTATCTTGCAGTAGCAGCAGCAACGGACAACCAGAAGTTTGAGTTACGAATCTATAATGGTCTTCTTATGGCGTCATACTTTTGTAAGCACAAAACTAACATTTGGATTAGTGAGAAACTATGACCACAAAAGGAAGAAAATGCTTAATAGTATATGAAACCATATTCAAATGAGCAGCAATGCATGCAAGAGCTTAATTGCTACTAATGATTCCCTTCAAAAATACTAATGATTCCCTTCAAAAAATTTATATGGGGCAATAAGGTTTCATAAGCGCTTTGCTAATTGTGAAAATGGCGCCCTATACAATTTCCCGCACAAACATATCAACTTCTGACAGATAATTTCCATGCCAATGTAACATGCCCTGAATAATACATATGACCAGATAAAGCTTCACGCCTTCTCAATTCCAATGCATCACACAAACAAAAGAGAACCAAACACCAACTAATTCCCCCAACGAATGAAACCCTAATGTCATGCTACTCCGACACAATTGCAGCATTGAACAAATTCAATATTCTAGGGTTTTCTGGAACAAAACCTAACCCCATCGAAGTAACCAAAAAAATCACCTGAATTGCGAGGAGATTCAGATATTATAACGCGGCGAGCAGCGCGTAGGCTCCAAGATACCTTATTGTCCTCAGCTTCTGTATTCTAGGGTTTTGTCAGACGGAAACTCCCTTCACTGAGATAAACCGGAATTTGCCCTAGAAACGAACACGTTGTCACAGAATGCAAGGGATTACACTGTTCCCGAGCTCTGATTAGGGATTTTATCGAATCCTTCCTATCTCCTTCCCTGCGATGAGGAAGCTTTTTTCTTGAGGTTGGAGATGGGGAGAACTATGCGACCTTGCGAGTAGTGGGCTGGACATGGAGATCGAAGACGAGTATTTTGGGCTTTCTTTTTTAATTTAATTTTTTCTAAGTTCTTCTTGTCGATAAACAAAAACAGAAGTTATTACAGTTTACAAGTGTACAGTTTACAGTTTACAGTTTACAGTTTACAGTTTACAGTTTACAGTTTACAGTTTACAGTTTAAAGTTATTAACTAAAACAGACCAAATTTTGAGGGGAAAAAATATATTTCACAAAAATACTTTTATATTTCCATTTTAATGTAATCATCATCGACTAAATTGTGAGAAAAAAAATATATATTTCACAAAAATACTTGTATACATATATATATATATGGGCTTTCTGTTGAAGGAGTCTAATTAGATAAAATTATTGACAAACCAGAAAATAGAATAAGGATATTAACCGAAGACATGGGTGAAGAATTTTTACAAAGACGTTTTAGTATTTTGTCTCAAGATATGCATAAATGAGCTCAAAGGCTCTATATATATATATATATATATAGATTTTTTAAAAATTATATAAAGAGAAGTTTTTCTCTCCTAAATAGATAAAGACAACCATAATAAATCCGGAAATAAAATTATTTTTTTTTACAAAAGCTACTTTGATAAAGCAACTTTAACTAAAGTTGTCTTATGAGAATTCCGCAAAATAGATTCATGTTGTCAGACACGCATGTTCTAGAAATTATTAGACTCCATCGGTCGCACAATAGCTAGAGAGCAAAGAGAAAATTATTTCCTCTTTTTCAAAGGTGATCCAAAAAATTCTTTTTTTAGAGGCGAATAATTCTCATATGAATCTTGACTATACTGGAAGTATTCCAAGTCATCATTTTGACAATATTCATAATTTATTTCCCCTTCCTTTGGGAATATCTCTTGATATCGTCCTTCGAGAAATGAGAAGTTATGTCTCTTAAGTCTTCTCCTTTAGGTAAGTGAACATGTGCAAAAGGAGGGAGACGAGCGAGGATTGAAATAATTTCTTGTTAGCTAAAGATGTTCTTAAGATTATTTAAATTATACTTATTCTACCATTTAGCATAATACCTCTTTGTGAGCCAAAGAACACCTGAAGTAACCCCAAATCTATCAGTATCATCTTCACTAAAGTTGTAATCCCATTTTAATATTTATGGGATACGGCAAATTGCAGAAAAATTTTAAATTAGAACCACATAATTGTTTGACAGCTTATTTGCTTCACAAAAGAGGTAAAAAATCCTCTAACCATAAACTAGATTGTGAGATGGCTTAATAACATATCATTAAACCAGTCAACGAACAAAATGGGATAATCCACTTAGTCCGTGTACAATGAGATTCACCAACTGTATTTTCTCGTATTATGAATTAGGAGAATATTGTTTTATGCGAAGATATAATCAAAGTAATTCCACCTTTTTGGTTCCTTTTCACAATGCCTTAATTTCCAAAGATTTCCATTGAACCACTCGGAAGGCATAATGATCTTATGAATTTACAATTTTGAGAAAGCCACTTGATTGTTCTTGTATTTTGTATCCATTGACACAGAACCAAATCCTTTAAAATTTGGGCAAGCCAGGCCCAGCTTCTGAGGAAAATTCTTGGTTGGAGGTGTTCCCTGGTACATTTTCTTATCAAATCCTAGATTTCGTCAATTGAACATTCCTCGGGAACTTCTCTAGGTTCCAAAGGACAACAATTTTCTTTTTAAAAAACTTTTATGTAAGAAATTTTTTTTTCACCTTCTATTTGAGAGGGTAATCCTTCTTTATAGGATTTATGGGGGAGAAATTGGTCTCTCCTTTGTGGGGAGGAAGATGAGGGTTGATATTCCTCATGACCCTTTCAGTTGAGAGTTATTTTAGTCTCCTGAGGCTTCTTATTAGTCGGAGCTTTCGCTGGAGCATTCGCTGGAGCAATAGGCTATTTCCCCTTTCTTATGCCCATCTGGCTCTGGAAGAAATTCCTTGTCAAGAAGTCGGGAAGGGAGTTGTTCTCTCCTTTTATAAATTCTAAATCAAAATCGGTGACTAAAAGAATTCTTTGTCATCTTGCAAAGATTTGGTTAGAGACTAAGGACTTAAGGTCTTTAAATAGAATTTTCTGGTTAGCTTGCAATCTACTCTTATTTTAAAAAATTCTTATTGACAAGATCATGCTTTAACTATTTAACGCATAATACTATGGATAAAATTTCTTCTTTTTTTATTATGGAATAGTTTTATTGTGCACCTTTCCATATGCTACACAAATCAGACTAACTATTTTTATTGTCCAAACTCTATTTAAGAATTCATCCAAAGCCGGATTTGAGGTATATGTTTTCACTATCTTGAAGGCCTTTGGGTGGGCCAAATTAAGACATGGCATAGCCTACAATTTGACTTTACGGACTACTTAAGTACATTCCTCGGTCCAATCTGAGGGATTCTTTTTAAGCATGGCATACAAGGTTTTACTATCGCTTGTAATATAATTTAGACTTCTAAAAAATCTTTGAAGCTAGGTTATGTCTTTAATTATATGAAGAAACTTATCAGTAAATTATATGGTCCTTTGAATAGGGATTATAGTATCATGTTTGATTGTATGACCCAAAAACCTAATTTTTATTTCAAACAACTTCATTTTTCTTTCTGAAGCTATAAGACTTACTTTCTTCATAACACTAAGGAATATTCTTACATGCTTAAAGTGCTATTTGTTGGAGTTGGAGAATACAAACATATCATCGATTGAGATAATTCTGAAATCACCATAAGCATTGAATATATCGTTCATAATATTTTGATATTCAGATTGTGCATTCTTTAGGCCTAATGGCATCACATTCCATTTGTAATGGCCAAAAGGAACAGTGAAGGTCGTTTTATATCGGTCTTCCTCCTTGATTTGTATTTGCTAGTAACCAAATTTCATATCAAATTTTTAAAAAATTTTGGCAATAAATAATATGTTTAATAAAATCCTTATTATTAAGAAGAGGGTACTTGATCCATCTTAACACATAGGTGTAAGGACCCGGTAGTTAACCAATCTTAGTGCTATTATTTCTTGAAAGTGTATACTTATAAAGTCAATTAGACTTAGACTCAATGGAGTAAATATCCTTATATGATATTTTTTTTATACAAATATTAGAAAGATAATAAATATGTATTATTAATTGTCATCATTAATGTTAGTTGGTATTTATCATGTTTATTAATTATGTTTGAATTAATATCTTATATTCTATAAATGTATGATCATGATAAAGTCAAATATCTTAAGTTATGCACTTATAGACTAGGATAGAGATTATGTTCATTAAGACTTAAGTTGCTCAAAGCTTAAAGACTTAAATTGCTCATTATCATAGGATAGTCAAGAATGGACATTGATGATTTGGGTAGATAATCACATAATTCATCACCTAAAGGGTTTAGGGTAGTTATTCTCATGACCCCTGCTATTAATGGAGTATCATGATGATTATACTGGTGCTTAGTGAAGTTAAGGGTACCGAATATGACAGTTAGATAATTCTCAATAGTAATTAATATTGACTATTAATAAGAATTATCTAGTAACTATATTTCATATGATCCTTAGATCTGAGATCGCTATGGTATCTTATGTGTCGGGTTTTATGCTTTGACATCATTTCAATTAGCCTTAGCCGAGGGTGAACATGGGGCGGCCCTTTGGATATGAAATGTTGTATATGAAGGTCGTCAGTGGTCAAGATGGAATCCATCGCTTCCATATTTAGAAATAGATCTTATGAATTATATTCTTTATTAAACAAGGAATCTTCACAAAGTAATATGGTATGAAAAGAGTTTCAATAAATCTATTCTCAATGTTCACTAAAAATATAATGGTTCATATGATTTATCTATTGAGGTTTAATAGTCAAACCATGCCCTAGGACGAGTCGAGATATTAGTAAGATGGAGGGATCGTTTATTATCAATATAATATAGTCATAGGAGGTTTGTTTGGAAGGTGGTAACTTCACATCTCCTAGGTAGTCTTGACATTTTTTCTAGAAGTCAATCTTGACTTGAAGGTTTAGGTTATTTAATCATGAGATGATTAAGTTAACCATTTAATTTAAAATGTATTTTAAATTAAACGAATTTAATTGTGAATTAATAAAATCATAAAAGTATTATGAAATCCTCCTGCAAGTGTAATCTAGAACCTAATTGGTCATACACATAAGATACGATTGTAACTTAGTCTAATTTCATCGGAGAAAAGGAAAAACATGGATTGTTTCTATTTTAAGGGTAAAATATTAATTTGACTTATAATTTGACAATAAGAACAAAATGGTAATTATTAATTTGATAAATCTAATATCATTCAGTACTACTAGCACAACTAAGTGTAACATTAATTTAATTTAATAAATAAATTACAAAGGAGCTTATATTTCATTATAAAAGGGTCCTAAAGGTTCGTATTAATAATTGGACATTAAAAAGTTAATGAGCCAAATTATTAAATAAATTTTTATGGGCTAAATTAATCAAAGGATTGATTTATATCCATGGGTCATAAACCCATGGTATGGCCAACCACACATTAGGTGGGTTTGACCTATTGTTTCCTCAATTAGTTTAAGAAACATAATGCTATAAGGAAACCTGAGACCTAATGGAGCATGATAAATACCTTATTTGGGTGGCCAAAAATTATGAAATGACCTTCTCTCCCCTTGGCCAAAACTTAGAGGGCGAAAGAGAGGATTGTTTCCATCATTTTCCCTAAACCTTTTGATTTATCAGTTGAATTTTTAGGTAGAAAATAAAATGAGCAAACCAGATCATGTGGATTACCATTAGAAAGCGAACACATGGGCGTCTTTATCTTCCCTACAATTTGATACATAGAGGAAATTTGAAGTAGTTTGCTCATCAAAATTGGTAACCCTTTAACATGATCTTGAATTTTAAATATTTGAGATTTACTGTACTTTTCTGTAAAATAACTACATATGTGATATATACTCATTGTACGATCATTCTTGATTTATGAAATTATGCTATAGTTATGATAAGATCTGAAAATTTTAAATTACTACTTACTGTGCTTTATATGCATGAATTCCTAACAGTGATATCAAATCTTAGGTCATATCAAAAAAGCATGTGATATTTGTTTAAACTTGATTTATTGATTTTGTTCTTGGATGTTCTTTAATGTCATGTATATTTTTTTTAATGAAATCTTAATTAGAAAATTGGGAAAAGAAGCAAAACAGAGTATTGTTCGGGACAGCCACTGCCGCCATTGCACTGTGGCACGGGCTAGGCAGAGGCAACAACTGTGAGGCTGTTGTCCTTTGAGATGGCGATGATGGATCATTGTCGCGAAAAATCCCTAATTGCATTAAGTTATTTTTGGATGCTTTCTTAAAATCAAATAAAATCAAATCTTTGATTTAAATTAATTGAAATATCATTTTGATTATGTAATTGATGATTGGATTAAGTATTTGATAGATATTTAGTAAGTAAAATAATATAAATAGTTTATATGTGTTTTATAATTATATCAAATATAAAATCAATTAAATTGTCTTAAGTTGTTTATGGTGAATTTAATGTGATTGACAATTTTATTTTGAGATGTTTTCTAATTTTAGAAGTGGCTCTAAAATAGGAAACTTTTCAAAATAATATTTTTCATTTTGAAAACGAGTCGATTAGGAAACTTTTTATTTACGGAAAGTTGACATATTTGGCAAGTATCATTAAAGATTTAAGGATGGTTTTAATTATTTGATTGTGCTTAAAATATATTGAAAGAACTTAACAAGAATAGATTATATCTAAAGACTTGATTGAATTTCCATGAACATAGCATTGTCATACATTAAGAGATAAAATAACAATAATGTACGAATGACTAAAATTGTTTTAACATGTTCATACATTAGATGTATGTAATTTAAGTTATTAAATGTACATGATATGTATATATATGCTTGGTTGAATATGTTAGCACATCATATTTAAGGCTATGAGAAATTACATGCATGATATATACGTGTGATTATTTTGTGATGAGATAGAAGTTCATATCTTTACTATGAATTATATTGAGCTGAAATTGGTCACAAAACTATTTTGTCGCTTACCTTCCAAACATTATAATATATATGATATTTGCATTAAATATATGTTGACTACGGATACGTGAGACTTATATTTTGTGTAAGTATGCATATTTATTATTTTAGCATGAGATGCGTGACTGAGTAATGCTGTTACTCAAGGTGTGGACATGGACACATGCATGGACACTTTACGTTTAACAAGAATATTTGGGTTAAGCTCAACTAAGGAAATATAATTGACTACGAACACACAGAATTATGTTTTCTTAGAGGTAAGATAAAGGAGTTATATGAGATGTAATTGTAAAAGAGTTTGCTACATTTCATGTTCATTATAATTGGCTACGAATACGTGAGATTATAATATTCAATGGTTGGATCCCTTTCCCACAAGGAAAAATCATTTTTCTCATTTTATATTAATAAGGCCAATATAATTTAGTATTAAAATATGGGAGATACCAAAACTTTTATGTGACTTTTGAAATTTTTGGTAGCTAATATTACAGGCATATTTACTTATGTTGTAATGTTTTGTAGTTTACAATATCTGAAAAACTAAAAATTGATACTTGAGAAAAATAAATTGGTTGGAACTAACTTTAGAGACTAGTATAGAAATATGAGAATTATTCTCAAATATGAGCGTTTATCTGACGTTCTGGATCAGGCAGTCATGTAGGTTCCATCTGAGAGATTAGATGTCGAAATAATGGCTGCATGGAATAAGTGGCTAGAACGAGATAATGAGGTGCAATACATCATACTTGCATCAATGAATAATGAACTCCAAAAGTACTATGATAAAATTCATCTTATTAAGATTATCATGAGGAAAGCTATGAGATATATAAGGCACTATTTCGCATCAAAATAACCGAGGGCACCTCTGTTAGTGACCATGTGTTGAAGATGATTGCTTATATTGAGCAACTTAAGAATCTAGGTTTGGTAATAGATTCTAAGTTGATTAATAACTTAGTGTTGCAATCACTTCTTGATTCATTTGCTCCGTTTGTGCTCAACTTCCATATGAATAAAATGGAATCCGAGCTACATGATTTGCATAAGATGCTAGAAACGGCTGAAAACTCCATCAAGAAAGATAACCTTAGGCAACGAGGCAAGAAAACATTTCTCAAAGACAAGAAGGATGATGGAAAACGAAAAAGGAAAAGAGGGAAAGTGTTTCCACTTTAGGTATGTTCATGATTGAGGATAACCTTTCTTGCAATGATTATTCTACTTGGGTATTGGATACTCGTTGTGGTTCTTATAATTGTAATAATGCGTAGAACCTAAAAGGTAGACGAATCTTGAAAAAATAAGAAGCAACTTACGAGTTGCAAATGAAGCAAAAGTTGCTACTTTACCTGTAGGAACTTATTGTTTAGTTTAGCCTTCGGGCTTAGTTTTGAATTTGAGACGTTATTATTTCACACCAACTACTATTAGAAATATTTGTTTATGTTTCCAGACTTTAAGAAGAGGGCTTTGCTTTTTCCATCAAGGATAATAATTTGAGTTTTCATTTAGATGGATTGTTTTATGGAAGTGGTTCCTCAAATAATGGTGTTTACGTATTGAATTTAAATAATAAAACTTGCCTCAATATTGAATAGGTCAAGAAAAAATAATTACTTTTAAACAAACGTACATTTGACATTGTTGGTTAGGTCATGCCACCAAAAGAAAGATTCATAGGTTGCATAAAGATGGATATTTTGATCAATTCGATTTGGAATCAATGCCAAATTGTGAATCTTGTTTGTTAGGCAAGATGATCAAATCTCCTTTTAGTGAAACTGGAGAAAGATAAACAGAGTTCTTAGACCCGGTACATACTGATGTATGTGGGCCTATCCGCCATATGTAGTTTTTCGTACTTCATCATATTAACTGATGATTTATCTAGATTCATATATATTTACTTTATGAAGCAAAAAATGTGAATCATTTTGTAAGTTCACGAAATATGATAATAAAGTCAAAAAACAACTAGGCAAAAGAATTAAGATATTTCAATCAGATCGAGGTGGTGAATACTTAAGGTTTGAGTTTCTTTATTACTAGAAAAAGAACGGTATAATCTCATAATGGACTCCTTCCAAAAGGTCATAGTTGAATGGCGTGCCTAAAATAAGAAATTAAACCCTATTAGAGATTGCTCAATCCCTGATGAGTTTGACTGATCTACCTCTGTCATTCTTGAGATATGCCCTAAAAACATTCATATATATTATAAATATGATTTCTTTAAAATCTATTTCTTTAACACCATATAAGATATAGAAAGGCAGAACATCGAGTTTTAACCATATTCACATATAGCACTACCATGCCTATGTTAAGAAGCAAAAAGCAGAAAATGTATGAGGCAAGGTTTGAAAAATATTATTTTGTTAGGTATTCGAAGGAAAATTTATGATACCATTTCTTTTATCTCAATGAGCAAAAGGTGTTTATGGCCAAACATATTGTCTTCTTAGAGAATGAATCCCTTCTAAGAGAATGAATGCTATCTTTTTAGAAAAAGTGGAGTAAGATTGAGCTTGATGAAGTTCAAGGCTCACAAAATAATAATTAGACCGAAAATCTTGTAACCTTACAACTTTCGGCTAAGGTACCTCAAAAAGAGGATATTCTGAAACCTTAGAGTATATACAAGGTTCATAGATCTAGTAGAGTGTCTAGTGGGCCAAAGTATTATAGATTTCTAGTAGAAAATCCGTGTAGTGAGCCGATCATATATAATGATTCTACAACTTATTATGAGGTAATTATTGGCCCAGATTTTAAGAAATGCTTGGAAGCCATGAAATCTAAAATAGATTTCATGTATGCCAACCAAGTATAAGACTTGGTGGATGCACCTGAATAAATTGTTCCTGTATGGTGTAAATGGGTTTTCAAGAGGAATACTAGAACAGATAGAAAGGTTAAAACTACAAGGCTAAACTATTTGTAAAAGGTTATAAACAGAGAGAATGGATCGATTATGAGGAAACATTCTCACCCGTTGCAATGAAGAAATCCATTCAGATATTTCTTGCCATTACAATATACCATGATTATAAAATATGGCAAATAGACGTGAAGATAACCTTCTTAAATTAGTACCTTGAGGAGGATGTGTATATGATACAACCTAAGGGCTTCTCGAATAAGAAAAATACACAAAAGTTATGTAAGTGACAAAGGTCCATATACAGACTAAAACAATCATCTCGGAGTTGGAATATTCATTTTGATGAAATGATCAAATTGTTTGACTTTATTAAGTTTGAAGATGATGCATATGTGTACAAAAAGTTAGTGGGAGTTCTATTATTTTTATCATTCTATATGTAGATGACATACTACTCATTGGGAATGATGTATAAATGTTACAGTCTATTGAGTTGTGGTTTTCAAGGAATTTCTCCAAAAAATATTTAGGTAAAGTAGCCTATATTCTAAGAATAAAAATTTATAAACAAAATGAAAAAATAAAATAGTTTAGTATGGAAGATTCCTATAGAGGATTCCTTCCAATGAGTTATAGGATCTACCTCTCCAAGAACCTGTCTCTTAAGACATAATCACAAAAGGATGAGATGAGTGGAGTACCTTATGCTTTGGTAATAAGATCCATCATGTACGCTATGTTATGTACGAGGTCGGATGTTGCCTAAGCTCTAAATGTTACAACCATGCTTCAAGGCAATCTGAGACAAAAACATTGGATTGCTTTTAAGTACATTTTTAAACACTTAAGGACTAAAGAGATGTTTAAAATTTATGGAGAACCTGACCTGAAAATCTAAGGTTTTACAAACTCTAGGTTTTAGTCAGATGTTAATGATAACAAATCAATTTCAAGTTCCATCTTTATGCTTAAGGTAGAGAAGTTAGTTGGAAGAGTTTCAAACATGAAAGAACCACAAATTCTACTACTGATGTCGAATATATTATAGATTTAAAAGCAACAAAAGAGGCTATTTGGATAAAAAAGTTCATAACAAAACCTGATGTGGTTCCAACCATTGTTGATCCCATAATAGTGTAATGTGATAATAATGGTGCAATAGCACAAGCAAATGAACCAAGGTCTCATCAGAAATCCAAACACATGTTGCTACATCATCACCTCATCTCAGAGATAATTGGAAAATGAGACATCAACATAGAAAGGGTTGACACAGATAACAATATTAAAGATCCATCACTGAGACGCTTTCCTAATAGAAGTTTGATCGCTATCTTAACAAGATTGGAATTAGATTTAGAAATGATTGGCTTTAGTGCAAGTGCGAGATTAAAAGTATATACATATTAAGCCAATTAGATTTTGACTCAATGTGTCAATCATTTTTACATGATACTATATTTATATAGATATTAGCGGGATAATGAATAATATTAATAATTGTCATAATGAAAGTCAATTATAATTCATCATGTTTATAAAGTTTGTTGAAATTAATATCTTATGTTCTATAAAAGCATATCATGAACATTAAGAATGGATATTGATAATTATGATAGACATAGTTCATTACCTAAAGTGCTTAAGGTGGTCGTTTTCATGATCATGTTTTTAGTGGAACATCATGATGATCATGTGGGTGTTTAGTGGAGATTAAGGGTATTGAACATGAGACTTAAATAATTCTGAATGGTAATTAATACTAACTGTTAATGAGAATTATATAGTGACTATACTCCATGTGTTCTTTATACCTAAGATCGCTATGATATCTTATGTATTAGGTTTTATATTTTGATATCATTCTAATTAGCCTTAGCCAAGAGTGAATACGGGGTGAACCGCGCCCCTGTATTTGGTATTATATCATATTAACTATATTCTTTATTGAACAAAGAATCTATGCAAAGTAGTATGCTATATAAGGAGTTTTAGTAAATCCATTATCGATATTCGCTAAAAATATAATGGTTTATATGATTTGTCTATTAGGGTTTAATAATCAAACTATATCATAGGTCGAGTTGAGATATTGACAAAATAGATGGATCGTTTATTGTAAATATACTATAGTTATAGAAGGTTCTTTTGGAAAATGGTAACTTCTCATCTCCCGAGTAGTCTCGACATTTATCTGGAAGTCAATCTTAACTAGGAAGTTTATGTTATTTAATCATGTGATAATTAAATTAACTTTTTAATTTAAAATATATTTTAAATTAATCGAATTTAACTCTGAATTTGATAAAATCATAAAATATTATGAAATTTTATTACTGGCATTATGTAAAACCTAATCCATCACACATATAAGATTCGATAATAACTCAATTTAGATTCATCAGAGAAAAGAGAAAAACATATCATTTTCATGTTAAGAGTAAAATAGTAATTTGAATTGTAATTCAATTATAATAGCGAAATAGGAGTTACTAAGTTGTTAAATATTATATTATGCAGTAATGGTAGTATAACTAAATTTAATATTAATTTAATTACGAATTAATAAATTATAAATAAATTTTTATTTAATTAAAAATAGTTTCTAAAAGTTTGCACTCTTTTAAAAGAAAAAGAATAAAATACAAAATAAGAGATTTATACAAATACAATATTCTCACATCAATATATAATGGAGAAAATATTAAATAAAAAGCCAAAAAACTCGGGACTACAAAAAGCATATTAGGTAAAGACTATAATTTACAATAATCACCAAAAATTTAATGATTCCCATCTTTCCTTTTCATTTTTTTTTTTATATTTTCAAATAAAATACTTATAAATATAAATAATAAAGTCGGATAACCCGGATTACATATGTTGTTAATATCACTACAAATATCACTCTCTTAGGTTATATTATTCATCATATAAATAATATATATAATTATAATAAAATTTTATTTATAAATTTATATATCATATATTTTTTATATAAAATTTAATTAATTATATAAATTCTTATTTTAGTTACAATATAAAATTCTCCGTGAGAGAAACAGTCAGTCACCCGTCGGTCCTAACTCTGATATTCTTTAATTTTTAATTATTTCCTAATAAAACCATTATTTGTGTGTCGGTTACGTACAATCGTTATTTATATATTTGGACTGTTGAGCCCTGCAATTTTACAAAAAGATCTCAAGAGGCCAGATCGCTTTCTTCCACAGGCACACCATCCTTTCACCCACACTTTCTCGAAAGAATGAAACTATAATCTCTATTTTACCACTTTCTTATTCAGTTTCTTTTTTCTATTTTAATCAGCAAATCCAGATCTCAATACCATACGCTACAATCATTTCTCTTGTATTCCCAAGGACAAATCGATGATTCCATTTCCTCAGTACTTTCCCAATCCCCTTTTTCCCGAGAAAATTTGACCTCTTCCATCAGAAAAATCTGATTCTCTCTTGCCAAACACTTTTTTAAAATACAAAATTTGTTTGTGTAGTGAACATGGATGGGCCTCACCGGAGAGTCACTCTTTACGATCAGATTGTAGCAGTTGACGGAAGCCGACGGTCAGCCGGCTTCACCCTCGATGAGCTGCTGAGCGATGACAAGGTATCTGCTCCTGCTCCGGCTCCGGCTCTTTCTCCAGCGCCGGCGGCTCAGCTGGCGAATCGTACCCTCTCGGATATTATACGAGACAACGAGCCAAAAGGCGGCCTCGTCAGTCAAAGAGACAGAAGGTCTTGGAATCTATTCAAGGATCGGATTCGACTCAAGCGGGCCGCCGCCGCTCTGTCAAATTCCCTTTCTATCCCCACCTCGGATATCCCTCTAAACAATTCGCGGACTGATCCGGTTCCCTCCGGCTCAGTAAGGCGCACAAACTTGGCTGAATTGATTAACGAGACGGCTCGGCCCGAAGAATCGTCCATATCTGGCCCAAGTTCGAACCGGTTTGGCCCACCTGAATCAACACAGTCGAATGACATGTCGGCGAGCACTATCACCGGGCCCGGTTCGGCCCAGATTCGGATTTCAAGTTCAACAGACGCGACAGACCAGGCGCGTGAGGGCACGCGCCGCCTCTCAGCCTCCCTAGCGGAGGAGAGAGCACTATCAGATCGGGAAGCGGCGGCTGCACAAACGGCGGTAGTACAAGGGGCATTTGTGGTAGCAGTAGAACAGGCTGTTTCACCGGTGAGGATGTCGCTTCTGGATCTGTTAGAAGAGACGGAGAGGCCAATAGGGGGGGAATTAGGGCCCGCGAGGTACGTGGGTATAGTGGGAGAGGTGAAGGAAGAAGAAGAAGAAGTTGAGGGTAAAAACAATGGAGGAATGAGAGAGAGAGAATCATTATCAGAAGGGCAGAATTGCTGCGTGTGCATGGTGAGGAACAAAGGTGCGGCGTTTATCCCGTGCGGGCATACGTTTTGCAGGCTGTGTTCGAGAGAGGTATGGGTTAGTAGAGGAAATTGCCCCCTCTGTAATGGATTCATTTTAGAGATCCTCGATATCTTCTGATCTGAATCGTACTCTTTCCGAAAGAACATCATCATCATCATCATCATCTGTATGATCATACAGAAGGGATCTAATTGTGTAAGTCTTTATTTTTATTTGTATTTTTTTTTTTCTCTTTTAACGAACTTTTCTTTTTTGCTTATTTTTCATTTCATGATTGAACGGAACATAGACTTATAGATAGGAGCGTATAGGACGACATTCTATTAAATTCGAGCTTTGATTTTTATTGCGAGTTGCGACTAACTGACAAAAATTAAAACTGGACATGCATTTGTTTTTAAATAATGGAAGTTTTCAACAGTATGAGTCAACACCATGCAGCCAATAATACTTGGACAGAAATTGAGAATGAAATATAGAAGACTGAAACTGGTAGCTAGACTCTAGTACTATGCTATTACTGCGGTGGTATTTTATAGTTTGACACAGAAAATTTTTATAGTTTTATATTTTATTAATATTTAATAAATTAATAGATTTTGAGAATAATTTATTAAAATAAAATGTATATTTTTTTTAATATTATCAATTTATATAAATTTTCCGTATCACATGATAAAATATAATTTCACTTATCAAATTAATAGGTAATACCGATGATTTTTTTTTTACCCGAGAGATATAGAGCGAAAAAGAGAGAAAATTGTTGTATTTGATCATTGGGTATGGTAAGCGACGACATTATAATTTTTCGAATATGTGATTGGATTGAAAATTTAAATTAAATATAAGTTGATTAATAATAATTAAGTCGATTAATTAATATCAAATCATAATATGAATAGTCAAATGTTAGTTTAATTTAGATAGAAAATAATTATGATCGATTGAATAAGACTTAAATGGTTTAATTTATTTAAGTATGTGAGAGCATTCTCAAAATAATAAGAAGTCACAGAAATTGATGAGATAACATAAAAACCAATCATTGATCAGTTGCACATAGATCACTTAAGGATCAATCTCGATGTCCAAAAATAAGACAAATTACACTAATATGAAGAGAGGTTGCATTGTGTCTTTTAGCTCACCAAAGTGATCGAAAAATAGCTTGTAAAATAAAACACAAAATCGGCCAAAAGCATTAATGGGCTGAAAAGGTAGGTTGGTTGGAAAAATTAAACCAATAAATGGTAGGAAAATCGGCCAAATATAAAGGGATTAGTGGTGAAACCCATTTTATCCAAAAAGAGCATTAAATGAACCATTTCAATTCACTTTTCAGCCAAGGTAAGAAGTTGGCCAAATTTGGGACAAAAAAATAGCATCTTAGTTGAAATGGAGAGAAAAAGTTTCGATCAAAAGCTGAACAATTTTTCCTCAAAGGTGGGATCCATTTTGACCCGCCCTAAATCAAAAATAAAGTCAACCAAAAATCATAGAGAGTTAATAGGAGTTAGCCGAAATTCATGAAAGAGTGAGATAAATTAGTTGTACTGAACCTAGACTAAAACTTGATCAGGAGCTCCGTCAGCAACCAACCCACTAAAAAAGTGATGGGACTCACGAATTGGGTAGTGGCATTAGAAAAGAAGAGAAGTGGGTTAGTGATCAACTTTATTATGAATGTGTCATCCAAAAATTGTCTATTAATAGTAGGTTGGGTGACGGCAAAAATAATCACATATGATCATTGAAAAATCGAGCAATACTCGTAAATCCTATCTACACTCCAACAAAATTATCTCTTCAAGTCCAACACTATACATCATTTTTCAATTCCTTCGAAAATTATGTTTTTTCTTTGATCTGTTCTTCGAGATTAGTAATTAGAATACTAGATTATCGTCCGAATGCTAGTCTCAATCTATTGGTCATGGATTGGACACTTTTATCTTTTTCTTTATTCATTTAACTTTTCATTTATTGCTTTCATAAGAGTAGAGTTAATTTTTTTTCATAGATTATATTTATTACTTTTAAGTCCGCTATTTTATTAAATTGTTGTTTACTTATTTTTTACTTCCGTGCTTGATTTTTATTTTCATCTTTTAGCATTTTATTCCGTTTTCATTTACCATTTATTTTGTTAGCATTAGTTCAGTCCGTTCGTTAGTAGCTACGTCGAAAATAAAGTTAGGCTTAAATTAATTTTAATTATTTGGTCTACCTAGAAATCAGAATAAATTTTCTTAACATGTATTTATTTTATTTTATTTTATAATGTGAAAACTATTTTAACTTTTCGGTACGCCCATTTTTCTCGTATGTTTAGTTATATTTTGTTGAAGATTAAATCTGTCAAAATCTGATTCCAATCCTAACACTTCTTTTAATTTTTCAAGATTTTCTACGGTGAATTTTTCCGATGTCAACAATAAGCAACAAGTGTTTAATGGATACAGGTTCTAACTAAAAATAATAATAAAACAAAAAAGGGAAGGAAATAAAATAAAATAATTTGACTTATACTCCGGAGAGAAGAAAAAATGACTAATAAAGGCATCGAAGTGATGATTTAATGATAGTTGAGAACAAGTGCATTTTGGTAAGCTTGTTGATCAAACTTCAATATGTAAAGATGGAATTTTATATTTACATCGCTTAATATAAGCCGATTGTGTAACCACAAAATTTGGTAGAGAACTAAAAAGTAATAATTACATTAATTAATATAGTCATCTCATGTTGAAAACTACCATCTAGCATTATTTTGTATTACATTGGGGCTTGGTGTTAAAAGAAAAATTTATACAAGGAAGTTCAAAAGCTGAGAAATCATCATTTTTTAATATATGACCCGTATAATGGGCTTTAAGTATGAAAGATTTTAAAAGTTTAGTCCATAAAAAGTTTCATTACAAGAATAGCACATTTTTATTTAACTATTTTAATAAATAAAGTAAAACATGAAATTACTAAATTACTCTTAAAGTAATTAGTAAAAAAAAAAGTTGTAAAATGTTAAATATAACCTCGTTCTTTCTATAAATCTCTAACAATACTCTTTTCTAATATATTTTTATCTTATTTCGTCGATAAGATTTGTTTGCAAGCTACATAATCAAATATTAAGAATTTTGAGATAGATAAATCATCTGAGTAAGTTTAATATTTTTTTTCTTACTTTATTTTTCTTTCAATGCCTGATAGATAATCGAAATATTTTGAGTTCGTTTTATTTTCATTTGGTTTGTGTTATGCTTTCAAATCGTTCTATAACTGAAAAATGTTGAAATCTAGAAATCGAAAAATCTAGAAATCTGAAGAATAAATAATGTTCGTGTTGCCCGATTGCCCCATGGCTCCATAATTAGGATTTAATGAGAAATCGGGGAAAGTAGACAAGGACTCCGTTTTGCCGATTGCTCAATGGCTCCATAATTATGAGCCATTGAGCAATCGAGAAAAGTGTGTTAGAAAACGGATGCACACATATAATAAAATAAATACAATGGAAGAAATATTTAAAATTTTATTCGGATCATATCCTAGCATGCACAGTTTTTATTCATACTGATCATACAACAATTATATCACATATAATCTATTTTACAAAAAGCACAGTAAATTTCATCAATATTGAATCGGGGTTTAGCGAAAAGAAATATATTTTTTTATTTATAGAGCTTTTCTTGAATAAAATGGGAAGACACTAACGTGTTCGCCTCTAACCGTTATCTATATGATTCGTTTTGCATAGTTCACTTTCTACTTAAGGTTTCAACTCATAAAATTATAAGTTCTGGAAAATGGAATGAGAAAGACTCTTTTCTCCCTAGGGATTTTTGGCCACTATATGCTCTGTATTTAGAGGTATAAATTAGGTCATACTTTCTAAATCTCATTAGAAATCTCAGTTGCCTTAAAACACAAAGTGAGATGGGATAAAACCCATCAAATGGTCGGCCACTGGGTTAATCAACCCTTAATTAATTTTGACACATGAAAATTTAATTAATAATCTAGTCATTAATTTTTTAATGTATGATTATTAATTACAAACATTTATGATCATTTTATAATTAACTAAAAGTTTATATGTAACTTTTTAATTTCCAGTTAATCCAATATCGCATTTAGTGGTGCTAGCAAAGCTGTATAATATTAAATTAATAAATTAATAAATACCATTTTATCATTATAGTCAAACTATATGTCAAATTACTATTTTACTCCTAAAATGGTTTTGGTCCATTTTTCCTTTTTGTTTGAAGAAACTATAACTGCGTTACTCCAAATCTTATGTGTTTGATCGATTAGGTTCAACATCATACCGGCAAGAGGATTTCATAAACACCTTTATGATTTTATTTAATTTAAAATAATAATTTAAATTAAACACTTAACTTAATAATCTCATGATTAAAGAAGTTTAAGCATCTAAGCCTTTACTTGTAACAAAGTGTCAAAACTACATGTAAGATGAGAAATACTATTTTCTGAAAGAACCTGTTTATGACCATCATATATTTACAACAACAATCAATCCATCTCGCTAATATCTCAATTCGTCCTATGGCATGATTTAACTATTAAACCTTAATAAACAAGTCATATGCACCATCATACATTTATTAAACATCGACAATGGATTTATAGAAACTTCTTTCAAACCATACTATTTTATAAAGATTATTTGTTTAATAAAGTATATAATTTGTAGGACCTTATTCCAAATATGGAATCGATGGATTTCCTCTTGACCACTCATAATCCTTCTCGCATAACACTTCATACCTAACGATTTACCCCATGTTCACTCATAGCTAAGGCTAATAGGAATGATATCTAACTATGAAGTCTGGTACTCAATAAAACCATAGTGTCTTAGATTAGAGGATCACATAAAAAATAGTCATTAGATAATTCTCATTAATAGTCAGTATTAATTACTATTGAGAATTATCTAAGTGTTACATTCATCACCATTCATAACCCTTCATCTCTACTAAGTGCACACGCAATCATCATGGTATTCTACTAACACCACTGGCTTTGAGATTGGTCACTCTAATAATTAGGTGACGAACTACATGATTATTTATCCAGATCAATCGATGTCCACTCTCGAGATCATATGACAATGAACCGTTTATATTTTAAGAGCTTTTAACGACTCGAGTCTCTACTAACATAATCTCTATCATCGTCTCCAAAGTGCATATCTCAAGATACTAGACTTTATCATGATATGCATATATCAAACATATAATATTAATTCCAATGAAATCAATAAATATGATAATAGTAACTGACTTTCATTAATGACAATAAGTAATGTCTTGTTAATATTGGCATAAAGATAGTATCACATAAAATATTTGCCTCATTGAGTCAAAATCTGATTGGCTTAACGAATATATACTTTCAAAATGAACAGAGACTTGAAAGTCTCTTACCTCTCCACCCGATAGCTCAATGACTCTATAATTTGGAATTATTGAGCAATCAGAAACACAAAGACTTTCAACTTTCTAACCAAGAATACTAATTTCCTGTACAAAAATGAAAAGTTACTTTATAAATATATGCTTTGATAGTGAATGAAAAAAAAAATGAACCCAAATGAAAAAGAGAATATGTTGTATTGTCATCAAAACATCACGAATGGATCAACTAGAGCTTCACTTGAATCTAATGTCACGTATACTCAGCTGTTGTAAGTTGTCTACAATTCTTTTAACGTTGATCACAATGAATTCTTGATCGAATGTCAAATTGACTACTTTTCCAGTATTAAGCTCATTGGATGTAGTGATGTAACCTAGCAAACTAGTACTAACTATTAAGTATTTTCTGACCTTTTATTTTGAATAATTATAGTAATTTCACTTTTTGTTATTTATTTTTATAGAAATTAACTAATTTGTGATAGAATTGTTATACCCGTGCCAAAAATACTAAAGTATTATGGTTGAATATTTTGAAGGAAAAGGTTTAATATAAATCTCAAACCAATCTTATATGGTTACTTTAAATAAAATCATTTAAATATTGTCATACATTTGCAAATCAACAAAAACAAGTCTTCTACAAGCAACCATCGAGCAATCAGGAAACGTGGATAGCGACTTTGAAGTCTCTATCCACTTTGTTTAATTGCTCAATGGCTCCTCCTTAATTGCTCAATTCAACCATCGAGTCTCTGTCTACTTTGCCCGATTACTCGATGGCTCTTTAAATATTCATCGAGCAAACCTTTAGTCTTGAACCATAAATGTTGAACTTTCATCTTGAATCATAAAGGTTGAACCTTTTTTTATTGACCCAAAAGGTTAGACCCAAAATGTTTAAACTTTTAGTCTTGAATCATAAAATTTGAACATTTCTTCGTTCAAACCTTTAGTCTTGAACTATAATGGTTGAACCTTCTTCACACACCTGTTCAACCATTTGATAGAAATATCTAATATTTAAGTTCAACGATGAATGGTTCAACATTTATGGATCAAGAGTAAAGGTTTGAATGAGGAAAGGTACAACCTTTCATTATTGGACCATAAAGGTTAGACCTTTCTATTATAATCTAATATCTAATCATTATACTTGGAACTATAAAGGTGGTCAAATTTTCATGATTGAACCTAAATGTTGAATTTTTATATCATAACCTAATGTCTAAACATTAGAATTAGAACCATAAAGGTCATACCTTTTAAAATTTGACCTAGTAGTTAGACTTTTCTATCATAACATAATGTTTAATCGTCAAACTTAGAACGATAAAGGTCCAACCTTTCATGATTTGAACTAAAGGTTAGACCTTTCTATCATAACTTATGTCTAAACATTAGACTTAGAAAGGTCTAACCTTTAGGTCTAATTATGAAAGGTTAATCCGGATCCAATTAGATCTAAAAGTTAGATATTTCTATCATGAACTATCTACCCAATTGCTCAATGGCTTCATAATTAGGAGTCATTGAGCAATCTAGAAAACTATACAGAGACTTCAAAGTCTCTTACCTCTCCTCCCCATTGGTGGATGGCTCTAAAATTAGAAGCCATTGACCAATTAGGAAAAGTGGATAGAGACTTGAAATTCTTTAACCTTTTCACCTGATTGCTTAATGACTCATAATTAGGAGCCATTGAGCAATTGAGAAAATTTGATAGAGATTTTAAAATCTAATGACCTCTACACTTGATTGCTCAATGGCTCCAAAATAGGAGTTATTGAGCAATTGGGAAAAGTGGACAAAAATTTGAAAGTCTCTAAACTCTCCACCTAATTGTTCAATAGTTCAATAATTAGGAGTTATTGAGCAATCGAGAAAATTGGATAGAGACTTCAAAATATTTGACCTCTCCACACAATGCTCCATAATTAGGAGCCATAGAGTAATCAAACAAATAGGAAAAACATTTGTAAGTCTCTGCCTATAAAACCATCATCCATTTGCCACAACCACAGTACAATTTGTTCATTCAACTAGAATATATATATATATATATATATCCATGAATATCTAAAACCAAATCATGCTCATTCAATTGGAAAGATATATATTTCCATCATATCGATAATAGTTTCATACATTTTGAAAAATATATGAATTATAACTTCAAAGTCATATGTCTATTACATAATAAATAATTGTAAGACAATAAAAGAAGATTTAGAGAGAGAGAGAGAAGAACTTTGAGAGAGAGAACTTTCTTGTTTATTCATTAACTTATGATCTGATACATTGTTTAAGCTTTATACTCTTCAATTATAAGCTTAACAAATCTTTAACAATCTCTTAACTACTTCACTTCTCTTAACTTCATTAACAACTAACACTTCCTTAACAACTAACTATTAATTGAATTAGTATCAATTTCCATCCCGATGAAATTCACCTTGTATTGAAGGTGATATTGAGTAAAAATTATACTAAAGATATTATAAGCTTCTAGGAATCCCTTGAATTGAAAAAAATCTATCTCACGGGTCTTTTGTCGAATAGGTGGTGTGCACTCAACAAATTCAAGATGAAGTGCAGCAGATGCATGCCCTCTTAGTGCATCTAAGAGCAAGATAGTCTCAATTTTGCACCAATAGTGTGTAAAAATTGATATAAGCTTCATTCAAATATAAAAAGCAAATGAAAGAGGTCTTTATACCTTTTGTGAATATCTACTATATTTCTAACTCAATAGAATAGATGAAGGCATTGATCTTTATCACTTTGATAGCTTACCCATAACTCATAACTGAATTCACTTACATTCGCATTTGACTTCTTGATACTCTCAGTAGGAAGAAAATTGTCATTTGCAAGAAAAACACAAGAATTCTAATGAAACTTATTTAACAATATAACATCACCGACGAAGCCATTCAAACATAAAAGATGGTGGTTGAGTGAGTGGGAGAGAGAGAGAGAGAACGACTTGTTAGACAACCTCAACTTGATAAACTCTGATGATTCTAACAAGAAACCGTTGTTGACGCCATTTTTTACGGCGAACAGAGAAAGAGGTGATGATGAGCTCTCCTCTTCAAGATGTTGAATTTGAAAATAGAGTCTTCTTCATCTTGGTAGGAGAGAATTTCTTCAGTATTGACTATGGAAGTGTTTGAAGTTGTCATCCTGAAATCACGATCTTCCTCCATTAATGTCTGGTTTCGATCTTCCTCTTCTTCTTCCTCATCTTCTTTCTTTTTCTTTACGTTATCATTAAGGGTAGGATGGTCATTCAATACATCTATTTTTTTTAATTAAAAAACAAATAAGATGGCTAGTCTTTCAATCAAAATTTTCATGGGCCTAATTTTACAATTCTACTTCATACTTGGGTCATATTCACAAATTATTCCATATATATATATGGGTCAATTGACTTTAATTATTAATCTGAGCGTATTTATATTAATCTGAATTAAAATATTTTGAGACCAACTAAGTATATTTTGTAAGTACAGTATTAATTTGATAAATTAATTAAAAAAATAATTCTAAATTTAATAAATTTATCGAATTAATAAATTTGGAATCAAAGAAATTTATTAATCTATCAAATTATTAAATTATCAATAAATTAAGAAATTAATAATTAATTAATTAATTAGTAACTTATTAATTAATGTAGTTTTAATTTATCAAGTTAATTAAAAATTAATAAAATATAAAAATTAAACTTGATGAGTATATAAGCAAAGTTCACTATACCCCTAGGAATGTAGATTCCAAATTTAAACAAATCATCATAATTTTCTCAATATATTGTTTTTTCTATATTAATTACTAACAACCCTATCTTAATAAATTAAGCATAACTTTTGCTAGAAATATTCAAATATGATAATTTTGATATCCATATAAAGATAAGAAGGAAACCTACAACTTTTATGTGGACAACTTTACAAAAAACAATCATTCTAGTAGATTAAATTGTGTTGCAAATAAAATGTCAAAATTAAGAAATTTTTAGAAAACAAGATTCTAACTCTATTATGAATTCTATTTTATGAAAAGAAACTCTCAATAAGGTGATGACATTAATTTTTTGCTACAGTATAAAAAAATTACAACATAATTTCTCATCATGTTAAGATGAATTAGAGATGAAATATAAGTTAAACGAAGTGATGAAATTGAAAAAAAAATTTGATACAGTATGAAAAAAACACAACAAAACTTCTCGCCATGTTAAGATGAATTAGAAATAAAATATAAGTTATTGTTACTTTCAAGAACAAATAATCAGTAATTAAGTCATTTTTTAAAAAAGTCACATAATTAAATTATAAGTACTATTAAGAAATTATTAATTTATATATTTTATATAATATATGAATTTTTTATAATATATTATTTTATAAATTTAATAAATTATTAATTAAACATATTATATTAAATCAAAATCAATAATATTATTAATTTATCAAGTATTAATTAACTAAAATTTTACTATATATTATATATACACGCTGCCTCGACCAAAAATAAAAAACACACATATATATATATATATATATATATAATCACCACATTATTTAATCTTATCAATCATTTAGATGGGTAATAATGGTCGTGTCATAAGCTATCCTAATATTTGTTCAACCAAACAAATTGACCATCTAATTAAACTACTTGTGCTCGCCACCTCAACTACCTTTTTTTTTTTGCTCCCCTCTTTATATAAATGAAAGTCTTCTTCTATAGAAGAATCAAAAATCAATTGGAATATTAGGAGCAACTACATCTTCTTTTAATCCTTTCTAACTTCAATTAAAAAGCCTAGAATATTGTCGATACACCCTTATAACATTACTACTAGCATCTAGTATGAGCTTCACAATTGCTTTCATCTCCAAGGCTTACTTGAGTTGACTTTCTATCATAAGTTGAGAATATTTCTACAATTTGTATACAAGGGTTAGTAAACACCAATTTTGAATGTACCCTGTTAAATGAGAGGAAGGGCAAGATGGTACCCACCATTTATATATACCTTATATCTGGCTTTGGAATTGTAGTTTATTTGGCAGATAAACGTGTAGCTACCTTATGACGAAGAGGGCAAATATCTGGTTGTCTTACAATGTAAACCTCATCACCAACTTTATTTTCAGCTTCCTGATTTCTGTGCCATCTCCACAAAGCCCAAGTCTCATTCTTCACTTGCACATTCCATATGTTGCAACCCATTAAGAATATTAGTTGATAACAAATGTGGTAGAGAACATATAGATCATAAATAAAGGCAAAGATTAGAGAGAGTACCTCAAGGATTCCATGTCCAAAGTTACTTTCTCTTATGGCACTGTAATCAGGTTGCCGGTCCCAACAGAACTTACCTGCTGCTGGCCCACTTGTAAAGTTTCGAGCACAAAAGCCTCCTATGTACTTGTAGCTTTTAGTTGATGGGTCTGGGAAGTTACCAGGTTCATCAGCATCCCTATTGTAATTTGTAAACTCGGTTTGATCTCTCATAGGCATGAACCTGAAATTAAAATCATTTTCAAGTTCTTGAAAGCAAGGGCTGAAATAGAATATAATATCATAAGAAATCACTACAGATTCAGGACTCAAAACACTGTTAAATTAACTAGTTTACTTTACCTTGCTTGGTCACAAGTGTGCTTATCCGTTGCATTCCTATAACAGATTACAGATTTATAGACGTAATGTCTTTCAACTTTGGACAATGAATTTTGGCGGGGCGAAGCTCCAGTGGTTGACAGTTTTATCTTTTTAAAATGTGATCAAGAAGGAAAATAAAAAATAAAAACATAAAAAAGAGTTGTAATTCATGTACAACTGGTACCAAATGGCATGCCAACTATATACCCAAAGGACCCAAACTGTTGTCTCATGAAGCTCATAGAGAGCATGTTTGTAATTTCTTAACACTTTAAACCATAGGAAACCAAGTTATCCACTTACATGTCCATCGAAGACTATGTCGACACCATAAGAGTACAGTAATTCTTCCATTTCTACCCTCATACACTCTGCCTGTTTGTAATGGGCTTCATAAGAACTGTACGAAGGAGGATGCCGAGCAGCTACTAGCCATGGAGTTCTGGATCTGTCAACATTCGCCAAGTCTCTTTCCAGCCACTTTGTATTGAGCATTCACAACGAGAAATAAGAGGCAATGGAAATCTCACAACAGGAATTTATTAAGATCAATCCGGGCAAACCATTAATTTTTTTAATAAACAAAGAGAAAAGAGATAATATTACGAGTCTTTGGGTATGATTTTAAGTTAGTATTTCTTTTAACAAAATTATTACTTTGGTATGAGATAAAAAAATATGAAAGTCATATTTATATTAATTTGTAGAGCCTAAAAAGTAGAGTCGAAACTTAAAAATAGAGAAGCGTTTCCTAAAGATGGGAAATGAAGCAATAGTTGCAACGTTAGCAGTAGGGGCTTCGGTTTTATCTCATCCTATCTTTTGGTAATGAATTTTTAATTAAATATGCAACCAAGACACTGGTTTAGATACATTGAGAAGATTTTAATTCTCTTTTAAAGACGATGTATAATATTGCCCTTTGAGGGTTATATTTTTTGGGAAGGGTCCCTATTAAAATAATTTTCATATATATTTAAGTTCATAAAGATCAAATAAGCTTGAATTTAATTAAGAAACTCGAGTTTGATATGAATTAAACCAATATCTAGCGTAATTTATTTGGCGAGTTTGACCCACCATTTCCTTAGTTTATTTATGGAAACCAATGCTACGAGGAAACCTAATACTATTAGGAAACTTGAGATCTAATAAAATATTATAAATACCCCATTATGTGACAAACAGTCAAAAAGAAAGTTATACTTGTCTCTTAGTTGAAACCCAACTGTGAGAAATTGAGATTTTCCCTTTTATTTCCACAAGCTCTTTGAATAATATGATGAATCTTAGAGTATAAAATTAAACGAGATAACTGAATTACGTGGATTACAATTAGATGGTGAACACTTAGGCACCTTAATCTTTCTATTAAATTCGGCCATGTTGAAGGAGTAAGAAGATTCGTTTGGTTCTCTATTAAAATCAATAAGTTTCTTGGATCTTAATCTTTTTAGTATTTTGGAACTAATTTGTGCTTTTTGTTAATTATATATTTGATATATATTTGTATTCTTGATCGTGGTGTATGTCTATACGTTTAATCCATGATTAAAATTAAATCTAAAAAATTTTAAATTACAACTTTCCCTTACGAATTACTTGCAGACTAATAGTGTATCAGAGCTTAGACCATACCGGTAAGCATAGAAATCTTTGTTTTAATTTAATATTTGATATATCATTATTCTTGGATATTCTTAAGTAATTCTTGAATGTGTTTTGTGCTCGGAAACCAATTGAATGAAATCTCAAATTACTTGCGTGATTGGATTGGTGAAAAGGTTTTGTTTGCAGCGGTAAATCAATTTAGGGTTGTTGTACAGCGAATTTGACTTATTTCTCAGTGGCCCAACATTTGATATACCCAAATATCCAACTACTGGATTGTTTTGAAATTTTTAGAATAGATAGCTAAGCCAATTGCCCATAAAATGTAAGAAACTGATCACATTTCATATACCTGAGACAGTAGTGATGGGCGGTGCAAGCTGCGTCATCGCTTCTGTAAAGCTCACGCATAATCCTAATGCGCAGCAACACAACATTTGATATCTCTCAAAATCCAACATTGGATCATTCTAAAATTTTTAGAACTAATAAATAAGACAATTTCTCAACAAAAAAAAAACTAAGAAATAGATAACTGATTAGACACCCAATGTAATCCCCCAATATCTCTATACTAGGTACAGTAGTAGGAAAATAAATTTAAAGTGAACTTATTAGTAAATTTTAATTTTCACCTATACCTAATTTTAATAATAGAACTAATTAAGGACATTTTTATAATTTCAAAACTTAATGGGGACTTAAGTGTAAAAAAAAATTGTCTTACTGCATGTCTTATTGTAGCCACGTTTTTTTCATCCTTAGTCATCCTTGAGCAAAACATTTCATAGACATGTGGCCCCCACTTGTCACTATTCAAACTAAAAGAATGAGTAGGCCTTCTTACTTCATGCCTATAAAAGGCTCCTTCGTAGCATGTACCAGTAGCAAAGGGAAAGAGAGGGAAAGGAAAGAAAAGAAAGAAAGGAAAGAAAGAAAGAAAAGGAAAAGGAGAGAAAGGAAAGAAAGGGAAGGAAAAGGAGAGAAAGGAAAGAAAGGGAAAGGAGAGAAAGGAAGGAAAGGGAAGGAAAGAAAGAAAGGAAAGAAAGGGAAGGAAAGAGAGAAAGAGAGAAAGAGGAAAGTCAAGATCTCCGATCAACCAAATTTTTTCGTAAGTATAGTCTCATTGTAATACCCGGATATTGTCTGTTTATTATTATGATTATAATTATATTAATTTACGATAATATTAATTATTAAGCATGATGACTTGGTTATGTCTACGTTAGGATTATAATTATAGCATGCTAAGTAGAAGTGAAATACTATGATTACCATGCTATAAATAAGGATTATAATTAGAATGAACATAATATAGCAGGATGGTTTGAGGAGAGTACAAACTTTAAACATTAAGTGCATATGCTCATATTTCTATAAGTTAATGTTATGCTAAAATAAATAAGAAGCATAAGCATGAATAATATTAAAGTGAGGTGCTGCCGGGTCAAAAGAAGGATCGCTTGTCGATCAGAAAGGACCCTAAATGATATTCAAGAAAAGGTCATAAGTGGATCGTTGCAACGGTCATAAGTGGACCGCTGATTAAATATCAATTGACATGCCGGTGGTAGCATCCTCAGGGCCCAAGTATGTAGAACGATAGAAATTTATGCATGTTAGATATAAGTCATAAAAGCACTAACTCACGATAATCATAAAAAGAATAGCGATGTGAGTAGGACACTATCCTTACTGAGCTTCTATCTCATAGATGTCTACTCGGTGTTGTAGGAAATTACAAAAGTAAAGGGGTAAGCTAAGGAACATATGAATGGAGGCTATTAGTCCGTGAGATTGTACATATGAGACCCGACCTCTATAAGCAATGAGTTTGAAAATTTGCACTTCTTATGTATATGTATATTCAAATAAAGAATAAAGTGTTTAAAAAGTTTTGAGATTTCTTTTCTATGACAAAGGCTTCCGCAGTATTTTCAAATTATTACGTATATCCTTCAAACCGCTTTTGGAAATAAAGTTAATTTTAAGGAACAAAAATTTTTATAATAAAAAGGAAAAGTAACACACCTACTAGCTGTATATGTTTCCCTAAGAAAAGTATTTGATAACCTAAACAGCTAGTAGGACGGGCGTTACAGTTTGGTATCAGAGCCTAACGGTCTTGTAGACAACCCTCATATGTACAAGTCACAGAAGTGATGCCTTCAATCGCTGTAAGTATGAGTTTAGATTTACTTAAATTTTATATTTAAAAAATATATGAAATAATCAATGAATGACACGTATTCTTTAGACTATGAAGGAATTAATGAATACTCTCACCACTACCTATATGGCAATATGCCAAGAACTCACGAAAGGGCAGCGTGGGATGGAATTGATAGCCGCATTCCGCATGGCCGCCCCACCCACTTTCGAAAGATACGAAAGTTGAGATTATTTACACAACTGGATTTATGAGATTGAAGATATATGTATAGGAGCGGATGTGATGGAGGATGTATGGGCTAGATTGGCTATACGCTAATTAAGAGGTGGGGCTAGGACATGGTGGCACGGGACAAACCTAGACGCTAGAGATGTCGCGTGGGTTGAATTCAGGGTAAGAATACTCGCCCGCTTCGCACCTCCTAATCTAGGAGAACTGGCCGAAACTCCAGAAGAAGAACCAGAGATAATGATAATCCACCCATGAAAAGTAGTTGAATCACCCACAACCACTAGTATCGGACAATATATTTTCTTTTGTAGTCCAACTAATATAGACTAGAACCTTTTGTAGAGAAAAAAAAAAGGGATGATGGTTTGACATGTAAATAGCCTAGTCCGTTTTGGGCAATAGATGATCAACTTTTGTAATGTAAATGATGATCAATAGATAAATATGAAATATATGTTTTAGTTAAACTTATCTCTGTATGAAAAAATAAAATAAAAAATTTCATACTCAATATTTCTAGGAAATCAAGCGCTTTCCGCTTAAGTATAAGCATGACAAGAGGACGTACTGCTAGTGTATCCTCTATTGGACGTCGCAATAGTCCAATCGATGACCCAAGTCAACAACATATGAGCGAGTTACGAGACCTAACTCGAAGACAAGGAGAAATGATAGTCACACTACTTCAACAACAACAATAACTCCAGGAGATGCTACAACGACTGACACCCCCTCGAGCGGAAAATCCAAGTTCCACCACTGAGAAATTTATGAAGTATAAACCCCCTGAATTCTCAGGTGGTTATAATCCAAGGATAGTTGAAAATTGGATCGGAACTCTAGAAAGACTCTTCAACTGTGCAAAGGTTCCAGATAGTGAAAAAGTACATTGTGCAGCATGTCTATTACGGGACGACGCGAGTTACTGGTGGGACACCATGACAAGTATTCATGATATTGGAACCATGACTTGGGCTTAGTTTAGAAAACTAATAGAAAACAAATATGTAATGGTGGCTTTAGTGGAAGAAAAAGAAAGGGAATTCTTAAATCTGCGAAGAGGCAACATGACAATGGAAGAATTACTACGAAAGTTCGACGAGCTATCCAGATATGCACTGCACATAGTGGCTACAAACACCTTAAAGTGAAACACTTCAAGATGATCCTTGACTCTGACACTCATAAAGACTTGGAAATTGCAGATTTAGACGATGCACCTTTCTCAAAGGTGGCAGATAAAGCAATAAGAATTGATCGAGCACGAGCAATTCAGGAGCAGGAACGGAAGGAAGCTGCTAAGAAAGCGCATGTCAGAGGAGCAGCCCCCGGAACCCAAAATAATGTCAAACCCTCTGCACTCGTAGCCCGTGAAAACCAGCAGAGTTTTAAACCTCGATGAAATAATAAGAAAAGGTTAGACAATAGGGATGTCGACTCAAGTCAAGAAGGAAGACACCCCAAGAAAAATAAGTTTCAAGGTTCGTGGGCCCAGGGAAGACCTTATAGCCAATGTAACAAGTGTGGTAAGGGTCATATTGGTGAATGTAAAGCCGGAACCAAAGAATGCTATAACTGTGGACAATCGGGACATATTGCCAAGTTTTGCAATAACCCAAAGAAGGTTGAAGGGCAGCTGGGAAAGACTAATGCCAGAGTATTTACCATCTCCTGAAATGAAGCTGAAGCAAGTCCATCTACCGTTATAACAGGTCAGCTTCTTATTTCTGGAATTTTCGCTATTGTTTTAATGGATTCAAGAGCAACACATTCCTTTGTTGCACCAACATTTATTAGAAAAATTAACCATCCAATAGACCAACTAGCGGAGGTGTTTAGTACTACACTACCCTCAGGAAACGTGTTAATATCAACTCATTGGTTGCGAGCCATATCAATGAAAGTAGGCAATGTGGAATTATTTGCAAATCTTATAATATTAGATATGCAAGATTTCGACGTTATATTAGGAATGGACTGGCTCTCAAAATATAGTGCCACAATAGATTGTCGAAGGAAGAAAGTAATATTCGACATACCAGGAGAAGAAAAATTTGAATTTATTAGAAATTCAAAGAAGAGCCAGATACCATTAATATTCGCTATTAAGGCAGCAAAACTGTTAAAAAGTGGTTGTGAGGGATTCCTTGCCAGCATAATGGATACACACAAGGAACAACCACTAAAGCCCGAAGACATTTCAGTAGTTCGCGATTTTCTTGAAGTATTTCTGGAAGAATTACCAGGACTGCCCCCAGATCAAGAAATCGAGTTTCAAATCGATTTATTACCGGGAGTAGCGCCAATCTCAAAAGCTCCGTACCGCATGACGCTAGCTGAATTGAAAGAACTCCAACTACAGCTACAAGATTTGCTCGATAAAGGAAATATTTGTCCTAGTTTTTCACCATGGGGAGCGCCAGTATTATTCGTGAAAAAGAAGGACGGGTCGATGAGAATGTGCATTGACTATAGAGAACTCAACAAGATGACTATAAAGAACAAATACCCTCTTCCGAGGATAGATGATTTGTTCGATCAACTCCAAGGAATGTCGGTGTTCTCCAAGATTGACTTAAGATCTGGATATCACCAACTAAAGATTCAAGAAAGCGACGTCCCGAAGATAGCTTTTCGGACACGGTACGGCTACTACGAATTTTTGGTCATGCCGTTTGGTTTGACCAATGCCCCAGCCACTTTCATGGATTGAATGAATCAGGTATTTAAAGACTATCTGGATAAATTTGCTGTTGTTTTCATAGATGATATTCTGGTATACTCAAAATTTGAGGAGGAGCATGTAAAGCATCTAAAAGTAATTTTGCAAACCTTGAAGAATCATCAACTTTTTGCCAAATTTAATAAGTGCGAATTTTGGCTAGATCAATTTTCTTTTCTTGGACATGTCATATCTAAGGATGGTATTTCCGTGGATCCATCTAAAACTGAGGCAGTAAGCAAGTGGCCCAAACCTAAAAATGCTTCCGAAGTACGAAGTTTTCTAAGATTAGCCGGATATTATAGGCGATTTGTAGAAGGGTTTTCCAGAATCGCCACACCACTCACTAGGCTTACTCGAAAGAACTAGAAGTTTGAATGGACCGTAGCAACTGATAAAAGCTTTCAAGAGTTGAAGAAAAAATTAACGAGTGCACCTATTCTTACCATCCCAAAGGGTGAGAATGGATTCGTAATATACAATGACGCATCTAAATTGGGATTAGGAGCAATATTTATGCAAAACGAGAAAGTAATCGCATATGCTTCATGACATCTTAAGGATTACGAAAAGAACTACCCAACCCATGACTTGGAACTAGCTGCGGTGGTGTTTGCCCTAAAAGTTTGGAGACACTACCTCTATGGAGTGCGGTGTGAAATTTATACCAATCATAAGAGCTTAAAGTATTTCTGCACACAGAAAGAATTGAACATGAGACAAAGATGGTGGCTAGAATTAGTCAAAGATTATGATTATGAAATACAGTATCACCCAGGGAAGGCAAATAAAGTAGCTGACGCTTTAAGCCGAAAATCCCCAACCAGCCTTGCTGCCCTACACGCCTTACCAACATCATTACAAAAAGAAGTGTATAATGCAAAAATTGAGCTGGTGACAGGACAATTATCCACCTTAACCCTTCAATCAAGCATACTTGAGGATATCACAGGTGCACAAGAGTTTGATGAAGGAACAAAGAAAATCAAACAAGAAATGAGAAAAGATGAGCAGTCTAACTTTAAGATATCTAAGGATGGAATCCTTAATTTTAAAGGAAGGTTATGCGTTCCCACAGATGACAAAATAAGACGCCATATCCTTTTCAAAGCACATGAAACTCCATATTCAGTGCACCTAGGGGCAACCAAGATATACAAGGACCTAAAAGAGCACTTCTGGTTGACTGGAATGAAGAAGGATGTAGCTCAATATGTGGGGAAATGTTTGACATGCCAGCAAATTAAGGCAGAACATCAACATCATACTGGAGAATTACAAACAATTGAGATCCCAGAATGGAAGTGAGAAAAAATTTCTATGAATTTTGTCGTTGGACTCCCCAAAACCACAAAGGGACACAATGCAATTTAGGTAATCGTTGACATATTAACCAAATCGACACATTTTCTACCCATACGTAGCACATCCTTCCTAGAACAGTTAGCAGAGCTTTATGTGCGTGAAATTTTTCGACTACATGGAGTACCATTGTCAATAATTTCAAATCGAGATGATAGGTTTACCTCAAACTTTTGGAAAAGTGTACAACGAGCAATAGGAACGAGACGGAAATTTAGCACGGCTTTTCACCCACAGACAGATGGCCAGTCAGAAAGAACCATCCAGACCTTAGAAGATATGCTACGAGCCTGCGTCCTAGACTTTAAAGGTGCTTGGAATCGATACATGCCACTGATAGAATTCTACTACAACAATAGTTTCCAAGCAACTATTGGAATGACACCGTATGAAGCTTTATACGGATGGAAGTGCAGGTCACCAGTTCATTGGTACGAAAGTGGAGAAGGAAACTTAGTGGCTCCTAACTTCATTGAAACCTCTACGGAAGCAATCAAGAAAATTCAACAGAGAATGGAAACTGCTCTTAGTCGACAAAAGAGCTATGCGGATAAGAGGCGTAGACCTCTAGAATTCCAAGTTCGAGATATGGTATTTTTAAAGATCACACCAATGAAAGGACTGATGAGGTTTGGCAAAAAGGGAAAGTTAAGTCCAAGATATATTGGACCTTTTGAAATAATAGAACGTATCGGTAAAGTTGCCTACAGGCTTGCACTACCGCCAGAGATGTTCTCGGTACATAAAGTGTTCCATGTATCTATACTGAAAAAGTATGTACCTGACCCCGCACATGTATTAAAAATTGACCCCATGCAACTCCAAGGAGATCTAATGTATGAAGAAAGACTAGTACAGATTCTGGATCGCAAGGAAAAGAGGCTTAGGAATAAAGTCATACTCCTAGTAAAGGTGTTATGGCAAAGCCGTAAGACAGAAGAATCTACATAGGAAAGGGAAGATGAAATGAAAGAAAAACACCCAGAGAAAGGATTGTATGTCTTACTGTAGCCACGTTTTTTTCATCCTTAGTCATCCTTGAGCAAAACATTTCCTAGACATGTGGCCCCAACTTGTCACTAATTTAAACTAAAAGAATGAGTAGGCCTTCTTACTTCATGCCTATAAAAGGCTCCTTCGCAGCATGTACCAGCAGCAAAGGGAAAGAGAGGGAAAGGAAAGAAAAGAAAGAAAGGAAAGAAAGAAAAGAAAGGAAAAGGAGAGAAAGGAAAGAAAGGGAAGGAAAGAAAGGGAAGGAAAAGGAGAGAAAGGAAAGAAAGGGAAAGGAGAGAAAGGAAGGAAAGGGAAGGAAAAGGAGAGAAAGGAAAAAAAGGGAAAGGAGAGAAAGAAAGAGAGAAAGGAAAGAAAGGGAAGGAAAGAGAGAAAGAGGAAAGTCAAGATATCCGATCAACCAAATTTTTTCGTAAGTATAGTCTCACTATAATACCCGGATATTGTCTGTTTATTATTATGATTATAATTATATTAATTTACGATAATATTAATTATTAAGCATGATGACTTTTGGTTATGTCTATGTTAGGATTATAATTATAGCATGCTAAGTAGAAGTGAAATACTATGATTACCATGCTAGAAATAAGAATTATAATTAGAATGAATATAATATAGCAGGATGGTTTGAGAAGAGTACAAACTTTAAACATTAAGTGCATATGCTCATATTTCTATAAGTTAATGCTATGCTAAAATAAATAAGAAGCATAAGCATGCATAATATTAAAGTGAGGTGCTGCCGGGTCAAAAGAAGTATCGCTTGTCGATCAGAAAGGACCTAAATGATATTAAAGAAAAGGTCATAAGTGGATCGTTGCAACGGTCTTAAGCGGACCGCTGATTAAATATCAATTGACATGCCGGTGGTAGCATCCTTAGGGTCCAAGTATGTAGAACGATAGGAATTTATGCATGTTAGATATAGGTCATAAAAGCACTAACTCACAATAATCATAAAAAGAATAGCGATGTGAGTAGGACACTATCCTTACTGAGCTTTTATCTCATAGATGTCTACTCTGTGTTGTAGGAAATTACAAAAGTAAGGCGGTAAGCTAAGGAACAGATGAATGGAGGCTATCTGTCCGTGAGATTATACATATGAGACCCGACCTCTGTAAGCAATGAGTTTTTTAAAATTTGCACTTCTTATGTATATGTATATTCAAATAAAGAATAAAGTGTTTAAAAAGTTTTGAGATTTCTTTTCTATGACAAAGGCTTTCGCAGTATTTTCAAATTATTACGTATATCATTCAAACCGCTTTTGGAAATAAAGTTAATTTTAAGGAACAAAAATTTTTATAATAAAAAGGAAAAGTAACGCACCTACTATTTGTATATGTTTCCCTAAGAAAAGTATTTGATAACTTAAACAGCTAGTAGGGCGGACGTTACACCCAAGGTGGCAACAACACACTGCGTAAGTAGTGCTTACGTTGCATGATGCGTGAGGGCATATTGCCCTTGCATGGCGGCACCACAATGTAACTTTATTTCGACTAGGGTTCTAGCATTTTTGAAATAAATAAATAAAAATATAATTTTTGATTTGAGAATTAAAATTTGATTTTGATTATAAAAATTACTAATTATATTATTATTGTTAAGTATTAATATAGTAAGTAAAGTTTCTAATATAAATTATTTTATGAAACTTTATTAACATATTAAAATAGGAAACCAATCTTATGGAATCAATTAAGTTACTTTAAATTATTTATGGTAAGTTTTGATATGATTAATAAAACTTATATGGAGTGTTTATAAGGAAATTTTATAATCATGTCAAATATGTTAATTGATTCTATTAATAAAAAATTATTTTCAGTAAGAGATTTAATGTGATTAATATAGAATTAACAATGTAAGATTATTAAATAAGAGTACTAAAATAAAAGTACTATAATCTGGATTATTAACTGTTAGTGCCCTATCAAAGTTACAGACTAATGATCGTCGTTAAAATAAAAACGATAGTGGTGTATAATCTTGAAGGATAAAAAGAAGTTATCAGATGCATACATAAGACGTTAGTTTTTACTGCTATGATCAATTGGCAGTACATGCCTGCCTTATGATCAATTGTAGGACTAATTTTTGTCCATGTATTATACTCACGACTTTTAAGCCACACAAGTCATATGCCGACAAAATGTACTAAAGACCAAAAAAAGGTTCTCACTCAATGTTCTGTCTTTATGAGGTCTTACCGCCAAAAATAAAAATATTAAAAACAAGATGTAAAATAAACGCAAACCAATCGAAACTGTAAAAAAAAAAAAAAAAAAAAAAAAAAATGTGCGTGTAGGTTCACAACTAATGAAGTCTTTTTCCATTGTTGATAGAAACTGCCACGTGTAAAAAAAAACAAAATGTGAGTTCAACTAATGAAGTCTTTTTCAATTATCCATACATTTTAACATGGTTATATTAGTATAATATTTATTATTAATGGGGCCAAATTATACTTACTAAGAAATTTAAAAAATACACCACGCACATTAACATATAATAATACCATTTATATATATAACAATCATATAGTAGTTCAAATATTACATAACCTATGCATATTCATTACTTACCATCTACACGGTACCATCAATGCACTCTTTCAAACTGCTCCTTGTCAGCACTAACAGTCATGAATAATTTACTTGTCAGAGGGTACACCGGAAATAATGTTTGAGAACTGCCGAACAGTCGCTGATTGAGAACTCCGTCGTATGTTGGGTGACCTCATAACCCACAATCTCACCGGTGCGTTGCATCTTTTCACCGTATTAAGCAATCTTCGTATTTGCTACCCCCCTAGCATAACATTCGGTCTGCAATTTCCATCCCTTCGTAATGGAATTAAAAAAAATTCTACCATCTCTGTGGCGCATGTATTTCCTTCTTTATCTTCTTCCTTCCCTCACGTGCATCAGCAACTGAATGTGCAGTAAGGCATGTATTTCCTTTTTTTGGATTTCTTTTCTGGAATAAGGTTAACCAAAAAAATATATTGTAGTAATGTATATATTACATAATTGTATGTTACCTACTCAGGAAGGTACTTCTTAATGGAACTATTATCGCAATGATATATTGAAACGTGCATACCAAATAGTGGAAAACAGAATAGAGGAGTTATGTTAAAATATATTTATATTAAATAATTAAAATTAGATTTGTTATTAAACATGAATTAATAATTTCACACGAGTATTTGGGTCGTAGAAGCCCCTCTGTTTCTCTCGCACACTTCGAGACTATCCAGATTCTCAAGAGTACTAATTAAGTCTCAAATAAGGGTTAGGGTTCTCGATTCCCCCTTTCTGCAAATTTTTTTATTTTTTTATTTTCATCCTCTGTTTCTCTGTCCAGGTAAAATTAGGGTTTCTGTTGATCAATAAAGATGTATGCCGATCGAGTGGAGGACGAGAACAGAAAGTCAGTTAAGGAGCGGCTCGAAGGAAACTCCCTTCACATTTCTAGCCGGCGGCCACCGGTCGCTCGCAAGAGGTTCGCTTTGTGTCTCTCCATATCTATTGTTTTGCGTAAAATCTCTTTTGGTAACATCTTTGCTATGGAAGTTCAAGAGGCCATCTTATATGTAGTATCGAAACTCACATTACAACTGTTTTTTGCTTGGGTCACTGTCATTGCTCACAGTCGTACTGGGATTTTCTTAATTAGCTGGTTAACGGGCATGATTATGCTTGGTTCTAAATTGAGGTGCTATTGTTGGTCACTTAGTCCCCTGTTCCGACTCTGAAACTGGAATTGTGCTCCTTCTGCTGCCCTTTTTTTGTTTCCCTTTTTTTTTTTCGGGATTTTGGTTTGGTCTGGTTTGGTTGATTCAATTAAGTCACTAGTTCATATGATCTGTCAATGAGCGATGTGAATTTATGGAAGTCATGAACAATTATGTGGTCAGAAAAATATTACCATGAACCTAATGATGTAGCCGTGGTTAATACAATAAGGATAATAAGTTGTACCTTGTTGAAAATCGGTAATTTCTATGCACCATAGTTGGATGGCCTTTGGAAGCTATGGGTGTAGTTGTTAGTGCTATGTTTTAACTCCTCAGAAGCCATGGGTCAGATAACAGGAGAAGGGAGTTGTTGTATATGATTTCCATTCATGTGGGATAAAATTTGAAGTACCTTTTGTAACTTGAATTAAGATGGAACAAAATCAATGATAAAGTAGGAGATCATTAGTCTATGTTCTCATTTTGTAATGACCTGAAGTTTTGATCTTGCCCACTTAGCATGTGAGGGATTACACAAAATTATAGAAGGGATCAATGCAGTATATTTTCTGATAACATTAGGAATTTTCCGATTAGCTATTTTGAACCTGAACTTACTTGTTTGGTAATATTAATAGGGTTTTTTTTTTTTTGTTTCTCTCCTGTTTCCCCCAAGGGTAATATACGTGAGTTAGAGAAATGAAAAGATACTGCAATTAAAAAAACGATTTTTGTCAGATGAGTGCTGTCATTTTCATTTTTTCTTTTTAGGGTTAAAGGCTGAAAACCCCACGTCAAAAGAGGGGGTTAAAATGAGTAAGAAATCCTCTTGCATTTTGAAAAATGGGCCAAAAGTCTCCTGCCATTAACATATTCTGTTTTCAATCCTTTTAACCCTTTCACCAACTACCACTGGAAAACCACCCACCAACACTAGCAGCAGTTACCTCGCCATTCATCACCACCGGCTGCCTCGTGATTTGCCTCTGCTGCAGCGGCCCACCTTCTTCTTCTTATTCTTCTCCTCTCTCCCTCTCTCTCTCTCTCTCCACTCTCCCTCTGCCTCGGCAAAACCCAGCTTCTCAAATTTGCAAGCAGTTTATTTGTTTCTTCAAGAAGCATTGTTAACTGGTCATTCTTCCTCTCTTTGACCATTCTCGTGTAATCCACTCTCCCTCTGCCCGTGTGGCACCGTGTCACAATGCCTTTGTCTTCCGTGCCAAGCCTATAAAATTGAATTTCAGTTATCCGTTTGCAATACTTACATTGCTTTGAGAGTGTCCCAAAACGGAGCAAGAAAGCTAGCATACCAGATCATTTTGTTGTTTCCAGCGTTTCAACGGAGCCTGAATTTGAAACTGGAATTCACAAATTGCATTGAGAATTTCTGCAAAAAATATATTTTCCTAGGTCTCAATATGGTTCTTCTCTTGTTCTTCTAATCTTGATGACCTCTGCATAAAATGTCATATTTACATCAGCTGCAATTGAGAATTCTGGCGGAAGATAGCATCGAAGTGTATTACTTCAAGAACTAAGATACTATTTCATAGGAAGTAAAATCGCAAACACACTACATTGAAATTAATATCTGGGTTTCAAACCCATATTCAAAAGCTGGGTTTGAAACCCAGATTCAAGAGGGAGAGGGGAAGAAGAAGAATAAGATGGGGCGCAGTAGTGGTGGTGAGTGGCGAGGTGACTGCCGCTAGTGGTGGTGCTTGGTTTTCTAGCTGTGGTTTGTGAGGAGGTTAAAAGCAAAGGAACAAGAAAGGGTTAGGGGAAAAAAAAATTAAATAAAATTTTGGGGTTGAAATTAAAAAGAAGAAAGATTGTCATTTTTTTTTTCTTGACATGGTGTTGAATCAGCATGGGGCTCTTTAATCCTCTTTTTTAACATGCAATCGAAAGTGTGAAAGCCAGCAATTGGGAAACTTTAGTCATGTTTAAAACAGAAAAATGTTAAAATTTGAGAATACAAAGTATTATAGTAGAATTTATGCAACACGAGGGATATAATTTGCTACCTCAAGTTTATTTCCTCGGTGCCAGGTTTGACATATTTTTATTTTCCCTCAAAATAGTGTTTCTCCCCTCTTTTTCACATGCCAACTGTAGTTTTCATCTGCATTGATTTGGGACTGTCTGATATTTCTGATTCCTGTATCTCATAGCATGAGAACAGTGAACCATTGTGGCACTCTAATCTCTCACTCTGTCAAGTGGCTGCATAAGAAGCATTCCATTGACATTTCATGTCTAGCAGTTTCTATTATTAGAAGTCAATATCCAGATTACGATTCCTATCTTTTTTGTCAGCAGAAAGAAAAGCAATGGTATTAAAAATGTTCTAACCTCTATAATTTTTTTTCCCTTTATTTTATTATTTACCTTGGACTTGTCATTCCTTTATGGATAAATTGTACCTTAGATTTGTTTGCTATTACTTCTTTTATCTCTAGAGAAACTCCTACTAATATCTTAGAAATCTTACAACAAATTAAAGCTCAAGTAGTGATGCAATTTTGGTTATATATCAAACCTGTGCAAAGACAAAAGATACATGATTTCCAATTTTCCTGATCTCAATTATCACCCAAAAATCACCTGTAAACATTGCAATATCTACCCACTTAGAAGTTCTCCTATATGGTTCTCTCCATCATTTGAGAAAAGTCAAGGAATTGGGCTAACCAAATGTAAAATTATAGAAAATTGAACTGTAAAGGACCCAGTATAAATTTTGTCAAAAACCACTACCACTTTATGATAGTTGCCTTTCTGAAAATCACATTTTTCTTCCCCCATAGCCGTTTATTGTTTAGCCAGTTGTTGCCAAGGTAATTCCTACTACATTGCCTTTAATCTTGGTCACAAAGCCCTAATTTACATACTTTATGAAAGTTGAAATCTGTTGCAGCAAAATGAATGTAACACGTTCTTTAAACCTTAAAGCTTAATGAACTTTTTAGTCATTGGGTACTGCTGCAAATCAATCTTCCTTGGGGTTCATGTTTGTGCTTCTTTTTTTCTTCTCAAGTGCAAGGATATGAAATTTTGAACGTTTTGTCAAGAATTATCTTATGATTTGGCGGTGCCTTGTCATAATTTCTTATTGGGTTTTGTTGAGAATTTTTTGCCAGTTTCTGACAGCTAAAGTCCATGATTCATTTTTTTCTTTTAGTTTTTTGATGCATTATGAGGTAATACTTTTTTTTTCTATGGATTACTAATCTGACGGTTTATATTGTTTAAGACTCAAGACTCATCAAACAATTTGTATTTAATATAATTTGCAGGCAGAGACAAGATGACAAGTGGGAACATGATCTCTATGACGATGACGAACCTCAAGCTGCAAGTATGGATTGTTTCCTATGATAGTATCACGTTTAAGTAAAATTTATGCTAGGAGATCATCTTTACGACGTCTTAACTTAATCTTATTGGCTTTTTGAAGATCACAGACTTGGTTCGCGGGATCTTCGTTTGAAGCTCCAAAGGAAAAGTCGTCAGCAAGCATCTCAAAGTGGAAATGGTTCTATATCAGGTGTCTGGGATTTACGTGATAAGCTTTCTGGCACCAGGCATTTACAACCCACAAATATCGATCCCCCAAAACAAAAATCGCAAGCTGCTAAACCTAGAAAAAGTGTCGTTTCTGAAGTGCCTCTACTAGGGACTAAAAGAGTTTCCAACTCAGCGCCTATAAGGACTCCACAAAAGGAAAAGGTATTTATGCTTTCTTTTTATATCGTTCTCTTTTCTCTTTTGAGAAAAGAGAAAATTGAGAATGATTTTAACACCAGTTAATCTGAATATATGAGCTACACTTTTACCAAATTTTAAACACTGCTTTGAATGCACTGAGAAGTTGACTAAAATGCCTCTTACTTGAAGCGTTTTTTTTTTGGATTCATGTAGACTTTTTGCAAAATTCCACTTGAATTATATGTTAGGGCATTGGAAAATATGTGACATAGCTATAGGTATATTAGTTCCTTTTCAAGATCTTTGCATGAGTAAACAGAGCTTGTTGTCTGGATGCTTGTATCCTTTGCATTCTTTCCCCATTTCTAGCTTGAACCAACTAAACCCTCAAAAATTCCCATTAGCAAGAAGATAAAAAGTCTTTTTCATCACGAAAGGAGACTCAGTGCTACAGTAGTGCTGTGTGAACAGTAAAGTCAAATACAGTTAGTAGATATTGCTTTTCTGATTGATTGAAACCCGCTTATTTTGATGCAGAATGATACATCAGTGGATGACTTTCTGCTGTCATTGGGTCTTGAAAAATATTCCATTACATTTCAAGCTGAGGAAGTATGCATATCTTGTAATTTTTTCTTTATATTCTGAAACTTAGTATTAAGTTTTGGGGCCTTTAGCTGCTGCTTTTCAGGAATTTGTTGTTAAGCTAAAATCCTTCACCTGTTTATTCAGGTTGATATGACAGCTCTTGTACACATGAGTGATGAAGACCTCAAGGCGTTGGGAATTCCAATGGTAAACTTATGAACTGACCCCCAAAATACATTTCTGAGGATTTCGCTTATGAAGGAGTACTATTTTCCCTTGATGTTCAACAGAAATCCATCATCCTTTTTGTTTAGTAAAATACTAGTGAGCTCCCATCTCCATTTTTGGAAATAACTCTTATTTATTATGAAAATAACAAAAAGTACATGATATTGGTAAATACTTATCAATGCCTCTGATGATGATTTTGCATGGAGCATTTTAGTGTTAGTTGAGATACTTCTTTAACATTTGGATTATTTTGTTGTGGTTATTAACTTATTAGGAGTCTTCATTCTCGTAAACACTCAATGATTTTATAAGATCACTTTTGTGTATCCTCCAGAAGTTCAGTTTTTGCTTTGCTTTCCTCTTAAACCAGTTAGCTCTAGTTCATAGGTTAAGGTTTGATACTGGGTATATTTTCTATTGTCTCTTGATACTTTCTAGTGTGATTTTGGTATCTACTATACATCAACTAAGCTTCTGGATTGATCTGATTGTATTTATAATATTCTTCACTTTTCTTTCTTGATTTGTGTGTTTATCGACTCTGGCGTGGTTTCAGGGCCCGAGGAAGAAGATACTGTTGACATTGCAATCAAGAGACTAAAGATTAGGGTCGAAGGAAGGATCTTTCTTCTTCCTTGTTCTAACAGCGGGGTGAAGGGTTCGAGTAGATTAAGGTTCTCTGACTTATATCAGCAATAGCGGAGTGAAACTGCAAGTTGACAAGGCTGTGTTTTGAACGCTACGGTTTTAGCCTACACGACTCCTTTTTTCCCCTCTTTGTCCTTGCATGTCCATTTGGCCCACGATTGTTGTATCTTGAAAAATATGCTTTGAGAAGTTACTGTTGGTATTTACCTGCTTGTTTACGTAAACTTTTGTTAGGGTCGTCTTATTAGTTAAATACTGCTTATTGCTATTGCGAGCTATTTTTGGACTCTTATGAAGTATTATTTTATTAGCTGCCCTTTATGTTTCTTTCTTTACTCTACATCTTACTTTGTATGGTGCTATATATATATTTTTTTTTAATCAGAAATTCTTGTATATAATACTAGATTATTTGATATATATATATATATATATATAATAAAATTTTGATAAATTAATAAGATTTAGAGATTAGAAAAATTTATTAATTTAATAAATTTTTAATATTTTATTTATCAATTTTATTTAAGAAAGAAATTAAATATAAAAATTTGGCTTGTGAGCCGTTGATTTTATATAATTTTGAGTTTGGATAATAAATATTTATGAAAATATAATTGTAAATTGTTTTTGAGGTTATAAAATTTTGTCTATAAATAATATGGATTCAAATAATTTAGATAAATAGTTATGAATAAAATAAATTTAAATAATTTGAAGAAATTATTAAATAATAGAAGTATTTAAAAACTATAAAATATAATTAAAGAGTTGAACTATCATAATGAAATATATATCAAAAACCTCTTGAATTACTCTAGAGAAAACAATACAAATTTAATGATGTTGACCAATGAGTAGATAATTGAGAACATCAAGAAAAATAATTAAGATATTGAAGATGATACTTCTTTTATGGATCATGTTTGGTGAAAATAAACTTTTAAGGCTGTGGTGAAAATAAATAATTTTTTTATTGTATTATAAGAAAACTACTTTAGAACTTTTTACCTTATTAAGAAAAATTAGAAATGAGATCCAAATTGATGTCAATTTTAAGAAGACACAATCAATAATTCATATTTTGCAAATTAATCATAATTAAATCATATATACTATTTATTATTTAAGTAAAATTATTAATTATCAATATTTTACTATATTTATGATTATGATGATATTTAATATACCACGTAGTCATATATACACTTTTTTTCATACGGGTTTGCTTATTTTCTCTTTTCACGTCTCACTTAATAGTTTTTAAAATGTTATTTTCATCACATTTTACTTTTTGGGTTAAAATGATATAAGAAAATATATATATTTTTAAAAAAAAAATTAATAAAGGATATAAAAATATTTTAGAAACTAAAAGTTAGCTAAATTAGAGTTAGAAAAGTAAAATAAGTATATTATAAAACGTAAAAAATAATAATTTAATCTATCTTAAATTATTGTTTTTGTTTTTAAATTTTTATTATTTTTTTATTTTCGTCCATTCATTTTTATATAGGCTTAAATGTCATTCTTAATATTTTCAAAATACTTCATTTTGGGTTTTTGAATCACATTATAAATATAAATAACATTTAAATTTATGAATACTTTATAAAACATCTCATATCATCTAAATATATAATATTAATATACTTAAATTTAATATTTTTATTATAATTAATTCATAATTTTAATTAAATTATATTTATCTATCAATTTTTTTTCATTATTTACAACCTTAAATTTCTATAATACCCATTTCAACAACCTTAAATTATTTAATATGTCGTGTTAATTTTAATATTTATAAAATTTTGTAAGTTAACTTTAAATTTTATATTTATAAATTTAATTTTAAGGACAAGTAAAAAATATTTTAAAAATTTTAAGAATGAAATTAAATAATTTAAAAAATAAAAACAAAAAGAAACAAATAATAAAAATTTAGAGACGAAAACATTAATTTAACTTTTAACTTTTATATTTGAAAAGACTTTTCGCCCCGTCCTATAGGCCAATTGTCCATACACATTCAAAATTCCCTCTTGGATAACACCCCTATATATGTGGTTTATTCCATGGGCAAAGCGCATCAAATCCTCTTATCCTGCAATGAGAAAGCATCCTTAGCAAAAATCCATGCTTTAGTGATCTTGACTGGTCTTTTTCCCTATTCAATCTCGAGTGGAACACTCATTAAATTGTATGCACGAATTGGCGATCCCAACTCTGCCCGCTACTTGTTCAACCGATTGTCCCAAAGAGACATTAATGCCTGGAATTCAATCATCATGGCTTATTCACGTAAAAATTTTCCTGTTCAAGCTCTAAGTCTTTACCATGAGATGATCTCAAATGGAGCTAGACCAGATAGGTCGACTTATACAGTTGCACTCAAGGCTTGTACAAGCTTATCAAATTTAGAAACGGGTAAAGAAATTTGGAATGAAGCAGTAGATAGTGGGTATAAACACGACGTCTTTGTCGGATCCTCTGTTATGAATCTGTTCATGAAATGTGGAGAATGTGGAGAGATTGATAAAGCAAAGAAGGTGTTTGATGATATGCCAAGAAAGGACATTGTTTCTTGGACAACTATAATAACAGGGCTTGCTAAGAGTGGGCGGCCATGGGAGGCAGTTGAATTATATCGGAGAATGCAAAATGAGAGAGTAATAGAAGCAGATGGGTTTGTAATGGTGGGATTGATACAAGCTTGTACAAATCTAGGGGACTTGAAATTAGGTCTTTCAATTCATGGCTATATGATTCAAAAAGATTTTGCAATGGAAGTAGTAGCTCAAACCAGCCTAGTAGACATGTATGGCAAGAGTGGACATTTGAAGGTTGCTTATAATGTATTCAAGGAAATGCCTTATAGGAATGTGATTTCATAGGGTGCCTTGATTTCTACCTTTGCTCAAAACGGTTCTGCTGGAAATGCCCTTTAATTGCTCATTGATATGCAGAGTTTCGGGTTGGAACCGGATTCAGTTTCTGTTATAAGCGGACTATTAGCTACTTCACAAGTAGGATTTATTAAATTAGGTAAATTCATGCATGGGTTCATCCTAAGAGGGTATGATTTTGACCAAGTCTTAGGTACTTCTGTTATTGACATGTATTCAAAATGTGGGTCCATCTCTTGTGGCTGGATTCTTTTCGACCGGTTAAAGTCTAAGGATTTGATTTGTTGGAATTCCATGATTGCTAGTTATGGAATTCATGTACATGGAAAGGAAGCTTTCTCTCTATTTATTCACATGAGGACAGAGAATTTGAAACCGGATCATGCAACATTTGCTTCTCTTCTGTTGGCTTTTAGCCATTCAGGTCTTATAGAAGAAGGGCGATACTGGTTTTATCTGATGGTCAATAAATATAATATCCCTCCAAGTGAAAAGCATTATGCTTGTATGGTAGATCTTCTATCCCATTCAGGACAAGTTGAGGAAGCTAGCAAGCTGATAGATTCAATGGACATTGAAGCGGGGCCTGCTATCTGGGTTGCTCTCTTATCAGGATGCCATACTCATGGGAACTTGACGATAGGGAAAATGGCCTCAAAAAAGGTGCTTGAGTTGAAACCAAATGATATGGGGATCTTTACTCAAGTCGCAAATTTTTATTCCATGGCCAAGAAATGGAGTGAGGTAGGTGAGGTAAGGAAGATGATGAAAATGACAGGGATGAAGAAAACTCCAGGGTATAGTGTAGTGGAAGTGAAGGGGACGCTATGCTTTTATAATGGAAGATAAGAGCCATCATCAATACAATGAGATTATGAGGCTCTTGGGTAAGTTGGATTATGAGATGAGAGGTATGGGGTATTTGCCAAAGACAATTTCTGATGCATGATCTTGCGGAGGAAGTGAAAGAAGAAATGTTGAGTAATCATAGTGAGAGGCTTGCTATTGCTTTTGGCCTGTTGAATACAAGGCCAGGGACTATGAGATGAGATGTATGGGGTATTTTGCCAAAGACTGAATTTCTGTTGCATGATCTTGCGGAGGAAGTGAACGAAGAAATGTTGAGTAATTATAGTGAGAGGCTTACTATTGCTTTCGGCCTGTTGAATACAAGGCCAGGGACCATGAGATGAGAGGTATGGGGTATTTGCCAAAGACTGAATTTCTGTTGCATGATCTTGCGGAGGAAGTGAACGAAGAAATGTTGAGTAATTATAGTGAGAGGCTTACTATTGCTTTCGGCCTGTTGAATACAAGGCCAGGGACCATGAGATGAGAGGTATGGGGTATTTGCCAAAGACTGAATTTCTGTTGCATGATCTTGCGGATGAAGTGAAAGAAGAAATGTTGAGTAATCATAGTGAGAGGCTTGCTATTGCTTTTGGCCTGTTGAATACAAGGCCAGAGACTAGATTGCTGGTCACAAAGAACCTTTAGGATGTGTGGGATTGCCACGAGGCGATGAAATTTATATCGAAGATTGTGGGAGGGAGATTGTCATGAGGGATGCGAAGCAGTTTCATCAGTTCAAGGCCGGTATTTGCTCTTGTGGTAACTACTGGTAAAGCTAAGCCAAGGGTTTATAGATCAAAAGGTATTATGCTATCTGTGTATCAGGAAACAAAATGTTGGAATTTGAAACTTTGAACGATACAGTGAAAAAAAAAAGAAAAAGCTTTTCAACAATACCCAGATCAACACAAGCCTCATCCTGCCTTTTCCCTTCATCAAGGGGGAGGAAACAAAACTATTAATCATTTCTTTTTTCTTTGTCATCTTTTCCTGTCAAAATTACAATCCTCAGGTCCTATATCCTAGACCTTGAGTTTGAAGATTCTGGTTGTCTTCTAATAATCGGTCATATTCAAGAAGTAGATCAGCAGCTTGTTTTTGCAGGGCTGTAACATGGGCCTCTGCAGTTTCGAGCTTCTTATCTTTCTCTTCTGATTCCAGCTTCAGCTTCTTCAAATTATCTGACAATTTCAAAAGTTCTTCTTGAAGCTGCTTTACCTGCTTCAAAGCTTTCTCTTCTTTGTCTTTTAGTCCGCTCCTCTCTTTCTGGAACTTTTCAACTTCTTCTTTCAAACAATCCACACTTATACTTAGCTCGGTAAGTGTTTGAAGATAAAGGTGCATTCTATACACTATGAATCCAAGAAACAAGATAAAACCTGCAAGTGTAAGAGATCGCTATTAGGATTTAGCAATCAATCCATTCTATAACAGATCATGTATAATTTACTTTACTCTGCTGTGATCTGAATAATTCTCAAGTTGGTTGCAATAGATCCAGAAGCATGTTTTAAATTGCCTGACTCATGTTTTAAAGTGCCTAACCATGAAACCACAGATCCAGAAGCATAGCTCCCCAAAGGAAAAAAAAAAAAAGAAAAGGAAGAGGCTAACAAATAAAAACAAAGAATTGAAGTAGAAAAGAAAAAGAGCATACCAATGAGTGAGGCCTCGAGTAAGTGGGTCCTCCAAAGAACCTGATCCATAGGCGACATTGTTCCCAGCTTTGCACCTTTGTTCTGGATCTTACCAATACTCCATAGATTTGTGACGAAAATGGCAGCCATAGTACAAGCAACGGTTGCAAACGCAACTGGACCCTTACCCATCTTTATCTGATCCAGACTCTTTATCACAAGCTCTCTTACTGGCCCGATCTTTACTAATAGAAGGAATGCCAAAGCACCCTCAACAAATAGGACCAAGAACAGCAATTGAATCATCGCTCCGCTTTTTCTACAACCCAGATATCGATTCTTTATTGCAACAATCAGAACCCACCCTTTTGATTTCTTCTTTTTTGGTTTATTCACATAACTACTTTCATTTTTCCATAATGAGGAGCTAGAGCCATGGATCAGCGAGCATGCCTATAAATAGAATTAAAAGGAGCTTCCTTGCGGAGAAATTGATCAACTAAGTTGGGGAAAAAGGTGTGTTCTTCAAGGGAAGTCGAAATAGCCATTTAGTAAGTAGAAAAGGATGAGCTTTTAGTAAAGAAACCCATGTCTTCTTTCTCAGCGACTTCTATCTGAAGATTATAATCAAGTAATTTATTAGGGTTTTGGGAATAGCGGGAGGGGGGAGTTTTTTTGCAAATGGGATTTACTTAGTTTCTTTCCAGCTCACTGGAGGATTATAGGGAGAGCAACGCAGTCAAAGGCTCAAAAAGTAAATAAATTTAGGATGATGACAAAATTAAAATAAAATTCATGGAAAAAAAAGAGAGAGGCAATGATGCCCAAAAATTCAAACGAGGGAGTCGGGAATGACTTTTTTTATTTTATTTTATTTTTTTATTATATATATATATATATATATATTTATTTATTTTATTTATTTTCTTATTTACTCTATTGGCTGGTTTGGTTTGAAAATGGAAATGGTTTCCTTGGTTAGGCATAGAATTTGCACTGGCAGTTCGTTTACATAGGGCAAAGTGGATTAGATCCCAAATGCTTCTAGTGTTCATAGAACTATAGAACAATGTATCAAGTCATGGTTAATGAGAATACAAATTACCAACTGACCTTGATGAATGCAGTAGAAGATTGAAATTACCTGTTTCAATGAAAGAAATAATTGTCCATTTTAATTCTCTGTAAGACAAAATATTAAAATAACAATCTGCATATCCTATACATATTTGAATAAAATTGCTAACTTGCCTGTCATTATGTTCCTCTTCTATTCGGTCCCTCGTGATTGTGCTCGAACAATCTGTGTATGCTGCAGACGCTGTAGAAGATGATGCCCCACTTGTTACTGTTGTGGTTGAGTAATAGTGAAAATTTTCAATAGTTTGCTTCTACCTAGAATGATTGCAGAGAATGAATTCAGAGATTATTTTAAATACCCTGCTTCTCAAAAAACAGTTATTTTTTATCTTTTATTTTTAATTTTTTAATAAATATTTTTATTGTTATTTATTAAATAAAAATTAAATTACGATTTAGTCCTCCTTTTCTTCTTTTTCTTTCTTTCTTTTTCTTCTTTCTTTTTATTAAGAATTAATGCACGGCTTTGACCTAATCAATTATAAACTTAATTAAGGATTCCCTTATTTTAATTAAGTAATTGATAGATCATTACCTATCACCTATGACAAGTCATCCATTAAGCTTGTAATCCAAATTATTTAATCAATATTTTGATTAATTTAGCTTATAAAATCTAATTAATAAATCAGCTCATTCACCTTTTAATGTCTAATTGCTATTTACAGACCTTCAAAAAATTTTATAATTAAAGAAATAGTCCTAATGTAATTTATTATCTTCTAATTAAACTATTAATGGTTCTAGCAGAGCTACACGACACTAAATTTAATAAATTAATAATTTATTATTTTACTTTTATAGTCAATCTTATACTATCTATCTTGTTTACACTCCTTTTTTGTTATTGTTCATTGCTGAAATTTCTCTTCCTCTTATTGCTCGTATACACCTTAGCTTGATCAATTGATTGTTGGGTCTAATATCCTTGACCCTTATGGAAATTATCATCTCTTTTTGAACTATCTTTTTGAGTTCTTTCGAGCCTCAAAGAACTTGTTTTGTTCCTCCTTAGCCTAACCCAGGCCATACTCTTCTTGAAGGGCTCTTCTGACACATTTGTCTATGGTAGTTGGGGGATTATCACTATTATCAATGATAATGGCTAGTTCTGGGCTAAAAATCTTCATCATTCTTCTAACTCGTTCCATCTTTGTGGGTACTAAGAAAAAACATAGTTATGCTAGTTGATCAAATTTCTGCACTACCTCTATCACCAACATAGTCCTTTGTTTGAGGTTGATAAACTCCATTTGTTGAGCTTCCATAGCGTCATTATTATAATACTTCTTATTAAACTCAGCAGTGAAGTCTTCCCACATCATTTCTACTTCATTGCGTCTCATTTTAATTGTCTCCCACCAATAGGTTGAACACATGACCTTCTCTCTCTCAGTGAGGTCCATAAAATTCAAAACAGTTTGAATGGAGTACGACCATTTCTCAGCTACCAATATATTTGTTGAGCCCTCGAACTCCACAAGTTTCATATGGTAGAAACGCTTATAGAGTGGCTCTTGTCGAATCTCTTGGGTTTCTTGATTACCATGACCTTTTTCTCGTGGTGCTACATCTTCTTGTAGTACATTCGGCTCATGTCCTCTTATCGGAAGGCCTCCTTTACTAAGGTGTTGATGTGCCATTTGTCTTCGTAAATTTTGGATTACCAAGTCTTGTGCTTCCAGGCATTGTTGAAGATAGAAATCAGTGCCACCAATTATGCTTCTTTATTTTGTTCTTTAGAACTCAGGTCAGATTGATTTTCCAGAACTCTCAAGTTCTAGTCGCCTCTAATCGTCTTATAATTTACAACCCTATTGGTCATAAAGGAAATACAACGATCATTTCATAAATTAACATACTCTAAAATATGTATAAATATATAGCAGCTCACACCATAACATTTCCATACACAAAAGTAAGGACTCATAAAAGACCATGCGCCCACAAATAAAACATCGTATCAAGATCATGCTAGAAAATAGTTTCTAACCCTAACCTATACACATCACAACCAAACTATATGAGTCTATAGGTCACATCCACTAATCTTCGTCGCGATCCTACCAAGGATCCTCTTCTGGAGCTTCCTCTGGGTTTTCTTCTGGATCTTCCTCAGGAACATCTTCTAGATCTTCATCTGAGTCCACTTCCATTGATTCCATGAACCTACACCAAATATCAATACAAAAGTCTTCCCATTGGTAATTCTATGGGTTACACTGCAACTCTTCCCACCAATCCATCACCTCTCCATAAAAGTAACCTTCAATTCAAATAATCAGTGATTTAACCTTCTCTTCATCCTGGGCCGTGATATGCAGGTGGCTTTGCATTCTTAAAGGCTACTACTATGTAGGCCGGTTTTAGACTCGCGAAATACATATATCAATAGGTGGGGGATCCCTATTTTTCTCTTCCATTATCTTATAACTAACTCAAGTTAATATAAGAAAAAAAAATACATACTTACTTACAGAGTTGGTGTAATCATGCGAGGTAGAGTAGCAGGACTTGGCTATGATACCAACTATAATGACCAACGTTGTTCGGACTATTACTTTACAAAAATTTTCCTCTTTAAATAAGAGTTGAACTTTTTTAAAAAAAAACTTTCTTCATTAAAAGGGTTTTTTGATTAATAGCAAAATCTTTTATACAGAAAAGGGAGTCTGTTATAGTGCTATTACTAAATATAAACACGAAAACATATTTTTAAAAATTGTTGTCCATCAGGTCTTAAGTTTTTCATTGGTAAGGAGTGGATTTCAAAATCCTAAACATGATTTTTAATTAATTAATTTAGTATTTTCTCATCTCTTTTTTTAATTTATTATATCTTACTGATTATAATTATTAAGAATTTTGTTTTATTAATTTATGCTATAAAATTAGATAAATGATAGTGATTTGATTACTAGAGATTTGATTTGATTTATTATAATTTTCTTAAGCCAAAGTATCATCACGCTATCAATGACTATGAGAATATTTTGATTTGATTAGATATTAGATATAAATCAAAATAAATAAACGGAGCCTACGTATTTGTTTATGTAATAAATTACTTTTAATTAAATTAACCATCTTTCTTGATTAATTACTTTTATTAAATTAATTTTAGGAGTTGGTTCTAGGTTGTTTAATTGAAAAAGATAAAGTAAGAAGTTTGTTTTACTTAACAAAAATATAAGGAAAAAGAAGCTTGTGATTATTTTATGGTTATTCATTTTAAAAGACAGTAAAATATAATTCTAATCAATTGTTGGATCTCATATTTATTGGTAGTGAATTATTCTTTAACCATACATTTATTATATTAGTTCATTCTTTAAATTTAACTTTTAAATTCTAATTTTATTATTTAATTTTCTTTTTCTTTATTTACATTTGAAATCCATTCAAAACCCCCAAAATTTTCTACAAGAATTACTCTTATTTGCTACTTTACTAAATAACGGTGTTACTTATGCATGAATTTAATTAATACAATTTATATCGTATCAATTTTGGCATCCTATTGTCGGAGATTATTTTCTCTAATTTATTTATTATTTATTTTATGTTTTAGTTTTAGTTTTCCTTTTCGTTAGCATTTCCTTTTCATTTCTCAAGAAGTTGACCAATGTGTGAGGAATAAATAGGGAATGTTTCTAAGCCGAAATATAACCTAAGATCGAAAGGACCCATTTTACTTCCACCCTCGGTTCCCACTTCATCCAAGTTTTCACCATCATCAAGTGATTCTAAACTTGAGTAAGAAAAGATGGTTGTACCCAATATTATACTCGGCGAATTAGCAGCATCAATTACAGACCAACAAACTTTGTGCATTAAGTACCCTCAACTTGAGGCAGCTTTTGAGCTCAAGTTGAGAATGATTCATCTTCTACTAACTTTTCATGGTTTAGTAGTAGAAGATCCAAACAAATATCTCGAAAAATTTCATGTAGTATGTTCAAGCATAAAACCAAGTTTGCATCTCTGAAGAGCGGGTTAAGTTGAGAGCTTTCCCATTCACAAGCGGGTTAAGTTGAGAGCTTTCCCATTCACTCTAGCGGATAGTGTGAAGGAGTGATTATGCTACCTTCAATTTGGTACCCATTAACACTTGAAATGAAAAGAAGAAAATATTTCTTGAGAAATATTATATTGCATCTAAGGCTACAATCATAAGAAATGAGATATGTGGTATTCAACACTGTAGTAGAGAGACCTTATATGAATATTGATAACGATTGAAGAAGCTATGTGCAAGCTGTTCTCATCATCATATTTAGTAAGCAACTTTTAATTTTTAAAAATGTCTAATAACAATGGAAAGTAGTATGACCGATGCTACAAATCGAATCGCCTTAGTAGATGAGACACTTACTACCTGCAAGGACTTTAACAACAAATATGACAACTAATTCTCAACAGTTCATTAGCCGATCAGAACCACCGCTCATGAAGATAAATCAAGTTGTTACATCGAGCATTGAGTAGCAACTTGCCAACCTTAATTTACCATTCCAACAACAAATGAATGTAGCCACTGTTCAACAAGCAAAAAAATATGGAATTTATTCACTATGACTAATATGTATCTATCTTTACTGTTCAAAAAGGCTAATTTGAGGGTTTAAATTAGTATAATCTAAATTTTGGGAGCGGTGAGTTGTTATTTAAAGTTTTGGTAGTTCTAATTAGTATACTCATTTTTTGGGTCTATCTCACCTTTAGCTCAATTACAAAATTAACAACCAATCAAATGATGAAACAACATTTAAAATATTTGATAAGAATTAATCTAATCAATAAAACTATAAAGTTTGTAAATATTTATTAATTAAAATAATAATTAAGAATAATTAAAAAATTAATAGCAACCAATTAAATTATAAAATTAGTAAACTTTAATTAATTAAAAAAAATTAACAATAATAGATCAAATTATGAACCTTTAATTAAAAATTGATAGCGAACACTCAAAGTATCAAAGTATAACACATCAATTAAAAAATTGTCTATCCAAACCTTGGCAATTTTGGCTTGATTATTTCCAAATATCAAAAGCTATTCAAAATAATCCTAAACCTAATTCCCATAAATCACAATCTCTTCTTCTACCTTAGAAAAATTAGGAATTACCCTCAAACTTTTAAAATAATCATTCCCTTCATACTACTATTATAAAATTGATTAATGAACCGTTCAAAAATTCTTTTTGCAAATTGATGTTGTGGCATGTTCGACTAAGATATAAAATAATATATATATATATATATATATATATATATATTTTATAATTTGCATTAATTACTTAATAGTTTCATTTTTAGTTATTTTGATTCCAAAAATCTATTTTTTATTTTTTTATAACCTCAATATTTATCTTTATTTCATAATTTAATCCAATTCCCACCAATGTTTAGATGGCGAAATGAAGATGAAAATTGGAGTAAAAAACAATTAAATTAAATTTTAGGGAATGAAAATAGTTATAATTAAACTGTTGGGTAGTAACTTCTAATAATGAAAATTTTTTATTATTTTAAATTCTAGTTTATGACGGTAGATGCTGATTGGATATTACCACATCATTATTTTACAATTAAAAATATTAGAAAGAGGACTTATTTGTTTGTAAAAAAGTTTGAGGGGGTTTTTTTATTGTTTAAAATGTTTGAGGGAGTAATTTATTGTTTTTCTAAAGCTTAGGGGAGTTGTTTACATTCTTAACCCTGGTAAGACTTCATAATTTGGGACCATTTGAAATAGAAATCTTTCATTCTAAATAAGTACTCTTTCTTTTTTTTTTAATTTCGGTTTGTCCCAAACTATCATCAACATTCAACAATAACGATTAACCCCTTTACTCATTTCACGACAATCTTGTCTCTTTTTCTATCACTCTCTCTATCCTCTCCATTTTAACACTTTCGTATCTCCAATGCAAGTGAGAGTGTCATTATTGCTAGTATATCTGAAATTCTAAGAAAAAAGCTTGCATTTCTCAGATTCAGAGAAAAGAAATGGGTGTTCTTGGTGAGTCTTGGTGTTTTTGCAAAGGGGTGGGAAAATCGGAGAGAATGAAAGCAGCTATATTCTCCGGGAAAGGACCCGCCATCGCCGGGATCTCAGTTTCTGGAAATGTAACCTCCAGCGGCACCGGTTTCTTGATCCATAGGAACCTCCTCTTGACCACTCATGGAAACGTTCCCTCCGTTTCTGCGGCTGACGAATGTGAGATCCGCCTTCAAAACGGTGTCGCTGCGTGCCTCGTTCCTCACAGGTACTTATACTCTTACTCTTTTGTGCTTCTTTATGAAAAACATGGTTAAAGAGAGATTTGCAGTGTGGGATGGTAGAAGAACTTTAGCGAGTGAATTAGTTGCTTTAGTTGCATTTATAGATTCATTGACCTTAGCTTATTAGGGTTAAAGTTTAAAAAGTGACATTTGAGTAAGCTCAATTTTTGCCAATCCATGTATATATACATACATAATGAGAGGAAAAGGAAAGTTATATTTGAATGAGTGACTGAAGCAAACTGGATTGTTGTGGGTCCAAACTAACGTTTTAAACAGTGAGCGGAATAGAACCGTACTCTGTAGATGCATTGTTCCTTCTAATGAAAAATATGCATATATGGGCATTTGTTAATATTCTTGTCTATAGGGAGTTATTGCTATCAGAAGTGCAGAGTTTCATAGTGAACCCTCTATTACCATGTATGTGGTGGCTTACTACTGTGTAGAACGATATTCATTGTATAGGAATCATGGGTTTTAGGAGCCACGAACGCACATTGTAGGGTATAAATTGATAGAAAAGTCTTTGGCTGACTAGTATCTTTCTTGAGAAATGCATTATTGTTTTCATCAAAGGATATTAAGTATATGTTTATATTTTAAGAGTATAAAGCCATAGCTAGAGTGATGCTAGAAGGAGAATATGCAAATTAACTTTATTGAAGTATAGAAAAGATGAAGCAAAATTGAAAAACTCTTTTAAGTTAGGAATTAGGATAGACATAAGAAACATAAGAGGTGGAAAGACATATAAAGATGTATAGAAACATCGGAAAAAAATAAAAAAAATAAAGAATTAAAACCCTTCTCATGATTTAATGAACAGAAAGTAGCTTGAAATGCAAGAGTTTGACTTCCAAAATTATACTTTAGTCCAATTATTGTATAACATACTAGTGCTATCTCGCTTACCCCACAAGGAGTAAAATGTGAAGTTCCCTAACTAGCCAAAGCCCAAAGGCCTATTTGAGTTTGACATGAAACTTTTCTAAAGCTTGAACTGTTTCTTTATTTATCAGCATTAAGGGTTTTAGTAAATTACATCTAACCTCAATTAAGCTTTGGTCTTTGTACACTTTTGTGCTAGTGTTGCATTGAGCTACTCATGAGTAGTTCGAGCTCGGTATGAAGAAAGATCCATTTATGTTTGAGCCTATCTTCAATTTCATTTAGCTACTGAACCAAGCTGAAGTAAACATTATTACTATGCTCGAGTGATAAGAAAGCAACTTCTCTATTATCTCTTCTTCTTACATTATGAATTATCTTTTACTCTCAAAATGCATTATCTTACATCATGTTTTCATAATTAGAAACTTACCTAGGACTTCTCTAAGATGTTTGCTATGTTCATAGGTTTTTCATAACAAGTTCAGTTTTGGACCTCACTATAGTGGGATTAGATTCCATGGAAGGAGATTCCAATTCACAGCCGCCTCACTGCCTAAAGACCTCTTCCAAACCGAATCTTGATCTGGGCAGTGTAGTTTACATTCTGGGCCACACTGAAAAAGAGGAGTTAACTGTTAACGAAGGAAAAGTTGTAATAACAACTGATAACCTAATAAAACTATCCACAAATGGAGTAACATGGTCTCCTGGCTCAGCTGGGTTTGATCCTCAAGGCAACCTTGCTTTCATGGTATGTGATCCCATGAAACTAGCTACTTCTCCTAATACAAAATCCTCATCAACTTCTTCCTCCTCCTCTTCTTCATGGAAAAAGGATATTCCCATGCAATTTGGAATTCCTATACCCATTATCTGTGATTGGTTAAATCAGCATTGGGAAGGAAGCCTTAATGAGCTTAACAAACCAAAACTACCCATAATCCGGTTAATGTCTGTGGGGCCCAAGAGCGAGCATTCTTGTACTTCATTCACACTAAGGCAAGTTTTTAAGCCAGCTGAAGAAACAGATGATGATTTAAGAACTCCCTCATCACATGAGGTAGAAAACATAATTGAAGAAGAAACGAGGAGAAATGATCTAAATCAGTCACATGCGAACCATGTACAGGGTATTCCTACCCCAGAAATATATGAATCGCCAAAGTTAACTTCTGTTCCTCTTAGGAAAAGAGAAACAGGTCAGATTCAGCTTCTGGATATTAATTTCCCTCCAAGAAATTGGAAAACTATGGTTTTGCCACATCAACACAGCTCAGTGAGAGCGGAAGCCCATCATGTTGCAGAAGCAGAAGTGGCCTCAACAAGTTCGGTCAATGGTGCCCAAAGTGAGGTCCAGTCCAGTTCTCCTGTACAAGCTATGGAGATGAATGGGTATAGTAGTGAGGGAGAGACGATGTACTCTGCTGAAACAGCAGAGAGTAGAAACTATACAAGCCCTAGAGAGGACGGTAGGTTTCAACAAGTGGAGAGAAGTCAGAGTTGTGGGAGTTACAGTAGGTGGGGCCCAGTCCATAGAAACCCAGTGGCTCGACGGGAGATGCTAGAGAAGCAGAGGAGTTTTATACATGGAAGGAAAGTGAATTATTCGCAAGGGGGTGGCGGTTCACAAAGGAGCAATGACTATTTTAGCCCTACTGTCTCCTCCATCATGAAGCGGAATGGCTTGGAACAGCCCATTAGGCCCAGGCAAAGCGCTGTGCACTCTTCACCAAGGTGGATGTTCTGAAGGATAAAGAGTTGTGGCCATTCGTATTGGAACTTTTAATTAGAGTGGTACTAATTTGTTGACCCTGTGCAGAGAGAGAGAGAGGGAGAGACCAATTCTTAATATGAAAATAAGCAAATTTGACGAAGTGAGTAGTATTTACTATTTGAGCAGTTATCTAATTGAATGAGATATCTGAAGAAGCAAATTACAAGGAAAACTCAGAAATGGGTAATGTCAAATGAGTTTCCATTTTCATTTGAGCACCTGTTTTTGTTTGTTATAATTTCTCACGCTTAGATTATTTAGATGCAACATAAAACACTTTTTGTCTCCCTTAAAGAAGGAAACAAGCTTTTGTGGTTTATATCTGTCTCTTTCCTTCCGGAGCCTTTTTTGGTCGACTGGATTAGTGTTATCGAACCGGATCTACCGATCCAACCGGGTGTTTTTTAACTAAAGTTATTGAACTGATCGAATTTTATTTGAATTGGTTGAATTCATTCATTTATTTATTAAATTTTGATATTTTGTAAAATTCTTACTTTAGTTAGTCCTTCAACTACTTTAAAAAATTATTAAACTTAAGAATATCTTTTTGGGACTTGACAATCTAATTATACATGCAGGTATATATATTTTATAAGTATTCGAGAAGTATATAAGAATTCAATACATTCGATTTGAAATTGATAAATAGGAAGGTCTGGTTTATATAGCCTCGAGAAAAATAATATTTTGAAGGATATACTCTTTTTCTATTTATTTAATACAAAAATAAAAAAGATACTACCCTTATCCCTACCATGAAGTATTTATTCCAATGTGTTGATGTGGATTTCCATTTTGCTGAAAGGATCCACCACCCATGTTTCAAAATTGGATGTACCTATACAAAATGAAAGGTAGCAAATATATTTACAATTACATTTCATATAATTCATTTATATTATATCTAAGTAAATGTAACCTCACATATACGCAGCTAATTATATTTTTTTAGTTGAGCTCGACTTAAATATTCTTGTGAAACATAAAGTGTTAAACAAGTACGTGTATATATGTATGTCTATGCTTAGAATGACAGTATTACTCAATCACACATCTTATGCAATAATAGTATATGTGCATACTCAATCAGAAATATATAATATTTGCATTAAATATGAGTTGGCTAAGGACTTGTGATACTTATAATTAATGCAAGTATGCGTATTTATTATCTAAGCATGTGATGCATAGCTGAGTAATGCTATTATCCAAGACGTGGATATGGACATATGCACGAGCTGGTTTAATAAATTATTCACAAGAATATTTGGGTTTCAACTAATATAACATAATTAGCTACATATATGTAGCATTATGTTTTCTTAAAAGTAAGCTAAAAGAATTACATGAGATGTAATTGCAAAAGAGTTTGTTACCTTTTTTATTTATTATAATTAGTTACGAACACGTTGGATTATAATATTTGATTGCAGGATCCTTTTTCTACCAAGAAAAATGATTTTTTTCGTTTTATGTTAATAATGTAAATATAATTTTGTAACAAAATATTGGGAGATATCAAAAATTTTATGTGACTTTTTGCATAGATGCTTATGTTTTTGTGTTTTATTTTTATGTATTTTGTAGTTTGCAATGTCTAATAAGTTGAAAGTAATACTTAAGCAAAATAATTGGTTGGTACCAACTTTAGAGTCTGGCTTAGAAATCTAAGAATGATTTTTAGATATGAACATTTGTCTGATGTTATGAATCAACTAATCATGAAGGACCCACTTGAGTGACCAAATGTTGAAATAATGGATGCATGGAATAAGTGGTTGGAGTGAGATAATGAGGTGCAATGCATTATACTTTCATCGATGAATAACGAATTCTAAAAGCACTATAAAAAATTTCATGCCCGTTCAGATTATTAATAACCTTAATGATGTTTATGGTGAAGATACTCGCAATGAAAGTTATGAGATATCCAAAGCATTATTTCACATGAAGATGACCGAGGGCACCTCTATTAATGACTATGTACTAAAGATGATTTCTTACATTGAACAAATAGAGAATCTAAGTTTGGCAATAGATTCTAAGTTGATCAATAACTTAATGCTGCAATCACTTTCTGATTCATTTGCTCTATTTGTGCTCAACTTCTATATGAATAAAATGGAAGTCGAGCAACATAATTTGCATAAGATGTTATAAACGACCAAAAAATCCATCAAGAAAGAAAAATATGTGTTGCTTATGGGAACCTCTTCCAAAAGGAAGAGAAAGGCTAAGCTTAAGAATGATCATGATGAAAAGACAAAGAAAAGCAAAGAGGGAAAATGTTTCCACTATAGAAAATCTAAACAGTAAAAGAGGAATTGCAAGGATTATCTTGCAAGTCTGATAAAACATAGTGATGTTACATCAGGTATGTTCATGATTGAAGTTAATTTTTATTATTTTACTTGGGTATTAGATACTAGTTGTAGTTCTCATAACTATAATAATGTGCAGAATCCAAAAAGTAGACAGATCTTGAAGAATGAGAAGTCAACCTACGAGCTGAAAATAAAGCAAAAGTTGTTGCATTAGATGTAGGAACTTATATTTTAGATTTAAATTTAAAAGACTATTAATATGGACAAACTATAATTAGAAATAATGTTTCTGTTTCCAGACTTGACGAAGAGTGTTTTTCCTCTTCAATTAAGGATAATATTTTCATTTTTCATTTAGATGGATTATTTTATGGAAATGGTTCCTTAAATAATAGTATTTATGTCTTGAATTTAAGTAGTAAAACTTGCCTCAAAGTTGAATAGGTCAAGAAAAGAAAGTTTAATTTTAATCAAACATACTTATGCTATTGTCGATTAGGTCATGTCAATGAAACAAAAATTCATAAGTTGCATGACGATAGATACTTAAATCCATTTGATTTTGAATCAATGCTGACTTATGAATCTTGTTTATTAGACAAGATGATTAAATCTCCTTTTAGTGGAACTAGAGAAAGACAAACCAAGTTACTAGGCCTAGAACATACTAATGGATGTAGACCTATGTCAACTCTTACCAATGGTGGTTTTTCTTACTTCATTACATTACATTCGCGGATGATTTCTCTATATTTAGATATATCTTATGAAGAAAAAAATTGAATTGTTTGAGAAATTCAAGGAATAAAAGAGTGAAGTCCAAAAATAATTAGGCAAAAATATTAAAATATAGAATGGCTCAATAGACCATGATATGTTCGACACATATCAAACGCTGCCAGCCTGAGATGGTATGGATTTTAATTTTTTTTTAATTACATTGTAGATTTATTTCCATCACATTAATAAACTCAATATTTTGTTATGTAGGTGTTTTTGGTAATGTTCCCTCCCCTCAAGGAGATAGATTAGGTGATAACTAGACAGGTCAAGATGGTGATAGTAAGATTTTTTTTTTATTATCTTAGATTTATTTTCATGACACTAATAAAATGTTACATTTGTTATGTACGGGTCATTTGTGTCAATCCCTCTCCTCCAAATATTCAAGCTTATGTTTCGGTTGATGTAGTGGTCGATGAGCCAGTCACCCGTAATGGTAAGTAATTATCATTATTTTTATGTATTCATATAATAGATTATTGTTCATCACACTAACATAGTTGTGGTATTTCTGATATAGTTAATGTTGGTGTCGGTCCCTCAAGTCCAAATATTGAGGTTATAATTTTGACAGCCAGATTAGCGGTAGTTTCTTATGTAGGCATCATTGGTGTCGGTCCCTCTCCTACAAATATTGAGAATCGTGGTCTGGGAGACGGTGATTGTACTTATTTTATTTTAGATTTTGTTCAATTTTGTTTTATTTTTTCCTAAGTCTTATATGTTTTATTTGGTGTGAATGGGTGCCTAGAGATGCTCAGATTCATGATGAGGAGAACAACCCTAGCTATGCAATGCTAGAGAGCTCATGAAGGATTAAGAAGTGGAGTTATGCCCTCTTGTCTCCATACTTGAATCCAGATTACATCCGAAAATACATGAAAAACGATGTTATCACACGACCCATTTCGAGAGCCAAATGTGGCTACTATTAACATTGCGAAGCAATAGGCCAAAAACACATATAAGTCGACCTTCAAATAGTTAATTGGAATTGAAGCCGACATGAAATATTTACAGGCATTAATAGTAAAAGAGAGGTGGCTATCCAGTACGTTAAGTATTATTCAATTTTACTTAAGCATTTGTTTTTATATTCTATTAATTTATTTATCCCTTAGTTTAAAGAAATGATTGGCATCATATCAACGAATCTTTGTTATTGATCTAGAGGTGATTAGAAAAGTTCCTCCAATTATTCCCTTGGATTGCAGAAACATTGGTAGCAATAATGGATGACCTCTTCAATTATAGTATGGCTAGGGTGATAAATAGCCATTTACAATTATAGGACCCATTGCTTAAAAGGTATGCTTGAAAATGAAAGTTATGGCCTTTTGTATATTTTGAATCGTCTTATTATGCCCAACACTGTTTACTTTTTGGTTTTAGTTATGTATTGGAAACAACAGAATGACCTTCAAGCCCTGCTCGAGACAGTGTGCGCAATGTGTACATTCAACTCTTGGACTGTATATAGTATGGATTTGAAAATAGATCTCCCGGAGATTAATGGAGTCACTACTACGGGATTATGTTTAGCGGTATGCGACATCCTACCAAAAATTATATTCCTTAACTGGAAGTTTCCGAGGAAATACCACAAGAATATAAAGAAGTCATTCAAGCTAGAAAAAGTGGAAGTGCCACAAAATAAGTCAAAGAAAGGGGGGATTGTGAAGTTTGGACTATAATGTATTTATAGTTTCATATGACGGGGTTCCCATTAGAAAATGTAAATGATGATAGGATTGTGTTGTATAGGCATAAGATGGTTTTCAACATTTATAGACATGTGTGAGACTTGTCGACCCTTTTTTATTTTTCTATAATATATGCTATTATTTGAATATCATTTGTTTACTCTATGCAATCACTCAATACTAATTAATATTAAACAGTGAAATAAAGATCACCAGAAAGAAAAGAAAAAAAATCTACTGTAACAATCTAAAATCATGGATTGGAATCTTGAGGTCAATGATTTCTAACTGTTACAAATTTCAAACTATTACAGATTTCAAACTGTTTGTTTAGTCCGAAATCTTGGTCCATGGGGGTTTTCTTTTTCTTTTATAAATCGGATATTCACTAAACTTATATCTTAAACCCTAAACCCTAAACCTTAAATTTAATTATAAACCTAAACTCTAAACCCTAAACTCATACACTAAATCCTATACCCTAAACCCTAAATCATAAATCCTAAACCTTAAGCTTTTATCATAAACCCTTAATCTAAACCTAAACCCTAAATCCTAAATCCTAAACCTTAAGCTTTTATCATAAACCCTTAATCTAAACCTAAACCATAAATCCTAAACCTTAAGCTTTTATCATAAACCCTTAATCTAAACATAAACCCTAAACCTTAGGCCATAATGATTTTTTTTTTTTGTCTTGTTTCTATAACAGTCCACAATCATGTATCCTAAGATTCCAGTCCATAATTTTGGACCGTGACAGTAGCTAAAGAAAAAACATAGGAAACAAAAATTAAATTTCGGACTGGAACAATAGCAAAAAAATAAATAAATAAAAAGTTCTTAAAAGTACTTGCAAAATACATGAAAATGAAACACAATATTTTCTATTACAATAATAAAACATAACAGTTCTTACAATAACTTCCAAGTGAAAAGATTGCTCATGTCTTCAACAATGTTAATTTATCAAAGGCATTCTGTCTCAAGTCAGTTGAGAAAATCGACAAGACTATCTTCTTGAACAGATTTGATGGCTTGAGTCTGATTGTAAGACGTCCGATGATTCGCAATTATGATTTGGAATCTCAATTGATTCCAAGAATTGGGTTTCTCATAGAACTTAATGGGGATGATGAAAATGCAACAGGAGCTGTATTGTTGAAACTTCCTGCTATAGTGAGTTAGTGTAAAACATGCAAAAAGCCAAGTAGAGTTCTTAAGGCTTTTTGCTGGCTTGACTGATGAACAGATATTCAAAATTATATTTGGCTACCCTAATGTGATGAGTGCAAGTAGAGAGAGGAAATTGCGCCCCAGAATCGAGTTTTTAATGCAATGTGGATTAGGGTCCGAAGAAATATTCAAGTTCTTAATTCAAAGCTCTACTGTTTCTAGGCCTGTCATTTGAAGGCAACCTTGATTAAACTTGTGTTTTTGGTAAAGATAGGGTATGAGTATAAAACCAAATATTTGGCAGTGGCAATGGGATCTCTGACTAGAACAAGATGCAAGAACTTACAAAATGTGGTTTGGTTGTTATTGAATTACGGGTATTCATATGATGACATTTTTACCATGAGCAAGAAGCAGCCTCAGATTCTTCAGTATAATCATAGTTCATTGTGAGAAGAAGATCAAGTACCTGATTGAGGAGATGGGTCGTGATGGTGGAGAGTTGCTAGCTTTTCCTGCGTTTCTGGGTTACAAGCTTGACAATGGGATTAAGGTTAGGTTTGAAGAAAAGAAGATTGTAGGAGATGGAATGTCTCTTAATAAGCTCGACGGTTTCTCCAAAGAGATTCTCTACAGGTTGGACAGATAGAGCCAATGTACCTAATGGATGACGAATCTTACTTGAATCATACTTAGAACCATCTTCCAACATGTAGTGTTTACTAGGTTTTTCTTTATTCTTACAACATGTGACGAATTTTCATTGATTTAGTGCCAAATAACCGGTCTTAGGTATATGAATCGAGTGATCTATAGTAGGATTTCTCCTTGTGGATATCCCCAATCTAGAGTGACCAACATACTTTGAGGAAGTTGACAGAGAATTTCAATTCTTCATCACATGCGATTGTAGAGAATTTTGCAAAAACTGTGGTCTATGTAAACAACCACTAACTGTAATAAAAAGGAACAGCACTGAGTCTAAATCCTTTTATTTTGTTCTCAAGTTCTTCGTCTACTAAAGAAAGAGATGAATCAAAGTGATGCAACTTCAATAGGAACCCCGAGCAGGTTTTATTGACTGATTTCTAGTGGATGGAGATGAGCAACTGCTGAACTTGACTCAAACCAGCCAAGTTTCTGAATCAAATTCTGGATCAAATCACCAGCCAAGTATGATAAACCTGAGACTCCAAGCCCAAACGCAACATAATACAGCACTGTTTTGATATACTCTTGCCACTTGCTCGGTTTCTGAATGTGGGCCTTTCCTAAAGCAAGTAGTGTTATACACACAAGAGAAGCTCCTGCAACTGCTGCAAGCTTCAGATCTCCATTGTTGCTCTCTCTGAATGAGAACCCATAAACCAGAGGGGGTACTAGACCGAACACTAGGAACGATAAAATTGCAACCGAGAAATGTAGGATGAAATTACGCCTCTGCCCCAGTAAGTTTTGGTACCTATCCACTTGTTCATCTGTTTCGTTTGATACCCTTCTTGATTGGTCGTTCTTCAGCTCAATTAACTGCAAATTACATTTATATAAGTATAGTTTTACTTTGTCTTCTCATTGTAGGGCATAGAGCACGATAAAATACATAGAAAGTAGAAACTACTCACGTTGTGTCCAATGATGAAAATTCCACCGATCAAGTTTGCAAGTGCTAAAGCAACAATATTTGCTGCAATGAATAAGCAAAATGGGAATATATAAATAAGGTAAAATAGTAACAAAAAAGAAAGGAAAAGAGCGGGAAGCTGAATAATATATTTAACAAGGAATGAAAAGGACATGAGCTAGAAGAATAAGTGGCTTACCTGTTGCCACATCAGCACTTGCTGCAGAAGTAACAATGCCCAAGCTTGTAATAGATTCTACTAGACCACCATATACTAAGCTTTTAAGGATTTCCCATCCTTTATTCTCACGTGATTCAGGAGTTACTGTTGTGTCTTGTGTACCACTGATAACAGCTATGCTCACAGGAAAATCTGTTTCAGGTTCCCCTGATTGAACCAAGAGATGCAGTGTTTTGCATTTTAGTTCCTTATAGATGGAACCATTAGAAGATTTCTCAACACCAATAAACTTCTATAAGTAAAAGAGACGCCCCACACAAATGAGGCTATAAACTTCTTATTTCGAAAGTACAAACAGGTAACATGAGGAAGTCGTCTGAAACAATGCACAGATCTTATTCATCGAACTTATATTCAACCTGCTTTCTACTTTTTAAAACCTGTATTAGTACGATTCTTAGATTAAAATTGAAGATTTGGCAAATTCGTCAGAAAAAATTGTCCACAATGGAATCTGAAAATCAAAATTTTTTTTTCTTCTCTTTACAATCAATACAAACAACAGACAAAAACTAAAATAGGAGTTAAAATCAAAAATCCGAAGTGCTTTTCTTGCGCGTTCTTGATAAACCAACATTTATATATAGATGCAGGAATCTCTGTTTGGGAAGTAAGAAATGCCTTTATTTCAACAATAAAAGTCACTTTCTAATATTAGTAAAGCTTTACCAAAAGATTGATGATATATATAGGCTTTTCTAGGATCCTCAAATGTCAGTTTAAACCTATTATTATATTTCATCTTTAATTTTTATATATTGGTTTAATTTTTATAAACCTATTATTATATAGTCATTGTCTATGCATTACTGCCTATATCGTTCCATGAATCTTCTGCATTACTTATTCTTACCTTTGGTATTGAGTCTATTGCCATCTTTAAACTGTCCCATATTCCTTTGATAGTAATTAGACTTGACTAGTATCTTCTCCTATCTTGATTTTGAAGCTTTACCATGTGATGCAATATGCTTTTATGTAGATTCTAGAAATATATGCGTATATAAAATGTAACCAGTTGCTTATACAAGTGGTGATACCATGCATAGTTTATACATTGTATAGAGCTACTTATCCTTCAGTACCTTAAAGACTCGGGCCATACCTTTGTTACTATCCCCTGCAGGGTCTTGTGTACTTCCTCTTTCAGCGATCACTGCTTCAAGCAAAGGAGTACTCAGTGTATAAGAAGTTGGACAATCTATCTCAGGCTTGGGGGTTTTGGGGGTCAGAATTATGCCAACTTTAATTGGTTGATTATGAGATGGATCGTTGTTAATGAATGGAGGCTGACTTTCTTGTTCATGCGGTGTTTCCTTGGAAATTTCTGATGTTTCTGTAGATCCAAGTCCAATGGTCTCAGCCTTATTTCCTGCATCAGCGTGTCTTGTAAGAATATGTGTATCAAAGTCATATATATAAGAATTGAAGTTATATATGGACAGCTAATCCCGTTTCTCAGCATGTGGTATAACTCGGTCGTATTTTACGAGCCCTACTAATGCCTCAGTTAACATGCTCCCTATTTTATTAAGACTCTAATCAAACTAATGTGTATTTTCGTTTTAAATTTCCAACATTACCTAATATACATGATGCAGGATGCATTCATAATGCAGGGCAACTTGTAGCATTTATCCTCTAAAGATTCATGAAGAAACGCCCATACCTTTATTGGTCTCCACAATTCCCTGAAGTATCATTTCGTTATTGACGTTCATTGCCACAATAAAAGGGGAAACCAGTTCCGAATTAGCATTACTAACTAGTTCTGATTTTTTCGTTTCAGTGGTCAAAACCGTGTCAACTTCAAGTTGCTGATGAGGAACTGAAGCTTCATTTATTGATACAGCTTGAATATCTAGTTTATAAGGAGTTTCCTTTGACACTTGTGATGGTTCCAGGGTTCCAAATCTGATATTCTCAATGACATTTCCTGCATGAACACATTCAATAAGAAATATGATTGCAGAACCAGTATGCTTAACTTAACTGACCATCCAATATTACTACCGAAGTAGAGGTTGGGGTTCAAATCACCAAAAAAATTTCCAGTGTTCGAACTCTTTTCTTAAAAAAGTAAAAAAAAATAAAATTATATATATATATATGATCGCTTATACGGTAGCATTTAAGTTATTAAATGGGTCCCTATGGATTGATAGTCCTCCTCCTTGGTTTGAGGGAAAAGCTCATAGTGCAATTTTTTTTTAATTTAAATAGATGCTACTGCTCTCTCCACCTTTGGTATAGCCGTCAGAGGAAAAAGTAATATGGAAAAAGGAGGGGGAGCATAATCAAAACCTCCAAAAGAAGAAACAGATGATCAGAATTGATGAAATGTACCAAAACCAGCTTTATCATCAAACATACACTGTTTACTTAATAAACGAAGAGAAGAATAATAATAGTGGTATGTATTAAAGATTCTTCAGTTATTTGGTTGTCAACCTTCTATAATCAAGATGAGAGAAACTTAATTTTGCTTCTCTGAAATTCAGAATCTAGAGATCAACACACTGGTACTTATTGTTAGTGAAAGTATCCAGGTTGAAAAAGGCCACACACATAAACACTACCTTATTGAACTCAAACAACTACTCAAGCAAATTTTCAGAACAAGCATAAAAAGTGAAATTTATAAAATAAAAAGAAAAATAAAATAAAATAAGGAAAAAAAAAGTATATCCTTTAAAGTCAGAACATCAAAGATGTGTTTGTACCTTTCTGACCATTTAAAAGATTTAGTCTGCCATCCACCATACTTCCTTCGTCAAATACTGCTTCAAGCAAACTGGGATCTCGTTTCAAATAAGTTGTACTATCTATCATACTAACTCCAGCTAAAAGGGGTGGAACTGGAGTTCGACTGGTGGGTGCAGCTTGACTATGATGATCTTGCCATGTTGCATTTGGCTCTTGTGATGACTTTAGTAGTGTTTCAACATTATCGCTATTAGCACCTGCATAAGCATAAAGGGGAACTAGTAATAAAGACTTGGTATCTCAGGTTCTCAGCCATAGCTATTTCTAGGTACTTCCAGCAATATCCTTCGAAGCTATAAAATCAAAGACGTGTTCATACCTTTGAGGCCATTCACTCTACCTTCAACTAGACTTCCTTCAACAATTACTACTTCAAGTGAAGTGGGATCCCTTGCTGAATTAGTTGTACTTTCTACTTTATCAACTCCTTCTGAATGAAAATGGGCTGGACTTTGGCTGGTTGGTGCAGCTTGACCATGTTGATCTAGCAGAATTGCATTCGATTCTTGTGGTGACTCAAGTACTGTTTCCACTCTGACATTAAATCCTGCATCAGCATATCTCATAAGAACAGCAATCTCCACACAGAAATATTTTCCAAAGTATTACATGAATATAGTACCTGGCTGAGGTTCAGTATGAGCTTCCTGTATATGTGACCCCAGCTTCGAGAAAAACCAATTGCCTGATCAATTCATATGAATTAAACCAATCTAAGTGCTGCAATATAACAGATAATTAAGCTGCAATAGATAAACTTGGGTCAGCCCACCATCAACAAGTAGTTGGTTAAAGGTGCCCATAATATATAAGCTAGAGTTGCCTAAAGTGAACCATGCAACCAGCCAAAGCATTATATATTTATATCCTCACTTTCTGAGGTGGAATATTACACAATAAGAGTAAGTTTTCAAAAGGTATACGTACCGATGGGGATGAGAAAACTGAAGCAGGATGTACATCTGAGTTCTTCACGAGGAAGTAGAGGAGTAGTAGTACTAGTTTCCCTCTCTCCATACTCATGTACAATGATGACCTTTGTGATACAAGCCTTACAATTAGGACAGTAGAAATTATGGGTACCAGGTTTATCGTATACCTTTCCAAGATCCAAGTGATCTGTTACTTTTCCCTGTAATTCTTTGCTCAAGTACTCAACTCTCTCATCTGCAATCATATTTCCATAACTCAAAGAAATAGCGTACTGTCTATTATCTTCTTCAAATGATATAACTTTCTTATCTTTATCACGGTTGACTAAAGCAGTACCATTTTGAATCTCTGATTTCTGCTCTGCAGCATTCACTACCTCATACACTGGCGAAGTAAAATGATAAGCAGCTCCATTTTTTAATTCAGAAGATCCATCTGAGGGTTCATAACCCGAAGACACAAGATCTGAATTAAAAGAGGAGGGGGTGGCAAAAAAAAAAAAAATAATAATAAATAAATAAATAAGATAAGTGATTTCTGCATCTGTTTTTTTGGTGCTTTCTTATAAGGAGTGGTATGGCCTACTTGTCCCCACTTCTGATCAAACATATTTCTGTTATTGACTATTCTACATAAATAGGTGCATTTAATAGTATTATACTATTTTTTTTCTTTTTTTTTTTTCCCAATAAATTTGTTTAGTAATATTATTTTTTTTCCAGTAAAATGAAAAATAATTAAATAACAATATTATTTAAATCACATTATAAAAGAGAAAAACTATAGCTTATAATTATTAGTCCTGAATATTCTAAATCCAGGATAGAATTAATTAACTTTTTTATCCATAAAATTATCTAATATTCAGCTATTAATGACAATATGTAACTAACTTTCGTTAGATTTAAAATTCATTTCTTCTTCTTCTTCTTCTTCTCCTCCTCCTCCTTGTTTTTCCCTTGTACACTTCGAGCCATATATTCCAAACCAGAAATGGCAGAGAAAAAAAATAAAGTTATCCATCGTAAATACCTGGCGGTGGTTGGATGAGAGATTCAGCTTCACCGTAAGTACTTCCGAACCCGCTGCCATTGCTGTCCTTACGAGCTCGTCGTCCTCTTCTCTCCAGATCCTCCATCGCGTCCTCTTTCTCTTCCTCTTCCTCCTCCTTCTCCATTTCCTCCGTCTCCGCCTCTAATTTCACCCAGTATCGCTTTTCCACTGCAGTTTCCATTTCGCAGCAAAGAGCAAGTGAGATTACAATTAGCGAGAGAGCAGAGGAAGCATCACTTTCTCTCTCCCTTTCTAGGAGATGCAGCTTTCTATAATGGAGGATGGAAAACGCAGTCTTCATTTATTTCTCCACTCATCCTTCTCTGGCTCCTACTCTCTGCATTTATTTCTCTGTCGGAACTTAAGGGAGGGAACCTCAGCAAATAATACAAATAAAGAAAAAAGCAAGTAGTTTTCCATTTAAAGAACAGAGCGAAACGGGCCGGACCCACGCCGAGTTTTTACTACTTAAGATCGAGTTATTCTTATTTGTTGGACCTGGGCTGACGGGCTTAAATCGGGCTGGGCTTTTTTTAAATAAAAAAATTATTTTTTTATTAAATTTTATTATATATTGATAAATAATTTATAAATTATTATTGTTTAATCATCATGCTTCTATCACAAAAATCACTTGACTTTAAAAAGAAAAAAATTGAGTTTATAATGAAAGCATAAATTAAATAAATAAATAAAAATTAAAAATTCATTAATAAATTATAATTTATATATATTATCTATTCATTAAAAGTGGTTGGTCATTTATAGACTACAGAACTACTTCCTACTTTAAGAATTTCATAATTTAAAAATATATTCTGAAAATATTGAACCAAATCTTCATTATGAGTTTTATGTTAATATCGATGAGTTGCATGCTCCCAATCTCTTATACATAATAATATTTCAACAAATTATGGTTTTAATAAAGTCATCATATCTTCAATTACTCTCTCATATATGTTGAATGTTGATTCGGAAGAAACCATTGAGACGGAAAAAGTTAAGACAGCTCGTACAAGTCGTGCCAATATAGGAAATCGTGTAAAGCTTTTCTTCTATTAATCCAAAAAGCTTAAGGATTCTTAATCATTTACACAAGAATCAAAAAATGAGATATCGGTTTCAATGTATTTCTGAAGTTCCATCATAGTGAAACTGGAACCTGAATCACTAACAAAATTCTAACTCTATTTTTTTCTCTTGAGTCGAATCTCTTGTTCTTATGTTTGTTACTGCAAATAGTTATACTTATTATCTTAAAGACCAAATGTTTTATATAAATTGTTACCAATGTTAATAAAAATGGAAGAATAATCAATATTTATATGATAACTCATAAATATAAGAGTATTTATGAAACTTTGTAGCCTAACTTTATGATCTAATATAAAAGCAAGAGTATATAAAAGAGGAATTTCATTCCAATATTTTTAAAATTTTAAAACCATTTTCTAAACAACAGATTTAAATACATCATCATTCTCATAGATCTGAAACAAACTAGTCATTTTAACAATTGAATGCAAAATAAGAAGAGATGTATGATAATAAATACCTAAAAATCGAACTGTAGAATCATAAATATCTCTAAAAAGTATGCAAAATTTTCAAATATATCTCAATCAGAACATCTTGACAGAACACGAGGATTACAAGAATTTAAAAAAATCACTAATTATTTGTTTATGTGGGAGGACACTTTTCAATATCAAATATGTGGAATTCCACCTTACTAGCATATTAGTTTCAAACATTCAAAGCTTCACATTGAATACCTTATAATATCTCTTAAACTTAGTCAGCCTAGAATTCCAACTACTAATCCAAGATAATACCAATCGAATTTTATCAACAAAACAATTTACATATTGTTCCTTCATACTTGATTTTATAATGAAGTTTATGATCTGACACGCACAACATTGATATAGGAATACTTCATCGTTATATTGGCTAAGCTGTGATTTAAATAAAGAGATGACCCTTGTATTTTTCGTAGCATTATCCAAAGTTATGGATATTATATGACTTTTGATATCAAACTCATCCAAAATGATTAATCATAAAAAAATATAAAAAAATAAAATTTTAAGTAAAAAAGTAAAGTATTAATATTAAGTATAATAATAAACAATAACATTGTTAACATTAAGGAATTAAAAATTAGATATCTTAGACCTTAGTTTACTTTGTTAGGGATTTAGATTAAGGATAATTGATTGAAATTAAGGATAAGAGAATTAGGAAATTATGGATTATGGAAGAATAAAGATTAATTATAATTTATTAGGAATTAGAAGATTATAGAATAGAGTGTGTATATAAAAATGTGAGGAAGAATTAGAGTGAGAATGTGATATTAATAGGGAAAATTCGGGTTTGGGGAGGATTTAAAAAGTATTATGTGAGGAGGAGGGGTGAAAATAAAAGAAACAAAAACTATAAGAATTTTAAAAAAATTTGGAAATATAATTTTTTTGTCCCACCCAAATAAAAGGAAAAAATTTTAAATCGAGAGCACCTAAAATCCCTCTCAATTAGCATGTGCAGCAGACTAAAAAAGCCTGCCACATATTCTAAGTCTACATCGCAGGCTTTGGCCAACGATGTAGGCAAGTTAGGCCGGGTCTATCCGGGCCTAGACGGGCCCAACAGGTCAAGCCAAATTATATATATTTGGGCCTAAATATCTAGTTGTGCCACCCGTCGGACTTGAAATCATGCCCAATCTCGACTCATAGATAAGGGATGGATTGAGTTTTTTTGGCGAGGCATAGGTTGAGATGAAAAGCTCAGCTCATTTTGACAATTCTAAGATATTTATTCAACATTGCAAAACTATATCAAGTGTAAGACAGTCTCCGACAATAATTAATCTTCATTTATTATTTGGCAAAAAAAAATACCTTCATTTATTTATTATGAATTATCTTATTTATTGAAAAATAGATTATTATTTTTTGCCAAATACTTCTGCACTTAACTATTAAAAATTTAGAGAGAAATTATAATAATTTGTAATATCAACATAATTACATTTAACTATTAGATAGCCATAAGTCTCATTTCAACTTTTACATCTAATTTCATCCAGATTTTTATCCATTGGCCACTTACTTATGACCCACTCAATTAGCTCATCCGTTTAAGTTAATTCTCTATCTTAACGCATATTCTCTTTAACCCGCTATAACTTCTTTATATGACCTTCAAATTGTGATATGTTACTTTTATGGGAAGCTAGATCTCTTGAAGTTCCAATCATATCTAGTTTGTACCCTAATTCTCTCTAGTTCATAAAAATTTTGTACTCAAAGTTGGATCTCATGAAAATTTAATCTTATTATTATCAAGTTTTATCCTGTAGATACGAATGGAGGCCTATTTGTGGGTTAAAGGCCCAAGAGAATGATAAGTGTTCCAACCGACTCATGGACTACATGTCATCCATGAAACGATATGTAGGGATGCAGACATCCACTAGAAGCCATTAACGTATGCTGAAATTGGTTAGAGTATAAACTGATTTAGTTGGATCTTGTAACCAAATGTAATTCATATTAATATTTGAATTGTAATCGTAAAACAAAAGGAATAATGAATTATGAATATAGTCTCTCTCTCCTAAAATTTCTATGCTCATTCTCTCTTTAAAGATTGTCTCTCTCTCTGAGTTCTTCTCATTCCTCTATTTTCTTCAATCTCTCTTCATAGTAACTTTTTAGGTAAAAGATCATCTCGAATTAGTCCACCTCGTAACACCAGTCGCATGCCATCTCTTAGAATCTTTGTAACTCTTTGGTTTGTGCTCTAAATTGTGGTAGTCACTCCTATCAGAAATTACAGCCATCATAATTTTCAACTATCTAGAACTTGCCATCTTTAAGAATAAAATATTTTTCACTTAAAATTATGTTAAGTGCAAACTCAATTTCAAATAAAAAAATAATAATTTGATTTTATAATATTATATATCATGATAATGTTATGTCAAAGATAAACCTACAATTACATGGATACTAGTATGAAATTTTTTAACACATTAGCTAGAAAAATATTTTTTTTGTGAGAATGACTCTCGAATATATAAATAAATTAAAATATGATAATAAAACTTGAAATTACTTTAATACCCTTCATTAAATCCACATGTGAAACTACCTTCATACCCTCATCTCATTCCTTCCCCATATTTCATCCCACACAAGCTCCACAAAACTGAATGGTGACCAGCACTTGGATAAACAAAAATGACAACCAAACCCTAAATCACTTCTTCTCCTCAGATTCCCCATGTTCGACAGATTTAATTCGTTATCTGATATTCGTTTTCTTCCTTCGTCGTTCATTTACAGGTTTCGTCTGTCCTTTGCAAGCTTAGAAAAAATTGGTATGTCTTAAGATTTTCTTGAATTTCTTTTTCAATCATTGACGGATAATCAGAAACAAAATCATGACTTTATTTTTGTATTGAGCTTTCATTTTGTTCTACAAAGGAAATGGGAAAATATGAGGTCTGTAATGGTTTTTGAAAATATGGGTTTAAGTTGTAGGGCTAGATGGTTTGATGCTCGATGCTTGATGTGCGGACATGGTTCGAGCATCAAGCATCAGTAAATGGCTTTGAGCATCGCAATAGTATGTTATTCTTCTACTCTTTTTTTTTTTTTTTTACATTACTGATTTGACTTTTTTTTTCTTGTACATAAATGAACACTCTTTTCGTAATGATATATTTCAATGGTGAATGAAAGGAAAATTTAAACTGAAATAAGAAAGAGAAGTCGTTGTACTCTCATGAAAATAAAACGAATGGATCAACGATCAATTAGGGTTTCAGTTGGATCTAATGTCATGTATACTTAGCTGATAAAAGTTGTGTATAATTCTATCGAGGTAGATCATAATGAATTTGATTTGCAACTATCGTATAAGTCATGGAGTAAAATGTTGTTATCCCCGTTTTATATAAAAAATGATAAAGAACAGATTTTTATGCCATTTGTAATCTAAGGATGAAAAATATCCCCTATAAGTGAAGTTGATTTTTAAGACTTGGAGAGATACAGGTGGGGACGGGCGTCGTCAATTACCTAATCATCCTAAAGTTGATAATCGTTTTAGGAGAGACATACTCGATCCTGTTACTAATAATCATGAGGATTGTAAGAGTGACGTACCCGTTCCATGTGACATACCCATTCCTCCGGCTAATAATCTTGATAATAATATGAATTTTTATGATTATGATCATGGTAGTGATGAGGATTTTGACGAGGATCCTAATGAGGTGGTGATGGTGATGTTGTTGGGCATGGTGCCCTAAAAGCATGTGATGAATATTGTTTTAATATTAGAAAATTTCAAATTCATTTATTTTACTATAATCTTGTATTGGTATGAGATGATTAAGATTATAGATAATGAATTAGATTGTCTGCAACATATTAAGAGTATGAAATCTTTAATTAATCGTTGTTAGTACGGTCTGCCAACATTATGAATACAAGTGATCTAGATCTGAATCACTGATTTATATAGACATCTTAGTGGAGGTGCTTTATATAATTGGATTATATAGGACATGACCCGATATGAATTAATTCTTTATTAAAATATCATTTGCCATAAGGAATTGAATTCATATTAATAGATGCTCATATATGTAGATCAATCCGAATCTTGAGTAGTTATGAACTCCTATTTATGTCAACTAGATATTTTGATTCACTCATCACGGTTTGTTTTAAAATAGGCAAAAAACTTTTGTTTTGGAGATTCATTGAGATAAGTGGCTAGGAACATAATTTACAGATATGAAATTCAAACATTTTTCATAGAAGATTGTATATTGGTTCCCTTAAGGGTTAATTTTAGAACTGAATGATTTTAAGCTCAAATTTATAATCAAGTTAATTAACCATTTACTAGTGAATTGACCATTTACTAGTGAATTAATGGTACTTTTACTAGTGAATTGACCATTTACTAGTGAATTAATGGTACTTAAGGATAAAAAGATAATCAGAGGGGTAAAATGATAATTTTGACCAGCTCTAATTATGAATCAATTTTTTTGTAGGATTGAATGCATGTAATGATAATATCAATAGACTGCTAGAGATTGTTTAGTTAATATGTTCTATAATTACAAGCGTACAATCCCATATTTTTTGTGAAATAATATTGGAATTAATAAATTAGATTTATTAGACTAAAGAGTTTGATTAATAATCTAATTTATGGAAGATTGAAATTATAGGTCTGTGGTCCCCAAGTCACCTCTAATAATCTAATTAGATTGAAATGACAAATATTCAAAAATGACTTATTGCAATAAATTAGTTTTATGGGAAAATTTATAAATATGAGATAATTAGTATTCATTATTTAATTAAAAAATTAATTAATTAAAATATGTATTTAAATGGTGAAATTCAGAATTTATTAATCAAATAATAATATATTTGATTTTGAATTGAATATGTTATATATAATATTAAATTGATATGAGATATTAATTTAATATTAAGATTAGGTCAGTCAAATTTAGATTGGTTTGAGAAACTAATTTAAAATTCAAATAAGATATGTTTTTGATTTAAAATAGATGATATTTTATTTTAATAAGATTTGAAGGGATTTGACTAAATCAAATATAGCATCAAAAATATTATATGATTTAAAATAAATAAGATTTTATTATAAATTATATTTGAAAAGATTTGATCATATCAAATATATCATTAAAAAAATGATATGATTTAAAATAGATAAAACTTTATTTTAAATTAGATTTGAAAAGATTTAATCATATCAAAGATATTGTATAATGATCATCTTATCATGATTGAATTATTAATTAATTTAAAAAGTTTAAATTAATTAAAATACGTAATGGATTCCTATAAATACATCTCATTCTAATTATTAAGTGGAGGTTTTTTGAATAGAAATTTTTCTGAGAGAAAAAGAAAAAGAAAACTTTGTCATCTCTACATGCTCACATGTCCTATTGTATTGAAGATCGACTTGGAAGATTATTGTGTGAGTTTCAATAATTGATTCTCATAAGGCTAATATATGACTTATTCGTATAGATTTATGATTAATTTATATATATATAAAAGATTGCTAAAAAGTTTTTTAGAAAATTTTGTTATGCACAGGGACCAACTAATCGCTTCCGCTGCGAGATTTTGAACCGTATTTTCAACAATTGGTATCAGAGCGGTCTTTATATATATTTATATATATATTAATCCCTATGTAGGATACTTGCATTATTATATATATATGATATGTATGTTGAATGGATGTTAATATTTTTTAAATATATGATTCATATAATACATCGTTAGTTATTAATAATTATTAGTAATTATATGAAAATTTTAAATATTCTTTATAATTATAGCTTTTTTATTTTCTATTCATAATTATATATGAAAATTAAAGAGAGATCTCTTTACACAACCATGGTTTTCATAATTAGAGCTTTCTTACTTACATATATCCTCTTGATATCTAACAAAACTGAAACAACAATAATAAAAACTCCTTGCACATTGAAAATTTGAAAGAATTTTTTGAAAATAAGGCCACAATGCTTATGCATTGGTTTCGGTGTAAGTAGGGGTTTGTGGATTTTCTTAGGTTAAGATAAGGTTTTTATGATCCATTTTTTTTCAAAATTTTAGAATTTGTTATGTTAAAATTCTGGTTTGAAAGAGTTTTTAATTGTTTCATGGATTTGGATCTAGATTGGTTTCAGAATTTACATAAACTTCAAGTTACTTAGTGTGCATTTCATAATCTTCATTACGAAATGGCTATGGAAGTTACCAGGTGCTTTACAGTCTATTGAACAGTCTATTGCTGGGATCACTGCGGAAGGAAGCAGAAGAAAGAATATGGAAAATGCCAGAATTTATCAATATAATAATATTAAAAAAATATATATTATTACAGGACAGGCAGCTACCCGTTAAATGATTAAATAGTTTTGCTTTAAATTCATACATGTGCTAGAAATTTGATGTTGTCATTCCAATTTCAAAAAAAAATAAATAAAAAAATAAAAAAAAATCAGAAGATATCCTCATTATGAAAGTCATGGCTGTTTTGAAAAGAAAGAGGAGAAGATAATTAAAAAATACCATAATTATATATAATAAAAAAAAAACAAAAATACCATAAGTTTCTTGTAATTACCAAGAATACCCCACTTTATAAAATATTCACTTAAATTAAAAAGAGAATGAATCACAGCCATACGATTTTGTAAATAAAATCGAACAGCTGAAAACCAAAACGATGTGCAGGCGCATGATTTAGTTCAGACCTTAAGTAATTAAGCTTAAATAATAAAAATAAAAATAAAAATAAAAATAAACAAATAAAGCAAAATTTGCTGCCTACCTCCGTTTTATAAAATAATTATTAATTAGATGTTGGCAATTATAATCTTAAATAAAATCACACAACATTTATTGTTTCACCAAATACGAAGATCGAGTACAATATTAATATCTTATCGATAAAACAAATTTAAGGTGATGCTACTAGCACTTTCTATCTAATCAATTCTCGAATTCCATTCACTCGGAGAAAATAGTAAAACCTACAGTAATCTTCAAAAAACAAAAAACAAAAAATTGATCATAACCAGATGAGAAACATCGATCGTACGTAGTAGTTGGTCGAGGTCGTAATAACTAAGGAAAATCTCATGCCAGTAGAATTCTCATGCGGCTGATCTAATGTCAGTACCAGACAGATAATTTAGAGCTGCTGCTGAGCTTGAGTCAAACCAACCAAGTGTCTGAATAAGTTTCTTAACAAGATCACCACCCAAGTATGATAAACCTGAAACTCCAATACCCATTGTTAGATAATATGCCCCCGTTTTGATATACTCTTGCCACTTGCTTGGCTTTTGGATGTGGGCCTTTCCTAATGCAAGTAATGTTATACAGACAAGAGAAGATCCTGCAACTACTGCAAGCTTTAGATCACCATCATCGCCATCCATGAACGAGAAGCCATAGACAAGAGGAGGGACTAGTCCAAAAAATATGAATGATATAATAGCAATTGGTAGGTGTAGAAAAAAGTTATTCCTGTCCCCTAGTAGTAGCTGGTACTTATCTACATCTTCTAGGTCTATTTGATCCGACGGTGCTGGCCTTGTAAACTCATGATCATCCCTTAGCTCCCATATCTGTAAGGTTATTAATTAATTAATTGCCATTTAGATTTATAACTATTATTGAAGTCATAATTATATACTCACGTTATGTCCAATGACAAAAAGTCCACCGATCAGGTTTGCTAATGCCAAAGCTACAATGCTTGCTGTAAAGATGCGTGAAAGTTAATAATACGATAATAATCAACTCATTCCTATTCATATTTACGAATGTTTTTTTCTAACCATATCCAATTCTCCGACCAGGCAACCAAACATACCATAAGAGTATTGCAGATTTTTTCGGATATTATTATACCTGTGGAAGCATCAGCACTTGCAGCAGAAGTGACAATGCCTAAACTTGTAATTGATTCGGCTAAACCACCGTATACAACGCTTTTTAAGATTTGCAACCTCTTTGTCTCTCGTGGCCGGTTTGGAGATAGTGATGGTTCTGGATCTGGGTTTAGGGTTAGTAATAGCAACTAGAAAATGTATTAGGTTTTGCATTGTTTCAGGTAAGGAAGGGGAAAAAAAATAGTTTACATGATCATTATAATAATTATTTTGTTCATTTATTTACCTTTTCTATATATTATACGAGCGATGTGACCATTCTAAGTGATTAGTAATATTGTAATAGCTTTCATCTTAACAATTTAAAATAATCTAATTTATTTTTTTAATTAATAATGATTAACAATAAACTTATTATATGAATTAGGCATACTCTAGTTCATGATCATAATTAATGCTAAGTTTGACTTTAGAGAACAGTGCATGGTTTTTCAATTATTGAATGTTTTAAATATTTTCATACTGCATGCATGATTAAGGAAACGCGAGTTTGGTCGTGCCAACATGTTTATATCTATATCTATATATATAAAATATATATGATTAATATATTCATCAACAGCTTTATCCAGCTCATACTTTATGCATTTAAATTATAATGCATGCAAGTCAACCTTGTTTACTAAAATATTCAAGAGTACGTACCTCTGGCTGCTGCGACTGCAGTGCCAGCGGAGGCAGAGGCGGTGATAGCCACAAAGGTGGCAGTACTTGAGGAGGCAGCGGTGGTGGAAGATACAGTACCATTGGTTGGACCGGTGGTGCTGGCATCAGTGTTGATGCTTGTGGAAGCAGCGGAGGATGATGCATTGGTAGTGTTGGAAGTAGTGGGGATGGAATCTTGCGGTCGAGCGAACAAATTTTCTGACAATATTTAACAAAATTAAGTAAAATCGCATATTTATTTATAAGGATAATGCTTTATACGTTTGAAAAAAAAAAAAAAATTAAATAAGTAGGTGCTTGTATACAAACCAAAGAGAACGGTGACAAAGCTAAAGCAAGAAGGACATTGTGGTTTAGGAGGGGGTGGGTCAATAGGGCGGAGGAGGACCTTTGTGATACAAGCATCGCAATTTGGACAATAGAACTGATGACCACCACCTCCTCCTTTATTATATATCCTTTCAAGAACCAACTCTTTTTCATTTGCTACTACTTTTTCCTCTTCTGATCTTCCAGCTTGTTCAATATCCTTGTCTAAAACGACATTTCTTGCTGATTGAAGTAGCACCGCTTGATCTTCCATTTGAACTTCTAAGTAAAGAATACTACAGAAACAACATAAACAGTAAGAGGTAAGACCATATGCGGTCCGGTATACATATATATAAATACATTTGATATCGAGTAAGTCAAGGTTTATTAATTAGTCATTAATTAATCATCAATTTATTAATATTGCACTTGATTTGTTTTGGCAAAAAAAGAATTCACATGATTAGCTCACCCATTCTAACGTGCATATAATGTATACATTCACAGTTGGACTAAGTTCTTCAATACCACTTTATTATCATTTTTCCTCTTTTTAAATTTTTTTTTTTTTTTTTTTTTTGAGAAGAGAGAATAATATATCTAAATTTTAGAACATTATAGAGAGGTATGATTTTGGCCGTGACTTAGGAGAAAGCATCTAATACATTACATAAAATTCATATGAAACAGTTTATGCACGGGAATTTAACAGATTTTAAATTCTGGTGGTTAAATTAGATTTTTTATATTTTGTTTAGGGTTAAAATAATATTTTTAACTTTGTAAGGGTGTTAATTTAATATTTTTCCTTTTATTTTACGCAGCTTCTTCCTTCTGCCTCATCATACACACGAGAAACGACCCCTCCACCCCCGTTAGATCCACTTCCTCTTCTTCTTATTCTTCAGTTCTTCTTCCCTCTTCCGTCGAACCGCTGCCGGCTATCCTTGTTTATGAGGACCGTGACCCACTACATCCGTCATTCCTCTTCCTCTTCTTCTTCCATCTTCCGGCGCCGTCGCCTTCCCGCACTCTATGAGTCAGTGGGTCGTGAGCCACTAGTTGCTACCGACTTCCGCCGATGCCGCATGCCAGCCTCGTGCTGGGTATTTCTTTCTTGGAGTCTCTGTAATCTCTAATCTATGGTCCATGCTATCTCTTTGAATCTTTCTCTCTAGTCTCTCTGCGTAACTCTGTCTGCCGGGTGTTTTTACTATTTTGTTTACCCTAATTTAATGTAGGCAGTGGTGACTGGTCAATCAGTTCCATAATTTTTTACCATTTTGTTTGCCCTACTAGTGTTGTCACGGCCCGTGTTGGATCACCTTGACGGTCAATTGGTCACCGCCTCACAGATCACTAGTGACAACTTGCATCCTCTAAGGAAGTATTTTTTTTTTCTGGTGCAAATATTCTCTGGAGTTAGATGATAATGATGATTTGATTGATTTAGTAATTGTTTGGATTGAGAAAGATGGTTATAAATTTTAATTAGAATTGTTGTTGTGAAATTTAAATTAAATTTATAATTGTTTGAAATTGAGATTGTATACATGCTTTTTGAAAATTTTGTAGTACGTATAGTAAACTTGCTTTAACCAACTAGCCCCCCACCGATCATGACTCCGTAGTTGCCAATAAATCACTAGGTCAGTCAAGAATATTATCTCCTTAAAGGCTTACGTGTTAGAAAAAAATACAACGAATATTCAAATAATTTGAGGAATGGACTTTCTTATTCGAGGATGCAATTTGTTTTGTTTTTCAATAATATGCTTTGGTTCCTTTAATTCAAAAAAAAAAAAAAAAGAAGGAAAATAATTAGAAGAAAAAAAGAAAAGTAAATCATAATTGAACAATGGGAAATAAATTTCTTGACATATAGGAGTGCTTATATGAATATTGAGGGTAAGGACTTCTTCTCTACTTGGAAAAACTTTATACGGCGAATTTCAATGAGATGAGACGTTAAGGTTATCTATAGAAAGAAAATCTAACTAAAATATATATGTTAAGTAAGTTCTCTCATTACGAGTCACCACTTTATTTGGGCTTAAAGTGTCGTCCAACCACGTTTAATAAAATATAAGATACGTTAAAACATATAATCAAAATTGATCACATAACTGTATTGAACTCTCAATCGTATCCTCAACCCCAACCATATTGACAACTTGTTTTTCCATGAAATACTAAGTTAATGTTACGCCAAATCAAAAAAATTCTAACATTTTCTTACTCGGACGAATATTAATTTTGTTATTTTATAAAATAAATTATTTAAAAAAATGACTCTTGAGCTGAACTGTCACGATCCAATTTACCGAATTCGTGACCAGCGTGAAAGCTACGTAATCGAAGACATCTAAGATACGTATACGAGAAATCTTCAGTCCGTAATATTAACTTACCAGCCTCTTTCCGATTATTTTTTTGGGCCAATAGGTTGACATGGCATTGCCACATCATTTTTTAAAAAATAAATTCTTTTAATATTTTAATCCTTGTACTTTCTTTTTTCTACTTTTCTACTTTTCTCATTATTATTATTATTATTATTATTTTCTTTTATATTCCAAATTATTTTTTAATTAAAAAAAAAAGTTGATTCGATTTCTCGTGAAAACTAATCAAAATAATTCGGCTTGTTTGCGAGAAATTGATTGAAATGATCTGATTTCTTCATGAGGCATTCAAATCAAACCGATTTGAATCTTTATAAGGAACCCAATCTAATCGATCCAATCCCTTATAATAAATTGGATCGAATCGATCTGGTTCTTCACCAGATCTGATTCATCGCCTTCACGAGAAAGAATACGAACTCAAGATTTGAGTTTAGGTTCTTCTTCATGAAGAAGAACACAAACCCAAGATTCATGTTTGAATTCTTCCTCGTGACGAAGAATAGAAGTCGGATATGGGTTCATTTTTCTTCAGGAAGAAAAATCGAACAATAGATCTCTAGGTTTGAGTTCTTACTTGCGAAGAACACAAGCCCATATCTGGGTTCGAGTTCTTCTTCAGTTGAACCCATATCTATGGGTTCGTCTTCTTTGCGATGAAGAACTCAAACCCAAGTTTCCATGTAGGTGTTCTTCTCGAGGAACTTGATCCTAGATATGGGTTCATTTTCCTCCTGACGAAAAACTCGAACCTTGATCTACAAATTCGATTGAGTTTCTTGCAGAGAACCATACTGATTCAATTTGGATATCTCATAAGGAAATTGAATCGTGTTGATTAATTTCTTGTAAAAACATCGAATCATTTGATTTATTTTTTTATGATAAATTAGATGGAATTATTTCTTTTTTAAATTTTTAAAAAGAAGTATAAAAGAAAATAAATAAATAAAATCATTTGGAGAGAAAAGTGAAAAAAAAAGAAGATAAAATATTAAAAAATAAATAAATGATGTGACATATTTTATCAATGTATATTTACCATTTTCCATTTTACACCACGCCACTTCTTCCTCTAAAGAGATCTCTTCTTCTCATACTCGATCCGCTTCCACCCGTCTTTTGGTGTATATAAATATAAATAGATAGCATAATCAAACCTTAATTGGAACTACAAAGCCAATTTGGTTAGAATTTCGTACTAATTATATGTTATAAATAAATGAAAGAAAATAGAGAAAGTAGAGAAAATAAAATATCTATATAAACTCTAAACAAAACTTCTATTTATTTATAACCCATCTACTATAAATGTAACAACACATGTTACAAAAAAGAGACATAGTTAATACAAAATAGGGTTATAAGATAATAAAATTAAACCATTTTAGATTATGAAACAATGTATTAAGCGATATTTAATATCACGAGGGTTATGAACAGTCACAATATTCTTAACATCAATTTATTTCTCTTTTACTTTATATTTCTACCGTGCGTGGACTTAATTCATTTTGACGTCAAGTAACGAGCCCGGTATAAGGCTCTTCTTGAATGTACAAATGAAGATTGCTCATCCTTTTTCATTGTTTGGAAGTTATTACCGTGTGAAGATGCCATTTTGGATTTCTTGAAAGAACTAATATTTGATTCTTTTAAAAATACATACTAGTTATAATTTTACTAAATGTTAATTCACCTTTTAGTCACTATATAGTTAAATTTTTATAAATTTATCGCTGTGTAGTTTTTAAAAAACTTTTTTAGTCTTTGTATAGTTTAAATGAAATTTTTTTAATTTTTATGATCATATTTCAAATCATAGTAATATCGTGACAGATTAATATAATATGTCACATTATTAAAAAAAATATTTATTATTTTTTTATACTTAATCTTTTATTTTTTTCTACTTTTCTTCTATATTAATTTATTATTATTTTTTATAATATGAATTTTATTTTAAAAAAAATTAGAGGAAAAAATATGAAATTTGGTCTGATTTATTGAGAAAAAAATGATTGATATAATTCCTTTTTTTTTTTTTTTACAAGCAAAATCGATCAAAGCAATCTAATTTTACGAGATATCCAAATTGCATCGAGTATTCTTTACAAACCTGATCAGATCAATTTCATTCTTTCATGAAGAATTAAATTAGATTGATTCGGTTCATCTTCTTCATTAAGAAGAAGAATTGGACCATGCCTCTTGGTTCGACCTCTGGTTCCAAGCGTCGAACCAACTCTCTAATGGAGGTCTGGTTCAAATTTTTTTTTCTCATGATTCAAGTTCATCTTCTTAACCGAGTAGATTCAATTCTGTTTTTTGAGAAGAAGAACAAAAACGATTCAATCATATTTCTCACAAAAATTCGATTCGATTTAAATATTTCGTAAAAAAAATTAGATTATTTTGATTAATTTTCTCATAAAAAATCAAACTATTTCTATCTATTTTTTCTCAAGAAATTATGCCGAGTTTTATTTTTTTCCTAATTTTTTCATTTAAAAAAATGAAATATATAAAAAATAAATAAATTAATATAATAGAAAAAAAAAGAATAAAAAAAGAATAAATATAATTTTAAAACATGAGATCTTATTATAATAGCATGTCAAATTAATACTATTATCTAAAATCATATTATAAAAATTTAAAACTTTTATCTAAATTACATATGAACTAAAAAATAGATCAAAAATTATACATTAATAATTTTGTAAAATTCGAACCATACTTAATCTAAATTATCCCTTTAAAAAATATAAATAAAATTTATCTCATTCGACTAAATTAAATATAAAAAATTGGAGTTACTTTTCAAATGTAAGCTGAATTAGGATAAAAAGTTAAATATATAAAATTATCTGAGAAATTATTAATTAAAATATAAAATTAATAAATATTACCTAAAAGTTTATCACGACCGATATGCCGGATCCGCGACTGATAATCAAACGTAAATGCTCTTAAGATATTCTAATTTCTATGTTGCAAACGGAACTACTTCACGAATATAGCGTTGAGTTAGCGTCAACAGACTCAACAACTCGCATCTCTTAATATACACACAGCGGGAAATGGCGGACTTGCGGATGAAGATGGCATCTTTGTTATTACTATTAACTCCAGTGCCATTTTCCTTCCTTCCTGCCTAATCCATCCTCGGTCCCATCAACCACGATTCGCTCACCAGTCACCCCCGCTTTCGCAAGTGAAAAGCCTCTCTCTCTCTCTGCTTTGTCACATCCAATTTCTCGGAGAAATCGTCTCTCTCTTCTCTGCGATACTTGCCCTCCTTTCTCCTCTCTTCTTGTCAGCGATACTTGCCCTCCTTTCTCCTCTCTTTTGACAAGAAGAGAGAGAAAGAGAGTGTGTGATAGACATGTTGAAGGTCTCCTGCCATGCGTCGGACCAAATCCAAGTCCTAGCGCAATGCAGGTCATCGCTTGTCTCATCTAAGCCCATCGTCTTTTCAGCTCAAAGCAGAAGTAGCCTCGCCTTTGCATCCAAGGCTAGAGCTCATATGTCGGAACGTGGTGGTGTTGGCTTGGATGGAGGGGTGACTCCGATTCAGTCCGGTTCGGAGAGTCTGGCGGACCTGTTGAGGTTGGGAAGCTTGACGGAGGACGGATTGTCGTATAAGGAGAAGTTCATTGTCCGGTGCTATGAGGTTGGGATCAACAAGACCGCCACTGTTGAAACCATTGCTAATCTCCTGCAGGTTGATTTTGAATTTCATGCCGATTCTAAAATTTACTGTTGAATTTGATGCTAAGTTTTTACTTCATTATCCTCAGATCTACCTTTTTTTTATTTTTATTTTAAATTTTGACTTGCATGTCTTACTATCATTAAGTTTCAAGCTATTGCAACCGGGAATGTTTGCCAATTTCACTAGCATGCATGATTTTAAGGTCAATTTCAAAGTTTTCAAACACGAATTGGGTATGTAAGAGTTCAAAATAATAGGATACTGAATTCTGCATGTAAAAAGAATATATGTTGGAATGTTTTATAGATTTTGTTTCCCCGTGAATAGCTGGAAATATTGTTCATGCAGGAGGTTGGGGGTAACCACGCCCAAAGTGTTGGATTTTCTACTGATGGTTTTGCCACAACCCCCACCATGAGGAAGCTACATCTTATTTGGGTGACTGCGCGCATGCATATTGAAATTTACAAATATCCAGCTTGGTGAGCCTTCTTTTTGTTTATTTAAATTGCTGCCTCAATTAAAAAGAATTCTATATTATTTGTTTTCTCTGGTCTCTTTATTTTTTTCCCCTCATATTTAAATATATGTTGACATGTGATAATAAATATATATTGAAATGTGATGCAGGAGCGATGTAGTTGAAATAGAGACGTGGTGCCAAGGTGAAGGAAGAATCGGAACTAGGCGTGATTGGATAATCAAGGACTATGCTACTGAGCAAATTATAGGAAGAGCGACAAGGTATGTGTTGTCATTCTTTTTTCTTTCCCGCCACAAACATGAAGTTGATGAAGAAATAGAAAACATTCTGCCCTGTGTTCGTGAGGGAAATGTATTCAATGCATCGACTATTAAAATAATATGTTTTTTTAGTAATGCTGTTTTCATATGGCATTTGAGTTCTAATATCTGAGTTCTAAAATGCAACTATGGTGAACTCATAGATTTTCAAAGAATTCTCTTTTTTATAATTATATATATATAATTTTTTTCTTTATTTAACTTTCAAAAACCTCTTACTGGGTAATCCTAAAAGATTTTTTATTTCTGGTCAATGGAAAGGTTATCTAATAAGAGTATTGGTTGAAAGTTCCTGATATTGCATCAAATTCTGATGGCAAAAACAATAACTTTTCTGCACTATAACCTTACCCTCTTGTTTAGAGCAAGCATCATCCACTGCTAAGATTCCTACATAATGGAAAAACTTATTTTAAGGACATTTTCTTCATGAGCAGCCATGGCACATATAGGCTATGTCAGCTATACAGTAATAGTAGTACCCGGTACCTAAAATGTTATTTGTATAAGATTTGATGGATGTGTAAGGATTTGGTTCTTAAAAACTATATATCAAGAAACGTTTCGCTGTCGAGCCTAGCTGTATCCAGTTTTACGATGCAACTTTATAATTTTCCCTCATCAACATAGGAATGTAGCATTAGCAAGATTGTAAGTGGTCAAGCCAGTAACGAATTCCTATAAATTAGGCATTTTTCTCAAGAAATTGAGCAGTAGACTAGGTATCTATATGGTTAGGGTCAAGCTCCCCTTGGCATGTTGGTATTTGGTATTTGGTTTATCCAAATTGAGAAATGTCTTCATAGTTTGTTTTTTGCCATCAAGGTCTTCAAAATGCTTAGCAGTTGTTTATAGTTTTTGGGCTCTTAATATGTTGAACAATGGCAGAAGAATACAAAGTATACATTATGCCTAACAATTCTCCATTGAAAGTTGTGTCTAGTTCTTTTCCTCCTTTTTCACTTAAGTAACTACAAGGAAGAACCTGCAGTACCTCTTTTACATGGCTGTATGAATTAAGGTTTATAACATGATTTTTCGTTGCAAGCAACCCCTACCTTTTTTTTTTTTTTTTTTCTTTTAGAAAGCTAAACATTTATATAACCATATGATATGATTGTATTTACTCATTTTCTTGTATGTTTTGAATATTAAACTGAGCTTGGTTGTAAACTTTGCATCAGCGATTTATGGCCTGGCCTGCAAGCCGAAACCCCAAAACACTGTTGGTGTAATAAATATGGCTGTTTAAAGCTTAAACTAATGCCTGCATCTTTCCACAAACAGACTCTGAATGCAACTAAGAACGTGCATGCTGAACCCTTCTTTATTTTATCTCTGATTTTAAATTTTATAGTTACTTTATTATTTATTCTTGTGCTATAGGATCATCACTTTCACAGTTACTATTATATCTTGCAACTCTGATTTATCGGTGTTCATGTTTACATTTTTTTCTTGTTCATGTCGTACTAAATATCTAAATTGTATCTTCTTTTTAAGCAAGTGGGTAATGATGAACCATGACACTAGAAGACTTCAGAAAGTCAGTGATGATGTCCGGCATGAATATTTGGTTTTTTGTCCACGAGAGCCCAGGTAGATGCCATTTAATTTTCCCCTTTGTTCTGCTTAAATTACAGTTGCATAATGTTTTGTTAATAAATGAAATTGATGCATCCTAACCCAAAATAAAAAGAAATAGAAGCATCAAGCAGTTTTTTATTAATTACTATAGGCCTCATTTGGTAAATGAAGGGAACAAGAAAAGGAACAAAGATATCACATCAAATAATAATAAAAAAGAAAGGAAAATGAGAGTAATTATCCTTTGGTTGTTTTGTTGGACATGAAATGAGGGAAATGAAATGAACGTTTGCTGTTGCTATGCCTGCTTTACCTCCTACGTTATGTCACTTCTTTACTGAACTATTACTCTTATTTTACTTCTTTCTAAGCTGACCTACACTTTATTCTTAGCTCTAGCCTCTATCCTACATCCTCAACTTTTTTGTAAAACCTTTTTGATAGCCAATGTGCCCTTTATGAAGAGACTCATAAAGGGACCACATTTTATCATACATGCCCACTTAGGAAGAGACTCACCTATGTAACTGTTGGAGGGCACTGACTGACATTCTTTTAACACAAAATCCTTAGGAATGTAAACCAAGAATCAATGTTCTTATTTGTAACAGCAAGCTGGATAAATCGCTCTCCGTATTGAATGGCAAGTGTTACACATTCACAGAAGATTGAAAAGTGGAGAAATTTAAATTTCTGAGTTTTGTTTTTTTGGAAAGTAATATTTTTATATTTTGAGCCTATCTCTAATTGAAATTTCTGAGTTTAGTATGTTTAATTGTTACAATTTTGGAGAAATTGAATGCTATATATGCTCTCATCACATATAAAAAAATTACACACCTAATGCTGAAAATGTGACCGTGATATAATATAATGAATTTGAAAATAATATCAAGTCACAGACTCGATATGTAAAGAACTATCATGCTATAGTTCTAATAATGCATATTCTATATGAGACCCTTTGTTAGACTATGATTTGTGGTGCATATTTTCCTTTTTTTGTCGATGCTACAAATCTAATGAGATGCAGTAGCCCTGTCACAATACCTTTCCCACACTTATCTTGTTTGGAATACACAGATTAGCGTTCCCAGAGGAGAACAATAGCAGCTTGAGAAAAATATCAAAACTGGAAGATCCTGCTCAATATTCCAGACTGGGTCTGATGGTAAGAGCATTTCTTTCCTCAAAATTTTTTAATGTATTTTTTCTGAATTCTCACAATGCCATCGATATTTCAGCCAAGGAGAGCTGATCTGGACATGAATCATCACGTTAACAATGTGGCTTACATAGGATGGGTTCTGGAGGTTTGTACATATATGACTCTTTCATTTAACATTTCTCTTGTTAATTTATATGCAGATCACTTTTTAGGCTCTATTTTAAGAAAGTTTCTGTAAACATACTGATCAATGTGATGAAGACCTGCGTGCACCTATACAAATTGATCTTGGATGGAGTGAAACTAAGGCAGGGTTAAAATTGAATCAACAATAAAACAGACTCGAACTAAAACAATAAGGCCCATATAATATATAAATCCAGCAAGTAGGAGAACACCATCAATAATGAAGTGAAAGGTCAACGTGTTGCAAATGATAAAAACAAAGATAGGGAGAAATGAATATTCTTTATTGATTGATCATAATCTCATCACCTCTAATACATTGGCTGGAAAAGCTAGCGCCAATTTACTAATTCTAGTTCTAATTCAATTTTCTTTCCATGACAGAGTATGCCTCAAGAGATCATTGACAACTATGAATTACAGACCATCACCTTAGACTATAGACGGGAGTGCCAACAAGATGACATAGTCGATTCTCTAACAAGCGTGGAGCCATCCAAGAATGAAAAAGCAGTTTCTGATCTCCAGGGAACAAATGGATCCGCTGTTAGAAATGTAGAAAGACCAAACTGCCCTCAGTACCTGCATCTGTTGAGATTGTCGGGTGGTGCCCTTGAAATTAACAGGGGACGAACAGAATGGAGAAAGAAACAGGTGAGATGAGGAAATAATAGCACGGACCTTTCTTAATCGGAGTTGATTGTCTTTTGAGGTCAATTCTTTTTTCTTCTTCCTTTCTGGTTTCCACTTCGCTTCTCTCTAGTTTTATATTATTTTATTTCAAGTTGGTTGGGAGGACCCTGATCACTGATCAGCACAGAAATTGTAATGAGAGGCATGAGATCTATCTGTTAGATTGAAATTTTGAATCAAAACTGTGTCCAACTCGACTTGGTGAAAATAAGTCAATAGTTTGAAAAAATGTGGTTAGCTGCAAAGATCCACGTGCTTTGATGAGATGATCGAAACTTCATGTAAAAAACTCTTGGTTTTCCTACCCGATTGAAGATGAACCGAGCATAAGAAAAAGCGGTTTCTGCACACAAAAAACATTCTCTGTTAATTAAGACTAGTATGTACGAAAATTTCACTTGGTCAAGTCTTGACTATTAAAGCTTCTCAGGGACTTCTAATGTGATAAGGTCATGTAGGAGGGATTAGCTGTCTTATATGTTGGGAATAAGTGAAGTTATAAATCCATATATAAAGAAACAGGAAGATGCTTGGATTGCCTAATTTACATGACATCCAGTTCAAAATACAATTTGCCCGCTCAAATTCGGTTTCACCCTTCATAACAAGCCTCTCTTACAACTTCTGTGGATACAACATTGGACATGTCTCCATTTAAAACGACATACTTGTTCCTAATTAGGAAAGGTAAAAAATAAGATTTAGCTGCTTTAAACTATATAAAAAAAAAATTAGAGATAAATTTTACATATTTTTAAAATTAGTCAGACCTTCAATTATTAGATAACAAAATATAAATCTCAATCATTTGACATACTAGTTAGAGTCACAGAAACTTTGAATAACAAATTACAAATCCAAAACTTAGAATTTACTAGTTTAAACCAAAAAAATTAAATATTTTATATTATATGACTAATATCCGGATCTTATAGGACCCAAATCATATGACATTTGGGTCACCCACCCGTCCAAACAGCAGATCCCATAAAAGAGAGCGGCACCTTCTCCATAGTCTCTGAAACTCAACCCATGCTGGCTTAAGCAAGAACAAGGATTTGGAATTTCCCAAAAGTTGAGATTCAGCATTATCAAGTTCTGTGCCTACCATGCATCCAGAGAGATTTCAGCCATTATCAGTATTAGCTGACTTTATAGAAAATGACTCATTTTCGCGGATAATTTTAAGCCTCCTTTCTTAAAACAAAAAATAAAATTCTTAAGAGCTTCCCCAACTATATACACGGTAAAATGTGATTTCAATCTTTTCATTATAATTTGCTAAATCTTATAATGTTTTGATTCGCATTGTGATTAAGAGTATAATCATATTTTTAATTCAGAATAAAAGGATCTACGCTAAAAGAATTTTAGGTTTGACATTTTTTGGATAATTTTCGGAAATCTAAGTGTTCATATGCAAAATTCGAGAACAATGGTCGATGACTTGGATTGATTCTTCTTCGATTATATTTATATGATGTTTATGATTGAGGTGCCCTTGAGAATTAGTCCGATTATCACGTTGGATTGAGATATAAGAGTTTAGGATTCTTAGTTTTTGTACCCGCAAATAGAAACTTTGATTAAAATTAGATTCAAAACTATATAATGAAATTGATGATTCTAATTGATTAGTAATGAACATTGGTATTCAAATCCAAGCTTATTTAAAATAATTGATCACGTAAAATCAAAGAAAACCCCTAAATTTTGCTGAAACGGGTTAGATTCCGGCCAAATGGGTCAGAAAATGGGTTAGGTTGGGTTGGCCGAAGGTAGGGGATGATGAACAGTGCAGGTGGGCGCGTTTGCCATCCTATGACAATTCTGAAATCGCCAACATTTCAATCGAGTGATTTTGTGTTCGAATATGAATTTTTTTCGACCCTTTAGGTATTTATTATCGAATAAATATTCAAATGGTCAACATAATTAATCCCCCTCTACAAGGATAGATTTCTTTCGGAAAATAAAATTTATATTAAAAAAATAATAATAATAATAAAAAAAAAAAAAAAAATATATATATATATATAATATTTTGGAGAGGTTAATGATAGTGAGAACTTTCTTACCATGTATGCATAATGTAATGAAATGAATAAATTTATTCATACTTAAAGATAAATAAATTTTGAAGTTAAAGTGCATATATTAAGAAACATACACTTGAATGCAATAAATGATGTGATCTTTGAATGTAATTTAGGTTATGACCTTATTTAGATTCATCACATGCATACATATATTTTTGTTAGGTAGATTGTTCATTGTGCCTCATTCGGTAAATAGTAATTAACTTGTTTGGTTAATTATCTCTAAAGAATTATTAAAAGTCCTCAAATTTCCAATTATTGAATGTCACGTGTAGCTTATCTTAACATTATCTATGGAAAATCATTACAAAAAGAATTCTCTTGTCAAGTGAATCATGTGAATGTTAAATGGTAACTGAACTATTAGGTTAATCATGTGAAAGATCAAATGCTAACTAACTTAACCATGTAAATGGTTAGTCGTAACTATCTCTTAGGTTAATCATATGAATAGTAAGTGGCAACTAACTTAACAATGTGAAAGCTACAGTAGTAATTAATTTGGGAGGTTAACCATATCAAAAGTAAGTGGTAATTAACTTAACCATATGAATAGTAATTAATGACTCTATTTCCCTTCCCTTATAAATGGAAGGTCTTGTAGATTATTTCAATCATCCAAAAATAACCTACTTACCATTTAGATAGAAAGAGTTCTCTCATCCAAGTTAAAGAGAAAGAGTTCTCTCATCTATTTTTTTCATGTAGGTTTTTGTTTGGGCCTCATTCAGTGAGTGCTAACTAACTTATTAGGTTAATTATCTTTGGAAAATCTTTAAAATTCTCAAATCTCTAGTAGTTGAATGTCACGTATCAGCCTATCTGAATATTATCTCTAAAAAATCGTTACAAAAAGAATTCCCTTGCTATGCCAATCATATAAATAGTAAGTGGAAACTACCTTGTTAAGATTAATCATATAAATGGTAAGTAATAACTAACTTAACTATGTAAATGGTAAGTATAACTAACTTAACCATATAACAAGTGGTAACTAACTTGTTAGGCTATCCAAGTGAAATGTAAGTGGTAACTAATTTAACTAACAATTAACTTGTTAGGTGGACCATGTGAATGTTATGTGGTAACTAACTTTAATAATGTGAATAGTAAATAGTAACTAATTTAACTGATAACTAACTTGTTAGGTTAACCATATGGAAGATAACTGATAACTAACTTAATCATGTGAATGGTAAGTAGTAACTAATTTGTTTGGTTTACCATGTGAATAGTAAGTGGTAACTAACTTAATCATGTGAATTAAGTGGTAATTAATTTGTTAGATTAATCATGTGGAAGGTTGGTAACTAACTTAACTATGTGAATGGTAAATGATAACTAACTTAACCATATGAATAGTAAGTAGTAACTTACTTAACTATGTCAGTGGTAAGTAATGACTCCACTTCTCTTCCCTTATAAATAGAATGCAGTGTAGAGTTCATTTTGATTATTCAAAAGGAATCTACTACCATTTAAGGAGAAAGACTTCCACGTTCCTAAAAAAATAATGAGAGCTCTCTCTCTCAAAAGAGTGGTGATTATTTTTGAATTATTGAAATGAACTTTATAACACATTCGATTTATAAAGGAAGGGAAGTGACATCATTACTTACCATTCACATAGTTAAGTTAATTACTACTTACCTTTTACATGGTTAGCCTAATAAGTTAGTTACTGCTTACCTTTCACATGGTTAAGTTAGTTACCATTTACCATTCACATAGTTAAGTTAGTTAGTACTTACATTCACATGGTTAACCTAACAAAATTAGCTACCGCTTACCATTGGCACAGTTAAGTTAGTTACCTCTTACATTTCATGTTGTTGACCTAACAACTTAGTTACTAGTTAACTTTCACATAGTTAAGTTAGTTAATACTTACCATTCACATGATTGAATTAGTTACCATTTACTATTCATATGGTTAACCTAACAGGTTAGTTACCACTTACCATTTACATGATTCATCTAACAAGGGAATGATTTTTGTAAACATATTCTAGAGATGATGCTCAAATAGGCTGACACGTGGCATTCAATCACTGAAGATTTGAGGATTTTAAATTTTTTTATAGAAATAATTAACTTATTAAGTTAGTTACCACTTATCGAATGATGCCCAACATCTATAGCAAATATGGATGAGAAAATTCTTTCTCTCTCTCTCTTGGATGAGAGAACTCTTTCTCTCTAACTTGGATGAGAGAGCTCTTTCTTTCTAAAGGGTAGTATTTTATTTTGTGATGATGGAAATGAACTCTACAACCCCTTCTATTTATAAGGGAAGTGAAGTCATTACTTACCATTCACATAGTTAAGTTAGTTACTACTTACCGTTCACATAGTTAAGTTATTTAGCACTTACCTTTCACATAGTTAGCCTAACAACTAGTTATCACTTATCTTTCATATGGTTAAGTTAGTTCCTATTTACCATTTGCATAGCTAAGTTAGTTACCACTTACAATTTACATAGTTAATCTAACAAGTTAGTCGCCACTTATCATTCACACGATTCACCTAACAAGGGAATTCTTTTTGTAAGGATTTTCTAGAGATAAGTTTAGATAGGTCTACATGTAGCATTCAATCATTGAAGATTTGAAGATTTTAAAAGATTTTCTAGATAAAATTAACCTAACAAGTTAATTACCACTTATCGAATACGACCTAATAAATAACCTAAGTAGCAAAAATATATGTATACATGTGATCAATTCGAATGGGGTCATAACTTAAATTACACTCAAAGATCACATTAGTTATTACATTTAAGTGAATGTTTTGTAATTTTATGCACTTTAATTTCAAAATTTATTTATGTTTGTATAAATAACTTTATTTATTTCATTACATCGTGACTATATATTAGGAGAGCTCTCACTATCATTAGCCTCTCCAAAATATGTATTAATTTATATAAATTTTATTTTCCAAAAGAATTTATCCTTTTAGAGAGTGAGATTTATTATCTTGGTCATTTAAATATTTATTTAACAATAAGTATTTAAAGGGTCTAGAAATTAAATTAAAAAAATTATATTTTAACACAAAATAACACAACAAAAAATTTATCGATTTCAAAACTACTATCATATATCGGACACCCCCGTTTATCTAACATTTAACCCATTTTAGTAAAATTGAGGAGTTTTATTTGATTTTACGATTTTGTGATCAATTCTTTCGATTGACCTTGGATTTTGATCCCAAAGTTCATCACTAATCTATTTGAATCATAAATTTCAGAATATAATTTCAAATTTAACCTTAACTAAAATTTCTATTTGCAGGTATAAAAATTATGAATTCTAAATTCTTAGATCTTCATCCAATGTAATAATTAGACTCATTTTTAAGGGCATATCAATCATAAATATCATATAAATATAATCGAATAAAATTTCTTATAAAATAAATTATATATGATATAGATAAGACTCATTTTTATATCCCACCCGCTTTCCATTAGTTAAGAATCAATCCAAAACATCAACCATCATTCTAAGATTTGCATATAAACACTTAGATTTTTTAAATTTATCCAAAAAATTTTAAACCTAAAATTATCCTAGCATAGATTATTTTATTCCAAATTGAAAACATGATTATACTCTTAATCAGAATTCAAATCAAAATCCAAGTAAGATTTAGTGAATTATAATGTGAAGATTGAAATCATATTTTACCCTGTATATGGTTAGGAAAGGTCTTAGAAATTCAAAAAAAATATTTAATAAAAAAAAAAAAAAAGGAGGAGACAAATTACCCGTGTGGAAAATGGTTAATTTTAAACCATTTTCCACAAGGACAATTGATTTTTAGCTAATGATTAATGTGTTGCATTTTGACCCTTGGATAGAAAAAGAACGATTGAGATCTCTCTGAATGTGTGGTAAGTGCAAACTTGGGCACTGAATCTCAACTCAAATTTAGCCACTTTAGCTACAAAAACTCAAGTTCATCTCTCTGCTGCTTCTTTAACAAACCCACCAAGATCTTATTATATCCATTTAAAACTAGAAGCTTCTGAAAAATCTAAGCAACTTTGCTGTTCCAAGGCTTTCTATTTACTTTGTCCAAGTATTCAACACCTCTCTCGCCTTCTCTCTACCGTCAGTCCTTATTTTACTTTCTTTTTTACTCTAAAAAATCTCAAAAAGAAAAAGGGAAGAGGATGATAGAGTAGAGAAAACTTGTTATGAGCTACTTATTTAGAATATTCACATCTGATTAATTATCAATTTCTTTAAATTTAATTTAATTTTGTTAATATGCTACCTTTTTTTTTTTTTTTATAATTTTAAATTTTAGATAACTACTTTATTATACAACTCATTTTTAGTACCTTTAGCTATGGGATGTAAATGCTTTTAGATCCAACTCATTTTTATAATTCCCCATTATGACTGTACTCGTAATACACATTAAGACATCAAAATGATAATAAAAATTTAGACTGCATCATTTTTAAAATTTTCATTTTACAGATTTTAGATAATTAGAAATTTTGATAAATCTACTTTTTAATCAAAGTGAAAATCACAATTTTCTACCAAAAACTTAGAAATAAAATTAGAAATTCTAAAATTAAAATTTAATAGGATCCAACTTCAAAGAGACATGGAATAATTCGTTTCATAGAGCTATGGAATAATTTTTCCACCGCTGGTAAATAAGTAGCTCATTAGAAATCGATCTTTATGTGGATCAGATAAATACATTGTATTTATATAACTGATCAATTTTGGTCTAGAATAAAATAAACTCAAATTAGTTGTTCCTTCAAAATAATGAAAGATATCATTCCAATATCTTCATATCTGAGAGGAACAAAATTTTATTAACAAATTTATAGATAATGACTAAATTAGGTATCATTGCAAGATACATTAATGTATCTACTATACTAAGATATAGTATTTTAGGACCAAGTACTTTTTCTTTATCTTCTCGAGTTCAAAACGTCTATAATGATATCAAGCAACCCAATAACCATATGAAGATTCAATGGATGTGATTTTTCCATGTGAAATCAATTTAGGATCTTTTCTAAATAAGTTGATTGATGAATATAAATCTCATTAGCTAAATACTCAATCTCTAGGCTAAGACAAAACTTTGAAAGTTCTTCGAGACTTTTAATAATGTTTAAGTCATCATCATACGTCCCAAATTCATATCCATTTTTCTTTTATAAGATCATTCTTATAACCAAATATTTACTAAGACGTTAATATCACGCCCATCAGGTTAGCTTTAGCCATATAAAGATAGAGTATACTAATTAAATAGATTCTCAAATATTTAATTACATATGTCAGGCATTTTAAATCCTTTAGAGATTTTCGTAACATTATCATTTTTATACGAGCCATATAAATAAGCTATAATTATATAATTAGATACATATTCAGTCTCTTACGTCTTTCCAGATAGATAAGAAGTTGAAAATTACTCAAATCCATCATAGGAGATATGTATCTTCATAGTCAATATCAAGTATTTGGACTATAAGTCCACCACCAAGTCGTTTATATATTATGAGTTCAATCTCTTTTCACAAAAATATGCTTTTGCATCTTACTAGTTTTACATATTCAAGTGTTCGGACTATAATTTCATAAATGTCTCAAATTTTGTAATTGAGTTGAATTATATTTTTCTAGTTTGGCCAAATATTCCTTTTGAAGTTGAAATTCTTTTACTGATTTTGTTCAAGATCCTCATTTTTCTTTATAATTTTTGGATACCTAAACCTCTTATGATGTTTCATAATTTGTTATGTCTATGTTCTCTTTATGAGTATCCACCTCAATAATTTGGGCATTTAATACCTTTTTTTTTTTAAGGATTTTTTTCCCTTTAAAACCTATTGATCTATCATGCTCTCGTCTTATATTAATTTTCTAAAATACTAACATATTATTTTATAGGGATATTAATTTGAGTTGATATATTTGTGGCTGGTATATATGACATGGTTATTATTTTACAGTTAGTAAATGCATTTGAGATTTAATTTGCTATAAATCATCTTTTGAATTTCTTGTTTAGATTTATACGAGGATCAAGATGATATTATGATAATTAATATTATGTAACATTTTTCTCCAATTACTTATTTTCTCCCCCTAATATTTAAACAACTGTTTTAGTAAAACAACAATCTATATATCTTTGTGTGAAAATATTTCCAATACAAGAGGGATGGGTCTCTTGTATTGTGTAAATTGAATCTATTTAATATATTTAAAATAATATATATTAAATAAATTATATAATAAAAAAGTATCTATATATATATATTTATTTAAATATCCCAAAGACAACAGTCCTTACATTTTCATTGTTAAGATGGATATTCTTTTTACACCGTTGGCAAATACAACCTTTTTCCCAACTTGAATCTCCTTCAATCCATAAACACGAGCAATCCTGTCTCCAAATTCCTCCTCCCTTCAATCCAATTTGAACCCGTCCCAGCAACGAACACTCTCATACTGCAAGGTGAGGCTATGCCCTTCCCCTAGAATCTTACTTGTCTAACTTCTTGAGTACCTGAGATAATTTCCAGTCATACATAACATATTCCCAATCTCCTTTCAAGATCTATTAATGTACATTGTGGTGGAGTATATTGTATATCAAATATTATTATTTAAGAGATATTTGACTTTTAATCGAAAGCCAATTATAAATAAAAAAATTTATGATAACTTATTGGCTTGGTAGATACAAACATGCATGCAAGATAGCATGTTCCCAAATAGAAACATGGACTTTTATTCTCAAAAGCAGTGATCTATTTATTAATTAGAGGCGTTTCATAAATGATTGTGTTAGATCATTTTGTGTATAAACATGGCCCACATTTATTTAATATCTAAACTCATGAACATATAAAAAGGTTGGGATGTAAAGCCACCAATATTTTATAAGCCAATAGTCTTTGTGCTCATAATAAAATAATTTGAGGAAACAATCTTACAAATTTCAGGTTGTGAATCGATAATAGATATACATATAGTTATCTAGTAGATGTATTTATTAAAACTATATAATTAACAATATATCTAAATGGTCCAAATGATAGATGTATGAGCCCATATACATCACCTTGAATGTGTTTTACAAATGCGGAGAATTTAATTCCAACTTTAATTGGTAATGGTTTAATAATAAATTTGCCTTGAGAACAAGTAACATTTGAGAATTCATTAAATTGAAAAATCTTCTACTTATTCAATGGATGTCTATGTGAATTCTAAATAATTATTTGCATCTTTGATTTGGTATATCTCAGCCTGTCATGCCAAATTATAAAAATTTTTTAATATGTAAACTTCTAATTTATGATAACATGTTTTAATCTATGAACTTCTAGTTTACAATAAGATGTATTTAAATTATACTAATATTCCTATAGTACAAGCCAAAGGAAAAATGATTGACTTTTCTATTTCTTGCTTGAGCAAATAGTCTTAATATTATTATTAAGATAGTGAAAATAAAGTGTAAAGAAATATTATAATCAATATAAAAATAAAATAGCTAATTAAAAATTAGCATTAAAAATACACAAAAAATGCACTAGAGATAACTGTGGATATACTTATCATCAATCACATGATCAATTTTCCTTCAAGAAGTTTCAATAGAATTTTGATTGATGCTTATAATATATAGACATGATCACATAATAAGTAATATCATTCAACAAAACTAAATGATCACATAATAAAAATAATAGTTTCTAATATTTGCACAAAATATTCATCAAGAAAATTACATAATAAGTCAATCATAGAACATGATTCTTAATAGCATAATTGAGATAACAACATAATGTCAAATGTAATCAAGTATATTTGACATAATCACAAGTTCACCAAAAAATCGATATTGGTTTAATGAAAATTGGACCGGTATCTTTTTTTTTTCCACATATTTATCTCCAAAAAATTTTTTGTTTCTTTTTTAGGAATGAATTCATCTATTTTCATACTAATATGTTTCGATGGTGAATGAATATATGACAGTGGCACCTCAAAATCATCGAAATCTTGGGTACCAAAAGAATTTGAAAGATGGAATACTATTTTAGTTGAGAGGTGTATCCTTCACTTAGAAATCATCTATAATACTATTTTCAACATAGATCGTTTTACATATTTCAAGATTTTGGGGCAAACCAAAATCTCCTTTCCCCTCCCTCCCTCCCTCCCTCCTCTTAATTATTTATAATTATTTTTTTTCCACCTAAATCATTTGGACATAAATTAATATGTACACATTTTCTATCATAAAGCCCACATATGTCTATACAAGTCAGTATATATCTTACGCCTATATAACTTAATCATATTATTATTTATTTCATCTAATGAAAATCCTATCAAATTAAAATTTATATATTTAATTGTATAAACACCACAATCTCATCATTTCTTTTTTTAGGGTATTTCCATCATTTGTAAATTAAAATCTCTATAATTCAAATTCTCATATTTATTCTTCAAATTGGGTATCAAGTAGATGAGTTGAGGTAAGACCTTACATAATGCTAAACATATGAGTATGACTTCAGTTTCTCCTAGATATCTACTCTCAAATCTATAATGTATTGAGTCCAGTTGTCTAAGTCCACATATAAGGCCACGCAATGCATATTTTTTAAGTTCAATGACATGTAAATATTTGATATATTCTCCAAAGCAGAGCTTTCATGCTATTGTGTCATTCATACTATGTAACTATAACTCAAAAATCAATCGTGTTAGGACATAATAATAAAAATCTAAGATATAAAAGTTTTACATAAGTTGGATTTCATACATACCTAGTGATATAGCCCCTATTTTCTCATAGATCAAATCGACTTTATGCTCCAACTCACCGAATCTCCCCCTAGCTCACCTAATCTCTGCTCCATCGTTTAACCAATAGCCTCAATTTTCTTTTTCATCTTTTGCATCATATACCACATATAACGATCAATGATTGGTGTAGATGGAAAGGCTCGATCAAGAGTTGGTGTCTCATCTTCCACTTCTAAAAAATCTTGTGCCAACTCCATATTTACATTCTCCTTCTCTTCCTCCTCCTCCACTACGACATCCTTGTCATGTTGAACAATATATACAAAAGACTCTTCAGAATAGTCTACGTCCTCGATGGTGGAATCAAGTAAAGCAATCACATAATCAATGATGTCATTATCAACCTCGTCGTCGAACGGGTCAAATGAATATAAGCATAATATTCTTCCCTCCTTAATGGGCGTAAGATTCCATATAATTTAGCCTACATCATTAAATTTTTTTTACATAACTCGGTAAAATGAATATTTATTGATTGTAATAAAAACTAACATCTTGGTTATTCAAAACTTCGATGATTTTCTTGAGCATTGGTTTATTAGAATACATGACCCAATTTAAAATCTGTGGCTTACGAGTTTTCTCTAAATTCTCCCCAAAGGTTTCTCCAATTCTTGAAATTGCTTCAAGCATTCATATCTAATATAATTAAAAAAAATATCATTAAAAATTGTTAAGTAATAAAAACTAACTATAAATCAAAACTAAGACTAATTACCTAGAAGGCGAGCAGAAAACCGAGTAAGCCCCAGTTAACAACTATTTTTTTCTCTATTTGCAGCTTTACGGACTTCTCGACGAGGTCATCCCTCTTAATACTTTGTATAGTTCTCTCATGAACTGTTTCACCCCAAGGATAATTATTGAAGAACTACATATATGAGACTATATATAAATATTAACGTTGTATTTTATGCGACTCCCTTAAACTTAAGAAAGCAACCACAAAAAGGCAAAAAAGCCATACCTTCACTTGTAAATCATCCATCTTTATTGTTTCATCAGCATCTCGATCATGCCGTTTCTTAGTTCTACTCTCCATATTTTAGAAAATTTCTATAAGTTGACCACATGTAATATTATCATTTCCTTTAAATCAGTAATTAAAAAATTTAGCATTTTTCCTAACTTCGACCGATAAAGAGGCTGATATTTTATGACATATTAATCCAGTAGTAAGAGTAAATTATTTTATTGAATAACGGAGAGGTTGACCATTTATAATATACCATGAATCATAATTTTTTATTGAGTCTGACGGGTAATCAAAAAATTAATTATTTGGGTAGAGAATGTAAGCCTCTCATCAACCTTTAAGAAATGTCTGAAGCATGATTTACTAAATATTTCTAATTCTCTGTAATTAAAATTTCTCTTAATCATACCGAAAACGTCATGCAATTTCGATTAAATGATAATGGATGATGAAAAATTATCCTCAGATTTAAGCATGCGAGAAAGTCTAACCGAGAGCTCACCTTGAAAATAATAAATAAAAAATAATTTCAATTTATTTATACTACATAGAATTTCACAAACCGAGTCGAGATGTCGTTCTAAGACTTAAGCCGACATGTAAGATGTCAGTCTGAGATGCACAGAACGACATGTGCGATCTCACATATGTAGACTCACATTTCACAGATCCACACCTATAACAATAATAAGCTCAAACTTAAATTTAACTCCAAATCATATAATAATTTCTTCAAATTCAAAATAAATTGTCTCATTTTCATATTATCTAAACCAATTATTCTCCGTGGCAGAGTGAAATGAGAATGAAGCTGCTAAGTAAGTGAGAAGAGAATGAGAGCGTGAGAGAGAAGAGGAGAGCAGAGGAGGGCAGAGGAAGAGGATTTCGGTTAGAGTGAAACGAAGATAAGAGGAGAGAAGAGTAAGATGTCGGTTTGGAGTTAAGAATGAGAGAGTGAGAGAATAGGAGAACATATGAAGAATATTTTGATTAGAGTGAAACAAAGGAAAGAGAGAAAAGTAAGATGCCGGTTTGCAAGTTTGGAGATTCAAGATTTGAAGAGAACAGAAGAGAAAGATATCGGTAAGTTAATGTCTTAACTTAAGAAAATGATGTGAAGATTAATTGGTAATTTCATATTTTTGATTTTTTTAAAATTTTTATTATTTCAAAAGGGTAAAAAGCAAAACAAATGGGGATGGAAGGTATTTTCACAAAAAAAAGTATCAGGAGATGGATACTTTTAAAAATAATCTCTTATTTTTATTAGGGATGTGCAACGTGTAAAATCCGATCCGTTGCATGTAGATATCCGTTGTTTTTGGTTGGATCAGGTATTTGATCTGATAAAAATAGAAAGTAATACCTCCAATTCACACTGATCTACACAAAATCAGGGCGGATGGCCGAAAACCTAATTTCTTAAAAATTATTATAATTATATTTTAATTATACATATAATTATATATATTTAAATTACGTTGTATGTAACTATATCTATTAATTATATATATTTATGTAAGATTTTATATTAATTAAAATATTAAATATATACATACGTAACTAAGGGTCGAAGGGTCGAATTATGTGAGATACCATTCGACCTTTCAACCTTTTGACCCTTCTAAGGAACTCGAATTATGTGAGTTTTCAGTCTGAGATGCCCTTCGACCCTTCAAGGAACTCGAATAATGTGAGTTTTCAGTCTGAGATGCTCTTCGACCCTTTAATCCTTCGACCACAAAGTTTGTGAGACATCAGTTTGCGCATCTTAAGGCATCGAGGCCTTTGACCTTTCGACCATTCAACCCTCCGACCCTCCGACCCTTCGACCATAGACCGACATGTGAGAGGTCGGGTCGAAGGTCCTAGACCTACGAATGGCCCTTCGACCCTTAGAGTTACTTTAAGGGTCAAAGGGTCTCGACTTGTGAAGGGCTCTTTGACCCTTAGAGTTACTCTACGGGTCGAAGGAGTCTTTGATCCATAGAGTAACTCTAGAAACTAGTAACTAATAATTATATTTTACAAAATAACTGCACAATGAAAATCCCTACTATCATAGATTTAAATTTTATAACATTACAATCACAACAAGTGTGCAGTTCATCAATAAGTTCACCAAATTAAAAAAAAAAATCAACAAGTTTACAAACTTAAAAAATATCAACAAGTTCACAAAATTTAAAAAATATCAACTAGTTCAACAAACATCAACAATATCCTCTTGATCAAAGATCTCTATTGCATCCACAACACTAGCTAAGATAAACCTCATGCTCAAAAGCTAGCTTTGCACACAGATAAGTGCCTCGACCATAGAGGGAGTAAGCACACTACGAAAGTCTATGATCGTACGTCCACTCGTGCTAAATGTGGACTCTGAAGCAACCGTAGATATGGGTATGGCAAAATTATCTCTAGCTATTCGCTACAGTTTCGGGTACTTGTACCCATTCACCCTCCACCATCGAAAAACATCAAAGTGGTCATGGTAATCAACAAGACCATCAACATCTAGGTATTGCTTCATCTCTATAGTTTGTCGAGTGAGCAATCTCGAACTACGAATCACATAGAAATATTTCACTAAATTAGTAAGTCCTCATAAAGATTGTATCCCTACATCTAGATGTGAGGTGGATGAGACATTGGATAATGTGACGGTTATGGATGATGATGCAAAATCCCTCTCTTTATAGCAATCATATAAAGACTGCAAACACGCTTGTAATTTCCTGATCAACCGATTGGCATGTCTTGAACTATCTGAGACTTTTTCATAAAAATACTTAAGCATTTTAAAAGTCATTGTAGACTTGTTTCGGGAATCCAATAGACTTGCAACATAAACTAAGAGATTCATTTTATCAGGATTGTCTCAATACCTATCGACTTTTTCTTGATACGGTTGGCCACCCTATCAAGCATAAGAGTTTGTTGGGACGTTTCCCTAATAATCATATGAAGGGTGAACATTTGGATACAATACATTGATGAACGATTGCATACTTAATAGCATATAACATCTTCATTGCATCAAGAAAGTATCCCAAAAATTTCAAATACATTTGGGCCATTTCATAATCACTCAATTAAGGAAATGCTTGCTCTTTCATTTGCAGTCTTAATCAATAAAATAGATTCATAAGTCCAACTTTCATATAGTGGGCAAAAAGTATAAAACATAATATTAATGGCGGAACACAAACTTCATAATTGCATTCTGATAGGGATATGCCTTCTGAAGCATAAATGTACGTCGAGTTCCACCTAGTGGCAGTGTCAAGCCACATCTTCTTGTCAAGGTCGAGGCCTTCCCATTCACAATATTTTTTGAATGCTTTTTCACATGTCGGCGATGACCGGATGCACTTAACTGCTGCATAAATCTTCTCAATAGAATAGTTTGACACTTGCAATCTCTCATGCACAATGATATTAATTATGTGGCAAGCACACCTATGAGAAGAAAAAAATCATCATTACTCATCTATAAGAATATATTGAAAGAAATGTTAAGGTCTAACTATATTTGAGCATTTACCTGAAGTGCATATGATTCCCGTCAAGCAACATCACCTCCTCCTGAAGCTTTTTCTTCAAGTCGGATATAGCTACATTATTAGCTGAGACGTTATCTATTGTCACGCACCCAACAAGACGAATGCCCCACTCACAGATAATTTCAGCTAGTAGCTTCCTGATAGTATTACCTTTGTGATCATCCACAATCTTAAAAATAATAATTTGAACCTCTCAACTACTATCAACATAGTGGGCAATCACACATATATAGGACATATTTTGAATGGAAGTCTATGTGTTGGCGGTGAGAGAGACATATACATCAAACTCCTTGAAAAACCCTCTCAACTTCACCGACATTGTCACAAATAACTTTATCACTTCACGTGCAATCGTGATGGCACCCCTAAACGTGGATCAATTATCTTTAATAATCTAATGAAACTTGGGTGCTCTGCTTAACGGAAGGCCTACTTCGACTCAATAACCCATTGCGCAGTGGCCGCTTTGATATCTAGCCCATTGAAACTGCTGGATATAAAGATATGAAATAAATTAAATTTTTTATTGGAATCTATTAAACTAAAATCAAACAATTCATTAAACTAATGGAAAGCACAGAGACCGGTGTTGGTGTCAGGCGGAGAGCGTGAGACAAAGTGTTGGGCAGTGGCAGCGGACTCTGGTCTTCCTCGGTGTTGGCACGGGTCTACTTTTGCAAAGCGCAAGCGCAAATTCAATTTTCTTTTTTTTAGATATATAATAGTATCTAACATGTCGGATGACGATACCTGTCACATGATATCATCATATGACATATTGGATTCCCGCAAAAAATGATTGGATTGGATACCTAATTAGACCATTTTGTGGGGGGGGGGGGGGGGTCATTATCCAATCCATTTCCGACCCTATCCGCCGGATCAAGTAAGATAGGATCGGAGACGGATCGGATCTATTGCACATCCCTTATTTTTATAACCAAACCCTGCCTTTGTAAGTCAAAGGGACTACAACCAAGCCTCTTTCAAACACCCTCCAGGAGACCTTAAGCAAATAGCAGGTACTTCTAGTCAATCACATTCATGTAGAAAATTTATATACACTGATCTCCTAATTAAGATGTGTAATCAATTTCTCCCTCAATTTACTTCTTTGAATCAATAATTCCGAACTACCCCAACTTATTCCCCTGACAAAATATAAGTATCTAAAAAGCTCCCAACTAAAATGATAGAGAGAAGCACCGAGTATCTTTTACAACTGATCTCATAGCATATACGCTGATCCCAAAAGGCTTACGCAATTAGCCATCCGCAAGACAAGAAGCTTGACGCAATTGGCCATCTGCGTGTTCAGCAGTTCCTGTTGAGATTGGGAGTCGGGACAATATGCTTCTCTCATTTCTTCCTGGACCCAAAAAATAGACGACCCCTGTTGCAGAATTAAATGAAACAGTTCCAAAATTTACAAAGCAGATATAAGACCCAGAACAGGAAAAAGTAATAACATAAACAGCAGATGAATAACTTCTACAAATAAAAGGAGCAGAAGAATAAGCCGGTGCAATGTGCATGATCGTTCAATAGGCCCACTCACTTTTAATTATAGATTACAGACTTAGTCCTCTCCTTTATATTCAATATCTTATCTGCCATGTCTTTTCTATATTATCCCTGACCTACTGGGTAATATACTCGCTTTCTCCATATTCTAGCTTACACGTACTTGACAGAATTGGTTTGTTGCACTTGACTGGAGAAATGAGTGGTTCATGAGAGAATAGGAGACGATTTCAGTAACAGTCGTGCCAATGCACAATAAAATCACCAAGTTCATTATAGAGACTACATTTCACTAGAAAGACCCCCTACATCAACTCCTTGAAGGCATAGAGAAAGTATCCTCACCTACAATGACTTTTCTATATTTGATGTATTATGCTTTCAAGTAGGCATGTGCAGCGGGCGCTATTATCTGCCATGATGCAATACAGTGTTTTTAGCTACATTTAATGACTTATCTACATTTACAGTGTTTTTAGCTCAAATAGGTTTTGTTAGATCGTGTGATTTAAGGAGAATCTTTTGACTCATTACTCAGGGTTCTGCTTATTTTCTGCCTGGAACTGCACATCTACAATGGGTTGTAGAGTTTCATATGGAAAAAAGCTGTTGCATAGCAATGGCCGGTGGTAGGCCTGGTGGTGGCAGCGTGGTGCAAATCTGAGAGGGAGAGAAGAGGCGCGATGGACCGGCACTGGCCGCCATTGCGGCAGTGCAGCAGCAATAGAGAGATAAATGGAAATGTAAGAGGGAGAGGAGATGAGGCTGCGTGCAGCTTTGAAGCTTGAGATCTGAGATATAGTTAGGGTTGGTATGGGTGGATATCCGTCCGTCTCAAATTTGGAGGGCAAAACATCCGCCCATTCGGATACTGGATGATACAGATAATCCTGCATATCCCTACTTTCAAGCATGTTTACACAACTAACCTTACAAGATATGTGGTTTCTTTGTATCTCAATGTTTGAAATTCTTAATTTAAAAAAAAAAAGAAAAAAGGAAAGCAGAATAGAGAGATGGAGTATCAAAGCAAACTTACAGAACATATCCATCCGCAAGACCCGCACTAACTCATTGCTGGGAGGAAGACCCTTATGAGCTCTTTTGTTGTTACTTTCTTCCTACAAGTAGGACATTTTCCTTGTGCTGTAATTGCAGCTTTGATGCATGCCTTACAAAAGATGTGGCCACATTTTGTTGACATTTCCTCAGCTAATGGTCCCATGCAGATTGGACAGTTGAAAGTTGGTTCCTTTGGTGGAGATGCTGACTGCACAACCTTCTCTCTCTGTGAATAAGACACCACAGTCAATCTTAAGACTTCCCTAAGTATTTGTCAATAAGATTGAACACGTCAACACCCAAATGAGCAACAAGAATACAACAGGAACAGACTTCATGTGAGAACAAGAAGATAATTGCGAGAGTTTCTATTGTCAGTGAGTCCAAATTTGTATATATCTGTACATGTATTCATATATCACAAATGCAAAACCCTTGTGCACTTTGATAGCTCCATTTCCTATCCTTTCAAATTTTTGAGTCAATGTGGATGAGCTTTTTCCGGCCAGTAAAAACAAAAGATGGGTATTCATATTTCTATTACCTATATTTATTTTGTGTCATCATCCCCATGCCTATTACAATAAAGGATGAAGTGGTAGATTACATAACTACATTATACAAAAAAAGCGATCTCTATCTTACGTTATTTCTACATAGATGCAATCATGAGGGAAAATGGATCTACTCAACAAGGCATCTCCTTTTGGTTTCAATAACCCATGATTATTCAACTGATTATGTTGGGAGTACAAAATTTTTAATAAAAAATGTGTTTGGTCAAGTATAACCCTGCCAAATGAAAACCTACTTACTCAGTCAGACACAATAAGCTAACAGCTGGGTTAGGCAGACATATTTGTATGCTGGTCTATCATAGTTAAAAAACCCAATCATCAATGGAATCTTACAAGACTTCTAAACTGATTTTCCTAAAGCATGTGCTACATGGATGGCATATAAGTTGTATTTACACTCATTAAGGAAACCAAAACAATTCATACCAACTAGTAACCTATTCAATAATATACAAGTTACACCAGATACCGGAAATAAGTAAATTCCCACTACAACGAAGACAAAGGGTAACTGCTAATGCCCAAAAGTAACCGAGCCATCTCCCATTATAACCACATCAACGTCATGTGACTAACTGGCTACACTGATAGAAGATTAGCAACTCGATCAAAAAAATACAGTAAATCAAGAAAATGGAGGGTCAAAAAGAGAATAATTACCGAAGAGCTGTTACTGCCTTCCAAGTTTATGTATAAATCACAATTTATAATAGTTTGATTGGGTGGAGCTCTTCTGCGCTTGTTGCGGTTACTGTGAGTGATCCTATTCTGCTCTTCTGCAATAATCAATAGACTCATAAGGTACACACAACTAGAAAGAACTGATAGCTGTTAGATCACTAAGAAGACCAAATAACTAAGCAAAAAAGATTCATGAACCACTGTACAGAGAAATAGGATCAAAATGGCATCAACACCAATGTGGTTTACCTCAACTTACATGAGTATTCTTCAAAAGATAAGCAAGGGAAATTATTTGAAAATAAAAAATAAAAAATGAAGCAGCTCAGTTGCATACCAGCCTAAAAATAAAAAGAAAAATATAATAAGTACCTGCATCTACATCAACAACAGCTCTTCCACCGTTCCTTCTGGATTTGTTTTTAGCCTAATGGAAAAAAAGAATAGAAAACTAATGAAAATGCATTGAAGTAATAAAAAATAAATAAATCAATAAACGGTGGAAAAAACTAAAAGAACAGACTATATGTAATTTATAACATGCTTTGCAATTGGAGGCATACTTCTGCAAATGCTGTGGCAGAGGATTCAATAACGTCATCGTCAAGGGTTTCGATATCGATCATTGTGGGTGGTAAAATGGGCTGCTGTTCTTGGCTGGTTAGGGCATCTGAGGGCCTCTGTTGCCTGTCTTGGGCTTGTTGAAGGTTCACCTGTGTTGAAGTTTCACCCTGATCACGGTTGTCACTTGGTGGAATGTTAAGGTCTAGGTCCAGCCCTCTCTTCCTCCTATTATAAGCTCTTACAGTCGCTCCTATTGTTTGCCTAGAAGTCGTATTAGACATCGAGTCTCCCATCTTCTAGCAATAACCTGAATATTCAAACATGCACTTAGATGACTATTCTTAAGCGAGTCTAAAAATCTTCTGCAAATTAATGTTTACACCTAAAGACAAATTGTAAGGAAGGGAAAATAATATGTAAGAATGAGATTAACTAATGCTTGAGACAAAATATACTTTTCGCCCATCCTACATGAATCAGTAACAAGTTTAGGGAAAATACACCAACAAAAAGGTGTGCTGAATAATAAAGTTTTCAAATAGATAGAAAATGTCAGACCAAGCAATCATAACTATTTCCCTCTTAGAAACATGCATATTAGATACCTTGTAAAAATGTAACACCAAAAAAGGGACTTCAGCAAGGGAAGAACAAAGGCTAGGAGAGCAAAGAAAAATAATGCTTCCGTTAACAAGCTAAGGTCACAAAAACAGAGATCCTAAAATTTGCACTAATGGAATACAAACTTAAAAGCTGCCAGTGCAACTGCAACCAGACTAACAATACTATCAATAATCCTTCACAAAGGCTACCCCCCATAACATAAATCCTATTCAACAATAATCTAATGTAAACGACGATTAAAGGGTGAACAATAGCATAAGCTTTAATTACTACTCTTTCCCTCTCTCTCCCGTAAGCCTCCACAGTTGTAAAAGACCCATGCATAAGCATTATGCACATGTGCAAACATCCTATGTGGCATCTTTCACTACAGGAATCCATTTCATTTTTACCAACTTTTCGCAAACGAGCCAGATCATCATATCACAGAAGCTATTTTACTCAAAATTCAAAACAGAACATGCATTCAACATCATACCCACTCCCAAAAAATTGAAGAATAAATTATGCCATTTTAGTTTCACCACCTTGCATTGGAAACTTCAAGCCTGAGAAACTTTTAAAGAAAATTAAGGGTTCAAGCTGCACATGCTTAATTTCATTCCTACAGACCAGAGAGTAGAATAGGAGCGGTAGGGAGGTAAACGTTAAGCTTGTGTCTCCAGTAGCAGTTACAAGTATAATACTGCATTAGCCATTGATCTTACGTCCCTACCCAATAAAACAAGTGGAGACGCATTTAACTTGCAATCTATTTCTGTGAAACCAAGCATAACCCAAGGAATCTAATCACAAATCGAACAAACAATCAGAGCATGAGAAACAAACAATAAACACCATCGTCACTGTATTATCAGACTAATAATATGAAAACTTGGAAGCGTTTTAACTCCAAAATTCAAAACCCTAGCAAAAAATTAGGTTAAAATTTTCGAAATTAAGAAAAAAAAATCAGAAATTAAAAAAAATTTCAATCATAATTAAATCAAATTTGAATCTACAACATTCGCCGGTTCCTATTTCGAAATGCAACAACTTTCCTGAGGAAAAAACAAGGCCTAAAGAAAGAAAATAGATAATTGGAATTCACAACAGCCCCAAAAACAAAAGCAGCACGATCAAAATAAAGCAAACACTGAGAGACGATAAAGATTATTTAAAAATGAAAACAAAAACCCAAAATCGGCAATCGGAGATCGTACCTTAATTCTCGAAATTGAGATGGATAGTTGGTTAAATAGTGGCGTTTGGGGAGTAAATTAACCAAGAATTTGATTTTCGAAACAGCAAACAACCCAGGGAGAGGGAGCGGTATCATAAAAAGAGGAACCAGAAAAGAACGAAGCCCAGCACGAACGAACAAAGAGACTTGGCCGGTGACGACGCCCTAAACGCGTCAACGTGGCATCTTCCTGAGCTACCTACACGTGCCACGTGTTCATATGTTGTCTGGTTGGTGTGAGATTTATTATTGTCAATTAATAATTACTTAAAGCGGACGAATTGCATCTTTTCAGAGGATAGAATTCTGATATCAATATCCATAATCTATGATCTCATATTTTAACTTTAAAAATTAATATTTTTGGTGTATTTTATAGACTGAAATTTGTGTGATTGGACTGACTTATTTGGATTTTGACTGAAATTTTGGTGAAAATGATAAGAATTGAAGATCTCAAGCCTTCAAGCAACTATTCATAAATTACCTTATAGCTCAAGCTCCGGATCCCTGAGACTTTAAGTCTTTGATTCTCTTATCTCGATGGTTCAATAAATTTTAAAAGTACCTATCGAATATCGAGATAAGAGATCAAAGACTTGGAAGTCTCAATACTCAATGTCTGATGGGTTAGTAAGATTAGAACCCTCAAAAGGTTTGAGATTTCCAATTTAGTAATCTCTCATCTCAATAGCTTGATAGATACTTTCTAAAACCATCAAGCATTGAGATGAGAGATTAGAGACTTGAAAGTCTCTATTCTCAATGTTCGATTGCTCAATGAGTTAGTAAGACTAGAACCCTCAAGCAACCAAGCATTAAGAACTTTGTTGACACCAATTTTTATAGTATCGATCGGTAGCCCGCAGGGGAGGCGGCCGATTAGAAGGGGAGAATTACGGGTCGTTTCGTTGTCAGGATCAACATATTGATACATTAAAGGATGTGGTTGAGTGTTGCGTGCTATAAATATAAAAATACTTCGAAGAAATTAATCTACATAAAGTTTGTAAATAGCGGTGTTGTTAGGCATAACAAGAAGACATGTTGAAGCCCAAGCTCAATACAACAATCCACAACTCGTCATGGAGAAACTAGTGAGATTTATAAATCTCTAACCTTAAACTCTAACGCTATTAGCCCTAACACCATAAAGCCTATCATGCTAAATCCTAAATCCTTATACCCTAATACCTTACCCTAAACCTTTCAACTCTTAATCCTATAATTTAAATTCTAAAACTTAAACCTTAAACCTTTAAATTTAAATCTACACTCTACCTTAGTCCTAGATTCAAAACCCTAACCCTAAGACTTTAAACCCTAAACCCTTATATCATAAACCCGAAACTATAAGCGTTAAACCTTATACTTTACACAATACACCTTAAACCTTAAATTATAAATCCTATACTCTTAACCTTAGACCCTAGACTCTAAACCTTAAACCCTAGACTCTAAACCCTAAACCTTAAACTCTAAAATTTAAATGTTAAACCTTAAACCTAAACCCTAAACTGTATACACTATGCTTTAAATCGTAGATCCTAAACCTTATACCCTTAGGGTGTATAGTTTAATATTTATTATTTTAGGTTTAGATTAGGATTATAAAGTCTCTCCCCTCAATACCTAATGACTTGATGGGTCTAAAGAATACCAAATCATGGATTTAGGCTTTAAGGTTTATTTTTTGACCACATAGGTTGAAAATTGTGTGCTACACAGGTCGCAGGGTATTTGGGATAGTGCCCTAGAAAAAAAAAGTTTTTGAATAGCAGCCTTTGGTTATACTCGTAAATTTTGGACCACTACCCGATGACTCGATGCATTGACGGCCCAATGGCCTAACGGCTCGATGACACGATGGCCCGACAACCCGATATGGCCTGATCATCAGATTTCAAATCTCGTTTCATTATGCATTGGAGAAGGAAGTGAAATCAAAATACAATACTATTTATATAGAGAATGATACAAATTTACATTTCAATTTTGATTATGTATCAACTATTGAAAGAGAAAGGTTAAATGTTTGAACTTCATTTATAGACCCGTAGATCCGTAGAATTTTGAGTACATAGACTTTTTAATCTTTTAAGATAGTTTATATTCAGAGATTTTTAGATAGTTTTTTTCAGATTAGATAAACTTATTTCAAAATTATATAAGGAATAAATTGGATTCATATTTTCAAAAAGTTATATAATTACAAATCTATATATCATATACTAAAAAGTCTTTGTCTTCAAAACTCTTACGGGTCTATTGGTTTACGGGTCTTCCTCCATTGAGCCCAAATGAATACCTCAATGAAATAGACAACAACATTCTTCACTATTTCATCATCATTCTTCCATGAGGCAACCTTTAATTTGAATCTTTGTGCAAACACACTGGGTTTTGAACAAAGATTCTATGTTCGAATGATTTGCGAGCTCGAATGAATTTATTGATGGAAGTTTCATTTAGGGAGTAAAGATGAAAATCTCACTTTTAACTTATTTATTTTTTTATTATGAAACTTACAAATGAATGACGAAGGAAGAGAATAAGGATCAAAGAATAAATTAAAAGTAATGAAAGAGTAAGATTAGATTAGAATGGATTAGAAAAATTAAGTTTTTTATTTCAGTTTGTTAGCGTTTATTTTTGTTTTTGACCAAAAAATAATGCTAGTTTTGGTTGAAAGTAATGGGAAGCAAAAGAGGATAGTTTGGTAATTTTAATAATCTTATTAAATATAAAAAGCTAGTTTATGCAGAAAATATTTTAAGGGGCTTTATGTAGATAAAAACTTTTTCATAAGTTCCATATTAACCAACGGGCCCTTAATCATTTAATGAATTATCCCTTTGATTATCCAGATCTAAAACTAGTTATGCCCAATAATACAAATATGAAAGAATGAGCGAATGAGTTAAGATCAGAGCATAGATTATACATATATATATATATAACTATAGATATATATCTGTAGTTATATATCTATATATGTGGATGGAAAAAGAGTATTAATAATAAACATCTTTTTCGTTGTCTTAAATAAATAAATAATTAAATCATTAATTAATTATATATTTCATTCCTCAGAAACAATGAGCCAATGGGGTTTCAGATTAATGTGGTAAACAACCCAGTCTTGGCATGATTAACAGGGGTAATGTTGGAGTGTCATCCACTTTTGTAGGTAGAAGCAGCACACGTCCCTCTCTCTTCCAATTCAATCAACCCCTCTCTCTCACTCACTACGACCATTATTATCACCAATATTCACCACCACCACCCTTCGTTTGCTCTCGATAAAAAGTAAAAGGTGGTGGTAGTAGATGCATGACTCCCAAGCACACAGACTCTCCCTATATATACTCGTACGCATACTCGCTACCTTCATAATTCCTTTCAAATGCTAATATCCCTTGAACCTCTCTCTCTCTCTCTCTCTCTCTGATTCTTCTCTGTTACTATTCTTCCACAAATGCCCCCTTCTTCACTGCGTTTTCAGGTACAAACAATGGCAACCCTCTTTATCTTTCTCTTCTTCAAACACGGTCTCCATGTTTGCTTTCTCCTGAGTCACGTTCTGGGTTATGGGCATTTGGAGTTGACGAGCTTAAAGTCCTCATCGTCTTCTTTTTTTTTTTTTTTCGCATACGACTTTTATGAGTTGCTGTTAATTTCTATGATGTGGTTTCTTCCTTTCTTTTCCTGTGTACTTGGAAGCTCAATTAAGAATTTTGGGCGATTGGGTTTGTTGTCTTACTTATTATTTTTGGCCCTCCAAGAAAGGTGGTAGGTTGGTTGGGGGGTTGACTTATTTTCCAACGAGAGAAATTGAGAATGTGTCTTACAAGAAAGAAAGTTTATTAGGTGTTTGCTTGCGCGCGTGTTGCTCTTGTCTCTAATATCCATATTAGAGACCACTTCTTTTTTTCCCTATCTTATTAAGTACTGTCGGTGAGCGTGTATGTTTGGTTGCAGTAATCTGTACAACTGGAAATTGGTTTACTAGTCTCATCATATTTACTTCAATGAGAGTGAAGCTTTAGTAATTCTACCAGCATGCAGAATAAATGGTCCAATTCGATAATTTCTTTTGATCACTTGACTGAAGCATGTAAACTGAAACTCACTTAAGTTATTTTTGGTAAAATTTAAAGGTGATAGCAAGAATGTGTTTGTTAATTAACTCTGTTCCTTTTATAGAATATTGAGGCTTTCTTGGTTCTTGTCTATCTATCTAGATAAGCGTTGTTGCTTAGCAATTAATGCTGGATAGGCTTCTGTTTTACTTTCCTTCCCTTGTTTGTTACTCAGTATTTTTAGCGTACAATTTCATGTTTTTCTTTTCATGGAAATTTGTGTTCCACATATAATTGTTTTTGGTTAAATTTGGTACACTTTAAACTTTCTCTCCCTTGTAAAAACATGATCATGATCACTCTACCAATATGTTAGGCAATTGATGCGGAAGGCTATAAGCTAAACCGTAAGATTTGATAGGAAGATTGATATCAACATGGTGAGCTTAAGAAGACGCAAACTCTTGGGGCTATGTTCTGGTAAGCTATTCACTTTCAGGCTCCTCTCCGCATTGCAGTGATAGTTAATAGCCTTTGTGTTTATTATGTTTTGAAATATATAATTGTGATTATCATTATAATTTGGTTAATGGAAATCTGATTTCATAGTACCCACTCCATGGGTTTAAATTTCATTAATTCAGTAAAAGTGAAAGCGTTTGATTTTTTATTTTTGGTTTCAGGGAAAAGTTCTCTCTTAGCTGCACTTCCTAAGATGATCGAACATGGACCTGTTCCTAAAAATCCTAGCCACGGTACCAAACTGGTGAGGGTGCATCCCATCCCTTCAGATGATATAAATCAAACAGGAGGGGTAAGATTAGATTAGTACCACTATCTCTGTTTTCTTAACTGTATGTAAGTCTTCTTTATGTCTTGATTGTAATTATGTCACCTCCTTATTTGGGAATAATATAAGGATGGTAAGCTGAATCTACATATATGGTATCCTGAAAGTTGACTGGAGTAAACGCTCGGAATTGTAATCATTAATAAAGTACATCATTATGCAATTTATCTTTGTTCATCACAGACTGCAATTAAAGTGCCAAAAAGAGACAAGGCAGAGAAGAAATTGCTAACATATATTTTTTCCGTTCTTTGAAGTAATGATCATTCCTTGTTTAGATCAAGAGGTTGATGAATAACTGTCAAAAATCCTTCGTTTTCATTAATCCTCTACATTTATCATAGCCTTCAGGCGTGTGAAATTTCAGACATGATGAATGCTGAACATTATCTGTATTTATCCTATAAGCTCATTTAGTTTACTCTCAATTCTATATCCAGAGTTATTCTGTGAATGTGGGGCCTGGATCATCAAAAGCATCAAGTTCTATCTCATCAAAAGAGCAAGACGATAAGCTAGTTCCAGGTATATTCATTGCTAGATGCGAAATGGTTATTGTGCGTGTGTGTGTTAAATTACTTGATCTTCCTATGCTACAGATCCCCTCATGTCAAAGCATGTTTCCTTTAATTATGAATCTGTTAATTAATAGAGGAGGTGGGATAGTGGGGAGAGGGTCTGATTATAGAGGAGGTGATTATGGTGACTGGTTGGGAGAGGGGATGGAGAATGGTGAGGTATGTGGAAGTTAAATTCATTGTGAGGAAGAGAAATGGGGTGTATGTTGGAGTTTTTTATTGATTCGAAGAAGTGATTTGAAGTTAAGGAGTCAAGGAAGATGTCAGTAGTTGAGGTACGAAATACAGGTTGATGTGGTTGGGGATAGATTGAGATGGGGATTGAGAATGGAAAGCAAAGATAGTTTTAATAAAGGTGGCATCTAGGCCGACTAGGAAGGTATCTGAATGAAGATTGTTCAATCTGTATCCCTTTTGATTCTATGCATATCCTAACAGGACACATTGAGAAGCTCTAGGAGAAAGTTTGTGTTTCGGTATAAGAACAGTAGAGTAGCATAGGCAACCAAACACCCTCGTATGATCATAAGAGGGTTTTTTTAATTTTTAATTTTTAATTTTTAATTTTTTTTCTATTTTTTTAATTTTTTTGAAAAAGAAGTTAAGAAGGTGTAAGGCCAGAAAGGATTGGAGGTGTTCTGTTAATGATGTGAGTGGAGGTAAGGATCCAATCACACCAGAAAATATCTGGAAGGTTTGCTTGAAATTTGAGGGCTCTGGCCATGTTTAAGAGGCATATGTGTTTTCGTTCACCTATGTCATTCTGTTATCGGGTGTGGGGACAAAAACTCTCATGTTTGATGCCTAGAGATCGAAAAAGGTTTTAACAGTTTGAATTAAAGAATTGAAGAACATTATCAGTTTTGACTAGCAGGACGAATGAGTTTTAACCATTTGAAGGAATGTTTAATTTTTTTAAAGTTATCACTCATTTGTGCTAGGAGAAAAGTTCCCCTACAGAAATCATCAACAGTCAGGATATGTCTTGAGCTACTGTGAGTTTCAACATGGAAGGGGCTAGAGTAATTGATGTCCTAGATGGCAAAGGCTTTCTGCTTTGTTTTGCTGGGCGGCATATTGGGCAGTGAGGATTCACAGATCATATTGGGGATATTGTGAAAGGTGATGTGATGTAGATTTTGAATTTATCATATGGCATATGACCTAGCCTCTGATGCCAACCTCTAGAGTTTGAGCAGAAGGAGAATTAATGGAATTAATAGACTGAAAAAGAAGAATTTGATTTTTTGATGTTAACAGATACTGAAGGTTCTGTAACATGTACAACTGATGTAGTACTAGGTGTAAATGAATTACGTTGCGACTCTAGAACAAAACTATTAGAAATGCTTACAAGTGAAGTAGGAAGATGAACATTACATTGATTAGCAGGTGGAAACATAGAAAACATAAATCTTTGTGTGCTTTACCAATTCCCTGCACCATTCCAGTCAAAGACACCTGCAAGATACAAATTTGGTATAGAAAATCACAGCACAATGACTGTTATAGGTTAGTTGTGAATTGAGATAAGTTGTATTTGAAATTTGGTACAAATAGGACATTTCTGAGGGAAAGAGACTGGGATTAGAGGAACTGTTCCTGTATGAGTAGCTAAGGTGTTCATTCCCTTAGGCAAAATACTGTTTATTACTTTTCTGGCCTTTTCCTAGTGTAACAGGACCCATAGCCCATAAGATGCATGCTTTTGCGTGCCCAAAGTGTGTTAGACCCGTCATTATTATTATTATTAGTATTATTATTATGGGGCTATTTTAGTAATTGACTGGTTAGTAGTATAAATAAGAATAGTATGGTTAGGGTTTAGGGAGGAATTGACTTTGGAGAGTAAAAACTCTTAGGGAGAGAAGACGGTCTACCTCTCGAATAGTAGATCAACCTATATTATTTTGGTTATTACATAATAAAAATTAGCCCTAATTCTATATCTCCAAATAAGGTCCTATCAAAGTGCTAGACATACATGCCTGTGCTGCACTGAGCTCTACATATTGCACGGTTTTGTGTTTATATAGGGCCACCAATAAAGTGTAGAAAGAGACACAGAAGAATGCAATTTCAAAATCAAGAACATTGTCTGATGAGAGGTGTCTATTTCAAGAACATGAAATGGCAAGCGGCTATAAAAGTCGATAAGAAACAAATACATTTGGGAACCGTAGGCTCACAAGAAGAGGCTGCTCATTTGTATGACAGGTACACCTTTTTGAACTACACTTTGTTTGATCTGAAAAATATTTAGGGAAATACTTTTATACATAAAAACATTGTGTTTAGCTTTAATCATATCATTAGAAAGCATGTGTGTTGGTGATGACCATTACAATCCTTCTCATTATTATTTTTCTAATTATTAATTATTTTTGTCTTTTTGAGGAGACTTTCATTCCCTGACATGATTTCCGGTCATGTTATTTTCGATTTCAAGCTAGATTCTACTGTTGTACACTTGTACTTCATACGTTATGTTGCTGTAAGCCTGCACTAGTGTGATACTTCAACCCCTAAGAAATTTGTACGGACAGTAACAACTTAACTAAGAAAAGAAAATGGTTTAAGGTGTTCTTACTTTTATTGTTAAGTAAAATTTGTTTCTGGAATTTCCGATACTTATTAGTCATGTTCATGTGTTCTCTCAGAGCTGCTTTCATGTGTGGAAGGGAACCAAATTTTGAGCTCTCTGAGGAGGAAAAGCAAGAGCTTAGGAAATTCAAGTGGGAAGAATTCTTGGCCATGACTCGCTGTGCAATTACCAACAAAAGTAATCGCACCATTTATGATTCTTACTATTAATTATAATTATAATAATTATTAATTAATTAATTATATTTATATTTATATTTATATTTATTTTTATTTTTATTTTTATTTTTATTTTTATTTTTATTTCTGTATATTTTTTCTGGGTTTTCCAAATCTTGAATGTTGAATAGGTTTAGCTTATTCGTATAATTCCAGAGCACAAGAGGAGGCATCATGGATCAGGTTTACCGAAGATACTACCCAAACCTTCTTCACTGCAGAATGATGAATCAGAAGAGGATATGAAGCAAGGAATCAATCATTAACTCTTGGCTTCAGAAGAAGAGGAGATTGACAAATCTGTCTCTAAATAGTTCAGTTCTAGTTGATTTCCTAGCGGCCATTGTCTATTATTTTCGCTCTAAGAAGGTTAATATCAGGTCAGGTCAGGTCAAAGTGAATTCATTTGTTCCGTTCGTCCTTATATTCTTCAACCCAGTAAGTAGTTTTCACCATATTCATTACTATGTTTCTCGATTGGAGCTTCAAATTCTTGAGGAACTTGCCTCCAGAGAAAAGCACATTTTCCTCTTTTTGATCTCTCTGTTTGATATCTTAGTGGGTTAATCAATTTATATACCTCAATTGCATCAAGACACTCTTCGCAATGTATATATTTATGATCTCATATTGATATGCTAAAACATGGATAAATTTTGCGGTAAAAAAGATAAAAAAATGCCATTTTTTTTTAAATAACTGGATGAGTGTTCATTAAAAGAGGGGAACCAAATCAAGATCACTTCCAAAAAGATCAAAGAGGGATGAAAGGAAATTTTAGAAATGACAATATATTGTATTATTCTATATAAGGGGGCACGAAATGGATCTTGCTTTTAACCATTCATCTTATCGCCACCTTATCGAAAGGAGATAAATTGTTCTCTAAATTATTCTCTAAATCCCTCCGGTTTAAATCTCGATTAATATATGGTGAGCTATATTTATACAGGTTTTACATCTTATTGCGAACATTGAGATTGGAATGCAGAAGTTTAAAGTACTCACCAGGGATAGGTTTTATTTGAAGATCTGCAATTTGATCCTTGGTGGAAATTAATTGAACCAGTAAAGCACCATTTGGGACTTGATCACGGATAAAGTGAAAATCAATCTTGTACGAGCGGGAAACATAAGATTAGCAGAAAAGTATATGGCATTAATGGTATCGCACCACAAAAGGCGAGGCTGTTGAGAGTTAGAAAGTCAAGTTCATGAAGAACAGATTGTAACCAATGTAATTCACATACTCAGCCTCAGTACTACTTCGTGCAACAGTGGGTTGTTGCTCGGAAGTCCGGGAGACAAGATTGATGCCAAGATAGACACAATAAGCAACAACGGAGCAGCGGTGATCCTTGCCACCAACCCAATCCGTAGAGAGAAATAAACCTATAGAGATAGTGTGCATAAGATACTGAAGAATTCACTAACAACCTGCCAATGAGATTCTCGTGGATCATGCATAAATTTGTTCACACGATGAACAATAAAAGCAAGATCAGGTTGAGTAAAAGACAAATTCTAAAGAATATCCACAACACTACAATAAAGATGAATGTCCAAGAACTTAGAAATCATCTCGAGATAGAGAAGAAGACGTGAATATAGGAGTTGTACAAAGCTTGGCTTTGTCCATAGAAATGTGTTTCAAAAGATGGATAATATAACAACTTTGAGACAAATACAAACCATCCGTAGAGAATAAAGCTTCTTCCAGAGAAAGAAATTCAAATGACCAAGATCCTTGACTGTAAAATCAGCCTTGAGTTTGATAATAATATCATGAATAGCACTATTACTAAACCCCGTGATATAGCACCATCAACATAGATGAGAAGGTAAATAGTGAATAGTGTGATGATTATAAACGTATAGAGAAGTATCTACATGACTTCCAAGAAAACCCAATTGTTGAAGCTTATCAATAAGAAGGAGGAGCATGTCGAAGACCATAGAGAGAGTGTTGAAGCTTACAAAGATAATGTGCATATTGGTGAAAGTGAAATGTCCTTCAAGCTATAGTAGATTAAAATGACCTTCAAGCTATAGTAGATTAAGTTATTTATTTATGTGAAAGATAATCTTTTCATACGACGATTGAATTAAATAATTAAGTTATTTTATATATGAGATGTTGTTTATCATCTATCATTCTTATATTAGAAATAATATTGTATGTCATACTTGTTTTGTATCGTATATGATAAACTCCTTAAAACTAAGATTATACACTTGAAATCATGATAAAAATCTTGCTAGATGAGATTTGAATGATTTATAATCATAGAATTGTCATAATTAGATATGCATAATCCGGTAAGATTATTACATTGATTATCTTATCTTGAAAAGTAGGATGGTAATTCTTTAAATATCGATATTAGAGAATATCATATAAATATATAATTGATTAGTAAAAACTTAATGAGATTATGATAAATTTCAATAATAATAATATTGATTATTAATAAAATTTATCTAGTAATTATTATATTTATGATTCACAAACCCAAAATTATTACAATCTATATGTATAAAAGATATAATGCATTGATATTACTCAAATGATCCTACCCAAGGGTTATCAAGACTAAACCATGGGATATGACTTCGTGCATGGAAAGATTTTAGGTGATCAATAAGGGACGCAACATCCCATAGTGTAAGAGAAAGTCCGACCGACGAGTGATGAATAAATGCTTAAAATAGTATAATTCATTTCTGACTGCTTATTCAAATAAATGCTTAAATTACCGTTTCCATTGCATGACTAGTGTGAACTTATAATTTCACCTTCTTCAATCAAGAGCTCTTCTTGTTGTTGATCAAGACTTGAAGAAAGTAAAAGTGAAAATGAAGAGAGAAGAAGGTGAAAGGTGGTAAATCGTATGTAGCCGCGGCTAAGCAAGTGAGAAGGAAACATGAAGCGGGATTACAAGTGTCTTTAACTTGTTAATTCATGTGGACGCCCTTACCCTCATTCTCTATAATGACAGCTGGCTATTTACTTGGGAGCCCCTTTGTGTTTTTATTTGTTTATTATTTTTATTTAACTTAATTAATCACCGAATTATTCTTAATTATGGATTATCGATTTACTCATTGTTATTTAATTTTCTCTTAGTTGCCTGTAGATGAATCTGCATTGATTTTGCCATATATCTACTTATGAAACAAGTAATAAACATCATCTCATGTCTCGTGGAAGTGAGATACATTAAACTACCCACCGCTTGTAGTACGTCTCATCAACAAAGTCTATCTCTGCTCATTTTGAAACCTGGAACTATTGGATTACCCACTGAATTAATTTCCATCATACAAACTTTCTCAAAACCTCCGATGCATGTTTCTTTTTGACATATATAAATACCATCAGACTTTTGTAGAACCTAGATCCCAAGAAAAAAACCTCATCTTCCCTATGTCAGACAGATCAAACTCTCTTAATATAGAGCTTTTAAATTCAAACATCATTACTTCATCATTACCAGTAAAAATTAAATCATCAATATAAACACATAATGACAATTTTTCCTTCTTTGCTTCTCTTTGTGAATAATGTATGCTCGCTATTGCATCTGTCTGCATTGATTCATTTGCTGGCTCAATACAGCCAGGCTCCACCAGTCCTCAAAATTCCTTAGATCGTAGAAAATTTTCCATCAGCATGCAGTAATGGTCATAGTGACCATCAAAGCAAGGAATGGCTGGTTGTATAAAACTCCCTTCTATAGTCATCTTCTGTGCTGCTGCAAGAACTTCAAAGACTGCTGTTTTGATTTGTCAAGCCTAGTGGGGGCTCTGATACCAGATTGTTGGGAACTCTGATCTAAGATGAAACTAAGAATAAGAACACAACAAGCTGAATTGAGTGACTTAGTTTTATTAACAATAATTTTTGCTTAAATAGCCATTCAATATACGATCTTAACAAAAACGAGAAATCATCTCACTTAGCGGAAATAAAGCCAAATGGTAATAGAAACTTGGAACAATTCAGATATAAGTAGATATCCTTAACGATTAGGACTTTCCCTATAAACTAGGACATTATTCTAACAAAAATTACAGTAAACTCTTTCAATTTGAATATGAATCTATGCTGTCGAGATTCAAATTCATCTAGGTTCAAACCCAGATTCAAACTTGAATGAGGCTGCTCAAGTTCGAGTTCATTGGGGGTTTCCTAAATGAATAAACCCAAGTTTGCCTACATTTATGTGTATTGGGTTTAAACGTAGATTTGCTAAAGAGATTAACTTGTCGAACAGTAGTGGTGGCGGTGATAGGTGGATGATATGGTGGCAGTGGCGTTAATATAACTCTTGGTGGCTGATGGGATCAAATTATTATTATAAAAGAAATTGTTAGGGTAAAAAAATTCTATTTCAAGATAAAAACAAATTTTTAGAGGATTATTATACTAAAAGACAAAAAATATTTTGTTAATATTTTTGTAATAAAATATTTAAAAATAAGTTTTATAATAATTAGTAGAATATTATTTTGGTCGTGGGTAATTTTTAAAACTTCTGTCGGTGATGAATAGTTAAGAATATATGTATATATTTTTTAGCCAAATAGTTTATACTATTTTTGGTTAGAAGGTTTTTTCATCTAATTTTTTAGGGTCTTTATTTTATGAGCTGGATTTATTTTACAGTCTGACTCAGAATTTAGAAAGTGGGGAGATCTCCACTTCCTTCTCTCTTCTTCAAGTTCTCTCTCTCATTTTCAGTGCTGCCCCAAGAGATGGCGAACCGCGGAGCAGAGGGCATCGGTGAAGTTACTGTTCGAAGCCTATGGATAATATTCTCCCTCCGACGCTTGACCTCAGTAATCTCACTCGCATTCTTCCTCTTCTCTTCTTCCATCGTCTCTTCTGATCCTCACTTCTCTGTAAGTACTCCTCCCTCTTATTTTCTCTGGTTGCGAGGTGCTAATTTCCTCGGATTTATATTTTCTCCAGAAACACAATCAGTTTTTTCCTGTAATCATGTCTTGCTGTTTCTAAATGCCTCTCGAGTTTGTTTTGTTTTGTTTTTTTTCCCTCTAAATGGGGGGCAACATTGCGATTGTCTTCTTCGTTTATTTAATTTAGGTCTTACTTCTGGATCTCGTTTTGATCCGCCTTAGAATGATTACGGAACTAGATCTACTGCTTGATGTGGTACTTTCGAATTTAATAACTTTTCAAGAAATTTTACACTTTCCCAGGAAACAAGCATATATTTAGTATTCTAGCATCACGTTTTATGCAATCCGTCAACTTTTTCTCAGTAATCGGGTATGACAGTGCTATAATTTTCACTGAAGTATGACTTGCTATGTTAAATACTTTTGGCTAGGATTCGAGCCCTGAATCATATGGAATTAAATCTCCAAGAAGATCCATACTCGCAGCCAAATCAGATCCTCTCAAGCCCCGGCTCGACCAGATCCGAAAGCAAGCCGATGATCATCGCAACCTAGTTCTTGCATATGCCTCTTATGCTCGGAAGCTTAAGCTTGAAAACTCCAAGCTTGTTAGGATTTTTGCTGATCTCTCCCGTAACTACTCAGATCTCCTTAACAAGCCCACCTATCGCACTCTGTTGAACTCTGATGCACCCTCCATTGATGAATCCTTAATTCGCCAGTTTGAAAAAGAGGTGAAAGAGCGGATCAAAATCACTAGGCAAATAATTGCTGAAGCGAAAGAGTCATTTGATAATCAGCTCAAGATTCAGAAGTTGAAGGACAGGATTTTTGCCTTGAATGAGCATTTAACCCAGGCCAAGAGGGAGGGAGCTTTCTCTAGCTTAATTGCAGCGAAATCTATTCCAAGAAGCTTACATTGCCTAGCAATGAGGCTAATGGAAGAGCGAATAGCGCATCCGCAGAAGTATTTGGATGAAGGGAAGCCAAGGCCCCCCGAATTTGATGATCCAAACCTTTATCATTATGCAATATTCTCAGATAATGTGATTGCTGCGTCAGTGGTGGTTAACTCAGCCGTGAAGAACACCAAGGAACCGTGGAAACATGTCTTCCATCTTGTTACTGATAAGATGAATCTAGGGGCAATGCAAGTTATGTTTAAATTGAAGGACTATAATGGAGCACATATTGAAGTGAAGGCTGTTGAGGATTACAAGTTTTTGAATTCGTCCTATGTCCCCGTCCTTAAGCAATTGGAGTCTGCAAATCTGCAGAGGTTTTACTTTGAGAACAAGCTAGAGAATGCGACAAAGGACACAACAAATATGAAATTTAGAAACCCAAAATATTTGTCGATATTGAACCATTTGAGGTTTTACCTGCCAGAGATGTACCCTACGCTACATAGAATTTTATTTTTGGATGATGATATAGTGGTCCAAACAGACTTGACTGGTTTATGGGATGTTGATATGGATGGGAAAGTAAATGGTGCGGTTGAGACTTGTTTTGGATCTTTCCATAGGTATGCACAGTACATGAATTTCTCACATCCCTTGATTAAGGAGAAATTTAATCCCAAGGCATGTGCATGGGCTTATGGAATGAACTTTTTTGATTTGGATGCTTGGAGAAGGGAGAAAAGCACAGAAGAGTATCATTACTGGCAGAATCTGGTAAGACCCAGCTTTTTCTTATTATGATTTCCGATCTTCAATTGAATGCTCGAGCAAATATTTTGTGTGCCACTTATCTTTATGTGTTTCCAAATTGATATCTACCCAGTGTCTTTAGATTATATTTCCCACTTTATTTCATTTCCTTTGCTGTATTTGATTTTCCTACCCAGTGTCTTTAGATTCTATTGCCCACTTTATTTCATTTCCTTTGCTGTATTTGATTTTCCTTATGCCTTAAGGGGTTTTGGTCACAGAATCTTGTTGTGTTTACCTTGCGCATAGTATTTTCTAAGTCATTAGTACAGAGATGTGACAGATCTTAAGGTATTCTGATGATATTGTACTCAGTTTTTCTTAGGTATCATCTCTTATAAAATACTTTCAGGATAAGTTTCTGAAGTTGAAATTATGCCTATACATTTCGGACTGAGAAGACAGAAAGTTGAACTGGATATTGATTAAAAGAGAGAGAGGTAAGAGAAGAGAGAGAAAAAGGGGGGGGGGGAAGAGAGAAAGAGAGAGAGAGAGAGAGCAATTTAATCTAAAGGAGATATTGAAGTATGGAACTAGCAATGGTAAAAAACAAAGGAGTCTCGCGTATACAGTGTGATGTTTGATTTTCCTCTTGTGCTATATTTTCTATATGTATAGTTATGCCCTTGTGCTCTTCTACTACGTATCACATTCAGTTAGTAATAATAAACCTATAACGGGTGTGGTCTTGTTGCAGAATGAGAACCGTACCTTATGGAAACTGGGGACATTGCCTCCTGGATTAATCACATTCTACTCAACAACAAAGCCTCTGGACAAGACATGGCATGTTCTAGGACTTGGATACAACCCTAGCATTGGCAAGGATGAAATAGAAAATGCTGCAGTTGTGCACTTCAACGGAAATATGAAGCCTTGGCTTGATATTGCAATCAGCCAGTATCTGCCGTATTGGTCAAAGTATGTTGATTATGATTTACCATTTGTTCAGGCCTGCAATTTCGGTCTTTAAAAGGAAAGCATAGAAGGGATCCCAGATATGCCGTTCCAAAGGAAAGTATGCATACTTCATGGCTTTTTCTTGCACATTAACTGCGGATTAGTATTTTGTGCCTTACCTGCAATAGGTCATGGAAAAATCGTCATCAACACAAGCATAGCATACTTTTCTCAAATATCTCTAAATGATTTAAAATGGCTTATGTTAATAGGAGTCGTATTGTATTAGATAAGATTATAAATTATTAAGGATCCTGCGTTTTATAAATTTGTGTACTAGTCTTTTCAGTTGATGCCACTTCTGGTTTACAGTAAATTTTATTCTTCCAGATGTACTCAGTGCTGAAGCCGGATTTAAAATGTATTGTATTTTATGCTTGCCGGAATTGTAGTTTTACACTCTTACCTACTTGTGCATCTTTTGAGCTCTCTTCTTATTTTTATTTCCCCACCCCCTCCCTCCGGCCGATACATATATTTGAAATTTTATATAACTGAATGTCTAGTAATAAGTGCATCTTGCCTGCTGGTACCTGCTTTCAATTTGTTTTTGCACTCGTCTCTTTTCTTCATTTTAATTTCTTGGTTCTGCTCTAATAAGCCCAGTATAAAACGGTCGTATTCATCTTAAAAATAATCTAGTTTGGTTTCTTCTCCATGCTTTGATAAGATGAACTCGGTTAGAGAAATACACTGTGATTGTATATTTTATATATGTTGATATTAGATTTTCAAATGTGGGAATTCAGTGAATTTTTAGATCAGAATATTAGAGGGGATCTGGCGATCTGCTTGGTCGTCTCAAGCTCATTAAGTCTGGTGGATCCAACTTTGTCGGGTTTTGACCGAAAATAAATTCACAAGCTGAATATATTCAGACCCTGTCAAATTCTCCCTAGAATGCAAAATTTGCATTAGTGCTTGCTACACAGAGTTCATACCGATCAGTTCTAATGGCAGACACCAAGTAATGGAAAGTCAACTTTAGCCTCGAGGAAGTTTGTCGGGAAGAGGCTGCAATTCAAGAAAATGCAAGTAGCATTGAAGAGTTACATATGCCGGTGGCAAAGATTCCGACTATATAGCAAAGAAATGTTCCTTGTAGCCTCAGAGTAATAAAGCCTTGGGACGAGATGTAGAGACAAGAGGTAAAACATTACATAGCCAATTAGTTTCACATTCAACAACATTCATTAACACATCAATTTCAAATTCAATAAAATTGTACAAGCATTCATTAACACATCAATTTCAAATTCAATAACACATACGTATTACAAATACACAGTAATTGTCCATAGCCAATTAAACAACCAAACCACAATGCATAGCCAATTAAACAACATTGTTTATAACAACCAAACCATAATACATAGCCAATTAAATAGTACTTGTCCATTACAAATAACAACACATTACATTACGAATTACAATAAAATCATTTTAACAAAGTAGAAATCTCTAAGAATGCTTAATTCCTTGTTGCGCTTTATATCATTTTTTAGAATTTTACTATCGGTGGCTGAATCCTCTCAATCAGTCAAAACATATATGAATTACATATCTTGGGAACATATACCTAGGACATTGGTTGATATCTCACCCTTACGCGTCCTATAACGAGATTGGTCCTTCTCAGCAACCCAAATGGGTAGGTAGGTAGGTCTCATCTAATGCACCAAGACAGTTCTACATGAATGTAACTAAAATTGTTAATAGGCTTTACTTAGTGCTCAAGATTACTAAGACACTAATTCAATCGTGGATTTAGCTTATCTAAAACCATTTCCATTTACTATCGTGAGAGTTTGTTTCTACGGGGTCAGTCTATTGACAAATTCATGATACAGACTCATGATTGACCGTAGAACGACATGAACACAATGGCTAATTGTTTCCCCCGATCGCCTAAAATTATAATCTATTATCCTATACTTAACAACATGTGCTAGGATGTACAAGGTAATCACAACTTGTGCATCGACCAAAATGTTTTTTATTTGCCTTAGTCCACCTCTAGTATGAAGGATCTCACATAATTTGCTAAAAGCATGCCGATTCATTCTAATGTAGTCATGATATTTTGAATCATTTGCATAAATCATAGTCATCATGTGATCCCTACTACCTTGAAAATGTAAGGTATACTCATGTCCCTAGATCTCCTTCTCTTCTCCATATCGATCAGTCTTGCACATATAGCATAGAAAGTACTAAGTGATAAGGAAAAGCTAGGCAACAATAAACTGTAGAAGCAACTGCGACAGTGCGATTTCTTTTCTTTTGAACCATTAGACGAGCCATGATTGCACTGTGAATAACCAACAGTATACTTTAACTAAGCAATCAATTAATTTTGCAAAAGACAATAGACATTCAACTAAACAGTAGCAACTAGCATATAACGCCAGGAGCAACTAGCAACATAGGCTTTCCTCCTTCTCCAGTATCTAAATGTGGTCTACTATTTTGCACATGTATAAGCATCAGGAAAAATACTTATAGCCAGGCATAAATTAAATCGATTTGCAATTTTAGCTTCTCTCCCAATTGAAATTAGATGTAGGTAATTCACACAATCTGTCAGGATATATAACAATTTAAGCATAAAGGAATTTATATGATAGCCACTGTTAAGTCGTTGGCCCAATGACATGTAAACATACAAAAATATTTCCATCCCCAATCATTGGTCTATAGATTCTCAAATGTGCAACCTAAATTTCTTCCTCAAGCCTCGTCAAGTATTTTGTTAGAGCCAGTTTACCTGAGACTCTCAAATGCAATTTAGTAAACTCGATCTTTGATTCAGGGCATGTCAGAGTAAATTAAAACGAATGCGTGATTTTAGCTAAGTTTAGCCAAAACCCCATTTGAGAGGGCAATTAAAAAGGATGAAATGGTCGTAAAAATAAGTTTTTTTTTTTTTGGTTGAAAAAGGAGGCCTAAATACATGCTAATTGTGTAAATTTTGCTAGTTGCTACTGGTGTTAATTAGAACCGAATAGTAGCCAAGTTACAACATTCCACTTAACAGACAGTAATGGTGCATTAGCGCAAGCAAAGGGTCCAAGATCTTATTAGAAATCTAAACATGTGTTCCGACAGTTTCATATGTTATTTGGGAAATGTGAATATCGAGCTAGTCGATACTGATGACCACATGGGACATTTAGACAATATAAAATTGTAATTAGATGATAGAGGCAAAAATAACTAGAAGTAAAACAAAGGAAAGATAAATATAGAACTTGGGTTTCCTCTCAAGAAGTGTTTGTTTATAGTAATTAGCTTAACTATGTTCTTCTCAAGGAGGATTGAAAAGATGGTGAGTGACTCCGAATAAGCAATTCAACAATGGTTCTAGAATCAGAAGTCATTTCTCATTCTTAAGGTTAATATAGAGCATTCATGGAGAGGAGCTTGCTCTCAACTTTTGTTTTCAAACTCTTATGGGAATAAAGCTGGTTAGTTTCCAAATAGTGTGCATACTTACTTATCATTATGTCCTATGATTGGATGGTTCTTGATTGTATGAGGCATCCATCATGCGGTACCCTAACATTACTCCATTTGAAGGGTTTAGCTATATGCTTGTCAATTGCATCTATGTTGAAGCATATGTCGGTTGTTAAAGGATATTCCACTGCTTCAAATTCATTAAACACCACTAGTTCATCTTACACTCTGAGGATGACTTTTCCTTGTTGGACGTCAATGAGAGTTCTTCCCATTGTTAGGAATTACCAGTCTAGAATGAGTTGAATATCTCAGTCTTCCTCCATATCTAACATAATGAAACCAGCAAGGAAAATAAACTTATCAAGCTTAATAAGGAAATCCTCAATTATACCTCTCGGGTGCTATATGGATCTATCTGCCATTTAGAGGGTACGGTTGCGGGCTTCACTTCCTCCAATCCAAGTTTCATTTTAACAAAAAAAAAAAAAGCCATTAAGTTTCTGCTTCCTCCTAAATAACATAAAAAATTTTCAAAATAAAAATTTCCAATAGTGCAAGGAATTGTGAAACTCTTTGGATTATTTAATTTATGCGGTAATTTCTTTTGAAGAAGAGCATTACATTTCCCAATAAGCATCACCATCTCATGCTCTCCAAATTTCCTTCTCCAGGTAAGAATCTCCTTTAAAAACTTTGCTTACTTAGGCATTTGGTCCAACATATCTAGAAGAGGAAGAATAATATGTAAGCTTCTAAATATGTCAATAAATTTTCAAAATTGTTTATCAAGTGTTTCTTTCTTCAATTTAATGGGAATGGGAATAGGAGAATTAATTTTAGAATCATTAAGAGGTAAAGTAAAATGATTTTGATTCAACTTCCCTATTTTTTGAAGATCGACAGCGGCCCTCGGTAATTAGAGCTGTAGCTTTTGGCATGTTTTTTATCTTCATGTTTTCAGTGGTGTCACACTCTTCATTAAGTTGCTCATTTGCTTATTTATGTTCTAATTGCTTACCACTATTAACAGAAATCGCTTGTACTTGCTCTTTGGGATTTTCTTCAGTATTACTCGGCAAGTTACCTTGAGTTCACCCTGCTATCATGTTATGGATTTGTTCCACTTGTACTTCAAGGTTCCTAATACTTTTTGCTTGATTCTGGAGTAGAGTATCATTCTTGGCAAATCTCTTACTTGACTCATCAATAAACTTAAACAACGCATTCTCTAATTTTGATTTCTTCTCTTGAGTTTGAAATCCGGGAGGTGGCTTTTGAACATTGTCATCACTCTTAAGAAAAATTGTGATGATTTTGTCATACTGTAGTGTAGGTAATCGAGTATGGATTCCTTTGCCCTCTTTGAAAATTTTTGCCATAATTAGCTTATTCATGTTAAGCAAAAAGACTTTCACCCCGGCATTCTCAAATGATTTCCTACACAAAATTGACAAAGATGAGTAGGAAAGTTAATACCATTAACATTCAGGGAACCCAATTATTTTTAAATTGTAGCCAATTGAGCCGACAAAGTTGTAAATGAAGCCATTTCATGTACACCCGTAACATTCTTAGGAAAATTTATATTTGATGGCTTCATGAAGTTGTTACTAGCCATTACTTTAATCAAATCACATGCTTTCTCCACTGTCTTGTTATTTATGGCACCCCTACTTGCTGCATCAACCATAGCTTGATTATTAGGAAGCAAACCACTGTAGAAGGTTTGCACTTGCATTAAAACAGGCAGAGCCTCGTGTTATGTTATGCTAAAAAAAATTCGATTTATCAGATCCATTTTCATGTTGCTTGAGTCCTTGATTTTGTATTTTCTATGGTTTTTGGGTTGTTTTAAATATACTGGTTTGAAACAATTCAAAAGCCCGAAAGTATGATTTTTGGGCCGCCATTATAAGGGTAAAGGAGTGGGCAGCATTGCCACCATTCACAGTGGCAACCGTTGCCAGTGGCAGCAACCGCCACTGTCACAATCCAAGGGCTTCTAGCTGTTGTTGTGTCAGCAAAAGTAGCAGGCTGCCGCCAGTAGCGGCAGCAAGTGGGTGCCACCAACAACGGGCATCATATACCCGCTATTTGTGCGCCATTAGTGAGGCCCAACGCCATCGTATTTCACCTCAGATTTTCAAACACCCGGACTGTCCAAAACAAGGGATTGAAATCATTTAACCTGAAAATTTAAATGTTGCAAAGTGTTTGTAAACTTGTAATTTTTCTTGAAATTGAAAATTTTTGAAATGTTCAAAGATTACCGGTTTAGAAATATTTAAGAATATTTAATTTATGAAAATGTTCCTTGAATTGAAATTTTTTATATGATTGACTTTCTCGAATTAGAATGAATTCTAAATTTTGAGAAGGTTTTTCAACACTAAACACTTTATTATTTTGAAAGAGTTCAAACATGAAAATTAAAATGACTCGAAAATATTCTTTAAAGTGTTTTTGGAATATTAAGATTGGTTATCATGCTAGCTTGAATCAATGAACCATGAACATTACTTGTTGATTTATACTTAATCATGTAAGTTAGATATTAAATATGTTTCGATGAACATAATAAGCCTCATAAGACATTGAATATAATTGATGAAATTAATTGTTTGATTTAAACATGTATTATTGATATGATGCATGCATGATAGTTTCAATATAGAATCTCATTATATTGAAAACCCTCATTGATTCTGTATGTATAGAGATACCATGATGAAATCAATAATTAAATCCCTTCTCGATTATATTAAGTTTGTAAACTATGTAAGAATGTCTTACATAGGATCTTCAAATATGTTATAATGAATTCAAGATTAATCAATCATTTAATCGGCTATAGATACATAGGGGTTAATGGCTAATTAATATGTGAGCTCATTTGTTATTTCTATGCATAAGTGCATGTGATTGCAATATTCCAACTAAATTCAACTATGAACACATATGAAATATTAGTTTGAGTGTTTGGCTACAAGAACATTTTTGGTTAAGCTTAACTACGGGACATGGTTGATTACAAACACGTGGGACCATAGTTTGCTAGAGACAAGTAAATGAGTTATATGTGATGTAACTGTGAAAATTGTTTCACTACCTTGCATGTTTATTATAGTTGCTACGGACATATGAGACCATAATATTCGATTTTGAGGTCTTTTACCCACTAGGAGAAAATAGTTTTTCTCGGTGCACAAAAAAGGTTATGTAGATTGCATTGACGAATAGTTTGTTGAGCTTGATTCTTGAACATACAAGTTAGTAGAGACTAACTTTAAGAATTGAGAATGATATTTGAGAATTGTTCTCAAACATTAACACTCTATAGATGTCTAGAATTAAGGGGTTGTGATCACTCTTTTAGAACGAGTGATTGCCGAATAAAAGCCACAGGGGAAAAAGTATTATTCTGATGCGATTAGCCATAATGTATTATGCTTATGTCTATATCAAAAGGCCTCAAAGGCAATACGAATATAAATATTACATTGACATTATTAATTACCTAAATATGATTTGGGATAAAGATAATTAATATCAGAGATATAATACCTCAAGTGCATAATTTTGTATGAACAAGACCAAAAGCACAGTCATTGGAGAACATGTGCTAGAGTCATTGGTTATATCAAAAAGTTAGATTGTCTAAGTTTTGTTATGAATTCAAACTAAGTATCTACTTATTAAGGTCATAGACAAGCAAAGATGGAAAATCTTTCCATTGTAATTTGAATCGGACATTGGAAAGAAGAAGAATTAGACTTTGAGCTTATCCTAAAGAAATATATGAAACTTCACTCTGTTCATTATTAAGGATAATAATTTTTCTAATGATTTTTATACTTCAATATCAGATACCATATTTATGTCTCATATTATAATTAATATGAAGAAACTAAAATGTAGAGGAAATTAAAAAAGTGATGAAATAAACCTATGAACGGAGACAAAACAAGAGTTGTGATATTGATCATAAGGACTTATGTTGTATCATTGTCTTCCATTTTAGACATGGTTCTAAAGGACTTCTTTCGTACGTATTAAACTTGAATAATACAACTTGCCTTAAAATTTAACAAAACAATGGTTTGAATATTATTTCTCCAAATGCTGCAATTTATAGCATTCAAGTGATTATCATAAACATATGGTCTAACCCATTTTTTAGCTTTTGATTAATCTGAATTATGAAACAGGTCGTCTTTTAATTGTTAAGGCTTATACAGTGGAGCTAGAATCTCTGGCGACACAAGTGGAGGAGAAGAATGCAAGGCTGTTAAGAGAAGAGGTACTACTATAACCTGGACAGAAGAAGTTAAAAACTGCAATTATGGTCCTAATCTTCACTTTGAATGTATACTTCGCTGTAGATATTAGTAATTGAGAAAAGCTTATTTATGTGAAATTATTTGAGAAAATGTTAAGATTTAACAGGGTGTGGTATTTCTCTAACAAAAGTAATTTGATATGATATGCTTCGCAGATGGATTTAGAAGATGTATCTACATGTTAAAGCTCTGTGAAGAACCTTTTGCACGTGTCCATTTCATTGTTCTGGTTACATAGTAGGTACTTGACATAACTCACTACTAGAGAAGGTTATATAATAAAAATATTCATTTCAAAGTTTCATGCCTTCGTTAATCATTAATATGATAAGAAAATTACTATATGCTTAAAGCCTTTTCTGTTCATTATTTCCACTTGTGTGAGAGATAGTATAAGTCTATGTGCATCATAATGCTTTGATCATTCATGTAAATCTCGTTCTGGTTATGTATCGATATCACACCTTTTAGTGACTTCTAAGTTTCAAGCTAGGCTTGCTTTACCAATGTTAAAATGTTAATGACCAGATTGTAATCCATAAGAATTAAGGTTGCTTCATTGTAATGATCATCATGAGATGTAAGGAAAAGTTAATTATATAGCTTCTGTTCCCTTTTTGTCCATCGCCATTGTATTATAGGTTCTTACATAAGCTTAAAAGTGCATAGAAAAAATAAAAATAATAGTCTTCAATAAAGTGAGTATATTTCATAAACGAATACATAACTAGTACAAAAGGTAATCAGCTGTAAATTTGTAATTATAGTTCCTGCAAGCAGCATATCTTATTCTGGGTGAGTTCCATAGAGCTTGCATTTACACTATACCAAAGCTCTTGGCATATTCTGAAGTAAGTATTTCGAACCAACTATTTTAATAATATTATTCATTCAAAGCATCCTTGTCAGAGCTCTTACATGTAGATACAAAATCTAAATACAACATCTGCGAAGCATATCAAGTTGGAGAAATACCACAATAACCTGTTAAATCTAAATCCTTGTCAGAGCTTTAACATGTAGATAAAACATCTGTGAAGCATATCAAATCGCTCTTCTGTTGGAGAAATACCACAACATAATACTACTAATGAACTTGGTGAGCTTGGATCTTTACTTGAACAATTTAACAGGTTCCATTCCGAACTCCTTTTGCTATAGGTTCTTAATATTTCTGCACATTTCTCTTTTAATGAACAAGGGGATTTGGGGACTTGATGGAGAGATGGAATCGGGGATTTGGTTTTGAATATTCTCCGAAAAACATCAGTTAAGTACTAGCAAGAAAAAAAAAAAAGTGACATTTATAAATACTATATATATCTTAAATATGATGAAAATAAGTATCACAAATTAATTAATACCGCAGTTTAGGTTGACATATTGGCTTAATGTGAACATAAAATGTAGTAAAAATGGGTGACTAACATGTGGCTCAATAAGAAGCCACCATGCAATCCTTTGACACCATAGATTTTTTACTTCATATTAATAATATATATTATATATATTGTGGTCATAATAAGAATATTTTTGGTTAAGCTTAACTACGGGACATGGTTGATTACAAACACGTGAGACCATAGTATGCTAGAGACAAGTAAATGAGTTACTTTTTTAAGTGTGTTTGCCCTTTTTTTTCAATTTTTTTTTAGGCTAAAATTTTTAGGATTAAATTTAGATTAAATCTTTAACTAATTTAATACACATTAAATTTATAAATTTTGAATAATTAATTTAAATTTGAATGGAATAAATTGGATGAACAATTTTGTATACACTCTTATCAAGAAAGTATTGGACTGATTTAACGTGGGAAAAGCAAAACTAATAAGCTCTCCCCACCTTCGAATCCTAGAAGTCCACGAAACAAAAGCCAAAAAACTAGTGTCGGAGCAGAGTACTATAATGTTTATTATAAGCAGTAAGTGACAAAGACTAAAAACAAAAAACTAGTGACGGATAATTATTGGTCAGAAAGAAACAATATTATGTTCATAAAACCCGTTCACACTTTTATTATAAATGTTTATATATATATTAATTATTAAGAATAGTAATTAAATTACAAATTTTATATATATGGATAAATTAAAAATTAAAAATTAAAAATTAAAAATAGAATTTGAATTAAAAGTCAATAAAATAAGTTGAAAAAATAAAATAAATGATAACTAAAGCTATTTTTATCACAAAATATCTTAAGACTTCTAAAGTAAAAAGCATGTAATGAATGGCATTTCACGTGTTAAATGAGAAAAAAGAAAATTCAAGTCACGTGTTTCTCGTATTACTAATCGAATCAGACCCAAAAACTATGCAAGCCGACAGAAACATGGTAGGGAGGAAAACAATATGAGTGGTCTAGGAATGTTGATCTGACCATTTTCTGTTCAAAACCCTTAAGCTGTCTCATGAAATTAATGTAGATCACATGTATTTTAACTTTGATAATCTTAAATGTTTGTATATCCTCAAGAGTGTCAAAATTTGATGCTGCCTAATAATGACACAATCATTTGTCGTTTGCAATAATTATCGTACATGCTCTAGTAGTCAAGCGGAGCTTCGCTTACTTACTGGTAGTATGAAGAGACGTGATATTCGTACCTACCAAATCTCTATTCTAGAGCTTTCCAAATTAAATCCCATTTGTGATAAAATTGTATCTGTTCATGCACTTGAACCAATCCAATACTTCTCTATCTAATTGAAACAATGAGCTTGTTAATTGCTTTGGAGTAGGGGTGTGGTAGAATCGAAATATTGTTGTATCCGTAAGATCCACACCGATAGATTTTCACCTAAAAAATGAGACAAGAGTAGGAAAACACAACGAGACCACAATTGATAGAAGGTTGGGCATGTTCGAGATATCCGTTCTCAAAATTTAGAATCGAAGAAGTTCTTAGAAAGACAGATAGAAACTTGATTATAATTCTTCATTAAGAAATTAAAGAATTCATGATTACACTTATATTTCCCCCAAAAGGAAATGAAACTCCCAACGATCAATTTTTTATGCTCTCGCCAAAAAGCATTTCTTACACACCACATGCTTCACCCTTAACAAACTGTAAGGTTATAAATTAACCACTAACAGTTAGTTTGCGAACGACATGTAACTTGTCTAACTAATTTCGTTCCGGTATGAAGTCAATTAATTGCAAACAATAATTTTTTGTGACGATCCAAACATTTATTTGAAAATTTTTTCTAGAAAGATTGATTGCAGATAAAATGAATCTAGGTCCGACTTTTATTTCGATATATCTATTAACGAGTAGACTAAAATAAAGCTAATAAAGTAAATAGTAAATGAAAATGAACTACAAAAATAAAGTTTGAAATGATAAACGAAATAAAAAATACTTAATAAAATAAAGTGAAGGACTTAGAACATTTAACTGTTCTCATATTTTAGGAATCTTTAAAAGAAAGAACTATAATTCCTCAAAATATACCAAAACTTCGTGGATTTAGGAGAGTTCAGTTGAACTTAAACAATACGGTTTCCTCATAGGAACGAACTCAAGTGAGAGTTTGGACACGATAATGTTTTGTACTCTTCTCCCAAAAGACATTCAATTTCATCGAGATATCCCTAGAGATCCAATTTAATAGGCGTTCATGTGTACCAGTTGCCACGAATAAGGTGATCGTTATATGGATTATGTTTCGATTTTATAGTCGTTCTCAGGCACGGTGTGGACATCCTCTCGCACAATATAATTTGGTAACAAGTAACTATCATATATTAATTATGGATATTTAAGAATGATGAAATATGTGAAACACGAAACAATATGGTTTTTCAAACTATATATAGTACAATTTATTCTTGATTTCATTTAAAAATTTGTGACCAAAATATATTATTATTATTATTAATAATTTAAATTATACTATTAGATCTTAATAAATGTAATTACAAATTAATTTATCGTTGAAAAAGTAACATAATCGTTATCTACAATAATTAAAGATCTTATTTATCTATGAAATTAGCCCTATACACTGCGACGAATATAAAATCACACTAAATTTATAGTCAGTCTATGATTAAAATCAAGAACTTTCATGACCAAATCATATATTATAATATTGAGATATATAATTTTAATTATGGGTACAACTTCAAATTACATTTAATATTATAAGTAGAGAATTTAAAGAGAAAACTGAAATTATTTGCTCTAAACTTACATCTCTCAATACATGATGTAGCTTGTTGATCACTACCCATCACTTCATTCAAAGTCGTTTCATACATTCAATGAATATCGTATTGGTCTCAATTTCTTATGCTTGAGATCCTTCATGTCCTAAAATATTTGCACAAACTTTGTAGACATGAAGATCGTAACCTAAGAAAGAAAAAACTCATTAAAAAACGATTTCTATGCAATTGAATTTGATGATAAATTATATATATATATATATATATATTAATTGCATGTTAAGAAGTCATTTAAGTCTATTATTGATTGATTAATGTTGTTTTCTCACTTCCTCTTCCATAATGAATGATATCAACAATATAATTTTCTAATACATGTTTGCTTTCATACGTTGTCTTACATATATTTCATTCAATATTTTACAATTTATTTCTCACTTTTCTTTCTTCCAAACAATAAATAAATTAAAGACAATTTATAATTATACCCATTTACTTTTATTTCATTTTTATTTTCTAAATTATAAAATTGATTTAAATATATTAAATAATAGGGTTATATCATTTATTTCATCTAAAATTATATATTATTATATATGTGATAAAAATTACCTTAAAATGCTATATATTTATTTATTTATTTATTTTTCTAAATTAATGTACAAATAATTGTTGAATTACAAACGTTCATTTGTGGATTGGAGTTCATGTATGGTCAATGTATTTGTAGGTGTGCGGTACTACCAGTCCGTCACTTATAAAAACCCACGCGAGCGGTCCGATAATCACCAATTATTTAGCCCTTGCAAAATAATTGAAACCACTATGGATATCATTTCTTCTCTTGTTCAGTTTAGCTTGGGAACCCTTGGGTTTCTACTACTTCTCTATGTACTAATTCTCAAGACACTTGCATCATTCACTAGTCATACTACTACTAGTAAAGACATGGCCAGCAAAAGAACTAGAGCCATTCCAGAGCCATCGGGGGCATTGCCCTTCATAGGTCACCTCCATCTTCTTGCCGGAAAATCAGAAGTTCCACTCGCTCGGAAACTTTCTGACATCGCAGATAAACATGGCCCAATCTATTCGCTCCGTCTTGGCATCCACAAAGCCATTGTCGTAAGCAGTTGGGAAATTGCGAAGGATTGCTTTACAACCCATGACAAAGCATTCGCTAATCGACCCAGCATAGCAGCCGGCAAGTATCTTGGTTACAATCATGCTATTATGGGACTTGCACCATACGGACCGTATTTGCGTAACGTTAGAAAAATGGTCACTACTGAGCTACTTTCAGAGAAGAGTCTCGACCTGGTTAAGCATGCACGCATCTCAGAAGTGAACAAATTCATAACCGATTTGTACAAGTACTCAACTTTACTCGAAAGGAAGAAGACGGGTATCACGACGAATATCAGTAAGTTGTTTGAGAATTTGACGTTCAATATAACGCTTAAAATGATTGTGGGGAAGAGATATGAAAGCAGTGAGTATGAGGAGGTAAATAGTGAGGCTTGGATTATAAAGAAAAGTATAGAGGAGTCGTTGCATTTGACTGGGGTTATGGTTGTGTCAGATGCAATACCATATCTTGAATGGATGGACATACATGGGCATGTGGGGTCCATGAAAAGAACTGCAAGACAAATTGATATGGTGATTGAAGAATGGTTGGAAGAGCATAGGACTCTCAAAAGATGGGAAAGGTCGTCTCATGAAGATGATGATGGAATGATTGGCTGTGATTTCATGGACGTTATGTTGTCTAAATACTCTTCTTTGTTTGCTGAAGATGCTCATGAGACAGGCCATTCTCCTGATGTTGTCATCAAGGCAACGGCTATGGTACGTACCAACGTATTTTCACATGACTTGTCTGATCAAATTCTACATCAATAAATGTTAGTTTTATTTTTTACTTTTACTTTTTTCTTCTGCAAAGCCAAAACCTTATAATTAGACACACAAAATGGGTTAAAAGCTTGCAAACAGTTAACAGTACCTCTTGTTATAAATAGGTACTATTAGATACTTTTCTAATGTTTTGACCAAAAAAACACTTCTCTAATTTAATACGTTTAGTAAAACATATAAGATTTTGGTTGTCCACAGATTCTTATTCTGACGGGTACTGAAAGCACAGCAATCACCTTGACATGGGCATTGTCGTTATTACTGAACAACCCAAGGGTACTAAAGGCTAGCCAAGACGAGATTGACAACAAAGTGGGAAAGCATAGATGGGTGGAAGAATCAGATATCAACAACCTAAACTACCTTCAAGCCATCATCAAAGAAACTCTACGCCTATACCCACCGGCCCCTTTAACCGGAATCCGTGAAGTGACACAAGATTGTTATATCAATAATCAGTATTATGTTAAAAAAGGATCTCGTTTGTTTGTTAACATATGGAGACTGCAAAGAGACCCAAATGTTTGGTCTGACCCTTGCGAGTTTCATCCTGAAAGGTTTATGACAACTCATGCACACGTTGATGCTAAGGGGAGGAATTTTGAGTACATTCCATTTAGCTCGGGGAGAAGGTCATGCCCTGGTTATACATTTGGGTTGAAACTTGTGCATTTGACTCTGGCTCGTTTGCTTCAAGGATTTGATATCAAGACAGAGATGGATGCGACTCTGGATATGAAGGAAGGTGTGGGAATTGCATTGCCTAAAGTTACTCCAGTACATGTTGTTCTCAAACCTCGCCTTCCATTGGATTTCTATTAAGTAATATCCTCAATTTCCATTAGGTGGCTTGAAGTGGGAAGGTATACGTAGTTGATCCCTCTTCTTCCCATAAACAATAAAATGCCAATAATAATAGTAACAATGATGTTTGTATATGTAGTTTGTTATTGGCCATGACCGATGAAGATTGAGGCATGTGTTCACAATGTTATTAGCTTTGGCCATTATGTACGAAGCGGTATAATCTCCATATATTAATACCTTTTGTTAGTTCTACTTTAAAAATAATAGGCTAAATTAATAATTTCCTAAATTTATAAGATAATAAGTCATTAAAAAAAATCATATATGTCTTATACAATATATAAATTAATAAATTTTTAATATATACTTTCTTAATTTATGAATTAAATTAATAAATTACTAACACATAGTACTTATGATTAAAATATAATAATTTCCTAAAATATGATTTAATTTTTTTAATTTTTTTATCTTGAAATTAATATCAACTTGAATCTCTTCTTTAACTTTTCTTAACTATTTTTTAATTCAAAATTTGCATTGCTTCTATTAAGGTTCAATGGACTTTCCTTTTATACTATCCAATATTAATTGCTATATTTAATTAACTTCTAAATGGACTTAATAAATTAAAAATAACATGATAAATTAATAAATTATTAATTAATTAATATTTCAATAAATTAATAAATTTTCTCAAAACTATTAATTTACTAAAATTTTACTCTAGTTCATTGGAAAGTCATTAAATAACTATTCAATTTCGGCCTTAAGTTTATTATGTTATTTTCTATTTTTCTTTATCCTTCGATCAACCAGTAGTCCTTTCACACGATAATAGTGATGGGATAGATTCCGACTAATCCCAATTAAGCCCCATTCAGAGGATGATATAGGGCCCCACTATGATGGGATATATATCGATGGTGATCAAGTTAAATGATCATATTAACTATTTGATTTGAAAATGTATTCAAGGTGAAATGATCTATTAAGTTAAATGGATGAAACTTATAAATATTCATGGGACCCACCAACCAACCTAATATAGAACTTATCTATTCTCACACATAAAGATCAACTGGATCACTGTTGGTCTGAAACTTGAAAGAATTTTGACATGTTCAATTATGAACTTAATTTAAGAGTTAAATTATTAATTAGTTTATTTGTTAAATTTAAGTCATACCTACACTACTAGCATATTCAAAGTGTGACTTGAATTTAATTTGAAATTAAATAATTAGTAGGATCAATATTTATTTGACAAGATAAATTTATTAAAATAAGATTTAATGAATTTAGTGTCAATAAATATTTTTCGAGTCAAAAGGAAGACCGGTTAGTTATTAAAGTGTTAATGGGCCTAACAAGATTATTAAGCAGGCCCAAAAATAAAGTTTATATTTTATCTAGTAAAATTAAATTTTAATTGAAAATTATTAAGTTTATTTTATTTTCTAAAAACTGGAAAATAAAATGAGCTTTCGAGAATCCAAACACGATTAAAAGGTTAATCGGGCTTGATGGGCCAAGTAGGGCTAGTCTCAAAGGGATTGTGTCTCCTATTTAAGGGAGACAAATCCTTAGGGTCTCATAAAATGTGTGGTACTGCCCAAGAAAAGAGAGAGAGAGAGTTTAGAGTATTTTATTCTCTCTATCCTTTTCTTCTTTTCTTCCTTTTTAAGTAAACATTAAGAGTTAATGTTTATGATTCAAATGGCAAGTTGTTGATTTTATGGATTAGTATAGAGGTCGGGTAATGACTAGAGGTTCGGAAATAACCATTTGGGGCAGAGGTAGTCATGATAGGCAGCCACTACAAGATAACAACGGTGACGGTTTCCTGGGTTTCCGGTGGCGGGTTTGCGTGAAGAATCAATCGATTCTTTGTGAGGTTTAGCTAGGTATAATCCTCCTTATTACATTTGATTTCTAGTTGTTTTTATGATTAGAAAAGTTTTAAAATACCGGTGATTCCGAATGCATGAGATGCATAGCATCAACTAATAATCCTTAGTATATTTGTTCCATCTAGATGTCACGAGTCCATTTTTCAAAAAATGATTCCACCCTGTGATGTGGGAAGGACTGGAAACTTACAAGAACTGGGTGTTAAGATCATTAAAAGAGTCGTATCTTCTCCGATGTTAGCGATTGGTACCATTCCAGGGTAGCCTTCTTTAGCATGACGTGGAAGGCTTAACACATCAACTCATCCCTTAATTCATTCAGCCTCATCGTGGTCTCATAGGCCTCAATGTGATCCCATGGATCCTGAGTCTTATCATACCACTCCATGGTGGGTGGTTTAAACTTGTGTGGCAGAGCTACACCCAAGACTTTTTGAGTGAACGGGCTAACTGCCTTTTTGGAAGAGGGGTCAATTTCCTTCTTGATAAGTGCCTTAAATTTGCAAAACCTCTTGTCCCACTCACACTAATGGGATGCGGTCTTGGCCTTTTATGCCTTCAGCTCAGCTCTAAGGTCATTAGAATCGGCCACCAACTCTATTACGAGATTGATGTTGGAATGTCATGTTAGGTAACGTAGGCATGAAAATAAAAGATGAACGCAGTGGAAGTAATATTTAATATTTATTTTGGATCACATCTTAGTATGCATAGTTTCTAGCAATATCGATGATACAACAATTATATCATATATAATAATTTTATATAAAGCACATTAAATCTCATCAATATTAAAATTGAGATTAGGTTACAAGGGATACTTTTCTTTTTGAATAATTTGATATCTAACACTTCTTTGATGAGATGGGAGGCGCTCATTTGTTCACTCTCTAACCTTAGTCCATACAAATCATTTCGCATAGTTAAGTTTCTACTTAAAATTTCAACTCATGAAATAATAAGTTCGGGGAAAGGGAAGAGAAATGACGTTATTTTCTCGCTAGGGAATTTCAGCTAAGGGTGCTAATGAGAAAGCATGAATTCGGCCAAGCCTTTAGGTGGTATTTATAAGCAAAAATGTATTACATTTTTCTAATCACATTAAGTTTACTAGTTGCTTAAAAATGCTTATCACCTTAAGTTACCTTTTATCTTAAAACTCTTATGAGATAAAATTGACTCAAACCTATATCATGGCTGGCTACCCTAATGGGTTATACCTGTGGATATTTAATCAACTATTTTATTAATTTGGTTCATAAAAATTCAATTAATAATTTGGCTCATTAATCATTTAATGTCTTATTATTAATTTGAACCATTAAGACACTTTTATAATCAAATAAAAGTTCTTATATAACGTATTAATTTCTAATTAAATTAAAACCAAATTTGGTTGTGTTAATAGAACTGCATGATATTAAATTTACAACTTGATAATTACAATTTTTCCATTACAGACAAACTATACGTCAAATTACTTTTTTAACCCTGAAATGGTTTTGGTCCATTTTTCCCTTTTCTCTGACAAAAATTTAACTGAGTTACTACAAACCTTATATGTGTGTCCAATTAGGTTCTACTTTATGCCGGCAAAAGAATTTCATAAACACTTTATGATTTTATTTAATTCTAAATTAAATTTGTTTAATTTAAAACAACATTTTAAATTAAATAGTTAACTTAATTATCTCATGATTAAATAACTTTAAACCTCCAAATCAATATTAACTTCTAGAAAATTGTCAAGTCTACCCGAGAAATGAGAAATGCTATCTTCTGAAAGAACCTGTTGTGACTATAGTATGCTTACAATATTAATCATTCAATCTTGTCAATATCTCTATTCGTCTTAGAGCATGGTTTAACTGTTAACCCTAATAGGAAAATCATATGGACCATTATATCTTTATTGAACATCGGTAATGAATTTACAAAAACTCCTTTCATACCATACTACTTTGTAGAGATTTATTGTTCAATAAAGTATATAATCCATAAGACCATTTTCTAAACACATAAACGATGGATTCCTTCTTGACTGCTCACAACCTTCTCGCACAATACTTCATGCCCAATGGTTCATCCCGTGTTTACCCATGGCTAGGACTAATTGGAATGATGTCAATGCATAAAGCCCTATACTCAAGGAACCATGGTGTCTCAGGTCTGAGGATCACATGTAAAATAGTCATTAGATAATTTTCATTAACAATCAATATTAATTACTATTGAGAATTATCCAAGTGTCACGTTTAGCACCCTTAGTCTCTACTAAGCGTCCATGCAATCATCATGATATTTCACTAATATCACTGGCTTTCAGATCGGTCACTCTAATAATTAGATTATGAACTACATGATTGTCTATTTGGATCAATCGATGTTCATTTTCTGACAACGAACCATTTATATCTTTAGAGATTTTAGCGACTCAATTCTTTACTAGCATGATCTCCATCATAGTCTCTAGAGTGCATAACTCAAGATACTGAATTTTATGATGATATGCATTCATAGAATATATAATATTAATTCCAACAAAATTAATAAGCATGATAAATAATAATTGACTTTCATTAATGATAATAAATAATGGCGTGCTAATATTTGCAAAAAGATAGTATCAAATAAAATATTTGTCAAATAAGGTCAAACTCTATTGGCTTGACATATATACACTTTCATGTCCGTCATCTTCTACCGACTGCTTGGCCTAAATCTTACTGGGATTCTTCGGCCGTTGTGCTAGTGGGGCCTCAACCCTTGCCCCTCCCGGGAGCTATAAATCTTCCTTAATCTCGGCTCTGATACGAGCAAGGGCCTCCTCCATCAGCTTCTCATCCACTGCCCAGTCTCCTGTCTAAGCATGCTCCGCCATTTTCCTTTCCATCCTCTCGAAGAGTTGGACAAAGTATGTTCCCTCACTCCAAGTGCAAGTGCGGATTAGTCCAAGAGGTTGCACAACCTCTTCCAAGTGCGGATTGTGGCCTAGTTTGGGGCTTACTTCCCAAGGACGGTGAAAGGTTTCCCCCCCCCCCCCCAATCCTTGTCCACCAGCACCCACGTTCTCTACATTCTCTACATTCTCTACATTCTCTACATTCTCTTCTCCCTACTCCATCTCTCTGTGATTTGAACAACCCAACCTATTGAAGCTTCAACAACGAAGATTAAGATGTCCTCACAGTCGGCGCCAAACTATCGATATATATTTTCGTCTAAATGAAGGTATCCACAATCACCAGCATGCTCCAAGATTGGATGGACCTACAAAAACAAAAGTAAGGGACAATGCCAGGATGACAGCTGACATATCTCCCTCCGACAATTAAGTCAATAAAGTTTCTAATGAGAGTTTTTAGGAGACGGTGATTAGCGTAAAAGTGTTGTGTCTTCTCTCAATAAACATCCTTCCTTTTATACCTTTGGTACAAGGAAAAAAGCTCTAATAAGCCTATCTATAAGTTTGGGCCAACATACCCACCTTTATACAATGTGGGCTCATTGTCTTCATTGTGGCCCACCCATCGCACGCAGGGTCCGATGGGTGATGGTGAGATATCTAACCTTGACACAAGATGAGGGTGCTTAAGTGTCAGCCTTATCTTCGTGCAACATGAAGTTTGCCTCATCACCGTGAGGTCGGTTTATAACCCTCACCTAACCCTTGGATGGACTTCGTCGACCGGCGTTGGGACTAGTGTTCAGCTGACCCAACACTCTTGTTCACGGAAATTCCATTGAGGATAACAGGTCATTTAGTACTTGTTCGACCACGGCCTGTTATCCTCATTTTCTTTGTTTCACTTTTCTTTATTCCTTCCCAGTCTTTTCTCAGCCCGACAATATCAATCTGCTGTTCTTCACGGAATTTTATTCAAGTTTCTTCAAATCGACAACGCAACGCAACGCCCCTACTTTCTCTTTCCATTTCACCAATAAATGTTCAATCTTAGCATCCAACAAGTCTTCTTCTGTTTTTTCAATCTGCAATTCTTTTCTCCTTTGCAATCGTTGAGTGAGTCTGGATCTGTATCGTCGGCAACGAAGACGCCTGCGTTTCACACGAAACACCCCGAGATATAGGACTTCCGTACGTTTCGGGCGAAATGATCCGAAATTTTTATTCCTTTGTTGAAAAAGATTTTCTTTTCTGGAGCCTCGTGATGTCATGATGTCATATGTTTTGGTCCCACCCACGAGTTGGTGGGAGAATTAAGAGATCTATATTCCATATCCCCATATTCCCATATTCCCATATTCAATCCCCTCACAGCCTCTTCTTCCCACCTCTCTCTCGCTCTCTCTCTATGCCCTCCCTCTAATCCCGATCATCATTTCCGACCTTCCACTGCATATCGTTCCATTACCACTGCCACTTCATTCCATAACCCATCTACCTCTCTCTGATTATTCATTTTTCATATTTTTTTAGTAAGTCCACATCTCTCGTTCCTTTTTTGTTACGATCTCCATCTGGGCTTGCTTTAATGTTTTCGTATCTCAGCAAATAAGTATTTGTATTTTTCTTAATTTGAGATCTAGGGGTTGGTTTGGTTTTTTTTTGTCTTATTTTATTTATTATTATTATTTTTTAAATTTTATTGTGTGGGCGGCCGTCAATGGGCACCTTGGATGAGGGGCATTGCAATGTTGAACTTGAGAACAGACTAAAACTTTGTGGGATTGAATTAGATTTTGAGCAAGAACCTGAGACTATTGCTATAAAGGATGCAGTGAAAGTTCTGTTGCGAGGCTTAGGGGAGGATATAAACAGAGAGGGTATTAGAAAGACTCCTATTCGAGTTGCCAAAGCTCTTAGAGAAGGGACAAGAGGTAACTAATTATACCGACTCTTATATGCTCATCTTGATATGGGAATCTTAGGAAGCTCTGCTTACATATTTAGTTTATTTTACTATTATTTTATTTTTTTGCATCTATATATGTCGATTTTTGAATTAATTTGCTCGATTCTTAGTCTGTGCTTAATTAGTGTTTCAGTCTCCTTTCTAAGTATTATTAGTTCCTGGAGAGAGTGAATGTTTCTAAGGATAACATTGACTTGCTAGTGTAAAAGGGCTGCTATTACTATTTGCTATGAAGTTTTGGTTTTATCCTAATCTGATTTCTATCACAAGTTCCCGGCTTAAAATTAGTGGTTTAGATATTGAACTTGCTAATATTTGATTAAAGAAGTTCATGTATTGTTTCAAAAGACAGAGCATTAGTGTCCAGTTTAATCGAATGCAGTAATATGCTTAGGAGGTTGTGTGCTAGAAGTCTTTGAGATACAAGTTTTTTTCTTAATTTTTCTTTTTTCTTTTTCATTGACAGCCTTTCCTATATTATTTTGGTCTGATTCATTTAAATTTTAATTATACTACAAGTTTAGATATGCCATTTCTTATATAGAGTGCAGAAGTTATAATGAAAATGGTAATCATAACAAAATACTTGGTTTCTTTATCGTTCCTATTCAAAACTGTTATTAATGATTCTGCTGATTTGAGATGGTAGTCATTCATTTAGTACATTTGATAGGAATCAATATAGTAGCAACACATATTTTCTTGCAAATTGTGTTATCTGCACAGAATTTAGATATATATATATATATTTGCTTCCATGACTGAGTTATGACGCCATGGAATATAGACTAAGAACTGTTTCTTATCAATTATTTTTCTAGGTTACAGACAAAAGGCAAAGGACATAGTGCAAAGTGCTTTATTCCCTGAAGCTGGGCTCCATAACGGGACGGGTCAAGCCGGAGGAGCAGGTGGACTTGTAATTGTTCGAGACCTAGACCTCTTCTCATACTGCGAGTCATGCTTGCTTCCATTCCAGGTCAAGTGCCACATAGGCTATGTCCCTTCCGGCCAAAGAGTTGTAGGTCTAAGCAAGCTATCAAGAGTAGCTGATGTCTTTGCAAAACAACTCCAATCTCCCCAACGCCTAGCTGGCGAGGTCTGTTCAGCTCTGCACCAAGAGATCAAGCCTGCTGGCATTGCCATAGTGCTTCAATGTCTTCACATTCATTTCCCTAAATTAGAATCTGTTTTCCTCGAATCAAACCATAAAGGATGGGTTAGTAGTTTACAGGTGAAATCCGGTGCTGGAGTGTTTGAAAATGACGATGCTGATATTTGGGTTGACTTTTTCAGCCTCCTTAAAGTCAAAAGCATGAATGAGTCTAGTCAAAGTCAATGTTCTTGGTGTCCATCATTGGGTTCTAAACCTTCCTCTCAGATTGAGCCGTTGGTTAATAATAATAACATAGGAATGGTATCTGCTGTTTCTTCAATTTTGATGTCTTTAGGTGAAGACCCATTACGGAAAGAGCTCATAGGAACACCTACCAGGTTTGTCAAGTGGTTAATGAACTTCCAAAACTGTAATGTGGACATGAGGCTAAACGGGCTTGTTTGCGATAAGAGAGATAATGTCAGCATTTCGGAGGAGATTTATTCTGAGCTGAACTTGCCTTTTTGGTCTCAATGTGAGCACCATCTACTACCCTTTCATGGGGTAGTTCATATTGGATACTTTTGTGGGAAAGGGTTCAATCCTATTGCAAAAGCCCTGTTGCAGTCCATAGTGCATTTCTATGGTTTCAAGCTCCAAGTTCAAGAGAGGCTGACTAGGCAGATAGCTGATGCAGTTTCTCCGCTCTTAGGTGGAGATGTTATGGTGGTTGTGGAGGCTAATCATACTTGTATGATTTCAAGGGGGATTGAGAAGTTTGGAAGCAGTACTGCTACTGTTGCTCAGCTCGGTCGATTTACAAGGGAGGCTATGGCAAGGGCTGTGTTTTTGCAGAGCATTTCAAACAGTACAAGCATGATATAAGCATGGCGTATAAGCAAGCCATCATTCTCATCAATGTCGAATTATAAGTTTTGGCTTTGAGTATCATTATGGTAATTGTTATAGTTTTGCTCGACTTGATGTAGAATTAGACGCATAGTTTCTATCTCACTTTTTTTATGACCAGAAATAGGATTACGAGTTTGGATTACAGAATTTTTGATTCATGTACCAAAATCCATTCCGATGGAAAATTCCATGAGCTTTTCATTGTTTTCAATGATTATTAGAGATCGATTTAAGAAAATAAGATGACTTATTCTATAGTAACATTTTCTACACATGCGTCCTTTTTAGTTACAAAAAATCGCAGAACTATACATGCTCGTAGAAGGCAGCAAGTGACAACCTTTATTTTATGTATGTGCATACACACATTGGGTGTTTCAGACACTCAAAATACTATTCGAGCCATAAGTGCCGGATTGTGTGCCAGGGTATCTCCGGCTCTTTTGGAACTTCGCGATGCTTTGCCTGCAGGGTCTGATGGTGAAAGTAGAAATCACATACATATATTGAGAAGATCGTGACACACATAATAATAATGAAGAGAATCCATGCTGGAATAGATTTAACAAGACCTTGCATAACAATCAAAATATCAGTATCGACCCTTCGGTTGGGTGTCTAGACTTTTACAGCTCCCTAGACCAACTTCAAAAATTTATTTCTAGACTTTTACAACTCTGATTTGGATGTCTTGAATTTTCTGAAAACCTCTAAGAGTCTAATTTCTCAATATAAGTTTTTTTTTTTAATATTTAATTCAAAGCATATAGAGAATTATCATAATTCATTCTAACCAATGAACGTTATTCTACTTTTCCAGATTCCAAATTTGTACCTATAAGAATTCAAGAGATTGATCTAAAACTTAGGTAAGAAACTTAGGTAATGAACTCCATATTCCAGATCTGAAAACCAATGAACGTAATACCATTTCTACATAACTCTAACACTAAGCTAGGTTCAAAATCTCAAAATAACTCTAGAAAACCATCATCATATAAGATTGATCTAAAACTTAGGTAAGAAACTTGAATGGAGATAGACAAAATCTTACCTCTTTTGATGATTGAAGCAAACCCTTCCTTAAGTTTGCATAATTCACCAAGAGATTAAGGTTTTCTTTGAGCTTTGAGTGAGTTTCTTAATGGTTGAAATGAAAATTGAAGAAGAAGAAGATGAGAGACTTATGGAAGAGAGGAATTTCGAAATTACTAAGGAAATAAAGAAGACGATGATAGTTTATTTATAAACACATTTCAAGAATCATCAAGAGATCAAAGGTGTGTTTGACTTGGTAGATATTTTCTTCTTGTCTTTGTAAATTCCTTATCAAAAACTTTGATCCTTATCACCTAGAAATACTTATCTAACTTGATTTTTACCACTTACTCAAGGGGTGGCCGGCCATACAATATTCTTGGACCAAATTTCATCTTTTGGTTTATTGTTGGTTGAAAATTAGTACAATATAAAATTTGGCCCATCAAGTATTGTGGACTTTAGGCAAAATTTTCATTTTGGTTTTACTACTAAATTAATAGGGATTAATAAGACATAATTTTGATCCACCAAATATTAATTAAGTTTATATTCTAAGTACTTTAAGATGTTTGCTCAGAAAAACTTTTGCTGCCCTGTAAGTTTTGACTGTGTATACACTTTTAGAGTGTAAACATTATTTGAATTAACAATTTAAATGAACCCTTTATGGAATTTAAGGGGCAAAATTATTCCGACCGGGAAAGTCAGCTAAAGCGAAAATACAAATTAATAACTTTTCATTACCCCACATCTATGGCTTGACAATGATTTTTTCCAGTGGCGTGCCTATCAACTCTCTCCAAGCATCCTCAACTTTGCTGAGCGGATGCTTCGAATCTACCGTTGTCTTGAGCTTCCCTTCCTTCATTAACTTCAGGAGATGATCCAATTTTTTTCCCTTCAGATCCAAAAACAATGACATAAGCCTCTTCTTGGAGAAGGTTAACTTTTGAGCACAAGTCGCATACGTACAAAGGCTAGGACTAATATCAATGACCTTTCCATTTGGGCTCAAATTCGGCTTAAACGTAGACCATGGAGTCCGAGTTAAACAGTCAATTACCGGGTTATATTTACGGCCAGATGGACTCTTTAGAGTTGCCCCTTCCAGTGTCTTATACTTTATAACCTCATCAGCTCCCAAGCTCCTCACTTATTCCCTAGCTTTGCCAGTTGAACGACATAGTGGTCCACACCACCTCAGGCAGCAGTGACAAGGATGTTTGCCTTCTGGTCAGCTTGTTCGAAATTGACTTTGCCAGATAGTGTCAAAGCTTGGTGGCCTGTGAGCAGGGGAGGAGGCAAGAATTTCGGTTAGGACAGGTGAAAATTCAAACATAAGATAACTATGGTAGTCGTAAAGAAATTTGAAAATAATAAATAGATTGAAAATTCAAGGCCATCTGGAGATATGTTCTTCAAAATTCATCATGCACTAATTAACATTGTAATATAAGATCATAGGTGGAAGTTCAGATACTGTAGGGATCTTCAAATTAATATTTTTGCAATTGCTTTTAGTGAAAAACTCGGCTTCTTCATCACTTGTTTAACTTGCATCTTCAAGAACAATAATTTTCTTCTTGAAAAATCTCTCCATGCTCAACTAAAAATTATAAACATAATTCAATCAACTCTAAAGGTTACAAACCTATAAGCATAAAAAATAAAATAAAAAAAGGAAAGGAAACTCAACTCTTAAGAGCTAATTATAAAAGCCTACCTCAATAATTAAGAACATGTAATTAAATTTATACAATCACACAAGTTGACTCCAAAATTATTCAATAAGCATGCTTCTTATTTTGTCTCTTTGTGTTTTGTCTCTCCCAATTAAAAAAACAATTCAATTAGATGATGCCTCTCTCTCTCTCTCTCTAAACTTTGTCTTCTTGTATTTCTTCTCTTTGTACTTTAATATTACGAAATTTTCTTTAACATCAGGGTTACTCAACACTTACTCCTTCTATCCTTTATTTGCTTCGCCTATCACTTTTTCTTTTCATTTCTCTCTTTTTCATCTCTCTATAGACTCGATTAGCAAGTTTCAGACACTAAAAACCCTTAAAAAATAATATCATCTTTTCATCTCTCTAAAATCTGAAAAATAAGCAGAGGAAAGGGGGAAACTTACCTACAGTCTTCAGAGTTCAGATTGGGCTATCAGCGATGGTGTTCCAGACTTCGATGGCCGTGGGCGCCTGGGTGATGGAGTCGTGAAAAATCTGGAGATAGGCGCAGACGTGGGCACTGGGCGGTGGAGCCTGAATAGTGAAGACGATTCATGTTGATGGGTGGGTCTCTTTAGACTATATATATAATATCATTTTGCAATTTATAATTTTTGGATGGGTAAAAATTAAAATTTGAGAAACTTATATTCAAAATTTAAATTTTGAGAAAGTTGAAGGCAAGCAACCCTTCGCCACCCCTTCCCTCTGCCCATGAGTCCATGACCACACGTAAGCCCGCAGCTTCAACCGCTGACACAAGAGGTGGCTTCTGGGCTGTCAAGCTTAATCCTCCCCCATTGTATCATCTTTTACTCGAACAAGTTAGGACTTAGGAGCCATACAAGATAAAATCAACATTTCCCCATTAACATTATTCTACAAATTTTACTTTACATTTTATGAATTGCGCACCTAAAATTCATCATTCTAAACCAGTTCACGAGAGCATTCAAAAAGTCATGTTTGAATTTACTGTAATAAATCTTCAAACTCTTAAATAAATATAATTTTCACTAAAAAAATTTCATCTCAAGACTTTGGATACCTTGTCCAGCTACTACTACCTATCCCGCCGGATCTGTACCTGCTTCCATAAATATCATTAATATAGCGAAACAATCAGAACAGAACAGAACAGAATGATATGTTATTACCAGGTATGTATGGGAACTTGCGAGGAAGAAGATGGCGCAACATCCCTTTCTGGAGTTCCCAATCAGAAGGATTAATACAGGCTACCTCTAGTTTTACCAAAAGCTTATCTTTTTTCGGGATAGGAACGGCAACTCGAACGTGCTGCACAAATTTAATTAGTACTACTTTAATTCGATTCGTCCAAAACAAGAAAAGAGTAAAAACATAATATTACCAATAAATGTATTTTGTATGAAAATAGTAAATATTACAAATTCATTCTTTCACGGTTCCATGGACAACGAGCACAAGCTTAATAGTAATATATGACAAATAAACGTATGTGTAAGAAAATTGTGAACAGTAACGAGAGAAAGAACCACCACATTCACCACATTCACCACATTCACCACATTCACCACATTCATAAGATTGACAAAGAAAAAGAAAATTGTATGAGTAAGACATGACAAGAGACGCAACAAAACGTTCTATCCAGGGAAATATACAGGGAAGACTACATCCTTATTCAACCAATTATATATATATACACATATATATTAATACGATTGATTGGCTAAGGCTCCACAATGATCTTTCCAGTAGCATGGCCCTCGATGCTCTTCGCCCAAGCATCTTCAGCCTTGCTCAGAGGATGCTTAGAATCGATAATTGTCTTGAGCTTCCCTTCCTTGACCAACTCCACAAGATAACTCAAGTTCTCACTTTTCGGAGTCATGATCAGTGGGACCAGCTGCTTCTTAGAAAATGTAAGTTTCTTCAAAGCAAAAGTGAACATGGAAGAAGCGCCAGGAGTGAGGTCTATCACCTTTCCGCTTGGGCCTAAGTTGGGCAGAAAAACAGACCAAGGAATCCCGGTCGTACAGTGGATCACAGCATCGTATTTCCGGCCCGATGGGCTTTTCAAGGCTGCCCCATCTGAGGTTTTGTAGTCGAGCACCTCGTCTGCTCCTAAGTTCTTGACAAAGTCAATGTTACGAGCACCACAAGTAGCAGTCACATGCACGTTTCCTAGCTTTGCCAGCTGGACTGCATACTGGCCCACACCACCAGAGGCAGCAGTGATGAGAATGTTTTTTTGCGCACCCCTTGGCTCAGTTGTGCTTTCATCGAGCTTGACCCCAGCAGATTGGGTGAGGGCCTGGTAAGCCGTCAGACCAGCCACAGGTAAACCGGCTGCATCAGCTGCTGACACTTCAGATGGCCTGGCAACTGTCAAGGACTTGTTAGCCACAGCAAATTCAGCTAGTCCACCTCCAGTCTGCAACGTGAGTATTATATATTGTTGATAAATGCTTCATCAGATGAGCAAAAAATAGTGTGCACTATACTCATATCATGTGTTATTTCATTGACATCTTAATATGCTTGTTTAATTCTGGGGTTTTAGATACCTATCCCTAAATTTGCACCCTAAATTATGAAGAAAATGTGTATTTATAAGAAGCTATAGAGTGAGCAAAATATGGCATGAACTTGAATGGATCTTACGGCATGGCTAAGAATTGCAACAACTTTGTCACCAGGTTTGAAACTTGTCACTCCTGGTCCCACCTCTACGACCTCTCCCGCAATGTCAGTACCTGTCCAACATTAAAAAAAAAAAAAAAATATATATATATATATATATTAAATATATAGCTTGAAAAAGACTCACTCCCGTTCTGTGTACCATATATATATATAGTCGAAGCGTGCTTGAGCTTTGTCAGAATTTTTTCATATAAGAATTTAGAATTGCTAGATTTTGTCATATGTCAATTTGTGATAATTTATCTACAAAGTTATATTGTAAAATATCAGCCTTACTTTAAACCAAACTGTCTTCAGGAGGATATTGAGGATAATGAAGCTCCATTTTGGGAAACAACTCTCCTTTACCTAAGACTTTCTTTCACGTTCTAATAGTCAAGAAATTGGTAGTCAAGATAATGCAAAATAGGAAAACCCTAGCCTACCAAGGCCAATCTTAAATGACTCCCAGATTAGGGAGAAATACTACAACAGGATCATGTTAATCCTGCGTCCTCCGAGCACTGAGTTTACAATAGAAGGGGTACTCATCAAAACAATAGAAACATATTGACTACCTTAGCACAACACCAATCAATGTCTTTGAGTGTGGATCCTTCCTGTACTTCAGATAATTCTAACTCTGCTTCTGTTTTGTCAAATTCTACTCCTATCGTCTCTAATCTAGATATTCCTATAACTCTTAGAAAAGGAGTTTGAACCTATATAAAACATCCTAACTGTAAATATGTATCATACGAAAAACTGTTGCAAGTCACATGAAGCTTTTACCTCGAGAATTTATCACCTATTTATCCCAAGAAACATTTAGGAGGCCCTAGATAACCCAGATTGGAAATCAACAGTCTTGGAAGAGATGAATGCTCTGTGAAAGAATGGGACTTGGGAGTAGTTCATTTACTGTGTGGGAAGAAAACTGTAGGGTGCAAATGAGTGTTTACAGTGAAATGTAGAGCTGATGGAAATATAGAAAAATACAAGGCATGCTCAATGGCAAAAGGATTTACACAAACATAAGATGTTGATTATCTGGAGAATTTTGCTCCAGTTGCAAAGATTAACATAATCCATGTCTTACTATCCTTAGTTGTCATTAGTCTTGATTGGCCCTTACATCAACTAGATGTAAAAAACGCATTAGTGTATGAGTTTACCACCAAGATTTGAAGATTGGCTTGGTAAAGGGAAAGTGTGCAGTCTCAAGAAATCACTATATGGCCTTAAACAGACTCCTAGAGCCTGATTTGAGAGATTTAGGAAAGTGGTAAAGGGCCAGGGATATACACAAAAATAAGTAGATCACACTATGTTGTATAAGCACTACAAAGAAAGAAAGATTTCTATGTTAACTGTTTATGTAGATGATATAATTTTGACAAGTAATGATCATACTGAGATTAAAAGACTCAAGGGAGTTCAGACAAATGACTTTGAGATCAAGGACATAGGACCACTAAAGTATTTTCTTGGAATGGAGTTTGCTAAGTCTAAGAAAGGTATCTTTGAGTATCAACAACAATATGTATTGGATCTTCTTGGCGAGACAGGCTTGCTTGGGTGCAAGGCAGCAGATACACCAACTGAACCGAATATGAAGTTCTAACCTGCTAAACCTGAAGATGTTAAGGATAGGGAATTGTTTCAAAGACTGGTCGGTCAACTAATTTATCTATCACATACTCGCCCAAATATAGCCTTTGCAGTAAGCATGGTAAGTCAATTCATGCACTCATCATCCCCAGAATATTTCGAGGCTGTGTACAAAATCCTAAGGTACTTAAAGAGATCGCCAGGGAAAGGTTTATTGTTTGAAAAACACGGTCATCTACAAATCAAAGTTTTTCCAGATGCTGATTGGGCTGGGAGTATTACAGATAGAAGGTTAACCTCTAGCTACTACATATTTATTGGAGGGAATGTAGTTACTTGGCATAGTAAAAAGCAGAATGCGGTGGGTAGAAGTAGTGCGGACCTAGATGAGCTGAAAATCTCAAATCCTACCTCGATTGAAGCATGTTGTGATAACAAAGCAGCTATTTCAATAGCTCATAATCCTGTGCTCCATGACCAAACCAAACATGTTGAGATAGCAAACATTTTATCAAAGAGAAGATGGAGAACGGGCATATTTGCATCACGTATATACCAACTGAGGAACAAATTGCAGATGTTCTCAGAAAGAGATTGTCAAAGAATCAGTTTGAGAAATTAACGGGCAAGCTGGCTATGGAAGACATCTTCAAACCAACTTGAGGGGATGTGTTGGAAAGAAGAATATTCTACTCATATCTATTACTGTAAAATAAGGAATTACTTCGCATAATAATAGGCTAGTCAACTCCATAAATAACGAAACGTAGTTATTTCTGTTTCCTAGTTTATTTCCTTCCTTAGTTTCCTGTATAGCCTATAGGTAGTGCAGTATTCTAAATAAGAAAATATAGGACTTTTACCTAGTTGTTCATATAAATATTTTGTAAGAATTTGCAAAAACTTTTACACTGCGTATGTATGTAACAGGATGAGTCGTATTGAAACCATTCGTTCGACCATTTCAAGACAGTAAGTTTCTTCGTCTTCGAAATGAAGTTATGGGGTCATAAAATAAGAGCACAAAACTCATGATTTCTATGTAGCATGAAAACACCAACCATATGGCATGGAGTACCCATTATAGTGCAATCAAAATTAAGTTCAATAGTGGCAGATCTCCATGAATTGAATGAATCGAAGGAGGGATTCTAGAATAGTCAACACTAACATCATTCCTTTTCCTCTATAAGTCATTCATCTATATATGAGCACTTGATTCCATCTCAAGAGCTTTAATTAAAAGTCTCCTTTTATTACAAGCCGTGATTGTGGTTGTTGATAGATCCAAGTCTGAGACAAATATCCAAATTCCAGACTTCCAATATAGCCCAGAAAATGACCAAAGGAACAAAACTGCTTTTAAAGAAACTTTTTCTTGAACTATCGATTTATATAGAGAATAGAATAGATCAGATGTCCGTATTTGTTCCATTTTTGTTGGGAATAAAAGACTGAGAAAGGAAATCACAGTATTAGTTTGAGTATATAGCGTATTCCTAAAAATTAAGGAATCCGAGTTCTAAATGCTTCCTAAAAGTAAATGAATGAAATGTGGGAATGGAATGAACCAAGCACTAGAAATTGAAGTACCTGGTATGTGGGGGAGTTTGCGAGGAAAAAGAGGCCGCAATATGCCCTTCTGAATTTTCCAATCGACTGGATTTAAACTAGTTGCTTCAACTTTCAGCAAAATGTCATCTTTCTTGGGAATGGGAATTGGAACTTCAACATGCTGCAACAAGTTATGGAATAATTACGATTAATCTGTATATCTACAGTTTGAATATCGATGAAATATTTGATTTGAAAAACATGCATTAAATGCAAGGGACTATCAAATAGACAAATAACCAGCTGATACTAGTATAGATCTTACTATTAAAAACTTCAGATGAGTTCTTCTCTCACTTCAACTAAATTTGATGGCAATTCAATCATGTTTATGCAGTGACAAAAGTTTTAAATAAACTTTAAATCAGTTTCACTGGACTGAATTTTAAAGCCAAATGCTATTAATATTTGGATCACCCCAGATACTAGTTTCTGTTCCATCATCCATAGCTAAAAGAATACACATGTGGAATTCAAGAATTGAATCAATTAGAAAGTACATCAATGAACTTGTCATAACTCAAACCACAAAGAGAAAAAAAGTGGAAACCAATGACTACACTAACGACCATAGTATTCTGCATCATAAGGACTCGTTGGATAATTTAGAAAAAGATATAATGGCTTGTGACTCAAAAGTGGGCAATACATCAAGGTCTAAATCTCGAAATGCAACGGTTGGTCTTGTTTCCTGTTTTTTTTTTTTTTTTCTCTAATTTTTCTTTCTTCGTTTTCTCTTTCAATAGTAATATCCTCTTTGAATACAAAGGTCACCTTAGAGAAATGTAAAACTAAGACTAAATAAAATACCAAAAATTAATATAATTTTCCCAGACATGTCATTCAAATGGACTGGAAAATCATAGCAGGGATCCCAAAAAAAAAAAACAACCGCAAATTAATTTACAAAAATCCAGAATTTCAATGTAGAAAGACTCTCATGAAATCGTTACAGGACACAAGAAGCAATAAAAAGGAAGTCGTAAGGAAAGAACCTTCAAGGCAGCAGCTCCACCGCCATAGCTCTCATACAGAACCGCAGGCATAACCTTCTTCGCCATTCTCCACCGAGTGGTTTTGCGTATTTGACAATTTTTTTCTTTTTGGCCAAATCGTATTTTGACCGATATAGAGGGAGATATATTGAAGAAGGGATATTTTGGGAGCTTTTCGTTGTGGTTTCAGATTTTTATTAGAATGTGAAGGGACGAATATACCCCTCCGTATTCATTGAATAAGGACAAAGGAGTGGGTGTCTTAAATTGGAACACAGCCTACTTGGCAAAATATATATAAAATAAATATAAAATAAAATAATAATAATAATAAATAATAATAATAATGGAACACAGCTAATTTGAGTGAATAAAGTATTAAAAACGAGGAAGATACAATATAACAAATTTACAGTCTAACTCTATGGTTGCCAATCACATTATCCGTTAGCGTAGTAGATCAAATGACAACCCGAATATTATTTAATAGTATTAATGGGATTACGACATTGATTTATATCCCGAAATAAAAGATAACGACAATATTATATTTTGCAAATTACAAAAATGCCATTTTGTTGTGTAATAGATGTTCTCAGTAAGTCAGTCAATCGTCGATCCAACAAATTATAGGGATCTGTAGAGAGAAGAGAGAGATACTATGAATAGAAGGAGAAAGGTGGATCTCAATATTCAAATAAATAGATTATAAACCACTTATATTGGCTAAAGCATTTGCTACACAATTGCGTTCTCTAAAAAATGAGCAATCTCTATCTTTAAAGAAAAGAACCAAAATATAATAGTATATACCACATCAACTTGACTGTCCAATTCGAACAATCCTTCTTGACAACTAAGGCAAGAGCTTGTGAATCATTCTCTATCATCAAAGGAGACTACATTTAAATGTACTAACTACATTTAGTTTAAACCAATCTTTATAAGGAGACTTCATAAAACATAAATACATGCCGTTTTGAGATCCTAAACCTAAAAAGCTAACCTAAATAATCAAGAATACTCCTCCCAATATCATTGTAGGAACAACCAACATTGGATGTCACATTAATATCCAAAGCCGGTTCATAACCTTTCTAATAACAATTGATATTGTAAAAGAACCATCATTGTGAATGACATTATTTCTCCTTAACCATAATTCCCAAAAAAAAAAAGAAAAAAAAAACAGGCAAATGGATTAAATAAATGGCCCAAAACATGTAGCTAAAAAGAGCTAAACATAACAACCCACCAAAGACCATACCTATGCAACAAAGGATTCAAGCTGCCAAAGCCTGCCTCCCAAAGACCGTAGAGTTTTATAGCAATCAATAGAATATTCAACTCTAGAAATTTTCCTCCGAATTGATTTCACCAGAGAACTTCTCAATCTTACTAAGTAGCCACACCATGCTATCATCCTCTCTAAGGGTGTATAGAAATCTGGCCAATCAATTCACCCAACCGAAAATCGAACAGATCAACTAAAACCCATGAGTTTAATATATATTAGTTTGGCTACGAGTTTAGTAAAAACCCAACTTGAAGAATTTGATAGAAAAATAAATTTGAAAAAAATCGGCTAAAATCGACCAGATAAAATTATATATATTAAGCAATTTATTCATTATATATATACATTCTTATATACTTTTATTAAATTACTTAGATTATTTCAAAAATAATACTTAACTTTATTATGTCACTCTTAATCCTCTTTTTTTTTTTTTTTTTAAAAAAACCTGGCCCTTTGTCTTATTCTCTCTTTCTTCACCCCAACGAACAACTTTGAGCTCCTAAGTCACTGTGTAGAAACTCTAGCTTTGGATCAAATTGGAAGCTTGGCTACTAAGCATATCAAATTGTGACTAAAGATGTCTAAATTGTCTCTGTAACAATAAGACATCACTCATAAATGCAGTTATTGCATCCATTAGAGCATAAAGTATGCAATAACATATCATATTAAGCAATAAAAATTTCATGAAGAAATTCAATTGAACTTCTAATACACTTTCATCATTTGAAATTTTAATCAAATTCAATCAGAAACTCAGCTAAGTGTATTCATCTCAAATCAATTTCACTTACAATAAAGGCAGGAAAGAAAATATCAGGATGTTACTTAATATCTTTCAATCCTTCTTCGGCTCCGAAAACAACCTATTACTTGCCTCATTCAACGATGTTCTTGCTTGAAATTGAGTGAGATATTAAGTTTTTTTTTTTTTCACCCGTGGGGTTTTAACCAACCCTACATGAAGATTTGACCAAGTTTCAAAAAAATTTGGGTTGGTCATGAGCGAAAATTTCAAAAACTATTCTTATTTGGGTTTGCTACGTAAATTGGCCAAACCCGAGCCATCTGGGTAGTGAATACCCCTAATCCTCGGAAGAAAGGGAGGTCCTTTGAAGAAAAGAATCCAATTGAGAACCATCATATCATAATCTAGGCAAGAATAGTTATGCATGACTTCCTGAAAAGATTGAAAAGGAAAATCCCGATCAAAAAAATTAGCTAGGATCCCTTCTCCCCAATCATAATGCCACAAATAAAACAAATTGACATCCCCCACATTCCATTTAGCCAACTGGATAAAAGAAGGAATCGATTGCACCATTTCTTTCCAAGCCATAGAACACGAACTAGAAGCCACCCAAAAAGACACAGGTTGACTATGAGCATATCTTATGTCCATGAACTGACACCACAAAGAATTTCCATGAAGTAAAGACCAAATCTTCTTCATATTAAAAGCCAACTTCATATCAGATAACTTTGTAATTCCTCTTTATCTTTACACATTTCTCCCAAGAGATTCAATACTACCTTCTTTTCCCTTGCCTTGAACCCCAAGAAAAATTTGCCATCATACTTTCCAGAGAGGCCAAAATTGAGTTTAGAATACAAGTAGCAGCAAGCAGATGTAACAGAATTAAAGATAACACACACTTAATAAGAACGACTCTTCCACTATTAGACAAAATATTAGTCTGCCACCCTTCTAATCTAGATGCCACAGTATGAATAAAAGGATTATAACACTCCACCTTAATTTGACAAAATATAAAGGGACTCCTAATAAATAAAAGGAAATGAACCTTTAGAAAATGAGGTAAGTCTTCATAGTACTTCAGCAAATAAAGCATTTATTATGCACATAAAATTCACTCTTTGATACGCTATTTTCAGTTGAGGCCTTTTCATAGGAAGACAAGATTTCCATAAGGTTTCTAATACTGAACTAATGCCCATTACACAGAATAAGAGTATCATCTACAAAAAGAAGATGAGAAACAATAGGACAACCACTCTTAAGAACATAAGCTTTTACTTGACCCTTCAACACTGATTTAGATAACCTTCCACTCAAGACTTCTTCTACCATAATGAAAAGCATTAGAGATAAAAGGATCTCCTTGCCTCAGACCCATCTGCCCCATAAATCTTCCCTCAATCACACCTTCGAAAACCACCAAGAAATGAACATGTTAGCAACATGATTGAATCACTCTTCTAAATGGATCAAAAAAACCAAAGTGAAAGAGAACAACATCCAAAAAAGACCAATCCAATATGTCATATACTTTCATCATATCCAATATGAAAATTACATTACCTTTATTAACTTGCTTCTCTAAATCTCTAGTTAACTCTTGAGCTAACCCAACAGCCTCAACAATTGATTGCCCCTTGAAAAAACCATGTTGGGCATAGAAACAACTTGGGAAGAAGATCCTTAAATCTAATAGATAAAGCCTTAGAAAAGAGTTTGTAGCAAACATTACACAAACTGATAGGTCTAAAATCCTTCAGAAAGTTAGGACTAACTTTTTTAGGGATCAAAATCAATAAGGTGTTAGATAATGCCTCCAAAATAGAATTCCCTAGAAGGAAAAAATTGATAGCCTCCAAAAGATTTTCTTTGACAATATCCCAACAAGATTGGAAAAAAGCCAAGGAAAAGCTATTCATACTAGGAGCTCTATTCAAAGGAAAGACCAGACAACAATGATTTCTAAAGGAAGATCTAACAACTCATTATCTTCTATTGAAATAACGGATCGAAAGGAATGACTTCAAACATGGCATTGTTAAACTAGACAGGCTCGGCCTTATAAAGATTCTCAAAGAACTCAACAGTCGTTAACTGAAAAATATAAGGATCAGATAATCTTTGACCAACCTCATCTTTAATCTAGGTAAGATTTAATTACCTATTTTTAGATTGCATAGAGGAGTGAAAAACTTAGAGTTACTATCACCCTCTTTAAGTTAGTGCTCCTTAGATGTTTGCTTCCAAAACACTTCTTCATTAAGCATACACTGTTTATAGGCTTCATTAGCATTCCAAAGATCCCTAAAAACCTCATCTGACCAATTTTACTCTAGCAATGATTCATAAGACTCCACCTTATTCCCCCAAGTATCCAAAGAAGAGAAAATATTTCTAAACACTTTTTTGTTCTAGACTTTGAGCTAGTCTAGTGTTCCTAAGATTATTCGCAATTCGGACCAAAAGGGTTCCAATGAGAAGAAGACTAAACCCCATTAATAGTATCCATAAACGAAGGATGAGAAATCCATATTCTCTTAACTTTGTACAAGTGAAGGCCATTTATAGGTCAAAGCACAAGAATTTAGAAGAAGTGGACAAAGGTCTGAAATTAACATATTCCATATGAGTCACTTTGTCATTATACAAGTTGCATATTTCAGGAGAAACCAACACTCCGTCTAGCCGATAATAAACTCTTACTAGCCTAGATCTATTATTGAAATGAGTAAACAAAGATTCAGAGAGGAGGCTCTATAAGACCTACACTTTGAATACAAGTCTCAAAGTCTTGTATGTCCTAAAGGAAGGCTGAATCCTGCTAAAATTATAATTTTTACACGTGATAAGTGACCGTTATCAAATTTGAAAAATGATTGAGATTAAATCGACCGATAATTAAATGGCCGACCAAATAAGTCTTATGCTCTCTAAGTAGATTGGCCGACCAGATTGGCTTCCATCTAAACAAGCCTAAGACTGAGAAAGGTCTAACTTGAAAATCGAGCGAGAAGGGCTTGCCTAAAAATGAGAGAAGTTGTTACTTGTCATTTAAGCAAGCTTGACAGCCAAGTTACAAGGTCATTTGGCCAAATACTTTTGCCTATAAATAAAACACGTCATCAACATCACACAGAAGGTTCAACACCAACATAAAAAATTTGGTTCATCACCAACACAAACATGCCTTGCAAGAAACCTTAATTCATCACGTCGAAGGGTCTGATAGTGGACTACGTCTGACGTGAGTGAAATCCTTGAGGATCTAACCGGAAGTGGAAATCATTTTCCCTTCGCCTTAACTCTCTTTTCACACCCGTTGCATTCCTTTCTATGATTGCTAATCCAGAAGGTTGAACGAACGGTAGGCCCAACTCTGTATACTTAGCCGGAAGCAGGGCATTCCACCGATTCTACTTAGGGAGAATAGCTTTCCCTTATAAAAAAAAGAGTTTTTTTTCCATTATTAGTTGACAAGTTTAGTTGTCACTTAGAACCACTCTGTTGAATAATTTTAAACTTACCTCAAATTCAAATAAAAAATAAGTAAATGATATGATTAAAGATTAAATTTCAGGGGTTTACAAAGTCCATATAAAGATAGATTCCTTAATATTGGTTCATATGGTTCGGCGCTTTAAACCCCCTCCACCCAAATTTACAACATATTTTGAAGACGATTAAAGAGACTATTAATGGTCATAATGTCAGGCTTACTCATTGTTTTAGAGAAACCAACTAGGTGGTAGATTTTAGCCACCTTCAATGATAAGTTAGATCTTTGATACTTTAGGTTCTCTTAATTTCTTGGAGGTCTTGGTCTAGTCCCCCTTCTTTTTTCTTTTTCTTTTTCTTTTTTTCTTTTTTTTCGTATTCTTAAATTCTTTCTTAATAATTTTTTATGCTGCTTCTTTTGCCGATGACTATGCCAAATGTGGAAATATCAATACCTTTTGGTTAAAAACAAATCCATCCGTTGGTTTATTTTTGCTTTACTTTCAAAGCTATTCATCCATGTTCCACACTTATGATTTCTTTAAGCTTAGCAATATCTACCTTTACTCCATAAGCTTTTGGCTTGTGTGATTAGTCTTGATTATTCGTTCAACGATCAATTTCTTTTTTCACATTTGAAGTTATCATTTAGATTATAGTTATAATTTCTTTGGTCAATAGATTTCGTATTTAAGAATGGATGAATCCCTTTAGCTTCTCTCCCGCTTCAATCACTCTTTTATTAGTTACATTCCTTATCATTTAAGATCATTTTCAAGCTTTTTGCTTTTCATTTAAATTAGTTCGTTTGAAGTATTATTAATGTATGGCACTTTACAACTGCGGACATTGGGCGGGAAGGAAAGTCGAACAAGGAGTGGTGACTTCTAATAAGCTGATGACCCCTTTCACAACTACATTTATATCGACGTTGGCTCCATACCCAAAGATAAGGGGATGAGAGATGCTTTTTCGATTAGTGTGTGTGTTTTCAGATTAGCTTTCCATACTTTTGAAGAAACACCAGCATTTCCTAGGATTTAACTCATTAATAAAAAAAAGAAGACAAATCCAAGGGGTGTTGGTGCCCGTCGCTTAGCCCTTCCCCTTCCCTCCCATACGAAAATGGAGATGGCACACCCACACTTTACTACAATATACTATAATTTTTTCAATGTAACAACATGCTCCATCTGAATTAAAACGTGTATTTATCATCGCACAAAATCCGCATCAACAGACACAAAATACATGCCCAAATGTCCTTTGTTTTGGTCGGCTAAATGATACAAACCTCTCAAATTGACCTCGCATTAGTAGCGAAAGTGGCGTTGAGACTCCCTATCACCAATCTCTAAATAATCAATTCAATTCCAACTCCAAAAAGAATCTCCTTTTATTCATCCCTAAATGGACTATTTATAACCATACAAATGAATCAATTAACCTAATTTTATGCTAGAAATAAGGAAAACAAAATCATTACAATTAACCTAATTTTATGCAAACAAACTAGGAAAGATAAAGAGAAATTAATATTATACTAATTTAAAATTAAAATTTATTGATTTGCATCAATTTTTTGCTTCTTAGAAAATAACTCGACCTCGCTCGAGTTATGAAGCTTGTAGTGTCCACAACAAAGATGAAGGATTGAATCTCACAATCCCCATGGCTTGTAGAATCGCACTATTAGTCCACCTCTGAAATGATGCAAAAATCTTGAATCAACCTCACATCAATATTGGTAGAGGTATTGAGATTCCCTCTCAACAGTCGGAATCACTTTAATTAACCGGAATCTCTTCAAAGAAACATTTCAATTCAAACTTCAAATATAATCTCATTTTATTCATCCCTTAATGGGCTATATATAGCCATACAAATAAATCAATTAACCTAATTTTATGCTAGAAACAAGGACCATTATGTTTCAAAACACATTTTGGGCCATCTTTGAAATCATGTGTAAAAATACTTGACCAAAATCATGGCAACGAGTTTGCCACGGCACGTTTTTGACGTTCATCAGCTCTTAAAACGAAAAAAATGTTTTTTTAAGTTTTTTACGGTATCCACCAAACTGCAGAAACGACCATTAAATAGTATAAGGATGTTAGTAATAAAAGGCAGTAGAATTTCAATAATAAATTTCGGGAGTACAATATAACTATATTGATTTGCAAATAACGGTAGATTGGTTGCAAACCAGATGACGGTATTTACAAAGAACGGCAACTCTTAAACAAGCACATATTAGTAACTTAGTTCTCCTTTAGCATATACACACTGTCAATGTAGTCTTCCACTCCCCAAAGGAAAGAACCAAAAGCAACAGCCTCTAATACCAATCTCTTCAGACTAGAAAACGATGTAACTATAAGATCATCAGTTTCAAGCAACCCCGCTTCACCTTCGTCATTAATATTCCCAAACAGTGCACGGCTGTGGCTCTCAATCAAACCCACAGCTTCTCTAGATTTTAGTTTAGAACACCTCTGCAGAGCTTCAGGATCCAAACCCATCAAGAAACACTTCAATTTTTCAGCCTTCACTTCACATATGCTTGATCGAGTTTCAGCAACATTTCCATACAGAAGGTTCTTGATTCTGTATCGACACGGCTCCTGAAATTGAAGAGAGGTCCATTCACCGACATGGTCTTGGTTGGCCAGAGATAAACTACTTTCTAGACGATGCCTTAATGATGCAGACTTCAACATGTAGCCGTATAAGATCGAAGCCATATACACTCGGCTTAGTTGTGCTTGCTTGATTCTAGTCATAGCCCAATTGTCTTTCACACTTGAGTTGACTCTCAAGCCAGTGACGTTACTCACATGTTCCTTTATCATCTCTAAGACTTCTAAGTCGTAGATTGATTCGAGCTCCCAATCTTTTGAAGGCCAAATTTCCAGTCTGCCATTGTACATGCACCTCGAGAGCTTTGGAACTAAGGGCACTTTTATCTCGGAGAACTTGAAAAATATAAGCATGTACATGACATCTTGGACTGCAATTTGGGATTCCTGCTCCTTTAGTTGCGCAATCCTACTGAAATAAAGTATAACAGTTATTTTTTTTTTTAAATAAAAAAAATAGCAAACCGGCGGCGATGATACTTAGTTTACTTCAAATTCCATGTTAGATAAACAATCACACTCAGTCGCTACCCTATCAACCCACTTTATGAAAAAGTAATCAAATTGTCTAACAAGTATTTATACAGATGAGTGATGACGACCAAAAAGGAATCGACAGATAAGAAAAATAAGAGACCACCTTTTTTTTTTCCAAGAAGCTCTTTGAACTTTACTTTATTAATGAAATTCACAGGCCAAGATATTGTAGAATCTTTATAGAATATACGAATATGAAATAAACAGGGGTTGAATTAAATTAGGAATTTCGAATTGAGTCACAAACCTGTGAAGGAAAGCCTCATCGGACCCAGCGCTGATCAGCATGCGAGAAACGGCGTAGTCACGTTCATCGGCTAGGTACTTCAACTCCTCAATCACAGCAACATGGAACAACTGGCGATGGTTCTGTAACACACCGCTCAGGTGCTTCCCGGCCGGTGACCTAGGCTCAAGCGGCCAGTTCAGACTGCTGAAGTCGCAGTGACTAGCGCCGGCGCTGGAAACAACGGTCAAGGGCCGTCTTTTCGCGTGGAGAGCACGGAGGTTGACGATGAACCTGAGGGAAGAGTTGGAAGAGAAAGAGAGATAGGTTTTGGGCTGGGAGTTTGTAGAGGAAGAAAGTGAGTGGAGAGAGGGGAGGTTGTGGTGAGGAAGGCAATAGTCCATGAACAGATTACAGAGTGAGCAAAATCTCTGCAACGAGATATTTACTGAAGTAAAACTGGGAAGATAGAGGTGTGGGATTTATACAGTATAGAAGGGACAACTTCGGAGTTTGGATCGGATTTGGATTCGTTTTGGGATAACGGACCTCGGACCTAGGCTCGAAAGTTGGGGCGGGTTGGCTTTTATATTTATATTAGATAAATGTTCGGCCACTGCCAGATAAGAATAAAAATACTAAGTGGATAATGAACGTTGTTTTGTTTAGGCGAGTGTAAAAGCAAAGTAGAAGTCCAACCCGTGACAGGTAAAATGGTTTTTTCTAATTTGAGGTGGGCCCGTCGTGGCTCAGGAAGAAAAAATTAGACACATGATTTTTAAGCAGGCCAAATCACGTAGGCTTTCGTTTCTTCACCTTCATAGTTACTAAATAGTTAAAGTACTCATGTTATAAATATGTATTTTCTCCCCTTTCACCTTCATAGTTAATGGTAAATACTCATGTTATATACATAGTCAAGTCACATCATTTATATCTCTTTCTAAAATACGTAAACCACCCAAACATAAGATCACTAATGTCTGTGTAAATTGGCATATCTCTATTCTCCTGCACATTTGCTTTATATGTACACCCCTGACATTGAATATGCTTCTGAATCCTTGGTCCTGTGCTATAAGAAAGTTTGTTCATCTTCCAACCCTGACAATATGTTACTATTCCATTTTATCTATACACATATGTATATAGCTAATTTCCCTTTAACTTGGAATTGAGATCTAGATCCCCATTATGCTTGCGTTGGTAATGGATGATTGTTGCTTCTGCATTTTCACTTTGTTCCTTCTTATGTTGTAAGTGTAACATCATGGCTTGACGGAAGACTACTTTCTCCGATTTCTCAAATAAAATCTAAGCTAATTATTAAAAAGCCAAAAAAAATATTTAAAAAAAATAAGGAAAACGAGGATAAACATTAAAAATTTGTAGAATATTTTATAATTATAATAAATATTTAAAATTTCAATTTAAATTATAATAAATATTCAAAAATTTTATAATTATAATAAAAAATTCAAATTTAAATAATAATTAATTCTCAATTTTTTTTAAATTATTAATCTAATCCGACTTATAAATTTTAGAAAAGTAATTTATTATTTTTAAAATAGTCTCTTAAATAATTTAAATTTGTTTTTTTTTACCTTATTTTTTTTGTTTCTCCAAAATTTTCCCAAACAACCTCTCAAGTCTAAAATACTGCCACCAATCACTGTTGGAACGGTCAAAACATTAAATAGTAGTTGTTGTCGGAACAAGGATAGGTAATAAAACATATTATAAAACAAAAACAAATTCTCCACAGAAAAATACAATATAATGTATTAGTTAAAAACACTGCAAACAGCAGCACCTTCCCAGCCCACAGACGGAACCTAATGTGTGTAGTAAGTGATACAGCAGTGGCGTAGTAGTTAGTATACTGATTGAGGATAGAGGTCAGAGGAAGGAGATGATGAACCAGTCAGTCCAAGGCCCGGCAAATCCCCCAGTTTCCGCCTTTTACGGAGAGAGAGGAAAAATTTTACATGCATGCATGCATGGATAAAATGGTCAAACCATCATTTTAATTTCCTTTTCTTTTTCTTTTTCTTTTTCTCGTTTATTTAACTTCTTCACTACCCATCATTCCCTTCCCCTTTCTGTTCTGTTCTCTTCCCTCTCTCTCCTCTCTCTCTCTCCTCATAACTTGCTTCGCTAGATTCATCTCCATTCTTACAGTACAGTCATGGAGAACGAGTTTTTCGCAAACTCTGCGATTCGAGGCAGCAACTTATTGCTTCCGCCATGGAAGAAATCCAACCCAATTCTGAGCTCAATTCTTCCTCCGATTACTTTCTCAATCCAAACTCTGACAAGATCAGCAACCACTACGATTCAATCTTTTCTAATAAAATCTCCAATGGGGGCTTCCTGATCAGGGAGTTGATAGGAAATTTGGGAAATTCTTCTCCTCCTCCTCCACCGAAAATAAATTTTCCGGTTAGAGAAAGCATGCCGAGCATAGAAACCTCAATGCCGGCCCCACTGAATTCTACTAGCGTTGAAGAATTCTCAGCTGATCCTGGATTTGAAGAGAGGGCGGCAAGATTCTCTCGATTTGGCAGCAGGAATTTAAATTGTCGGACCACAACCGGATTCGGGTCGAATTGCAGTGAATTATCGCTGCCTTACGGATCTTACCCATTAATGGCTTCTAATGGCAAGCTTGCTCGTGTTTCAAGCACTCCTTCGCTTCAAGCCCTTGGATCAAATAATAATAATTTTCCAGAGGAATCCACACTCTCCGAGCAAATTCCGGCTGGAGGTGAAACGACGTCGCTGAAATCTTCCAACGACTTGAATTCGAGAAAGAGGAAAGGAGTCCCAAAAGGAAAAGTGAAAGAGCTAGTTCCCTCGTCCCCATCTGTTAATATAACCAAGGTAATTGAGAGGTTCTGATAAGTTCGAACAATTTTAAATTTAGGTGATATTAATTAATAATCATGTCTCCTTTTCATTTTAGGTGGGTGAAATTGATCATAATTCAAGTGCAAAAAAGCGTTACAGGGTAAGTGAAGGTAACGGAAGAGATCAAAATCAGAAGGGAATAAGCTGTATGAAAGCAGAGGAGAATACTGGTCCTGCTGCAGAGGATGAAAAGGACAAAGAAACAAAATCAAGCCCCAAGCCTCTAGAAGCTCCGAAGGACTACATTCATGTTAGAGCAAGAAGGGGTCAAGCTACTGATAGCCATAGTCTTGCAGAAAGAGTAAGAATCTCTCTCTCTCTCTCTCTCTCACTTCATTCTCTCGTGTTTTAAGTTGAGTTTTTCGCGTTGACTTCTTCAATGTGTAATTTGCTCTAGGTCAGAAGAGAGAAGATTAGCGAACGAATGAAAGTTCTCCAAGATACAGTACCTGGCTGCAATAAGGTATTCCCACAACAACAACAAAAAATGCTGGCTTTCTAGGTTTTTAGCTTTTGATCTAAGGCTATGACAATTTAGGTGACTGGAAAAGCACTTTTGCTTGACGAGATTATAAATTACGTCCAGTCATTGCAACGTCAGGTGGAGGTAAGATGATACAATGATCATATCAAATATGCAATGATTCATTTTTATTCTTCTTTTTCTAATTCCTTTTTTTATTATTGCATGCAGTTCCTTTCTATGAAGCTGGCTTCTGTAAATACTAATCTTGATTGTAATGGGGATGATGCTTTATTAATCTCAAAAGAAGTAATGTTTCTTTTTCAACTTTTCTACCAAATTGGGTGGAACCACTTTTTTTTTTCTTTTTTTTTTTCTTCTTTTAGTACTTTCTGATGACTTTTACTCAGCTGTATCAATCAAGCAGCCCCTCCTTGCCTTGTCTAGATTCAACGCCGGGTAACAGTTTTTACAGCCACCAGTCACGGCCAAATCCTCTCCTCCAAAACGGAATTTTAAACGGTCAAATGGAAAATTGCTGAGCGTTCAATCCATTAAACGCTGCGACAGTACATGAGAATCATTATCGAATGCAATTAATACCACAAATCAATGGATTTATTACAACTGCAAGTGCTAGTCAGGTAGTAATGGATTCAGGTCCACTCCTACTTTTGTTTGCCTCCATTTTCATCTGCATCAATTCCTCAATCCCTAATCAGTTCCAGTTTCTTTGTGTAATTTACCTAACTCTTTTTTGTTTTTGTTTTTTTTTTCTTCCTTTTTCTTTTCCATGTTCTCTAATCGTAAATAGTACACAAAATTTGGCGAGGATGACTTGCAGAGTATTGTACAAATGGGAGTTGGGCAGCAACAGCATTCCAATTACACAGCTAGTTTCGGCTCCAACTTAAAAGCTTGCATTCTGAAGACCTAATTTAGAGGCAGAAACAGTATAACAGACCAACACTAAATGTTAGTTAAACTGCAGTTTCGGTAATGAAACTCTGATATCAATGATTCACTCCTCACTCTTGTTGTAAACAATATATAGTATGTAAATGTGCCTACCACAACATGTAAGATAACTTAATAACTATTTATGGTGATGTAAATCATAATAATATTTTGTTGATTTATTTTTATTATTTATTTTATTTTTCATATTTGTATTCTATTTTATTGTGTTTGTTATATATTGTTATTATTCCTTTTTTTTTTAATTATTATTTTTATATTTATTCTTCTCTAATTTTTAGATTAGTATTATTATATATTTTATTTGACACTATTATAACTAATTAAGATCGATCATATCATATTATATCAATCAATTTAATAGTAAAACTCGATATACTTAGATTTTTAGTTGCGTTGTAACTAGCTGTCATGTATGAGTGCATTTCTATTATTTTTTTTCTTCTAAAAAAGAGAAAAGAAAATAAAAATAAAAATAAAAATAAAAATAAAAATAAAAATATTTAATTAGAGTGATTAGGATTGTTAGTTTATCTTATCTGTCGCCTTTCTGTCTGCCATAATTTCTGGCTTATATTGGGCTCATGTAATTTTTAGGTCTAAACCAAACATAGAAGCTTCTGTTGCATATTAACTGTTCAAGGCAAAAAAAAAACAAATTTAGAATTTGAAATTTATTATAATTATTGAAAAGAAAATGAAACTTATTAAAAGAATTCCAAGTTTTTTTTTTTTTTTTTTTTTTGGCCAAGAGAAGAAGAATCCCAGGTTGGCAGTGGTGTGATTCTGACTAGGCCCATTGAATCAAATAATTTTTTTTATCATTTCTCTTACCAACTTTTAATAATATAAGATAATAGAGAAAAGGGTAATGTAGTGGTGGAGTTCAGTCAAGCTTTAATGAACGCTCTATTACTGGTCTGCAGGTGTTTGTGTAATATAAATTACATGAAAGATTCTTTAGATCGAGGTGATGCCCAATTCACAAATGAGACATATATAATACAGAATGAGCAAGTTAAAGGATAATACATTTAAGTATAGAAGAACACAAAATGTTAAAACTGACAGTCTTGTCTCCTATAAAGGGTTAGAGACCTGCGGTCACAAACTGCAACGCATCTAAGAACTGCTGCTTCTTTTCTGCCGTTTTCTGCTTCTTTTTATTTTTCCTTTTCTGAATGATGATATATATTAATGCTGTGTGGTGTTCCTTTTAAGTAATGAAAAATATTAGTTATGTAAATAAATAGAACCGTTCATTTTGATAACTGATCAAGTTTGATAGTGTACAACTGTAGTCTTAATCTCACGAGTTTGAGTCAAGCCTTAGAAATGTTATATACCTAGAAACGAGATAGGGATTAAACAATAAGTTAAAGAAAACATACTTTAGTTCTCTATCGATTATAGAAAGATTCTTAATTCGAACTCATGTAACAAATTATTTGGATCTAGTCGATAATCGATTATAGAATGATTCTTAATCCGAACTCATGTAACGAATTATTTGGATCTAGTCCTATCTCTTTATCTTGATAAAATTTTATGTGATGACTTAATAAGACGAGATGCTAGAATTATCGGTAAAGATGAGTGACCTAGCCAATTTATAAGAGTTAAAGTGAGTCTTCTCATTATGAGTCACCATTTAACACGGGCTTATATTACCTCCAACAACGTCTAATAAAATATAAGATACCCAAAAATTTATATAATTCTTACCCAAGCGCTCACTCTCTAACCATGATCTATATAATTCTTTTCGCTTAGTTAATTTTTATCTTAAGATTCAACATATGAGTCAAAAGGTTCTAAAAAAGGGTAAAGGGAAACATCACACTTCTCTTTTTATGAAGAAGTCTATCGAGGCTTTTTTATGAGGCAATAAAAGCCATTAACGTGTCGTGCCGGCCTGTGGGATCGTACCGACCCATGAGCTCGTTTAGGCCCATATGCCTATTTTAGCTTGTGGGCCCGTTTCAACATGTGAGTTCGAATGCTTGTTTTTTTTTTTTTTTTAAATTAATTTAAAATAAAAAAAATAGTTTTAAAGTGATTAGTAAAAATTAATAATGTAATACATATTTTGTATATTATTAATCGTTTTTAATAATTATTATTTAGTAAATTATAAATTTGTATCATTAATAATTAAAATTATAAATAAACTGTGATAAATATTATTTTTTTAAAACAAGATCTTACATTAATCGAAAAATTTTTAACATACAAATGATTTTCAGAGAAACAATCACTAAGATTAGGAGGCTTGGGCCCGTGTCTCAAACGAGCACAAAAGGGTCGTGCCGTGTTGTGCGTACTCGTGCTGACTTAACCCATTTTGCCACCTCTAAGTGTAGAGATAGATAATTGATTTGAAAAATAAAGTGAATTAAAAGTATAAAAAAAATATTTGGGGTTAAAAATAAAATAAAATTACTTTAGAGTAAATTTTAAAATCTTAAATTAATTTGTACAGAGGAGGGAGGATTTATTATTGAAAAAGTTTAATAAAAGGTATAAAAAAAAAAAAGAAAAAAAAAAAAAAAGAAGGTGTTCTATGTATAATTACAATATATGGAAAAGATATATTTATTAGTTAGCATACCAAATTACAGCCTGAAACACAAGATATATCTTTAGATACCTAAACGAAGTAGATAGAACTCTAAGAACATGAATAGGTTTACTTTGCATTTATAAAGTAGATAGAACTTAATTTGAACATGGAGAAATTATTATGGCAATACATGGCTGCTGGGTTCGGAGGTTATTAATCTGTAATTTTATTAAATAAGTTAATTTATATTATTTAAAATTATTAAATTTTAAATAAAAAAAATTTAAAAAATTTAATTAAAAAGGTAAAAAATTACTTTAATTTTATTTAATTAAAATTTATTATTTACATTATTTTAACTTAAATTATTGCATCTCTTTATTTATAATCCAATAATTTTAAAAATTTATTTGACAAAATGGAAAATTAATCCCCAATCCCATAACTGCTAAATAGTTATTACAAAAAAAAAAAAAAAAAAAAAAAAAAAAATTGGATGCAGAGTATTCCGCCCTAACATCAGATATGGAAATAAAATCCCAAATTGAAATTGACTAATTTAGTCTCTAACTTCATTAGCAAATAATTGAATGGCCCTTACCTATGACAAACGCATCTATAGTGATATGCGCTATTAATTGGGTCGTTACCTTCAACTGGTACTTGCTCAGCTCTGCACTTATATTTGCACCCTTTACATTCATTATAAGTACATGTTGGTGCAGTCGATCCAATCATCAATCTCCTCGATGAACGAAACTCAGACACGGCTCCCTCGAGAAGTTCGAACCGACCTATACTTGTGAGTCCTGTAATCCAAAGCAAAAAAAAAAATAAGTAACAAAGGAACACAACATCAGGTAATGAGATAAAGAGCTATTATGTGTTAGAATATTATGACCTTGTATGATATATGGAGCAAATATTAAGGTTAAGAATAATAGAAAAGGAAATGTGGGGGTCGTAGCTTTTGCCATTGTTGCTCTATTAGTGATTGAATTGGAGAGAAGAAAGTGGTTTCGGTTAGAAAGAAGGGGGAAAAGATGGATAGAGAGGAAGAAAAAAGGTAAGAAGAAAGAGGTGAGAAGAAAAGGGAAGGTGAGGTGTTATGGTGTATATTGGTGACCATAAAGAGATAGAGTGAGAATTTGTCTGCAATGAATCAGAGTTGCACACCCAAGCGGTCCCCAACCGAACAGCTCCCCTGTCTGTGTCCACCCCGTGGGACTGCTGTCTGCTGTGAGATGTTACTTAGAATTACTGAAATGCCAATTCTTCTCATGGGATTTCAAATAATTGAAATTAACTTATTTTAAAAATATTGCCAACTAATTTACTGTAAATAGATTTTTGAATCACCCTTCAATTGAATTCTTTAGTAGTTTTTAATTAACTTCTTTCACGAATATGGTTTTAAACAAAGCGATTGTGAGGGAGGGGACTATGCGACGCGTCAACTTCAATGTGAGAGCATGGCTGTGATCTAAAGTAGCTATTTTGTTCACAGAATGGGTGGATCTAGAAGGTGAGTATTTCAAGACGCTACTTTTTTGTTTCATTGATTTCAAAAGAGGGGTATAAGATTGTTTTGTGATTAAACATTACAACCATCGCTGATCAGAGTTAAACTCCATCGCTACGGTTCGTAATCCTTAAATTCAAAAATGAATCAACAAAAAAGAAAAACTGTTCAGATTCAATGAACAAGTTTAGCTGAATCTGCTGAAATCACACCTTTTCCAGAAATTTCAGAGAGGAGTTCGAAGCAAATGTGTGGAGAGATAAGCTTCATACTAATAGTTCTTTACCTCTGAGTGGCGAACTCAGTAGCAGTCGGAGAAGAGCAGCGAGGAGGTGCTACGATGTGGGTCAAAAATCTTGATTTCACTTGTTCTAGTGTCGAGAGTGAAAAAGCCTCGTAGGAAGTTAACATTTACAAATTGTGCTGGAAAACGAGTAGGAAAACATCTCGAGCTGTAAACTTGCCAAGGAAACATATACAATTTAAACTGTGGAAATGACTTAATTATCTATATGATCACCCAGGGATGGATTGTTTTGGGTCGTTTAAGGAAGGTTTGACGTGGAGTTGCTGGCTCCCTCTACCAACAAGAGCAGGCAAATCGATAAGATTTCATAAATTAAACAAGTAAAGCTTGCACAAAACTTTGAAATGTACCACTCGTCTTGATATTTCTGTTCCAACATGAAACAAGAAACGCATATAAGATTACAAGAAACAGACCGGTAAATCCCATCTCAAAAACAAAGTGTGCAGCTTAGCTTGCCCCCATTTTGGATTCTAGGCACTTTCAAAGCCAAATATTCTGAACACACCTGAAAATTAAATTAAATAAAAAATAAAAAATAAAAAATAGAAAGAAAAAAAGTGGACAAGTAACTAATCTACCTTCACTAAGCACATTGTATATTATTATAATGTTAAATAAAAAACTGGAATGAGAAATCCATAGTACCTTCATCAGCCTGATATTTGTTCTTGTCATCTCCTGCATATGCAAGTAAATTGTATTTTGGATTCCATTCTACACTGTTCATTGCTGCTCGACATGGAATCTGATGCACTGTTCTTCCAGTTTGGACGTTTGACTGTTTCATTGAGCCACTACTGTTATCAGCTTGTTAATCCATTGTGTCAGATCAAACCATTTCAAAAATATATCTACTTACAATATCAATAAATAAGTCTTCACTCGCAGAAGCAATATACTCTCCTGTATAATTGAAGCTTATCGTCCTGACTGGCCACCTGAAGAAAATATCAAAGTCCCTTATTTAAATCTAAAGGGAAAATATATTCCCAAAAAAAAAAAAAAAAAAAACCTTAAAGAAATCGAGATATAATAACTAGGAGGAAGAAGGGTTATGAGAAGATGAGATATATCTTGAGGGAAAATGTAGAGAAAACTCACTCGAGTTTAGTAAATGTTCGCACACAGAGCATTTCGGAGATATCCCAAAGGCTGACCAAGGAATCAGCACTTCCAACTGCAAAGTATCTGTTACAGTACATACAATGAACAACAGATTGCATTAATGCACACAATAAAAGGAAAATAAAAGCTTGAGAAAGCAAATACAATGAGAATAGCACATAGATGAGGTGTAAAGACTTCTATGGATACAGAATATAGCTCCTCTCAAATGTGCCTGTGCACAACTGCCTTGTAGGAGAGAAGCAGGGGGGGCGGATACAAGGGAGGGCATTGCCCAGCTTCTCCTTTCCCAAAATTGTAAAGTTACCCTAATTACATAGGATTTATAAAATATTCCCTAAACTTTATTAATAGTGTCCATATTTGTCTGCCATTCTTTTTATCAAATATTTTGTTTGGTATTTTCAAAAATATAACTCCCAAAATCTTTGTTTTTGTAATATATATTCAGTGTTCCCGTATTTTTAATTTTTGCAAACTATACCACTTAAAAGTATTATATATGCAGATTTTAAAACTTGTTTGCCATAAATAAGTTTTTTTGCTGAACCCGTAGAGAGAAGAGAATTGGGGGATGGGGGAGGGGTCCCAGCCTCCATTCACATGCTTACTTTAAGAATGGAGGTGTAGATTCTCCTCAACAAATGGCGTATTTGAGAGGAGTTGGATTAGATGATTTTTGGTGTGTATACTACTAATTTAACGGTCAAAGGAAATAACCGCAAAGAAGAAAAAAAAAACTTTTGTACAACCTGCCAATTGGATCAATTCCAATGCAATAGCAACCTGCTGTGTGAGCCATGAGAGTGTCAAGTGGTTGAAGGGAGGGGTATGCTAGAACCTCTACAGTACCTGAAAACAAGATCGGATAATTTAGTGCCTGCTACTATAATGATATCAGGATTATAGAAAACATAATCCCTGAACAAAAGTTGAAGTCACCATTGCCAGTTGTGAGGAAAAATATCTCTCCTGTTATGTTCCATGCAATCTCATTTACCTGAAAAAGGCCTAATATTAAGAGAAGAATTTGATGTGTAGAGAGAATGAGAGTGATCTGAGATGCAACATAAGGCAGGCATATGAATAGCAGTCTCATTCAACTTTACATTGGTAACATAAACTAAATTAACTAAGGACACAAGCATGAAGTACTAAATCACAAAGCCAAAGAGGAGACTGAGAAGCTTGTAGTACTACGCAAGATAGCTTTGATAAGGCCAGATTCACATTAGGTATGTAAAGCAGTACAGGAAAGTTGAGAGACTTGCAAACATGAGAGTATGAAGCGGATGGCCTTAATCCTTTAGCAGACAAAAGTCATCAATTAAGTGTCAAGTTAACAGAGTTCTCCATGATGACCTCAAATTCTACCAACTTTTTATGTAAGTAAATAATACCTCATAGTTGAATTTGCGCTTATGAATTGGCTTAAACTTCCTGACATCCAATATTGTTAGTTCGTCATCCTACAAACAAAATCTAAGTATAAGAATGTAAAATCTCATAACATAAAATAAACTCAACGAAGGACAATTGGTCAACCATTAAAGTGGTAAAAAATTAGTGGTTGGAGCAACAATTTTTTTTCCAGAATAATTACAAATATGCAGAGGTCTTAGCATGTGCATGGAATTGAAACATACTCGATTACCAACAGTTATGTGCATTCCATCTGGTTTGTAGGTGATGTTAATGTTCTCCCCACTAAGTTCCGCTTGCTGTGAGCATTTTCCACCTGTGAACCCAGAGTAAGGAAAAACAAAAAAAATAACTCTTATCTTCAATGTAAAGATTTTTCTTAACTTAAAGACGACTGCTAAGCATGGTAAAAGAGAGTACTAAGGTATTTTGGAGACCATGAAGAAGAGGCACTAGGCAATACCACTACAACCTAAAATTTCCATTTTAGTGTAAATGATTAGTGTTTTGTCTTCCTTTTCTTTCATAAAATCGAAAGGAAAAAATAAAAAAAATAAAAACTTACTTCGAGCATCCCATAAACGAACAGTCTTGTCGCCTGATGCAGTTGCAATAAGATCAGTATGTTTTGGGTCCCAACATAGCTGATCCACACTATCAGAGTGTCCTTTTAACTCCACGTCTTTAACTTTACCCTGCATTATTCATCCAGAATCAACTTACTCAAAGGACAGAGATGATTTTCCTTGTGAATGTTCGACACTACCAGCATAAACAACCTTAAGGAAAAAATAAAACATAATCAAGAAAACTCGGGAAAAAAGGTTGAATACAAGGATTTTTCCCCCCTTTTCTGGCCATTACTTTTTTGGTTAAAGAAGGCTTCACTGGACTTGTCTCCCTGAAATCTCATATTCTTCTGGGCGATGTTTTTGGAGAATAGAAAAGAAGGATTCCTCACCCCCCCCCCCCCCCCCCAAATTCTCTACATATCAATGCTGCATTTCACCTCTAATTCTTTCTATCATAAGTACAAAGTGAATCTTCTCTCTATTGTCTATCCCACACTTTGAATCACTGACAACCTTTTCTGCAACTATGAAATTACCCATCATCAACCTCCCTCTATAAATAAGAAAACATGGCTGAGAAACCGAAAAGGAAGGTCCTATCTGAACTGAATATTTCCAGAAACATGGCTAACTAGAAACCGATCCTCATAACATAAGAAAACATATTGCAGAAGCTGGGAAATATGAACAATACAACGTTAGCAGATAATATCAAACAAAAATACTTACATGTCCATGAGGTTCGATGTGCCAAACTCGCGCGGTTTGATCGACCGATCCCGAAGCGATCTTCGTGCCCGTGCAATTCCAAGCAACCGAATGCACCTACAAATTTACCCGTCCGAAAGAAATAAGAAATTGAGAAGGAAAAGATATCAATCAATCTTCAACGAGTTAAGAGTCACAGGTAGAAAGCAGAAACCTTTTTCTTGTGACCTTGATACTCTCTGCTCAGCACATTCTTGAAGGGTATTGTTTCATCCACACCTTCTGGCTTCTGTTCAGCGATTCTTCCTTTCATCATTTTGAGATACAATAAATAAATTGAGAATCTATCAAATAGTTAAGATTAGAAATATAAGAAGATTAGAGAACAAAGGCTAAATCGATAATCAATAATTAAGGGTAAAATAATAATTTCTTGAATTGAATAATAAATAAATAAATATGATTTATTAGTGATTGCCAAGTGTAATGATCAGCTGTCCGTATAGGATTTAGCATGAAACATGAATAGCAATTTTGAAACACTTGTAAAACACTACACTTCTCATTCTCACTTCCTTATCCCGAGAGCACCCCTTGCCATTTACCATCTTTTCACCTTCTTCTTCTCTTTATTTTGCTCTCACCTTCTGCGAGACATGTTCAAGAACAAGGAAAGCACTTGGTTGAAGGAAACTTGGTTTGCTAGATAAGATCCCTTACATTATATATATATGTTAGAACTAAAAAAGAGAAAAAAGAAAGTTTTTTTGATATAGTTAAATTCTGGAATCATGTGATAAAATAACAAATATAAATAAATAATAATATTATGAAATTGAGATGAGGTTGCTACTACTAAACTCTTTTAGACTCTTGAAACTCTTTTCATAGAGTTTAAAAAGAAGAAAAAGAAAATCAAAATTATGAGAAAAATATTTCTTAAAGTGAGGTGATCCTTATGGACCGTGACTATGTTTGATTGAGAGCAATAAGTGTTCTCAAGAACTTTTGATTATGAAAATGACAATTGAAAATTTTAAGTTAGACCTACAAAATTATAGAAGATGTGAAATTATTGAATATCATAGTAAATGGTTACATAATTTTAAATATTATATTTATTAGTAATTATTAACTCAAGCTGTAAATACTCATCATCAGCATTTGCTCTAACATATTGTAGCCAAAGTACTATCACCTGACTCATGAAATCCATATTATCCGAAAAAAGAGATTTCCAGTGAAGATTAGTAAGGGTGGAGGTGTTAGTGATTAGGGTGGAGGTGCTAGTGATTTGGGTGGAGGTGGTGATTGGTAAAAAAAAAAGAGTAAAAAATTGAACACGAGAGAAAGTAATTAAAAATATAATATTTTTTTCGTTGGTAATAAATGTTTACAGTAATAATAGTAAATGAAGGTAGTGGTGGTTGTGATGAAAATAGAAAATAAAAAAAAAGTCTACTAACATACTAAATTTAAATTAAAAAAGATAAAAATAAAAAGATAAATTATAAATTTAGTAAATTTGAAATTTTAATAATTATATAATATATATAATCATTTTATTTATATTTAATATAATTTGAATTAATTATAATTTTTACATATTTTAAATATTTATTATAATTATAGTAATTTTGAAGAATTAATCATAATATCGCCAAAATGTTAATATTCAAATTTTGATAATTATGAATAAAGTATATGCCTAAAATTTAGAGGCTAATCTCCAAAATTTGATAATTATGAATAGTATTAACATTCAAACCCAAATAAAGCGTAACATCTCAAATTAGTAATTATTGGATTGTAGGACTAATCTTCAAATAATAATCATTAAATTTAAAAAAAAAAATTGATTTAATGACTTTGATTTTATCAAATTTTCTTAAAATTTAATTACGATTATTTAAAGAATTTTAAAATATTCAAATTTTACCAACTCTCTAATCACGCTTTATTCCTGTCTAAATTGGAACGGACTACATTTATTCTCTGCCACGCCCCTTCTCAGTTTTCACACCTTTCTCCTCTAATTTAATCATACGGTCCCACCATTTTCCATACAGCTTAGAGCCGTTACACTCCCTCCTTTCCGTCTCTTTCGCTTTTCTTTGTTGTCCTTTTTTGGCCACCCTCTTCAATTTTCCCTTTTGGGTTTCTCCTTTGCTTTCTCCTCATGGCTTCCTCCTTTGCTTCTCCTCTGATAATTTGGGGCCTTCTATTCATCGGTGCTTCAGCATTTCCTTCGCCGGCACATTCTCTTACCTGCACCTCGCAGAAATTCAGTAACAGCAACCTTTACTCGCAGTGCGTAGACCTTCCGGTACTTAGCTCCTACCTTCACTGGACCTACGATTCGTCCAATTCTTCCCTCTCCATCGCCTTCGTCGCGTCTCCCGCAAAATCAGGTGGATGGATCTCGTGGTCCATAAACCCTACGGGGACCGGCATGGCCGGTGCTCAGGCCTTTATCGCCTTCGAATCAGCGGGCGCCATGACAATCAAGACCTTTAACATCAGCTCCTACAGCGATATCGTTCCTTCCAAGCTTTCCTTTGACGTTTGGGATACCAGCGCAGAGAAAGTAGACGGCGCGATGAGGATTTTCGCTAAAATGAAGGTGCCGGAGAAGCAGACAACGGTGAACCAGGTCTGGCAGGTTGGACCCTCCGTCACAGGCGGTACACCGTCCAAACACGACTTCTCGGCGGCCAATCTCAACTCCAAAGGATCCCTAATCTTGACGGGAGGTGAAGGACAGGCTGTGGCTACAAGTGGAAATGCCGATTCGGAAATTAAGAACAGGAATGTGAGTTTAATTCATTATTTTTTAAATATAATAGTACTCTGAAATTTGTCTTAAAAGAGGGATGCATTTAAAGAAAGAAGGGATGGTTAATCTAAGGAGTCAAGTCTCTTATAATAGGGAAACTAGTTCTCTCTTGGAATGAATTTGAATTCACTTTTCCAGCCAAAAAAGTGAAGGATTGTGCAATGTACTTGAGAATTTTATTAACTTTTTTCTAGATTATGTGAAAAATTGTACAGCATGTTAATTAGTTACCCAATTTTCCTGCCCGATAGATTCACGGAATACTAAATGCTGTAAGTTGGGGCCTATTATTTCCGATTGGAATAATGATGGCAAGGTACCTCAGACCACACTCATCTCTTGAGCCCGTATGGTTTTATCTGCACGTCTCTTGCCAGATATCTGCTTATGCCATTGGCGTTGCTGGTTGGGCTACTGGTCTCAAGCTCGGAAGCGAATCTCAAGGGATTGTTTACTCCGCTCACCGCAATATCGGGATCGCCCTCTTCTCCTTTGCCACTCTACAGGTATATATATATATATATATAGTAATATAAATGTGTATCTTACTGCTATGCCCTCTTGATAGTGGCATTGTTTTATTGTGTTTTTTTGCTTGTATGTATAGATGTTTGCATTGTTGCTAAGGCCAAAGAAGGGCCACAAGCTTAGGATCTTCTGGAATATCTACCACCATGTTGTCGGATATGCAATACTCGCCCTGGGCATTGTTAATGTCTTCAAAGGTTTCGACATTTTGAGGCCAGAGCAGAAATGGAAAATGACATACGTTGTTGTGCTTTGTGTCTTGGGAGGAACTGCTTTGTTGTTGGAAATAATCACTTGGATTGTACTGTTGAGGAGGAAATCTAACGAGACTACTATGCACTACGATGGCTACAACAATGGCCAAAGTAGGCAACAACCCCTTGCCAACTGATCCACTCTTTTCGGCACGTTTTGTTCCTTCTCTTCACGAATTATGTGACGCTTGCTTTTTTTTATTTTTTTTTGCATTATTTTCCTGCCATCTTGTATATTCTTACAGAGTTTGTTTGATTGGATATCTTTTCTTATATTATTTGCCATATCGATTGTTCTCATGATTACATAGAAATACATTTATGTTGGTAGTGAGACCGAACGACTAGTTTTTTCGTATTAACGTTTGTGTAAGAACTGAATTCTCACTATATTGCAATTACGTAAATAAATTTACTGTTCTTTTCCTCTCTTTTTCCTTCCTCTTGATTTAGTAGCCGTCACCTCGTTCCTTAAGTCTTTGTTTGAGAGCTTTAAATTTGTTCTTTTTTTTTTTTCCCCTATATATCTACAATTTCTTTCATATCTTTTTCTTTTTCATTTTGGTCCTTCATTATTACATTAATTTAATTTCATAGACTACTCTTAAGAAAGTTGATACACACTCTCTTCCACGCCTCCCTATTCGGCTCACCTTCCTCCACTTTAACCTTCAACTCCTCACCAAGTATGTATTTTAAAATATATTTTTGCATTTTAAAATGTATTTTGAATTCCATTGCAAGGAGCTTCGAGCTCCATGGCATTGGTGTTTTTTCTTGTTTTTTTTCTAGGAAGAATGAAAATTATATTTAAAAAAGTTTAGGGGTATTTTTTATAATTAGAAGAATAGAGACATGATACCGTCATCAAATCATATTTCCAAAAAAAAATATGTTTTAAAATATATTTCAAAATGAATTTTAAAATATATTTCAAAATGAATTTTAAAATATATAAACAAATAGGCCCTACTTTTTAATGGTTTTTTACTAAGAGTTTTAAGTTTTTTATAATTATATTTTTCATTTATTTATCCAATTTATCCAAGTTATTCAAAATTTCAAAAATACTTCATTCTCAAAATTTTTAAGCATATCAATTAATGGTGAGCTTCAAAATGCCATGAAGAAAACAAAGAACGAAATAATTATTGTATTTGTGATGAAATTTCTTTTTGAGTTTTATTTGTTTGGCTATTTGTACATATTTTTAGGAAATTTATAAGAAGATAATATATGGATTAGGTAAATTTTTAGGGGTTTTATCTCTAAATTTAAAATATTATTACTATTCTCTTATGCAAATCTTAATATTTAAGGTATGAAGTCTAACATGTATTTTCACTCGGGAAGAGATTCAGTCTCTACCGTATGGAATCAAACATGGGGGACCGACGGTGGGGGTTGAAACAAAATTGATCCATCTGTTAGATTGATGACATGTCATTTGATAAATGGAGTTGGGTCTTTTTTGCATGACCTTGCTTTGTTATTCCCTCCTGAAGCAAATGGCGATTTAGGGCATATCTGTTGGTTGATGAGATGACATGGACATTTCAATAGTTGTATAATAGCTTCATTGAATGTGTGGAAGGTAAGACACCTCAGTCCCACTTTACTAACCAAGATGTTGCTATGCTTGCTGCAATAACACATCACTTCCTTTTTGTATGGCATATTCAACAAAGTGCAATAAAAAATATTGGTGGACTATGGGGCAACAAAAACTTCAAGAAAGATTTCAATAAACTTTTGTTTTAATGGTGATGTGGATAATTTTGAGACTGTTTGGTGTAAGATGCTTGATGATTATGATTTGCATGATAATGAGTGGCTCCACATGATACGTGAGAAGTAGGCTCAAACATACATTAGAAATGTATTTTGTGCGGGTCTTAAGACTACACAATTGAGTGATAGCTTCAATGCTACACTAAAACAATATTTAAGCACTAACACTAACATGACCTGATTTTTTGAATGTTTCGGACATGTAATTGATAGCATGTGGTACAAGGAGCTTGTTTTGAATTTTGAGATGATCGACCAATAGACCAAAGTAAGGGTGAATGATCCTCTTTGGCGTGACATGGCAAAAATTTACACCCCGAATGTCTATGCCTTTTTCGTTGAGCAAGCAGAAGATTCTTTGTGGGTAAGGGAGATTGAAGGCCCCAAATAGGTCTTGTTGCACATATGTAGTGACGACTCATCTCATATATATTTGTTGGCTAAGCAACATGTTCTCAACACCATTACTAGATTTTATCAGTGCAATTGCACACTTTTTGAGTATGTTGGTACTCCTACAGCCATATCATCTGGAAATTCAAGATGTTGAGTTGCTTTACTATCCCTGAAGTGTATATTCTGAACTAGTGGACAAGAAAAGCTAGGGCGGGGATAAGTTGTAGTTCAGCCCCAATCAGACATGAAGACTCATATTTGGAGGTTGCGATTGACCATAGGAAATATCTAAATATGTTCGCCTCTTGTTATCAAAATATGGAAGTAAACGGGAATCATGGGATGTGTTTCAACATCACTACATAAATATGGTTGACGAACTTGACAAACTTCCTTATGCTTGTTTCTTTTGACCCTAAAAAAATTATGCTTGTTTCTTCACTACCAAATGAACCTCAAGCGATTGCTAAGAGCTTCAAAAAAAGGGAGCAAAATGGTCAACGTAAAAAATGGCTAAAAGCTGCAATAGAACTAAGAAAATCATTTCGGCGTAGGGCAACAACAGGGGAGATCATGGCACATCATCCCAATCAGTCATTCATCAACTCCAACTATCGGACAAGCCAAAGGTATATTGGTGCTTTTTTTCTTTTATGTTCTTACTCTTCTAAGCATATTGGTACTTTTTTTTCTTCTCTATTTATGTAGGACAATAGCTTCTATTTCATTATTGGGTTTTTACTTATGTTTAGGTTTTATGGTGGAGAAAAGTTGATTTTCTGATGATCAATAATAAAAAGTATTGCTAATTCACATAAATGTAAATAGTTAATTTTCACATCTTCGGAAACTTCGACATGAAAGCAATATGAATGTCAAGCCAATCGGGTATAACCCGATTGAGTTACATATACTTATGAAAATCAAACTTGAATTATATAAGTCATCAACATAATTGAATGCATAGTATTTAATTGGAGCATATCATAATTTTTTCTATTGTTATTAGGTTAGAAATAGGGAATTGCATGCATTAATTATTTATTGCATACTTGACAGATTTTCGGATCTTAGACATGCACTTGAAATCATGATGGAGATCAAGCTCAGTGAGATATACTTTGGCTTAAGTCTAAGATCCAAATTACATAGTATTGTACTATGACAATAAAAGACACGTTGCAAAAGCAAAATAATCAAAGTCTTATCAATAATCCAAACATGAGCTACCTTGTAGTCATTCATTCTGAAAGAGTTTCGAAAAGGTGAAAACAAAGGAATACAATAATAAATAATATAGTGGATCCACGCACTAAGGGACTTTTTCAACAAAAGCTTAAATCATTATCCTAACTAAATGTGAATTAGATTCAAAGAAGTGATTGGTTTTTTAGTGCAAGTGGGAAATTGAAAGAAACATATGTCAAGGCAATCAGCTATGACCCGATCGGGCATATACTTATGAGAATCAATCTTGAACTGTATAAGTATAAAGTATTTAAAAAGGTTTGGGATTACTTTTCTATGACAAAGACTTCTACAGTATTTTCAAATTATTATGTATATCCTTCAAACCACTTTTGGAAGTAAAGTTAATTTTAAAGAACAAAATTTTATAAAAACAAGAAAAGTAATGCACTTACAAGCTGTATATGTTTTCCTAAAAAAATATTTGATAAATTAAACAGCTAGTAAGGCGCGGGCATTACACCTTCGGTTTTGGCTTGCATCTCCTCCTATTCATGGATCCAAGAATGCACTCATATTGTTCAGAAAAAATCAAACTGTCTCCTTAAGAGAAATTTAACAATGTATAATAGTGAAAGAACAAATGCAAAAAAGCATACCCGCACTTTCTTTGCTGCATCATTGAGATCTTCATCAAAAGATATTTTGTGAGGTCAAGATTAATCTGAAAGAATGAGAGAAAAATTGCAGCGAGAAATTAGCAGACTCACTCTTTAGAAGATGCACATCATCCTTGTAATTCAAGGAATTTTATTTACAAGGAATTTTATATACAAGGAATTTTGACATGGCAACTTGACTGCAGCTGGAGGATCTAATGAATATGAAGGAGGTGCGAGGAATCGTGTAAAAAAATATTTTGAATGTAAAGGAACATATTGAAGTTGCTACACTTACCACTTTTAGACGAGGCAGGGTGGCTTCAACCTCCTTGGACGCTATTACTATACAAATATTTGTGTATCTTCTTCACAAAGTTTTTTAACTGTGACAAATTTGTTGCGTTTCGAGCTTTATTTGACCCTACATATATATATATATACTTTGTAAGAGTGTAAGTATATATGGCTCTCCAATAAAATTGCTAGTTCACACAACATCAAGAAATCAAGGTTACGAAAAGTTACTAAAGCATCTACACAATATATCGAGACCACCCAGCCTAACAAAGACAACAATTTTATCCAATAAGGGGCTAAGGAGGGGCATGATGTCTGCATTATGAATGACTCAGACTCAGAATTCTGACATTTAAGGACAATTAGCATTTTTTTAATGACATTTAAGGACTGGATATCTGCATCATAACATGACTGGCATTTTTTGTATGAAAAAAAGTAACCCCGGCCATTAAAATAAAGAGTAAATGGAGTTATTGGAGTCAAACAAAGGTTCAGCATAGATAAAAAGGCAGAAAAACAAACCACGATATAAGTAAGATCTTGGCCTCGCAGACCAATGCAAAGTAAAACAGAGGCTTGAGCATATGATAGTGTAAATGGGAGTTTTTCCTCAAAATAGTGAGGGGAAATTTTTTTTCCAGCAAGGTCTCGAATCTGTAGAATAAAAAATACAGCAAGAATACATCAATTAGAATTTCAAAGTATATCATATATAACTATTAATATTGAGGGTTTTTATGTATATGCAATTTCATGTGGAGTGCTTACCAAATGATAGTCAGCACGCTCTTTTACATAATCTTCTAATCTCTTCATATCATACGTCGATATAAAATTTTTGATTGAACTAAAAAATCTCTCAACAGAGGAATTTGATGGTTCTAGCTCCGTGAAGTTGATCCTTGGATCCAAGATGCTGAATAGTTTCTAGTATTAGATAACTTAATGATGAATTGAATATGAAGACGAAAGATACTCGTCATAGCAAGCTTATACTCCATTGCATTGAAACCCTTTTGGGACAAAAGTCCTAGAAACCTTGTCCGGAAATCTGGTGACCATTGAAAAAAAAAATGCCAATCTTTCGAAGAGAAAAAAAGTAAGAGGATCATATCTCAAACATTCCCTAGAAAGAATAAATCTACCTTGGTAATTTTTTATATTCTATTTTGTACCCTTAATTTTGCAAATCATAGCTTTTTTTATTGGCTAAACAGAAAAAGTGTTTTTTTGGTTACCATTATGGTTTGTTTGGTTTCGATTTATAAGAAGAATGAGAATGAGTAGAATGATTGGAATGAAAATGGTTGGAGTGAGAAATGAAATAAAACATTCCTAGGATTATGTTTGGTTGACTTGGGAATAAACTGTATTGATTCCACAAAAAAAATGATTTCAGTGTTTGATTTGCGATGAATAAGTATAAAGAATAAATTATAATGATAATTTTACTCATGAATTTTAAATTAAAGAAAACGATTTCAGTATTTGGTTTACGATGAATAAGCATAAAGAATAAATTATAATGATAATTTTACTCATAAATTTTACATTATTTTACAAATTTACCTTTCAAACAAATAATTTATATATTAGTTACCCTCCACTTTACCCTAACCATTATACCAATTCACGGTCAAAAACAATTTTTTAGGCAAACAAACAAAATAACATTATCATTATTCATCATTCAACCACAAATCCACAGAAGAAATTCGTAGAACAATTCAAGACCAGAGTCCGAGTCTTATAATGATTCAATTTCATTTATAAATCAAACAATAAAATAACAAGAACAATAATAGCCTTACAAACAAACACATAGACTTGATTAAAAATATTTTTTTTCTCAAACAGCAGGACCAGCAGGACAAGTCCAAGCAACATCTTTCAGGGAAGGTCTAAGCTCTTTGCTACAGAATTGATTATACTCCAAAGTATCACCATGGTCCCTCTTCACCTCCTCCACCAAAAAAGACAGTGTTAGGGCGAAAATCCCTACCCAAAAGCTAACTTTCCTTTCCTTCCACTCTCTTGTCCATTCAATTGCACTCTAGACTCGCTCTTCTTCACTCAACGAGCAATTCGCGCACGCAAAAGTTTGACTTTTTCGTATAAATATAAGATTAATTTATATATAAAAGATTGTTAAAATATTTTTAAGAAAATATTTATTATACATTGAGACCGATTGTTCGCTTTCGCAGCATATTTTCGAACCACCTTTTCCAACACCTTTGTCACTCTTACTCTATACAGTGCTTTATAGAGGCAACCTAGAGACTATAGATCTATAATTTCAAAATCTAATAAATTATATTATTAATTAAACTATTTAATCTAATAAATCTTATTTATTAATCCCAATATTATTTTACTAAAAATATGAAATTGCACTCTTGTAATTATAGGACAAATTATTGAGCAATCTCTAATAGTTCATTGATATTATCATGACATGTAATTTAATCCTCCAATAATTGATTCATAGTTATAGCTGATCAAAATTAATATTTTATCTTTCTAATTATCTCTTTATCCTTAAATACCATTAATCTACTAGTGAACGATCAATTTATAACTTAATTATAAATTGGAGCTCAAAACAATTTAGTTCTAGAATTCACTTTCAAGAGAACCAATATATAATCTTTTATGAAGAGGATTTGTATTTCATATTTATAAATTATGTTCTCAGCTGCTTATCCCTATGAATATTCAAAACAAAAGTCTTTTGCTTGTTTTACAAACAAACCATGACGAGTAAATCAAAAGATCCAGTTGACATAAATAGAAATTCATAACTACTTAGGATTCAGATTGATCTGCATATGATCATCTATTGATATGAATAAATTTTTTTATGACAAATGGTATATTTATAAGGAATTAATTCATATCGAGTCCAATATTATATAATCCAATTATATAAAATACTTTTATTAAAAATTCTATTTATACAATGATCTATATCTAAATCACTTACATTCATAATGGTAATAAACTGCACTAGTAAGCATTAATTAAAGATTTCATATATTAATATGTTTTGAATCATTTAATTTATTATTTATATTTTTAATCCTCTCGTACTAATACAAGATTACAATTACATAAATAAATTTAAAATTTCTTATATTTATACATATTATTTAATAATAATATATTCAAATAATTATATAAAAAATACCACTTTTATTAATTCCATAAAAATATACTTGAGAACCATTCCCAACTGTTAGCAGTTAATTTGACCATGAATAAGTATGAGGGCAATATCAAGAAGGTGGAAAGAAAGCCATTTATCAGCGCACCTTTACCCTTTGAAGTGATTTGATTGAAAGACGGCTTAGGCGTGAGACATGAATCTCTTCTGAAAAGCGAGTCAGAGACTCATAATTCAACTCCATTATGTGCCGACTTCATCTTTTTCACAGCAAAGAAGATGCTTTTCACGACTACACATCCAAGGAAACCTAGCCGATGATTCCCCAAAAGGGGTCAGAATTTCAGGACGACCACCATGATAAGAGTCGTGTTGAGCAGTAGCGGATGAAATCTTTTCTGATGGAGGGGTTAAGTCATTTACACCTACAACCACAAAAGCAATCATAGGAGGAAGTGTCTTAGCCAATTTAAGACCTTGAGATTCATCCCTCTTCTTCTTTTTTGAACCACTTTTGGTAAGAGCTTTCCTCTTTCTACTCAGCTCAAAAGCGGCAACCCCGGCCCTCATCTGGTTTCCTGCACACACAAAAAGGATGATAAGAGAGGAGAATGAAAGAAAACATGATATATGAAAGAAGTCTATGGAGTGTTTGGAAAATAAACTTGAAAGACCTCGCCCGAGGAGCGATAGAAGTAGGAAGAGCTACTTGGGAGATAAGGCCAACTTCCACCAAATTCTCATCAGTCAGTAGGGTGGAGTAGTACCTAAGGCCGGTATCATACTTCATCATATTTTCAACAACATCAAGCTCAACCTTGGTCAGCCCACTTTTGTCGGAGGAATATCTAGATTAAATTATGGAGTTAGCATAAAAGTGGGTGGACAAAAACAATGCTACGTAAAAGGGGGGAGGGGGTTTAGGCACTTACACTCATCTAGGAAAGTCCGCCTAAGCCTCACACAATATCCCTTGGTCAAGTCATCATCCGAAGCGGGAAATCACTTACCCCCACAAGGAACCAACTTTTCCTCTAAGCATGATTAGCGAAAGGAAGTTCGACGGTCCAACCCTCATTAGAAGAAAGGTAATAGAAGTAATAACATCCAAGACTAATCTAATACATCCCAGAGATCATAAAAGGACTGAACTCTGTCTTAGCAACCCTCTTCCACAAGATGTAGGTCCTGAGTATGCATCTCCAACCATTAGGCAACATCTGGCTAGAAGAAATCTAAAATGCCAAAAACAAAGGGATGAAGAGAAGGCGTGTACACCTACTTGAAACATCATGATAGAAGATCTCACCATTTTATCTCCCACAGTTGTTATGTTCTCAAGAACTATGGGAAGACGAAGATAAGTATCACTACGGACCCAGTATTGAGTGAACCACCCATCTATGTTGGTAGGATAGACCGTGGTCTTCACGTCTTTTGGATCCTCCTTAAAAATAGGCGGTTTAATTCTAGATTTCATTTCCATCAGAGGCACCTCATTTTCCAGGGGCTCATTTTCAGCACCCACATTAAGAAACTCATCATCCAATCGCCCTAAAAAAATTTTGCAAGTCAACTTACACACTTCATCAGCTAGCCTTAGACTAAAAATCAAATCACAGCTATTGTTCACGCCTAAATGTTCAAGAATACTAATCCATTCTAGCAACCCAAAGCAAACAAGAAAGGAAAGAGATGATACCAAGGAATCGCCCCTAGTCGACGGAGCGATGGAGGAGTGAAAGACAGAGGCCTTTGAGGAACAATCGCTGGCGAGTTAAGGGGCCATTATGATGAATCAAATCACTCGGTGGAGCTGACCACCGCGCGGTGGAGCGGCGCACGTGGCCGAGTATCTTCACGGGCCAAGCTTGCTCATGTGTTCGAGTGGCATCATGGAATGACACGTAGCGGGGAAGACGCGCGGTTGTGACCGAGGCTCCCACCACAGTCGGTGGGCTTTCGCGCGGACAAGGTGAAGGGGAGGAACCCACGCCAAAGAGACCCACCCATGGTCAAGAAAGGGAGAGCACCTGAGAAGACCCACGCTCGGATTAATGAATGTTCAACCATAAATGAGCGTTCAAAGTGAACATTCTGTTAGAATTTATGAGACAAACAGTTTCACCTCAAGAACACTAGAGCAGCAAACCCAGAAAAATAGAGAACATGAACACAAGGGAGTTAAAAAAACATCAGCTTACCTTTTCATTGATCAGAACTTGCGTAAATACAAATATACATTCATAAGCGGAAGTACAATAACAGTGCACCATTAAATGACTATACAAAATTATGAAAAACAGTTACACTTAATAAAATTATTGACACTTACCATCAAAAAACAAACGAGGACTAAAAAACCATAAACAAATTGAAATCGTAGTACAACCACTTCTCTAATAGAGAATCTAAAAAGATTATAACTTGAACCACTTTCATTTTGACTTCGCACAAAGTTCTTCCAGTAAGGTAACATCAATTCAAATTTAATCCAAAGCATAAAATGAGGAATAGAATCAGTTAAGATTAGAATTGATCTCAAAACTATCAATGGAACAGTAAAACCTAATTGGAATTCTAAGTTGACTTCTAATTAACCAAATCACATGAGTCTTGATCCCACAAGTTTGTAATGATGTAGGCTTACTTCTAGAAGAGGAGTCAATGTAGAAAAATGATCTAATTCTCTAAATCTTTGATTCACTGACTCATCATCAGAGTCTTTATCTTGCTCCAATTCAGAAGTCAAATTCTGATCTTCTTCAAGAGATTCAAACGATTCCTTTTGATTTACTTCTCCATCCCAGTCCAAAAACTCTTGCACATCTATCACAACATCTCTACATACAAAGACTTTCTTCAAATTAGGACTGACTAATCTATAGGCCTTTGATATCAAACTATAGCTTATGAATATCCCTTTTTCTGCCTTTACGGAGAGTTTATCTCTCTTTTCTTCTGGAATGTGGATGAAGTAGGGAGAACCAAATACTTTGAAGTGAGATAAAGAAGGCTTAACTTTGGTCCAAGCTTCATAGGGAGTCTTGCCATCCACAACTTTTATTGGCAAGATATTCGGTAAGTATACTGCTGTGCTTGCTGCCTCTGCCCATAACTTTCACAGCACCTTCTTCTCAGCCATCATGCTTCTTACCACCTCTATGATAGTTCTATTTTTCCTTTCAGACACATCGTTCTGTTGAGGGATGTAAGGCACATTGAGCTGGTGCTTGATCCCATGCTCTTCAAGATAAGCTTTGAATTGTGTGGAGGTGTACTCTCCTCCATTGTCTGATTTGAAAGCTTTAATCCTCCTTCCACTTTTTGTTTCTACCATATTTTTATACTTCACAAATATACAGAAGGCTTCTGATTTTTCCTTCATAAAATAAATTGAGCAGAATCTGAAGAAGTCATCTATAAAGATGATGAAGTACTTGCTTCCATTTAGAGACAACTCTCTCATAGAGCCACATAAATGCGAGTGGACCAAGTCAAGCCTCTCTTCCGCTCTATAGGCTTGATTCTTGGGAAATGATTTTCTCTTCAACTTTCTCATCTGGTAGTTTTCACAGATATAAGGTTGAGGCTTTACTTGAGGCAACCCTTCAACCATAGCTTCTGAGCTCAACCTCTCTATTGCTTTGAGGTCAGAGTGACCAAACCTCTTGTGCCAAATCTAAGCTTCATCTTCCTTACAACTTAAAGCTTGATGTCTCCATTTCATAGAGAAACTATTGTGATTAATAGGAACTTGAGCCATTTGCTTCCTCTTTGAATCTAGAATGATACAATGTTTGTCTTCAAACAACACAGAGTATCCATTCTTCATAAGTTGACCAACACTCAGAAGATTATATTGCAAACCAGGAACCAGAAGCACATTCGAGATGAGCCTCATCCCTTTTCTGGTCTTGATAGTAACTGTCATTTTTCCTTTAGCTCTTACAACTTTCATATTTCCAACTATGACATTATTTGAAAAACTTAACTGTGACATTAGTTAAAAAACTTCTGTCTATATCCTTAAATAGACCTTCATTATATGTCATATGGTTGGTACAACACTATCAATCCGCCACTCATCACTGGACTTGAGTTTGACAAACTCAGTAGCCATAAAGAAGTGTTTTTCATTTATGGCTTCAGTTGCATTAACTTATTAAGGTTGCCCAAGTCCTTTGTCTCTCTTCTTCTTAAAGCAATTCTTCTCAATATGGCCAAACAACTTACAATAATATCACTTAAGCTTTCCTTTCTATCGATATGTTTTCTCACTATGGAACTTTGACTTGCAAATAGAGTAACCCGTTTTCTTCTTGGTTTCAGAACTGCTTGATCCATGAGGGGCATTGCCTCGATACTTCTCCCAAGGTTTTCCCTTGTGTTCCATTTGGAATGCACCTTTAACCTCATTTTCTTTCTTCTTTGCATGTCTAGATTCATTAGCCTTTAATGAATCAGTGAGTTCTGTCATGGTTAATGAGCCAATATCCTTGCTTTCCTTTATTGCATCAATCTTGGAGTTAAACTTGGAAGTTACACTTACAAGCATCTTTTCAACCATCATCTTTTATGTAACATTCTTTTAAGGGTCTTCATTTGATTGGAGACCTCCATCATCCTCCCAGCATAGTCCTTAATGGACTCAGATTCCTTCATTTTTAACCTCTCAAAATTCCTTTTGAGGTTTAACAATCTGATGTTCCTCACCCTTTCACTCCCTCAGAATTTCTTATGCAAGGCATCCCATGCATCTTTGGCTGAATTGATGCCAATGATCCGAGTGAATAGCTTATCATCAATACATGATTGAATGATGGCCAAAACTCTATAATTGTTCTATTTTTCTGTCTTATGTTGCTTGATCTGCTCCAGTGTAAAATCCACCTCCTCTGATGGTGGTTTATAACAATTCTCTATTAATTCCCAAAGGCCATGAGCATGAAGATAAGTGGTCATCCTTGCAAACGAACACTGATATCCATCACTACTAAATACTGGAGGTGAAAGTAAGTTGGCACCCTGATTAGAAGTTATCACTCTTCTTCAACTTGCTTTAGGCTTTTTTGATTTGAAAAAAAAAAAACAGATGAGAAGCAAGGTTTTGTTCAACGGTTTTTTTAATCTTAAATGTGCTCTGATACCATGTTAGAATTTACAAGACAAATACAAAAAATATTTCACCTCAAGAACACTAGAGCAGCAAATCCAAAAAAACAGAGAACATGAACACAAGGGAGTTAAAAAAACATCAGCTTACTTCTTCATTGATCAGAACTTGCATGAATACAAACATACATTCATAAGCAAAGTACAATAACAGTGCACCATTAAATAGATATACAAAAATGTGAAAAACACTAATACTCAACAAGAGCATTGACCCTTACAATGAAAAAACAAACAAGGACTAAAAAATCAGAAAAATTGAAATCCTACAACCACTTCTTTGATAGAGAACCTAAAAAGACCATAATTTGAACCACCTTCATTCTGACTCTGCACAAAACTCTTCCAACAAGCTAACATAAATTCAAACTTGATCCAAAGCATAGAAGGAGAAATATAATCAGCTAAGATCATAATTGATCTCAAAACTGCAAATGGAATAATAATAATAATAATTAAAAATAATAATTATTATAATTGCTCAATCTGCATCCAATACGCCACACCCGTTTCTTAACACAAGACTATAACACTGCTGCATCCGCCGTTTCCACCACCACCTCTACCAACAAAACTCCCTTCCAATAGCATAACACAAAAAAAAAAAAAAACCAATCGAATCCTCAAATCCAAACCCTGTACACTAAAACAAGAAAAAATTGATTCTAATGGCTACTCCACCTTCATCGTCATCTTCCAAACCTATCTCCACCGCCACAGCCAAGAAATCTCCCTCCCTCCCATGGACTCATCCTGAGACCGTCCACCTTATTCAGGCTTACCAAGAAAAATGGTACTCTCTCAAAAGAGGCCAGCTCAAATCCAACCAGTAGGAAGAAGTCGCCGTCACCGTCGCCACTCGCTGCAGCTACAACTACTCTGAGCCTTCCAAGACCTCCACAAGATCGAAAAGCTCCATCAACGCTACCGCACTAAGAAGAAGCGTCTACCCTCCAGCGGTCACTGTTACTGGCAGTACTTCGATCTCATGGATAGCTTGGAACGCGGTCCTTTACCTATCTCCGCATGAACTATTTCCTTGATACGATGCAACGACATAGAAGATCCGGCCCCTCATCATGTTGATCGCGATTATTCAGATAGAGATGATGACGACGATGAAGAGGAGGTGGAGGAGGTCGATGACGTCGATAAAAGCTATGGTAAGTCTCGTAGTATTAATTACATCTTGAGGCGACCTACTACGTTAAATAGATTCGCAGCGGAGAGGGCTTTGGGTGGAGAAAGAGTGGCGAAAAAGGGAGGGATTTTTGGATTTTGGCGGAGGAGGGAGGTGGAGGAGGAAGAGGAAGAGGTGGAGGATTTGGACGTGGTGGAAGGGGAGAGAGAGGAGGAGGAGGCGGTGAGATTGTTATGGAATTTGTGGCGGAAATTAGGGCGTTTGCTGATAGATTCGTATGGTTAGAGACGATGAAGATTGAAATGATGAGGGAAACAGAAAGGTGTAGAATGGAGATGGAGAATAGGAGGATCGATTTGATCTTTGAATCACAGAAGAAGATTATTAACTCCATTTCTAGGGCTTTTTCTTCTTCTCCAAAGAGGGTCAAGATTTCTCCACAAATTTGAACAAAAAGGTTCTACTTTTTCTCCCTTACAATTAATTCAAACCTTAATTTTCAGCTAATCCTTTTTTTCTTCCTTATATCTTTCTAAAATATATGGTAGTAGAGTTTTTCTTGTTTCAATATTACTCTCTGTACATTATTAGTAGTTAATATCAAGTATCAACTTAAAATGATTAAACATATAGCATGGATGCAATCATTACTTGAATGATGTAATCTATTACTTGAATCTTGGATGATGTTCTACCTTTGCCTTTTCTAATCAAGTTTAATTTGTTAATTTGTTTTAGCAAGGGGGAAAATTGGAGCCTTTCTTTTTCTTTACCTTTTTTTTTTTTGATTGAACGGTGAACTCCACAAAGAAAGTGGCCAATGAAGGACTCTTGGGAATTTTGACATACCACTGGTGAATTCACCAATGGTCTCTTCAATGTGAAGTAAATCCTTGACTGATTTATCGAGGACCTTCATTATAGAGGTACGGTAAGATGTTAACTTTTGCCCTCTTGTCGAGTAATCTCGGGAGATCAGTGTACCTTCGAGATACACATTGATGTGAAGAGGTTTGATGTGATGAGATATTTATTCGGATAGTTTCTCAAAGATAACCTTTTCTGAGCCATACGCCTCCAACATGATTTGAACTGAGCTGATAGTTTCATATGGTCGTGGAAGTGATGGCAATTCTAAGATGCCTTCTTGATCCTCGCTTACATTCGTCTCCTTTTGTGAAATTTGTAAGTCAGCCTAAAAGTTGATCGACAAGGTGATTATATTACAATATACCTGAATTGGGATGGTTCTGACCAATATTTTATTTTTGAGAATCGCCACTAGAAGCTCATTAGGAATCGGCTCCGTGAGTTTCTCGAGGCTCGGATCCATAGGCCAAGTCGATTCTTTATCATCTTCTTCTTTGTAAGATGAATCCACCTTGTCTAGAAGTGCTTCTAACATAAAAATGATAAAGTTAGTCTTGACTTCGAATGATGAAAATGCCATCAAATCAACTATCTTGTCGGCCATATTGAGGGAGTTGATCATTCCTTGGTTAGTTGGTTCGGACGACACAAACTTTTGAGGATCGTCCATAATTATATTCAAGGTTTTCATTGAAGGGGATGATTAACTTCTAGCTAACCACTTAGCTTGATCACTCTTAGCGGCCTCCCTCCAAGCAACTTATTCTAGTAATTGTTCTTGACACTTCGAGTACATCGATTTCCTTTCGAAAACTTTGGATGCTTGAGTCATTTCCAAACTAACTAGATGAGCTTCAAAGGGTCTTACCTTAGCTTTGACAATATTAGCTAGAGTAGGAAAGGGATTCAAATCAACTCCCGGAATGGGGGTTTCTCTGAAACTTAAGAGACATGTCTCCATCCAATCCTAGATGTGGTTGTTGAGTGGTGATTTCCTCTCCACCCAAAGTCTCTATTTATAGACAAACTTGGACTCTTAGTTAGTTGATCGGCAAGTACTAGAAATTATTTGTTCAATAAGTATACTCGTATGACAAACTTCCTTTTCTTAATCAGTCAATATTTTTAGGTTGATAAGGCATTTCTCTTTTTGAATTAGTGAAAATGGGCCAAGCCCATTTCCCATGTTTATAGCTCTCTTCCTTCTATATTGGCCAATTCTCCCTATATATTTAGCCGATTCCATGCTGGCCAATTCTCCTCATATATTTAGCCTATTATAGTTTCAATTAGGTCCACATTCATTTTCTTGATAAGCAATGCTCCTCTAGTCAAAGTATCCATCATTTTAGTAACTCCTAAAATTACATTTAAGGTGCCTCTCAAGGCTTGCCAATTTATAACTTGAAAAAGTCAAATCTTTCTATTTGTATGTAACTTACTCATCAAGTGCATGCATTGTCCATTAAAGTCTACATATAGTGGTAGCAAGTTAACATAGACCTCTATAGTGAACCACCACATAGAAAGATGGTCGGAACTGATGCAATATAGACCGATGCACCTTGCTGATACGAAGCAATAATAAGTAATTAAATTTGAACACCTTAACCGCAAGGAGGGGGATGCCGAAGGCAGGGCTAGTGACTGGAGTCTACGTATGTATAACTTGCCAATTTATAACTTGAAAAAGTCAAATCTTTCTATTTGTATGTAACTTACTCATCAAGTGCAGACATTGTCCGTTAAAGTCTACGTATAGTGGTAGAAACATAGACCTCTATAGTGAACCACCACATGGAAAGATGGTTGGAATTGATGAAATATTGACCAATGCACCTTGCTGATATGAAACAATAATAAGTAATTAAATTTGAATAGAAAATTTTAAATTTATTTAAATTTATGTAAAATATTTGTTTAGGTTGAATTTGTCCCTAATACTTATTAGAGCAGGCAGCATAGCAGTTATTCAAGTAAGTACCCTAAACCTTACATGTTCCTCAATGCACACCCCCTACTTCTCACAAGAAAAAAAATATCTGCCGTCAGAGTTTTCTCTATAGGGAGCCTTAACCCTCTACTTCATTTACCGCCACGTTTATGTCTGATCATTCACTGGTTCCCTCACAAGCAACGACGCGCAAGAACAAAACTACTCATCTCCAAAAACCCTCCCTGGACCTTCGTTACCGTTAATCTCCAAATTTGGGGGTTTGGAGGTCTCTAAATACGGTCTTCCGATCTCCTGCAATCGCTATGGCGGAGGAAGAGGTCGTTGCAGCTGGTGTGGCGAGCCCTGCTCCGGCAGATCACAGAAGAAAGCTCGAAGATTTGGAGCCAGAAGCTCCAGAACCGAAAAACCCTAACTGTGATGAGCCGGAGCACCCTAATGCGGATCGTGGTACTGCTGCGGAAGCTGATTTGGTACCTTCTGATGAAACGGAGGCAAAGAGACCTCGGCTCGCTGAGAAACCTGATGAGATAGGTACTTTGTGTTATCGTTTAATTTCATGATACGCTTTTTGGATGAATTGTGTTTTCAAGAACATGGCTAGGAATATATAAAATTCCATCTTTGGCAGCTTTTGGAGGCAAAATGTCTGTATTGATAATGATTGTGGTCGTATAAGAATATTTCGTTTGGAACATGAAAGATTTCTGCTTGTGAAATACTGAAGACATCGATGGGGGAATATGTATCCAATTTCAGATGCTTCTTAAGTCTTACCTTTTGCTCTTTTCTGGTCTTTTTTCCACCTCCATTCTAATTGGTTTTTTCAAAAACGTAATATTCTGATATTACTCTACGAAATAGAGATGGAAGTAAGATGGGAAAGGGGAGAAAAAGGACATTATACTCTAGTAATGCTTGATTTTCTATTTTCACTTAAATAATGAATAAAATGGTATAATGTAGTTATTAAATGGAGGGCACTAGCCTTAATTATTAAATAAAGATTAACAGCTCAATTACACTCCAGAGGAACCTACCTCAGAGAAAATTTGACTTAAGACTATTAAAGTTGGGAGTAGAAAAAAAATGCAAATGCACTGCCCTTATTTTACTCCTACGTTACACTTCATTTTATTTAACTTAAAATGGGCAACTTCAATATAATAGTATGGTACTCAAATGTGTCCTGTATTATAATCATGGATAATGTTTCAGTGTTGTCTCTTCCTGTAAACAGTTAGTGAGAATGGACACCAAGAAGAGAAGACTGGCGACCCTATTCAGGAAGATGCCTTACAACCAGCTGATGACAACAATGATCCTGTGTCGGAGGAAGTTCAAGAGACAGTGAATGATGAACAACAAACTGCTGGTAAGTCTGAGGGCCATTCTAAGGAAGAAGCAATGGAAAATTCTGAGATGGACAAAGCTCAGGAACCTTTAAAGGAAGAATCGGAGGAACCTACCTTGGAAGCTGCACAGCATGGTTATTTGTCTTCTGCAGAACCAAGGGATATTTATGGGACCGAAACTGTGCTGCGGAGAATGGAGGTTCCGAATAACAAGGTATCCTTATAATTTGGCAATTTAGAATGAGAGTATTAGTATACTTTTCCTTTCTCTTTTTTTATTTATCTTTTATTGATTAGGTCATGCAGAATTTCCCTTTCTTGAAAATCCGCGCTTTTCCAAACCCAGAAAACAGACGGAATTCTAGGATTCCCCCTTGCGGCAAATACTTTTATGCATACCTCTTCCGGTTGAGAAATGCAAATCATTTTCTAATAAGTCAGTGGTAGGAATATCAATGGATTTTCTAAGGAGATGCGTGATGATTTAGGTCTAACTTCAAATATGTGAGAAAAGGATATGATACAGCTTAGAAGGATGATAGTTTAGGTAGAATGAAACTTAATATGATGAAATTGAAGAAGATAACAGGGTGCTCACTTTTGAAAGATTGGAAATGACCATATTTGAGACATATCAGACAGACGAAGAAATACCAAAAAAAAAAAAGAAAGAGGTACATAACAACAGCATATTCACATAATTTTGTTGGTTACATTTAAATCATGTTATTATTCTTTTTTTGTTTATTGTTTAATTCATTTAAAGTTTAACCCCACCTTGTAAAAAGTAATCAATTACGGTAATCATTTTTTAGGAGATGGATTGATGAACTGGATCAACCCCATATTCATGAGAAAAGAATATGATTCAGTATTGTAAGGGTAGAAACTTAGTTTGAACAAAGGCTAGTATGATGACGGTGGGGAAGAGAGCAGTCATCACCCATATATTGAGAAGGCTGGGGAACATTCTTAATATAGACTAGTACTAAAGAAAAAGAAAGAACAGGAGCGGTAGTGTTTCTGTTTACGACAACTGCTCAGTAGTGTTTCTGGTTTTTTATTTAGTTTCATTAAAATGAGATTTCATGTTGGGCGAACCAACTGTTTTTTATTTTAATGGTGATAATTTCACCGAGTTGATGATCAAGCGAAACTGTTATTGCACATCTTTTTAAAGGTGACTTTACTTTTATTGATCTGGTATATATATTGCCTTGAAATAAAGCCTCAAGAAATGACAAGAAATGGGTTATGATCTAGTATCCACTAGAATTTCTTTCTTATTCTATTTAGTTGTCCAACAATCATACTGATTCCAAAAAAGTTGACGAATTTCAACTACGATCTGGCCAGAAAAATAATTATATAAAAAAAAAAACCTAGGAGGCTATTGGATTAAATTTTAATGTTATTAGATATAAAAGCTCTCGACAAACTAGTGTCATTAGATAGGACATACTTTTTAAACAGAGATTACAGATGCTACAGAAAATTGAAGGACTGGCCTCTCTTAAACTCTCAAGTTTTTTTTATTCACGCAGGTTGGTGTGCTAATTGGCAAGGCTGGGGATACAGTCCGTTACTTGCAGTACAACACTGGAGCAAAAATTCAAATTACAAGGGATGCTGACATGGATCCACATGCTGCAACAAGGGTCATTGAAATAATTGGCAGCTTGGAAAATATTAGCAAGGCCGAGAAGCTTATAAACGCTGTGATAGCGGAGGTATTTTCCTTCCCCTTTGAACTTTATTACTCAGGAGACTATGCTTAACATGCTTTCCCTACAATGTTCTGTAGGCGGATGCTGGAGGTTCTCCATCACTTGTAGCTAGAGGTCTTGGTTCTTCGCAGGTTGCTGCAACTGCTGAACAGATAGAGATACAAGTTCCAAATGAGAAGGTAGTATCTCCCTACTATGGTGGATGGCCCATGGATTTTTGTTCCAGCTGCAACTGACCCAAGCTTTCCTGATTTAGGTTGGTCTAATTATTGGAAGAGGTGGTGAGACCATTAAAAGTCTGCAGACCAGATCAGGGGCAAGGATCCAGGTAGCTAGAAATAGATGAGGAATGGAATGTTGATGATATCCAGGCTTTTTTATGTGTTATCGCTTGTTTCTTATGTTCTGTTCATGCAGTTGATACCCCAACATCTTACTAATGGAGATGCTGAAGAGAGAACTGTGCGGGTGACTGGTGATAAGAGACAGATTGATGTAGCCAGAGAAATGATTAAGGAAGTTATGAATCAGGTATAATTTTGACTATTATTTCTTTTTTATTGATATATTCTACTGTGCTTTGTGTACTGGTGATGTTTTCTGTCCACATCTATTCATATTCCACACCTGTTCAAGTCTGTGTTAGGGAAAGTACGGTGCTTGAATCGATGGCCTTAAAAACTGTACCAGTAACTCTTATCTTCAGAATACGGTGGCCTTTTTAGTTTTTACACATTGTGGAAGGAGTGTTAGTCTTTCTGTTCGGATCTCTATATTTCAGGGGTGTCGGTGCTGATGTTTTTCTTTTCTTGTATTGCTTATGTAGTTCAGTAGTTGTGGACTTCTCAGAAGGCATGAAATGCCTTCTCAGTCTGACTGCTAGATCTGAGTCAAAATAATTCATATAGATGACATCATTTTATGATAATTCTCAAAAGTTAATATATGAAAATGATAACTGATTAATGGGCATATGCTCTATTAAGTTAGCAGCAGCTGCTCATAAATTTCTTGTTATCAGAATTATATATGTATTTGTTCGGTTTGCTGTGAAAGTGTTCTTTCACTGGATTTGTCGAGTAACAGTGACTTGTCTTTTGCATCTAGTAAAGAAACATGTTTGTGGCCATGTAATGTTTACCTTTGAAAACTTGCATGTTAAAAGAAAGCAATACTTTTTTATCTTAAGGAGCAATTGATGAATTCATGTTTTGGGAGCGAGGGATCACTTTGATAGCTCTCATGAGGACTTATAAAATTAATAAATTATCTTGCCAACTCCAAATGAATGATGTTAGGAAGATCATATGTGAATCTGAGATGACGGTTGCCATAATTTATTTATCTTGAAGATGCCGATTTCGAATTGGTTGGCTTTAAAAATGCAGATTTGGATATTACTTTTTCCATGGGCTCAGCATTGCTTTCTTGGTGTAGCAATAGACAACCATTATTCACTCCCATCCACAGAAAAGAGGTATCAGGCTTACATCTCATGATTGCAGGATGTTAATAGTTGGTAAGATTGCTATGAGACTTCAAAGTGAAAATAGTATTCAGTGAGACTGTATTGTATGAACCTTAGTGCTCATAGTTGTCTCCCATGTCCTTCTCTTGAGGGGTGTGTTAGAAGATTGTGTCATTACTGGTGAAGGCATAATACTTGCAATCTGACTATCAGTGTCTGATACTATGCTGAGAAAATGAAGATTGTTGAACATGTCACCTAAAATGCTGTCAATAATACTTGGTTACTTGCTAAAAGTCAGTCTGAGGCTATACTCTTATTTTATGCCTGTGAGATTAATTGTTATGATTTTATATGATCCCTTCTAATGTGACCAATGAAGCATCTTTACTGATTTAGTTGTTCTCTTGGACTTGCCATCTAGTTGATGCTATCAGGTAGGGCCTGCATCCATCTGATACTGTTTTCAATGCATATATATATATATATATGATAGTTAAAATGGCCCCTCTAATCCTTCTTCTTATCTTCTTGATATGCATTTTAATTAGATAACTTGATTAAGACATTTAAATGATTCGTTGCTCAAAAGTGAAAGGGTCACCACTACTGAGGATCTCCCCCCTAATCTTAGATAGGTCGTATGTGCTTTGTGATATAGGGTGTAAGTGTTTCTGGAATGTTGATGAATAAAAAATGATAGAAGCCTTAAGTGTAAATTATTGTTCTTGTTGCACGTGATGTCAAATTCTCCCATCTTTTGCTGACCACCATGTTTCTTATTTTTGTTCTTCCTTGTAATTCATACCCTATATTTCTTATGTGAGCATGCTATGGAGGCTTATTCTACTTATCCAAGTTGTCGATCTTTAATTCGTCGACTATTAATAATCAATTTTGCATGATATTTATTTGTTTCTCAAAGTGACCCTTGTTAACAATCCATGTTCAATTATTTAATTTATCAAATCATGATCATGTGGGAGATCTCCCATTGATGCCTATAAGAGGATATAAGGTTACCAAGATCAAGCTTTGGTCTTGCCTCTTCTTTTTTATTTATTTATTTATTTTTCTTTCTCAGCACAAATGTGAATGAATTTTGTTCTGTTCTCTCACTCGTTGTTTTCCTGTACCGAGGAGTAGAATGTGAGGCCATCATCTCTCACCAGTGGTTATAACCAGCAAGGTTATCGATCCTGTGGACCTTCTGGTCCACAGCGGGGTCCCCATCCTTCCCATGCAGCTGCATATGACTATCCACAGCACGGACATTATCCAGATCATAATCATCCACAGTATTCCCATTCAGCATATGGAAATTATCCTCCACCAATTAGTCAAAGAAACAACTTCGATGCTGGTTGGGAGCAAAGGCCTGCTCCACACAGCATGCATGGCCCACCACATACTGGCAGGTATGACTACTATGGAGGACAAGCCCATTTGCCTGAGGCCCCTGCTGCACAGCATCCCAATCCAATTCATGGCCATGGACATTTGCCACATGACCCCTCGCAGGCATCTGCAATGGGCCCACCCCCTGCTCAGCCCAATTACAACTATGCCCAGCAACAGGGTCCTCCAGATTATGGGAACTCAGCCCCTCATTCTCACACAGCACTTCCACAAAGCTATGGGCATGGAGGATATGATGAACAGAAATACGGTAACCATGCTCCTGTTCAAAATCCCTATGGAGGTGGACAACATGGAAGTTTGCAGTCTGGTTACCCTCAACCGAATTATGATAATAAGCAACAATCGTATGTGATGCCGGCACAAGGACCTCCACCTCAGTCTACTTACGGTGCTCCCCCTAGGGTGGTGACTAGTCAACCAGGAGGGGAAATGCCTTTTCAACAGGGTTCTGTTCTAGCCCCCCAATCATATGCTTCCAGCGTGCCACCTCAGCAAACATATCCTCCATATGGGTCCGCACCTGATGGATGTAGCAATAGCCAGGCTGCACCTACCACAACTAGCTACCCACTGCAAGGTGGGCATGGTTACACCCAATACCCATCTTCACAGCAAAGTTATTCAGAGCAGGCAGCCCCTAACACTGGCTATGGGTATCAAGATCCTGCATCGGCATATAATAATACGGTAGCACATAGCTATCCTCAACAGACGGCAGCTCAGCCTAGCTATGATCTGCAGTCTTTACCACAGTCAGTTGCTTATGCAGCAGCAGAAACTAGTATTCCTACAGGTGCTCCAGTTTCTGTTGGCTATACAAAAACTACTGTGTCGCCTCAGCCTGGAACGGGCTATGCTCAGTATGATACAACCCAAATGTATGGGGTTCCTCGATGAAGGTTGCTTCTGTTTTTTTCGAGCGTTTGATTGGGCATTTGCATTTACTCGCGTTGGTGAGTTTGTAGCACTACAATTAGGTCCCTTTGGCTGTTGTTGAACGTACGAGTACTCTTCACTAAATTATGTACTTCGAGAATGACTTGGTATTCAGCTCCAGTTGACATTGCATTCAGGGAACTAATAGCTGTAGGATTTTCGGTCTGAATGAACGGCCGAAGTATTGATTATTTAGCGTGACTATTCTGTTGGGGCTTTTGGGTTAATTAACTTTTTAGCTCACGTGTGGTTAAAGTTTTATAAATTCACATTTATAGTTTTCGGTTAAATTTTTAATTTTTATATAATTTAAATAAGATTTGTTTCTATTTGTTTCTAGCAAGTTGATCTCATGGAAGCCATGGTGGAATTCATCAGTTTCAACATTCTTTTTGGTCGCAACCGCAGCAGGTTTCTCCATCTGACCTCTCATTTTTCTTGCATGCCCTGCCTTCGCCACAAGTTCGCTCAGATCCGCCCCCACCATCCAGTCGAACTCTTCCTCGAATCTTTTGAACTCGTCCATGGCGGCTTCCATGACCAATTCGAGGTGGTCTTCGGCTTCATCCATGGCGGTCTTTGCTTCCTGAACTTCTTTCTGGAGGTTGAGCTCCGCAGCCGCCCATGAATTGTATGCTTCAATCTTGCAGTAACAATTTTTTTTTTTTTTTCCTCAAAGGCCAAACTCATTGATTTCAACGGGTCCAAACCCGTTGAGATCAATAGATCCACCCGTTGATCAACGGTTCTACACTTTTCTTTCTTTATTTCTTTCTTTTTTTCTTTTCTTTGATGAACCGAATACTTTAGGAAGAACTCAGTATCTAACTTCTTAATTGTAAAACGTTGTTTGCGTTTTTAAACATTATTTTTTCTATTTTTTTTTTTAGTTAAGGGTATTTTAGTCCTCTAATTAGTGAAAAACGACATTTTACAAAAAGTTAGCACTTGAGACATACTAAAACAACTATCCAAACAAGGCTTTTAATCTCAAATTCTCTCAAAATTCATCCTAGATGAACAAGATGAACATGGAATTCCGTCTTTTCTGCACACAGAGAGAGAGAGAGAGAGAGAGAGAGAGATGATTCGACTGGAGAAAAGAAACATAGGAGTCGGGATGAGTCCATTTACAAATAGCAAATAAAACACTAACTTAATAGTTTTACATTCTAATTGTATATTCTGAAAAGTGAATTTGATCATGAAATATCCTATTAGCCAAATGAAACAGCAACAGCAAACAATACCGAAGAAAGAAAGAGGAACAAGATAAGATCCAACAAAAATGTCTATTTGGCTACACTAGTTGATGTCATCAACAAAAGAGGACATTGGACAGGAAACCTTGTCTGCATGTACTGATTCTGATGATGAGTTTCTTGAGCATTTTTCTTGACAATATACTTCAAAAACCAAAGCTCAAATAACTGTACTAAATTAAAAGCCTCCACAATAGTAAATTTCTTGACCAATGGAAAAATCAACCAGTGTTGCGGTTCATGGTCACTTGTCGATTCAAGCCTGTGCCTGGGTTGACCGTGGCAATCCAGGTATCTGCAACACAATGTTCATGGTCAAATTTGTCTGTCTAATGGCACCAGATTAATCAACTATGCAAGGCCAACACGTAATACATGTTAATTGGTTTGCAGACTCTTCACATTAGATTAGTGAAAAACAGAGAAAGAAGCATAGTTGCAACTTTGCAAGGCTGCAACAAACTATACGAGCCCCCTATGCAACAAGATTGTGCAAAAGGTCTAGAATACGTTACCCACCTCGATTCCAAGAGGACCTATTCGGTTGCGAGAGATGAAATTGAGTATTAGATTCGCAAATTCATCAGGTACATCCTCCTGCAGCAGTTTGAGAAATAGGGGAAAACAACACAACTTATCAAACCAGAAAATACAGAAGCAAAAGATTAGACATTCATACACGAATGAGTTCAACCTGTATAGCATGTCCTGTATGTCTTACAACCACCATCTGAAACTTCCCTTGCATTTGACCAATTGTGAGAGTTCTGCAACACAATAACAACTATAAAACGACTTTATTGCCCAGAATTATGTCCAACATTCTAATGCTTTATTACATATAAAAGACGGAGTACAAAAAGGAACCAAGAGCTAAACATGGTCCTATCTGTTACTTTCATGACCACATGGATGATCAGAGTTGTAACAACAGTCTGCCACACAATGCAGGGCATAATATGTCATATTCCTAATAGTACCTGAATCGCGTTTCCTCATTCTCTTTTCCTAACCCCATTTATTTATTTTTGGACCAAATATCAATGCCATTTCGAGTAAGCTACATTTGAATGTATCCTTATTACCCACAAATCCATGGGGGATTCTCTTTTTTTTTTCGTTTCATATATAGGGTTGTGCAAAAATACCGTAATCGCCCGATCCACCCGCCGGCGGAGTAGATATGGCGGATACTTTTTCAATTTTTTTAGGCAGGCAGATATCCGCCCCGCCATATTATCCGGTGGATAGCCGATATCCGCTCGCCTATAATTAATTAAAGAAAATAATAATAAAACCCTATTTTAATATATAAAAAAATAAAAAATAAAAAAAGATAGGTGAGAGGGCGGGATAACCGCCATATCCGCCCGCCCTAGGCGGTGGCGGATAACCGCCAGTTCTATGGCAGAGCGATGTGGGCGGATACCATTTAGTTTAAAAATTAAGCGAGCGAATATCCCCTGTTAATTAAATTGTAGCGGATAGCGGATTCCTATATCTGCTATTTGCACAACCCTATTCGTATATATATATATATGAGATTCCTCTTCTCACAGTACTCTTATGCAGAATGGCCGGTAACTAGGTATGAGCAAATTGTCGGTTTTCGGTAAAACCGAACCGAAACCGAAAATGAAACCAAACCGGATTTTCACCGATTTGGCTGAAAAAAGCGACCGTAACCGAACCGGTATTAGATGGGTCGGTTTCGGTCGAAACCGATTTGGTTTTTCGGTTTTTTTTGTCGTTTTTTTTTCCTTTTCTATAATTATACTTAATTGTAATATTGTATCATGATGTATGTAATTGATGAACATTTACATTATTTAATAATTTATTTTGGAGTTAACTTCGATTAATATCATATTTGATGAAAACTCGATATTATCACAACTAAAAAATGTCATTTTACCTTGATATTATAATAAAAACTTCCAAATATATCATTAATTCATAGATATTAATCAATATCTAGAGGTATGGACTATGGGTTGTGGTTGTGATTGTGATTGTGCCTTCAAGTCTCCATTGTAAAAATAATCAATATCAATATCAGATGTCGGTTTATTCTATGGGTCGAAGGGTCGAAGGCCCCAATACTCTACGGGTCAAAGGCCCCATTGACCCGTAGAGTAAACTAAAAATTATGATACTCTACGGGTCAATGGGGCCATCGACCCGTAGAGTAAACTAATCATAACTGCTATTTTATTCGAAGGATTATCGGGCCTTCGACCTTTCAACTCAGAGTAAATAAATAAGTAATAGGTTTTCGGTTTTCGATTGGTTCACTGAAACCGACCTAAAAATCAAAAACCGATTTGCCCAAACATGTTTTGATCAGTAAACTGACCGAAACTAGATTTTCGGCACAAAAAATCCGACTGAAAAATATCAGTTTCAGTCGGTGCAGTTATTTTTGCTCACCCCTCCCTACTGGTAACAACAAATAATTTTAATAAATATCTTTCAATGGGAAGTTTAATAAAAGTGAACCTGTCCAATCTATCTGTCCCTGCTAAGAGCAAGAGCTTTGGAATGGGAGACGCCAGAAACTTTTCTGAAAGGCCTTCATACCTGAAAAGTCATAAACTTAACCATAGATACTTCATATAATAGAAGGTGCATAATAACTAAGACATCTCCTTCAACGATAGCAAAATTGAAATATTCTCCATTCAATTCTAATGTGCCAGCATCAAATTATTGTATAGCAGAAACAAGCAGAAGGAATCTGACTGTGAAACATGTTCCATACCAAAAAAATAGGTTTTTAATGTCTAGTAATTGAGATTCAACTGTTCAGAAGTTCCTATAAGAACTAACTATTATAATGCACTGCTGTTCCTTGCTTTTTATTAATACATAATACTACAATCTAGAAGGATATAAATACCAACATGTTACTAGTTGTACAAAAATCATGTCACACTTTGGAGCCACAGCGCCACTCCGCATCCCCACCACCACCACCACCAAACATTCCAATATCATATGTCGGAATCCAAAGTTTGAGTGCTATTACTAAATCGATGAATAGTAATATTTGTAGGATTAAAACATCTTTAATTACATATAATACTAATTTCTCTTCTACTTAGTCTCCCCTTCTAGCATACCGATTACCTTCATTACTATCACAGTTAATGGCATTTTGTTAATAACTTCACTGGTTATAATGATATCTGACTTGGAACACTAGATTTAGATCTTCCATGTGATTTGCGCAATTATAGCAAAACATTCTTGCTGACATGATACCCTTACATCTAAATCCTGAGGGATTAAGCAGAGGTGTATAAATATCGAACAGTACTGCAACAAAGAATTGTTCTCTAGATCCCTTTCCTTAATCCTTTGGGAGTTATTTATCTACAGTAACAATCCTTAATAGTAAAGCCAGCTGACTTTTAAGTAAAATATATTAGAAACAAGGATAGTTTCTCAATATGGATTTTTGGAAGGCAGTGGGATAATGATTGTCTTGCAAACCTATCATTTTATCTCACCAATGTCACTTGGCACCACATATATTCATACAGATCTACCAATTTCCATATACCATCAAAAAATCAAATTGCTAAAAACCTCAAATCCAGTATGGTGACTGCATAGAAATCGAAGAGACATCTGGCCAAAAAAGAAATAATAATTATAAAGATAAAAAAAGTTGGAACCAACAATTTGGGCCAGGTTGATTAAAAACTAATATAATAGTCAAATGGCAGCACACAACGAGGAAGATTTGATGTTTGTTGGCCATAATCCTATAACAAATGAAGCAACAGTGCCCCTTCTCAATTACACTCTAATCTCAATTAACTGATCTGACGTTCTTTTCAAGAAACAGAAAATTTATATGTAATATTCAGATCTTCAATGTTATAGATTGTTCTATATTTTTTGACAACAAACATTGCAAAAAACAGTCTCCCAACAGACAACATCAGTACTTTAACAGAAAGTGATCAATTTGTCATATAATCCAATAGCAATATGGGAACTTCTAAGAGAGAGAGAGAGAGAGAGAGAGAGAGAGAGAGAGAGAGAGAGAGAGAGATTATATATTTTTTGACAATAAACATTGCAAAAAACAGTCTCCCAACAGACAACATCAGTACTTTAACAGAAAGTGATCAACTTGTCATATAATCCAAAAGCAATATGGGAACTTCTAAGAGAGAGAGAGAGAGATTAGAAGGTGATCAACATCAGTTACCCATAGAATTAGGCTAAGCACCCCTCACTACTCACAACTACAGCTTACAACCCCCAAGGATTCAGCTCAATAATGAAATTGTACCGTAATATGCAAAGTTAAAATAAAAACCTCACCAGAATTAAGGACTTCTTTGTTTATATCTAATACGAACATCTAGTGTATGAATCCTGTCAGTAAAGCCAATTTTCAAAGATAAAATCATGTCATACCAGCCTCTCCAATATTGTTCTGTTTCTTCTAGTCTTGCCCGATAAGTATAACTGCAGAACAAGATCAGAAATTTTCTTGTTAAGTGCAGTACCATGATGTTTGCTCACAAAAAACAGGAACTGCTAATCACATAAAATAGATCGCACAAACATGCATACAACTTACAAATTCTACAAGAACAATGAAAATATATAATTATAAGATAGCCATTTACCATTTTTTTAAATCATCATACTTCAGTGTAGAAGGTACAGACACACGAGCAGACTCAATATTTCTCAAAGAGCCTCCTTTGATACTCCATTCAATCTACAAAAATCTCAAAAATTTTAGCCATTATCATATCTAAACTTCAGAAGAAAAAATAATTCAATACAAAGGTTCTGTCTGGGTAGACTTATTAAACTGACTTTTAGCAGAACCACCATTCAGGATAGTATATTTTAGTTATATTTTGATATTGTGTACCTAAACTAGACTATGGCCCTGAACTGGAAAAAAAGAAAAAAAATTAAAAAATAATAGCAATACTAATAAGCGCTTCCAAAAAAAGCATAAGGTCCCCAACATGGTAGACAGGAATATTGCAACCATTCCCTTAAGGTCCCAATAAATGAGAGATTTCAGAAGTGCTGACCGAAGTTCCTGTGACGGGGGTCAGCACCTGAACCTTGTTAGAGCTGCCTTGCACAGTGCACTCTTTCTAAGAACTTCAAGCCCCCTATCTCTAAATAGAAATTAGCACATGTACGTATGTATACATACATACATACATACACACACATACACACATACATACATACACACATACACACATACACACATACACACATACAAACAATAAATTATATATATATATGCATATTTATAACCAGGAACACAACAAATTCCACATATTTTAAAATTATACTCTCAAAAACTGAATGGTTGATCAAGAATGTTACAGAGAGAAATATCATTGAAGGGCACTAGATAAGATCACCTAGTAAAAGATCAGATCCCTCATTATTTTAATTTAACTCCATCACAGTACTCATTAATGCTACAAAAGCCAGTACTGCTATGATTATTTTGGAATGTGTGAAATGCTTCAAATTTGCAAGAAAATATTTATAATATCTATGGGCCTGATTGGAAACAGTGTTTAAATATAAAAATCAGTTTTTTCAATCGCCAATCATATTTGGCAATTGTTTTTTTAAAATTCATTTTTTTTTTCAAAATGGCAAAAAATCAACATTAGAAAAACACAAGAAGTGATTTTCGTTTTTCTCGACTACAAAAACGATTTTTGGTAATCATTACATAAAATTTTTTAAAAAAATTGAATTTTAAAATACGTTTCCAATCGGCCCTATGTAACTAGAACCTGTGTATTTTCCTGGAGATTGTTCTGTTCCATCAGTTTTATGAAAAAGTACAATTATTTCTGTCTTGTAAGGAATATTCATGTGTGATACATACAAAAAATCAAAACTAGTGTACGATCTGGGGCAAGGGAGGTCGTGACATACATTGCCCGCCTTGAAATCGCTCGCCCTTTTATTGATATATGTTATCACTTTTATATAATCACCACATATATTTTGAATTTTTGTAAGATATAACCTACTTCTACCCCTTCCTCATACATTTTTAAATTTTAAAAAATCAAGAAAGAAAACAAACAATGTCACCCTTGAACCAAATTCTAGGCTCCGCCCCTGAATATAATATCATCACTTTTCTATGTTTATAAAAAAAATTGAAAAAAGGAACAGCGTCCGTAAACTACAATCATCATTACTTTTCTGAATAGTTGGCTTTGTAAATTTCGTACAACTATAAACTGGATGCTAACTAGTCATGAGTATAATAATAAATTTCTTATTAGGTGAATGAGAGGTTGCTCCATATAAATTCTATGTTATTGAGGGGTTGCTCCAACTAATCAAAGAGACACGATGCAAAAAAGGGATAAGCAGTATGTAATAGCAGGGAATAATTCATAGATGAGGCATTGATTCGTTTCAGGCTGAATCAAATAGAGACCCAGTACCCACAAACACTCGCACACAATATCTTTAAAAGAGTTAGATGGGCACAAGAATATATACAAAAGAAAAATGCATTAAGCTATGCATTGCAGAATACAGCAAAGACTACTGGGAAACAAATGTATGAAATGTACCGCTTTCTCAATGTTAGAAAAATGATGCATCCTGGTTGATAAGATCCTCTGCATATGAATCAATGAAGCCATCGCTGTTCCCTAACATTACAAGAAGTTATAAATACAGATTTAGTATGTCATATGAACAACTAGTCCAGGATAAGCTAACAAGTTTCTTGGTAAAACTAAACCTCTACAACATCCACAACAACTAGCCCGGCTAAGCTAGATAAAGCTTTCTTTGAGGCAACATGCACAGCAACTGAACCTCCCATGCTGTTCAAGAATAGTAAAGGTCAAATTCATTTAGCATATGGGCAAGACCAGAATAGCAATGCAAAGAGTATCTTCTATCGAATTTCCATAATTCGATCATAGCTTGGTTTTACAAAATTACAAGAGAAATATCACAATTTTGAGGGAAGCGGAAGAAAGCATGACCTGTGACCAACAAGCACTATCGCAGGGGGTGAATCACCATACATTGCTTTCAAGACAGACAAAACATCATTGCACATAGTCTGCACTAAGAAAGAGCAGATAACATAATAAGGGACCCTTAATGAATCTTCAAAAATCATGTCAATAAACTTCATGGTAACATAAGTCTGTTTTCTTTGATTTTCTTAGCACCTCAATTGGTAGATCAAGATCATTTTCTGTCAATGACTTTCCATGTCCTCGCATATCCATGGCAGCTACCCGAGCTTTCTCCTTAATCTTGCTTGCAGACAATGCAAATGAAAGTCTGGCCATATGAATAACTTAACGGTTTTAGTAGAGTTTACAATCATAACAGAATATTTGCATCCACATTAACATGAATTGAAAATTAAGAGAGAGAGGTGATCGTGAACAAAAGAGATGAGGTCAAGAAAATTAACCGTTATTTCATAGACAAGTCAGATCAGTTCATAGCTTAGAAAACAGTTTCCTCAAGCAACTTTCCACCAAAAAAAAAAAAAACAATTTCCTCAAGCAAGCCCTCAGATTGATAAAATGATTAAACTTACAAGATAACCCAAGATCAAATAAAAATAGTACCACTGACCAAAATATAAACCAGATAAAAAATTGAAATAATACATGAAAAAAAAAAAAAAAAAATTCAGGCAGCAAGGTTAGAAGTAAATAAAGACTCCATATTCTAGAAGTAAAAGAAATTTATAACCTTATCAACCCATAGAAAATCATCACTTATAACAATATTGACATTCAATGCCTTTCCCCAGTATGCATTGTAAGTTGAAAAAAACCAATATCTTAAAATGAATAAATGGAAGAGAAAACTGAACTAGGAATCCCAGTACATAAGCCAAGGAGTTCATAATTCTTGGGCCTTTGGATCAGGTTATATATGAATGAAGAATTTTATACTGTATGTCCCAGTTAGCCCAATATTCAAACTCATTTTATCGAAGTTAAACCATCACATGATAACATCTTGGACTACAAGAGTTGTTCAACATTAGTAGGTGATATTAGGAACTAAGATCAGTATATACGAAATCTCAATGCTGCTAGAAGCTAAGGATGAATTAACATGTGAAAACACATGGGGTCGTCATTTTCAACAGATATCCTCCTCTGGTCTTGCTAGATGTAGACACCTAAGGTTGGAAGATAAAGAAAGTTGCACCTAAGAATTATACTTCTGCTTCTCATAAGGTTGTCAGCATCAGACTAAAGCGAGGCAATCAAATTTGATAGCTTCATCAGATTTTCTGATCTTTGAATGAAGATTTTTTCGGGTCACTTTCTTTTGTACCAAGTATAGTACAGTTGTCACACAGTTTAATATTTGTTCCCTTTATTTTCTTCTGGGTTAAGGATTTCCAAAAGTGATGACAGTCTTATTCATCTCCGAGCTCCTTTTTTGATGCCATTTTGAATGCACTAAATGAGAAAGTTTGTTTGAATATTGGAAACAAGTTAACTATTAGTCTAATAAGAGAATGTGTTCTATCTCATTCATTCCAGTTCCCAACCATTTAAAAGATAACTCATCCAGTAATCTCCGGTCAATGCGTAAAATGCCTCTAAAGATACTTCTCAACAAGTCACTTCCCCAAAGTGAAGTAAGAGTAGTCTGTCCACAGCAATGTGCTTAATCTTTCTCCCTTATTGGTAATGATATAAATTCATTTGCCTTCTAACACAATTTATAACTTCCCATTCCATATCATGCCAACATGAGAACAATCCCGGTTGTTAAGAAGATGAAGGAAAAGTGCAAAGTACTTGCTAATAGGATACAGAGAATGAAGTTCACAGCCCAAACAAGAAAAAAGGAATTCTATCACATCCACAAACGGGAACTCCTAATTTATTTGTTATCTCACTCCATATTGCCTAAAACAAGCAATAATAGTGACTATGACGCACAAAGAAGATTCTCATCAACTTTAGAAAAAATGTCAAAGATTAGAGAGTATGCTCTTTCAACAAGTACGGCTCTTCTGTTATGATTAAGTAAGTACACAGTATCCTAAATGAATCATTACATTTATTCCCTGAATGATCAATTAGCATGGAAAAGAATTACAATAATATTGTAAGCACTTCAGAAGAATTAGCTTAGTAACTCAACTGGTATATCTAAGAAAATCGGTATCATGAATGAAAAAAAGGTTGCAAAGAAAATTATTGAAAACTCAAACAAAAACTAAATATACCCAGAGGACCCGCCTCCATGTAGACAAAATACAATTGGTCCTTCTGTTCCTGCCATATATACATGAAACACCTGCGATGACAAAATAATGAAAAAATAAATAAGAGAGTAAGCACCACAAAAAGATCGAGAAGCTCGTATGAGGGTAAAAAGTGTCCAAACTAACATCATTTGAATCCGGAATGCAAACATCATCCTCACGATCAAAATAGCACGACCAATCTAGAGGCGAGTATTTTTCTGAAGATCTCCTACACACAAGGCAAAAGGTAGAATCAAGCATGCATTCAACTTGCATAATCATGTGATCGATTTCAAAATTTTGTGAAAACGATCGATCAAAATATGACGCCAAATAAGTGAAACAAGTGAACGCTGGTCGAAACTGAAGAATGATGGTGAGTGAGTGAGAGAGAGAGAGAGCGTGCGAGCGAGTAGTTAACTCACTGAATTGGAGGGCGATCAGGAACAGAGGCAAAGGCTGATCGTTTTCGTTGATCTTCCGAGGATTCTTCAGGAAGTGAGGAAAGGTTTGAAGACGATGATTTCATTTCCATTTCGATCGCTTGAACTCAGCCCTAGAGTAAGAATAAGGTGGTGTTTGGGTATTTGGAAAATGGTCTTGAGAACGTTACTTTTCACTGGAGGTTACTATTGGGGTAGAGGTAGCGACTCGTGCCGGCATAGCCCGGGCCGACACAATATAAATTATATCGTGTTGTGCTATACTATGCTTGTAATGTGTCCATACCTAAAAATAAGGATATAGATATAGTAATGAATCATAAATATGTTATGTTGGTCCGTGAGATTATATAGGCATGTTGGCTCATTTCGGCCTATGTGCATATTTATGGCATGCGGGCTCGTTTTGACCCATATGCTTGAAGAGTTACTGTAATAAATATTATTTGGCCAAATAAGATCTTACATTAATTAAAATATTATTAACATACAAAATGATTTTCAGAGAAAAAACCTCTAAAATTAAGAGGCTCTTTTACGCTCATACCTTAGATGGGGCCAAAAAAATTGTGTCATGCTCTGAGCCAATATGGCATGACTAGCTCCTATCGTGTTCATGCTCGTGCTATGTTTTTATTATATTATACCATGCATATTTATACCGGTCTGGCTTATTTTACTATCTCTATTTAAGGGAGAGGCGACACGAAGAGTAAATTTTCAATACAGTATAATCTCTATAGTTTAGATTTTTAAATAACAGATCTAATGATTCTAATTAATCTAACTCATATGGAGGGACTCTTTTATCATTTTAAAGAGAAGGAATTAAATTGCAAAATTCATAAAAAGACGACCTTCTAGACAAAAAAAAAAAAATTTTCCCTTCTCTGCAATGATATCATCTTCTTATTCCCCTTCTTCAACGCCTTCATAATCAAATCCTTAAGAAACCCTTTACTAAGAGAGCTACGCGAATAATCTAGGGGATGAATAGCTGCGCGCCAGTGTTGGTGTTAATGAGTTGGTCCGGCGAGTTTGGTGGACTCTTCTCTGCAATGACAGAGCTGCTGCAATGACAGAGCTGCTGCAATAACACAGTAGTGAGGAAAATTCAGTGTGCTCTTAATTTTGGGTTGGATTTTCTGTTAAATTGGGTTTAGAATTTCAAACTAGATTTCGGATTCTTGGTTTCGTGCCTCGTGGACGTTCTCTGGAAGAGAGGGCAAGGATCGGGGCATCTAGTGATATGAACGATGTCATGATCATATATTGAACGGCCAGGATGATCTCTCAGCATAAAATCATGAGCATTAGATTCGGTTAGATTGATTACGGGAGTTGCACGTGATTGGATCAAAGAAAAAGACGGAATTTGTTATCCCTCAATTTGTTAGTAGTTAGTTACAGTGAGTTAACAGTTGAGTAGTAGTTAATTACAGTTGTGTTAGTTTAGCTGAGTTTATAAATAAGAATATAGATGAAAGTAAGAGGGAATTCTTAATTGTTGTAAAGTTTGCGAGCTTGGCATGTAATTGGAGATTGATTTCCCTCGAAGAAATCCTTCAACTTAGAGCCACAACGTTCCGAGGTGTTTTCATGGCAGAGAAAGCTCTATGTGAGGAGTTTCCAAACTCCATGGAAGATTACAAGCCCACCAGCAATCCAAGAAGAAAGCGATGCCATGTATGCTGGAACAAATACACACATTAGTAATTGGAGAATTCAATTACTATCTATGGCTCGTGAGTTGGAGGAACAAATGGCGATTACAATGGCTGCCATGGCAGCGATGGTAACTGAATTTGTCAAAGAAGGTGGGGTTGTCAAATAAGATTGGAATCAAGAAACGGAAAGACCCCTAATTAACCAAGCGACTTGTGATCTTGAGCCTTGGATGCTTTACGAATCTCAAGATCCTGAAAATAGTTTCTTCAAGGCAATTGAACCGAAGGGTGAGAATAAAGAAGATGGATTCAAGGCTGATCATGATAAAAGATGCAGGGATATAATTGGAAGTAAATGAGAGGTCTAAGGAAAACCACTATTCTGAAAATAAAGATGAGGAGGGTGAGGTGGTTGGACACTGGTTTGATCATGCAATTGATCTGTGTTGCAATTACTATTCTGAAAACAAAGATGAGGAGTTGGAAGTGGTACGACACTGGTCTGACCGTGCAATGGTGCACACTGAACTAAAGAAATATAGTAAACCCATTAAAAATGCATTAAAGACAATTGATCTCAAGAATGCCGAAATGCAAGTTGGTAGTGCATCCAACAAGGATCAAATGGTGGAAACCTTTGTAATTGTTGTCGATGAGTTGGACTATTGCATGAAGATCTTGTCCCAGGATCAAATGTATGCAAGGATATACCCACATCCAAGTGACTACGATGAAAGGGTCCTCATTCTTGGATATCCATGGTATGAAAAGGTATTCATTTCCTTGATTCCTTGGAAAATTATTACTATTAAATTCAAAACTTTCAAGGATTTGATCCATTTGAGAAAGTTCTTAGGGATTAAGGTAAATCATTGGCTTGCCAGAGGTTCTTTTGATGCACACAAACTATTCGATGAAAAGTCTCAAAGAAGATTCTTAACACAAAACCTTAAGGACAAGGTTCTTCAAAGAGGGAACATTTGTCATGATCATAAATATAGATGAAAGCAAGAGGGAATTCTAAATTGTTGTAAAGTTTATGAGCTTGGCTCGTAATTGGAGGTTGATTTCCCTCAAAGAAAACCTTCAACTCAGAATAAAGATTTGTGATTTTCTTTCTTGTTTCGTGTTCATAATCTATTCTAAAAGAGATTGTTACAAACGAACTTTTAGTAAGTACAGAGTTGTTAATGTCTTAGTTGGATTAATGAGCCCATCAACATGATTAACTTACCTGGAAGAACCTATACTATGATGATTTCTAGGTCTCTTTCTTTTAGCTACTATTGAATAGATCCCTGTTTTTCATTCTATAAGTTACACTAGAACAAGGTTCAGCTGGGTTTTTGTTGATCTTAGTCTGCGCTCTAAAGTTCGTATCATATTTTCATTGTGATCAGAGGTTTCATTGGAACTTTTATTGTGGTAAATACTCATATTTTGAACCCAATTTTTGAATGAAAAGTTCCAGTTCAGCTGAAACTGAATTTTGGATTGGATTGGATTTTGAGTTAAATTGGGTTTAGGATTTCAAACTAGATTTGAAACTCTAAAAATCCAGACTGTTTTTGGAGATGAAAGTTATTGAATTGTTTAGGTTGCTTCAAATATACTTTGTTGTTAACATTTCTTAGGAAATTTGAACATATGTATACTAACAGTCTGTAGATGTTATAGGAAATAAAAATTCTAGCAACCGGAAAGAAGGGTATGCCTAAAAACCAAGGAAAATTAAAGTTATATTAATCATCTTTGTCCGAGTCTATGTAGGATCTTCCAGTAAAGCCTTTGTACCATGGGCTAGATGGGCCTAGATCACCTAGATTAGGCTGGCTTTATTCATAGTCCATTGGATCCAGCGAGTGTGGGTCTCGAGTGAATCGAAAGTATTCTGGCGAATAGTGGTGAAATTGGCTTTCTGTGAGAAATATATTCTCTTCAAGTCCCCTTCCTGGCAAGGTGTTTTCTATAGTGTCCTTTGGGTTGACAAGATAGATCTCATATGGCCATTCAGGAATGACATTGTTGAGGTCTAAAAGGAAGTTTTGGTGGGGTGTTATCATCCCTAGCCATTGATAATCTAACGTCTGGTATTCATACACCGTATTAATAGGCTAAAGAAGCTTGGAAAGGGGGGAGGACATGTATGGCCTGTGAAAGATATATATATAGGTGATCTTTTCACTAAATTCATTCATCTTCTAGATATTATGGTATCCCATAAGCTTTGTGAGCTCTTTTCTCCACATGGAGAAGAGCTATTGCTTTCTTCGTAGAGGTGGTAATAAAGTTGAATGAGGGGGAAAGGTAGCAGATAAGTAATGGTGAATGTAAGAAAGTTCAAGGTAAACCTTGTTCAAACGAGCCCGAGTCCTTTTCAGATAGATCGTATGATGAAGTTGATAATAATAGTGGAGTAGGTTATCTATAACATAATTTTTGATTTCTTCCTGAGTAGGGGAGTGTATCTGGAAGAGATTTGATAGGCCAGGAGGGAGAAGGGGGCTATGCTGAGCCAACATGCTTTCCGTGGAGAAGGGTTCTCCTCTCCTAGGCTTGAGAAAGCATAGACGAGAGGAATCTTGTTGATTTTTGTAATAATTTGGATTAGCTTTAGCCTAGAGATCATGTTTGGAATTATGTTTTGATTCCCCTTTATGAGTGGTTTGGAAATTGTACCTTTCAAACCACGACTTAAGCCTCAACAGTAAAGGATTAGGAGGAACTTTATTCTTAAATTCAAGGAAAATAATAGTTTTTTCCATTGCAACTTTGAAATAGTATCCTCTCAGATAGGAGTCAAACTTCTCAATTCCATATTTCATCGTATAAATCTACTTAGAAATAGTGTGGTAATATTGTTGGGAGGGTTTAAACTCTTCACTGACATGCGCACAGTAGACGCTTCTATTATCCTTTTCTTCAACGAGGATAACTCCCCAGTAGTGGTCCTGAGCATCTGTCTGAATGATCCTCAATCCATCTGGTGGAATGTGGAGCGGTGGAGAAGCTTGTGTAACCTACTTTAGATGTTTGACTGCCTTAGTCTGTTCTTCTCTCCAAAGGGGAGGATACCTCTTTAGGGCCGCGAGAGAGGAGTGGTGTATCTGGCCGCTTGGGGAATAAATTTCTTGATATAGTTTATGGTGCCAAGGAACTGCATGACTTGTTCCCTAGTTAAATGTTCATCCGGGGATTAGAGAAGCTCAAGGGCCAAGTGAGGACTAGGGGAATATGATCTTTATGTAATGTCCATTCCCAAGAAAGTGATTTTCTACTGAGCTATAAAGCTCTTCTTTTTGAAAGTATAACCCCATATTTTTCTATGATGTCGCAGAATTGGGAGAGGAGAGAACGATGGTCTTCCTTGGTGGAGCTAAAGAAGAGGATATCATCTATGTAGACCAAAGTGTGTAGGATATAGACAAGAATATTCGGGTCACGACTTTTTGGAATAGGGACGAGGTAGTTTTTAATCCAAATGGAAGGACCTTCCATTGATACTGGGCACTTGGTATACAAAATGCCATTTAGGGTCGATCTGAAGGGTGATCCCAATCTGCCAAAAAGCCCCTTTTAGGTCAAACTTAGAGTATATTTTGGCCTTAATAGGTGGACGAGGAGGGTAGAAGTTTTGAGAAGTGGGAACTTATCGTCCTGAAGGAACCCGTTCAAGGGCTTATAATCAATGACCAACCTTTTCTTTCCGCATAGCTTTTCAGATCGCTTTTCTACATAAAAGGCCTAGCAAGCTCATAGAGAAGAGGTAGGTTCTATCAAACCTTGGTCAAAGAGCATCTCACATTCTAGGTAGGCGAGGCGTAGATCTGAGGGGGACATACCCGGGTGCGAGGCCTTGGTGGGATTAGTATCTTCATTGAGTTTGAAGGGGAGTTTGACAACAAAGTCTGGATTATGCCATAAAGGTTTGAAATGTTTAAACAATGAGTGGTTTTTTGCATAGTATTGCAAAAACTTTTCTTTGAATTCACTGAACGCGTTAGTGTTCTCTTGCAGAGAGAAGACTTTCATAAGATATTGGTTGAAGCATTATTATGCATAAGATATTGGAGCATGCATTTCATCAAGGTCAACATACAACTCATAATGAAGACTTGGCTAAGTATTTTCAGAATATGTTCTTAGATGAAGATCCTTCTGCAGCGGGAAGCAGTTTTGCGGTCCACCAATGACCAACCATCATTAATTAATAGATGATAAATAATAGATTATAATGTATTAGCAAACTTTTATTTTTTTTTATTTTTTTTGTTTATGGCTTTATTGTAAGGTCCGTTTTTTCCTCCTTAAGGTCGGGAGGTTTTTTTGACGGACCTATTATTTAATAATACGCAATAAAGTCTTTATTTAGCCAAAAATTTATTCTTTATTTGAGATGCTCTTAGTTACACATATGTGTAATTTATTTGACCCATTTGACCCCGTAAAATAAACTAACAAGAGTATTTTCTCAGGACTCATAATCTCAAATAATCTCTCTTACTTTAATAATAAATTATTATGAATATTTTATTTAAAAAGGGTCGGATCCATTTTAGGCCCGGTAAGGCCCGGTCGAACCCGGCCCATTTTAAGCTCGGATGGGCCCGAATATATGGGACACACATCCCTAGGGTTCCTTAACAACACTTGTGCCGCCCACCATAAGAAGAGAGAAAAAAAAGTGAGCTAAAAAATCATATCATCTTTTTTCTCTTTATAACTTCCTCTCCAAGTCAAGTGTTGAATGAATTCCTTGAACCAAAAGTGTGAGTTGTCAACCGTGTTGATCAAGCTTAGAGGCTGGATGACGGCTTGGAACGGGCAGCAAGAGGGCGATGGCGACGGCGACAACGGTGCTTGGTGGTCGGTAGTGGCATTTGGAGAAGAGTGAAGAGTCGGCTGATTCTTGGAGTAGTGGTTATGCTCATTATACTCATTCCATCTTATTCTTCTATTTACGATTTCTAAGTTTATTACTAGTTTAGAAATTTGAAAATGAACCGAGAATCCATATGTGAAAGTCACATTGCATCAACCTTGTATCTTGATGGTTTTTCATTAGTTTGGATATTTGGATCTCATTTTTCAAAAGTGGATTTATGCTCTAGGTAAGTGAAGGACCAATGACTTTCATTTTTTTCTACTATATTTCCCATTCTCCAAGTATTCTCTCAAGAGTTTATGAGAGTAGGATAGTAAACCAAGACGATTTTATCTGTGTGGATTAAGATTAGAGGTCGGGTGATAGCTCTTTGAACTAGAAAAGATTCATGATGGCGGCGGTTTGGTGAAGGAGTGGCATGGTTGAGGCATTCAACCGGCCTTTGAGGAGTTGAAGGCTGGGTATTATTTCTCCTCTCCCTTACATCCTCTTCTCTCTTTCTAGTTTTGTTTCTTGAATTTGAAAGTAATCGGAATTTTTAAATTTTGAAGAAATGTTCTTCAAAATGCATAATCCATGATCTTGAGCTATTTGGTTGAGTCGGATATCTAGAAGTCATTTTTTTAAAATGGTGTTCTGCTCTGGATAGGCAAAGACTCACTGACTTATAGTAGCATCAGAGCTTCGGGTTATGCAAGAATTTCAGTTTTCTTATTGATTTTTTGATGTTGAAAAAAATGCTTTATTTTGTGTTTTTCATGGTCTTTTGGGATGCTTAATGTTGCTGGAAATTGAACCTAAATAAACCGGAACAAACCAAGGGATGCCTGGAGATTTGATCTTCGAACCGCTGCCAAAAATGGTAGTGATAGGCTGCTGTATGAGCCATTTAGAGATATTTTATGGCTATTTTGAGGTTGTTGTATGAGCTGATTTAGTGCTACTTTAGCGCTGCTATATCGGCCACCAGATAGCCAAGGCAACCGCTGTTATCTGTGCGGTAATGCTGGGGCCCGATGTGTTATAATGCATATGTTACCACCATATCACACTGATATGTGGGCTCCGCTTGTTTTCAAAAACCTAGATTGTCAGGACAATTAAATTCGCTCGTTTTTTGTATAATTTTAATTGATGGATTAATTTTGAAATCATTTCGAAATTAAAATATTTATAATTAAAATTATGTCACTCAGAAAATTAAATGTTACAAAGTGTTTGCAAAGTATTAATTTTTCATGGATTTGAAAATCATTTAACTTGAAAAAATAAATATTGCAAAGTGCTTGTAAGTGTTAATTTTTCATGAAAATGATAATTTTTTATATGTTCAAAGGTTACTGGTTTAGAAGCATTAAGAATATTTATCTTGAGAGAGTGTTCTTGGAATGAAAATTTTCTTACATAGTTGGTTCTCTTGAATTAGAATGAGTTCTAAATTAGGAGAAATTTTCTAACACTTAAATTTTCTTATTTGGAAGAGTTCAAACTGGAAAATTAATATGCCTTAAAAATATTCTTTAAAGTGTTATTAGAAAATTATAATTAATTATCATACTAGCTTAAATCAATTAACCATGAATACAACTAGTATGATTAATTGTTAGTCATGCTACTTGAATCTAAAGTTTGTTTAGACTGGCACATTATAAACATTATGTCACATTTAAATAAGTTGAAGGAAATAATATATGTTGATTGGAATTGTTGTATGAATACATGTATGTTTTCATATATAATTCACATCATATTATAAGCATGCTGGCAATGTTTGGATGAGGATATCGTGATGAGACAAATAAATTAAAAATCCCTTCTTGATTATATTAAGCTTATAAACTATTTAAGAATATCTTACATAATGTCTTCCAAACGCTACAATGAATTTGAGATTAATAATATATTCAATTAGCTATGGACATATAAGGGCTAGTGATTTATTAATCTATGAATCCATTTGTCATAAATGTATAAGATATATGTGATCATAATATTCCAACTATATTAGGCTTTGGCCATATTGGGAATATAAGTTTCAATAGTTGTTATATGTCACAATGAATATTTTGGGTTAAGCTTAACTAGAAGATATGACTGGCTACAGACATATGGGATCATGTTCTTCTAGAGGCAAGTAAAGGAGTTACATGTTATGTAATTATGAAAGTTGTTTCGCTACCTTACAAGTTTATTTGGTTAGCTACGAATATATGGGATCGTAATATTTGATATAGGGGTCCCTTACCCACTAGGAGACAAGAGTTTTTTCCTAGTTCACATAAAATGGTGTTGTGGATTGTAATAAAATAGTTGGAGCTTAACTAAGATTGAAAGACTCTTAATTTTAGTAGTTAATATAATTTAATAAATTACCTATGTTATTAATTTTTATTCTCTTATGAAAACATGCTATGATGAAGAGTTCGTTGAGCTCGATTTTTAAACATACAAGTTAGAAGAGACTAATTTCAAGAATTAAAAAAGATGGTTAAAAATTGTCCTCACATAAATACCTTGCACTTATCTAGAATTAAGAGGTTGTGGTCGTGCTTTTTGAAAGAGTGAATGCCAAATAGACTTCACTTGGGATAAAGTGTTGTTCCAAGATAATTAGGCACAATGCATTATTCTTGTGTTTATATCAAAGGATTTCAAAGGCAACACGAACATAAATAAGCTATTGACATTATCAATTACCTAAATGTGATTTTGGATAATGATAATTAGTATGAGAGGTATAATACATCAAGTGCATAATGTCGTATGAGCATGACCAAAGGCACATTCGTTAGAGAACGTGTGCTAGAATGATTTGATAAATTAAAAGGTTAGATAGTCTAAAAGTTTTGATATGAATCCAAAACTAAGTAGTTAGTAAGATCAACAACGAGCATGGATGGAAAAGTGTTTCCATTGTGGTTTGAATTGGATATTTGAAAGTGGAATCATTAGACTTAGGGTCTATTCCAAAGAAGTATGATGATGCTTCACTCATGTTCGTTATTAAGGGTGATCATTTTTCTAATGATTTCTCCATGTTGGTATTAGATACCATGTTTATTTTTCTTATTTAATATGAAGAAACTAAAAGATAGAGGAAATTAGCAAAGGGATAAAGTAAAACTATACAAGACTTTTATCATGTCTAAAACTACGAAAACAATACAAGAGTTTTAATGTTAATCGTAAGGGCTTATATTTCATCATGTCTAAAGGATTGTTTTAGTACATCTTGAACTTGAATGATAAGACTTGCCTAAAAAAATGAAAAAGTTCAGAAACAAAGGTTTGATATGAATCAAACTAACTTTTGGCAATGTCGATTAGGTTATACCAATAAGGCGAGAATAAGTAAGCTACTTGGATATCAAGATCGATTCAATTACAAATCGATGTCAACTTGCAAATCTTATCTAATTGGAAATAATCAATTCTATATTTAGTGGAACTTAAGAGAGATCAATCGTGTTGTTATGGCCTAATACATGCCGATGTATGTGGATCCACAACTTCAACTACTAGAGGCGGCTATTCTTACTTCATTATTTGTTTTGAAGATATTACTAAATTCTAATAGATTTATATCATGAAATATAAATTCAAATCTTTTGATCGAATTAGTACAACTATCAAATTAGATATTCCTTTATTACTTTAAAGTTATTTTTAAAGTTCACAGTTTTCTTAAACAAGTATAACTTTTACTTTTGATATTGCCTTAACATGTTCTTATAGAAAGTTTGAGGTTGCAGGTATTTTGTGTTGTGATATATTGAAGGTCTTTGTAGTGTATAATGTATTTAAAGGTGGATAAGAGAAGCAAAAAAAAAAAGAAAAAAAAAGGTGATTTATGATGAAGGTGTTGCAATGGAGTTAAAGAATGAATTCGATATACAAAAGAGTAATACACCGTGGTATGAGTTCAAAAACCTTGCGCAAGGAAACCGAAAAGTACCTTTCAGAACTATGTGTGTGAGAACATATATAGTGTACAAAATGTAGATGAAAGTGAAGCATGGTGGGACTCTGAAAAAGAGGGAAGGAAAAAAAAAAAAAAAAAAACGCACAAAGAAAATGGTACCTGATCATGAGGCGTGCCAAAAAAGGTCAAAAAAAACCAATGGATAGAGATAGGTAGACACAATCAAGTTTAATATAGAATTTGGGATTACTTGTGTTCTTTCAGGTATCACGTGTGCTAGACTTTATTGGAAGCTTCTATATTCTTTTCGAAATCTTTCCTCTTTAATTTTGTTTTCGATTGAGATTAATAATATTTAATTATTATTTTTAATTTTTGTGAAGTACATAATAAAAATTATCAATCTCACTCCCTCCCTCCCTCAACCTTTCTTATTATTTCTTCAAGTTAGAGAATTTAATAATGTTGATATACTAAGTTTCTATTTATGGTTTGTACTTTTTTTTTTTTTTTTTTAAATTTTCTTCTCATTGCAGTCTCTAAGTAACAATATGGACAATATCAAACACTCTTCTTTGAGGCCGATTTTTACATGATTTTGAGTATATTATTCTCTTAAAAATAGTTGGAAGATCAACATATTTATTAAAGAGTACATATTATTTTTTGTGGACAAGAGAAATAAAAATTCACTTTTTGTTGTAAGTTTTTTGTAACCTTACCCTATATACTTAATGATAATGAAACAGTTGAGGCAAGGTCATTTCTATTATTCTCATTTCTTTTTTCTTTTTCTTTTTTATTTTATTTTTATTTTTTATTTTATGATTTTGTGTGAAATTAGTGGGGACTAATTCATAAGCTCTTACATAAATTTATAAGCTCCCAAGAGTGAGAATTACGAGGAACAACATAAGTTTTGACAAACTTTACACTAATAAACTAATCTGATACTCACTAAAAGATATAGTAAGAAATCTCTAAGAAAATCCCTTAGCTATCCACAGTCAAATAAAGATTATTGTACAATAACAACATTGATAGGAAAGTCCAGTGTATCCATATTACAAAACCACTCTTTTGTCTTCCTAAAACTTAGATGTACTATGAAGCTCTCGAGCTTAACTTCCCCCATCATTTCCAGGCACTTTTCTCATCTCAATGCCCAAGTTTATGAAGCTTTGCTTTTGTAGCTCGCAATCTTAACTCGTACTTTTTCTTCCATACCTCGAACCAGTACTTAAGTTGCCTAAGTTCTTCATCAGGCTTTATGTTAGAGGTTGACAAATCATATCTAGATACTTGTACTCTTTCTTCGAAGTGGCTCTACTTATTGAGTAAAAAACTCAAGTTTCAAATCACATCTAGTCCAACCAAGGAAATTTAAGTTAAGTTAGAACATGACTTATCATACATTCCAGTAATGAAATGGCTCTGCTTAAGTTAGAACATGACAAAACTTAAGTTATAAGTCAACAATTGGAGGCGTCTTATGGGTCAGTTATCACGCTATGGTCAGTAATGAAATGCGTAATTACGGGCTTTTGAAAGAGGGGAATTTTGTAGCTGCTGGCGTAAAGATAGTGAAATGGATAGCCCCTTGTTTAAAAGTGGTGTAAGCATCAGACTGGATTCAAAGATGGTCTTGACCTATCAAAATGCAAAACAATCTCAGGATTTCTCAAGCTATTAGGAAAACAATACACAGATTATTTAACATTATGACCCTCAGGTTAACACATAGGAATTTTATTAGGTTTCTTAGTTTCTTAAGCGTTGGAAGTTAGCATTATAACCAGTAGAATGAAGAAACAGATAGGATATGAGTTTTGCTGAGAAAAACTTGAGTAAAAACTTAACCAAATAGAAGTTAAAATATTAAATTATTGATATTAAGCCGTGCAATTTGCATTCACATATTCCAGTCCAATCAAGCAATCAACAGATCTTTTGAAACTACTTCTAACCACATCCCACCCTTAACCATTTATATAAACAAGACAAATCAATAAGGCGTTCAACTAAAGCTAACATCATCATTTTCAAATTACTTATCATATCTTAATAAAATTTGAAGATGCTCACATATATAATTATATTTACTTATAAAAGTGAAGTCATCTACTATCATAATTTGAAAAATGTAGCCAACATCGCCAACACACCGTGTAAGAGAGAGATACAACAAAGAGATAAAAGCTATACGTTAGACTAAGCGCGATGTTATTCTACCCAGAAACCAAACAGGTATTCTAAACAGAAAGAATCCAAAATTACAAATCAAATCTCATACAGCCAAAAGTTTTTCCAGATATTACCGGACAAAGCTGATATGAATGCCAGACTGCGACGCACAACTAAGTGCTCGATCCATATGAAGATCATGTAAGTAACCGATGCCCGAGTCGGATTCCTCAGCTTACAATCGAAGCAGATATGAAAAAGGAGAAAACAACATAGGAGCGGAGAAGATAAGAGAGAGGGGTAAGGTTTGTACAATTATAAAAAATACCCTAATCCTTTTATCATTCAAATCTAATATAAAAAAAAAACTAAAAAACAAATGAAAAAAATAACTCGCCCTCGCTTCACCTAATTTAACAAAATCCTTGCTCCACTCCATATCCATGCAGTGCTCAAACCATACAGCGTTTATTACGTCATACCGTCAGAATCGGCGATTGCGGCGTTCCGGCCGTCTTTCTAGCACCATAAGGCTGGGAAATAAGCGTCCAAGATTCTGTCTTGGGTTGCCACCAATGGTACAATGGCGGGTTATGCTCGGTCGATCTTTTCTAATCCTGAAGAAGATTATGCCGAAGCTTGCAGCGAACGGATTGTTCGTGGAGCCATATTGCTCATCTATACCCGTCTTACGTCCCAATATATTCCCTTTGTTACCTAATGTTAATTATTGCTCAAACAAGTAATATATTTGGGTTTTTTCTTTCTGGGTTTTTCCTCCCTATCTAGAGATCTTTTTACTCCCATAAATGCAACAAGGGTGTAAGAAAACTCCTTAATCCGTACAGGGATTTTTCATAAATAAAAGCAGAACAGGCTAAAGGGATTTGATAGAGCAAATAATTAGCCGAATTGGCTTCTACGCATATTGTGTGTGTTTGAGTGGGTATATATTCCATTATATTTCAGAAAAGGCCAACTTCAGTTTTAACTTCAGTGCATCCTTTCGTCTGTGAAAATAGCACAATGTAGAGACGTAAGAAACGTATTAGCGTCTCAACCACAGTAAGTAAGAAGTCTCAAAACAAACAGGGATTTGATTAGCTGAATGTAACAGGAAGTCAGGAACCTTCAGAAACAACCACACGTCACCAGTCAGTACAGTAGTATTAATTATCATGGGCTATATTCAAAACCGGCATATGCACAACATAAATAGGTGACAACGACTAGCTCTTTCCAAAGTAAGAAAAAAGAGTAGGTTGTTTGTGAGCAACATTTTTCACGTTCCTCTTCTTTGTCACTGGACTGGGAGATGTCATATCAATGTCGGGCTTTAGATCAGATGACACCTCCTCATAGCCCCGCTTTGTCAGGCACTTAATTGTATCCATCTTAAATAAGTCTCGCTTTTCTTCTTCAGAGCAGAGTTCAAGTCCCAAATTACTGTGTTCCGGTTTTTCTTTCAAGCAGTTTTGTTGTAATTGGTCAGGCTTAACATCTGGTTCTACTACTTGGTATTTTTTTGTTCCCTTGGCAGAGAAAAATGTTGAGATGAGATTTTTCGCTTCCATCTTCAACGGTATCTGAGGAAGTTCACAAACCAATCAACAGATAACAAACCACAATGGCAGAGAAAAGGATGAAACTGTTTTTTTTTTTTTTTTAAGAGGATCATATATGTTCCCCTAGTTCCTGTATGACTCAAAACCTGGGACTAATTAGGTCCCAAGTGAAATGCTATCCACAGAACTACTATCTCATTGTCTTAACAAGCAAGAGAATAGTGCAAAACATTTTCATTTTCTAGTTTCATGCATAAACTTTTTCTCCATATACCTTACCCAATAATAGTATGCCAAGATAACGATATTGCAATAAGCTAAAACGTGCATCTGATTGACTCGATTAGAGGGCTTATTTGAAAGATGACCATTTTTTCACTTTGTTAATAGCAATTATTAAAAGAGGGAGAAACAATAATTATCATTATAATCAGAAGTTGAGACAAGTCTCTGTACCTCCTTGATGCACTCTGGTCCATCAAATGACGGCTTACCCATGGCAGGAGTCACTGGATACCACACCTATGGGTTTACATTTTGAAACTTAGGGGAAATAGCAGTTTAAACTGAGATTATTTTATACAAAATTTTAACCTTATTTCTTATGTTCGAAGAGTTCTTACCAAACCTGGGTCCTCATATGCTTTTAGCAGCGAATCCAATTGGGAAGATGCAGAATCATTCAGCCACATATCAGTGGATACCTTGTTACTCAAAATAACAGGCATCCTGTCTAAAAGGAAAGCTCTATTCTCAAATTAGCATATAGAAACTTAGCTTTGGAAAGAATTCATACTCATATACAGATTAGTCACTGCCTACAGAAATTTTGCAACTCTTGTAACCAACTTAGGAATCCTATGAATGTTGATGCAAGAGAATTAACTTAGAGTGAAACCCTGGGATATAAAAGTGGCATGAGATGTTTCTTTCCTAAAAAATCCACGATGAAAGAAAAATCATCGGAGTCGGAGCCATCATGCACAATTGCAAATGTTTAGCACATCTATATATATTATAACGTTCTATGACTGTTGGAGCATGAATAACACGGGACAAATGCAATAAGTGAAGCAGATACCAACATGATGATTGGTAACTTTATGCTATTTCACAGAAGATAGTTCATCTACAATGTGCACACAGCAACGATTTCAGAAACATTACACTTCAAACCATTTTAGTAGCAGCTTTGACAGCCTAAAAGCAGAAAGTCAGACTGGCCCCTATTCAGCCCTTCACGGTCTTCAGAAATTTGTAGGACCCCTCCGTATTCATGAATAGTTAGGGGAACAGGAATGATGAGTTAGGCTTCAATTACACAGTTGACTTGGGAGATTTTGGGCTTTCATGTTGCAATTCATACAGCCATACTACAATAATTATGACCTAGTTTCCTAAGTCAATGTAAAGCCATACTACTCGTCAGAATTCTATTCCCATCATGGATTTCATTTACTGATAAGTGCTTAACTTCGCATTATTTTTATTTAATTTCTGTCATCACTTTATCAAGACTTTGTTCATAAATAAACAGTTGATATTCAATAGAGTATATTAGTTATCTTGAATTTTTTCTGTTCCTGTAGTTTTTTGTAATCCATTTAACATGAAAGCCAAAAATTATTGATAGCTGATCTGGAACAGTTTAGGGATCCCATTATCTACTATGCAAGTCTTGTATGTCTGTTACTTTCAATTACTTGAAAATAGAGAGAGACAACATAAGCAGAAATCTGGGAAATGATTTATGAAGAATTATAGAGAGAATAGTAATAGGAAAACGAATTCTTCTCTTATTTGACTAACGTTACAGCAAGCAAGTTTCCATATATAGAACAGCAAAGAAAAGAAAATTCCTAAAAAATACTAGAGAAAATAATACAGCTAATAAAAAGAAGGAAAACATATAACTAACATATCTAACTAAGGAAAATAAAATAATCTAAAACTGCAATTGGTGTTACAGCTATAATATACAGCTATAACACAATATTCCCACTCCCCCTCAAGCTAGGTAGTAGATATCAATCATAACCAGCTTGGATCTCAAACCTTCAAAATGTATCCGTGGAAGAGCCTTGGTGAGAATGACAGCAGTATGAGAAGTTGTTGGAATATGCACCAAGGAGATTATTCATTCTATATTCTCTTTAATTAAGTGTCGACCTATTTCCACCTGTTTCATAATATGAACAGGGTTCTTTGCAATACTTATGGTGGCTAAATTGTCACAAAACATCTTCATAGGTTCTCTTTAACCACATTACCTCACATATTCCTTGAGCTAGGGGGCCCTATACTCCACTTCAGCACAACTCCTAACCACAACAGATTGCTTCTTGCTTCTCCACGTGAATAGGTTTCCCCATACATATGTGCAATATTCAGAAGTGGACTTTCTGTCTGTTACTGATCCTACCCAGTCAACATCAGAGAACATCTCTACACCCCTATCTAGATTTTTTCTTAAGTACAATCCCCTTCCTAGAGTCATCTTTAGATACCTCAGAAACTCGGTACACAGCTTACAAGTGCATCTTAGTTGGATTGTTCATGAACAGACTAACTAGACTGTTAGAAAAACCAAGTCAGAAAGAGAGATGAGTTTTCCCACAAGTTGTTGATATTGTTCTTTGTCAACTGGAACAATTCCTTGTTCAGCTCCTAACTTTGTTGAATGATCCATAGGAGTATTAGCCGGTTTGCAGCCAAGCATACCACTTTCTTTTAGAAGATCAAGAATGCATTTCCGTTGAGAAACCACAATTCCTTTATTAGATCAAGCAATTTCCATCTCTAGAAAATATTTGAGATTTCCTAGGTCTTTGACTTCAAACTCTTAAGCAAGAAACTTCTTAAGTTGGCTTATTTCCATTTCATGATCTCTTGTAACAACTATATCATCCACATATACAATAATAATAACTAGTTTGCCATTAGCATAATGCTTTATAAACAATGTAGGATCTGTTTGACATTGAGAATAACCAACCTTCTTCATAGCCTTGGTGAAGCGATCAAACCAAGCTCGGGGAGACTCCTTGGGGCCATATAAGGATTTCCGAAGTCTGCACACTTTGTCAATGTTGGCTTGAGTCTCCAATTCCAAGGGAATTTCAATATATACCTCTTCCTCTAAGTTACCATTGAGAAAGACATTTTTAATATTCATTTGGTGTAGGCACCAATCGCGGTTAACAGCCAAAGATAATAGAACTCTAATTGTATTCAACTTTGCCATAGGTGCAAGGGTTTCTTGATAATCGATTCCATAAGATTGCGTAAGCCCTCTTGCGACTAATCGAGCTTTAAACCTTTCAGTACTTCCATTAACCTGATATAAATGAGACGACTGTTAGGATATGACTGAAGAAGGACTTGGAAAGGTGTTTGGAATTTTAAGACACGAGAGGGCATTCTATTTATGAGACAGGCAACTGTAAAGATAGATTCTCCCCAAAAAGTTTTTGGAACATTAGCTATGAACATAATTGATCTTGTAACCTCTAATAGATGCATATTTTTTTCTCTCAGTCACCCCATTTTGGTGTGGAGTATCTAGATAAGAACTTTGATGAAAAATACCCATTTTTTAAAGGAAGCTTCCAAAAATTGAATTAAAGTAATCTTTTGCATTGTATGTTTTCATAATTTGAATTAGGGCATGAAACTAAGTTTGGATCATAATATGGAAATTCATGAAAACTTAACTTGCTTCAGATTTTTCTTTCATAAAAAATATCTAAGACACTCTTGTATGATCATGTATAAAAGAGATAAACCATCTAGAGCCTATAACATTTTTTATCTTTGATGTTCCCCAAACATCACTATGTATCATTGAAAATGAATGAGATTATTTATAAGCCAATATGGACTATGAGCATGTTTGGATAACTGGCTAATTTCACATGAGAAAACTTTGGAATTTTTATTGAATAAGGAAAAAGCTTTCAAAAGTACATGAAATTTGGATATCCTAAGCGATAATGCCATAACATAACATCACTATCATTATTTGAAACTGAAATAGAGTGTCACTAGAGGTTGTCTCTTAGCAAGATCTTCAACCTTGAGGATATAGAGGTCCGAACACATATCAGCATTGCCAATCATCCTCCCCGAATCCAAATACTGAAAAACACAACAATTTTGGAAGAAGTTAGCAACACAGTTCTTATCCTAAGTGAGTTTACTGATAGATGGCAAATTACAATCTAAATTAGGAACCAAAAGAACTGGATCAAGAATGAGATCCTTAGAAATTAGAATAGATCCTATGCCAACCACTTTTGAGAGAAAACCATCTGCAACTGAACAGTAAAGTTCTCAAAACAAGGTTTATAATTTATGAGAACTGTAGCATCCAGAGTCAACAATCATTGATTTAATTTTTCGCTCCTTGTTTTTAAGGCAGATATAAAATTACCTCTTTGTGCCAAGGATCCTGATCCAATTTTGGAGTTAGAGGATGATGAACCTTGGGTTGGTCGTCTGATCAATTTCTGAAGAAATTCAAGTTGCTCTTTACTGAATAATATTGGTTCATGAACAACATATTTTTCTTCAACAGAAGCTTGGTGTCCACGACTTTCTCTTGGTTTCCAATCTGCAGGCTTGCCATGAATCTTCCAACAAGTTTCCTTTGTATTTCCTGAACGCTTACTATGATCACACCAAGGTCTTCCTCCTCCCCTTTGTGGCCGAGTGTTCTTTGAACCCATCTTGGCCTTCTTTTGGCTTTCCTCTCGGCAGACTTCCGAAGCTACCTCACGGACATTAGGAAGAGGTTTGGTGGCTAAGATTCTGCCACGTACTTCATCAAGATCTTTATTTTATCCTAATAAAAACTTGTAGATACGTCTCCTCTCCACAATTTATTTGTACTTGACAGTATCTTCTTCACATTTCAATCATGATTCTCAAAGAAATCGAATACGTGCCAATACCTATTGAGAAGCATAAAGTATTGAGTGACTGAATGATCTCCTTGACGAAGATAATGAAGAATGCCTTCTATCTCAAATATCTCAGCAGTATCTTCTTTATCGATGTACATCTCTTTGGTTGACTCCTATATTTCTTGTGCTATTTCATAGAGTATGAAATCCTCCCCAACTTTGTTAGTCATTGAATTGATCAACCATGACATGACCATGTTAATTTCAACTTTCCATCTTTTGAAATTTGGACCTCTTTTGCTGGTTGAACTATTGCGCCAATAAGATAATCATCCTTACCACTCACGAACATCGTTATTGAATGTGACCATTGAATATATGCCTACATGTCTCCAGACAACTGATATCCTTACTAGGGCTCTACCAGGAATCAAGTTTGAAGATCTAAAGTCCAAGCTTGGCTTGATTACCATCTATAACCAAGCTTGAGAGGGGAGTGTAGAATATATTCAGTATTCGGCCAGCAAACAAATCAAATTGATTTGTTTGTAGATTAGATGCGATATTTTAGGGTATCTTTAGGGGTCCTGATTATTTCCTTTTAGATATACATTATGTAGTTTTCCTTCTATGTAGACTAAGGTTTCCTCCCCATACAAGGGACTCTAAGATGTAAATTGAGGGTAATGTGAAGCATCCTATTACCTCCAAAATTAACAATAAATTATGATATTTGATACGGGGTTACAAAAATTTCGAAAACCTAAGAGTGAGAGCGTAGATCTACGAAATTGCACCCTCCTAATTCAAGAGAGACCTTCCATTAAGAACTTCTACAATTTGTGTAATGGCATATCCTTTCCCCATTTTATCCCCTTTTCCCCATGATTTGCAATTTAATTACCACTATTCCCAACAAAATATAATTAACTCCAAATCCTCCAAGTAGACAGTATGTAACAGAAGTGCCTACATACCACAAATATAGCATGAAAGTGCAACGATGTACATCTAAAAATAAAAATAAAAATAAATTAAAAAAATATAAACATTTAAAACCGAATGTTTGTGCATAACTTGGAAGGGTTATGAAAACTATAATCTTCATTTTAAGGTCGTAGAGTACAAAGGTGGAAAATAGAAAATAGAAGTATTTTCTTATCTAGGATGTAAATATAAACGTCACCTCACTATTACTTTCTTACTAAATGTTCGACTCAAACTATTCAAACTGTAATCTTCATTTTAAGGTCGTAGAGTACAAATGTTGAAAATAGAAAATAGAAGTATTTTCTTATCCAGGATGTAAATATAAACGTCACCTCACTATTACTCTCTTACTAAATGTTCGACTGAGGTATCCATTTCGGTGTTCCACGTGAAAATTTATTTGAAGGAATAAAATAAAATTCCTGGAGGCCTAGACTTTCAATTCGCTTAGACTAGTAATTGCGTGTATAACCTTTGTGATAGTGAAGTAACAGACTTTGTGCCAGCTTCCGGGTCATTATAAAGGTTGGAGAATATGAACCTTTCTCAAAATCTCACAAATTATAATTTATTTCCCATTCGTTTAAATACAACAGCCTAAGACTCATTCTAAGAAGTTAATGAGAAGAAAGATCCACATACAATCTAAACCTTCAGAATACCTGACATAAGATGGAGCTTTTTAACAATGAAACTTTGTACTTTCAAAGTGCAACTTTAATGAGCGTGTCTAGTTCATATAACTGAACGAACTGAGGAATATATATATTAAATTAAAAAGAAAAGGCCCAAAGACAGTGAGAAATTTCTTATCAACTTCTAAAGCAATGGCAAAAATTTACTAGCTCTAACAACCAAGAACAGGAGATATTAAGTTACTAAAATAAAGCAGGACTAACCATGCAGCCACTCTAAAGCTGAAGATGATGAAGTGGTGAGAATGGTAAAGGTGTATAACTTTTCTCCTGCATAAAGGCATACCTTAATAATTATCTACAAAAGAGTGAGTCAAGTAGTAGCCCTGACTATATAATACATAAAAGTACATATATACACATACATATATATAGACATATTTTGTATATGTATGTGTATATATGTACATGTATATGTGTATATATGTACATGCATATGTGTATATATGTACATGCATATGTGTATATATGTACATGCATATGTGTATATATGTACATGCATATGTGTATATATGTACATGCATATGTGTATATATGTACATGCATATGTGTATATATGTACATGCATATGTGTATATATGTATATGTATATGTGTACATATAGATATAGATATATGGGGTAATGCATCATCCATTTTACGGTATAAAACCATTGAGAATTATAATCAGTTACCACAGATGATATATCCAACAATTTCTATCTCAAAAGCATGAAAGAAAGATGTACCTTCAAGGTTTTCCCAGGAATCATAAAGAGCAGCAAAAACAAGTGGTCTGCCATCCTTGAAATAAACATAGTAAGGCTGCTTTTTTGATCCATCTTTTTTCCACTCATAGAATCTAATTAACGTAGAAAATTGAGTTTATATTTTAAAAGAAAGGACAAATAAATAGGGTACGTGTTGAAAATATGGAAAGATATTGTGTAGATTCTATTAGGAGAAATCTTAAGATATTTCTCTAAAATATTGGATTGTAAATAGATTGTTAGGATTTACCATAACTAATCTAGGGTTCCCTATGTATAAATAGTCTAGTGCTGTAACATAGAAAATTACCAAAGTTTTCATAGTATCAGAGCTAGGGCTTTTCTAAGGTCATTCACGGCTGACTTAATCTGCTAGTGATATCTATCCGTTTCTGGCTCGAAAAACCAAACCTTATTTGAAGACTTATTCTTTAAACTTCCAACAACATGGGCGATGATTCTTCAACGATCATTGGGAAGAAACCGTCAGGCCTCAATGAGAAGTCTACCATCTAGATTACAACCCACCTTTTGAATGATAGAACTTTCTAAGATGGTCTCAGTTGGTGAGACTGTTTCTCCGAGGCAGAGGAAATATGGGATATATAACAGGAACAACAACACCGAGTATAAAGGATCCGAGTTATGCTACCTAGGAAGAAGAGAACTATACCATTATCTCTGGACTCGTGAACTCCATAGTTGAGGATATTGGTCAAAACTACATATATCTTCCTACTGCAAAGGAAGTTTGGGATGCAATATCCTCCAGTTTCTCAAACTCGGGAAACTCAGCTCAAGTATATGAGATCAAGACAAAAATTCGAGAGATGAAATAAGGAGAGATAACTGTCACCAATTACTATAATAAGATATTAGGGTTATGATAAGAACTAGATCTGTTTTATGATCTTAACTAGGCATGTGAAACAGATACTACATAATTCAAGAAAACAATAGAAAAAGATAGGGTGTTTGAGTTCTTGGTTGGTCTCAATCCTGACCTGGATTAAGCAAGAGAACGAATTCCAAGAAAAGAACCATTGCCCTCTAAAAGGGAAGTTTTTTCAGAGATTAGAAGGGAAGAGAGCCGTAAGATCATGATGATGGGGAAAAAGGGCTCTGGGGAAAATCTTGAAAATTATGGCCAACACCACGGTATCAATAGAAACCATGGTAACTGCAACAATAGCTTTTAAGCCAAGAGGGTCTAATTCCTACTATGGCTAACCCTCGAGGTTTGATGAAAAGGTGAAGGTCTGGTGTGATTACTGTGACAAGCCTAGACACACTAGGGCTACTTGCTGGAAAATTCATGGAAAGTCTCGAAACTAGAAGGGCAACCGAAGTGGAGACAAATACAGTCATGGGATGCATGCTTCTGTTGAAACCGAGACACTATATCCGTCCCTTAGCAAAGAACAACTTGATCAAATATACAAAATAATCAGCCAGATTCCTACTTCTAGTTCAGGTTCACATTTTCTTGCTCAAAAAGGCAGTTTTCCCATAACTTCAACTGTCTTTTCTAATCTAGAACCATGGATCATTTATTCTAGTGTTTATGATCACATGACACATTTATCTCATGTTTTCTCTTCATATACTACTTGTCCTGGTAATCTTAAAATTCGTATAGCAAATGGGAGTTTATCTCCAATAATAGGAAAAGGTTCAGTCATTATCTCAAAGAATTTAACCTTAAACTATGTCTTACATGTTCCTAAGTTACCATGTAATCTCTTATCTGTTAGCAAACTCACCAAAGATTCTAATTGCCTAGTGAAATTCTATGATTCTTACTTTAAATTTCAGGACCAATATTCAAAGAAGATGATTGACAGTGCTAGGATGGTTGATGGACTCTATTATTTTGATGACTCGACTACCGAGAGTGGACAAGCTCAAGCTGCCAATAATAGTATTTCTATTCTTGTTAGAGATAAAATAATATTATGTCACTATAGGTTAGGCCATCCTAGTTTTTCTTATCTTAAGCATTTGTTTCCATCCTTGACAATAATGTTAACTCAATGTGTCTTCAATGTGAACCTTGTCAATTATCAAAGCATCATTGTTTCCTATCTCATTTATTGGTGACCATACTAGGATATGTTAGGTGTTTCTATTAAAAGAAAAAGGTGAAACTGCTAAAAAATTCAAAGAGTTATATTATATGATTGAAAATCAGTTCCAAAAGTGAATCCAAGTTCTTAGAACTGATAGTGGTAAAAAATACTTCAATTCAATTCTAAATGATTTTTTGACAGAAAAATGCATGTTTCATCAATCTACTTATTATGAGACTCCTCAACAAAATGGGATAGTTGAAAAAAAGAAAGACACCTACGGGAAGTTACTAGATCAATCATGTTTACTATAGGGGTCCCTAAATATCTATGGGGAGAATTTGTCCTTACAGCCACATATATTATAAATAGAGTTCCCTCTAAAGTGCTAGAATATCAAACTCCTCTAAACAGATTGTTAGAAACCTTTCCTCACATCCGAATCTTCAACTCCTTGTCTCCTAGAATTTTTGGCTGCACTATTTTTTTTCATATACACAAACACAACCAGTCAAAACTTGATCCTAAAGCTGAAAAGTGTCTTTGTGGGCTATTCTCTAAATCAAAAAAGGTATATATGTTATAATCCTACCTCAAAAAAATTCTTTGCAAGTATGGATGTCACTTTCTTTGAAAACACACCTTACTTTACCAAAAATTCTCTTCAGCGGGAGAGTCATTCTAGGATGGAAGATTTGGGAAATTTCAAATTTCTAACCTTTACCAATTCTAGATCTGCCATCAACTCTAAATGTTCCTTCATCGAGTACTCCACCTGACCCTTCCTTACCTATAGAATCAATTATTATAAACTATTTTTCAGGGGGGAGACATTACAAACTGTGCATCAACCTAAGTTGCTAGTTTACTCTTGAAGGAAGTAGATCTAGAATAAGGAACCACAACCTTCTACCTACCAAGACTCCTCTTTGGATGATGGTCTTGTAAATGAAGCAGGTATGACAGTTCCAAATGTCTTGAATCATCATCAAACTGTTTCTACAAACTCTGATCTTGATATTGCTATTGCCCTTAGGAAACAAACCCGCACTTGTACTATGCATCTTATTGCTAAATATGTCGTATCATAGGTTATCTCCTAGCTACAGAACCTTTACTGCTAATTTGTCCAATGTTTCAATTCCGAAAGATATATAGGAAGCAATGAGTCAACCTGAATGGAAAATGGCAGTGTTAGAAGAGATAAGGGCACTTGAGAAGAATGACACTTGAGAGATTATCAGTTTACCTAATGGACGAAGAACAATAAGCTGCAAGTGGGCGTTTACTATGAAATACAATGTTGATAGGAAGATTGAAAGGTATAAGGCAAGGCCTGTGGCTAAAGGTTTCACACAAACTTATGGAATAGATTACCAAGAAACATTTGCCCCGGTTGCTAAGGTAAACTCTATTAAAGTACTACTTTCCCTGGCCGCTAACCTTGAGTGGCCTTTACAACAGCTAGATGTGAAGAATGCGTTCCGTAATAGGGAATTAGAAGAGGAAGTGTTTATGGATTTACCTCTTAGTTTTGAAGCACATTATGGAAGAGAGAAGATTTGCAAACTAAGAAAGTCACTATACAGTCTAAAGCAATCACCTAGAGTATGGTTTGGTCGACTTACTAAGTCTTTGAAGGGTCGTGGATATCACCAAACTCAGGCAGATCATACGTTATTTGTCAAACATTCTATGGATGGTAAGATTGCTATTCTCATTGTGTATGTAGATGACATGATCTTAACTAGAAGTAATGTTGATGATATAAAAAAATTAAAGAAATTTCTGGCCATGGAATTTGAGATAAAAGATCTTGGATCTATGAAGTATTTTTTGGGAATAGAATTTGCAAGATCTAAGAAGGGAATTTTTGTTTCTCAAAGGAAGTATGTTCTTAACTTGCGTAAGGAAATAAGGTACCTAGGATGCAAACCAGTTGAAACTCCTATGGAAGCAAATTTAAAATTGGAGGTAGCCAGATCAAACATGGTGGTAAATAGAGAACAGTTTCAAAGATTATTGGGAAGACTGATCTATCTAGCTCATACTAGACCAGATATAGCATTTGCAGATAGTGTTGTGAGTCAATTCATGCACTCACCAGAACAAGAACATTTTGATGCTATTTATAGAATCCTAAAATATCTAAAAGGAAAATCGGGAAGGGGGTTACTATTCCAAAATCGTGGTCACATCAGAATTGAAGCATTTACAGATGATGACTGGCTGGTAGTGTGACTAATAGAATATCTACTTCCGGCTATTGTACTTATGTTGGCGAGAATTTAGTGACTTAAAGAAGTAAAAAGTAGAATGTAGTAGCTAGAAGTAGTGCAGAAGCTGAGTTTAGAGCGGTTGGTCATGGGATTTGTGAAATATTATGGCTAAAGAGACTACTTGAGAACCTAAAAGTCTCAAGTACTACTCCTATGACACTATACTTTGACAACAAAGCAGCTATCAACATTGCTCATAATATTATTCAACACGATAGAACTAAACATGTGGAGATTGACAGATATTTCATTAAAAAGAAATTGGAAGAAGGCATTGTGCGTATGCCCTACATTCACACAAAGCAACAAGTGGTAGATATCTTTACCAAAGGACTACAAAAGATTCAATTTGACAAGATTGTATAGAAGTTGGGTTTACTAAACATCTTTGAACCAGCTTGAGGAGTGTTGAAAATATGAAAAGATGTTATGTATGGGACTGCAAATAGATGGTTAAGATTTACCATAACTAATCTAAGGTTCCCTATGTATAAATAGTCTAGTGTTGTAACATGAAAGATTAACATAGAAAATTACCAAAGTTTTCAATACGCTACACATCCTTTTTTTACAACCTAGACGGAAAAAACCACTCTTAAGGTCTAGATATAATTAGATTGCCACAAGTCACACAACACATACTTCAGTTATTCTGCATAACTACCCAGCAGACGAGCCCATCAGATGATGCTACCAAATTATCAATTCATGCGTTTTCCATATAATCCAGACAGAAAGGAAATTTTCTATCACAGTTAAGTTGTGATTAAGCCGAGCCACTCAGGAGCAATTTAATTTCAAATCAAGTTGACCTAGAGAACAAATATCGACTTGTAAATCGAGTCAAACTCGAAAATATCATCTCTATGTGAGTAATCCAAGTACTTCAAGTTCATTGAACAAGCTATTTCACAAATTTGAGTATGAAAGCTAAATTAAATATCAAGCTAAAAGTCGAGTTCAAGCAGCTCAACATTCGAGGCTCATATTTTATATAAGAGAATAAAAGATTAAATATTATTGGGTTAAAGACTTAAAACTCCTATATTTATATCTTTGGGATAAAAAGCCCTTATATTTTTAAAGTCGTAGTAAAAAGAACCTCTTTATTTTTATTTTTTTATTTTGGGGTTAAATAACCCCTTGTCATGTATTCCATTATCATTTAACGGTTGGCTGACATGACAAATTTTTATAAGCCATGTCGGTTAAAAATCCTACGTGTAATAACCTATCCATCATATGTGTAAAACCGATCCAGCTCATTTAATAACCAACCCAAGAAAGACACTTCCTTCCTTTCGCCTTTGTCTCTACAAGTTCAAAGCTTTCATATGTGAGTTCAAGAGGAAGACTTTGATCTCTTTCATTGTGAGGACCGCCCTTGTGAGTTCAAAGCTTTCGTATGTGATCTAAATGGATGGAGTTTCGTCAAAAAAAATCACAATAAGAGGGAGATGGTCTCCATCGTTCTTGTTTTGGCTTCTTCCATTTCTGCTACTTCATCTTCTTCATCCTTGAAATTGACGAGCCTCCATCATTCTTCCTGCTTGCCTTCCTCTTTATGCCTTTTGCTTCTCTCTGTCATGCCTCTTTGTTCTTGTCGAGCTCAGCTCATGGCTCACACTCTTGCTCGGGTCATTCTTGGACCAACTCAAGTTGCTCCAATCGAAGCCTTTAAAGCCATCAACTCGATTTATTTTCTTTATTCCATTCTTTGCTTTTATCTGCATTGATTTCTGATGATCATGTGCCAAGATGTTTGTTAGAACATGGGGTCGCTTTTAGAACTGTGTTTGGTTTTTTCATATTTGCCACTAATTGTGTGGGTTTCATGTGTTTTATTTAGATTTACTGGTTCCTATACTAGAAATGTGTAAAAGATTCTCCTTGTTTGTTTGCTTGATCTATCAAGTTTTATGAATAAAAAGTTAGAAGTGAGTTTTTCAATTTGAGTTTTTGATTTCTATATTTGATTCTAAAACAACTGCTTATAGAGATTTAGTAATGTTATCCTGTGTATGTCTTTTTTTTTAATTAATTTATTTATTTATCTTGGACTTCCTAGAATTTATTTTAATTCTTTGAATATGATAGGATATACTAGACACTATGTTCTATAAATTATAGGCGGACCTCCATAATTTCTAAGATTATAGTAAGACTACAACTTTACATAACCATTCTTGAAGAGTTAATGGAAAATAGAGGATAATACTTTTGCATGATGTTTGGACTAAATGATATTTACACCCACAATATTTTATGAAAATTTTATGGCCGATTGAAAGCTAAGACACAAACCTGTCAATTGCTATCAGTGATATTGAACTTAAAAACGGTAGTGAATTAATGCTATTGAACTTACCCCTCCACTGATACAAGGCACCGATTTTTAGGGATTAGACGACGAAAAGAAGCCTTCTCATGAATAGATTCAGACCGAGCATTGAACTACAATCGCATCAAAGAAGATTTTTAAGGTAAAGAAAAAAAAAATATTGGGAATTGAACACTTTTATCTCATTGGTTGGCCAAAACCAAGAGTCTTTATCTTATAATCACACAACTCGCAATCAGAAAAGATGACCAAATACAGATTATTATAATGCAAAATAAAGATTATTTACCGGCAGGTCCGGCACATAGTGATGCATGACATGGATCAAATGAAGAATAGATAGATAAATAAAGAATAAGAGAACATCCATATAATTATTCTCAGTTTGCTAGTCAAGAAAACTGACTAGCACCTAATAATAGACACGTTTATACAGGGAAATTATATAGCTTTAACCCAAAATTTCTAAAATAATGTTTCATAAAATCTATATTTACCCTGTTGCCGCATATATTTTTTCCGTCAAAATACAATTACTCAATAAAAGGAATAACCATAAGAGTTTAAATAGTTAAAGAAAAAGCAAACTCCTTGATGCCATCAATTTCATTTTCAAACTTGATACCATACAAGCATAGTAGTTTATTACATATTTAAATTATTGTCAACAAAAATGAACAAAGAAAAATAATGAATATCAAATGCAGGTAAAGTCCAAAGCATAATCCTCTAAGACTAACTTTCTTATTTTTCATTCTTATGTGCAAAAAGAATCATACAAGTTGTTTGGTTCAGTGTCTTTCATCTTCCGACTTGGTACAATCTTAGTGGCCAAGCACATATGTAAAATTTTCACGAACGATGATTAAAATATACTGCAAAATCAACAGGGATAAACTTATTAAATTTTTTAAGCAGGATTCAGTGACCAAAAAACCTCTAATCTAACCTTCTTTCAAAAGTTCAAAAGGAATTTTCCGTCCTAACTGGTGGAACCTAAAAACTTGGATGCCTTCTTCCCACATACCACTAATAATTTCCATTTTCTAATTCCCATCGACTTTGAATACCACCTTTGGAAACCTATGAAACCTCTGAGATAACTCATCCAGACTCTTCAAGGATAGAGAAATGCATCAACTCACATCCATTAATCCTAGAATGATTTCAAACTATATTAAAAGTAGTATGGTATGAATATGCTGTCAAACAAATGCCAAACTGTATCGTCTATATATTACTATGAACTGTCAAACAAATGCCATTTCTTAGACCTAAAAATAATAGCTATGTCCTCATCAAATAAGCTTCTCCTGCAGCAGAAGGCCAAGGCCCAATGCATTCACATTTGTCCGATTTCATGTTAGATTACATCAACTATTAAGTTCTAACTAATCATTCAACCCTGTTCACATAGGCTGGCACATGTAAGGGATGAATTAAAGTTGCAGTCTATACGTCCATCATGTTAATAATCTTTGGATTTCTTATTTGAAAGAGTAAGCATTCATTTAGATCAAGAAGAACAATAAGCATCAAATTACTGAAGTACCATCTTGAAGTGATCAGGTTTCTCAGTTTTCTTGGTGAAGCTGGGAACCAGCCCCCATTTCATGCTATGAAGGATGAAATCGTCACCACCTGAACCTTCCTCCCTACGAATAACAAGCAAATTCGATCCTGGCGAGACATTATATAAAGGCCGATACCTGTTTCGAGAAACACTCGAAAAATGAGAATCAGCGTTTCAAAAAACTATACCTGTTTGATTAGTGAGAAAATACGAAATAGTAAAATAAAAAGCAAGCAGTCGAAGAAACAAAGAATCTAAGAGGGGATTGATAGGGTCCGTACCGGTCCATATGAACAGAACGAAAGGGACCATTATTGCGGTGGCAAGCCGTAGGAACGTCTTCAGCCCTTAGAGTGCATCGGGCCCTCCCACACATCTTTCTAGATCATCTCTTCAAGTAACAGAGGCGGAAGGAAGACTGATGTTTATCTACTGGTTTCTTGTACAAGGTGAAGAGATCCCCGTTCCAACTTCCTCTTCGAGATTCCGGTTCTCGCTGTCCGAAACCTTTGTCGGTACATGTAGCCGCCCGTGCTATTGTATTACAAGCGGGAAACTCCAGACTAATTTATAAAGAGTCCATCGGCGAATGATAATTTAACCCTCTTAATAGTTATTTTGCCGATTTTTTTTTTTTTCGGACGTTAAAAAAGTTAAAGGACATTAATATTCTTAACATTAAAACGGTAGATTATAAAACTTATATCACTCTGTATATTCTTCGTCTTCTTTGGACTCAATTCCAACGGTCTCTCCCTTTCTCCTTGCGAAACCACCCACCACAATGCATGTCTGAAATCACTCATGAATTTCAAATTTGAAATCATCAACAACATTAATAGAGGATAACCAAGAATATTAGTTTAAAGAATATGAAAATTGCGCGATATATATTTATAATTAAAGTTAAAGATTTAATTATGTGAAATCTAAATTTGAATTTGATTGCTAAAATCTGATTTTGAGAAACTTCGGTATGAGTTTGACTTTTGTAAAATTTGATTTTCGGTCAGAAATCTTGTGCATGCATATTGAAATCAAATTTCGATTCTAGTATCTCAAATTGGGACATTTTCTCAATGCGAAATATTGTTATTTCATAAGATAATGGAGTATCTAAATAAATTGAATATTTTTTTAATTGTTTTCACGAGGATAGATCACCTACACTTGTCCGAGTATTGAAGTCTGAGAATCATTTTTCTTGCATGATTAGTGTTCGTTCAAAGTTGTATGAGGTAATTTATATAATTAAGAAAAACCTTAATTATAAAACTGAAAATATTTAGTAAATCATGTTTTGGCCATTTTTTGAAAATTGATAATGGGTTTTCATTTTCTGCTTAGATAGTCAGTATTTTGATCCTCCGTCAAACTCAGTAAAAAAAGAGGTACGATGCATGGTAATGTTGGACATGATGCCCTGAAAATATTTGATGAGTTTTATAAATTAATAAAAGTGATATTTTTCTATATAATTATTGTGAATGTATAAATATCAAAAAAATCCAAATTTATTTATGTGACTATAATTTTGTATTGATACAAGATGATTCAGATTATAGATAATAAATTAAATTATCTGCAACATATTAAAGTATGAAATCTTTAATTGATGGTTACTAGTACAATCCGCTAGTATTATGAATGTAAGTAATCTAGATTCTAATCACTAATGTAGAGAGACATCTTAGTGGATGTGTTTTATATAATAATCATATATGGCAGGACCCGATATGAATAATTCTTATTAAAATATTATTTTCCATAAAGAATTCTACTCATATCAATAGATGATCATCATATGCAAATCAATCTGAATCATGAGTAGTCATAAATTCATGTTTATGTCAAATGGATCTTTTGATTCACTCGTCACGATTTATTTGTAAAACAGGCTAAAGACTTTTATTTTGGAGATTCATTGAGATAAATGGTTGAGAATGTGATTTACAGATATGAAATCCAAACATTCTTCATAGAAAATTGTACATTGGTTCCTTTGAGTATTAATTTTGGAACTTAATATTTTTTAGCTCAAATTTATAATTAAGTCATAAATTGACCGTTCACTGGTGGATTAATGGTACTTAAGGATAAAGAGATAATTAGAGGAGTAAAATAATAATTTTGACTAGCTCTAATTATGAATCAATTATTTGAGGATTAGATTGCATGTAATGACAATATCAATGGACTACTAGAGATTACTCAGTAATATGTTTTATAATTGCAATAGTGCAATCTAATATTTTTAATGGAATAATATTGTAATTAAAAAATAAGATGTATTGCATTAAAAAGTTTAATTAATAATCTAATTTATTGGAGCTTGAAATTATAAGTCCATGGTGCCCAGATCACTTCTATAAAATATTTATTTGCAAGAATGACAAAGGTTGAAAAATAGATTTATTTGCAAGAAAATAGTTTTTTTAAGGCAAATTTGTAATTATGAGATGATAATTGTTGCTAACTAATTAATTAAAAGATGTATTTTAAATGATGAATTTCGAAATTCATATATTAAATAATAATATATTTGATTTTGAATTAAATATGTTATATATAATATTAAATTGATTTAAGAAACTAATTTAAAATTCAAATAAGATATGATTTGATTTAAAATAAATGAGATTCAATTTTAAATAAGATTTGAAAAGGTTCGATTGAATCAAATATATCATTAAAGATATGATATGATTTGAAATAGATAAGATTTTATTTTAGATCAGATTTGAAAAGATTTGATCATATCAAAGATATCATTTAATGATTATATTGTCATTTAAATATTATGATTAAATTTAATTAATTTAAAGTGATTAAATTAAATTTAAAAACCTAATAGAACTCTATAAATACATCATGTTCTAATTATTTCATGATGCGAAAAATATAGAGCCTTTTTCACTAAAATAAAAAGAGAAAAAAAATTGTCATCTCTACGTGCGCACACGTCCTAATATATTGAGGATCGATCTGTAAGATCATGGTGTGAGTCTCCTCGAACAATTCGCATAGGCTAAGATATGATCTCTTCTCATAACTATGTGATTAATTTATATATATCTAAAGGATCACTAAAAAAATTTTTAAAAGTTTTTGTTATACACTGGGACCAAATTAATTATTTCTGAGGCAAAATTTTAAACCTTTTTACCAATAATTGGTATTAGAGCGGTCTTTATATATATATAAATTAATCAATCTGTGGGATTCTTGCATTATCATATATATATGATATGTAAGTTGAATAGATGTTATGTTTTTTGAATGTATTGATAATATAGTGGATCGTTAATTGTATGGTAATTTTGAGTTAGGAATTTCTTTAATTTTCTTTCTTTAGGATTTGTGTAAGTCGATTTGTGGCAAATCATTTTTCGTACAATTGTTTTTTTATAAAATTTGACACAACCGGGGGTAGCGCCGCTGCAAGTAGCATGCAACGGGTTAGTCCCACTACAGCAGCCGTGGGATAGTCCCGCGAAAGCCCAGCAGCGGGATGGTCCCGCGGAAGCCCAGCTGCGGGATAGTTCTACGGCACAAGGCCATTGGTCAAATCAGCGATTGTCCTAACCACTGGCTCCGGCCAGCGCGCGCCGCTGCAGCCTATGACTAACCCTAGGAGTTTGACCCATTTATTTTGAGACCCAAAAATAATGTATTTTAGGCCCGTGAACTTAATTTTGAATTTTTTGAAAAACTAAAGAACTTGTTGGGTTTGACCCAAATAAGTCCGGTCGGCCCAAAAAGAGTTTAGGAATTTCGAGCAGAAACTGTAAAGCAATTAGAAAAATCACTTAAAAACACTTCGATTAGATCAAAAAGGTGAATACCTTGATTTTGAGTTCAAGGATCATTTGCTAGAGTATGCTATTTTGTCCTAACTTACAACACTTGGAACACCAAAGCATAATGTTGTTACGGAAAGGAGAAACAAAACCTTATTGACGATGGTTAGGTTAATGTTGAGCTACTCATCTCTACCATTCACATTCTAAGGATATGCACTTCGAACCACGATATACATTTCAAATTTAGTTCCATCTAAGTCTGTACAAAAGACACCTTTAGAGTTGTGGAATAACACTAAACCTACTTTACGTCATTTTCGCATATAGGGGTGTCACACGATCTGAAGTTTGCATATTCATTGGCCATGCTCCTAGCACGAGGAGATGTTACTTTTATAGTTCTAGTGAGAAAAAGGTGTTTGTATTGACAAATACAACCTTTCTCGAACATGACTATATGATAAACTGCAGACCTCGTAGTAAGATAATACTAGAGGAATTGAATTATTATTAGATCAGACTATCTCAACCACCATTTGATGAACGAAAATATCAGAAGACCATTGATCCTAGTCAGAACACTCTAGTATCTCATCATAGTAGGAGGATCGTGAGATAACCCATTCGTTATGAACACAAGGCACATATTTTAGTGTCAGACATAAACCATGATGATCTATTAACTTTTGAGAAGGTAATGGATGATTCTGACAAGGATAAATAGCAAAATGCGATGAACTAAGAAATGGAATCCATGTATTTCCACCTGAAGATGCCACGCCTATTGGATGTAAATAGATCTTCAAAAAGAAAAGAGGCATAGATGGGAAAGTAGAGACTTTCAAGATACGATTTGTAGCAAAGGGCTATACCCAAAGGGAATGAGTCGATTATGAAGAGACCTTCTCTCTCGTTGCTATGCTAAAGTCTATATGCATTCTTTTATCCATAACTGCTAGTTTAGACTACGAGATATGGCAAATGGATGTCAAGACAACTTTTGTGAATGGCTATCTTGAAGAGAGCATTTACGTGATGCAACAAGAAGGTTTTTTGCAAAAAGGCCAAGAGCTAAAGATTTTCAAGTAACTTAGATCTATTTATGAGTTGAAGCAAGCTTCTAGGTCTTGGAACCTAAGGTTTGATGAGACTATCAAGACATATGGTTTCGAACAAAATGTTGAAGAATCATGTGTCTATAATAAACACATCAAAGATAAGAAAGTGGTCTTCTTAGTTCTTTATGTAGACGATATTTTAATTAATGAAAATGATGTAAAGACCTTGTCAAACGTGAAGAAATAGCTAGCCAACAATTCCAAATGAAATATTTGGGAGAAGCAAGCTATGTTCTAGGAATCAAAGTCCTAAGGGATAGGAAGAACAAGTTTTTGCCACTGTCTCAAGCTTCTTATGCAGATAAAGTGATGGCTTAATTCTCAATGCAAAACTCCAAGAAGGGTTAATTATCGACCAGACATGGAATAGTTTTTTCTAAAGAGCAGTATCCAAAGACACCTCATGAAGAAGAAGGAATGAGACAGATTCCCTATGCCACAGTTGTAGGTAGTCTTATGTATGCCATGTTGTGTACATGATGTAAAAACCCCAATATTTCTAAACTAGGCATAATAATGGGAAAAGAGATTTAAAGGGGGGTTTCTACTAAATTTTACTTCCTACCTATACCTAATTTTAATGATAGAAATAGTTGGAGATCTTTCAATAATTTTTAAGACTTAATCGGGCCTTAAGTTTAATTAAAAACAACAACAACAATAATAATACTAATGAAAAATAAATAAAAGTGTGCCACATTATTACCATTTGGTAACAACAACATAAGCATAGGCATGTGTCAACAACTTCAAATCTCACATTTTACTACATAACCCCCCCCCCCCTAATGCATTTATGACAAAGTGAAGAGAAGAGAGAGTGAGAGGAGAGAAAGAAAGAGAGAAGGCAAACGGGGAGGAAAGAAAGAGAAGAGAGGGAAAGAAAGAGGGAAAGGAAAAGAGAAAGAAAAATATAGAGAAGGACGAAGAAAGGGAGTAAGAAGGAAAATGAGATTAGGAGCTTCAACCTTCCATAAAGATCTGTAAGTGTAGTCTCACTACAATGCAGAGATATTACTTGTTTGCTTGTTGTTATGATAAATGTTAAGATTTTAATCGTCATATAGCATCTTAGGTATAAATGAAATGATGTTATTACTATGATAGAAATAAGATTTATGACTAGTATGAACATAGTATAGCATGATGGTTTAAGAATAATATAAGCTTTAAACATGCTACGATTAAATGCATATGTTCATATTTTTAGAAGTTAATGTTACGCTAAAATGAATAAGAATCATAAGCATTTTTTCCAAAATGAATAAGAATCATAAGTATGCATATGCATAATATTAAAGTGAGGTGTTGCTGAGTTAAAAAGAAGGATTGATTATCGATCATAAAAGACCCTAAATAATGTTAAAGAAAAGGTTATAAGCAAATCATTGCAATGGTCATAAACGGACTGCTAATGAGATATTGTTGATATGCTAGCGGCAGCATCCTCATGGCCTAAGCATGTAGAAGAATAAGAATTCATGCATGCTAGATATAAGTCATGAAAGTATTAATTTAAAATAATCATTAAAAGATTATTAATGTGAGTAGGACCATATCCTTACTGAGCTTGTAGCTCATAGGTGGTCACCCTGTGTTGTAGGGAATTATGAAGGTAAGGCTATAAGCTAAGGAGCGGATGAATGAAGACAATCTATCCCGTGAAGTTGTCCATACAAGACATGACCTGTGTAAACATTGGGCTTGAAAGTCCACACTTCTTTAGACAAACTTACATACATATACATATATACCTTTTAATAAAGAAAGGGGTTTCTTTTAAATGTTTTGGGAATTTGTTTCTCTATGATAAGGATTTCAATTATATTTTATAAGAAACTTAAATAATTATGTTATTTCTGTCAGTTTTTTTTTAAAAGTTGAATTTTAAAGTAATACTCCTACTAGCTCTACATGTTTCCTTTAAAAGTATTCGATAAGCTAAACAACTAGTAGGGCGGGGATTACATAAGACCTGACATTTGTTATGTATCATGATATGCATATATATAACATAAATATTATTTTCAACAAAATCAATAAACATGATAAATAGTAACTGACTTTCATTAATGACAATAAATAATATCTTGCTAATATCCACATAAAGATAGTATCACATAAAGTATTTGCCCTATCAGGTCAAAATATGATTGGCTTGACGGGAATACACTTTCAATTAGAGCATTATATCTTGGTATAGCTATGTACCAAGAGGAAATTAGATTTGAATAATTATTCGGAGTTCATTTCATTGGTTTTAGATATGATATTATGAAAAATAATAATTTTAAGTTACATAACGCTACATTCAAGGATCCACATGAATATCTAATTGTAACCTTACTTGACAGTATCACGAAAATGATGATGACTTAGGTTAACTCTAGAAGAAATGCAGTCAATCAACATACCCACCGATACACTCCCACAGTAGAGAAATTGCTAAGGACAAGACATGAAAAATCATCAACAATGAACATTGATATTGTGGTCCGGTTTACATATGAGGTTACCGGTGGTGCTACTAATGCCTTTGTAAACTTAGGTGCAATGACTTGCACAAGTAAGGGTTTTGACATAGATAAGATATTGTGCTCTCATGTCATAGCAATAATGAGGTCAAATAATATGGATGTTTATACGTTATGTTCACAATTTTACTTGATTGAGAATTGGAGGGCCGCGTATGCAGACTTAATTTTTGCTTGTACCATTGAACGACAAGTGGGATTTTCTAGAAGGGATCTGGATGATGAAGGTTCTATCACCTATCATGCGCCAATAGAGTGGAAGACCAAAAAAATATGTATTCCCTCAACAAGAGAATAAACATGAAGGAGAAGAAAATGTGGCAACTATAGTAAATTTGGACACAATAAGAAGACATATCAGAACCCGACTCCACCACCATTTATTGAAAATGTTTAATGAACTTTTTAATATTTATAGACTTGGTTGTATTATTTTTGTATAGTGAATGACTTACTATTTTATTGGTTGTAATACACTGTAAGCACTTTTGTCTCAACATAACTTTTAAGAAATCATGTTTCTAACACTCTAGATCGAGACCTCGATCTCTAGATCAGGAATAAGGATCGACTTCTCAGTCAAGAAGGTAAAAAACATGGGTTTCTAACCTTCTCGATCGAGAAATCGGTTTAGATCAAGAATTCAGACTAAGTAGTCAAGCTAGGCTGAGAACTTGATCTCTATATCCAGAACTGGGATTGAGTACTCGATCCGGATTTTTATAAATATGCTTATGACTTTCTAGACCAAGAACTTAGTCTCTTGATCATGAATCGGGACCGAGCTCTCAATCTGGACCAGGAAATCGTACCAATTTCTCAGTCTGATTTTACGGTCGAGAGATTGGTATTCAATCTGTAAACTGGGAACTCAGACCGAGTTCCCGATTAATACTCAAACCCTAATAATATCCTAAATCATAAACTCTAAACCCTAAACCTTACACCCTAGACTCTCAACCCTAAAACCTATAATATAAACACTAACCTTTGACCATAAACTGTAAACAATAACCTAAGACCCTAAACCATAAATCCTAAATCTCAAACCTTAAACATTAAATCCTAAAGCATAAACCCAAATCCTAGACCCTCAACCATAGAACCTATACCCTAAACTCTTAACTTTACACGTTAATTATTAAACCATAAGCACTAGACATAAGATCTTAAACAATAAACACACTAACCTTAGATTATGAATTAAAATCTAAGCCTTAGACCTTATAGTATTTTAGATTATGAATTATATTATTTAATTATATAGAACATGTAGAAAATAGAAAAGACATCATATTATATTATTTAATTACATAGAACGTGTAAAACATTTTTAGCTACATGTCCCATATGTGTCTATAAATGTTTATCATCACCTTACGCCTATAGAACTTTATGCGATCAACGTTTACATTACATAATGGAAATCCCATCATATGAAAATTTATGCACTTGATAGTCTATACCCCGCAATCCTCAGTTTTGTGACTTTGAGGTATCTCGAGTTTCTTTGGTTCAAATGGATGCTTCAATTTATGGTGGTACTTCCTCCTCAACTTATGATTATACTCCATGACTCGAGTAGTAAGATCATCTAGTTTCTGGCAAATCTTCCTTTGAATCCATGAGATATATAGTCCAAGAAGTGAGGTTCATAACTAAAGCAATCTAGTGTACCTCTCTAATATTGAGAGGAAAGTATACGGTATGCACATCCTCCCGTGCGATTCCTGCCCCCCCCCCCCCTCTCCCCTCGTCCCCTCGTCCCCTATCCCGTGATGTACCTAAGAAAACATATAACATATTGCATTAAATCAAAACGATTTTGCTAACAAAACCATAAGATTCAATTTCAATGTATACCTGAAGAATAATTCGTTATCTAGACCCCATGCCTCCTTTCTCATTCCATAGAGCATAAAGCTAAAGAGGTCATCTAAAATTGCCACCGAGTTTTTTTCAAGATGAGGGAACATTTGAGGGAACTTTCTGTATCACCTCCAGATTAATAACAGTGCTTCATTAATTTGTTTTCAATACTTTCATAAGCTATGTAAACAAAGAAGTTTAATTTAAAAAATTTAATAGAATTATAAAAATAAAAATACTTACTTTGCTCCACAACGAATCTCCAAGGGGCTTTAATGTCTTGAAAATATTTTTAGCGGCCTTCTCCCTAGTTAACAATTTGACATTAAGGGCTTTTTTCTGAATGACCCATTTCCTAATAGCTTTGCCAGTGGCATCATTGGGTTCACAAAATGGATCTAACATCAACACTTTATGCTTCATGTATTGTTGAATCTGCTTTGGTTTCAAATAAGGAGACTTGAGATAGTAACTCCTCTTCCTCTTCCTCAACTATCCAAACTTGCTATATGGCGTCGCATAGCTACGATTGCTCTCTACATCATGACCATTACCATTACAATCTCCAGCTCCCCTAGAAAAATAAATAATATGAAGAATAAAATATGAGAATAAATATAAATTTAATTACTTATAGGGGTACAACTATCGAGACATCATCCATAAGTGCATTTCTCGGGACCTCCATACTAAAATACATAAATAATTAGTTTAAAAATATTGTGATTTAAAAGTTAATTAATATGAAGAATAAAATACAAAAATAATTACTTATTAGGTCTAGCTACTAGGATATCATCTATATGTGCATTTGTCAGGACCTTCACGTTTAGTTTTGGGGGGGGGGGGGGTCGACACCTACATACCAAAAAACATGAATAATTAATTTAAGAATATTAAGTGATTAAAAAGATTAATATGAAGAATAAAGTATGGAAATAAATACAAAATTGATTACTTGTGGGGTTCATCTATCAAGACATCATCGGCAAGTGCATTTGTCAGGACCTCCATGGTCTAAGTGAGAGAGGGGGGGGGGGTTGGAATCAACACCTTCATACCAAAAATATGAATAATTAATTTTAAAACACAAAAATAAATACAAAATTAATTACTTATTGGGTGCAACTACTGGGAAAATCATTCATAGGTGCATTTGTCAGGACCTCCATATCTAGTGGTGGGGGGAAAAGGATCGACACCTACATTTCAAAAAATATGAATAATTAATTTAAAAATATTAAATGATTAAAAAAATTAATGAATATGAAGAACAAAATATGAAAATAAATACAAATTTAATTGCTTACTAGGTCTAACTACCGAGACATCATCCGTATGTGCATTTTCTAAGACCTCCATGTCTAGTGAGGAGGGGGGCTCAACACCTACATAACAAAAAACATGAATAATTAATTTAAAATATTAAGTGAATAAATTAATTAATATGAAAAATAAAATACGAAGATAAATATAACATTAATTACTTACCGGTCTAGCTACCTGGACATCGTCTATAAGGGCATTTGTTAGGACCTCCATGTTTAGTTGGGGGATAGACACCTACATACCAAAAAATATGAATAATTAATTAAAAAATATTAAGTGATTAAAAAATAAATTAATATGAATAATAAAAGAGGAAAATAAATACAAAATTAATTACTTACCGAGTACAGTTATCAGGACATCATCCATAGGTGCATTTGCCGAGACCTCCAAATCTAGTGGGGGGGGGGGGGGGATTGAGACCTACGTACCACAAATCATGAATAACTAATTTAAAAATATTAAGTGATTAACAAGTTAATTAATATGAAGAGTAAAATATGAAAATAAATACAAAATTAATTACTTACGAGTCTAAGTACTAGAACATCATTCATAGGTGCATTTATTGGGACCTTTATTCTAGTGAGGGGTGATCAACACCTACATACCAAAAAATGTGAATAATTAATGTAAAAATATTAAGTGATTAAAAAATTTGTTAATATGAAAAATAAAATTTGAAATAAATAGAAAATTAATTATTTACAAGGTCCAATTATTACGACATCATCTATAGCAACATTTTATGGGACCTCCTGTCTAGTGGCGGGGAGGAAGGGGGGGATCGACACATACATACCAAAAAATTTGAATAATTAATTAAAAATATTAAATGATTAAAAAATTAATTAATATTAAAAAGAGAACTTTAAAAATAATAAGCAATTACTTATCGGGGCCAATTGTTAGGACATCGGCAAGTGCAGCTACTGGGCAAAAATAAAAATATATATTCTTCATGCTCATCAAACATAACATGCCCAACACAGCCTTGCTGTGAAGGAGCCTTATCATCAGCTAAAAGGCCGAGAGACCATATCTAATTTATGATTGATCGCGTCAATGACATACTCCAACCCCCTCAATCTCTTGCTGACGGTGTACTCTAGGCCCCCGAACCTATGCTTGAGTTCCCCCACTCTCTAGCTTAGATCATCTGCCTTCCCTTCTATCCTGGACATGAAATCTAGTAGCTCACCACTTAAGAGTCTGCCACTACGTCTACTTCTCGATGAAGGTGGAGAATATCATTGCTTTTCATCTTCCTCATACTCCTCCTTTACCTCTCAAACATCCTCGTCCCCACCATCTTCTTCCACTTTATCTCGAAATATATCATCTTCTTTAATATCTTCCTCTTTCTCCCCTATCTCATTTAGTGCGGCCCTCACATAATCTACATTTACATACTTCTCCTTATTGTTGAATGAGCCAATGATGATATAAGACTCAAATTCCTCTTATGTTAATGCCTATAAGATTTCATGCATTCTAACATATATATTTAATGTTAAGAGTTGGTGAAGGTCTATTAATTTAGTAATTATAGTCAAAAAAATACCATAGAAGCTAACCTTTGCTTTATATAAAGTCTTTGTGATCTTGTTGTACAATGGCATAAACATATTTGCATGCCCCGATTTCTTTGTCCCCTAGCTAAGGATTCATGACCTACCAGTCTTTTCTAAATGAATCTCAAATCTCTCTCTAAGGTTGGAAATAGCTACAAAAGCCTATACATGTAAAGTAATTTAAAAAGTATTAACAAAAACCAAACTGAAATAATAGAAATATTCTATTTAATTAAAGTCTAATTGAGAGTAATAATTACCTAAAAATTATATGAAAAACTGCATAAATCTATGGTCTAATCCTTACCATCTCTTCTTCTAGTACGAGTGTTAGCCCTCTTCTCGAGGTCATCCCTATTTATGCATTTGATGGTTCTCTTGTATGTTGATTTACCCCAACGATAACTATTGAAGAATTCTAAGTCCGAGACAATAGATATGTAACTATCCTCAAAGTTATTCTTCTTAACTACCTAAGTAGACACCAAGAAGAAAAGGACAAATTTTACCTTCTCTTCTTTAACCTTCTCCCTTTTAATAAGATCTGCACTCCTTTTACTTTTAGGGAATTTGTTGATCATGTCCATAAATCACCACATGTAAAATTCATCCCCCCCTCCCCTCCAAGTATTTGTCCACCAGTTCTATATTATTTAGTATTTTATAAGGTACAACTGATGAATTGTGACACTTCAATCCAATGACGAGTGAACTCATATTGTGAGTACATGAGAGGATGACCATTTATGGACAACCATGCCTCATACTTCTTTAGGGCCCTAACTAGACGGAGTATCATGGATAAGGTTAAATGATCGGAGAAAAATAATTCTGGATCTAAATTCAAGAAATGCCCAAAGCATGACGCTCTGAACATTTCCAACTCTCTCGCTTTCAATTTCTCCTTAATCTCTTTAATCTTCTTAATCACCTTGTGTAGCCTTGTTTGTAAAGTAATCGTGCAGCAAAAATAATGATCACGACATACGATCGGTTTTAGTTGAGGTAACTCCTGCCCTAAAAGCAAGCATAAAGTAGTAATTAATTACACAAAAAATGAAACAATTATAGTAAATAATTTGGTTTAGAACGAGATCTAAGATCCCAGACTGAGAACTCAGTCTGAATTCTTGGTTTGGCTTCACCAATTTTGGTGATCCTAGACTTGGAACTTAGACCGAGTTCTCGGTTTGAGATAACTTACCCGCTATGCGTTTAGAGTCGGATATAGTTAGAATATTATGATCACATGCATCTAATGCATTAAAAACAAATAAACTCATTGATTAATAAATCACTAACCCATATATATCCAAAGCCGATTAAATGAATTATTAATCTCAAATTCATTATAACGTTTAGAAGGCACTATGTAAGACATTGTTACATAGTTTCTAAGCTTAACATTATGAAGAAGTTGCAAGTCAAAGGATCCTTCACACATCATGGGGCAAACCCGTTTTCAAAAAAATTGACCCATGACATCTAGATGAAAGACTACTACCAAGATACTAGGCCATTTTTTAAGCATCTGGAAAGAAAATGTTTTGAAAACCTAGATCATCTATCATGTTTATGAAACTGAAAAGAATAACCTTCCTTTCTCCTTTGAAATCCGATTAGATTTCCATCCACGGGAGTTTCGCCCACCACCACCGTTGTTGCGTCTCCACTGCTAGCCATCACCTCTTCACTGGATTTCGATGTCGTTACCCAACCGCTATTGATTCCATTAGGATGAAAATTCATTGGTCATTTCTTTATTGATAATCAATCATAAAAGAGGAGGGAAATGGCTTGAGAGAAAAGATGGAGGCTCTTTCCTTTTTCTCTCTCTAATGGCTGCACAAGCTAGGGTAGGAGCCTAGGGTTTCAGGTTGTTCTATTATATAGACAAGTAACTTGGGCCCAAAGCCCAAATCCCTTTAATTAGGTGCTCAGGCTTTATTTTCTAATTTAATATTCCGACTTTCGGAAACAACTAATAAAACAATTTTTTTTGAAAGGTAAGTATATATTTCAAAAAAAGTAGATTACAAGTGCACGGTGAACAAGCTCACGTTAAGGAGTATATATTTCAAAAAAAGTAGATTACAAGTGCACGGTGAACAAGCTCACGTTAAGGAAACAAGAGAATACAACATCCTAAAAAAAAGGCGACCAACACCTAGACCAAATCCAACCTAAGAAACAGAAAATAGCCCAAAGGGCAAAACCGGGGAAATCCCCATTATAGCAAAAAGGGGCATACCCCATAAAAATAGCGTAAAGAACAAAATTACACTTGGGTGAAAAAACCCCCAGTGGGGGAAAAACCCGAGGGGGCCCGAAATGCAAATCAAAGGGGTATACCCCAGTGTGACCACAACGGGGGCCACTATCCACATACAAAGAATATAAGCCTGCAAAATCAAGGCTACAAAAGAAAAAATAATACGAGGGGCATACCCCAAGGAGGCCACCCAGGGGACCCCACCTATTATCCACAAGAAGAGCAAAACCCAAGGCAGCTGACACAAAATACAAGAAATACGGGGAAAAAACTCCAAGGAGGCCATAAAGGGGACCCCACCTATCAAACCCAACAAACAGGCAATCAGGAAAAATAGGCAATCTAGAGGCAAACAAGAGGGGGATTAAAGAGATATACCATTCCAAGAATTCCAAATGTCAAGGTCTGCATTCGAAGGAGGAGGAGGAAGGCTCTAAACTCTTATCTTGATTTGAAGAAGGATTTTCGTAGCAATGATACCTAGGGGGGTACAACTGTAATTATGAATCCTCTTGTTATATTATTCCAAAATAAATTCCAACTTTATCAGGTAAAGTCATACTTTTATTTAGGGCTGACCATTTGGGTCCAATTAGACCCATCAACACTTTAATGTCCAATCGAACCTTCCCTTTGACCCATAAATTATTCTTTGACTTAGTAATAATTAAATCCCCATTTAATAAGTATTTTGGCCAACTTAATAATTTACTTATTAATTATGTAATTTCTAATTAAATCTAAATCACACTTTAGTTGTGCTAGTAGTGCAGGTTTGATTTAGACTTAACAAATTAAACAAATTAATGATTTAACTCTTAAATCAAATTCTTTAAGAATGAGTCAAATTCCTCTAAGATTAGATCTATAACCAATAATCCAATCGTTCTTAATGTATGTGACCCAATAGGTTATACATTCCCACACTAGGTAGGCCTGACAATGACTTTGTGAGTTTTATCCATTCTTTACAAATGGACCGTTTGACTTTGAAAACACCATTTTAAAAACAATAAGTTAATATGATCATCATCTTTGATTAGATTAACTTAAATCACAAGACCTACATTGCCCTCTAGCAAAGCATATGAGACACCCACATAATGAGAAGTATCCATAATCTTAAGAAGATCTTGTAACATCAAAAAGAACCTATAGTGACTATTATCATACTCGACTAATCCTTTTATTCTTACTGAATCTTAATCTCTCATGGGGCATGGTTTAAGTATTAAACCCCAATAGACATATCATATGAATCATGTGATTCCTTATGCCACTAAGACAATATAATTATGGAAAAATATTTTCCCGATCGTACTACTTTGCAAAGATTTCTTGTTAAACAAGGTACAACTTTCATTTAATGTATCCTCTTGATAATGAGGTGATGGATCACATCTTACCACCCTATAGACTGTATATACTTAAACATATGCCCAAAGGTTTGCCCTTTTAGTGTCTTTGGCTAAGACCACATGGAGCGATATCAAAGCATGTTATCTCACATGTCAATACTATGGTGATCTCAAGTTTAAGGATCACAAGTACCATAGTCACTGGATAAGTCTCACTAAAAGTAATTATCATTACCATTGAGAGTTATCAAGTGATCATGTTCAGTGATTTAATCATCTATTAAATTGCCCACATATCTATCCCAATATTTGATAATATCGATGATTATGAGAAAACATCATTCTTATAATAAAAAGATATCCCCATGCAATAATCTTCCCGGATTGTCAATATCACCTATGAGAATTCTATGACTATGAACTATTTGGATCTTAGGCTTATATCTCATCGAGCATGATCACTATCATGGTCCAAAGTGCATCATCTAAGATCCGAGAATTTATCATGCAAACATATACATTAAGATAAATATATATTCATGCACTTTATTATTCCAACAATATAATCAACATATCATATTGAAATACAGTAAGTATTTGAAGTGTTGATCATTATTACAAATAAGATGGAATCTCATTAGTGCATAGCCCTAAATAAACATATCTAAGTGTCTTGACGAACATACACTTTTAATCTTTCATTTGTACTAAAGCCAATCGTATCTCAATTGAAACATCATTTTCATAAAATGGTGGTTAAACTTTTGTTGGGAAAGCAACTTAGTGAATGGATCCTCTATGTTGTCGTCTATGTCCACCTCCTGACTTTCGACTCTCTCTCGGATTAGGGGATACCGTTGCAGCACATGTTTAGATTTTTTATGAGATCTTAGTTCCTTTACTTTTTTCATTGCATCATTGTTATCATAGTATACTACTACAAAGCCAACGATGCTAGGAACCACACTAAGTTCAGTAATGTACTTTTTCATCCAATCAACTTCCTTGGCTACTTTGGAAGCAACTATTTATTTAGCTTCAGTGGTGGAATCTGCTCTAGTCTTCTATTTGGAATTCTTCTAACTTACTGATCCACCATTAAGCACAAATAGAAAGCCTGAAGTCGATTTATTGTCATCTTGATCTGATTGAAAACTAGGATCTGTGAAATTCTTAATTTTCAAATTGTTCCCTCCATAAATTAAGAACATATCTTTAGTCATTCTCAAGTACTTAAGAATGCTCTTAACAACTTTCTAATGTTGTTCTCTCATATTGTCTTGGAACCTGCTCATAGCATTATAGAGCATAGGCTACATTCAGTCTCGTACATAACGTATCATACATGATAGATCCTATGGCCGAAGTATAAGATACTCTATTTATGTTTTCTATCTCCTTGTGTGTCTTTGGAGACATCTTCTTGGAGAGGGAGGTTCCATGACGTATTGGCAATAGTCATTTCTTGGAATCTTCCATACTAAACCTCTTTAGTGCTTTGCTTATGTACGAGGATTGGATCAAGCCAAGAAATCTTTTAGATTTATCTCTATAGATCTTTATACCTAATACAGAAAATGCTTCACCTATATCTTTCATAGAGAAGTTTTGCAACATTCTTACATCATTTCCAATGAGTAGTATGTCATCAATGTGTAAGACAATGAACATTACTTGAATCCCACTTACTTTCTTAGAACTATTCCTTCAACTGCATCTTCTAAGGTCCAAACTTGGTTGGCATACATGAAGTCCATCTCAGACTTCAAGGAATACTTGAGAGGTCACAAGTCTTTCTTTTGAAGGCCCCTCAAGTGTGGGATTTGTCGAACCTTGATTCTGAATCTGATTGTTAATTTGTGGATCTTGAACCTGTTCAAGATGTACTTTACTCCTATTGTTCCATTGTGAATAGAATTCATTTTCCAAGAAAACAACATGTTTGGCAATAAACACTTTTAGCTCAACAAGATGGTAAAACTCGTATTCTAAAGCCTCATTGGGATATCCGATAAAATATCATTTATCAGATCTTGCCTCTAGTTTCTCCGCTTCCTGCTTCTTTACTTAAGCAGGGCATCCTTATATCTTGATATCGTTGTAGGATGCTCTTCTACCTTTCCTTATCTCATATGTAGTTGTTGCAACAAACTTAGAGGGAATCTTGATCAAGACATGCGGTGCTTTCTAGGGCTTAACCCTAATTTCATAATAGAAGCTCAGTTTGGGTCATCATAAACCTGAAACTATCCAACACGGTCTGATTCCTCTTTTCCAAAACACCATTAAATTCTAGTGTTCTAAGAGGAGTCCAATGAGAGAGAATCTCATTCTCTTTTAGGTAATAAAAAAACTCATGACTCAAGTATTCTCCTCCTTAATCAAATCGAAGGATTTTAATATTTTTCTCAATTGCTTCTCCCCTTCATTCCTATAGTCTTTAAATTTCTTATTAGATTCAAATTTATACTTAAGAAGATAGATATAAAATCCAATGTCGAGGAATCATTAGTAAAGGTGATAAACTAGAGAAAACCACCTTTGGCATATGTTGACATAAGACCACATACATTGGTATGTATAAGAGTCTTAGTAACTCCATTGATCTTTCTCCAGTTCCACTAAAATGATATTTGATCATTTTTCCAAGTAGACAGGATTCATAATCAAATGGATCATGGTATCCATCTTTGTGTAACTTGTTTATCCTAGTCTCATTTTCTTTTCCTAATTGACAATGCTAGAGATATGTTTGATTCATATTAGACTTATGTTTCTTGACTACATTCATATTCAAGCATGTTTTTTCTTTCAATTTTAAAAGATATAGATCATCTACTAAGGAACTACTTCCAAAGTACACACTAGTCATAGTAATATTACAAGATTTGTCCTCAAAAGAGAATGTGAAACCATCCTCCACTAGTTTTGATACAAAATTAAATTACTTATAATTGTAGATGCATAGTAACAATCTTTTAAAACTAGCTCTAAGCTAGTTGGAATGGACAAAACATAAATTCCGATGGCTAATGAAGCAACTATTACTTTGTTTCCCGACCCTAGAAAGATTTATCCTCTCTTCAAGCTTTTTCTACCCTTTAGGTTCTCCACATCAATACATATATGAGAGCAACATCTAACATCTGACACCTAAGTAGAAAATGAATTAGAAGAAATTCTAACTTGAATCATGAATGTACCTAAAATACGTTAATGTTTCAGCGAAAGTGATGCCAGGTAGGTCTTACAATTCCACTTCCAATTTCCTGTTTCATCACAAATGAAACACTTTCCATCCTTGCTCGTCTTTACCTTTATCTTATTTTGAACATTAAGCTTCTCAAACTCAAGGTGTCATTTCCATGCACATTTAGCCTCATTCTTAGCTCCCTTAATTTAAGCTTTGACATTCTTGAGCATATCTAATAACCCATGCATGGAAGGATCCATCTTATTCATTTGGAATTGCAAGATAAAAAGTAAGTATGATTCTAGGACTGACTTGATGATGATGTCATTATATAACTCTAGGTCCATGCCATAGCCTAGATAACTTAGTCTTTCAAGGCAACCGATCATCTTCAACACGTGTTTCTCAATAGATGTGTTCTCATCCAATCTTATATAAACCAATACTTTTGAGGCCTCATACGTCTTGCCAAGAACATGATTACCCCGAATCTCACTTAGATGTTTCATGATTTCAACGACATGCATCCCATCGTACATGATATGTAGCTCATTTGACATGGATGCAAACATAATGTTATATACCATTTCATCTTGTTCCAACAAATTAGTCCAAGATTCTCTATACTTGGTACTAGTATGTTCTCAAGAAGGAGCTTTCACTAGACACATATATCCAGTATATGAGAAAGGCGTTCATTCTTGAGATCTCTTCTCAATTTCTTACACTCAATCCTTAAAGTAAGTTCCCACTAAATTATTCATTTCATTGATATTGAAGAAATATTCCTCCTAGCATGCTTTCATTTAAAAAAAAAAAACCACACAACATAAATAATTTGAAAATGATCAACTTTTGTAAAAAATTAAGAGACTTTATAATTCTAGTTTGACTACCTCTTTTCTTTTTTACAATTCACACTACCCTTTTATATGAATGGGAAAAACCTTTTTCTCCTAGTTGGAAAAGAACCCCCACATGAATATCTCAGTTCCATGTGTCCGTAGCCAACCTTAATGCCTAAGTAATGTAACAAAACAATTTTTCGTAGTTATATCTCATATAACTCCTTTTCTTGCCTCTAGAAAAATATGGTCCCATGTGTTCATACCTCTAGAAAAATATGGTTCCATGTGTTCGTAGCCAACCATATCTTTTCTAGTTAAGCTTAAACCAAAGTGCTCTTGGTGATATAACAAGTAATCGAACTAGTATCTCCGATGTATCCATAGCCGAATCTAGTTTGAATATTGAATCACTTACATCTCATGCATTCACTAAACAAGTTAATAGCCAATTAATGAATGATTCATATTACATTAGTTGTAACACCTGGGAAGACACAATCTAAGACTTTCTTATATGGCTTAAAGGCTTAATATAATCAAGCAAATATTTTATTTTATTTGATCTCATCAAGACTCCATACATGCTTATTCAATATTATGGGATTCAATATTGCAATCCTAGCATGCATCATGTCTACTTCACATACATATGTTCAAAATATTTTCATACCTATACATGCACTTTGTCAATCAATTTATTCGACCTTGAATCATGCTAATTGTGTGCCTAAGAACCATAAAATCATGTCAATGTGTCTCCTCAAATCATTAAATAATTTAAGAACAATTCAAACGATTTCTATTTTTGCAATTCAAATATAATGCTCGTGCATAACTTGCTTGTTTAATCTTTAGAAGTCACACATATAATTGTTTAATCTTAAAAGCATGTCAATGAGTCTCCTCAAGTCAATAAATGATTTGAAATCAATTTCAATGAATCCTATTTTTGCACTTCAAACACAAGTTTCTTGCATAACCTGGTAATGATCTTAGGAAGGCACGTGTGCATTTGTTTAACCATAAAATCATGTCAATGACTCTCATCAAGTAAATAAATAAATTGAAAGCATTTCAATCAAAATCTATTTTCGCACTTCAAACCTGATTTTTGTGCATAGCTTGCTAATTAACACATAGGCACGTGTGCATTTATTTAATTTTAAAATCATGTTAATGCATATCCAAAAGTCAAAAAAACATTTGAAAACAATTCGAACAGATTCTATTTTCTCACTTTAAACACGAGTTTCGTGCATAACTTGTGATTGATCTTTTGTAGGCAGTGTGCTTTTTATTTATTTTAAAATCATGTTAATGAGTATCCTAAAGTCAGTAAATCATTTCAAACTAATTCAAACGAATATGTTTTCACACTTCAAACATAAGTTTTATGCATAACTTGCTAATAATTTTTTGAAGGCACATATGCATTTGTTTAACCATAAAATTATTTCAATGAGTCTCCACAAGTTAATAAACTATTCGAAATCAATTCAAATAAATTGTATTTAGCATTTCAAACATGAGTTTCATGCATATATCGATAAAGATCTTTAAAAAGTATGTATGCATTTACTTAACCTTAAAATCATGTCAATGAGTCACATTAAGTTAATAAATCTGTTTATAGCATTTTAAAAGAATTCTAATGATCTTTCTAAGGAATGTGTGGATTTGGTTGACTTTAAAATCACGTAAATGAGTGTCCTAAACTCAATAAATTATTTGAAAGTCATCCGAATGAAATATGTATTTGCACCTGAAACACTAGTTTCCCCCATAACTTGCTAGTGATCAATGGAAGGCACATGTGCATTTGTTTAATCTTTAAATCATGTTAACGAGTCTCTTGAAATCAAAAACTAATTTGATAGTAATTCGAACAAATTCGATTTTTGTACTTCAAACACGAGTTTCGTGCAAAACTTGTTAATGATCTTTGTGGAGAACATGTGCATTTGTTTAACGTTAAAATAATTTCAATGAGTCTCTTGAAGTCAATAACTCATTTGATAACAATTTAAAATAATTATATTTTTGCACTTGAACCACGAGTTTCATGCATAACTTGCTAAGGATCTTTGGAAGGCACATGTGCATTTGCTTAATCTTAAATTCACATCAATGTGTGTTTTCATGTCAATAAATTATTGATAGAAATTCAAATGATTTCTATTTTTACACTTCAAACGCGAGTTTTGTGCATAACTTGCTAATGATCTTTGTGGAGAATGTGTGCATTTATTTAACGATAAAATTATGTTAACATGTCTCTTCAAATCATTAAATCATTTGGAAGCGATTTGCACGAGTTAAATTTTCACACTTCAAACCCGAGATTCATGCATAATTTGCTAATGATATCTAGCAAACTCATGTGCATTTGTTTAACTTTAAATTCATGCAATGAGTATCTTTATGTCAATAAAGCATTTGATAACAATTATATTTTCGCACTTCATACATGAGTTTCATGCATAACTTGCTAATGATCTTGGTAAAGAACGTGTTCATTTGCTTAACGATAAAATTATGTCAATGTATCTCTTCAATTCAATAAATCAATTGAAAGCAATTCGAACTAATTTTATTTTTACACTTCAAGCACGAGTTTCGTGCATAAGTTGCTAATGATCTTTGTGGGGAATGCCTCCATTTATTTAACCATGAAATCATGTCAATGTATCTCCTTAAGTCATTAAATCATTTTAGAGCAATTCAAATGAATTCTATTTTTGCACTTCAAACATGAGTTTCATTCACAACTTTGTAATGATCTTTGGTAGGCATAAGTGCATTTTTTTAACCTTAAAATCATATCAATGAGTGTCCTAAAGTGAATAAATAATTTGAACGAAATTTGAATGATTTATATTTTCATACTTCAAAGACGAGTTTTGTGCATAACTTGGTAATGATCTTTTTGGGGAACGTCTCCATTTGTTTAAGCATTAAATCATGTAATGTGTTTCCTTAACTCATTAAATCATTTGAGAGCAACTCAAAAAAATTCTATTTTTGCACTTCAAACACAAGTTTCATGACTAACTTAGTAAAAAATCTTTGGAAGGCACATGTGCACTTGTTTAACCTTAAATCCTTTCAATGAGTGTCCTCAAGTTAATAAATAATTTGAAATCAATTCGAACGATTACTATTTTTTCACCTCATACATGAGTTTAACATATCTTTCTAATGGTTTTTTGAAGGCATATATGCATTTGTTCTACATTAAAATCATGTCAATGAATCTCCTCAAGTCAATAAAGCATTTGAAAGCAATTTGAATAGATTCTATTGTCACACTCGAAACACGAATTTCATTTATAAGTTTCTAGTGATCTATGGAATCCACTTGTGCATTTGTTTAACCTTAATATCATGTTAATAAGTCTTTTTAAATAAATAAATCATTTGATAACAATTCGAACGAATTATATTTTTGCACTTCAAACACGAGTTTTCTGCGTAACTTGGAAATGATCTTTGTGGAGAATATGTGCATTGGTCTTGTGTTTTACAGTTTGCAATGTTTGAAAAAAATGAAATTAATACTTGAGCAAAATAGGTTGGTTGGAACCAACTTTAAAGATTGGTTTAGAAATCTGAGAATTGTTCTCAGATATGAATGTTTGTTTGATGTTTTGAATCAGCCGATCATGCAGGTCCTACCTGAGAGATCAGATGTCGAAGTAATGGTTACATGGAATAAGTGGCAAGAGTAAGATAATAAGCTGCAATGTATTGTGCTTGCATTAATGAATAACGAGCTACAAAATTACTATGAGAAATCCATGTTGTTGAGATTATTGATAACCTTAAATTTTTTTATGGTGAAGATACTCACAATGAAAGTCATGAGATATCCAAGGCATTATTTTATATAAAGATGACTAAGGGCACATATGTTATTGACCATATGATGAAGATGATTGCTTATATAGAATAACTTTAGAACCTAGGTTTGGTCATGGATTCTAAGTTGATCAATAACTTGGTGTTGCAATCACTTCCTGATTCATTTACTCCATTTTTGCTCAACTTCCATGTGAATAAGCTAGGACCCGCCCGAGCTACATGATTTGCATAAGATGCTAAAACTGGCCAAAAACTCCATCAAGAAAGAAAAACATGTGTTGCTTATGAGAAGCTCCTCTAGAAGGAAGGAGAAAGCTAAGCTTGGCAAGTGACGTAAGAAAAGGGTTCTCCAAGAAAAGAAGGGTGATGGAAAGACAAAAAAAGTTAAAAGAGGGAAAGTGTTTTCACCATGGAGAATCTGGACATTGGAAGAGGAAATGTAAGGATTATTTTGCAAGTTTTAAAAAGCAGAGTGATGTTGCTTCAAATATGTCCATGATTAAGGCTAATGTTAAGAAATGAATGCACGCATATAATATAATAAATGCAGCGGAAGAAATATTTAAAATTGTATTCGGATTATATCATAGCATGCATAGTTTCTATACAGATCAATCATATAATAATTATATCATATATAATCTATTTTACAGAAAATACATTAAATCTCATCAAATTTAAATCAAGATTAAGAAAGAGGAATACATTTTTGATTTACAGAACTCTTCTTGAATAAGATGTGGAGGCGCTCATGTGTTTGCCCTCTAACCGTTATCCATACGATTTGTTTCGCACAGTTAAGTTTTTACTTAAGATCTCAACTCATAAAATAATAAGCTTGAGGAAAAAGACGGAAAAATAATCTTTTCTTTCTTTGATTTTCAGCCAAGAGGCTTATGGAAGAGCATGGTTTCGGCTAAGGCCTTAGGGTGTATTTATAAGCACAACTAAGTTATAGTTTCTCAATCACATTAGGTTTTCTAGTTGCCATAAAACTGTTATCACTTTAAGTTGCCTTTTATCTTAAAACTCTTAAGAGAAAAAATTAGGTCAAACTCATCTGACCACTATAATGGGTATATTCCATGGATACTTAATTAACCCTCTCATTAATTTGGCCCACAAAAATCTAATTAATAATTCAACTCATTAATCCTTTAATATCTTTTTTAAAAAGTATTAATCCTTTAGTGTCCAATTATTACTATAAACATTTAGGATACTTTTATAATTAAATAAAAATTCTTATGTAACTTATTAACTTCTAATTAATTTAACTTTTAAATTAAACAATTAACTTAGTTATCTCATGATTAAATAACTTTAGACTTTCAAGTTAAGATAGACTTCTAATAAAGTTTCAAAACTAGCCGGGAGATGAGAAGTTCCGTCTTCCAAAAGAACCTATTGGTGTCCACATATACTTACAATAATAATCTTTCCATCTCGACAATATCATGATTCGTCCTAGAGTATGGTTTAACTGTTAAATCATAATAGACAAATCATATAGATCGTCAAATCTTTATTGAACACGACATTGGATTTATAGAAGCTCCTTTTAAACCATAATATTTTACAAAGATTCATTATTCAATGAAGTATATAAATCATAGGGCTTTATTCCAAACATAGAAGCTATCAATTCCCTTTTGACCACTCATAATCCTTCATGCACAACACTTCATACCCAACGGTTCACCTTGTGTTCACCCATGGCTGGGGCTAATAGGAATAATATCAAAGTATGAAGTCTGGTATTTAAGGAAACGAGGGTGTCTTAGATCAGAGGACCATATGTAAAATAGTCACAAGATAATTTTATTAATAGTTAGTGTTAATCACCATTGAGAATTATCTAAGTGTCATATTCAACACTCTTAGTCTCTATTGAGCGCCTACGTAATCATCATGGTGTTCCACTAATACCACTAGCTGTGAGATAGACCATACAAACAATTAGGTGATGAACTACAATCATCTATCCACATCAATCGATATCCATTTTTGAGATCCTTTGACAATGAACCGTTTGTATATTAAGAGCTTTTAGCGACTCAAGTCTCTACTAGAATGATCTCTATCACGGTCTCTAGAATGCATAAGTTAAGATATTAGACTTTATCATGATATATATAGAGAACATATAATATTAATTCCAACAAAATCAATAAACATGATAAATAGTAACTAACTTTCATTAATAACAATAAATATAATGTCTTGTTAATATTCAAAAAGAGATAGTATCACATAAAGTATTTAACTTATCGGGTCATCTATGTCTACCCTTTCTATGTTGATGTCTCTTTTTCCAATTATCTCTTAGATGAGTTATAACGTTGTTACACATGTTTGGATTTCTAATGAGACCTAGGTTCTTTTGCTTATGTTATTGCACTGTTATTATCGTAGTACTTCGGGATCAACGATGCTTAGAACCACATCAAGTTCAATTATGAACTTTTTCATCCAAACCGCCTCATTTACTACTTCTGAAGATGCAACGTATTCGGCTTCAGTAGTGGAATCCGCAGTCATTTCCTATTTGAAACTTCTTAACTAACCGCTTCACCATTTAGTGTGAAGACGAATCATGATCTTGGTTTACTATCGTCAACATCTGACTAGAAACTAAAGTTTGTGAAACCCACAATTTTAAAGTCTGATTCTCAATAAACCAAGAACATGTATTTATTCCTTCTCAAGTATTTAAGAATGTTCTTGATAGCAATCCAATACTTCTGACCTAAATTACCTTGAAACCGGCTCGTAACACTTAGAGAATAGATAACATTCGGTCTCATACCATAGCACATGATGGATCCTATTACTAGGGCATAAGGGATTCCACTCATCTCATCCCTCTCTGATTGTGTCTTGGGAGACATATTCTTGGAGAGGTAAATCCTATAACTAATTGGCAAGAGTCATCTCTTAAAATCGTCCATGATAAACCTCTTTAGCACTTTGTCTATGTACGTCGATTGGGTCAAGCATGTACCCTAACCCGACCATACTACACAGCTCATTTTTATAAAACCCAAAATACTAAATTAATATTAAGCCTAATTAAAAAAAATTCTAACATACTATAATGCAAGGCAATGACTTGTATGTATAATCTAAAGTGAATTATTACAAAATACTTAATTAATTTATTTATTTTTGTCTAATTAATTGTTTAATTCAAGTGTATTCTTAACTAATATATATGACCGTGTGACTGTATCACCAACTAATACAAATGAGTGTTCGCACAAAAGATTTAAAAACTAAGGGAATGATATACACTCACTAAAAATGGGGCGTAACTCTATAATCAGTATGTTTCTAACGTATGTAAGATTCGACTCTAACCAATACGTAAATTATAAAATAATAATAATAATAATAATAATAAAATCCTAAATTGAGGAATAATAATAATAATAATAATAATAAATCACAAAAAAGAAAAAAACCAAACAAAATTGTTTTAGTGGTTTGAATAGAAGGGATCAACCGACTTATGCCCCTATGTGAGAAAGGATAGTGAGTTTGGTGTGTGAGCCCCACTTCATCCTCTCTCATAAAGGGGATGAGCATGTCTTACAAGATATTTTTTTTCGAAATGAGACACTAGAATTTCTCGACTAACTTGGGATGTCAAATAAAATTTCAAGTCCCGAGTTTATAGTTTAGGTTTTAAAATTTAAATTTCAAGTTCTAGTGTTACAAAGTATTTATGGATCATCTAGTTTAGGGTTTAGACACACTAGTCCTAAGCTTTTCGGTATAAAGTTTATGGCCACTAAAATTCAGATTTAAAACAAATGTTTCTAAATTCAGACTGAATATTGATTTTTGCGAAATGAGACGCTAGAATTTCTCGACCAACTTGGTATATCAAATGAAATTTCAAGTTACGAGTTTATTGTTTAGGTTTTAAGTTTTAAATTTCAAGTTTTAGTGTTACAAAGTATTTATGGATCATCTGGTTTAGGGTTTAGACACACTAATCCTAAGATTTTTGGTATAAAGTTTATGGCCACTAAAATTCAGATTTAAAAGAAATATTCTTGAATTCAGACTAAATATTGATTTTTCCAAAATGAGACGTTAGAATTTCTCAACCAACTTGGGATATCAAATGAAATTTCAAGTTTCGAGATTATTGTTTAAGTTTTAAAATTTAAATTTCAAGTTTTAGTGTTACAAAATATTTATGGATCATCTCGTTTAGGGTTTAGACACACTAATCCTAAGATTTTTGGTATAAAGTTTATGGCCACTAAAATACAAATTTAAAACAAATATTCCAGAATTCAGACTGAATATTAATTTTTCCGAAATGAGACACTACAATTTCTCGACCAACTTGGGTTATCAAATGAAATTTCAAGTTTCGAGTTTATTGTTTAGGTTTTAAAATTTAAATTTCAAGTTTTAATATTACAAAGTATTTATGAATCATCTAATTTAGGGTTTAGACACACTAATCCTAAGATTTTTGGTATAAAGTATATTCTTGAATTCATACTAAATATCGAGTACATAACCTCTTCGAAGAGGAAAATGACACAATAATACTAAAAAATAGGATTTTAGGTTAAAATCAGGTTCCTGGTTAATTGTTTATTTTAAATCAACGGAAGTCAAAACCTTTGGAAATGAATTCCTATTTAAAAGCGTGCAGAAACGCATAAATAATAAACTCACTAGCCAGTCAACTGGGGTTTAGATTTAAGTAGTATTATTAAATGAACAGAGCAGTTCAACCTATATGGGATTGGTACATTGACATGTCATTTGTCATTCCAAATTAAAATTACTGGCACTTGTGTTTTGTTTCAAGTTTAGAAAAAACCATGAGATTGTTAACACTTGAGAAAAAATATGGACCAAATTTAAACAGTTCCAAGTAGAACTGAATTGACAAAAAGAAAGGGTTGATAACATACACAGATATTAGATTAAGCCTAAAACAGATGCCTCATAAACCCTCTGCTTAGACAAAGGGCTTCACAGAGCATACACATGTATACGTGGCTAAAAGCATAAAATCTTATTCTACCAAACACAAATTAATACAAGTTTATTCGATTATACATCTGCGAAGCTAAAAAACAGATCAACAATGACTATTGGAGACATGCAATACGGTTTTACGATGGGGCACCAAGGTAGGATGCAAGACGCAATATGTCACTGAATATTCCACCGGCCGTAACTTGCGCACCAGCACCTGCTCCCCGGACAATCAGAGGCTGATCCTTATACCTAGTTGTTGTAAAAGCAATTATGTTATCTGACCCAGAGAGTTGTGCAAACGGATGATCTTTCTTGTACACTTTGAGTTGGACTTCCCCTTTCTTATCGACCACATCCACAGCCCCAACATACCTCAAGACCTTCACACAATTAATTAATCACTCCATAAGAAACAAAACAAAACAAAAAATTATATCGAAGATGAACACTATTGTATACAATTAGGAATATACAAATATTTTAGGCTGTTAAAAAGATGTAAAAGAAACTAATTAGGCAGGAACCACCCATGAAAATGAATAAACACTCCTCTAGAAATTATTCTCTCCAGTATACACGTTGATCATGCATATCCCAGACTTTAAGTCTGAATTCTAAATATCTTGACGTCGCGGCATCTTTATCCCATGGATCTTCATCTTTATCCCACATCCGGCATGGCTAAAGATCTAGAAATTAACTCGCTATAACTAGGAATATGTCAGAACTACCAGCATTGCCTATAATAAATACTCACCTCGCCTGCATCCTCCGCATCCTCTCGTCTTTTTTTCATGTCTTCATCAAATTGAGGTAACTGTTGCATAAATTCCTCTACAGAAGCACTAGCCTGCAGATGGAAATAACAAGCTATTCATATAAAAAGGTATAGCTATAGATTAAAATAAGATTTCATAAAATCATTTCTTACTCGCAATGGTTCTGGTACAAGGCTTTCAACAAGGATATCAGAAAGTTCAAGCCTCAACCCACATTCTCTGGCAAGAATTATCACCTGCAAAAAAACTTGCAATTGAAACTAATTTGTGGTCCTTGATAAAAGGAAAGTTCAAAGACGGGTTATGCATATTCCCACCAGTCATATAGCGTCTAGAGCAAGAAAAGAAAAGGTGAAACTACTTTTGAGGATTTAACTTAGTATAACCTTCTCCTTCTGGACTGGATTCTAACAGCCAAAAAAAGAGGAGACTCGGTACAAAATTGTACCTTCCTGGCAACATCTGTTCCTGATAAATCATCCCTAGGATCTGGCTCAGTATAACCAGCTTGTTTTGCTTGGGCCACCACATCACTTAGAACTCGGGTACCTATATAGTTGTTAAAGATGTAACTCAATGTCCCACTGCAACAGAAACCCACAGAAACAATACCCCGTTTAATTGAGCAGAAAATATTTTATGCAGAAAGATAAAGAGTAAATAAAAGGCCAAGAAATATATTAAAGATTTCAGGAAACCAAACCTAAATATGCCTTCAATACGCAATATTTTGTCCCCAGTTTCAAGGAGACCTCGTAGAGTGCTAATAATTGGGAGACCGGCCCCAACAGTAGCTTCATAAAAGTAGTGCGTATAGGATTGTCGTTGAAGAGCTCTTAGCTTCAAATACTGTATTTGGATGGAGGACCATGCCAGAGAAACCGCATAGACAGTACATTTAATTTACAGTGCAACATATAAAGCATCGTTATGTTTAAACAAGAATATTTAATTTAGAAGAAAGGATGACCAAATAACATTGCATACGTTAACAAAAACACATCCACATCTGTTTCCAAAATTTTGTATATCTCTATGCCTTGCAAGGAATTAAAACAGAACTGGTAGCATGGTTTTCAGACTTGCAGTTCTGGAATTACAAACATTTACCTCAAAAACAAAAAAAAATATTGATCTTTAGCACAAACATATTTTCATCTCCAAAATAAAATGAAGTAGCAATCACTAATAAAGGGATACACGACAAAGTGACAAAACCCGATATGACCAAGTGACAAAACCCCCTTACTCTAAAAATCTTGCCAGGAGAGCAGCCCTTACATCACCACCAGTCCTTGCCCTCTCCCCGCCAAACAAATAATAATAATAATAATGATAACAATACATGACAAAAAAATATATAATAAAAAAATTCATATGCCAAAATATCTCAATTAAAGCAAAGTGCAGAATAGTAAAAACAATACTGTCCAACATGAACTCCTTTCACATGGTAAACTAATATAAATTTCCCATACAACACAACACACAACATCATGATTACAACTTATGGGTAAGATCGCCTCATAAACAGTAGGATGGTATGATATTTGGGGGTGTAAACTTCTATAAAACTAAGATACAAAACTTCAGTACGGAAAAACAGAAATACCTGATCAAGGGGTCCTGAATTTGCTTTCTTATTTGGGGTGATTACATGAATTCCCTTCCGCAGCCAATCGTAGTAATGACTGGCCACCCTAGAATCAGCTGTGCAGTCGACCAAGACAGAATTCGGAATAAAATGATTTCGATGTAAATGTTGTACAAATTTGTCCAAATCAGCCACTTCTCCCCCCTCATTTTGGAGTTCTGTCCATCTAGATAAGTCAACTCCGCTAGAAAAGAGAAAAGTTCTAACATTATGAACTGCTCAAAGGATGTTGGTTAAAAAGATTCAAGGGACAGCTTTCTGACGAAAAATATTGAAGAGCATATATTTTAGCCAAAAAGCAATAATAATAAGGGAAAATTATGATAACAAGCATCAACAAGAAGAGAGGAATGCAACTGTTCTCCAAGAGGACTTCCAGACTAAGCTCTCTCTGACCAATAAAGTGCTATTGGGCAGTGCAGAAGACATAATATTCTCCCAGCACAAATCATGACAAAATTTCAGTGTTCAGTTGCATTATTCAGTGAAGAAAGAATAGAAATTACGGAAACAATGAGAAAAAGATAATTCCTTAATATAGATTTGGAAAAGAGAGGTAACTAGAGACTACTTTCTAGGAAATTTACTTTTTAAAAATTACAGAAATTATTATAAAAAGGCAGAAAGAAGTGCAGAAATGGATGGTTCAGAGGTGCACTTAAGAGGCTTTGTAGATAATTCTACCCAACCAACAAAGGGAATGAGCAGTAGGCTATAAAGCAATTATTTTCACCAAGACCAAACCATCTTTAACATGATAGTTATGCGTCCAACTCCCTGATTGCATATACTTCAATAACATAACCAAATGCACTGATCCACATCTGGAGGCAGTGCTTTTCTAATTTATATTTCCTAACAGAAAAACAGTAAAAAAAAACAGTAATGATGTTCATCTGTGGCAAGGGGAAGGATGAATATCTATCTAGTGAAGTAATGAAACTAGAGAAAGATGATCCTAGGTTTCGAGTATGGAAGGCTGAAAACAGCACGGTTATATCATGGCTCATCAACTCCAAGACTAATGAAGTTGGAGAAAACTTTCTATTATATGAAACAGCAAAGGAGATATGGGAAGCAATCAAGGAGACCTACTCCAATATTGAGAACACCTCGGTACAATTCAAGATTGAGAGCAACCTACTTGACTTAAGGCAAGGAGACTTGACCGTAACTCAATACTACAATGCCCTTACCCGCTACTAGCAACAACTTGACTTGTGTGAGATCCATCCATGGAAGTGCACTGAAGATATACAGTTGTATAAGCAAATTGTTCAAAGTAAAAGATTGTACAAGTTCCTAATTGGACTGAACTAGAATCTAGATGAAGTAAGAGGAAGAATCCAAGGCTATAAACCTCCACCGAGTGTAAAAGAGGCGTTTTCTAAAGTAAGGACAAAGGAAAGCAGGAAAAGAGTAATGATGAAATCTCACTTGGTCACTCAAAATCTGGAAGTCTCAGCCTTGGCTGTTAGAGGCACTCAGTATCAACCAAGTGAGAATCGACAAAGGAAGGAATGGTCATGGTGTGAGCACTGCAAAAAGTATGGACACAGTAAAGACACATGCTGGAAACTCCATGGAAAACCAACGGATTGGAAACCATCACGACCTCCCCACAACAAAGAAGGCCGTGGAAATAACATCGGCTTGGAAGAACCTACTACATGTGAATCCAACTTGTTCAACAGGGAACAACTTGATCTACTAAAGAAGATGTATAATCAGCCTCCTTCATCCCCACAATCCTCCTCAATTATTGGAATCGAGTCCATAGCTCAAAAAGTAAATTTGCTACTACCCTAAATACTACAAAAAAAGACAGTCTATGGATTGTGGATTCAGGAGCTTCAGACCACATGACTGGTGATAAAACTCTCTTTAGTAATTTTACCCATTCCCATGAAAATCTTACAGTTAGAATTACAGATAGCTAACTCTCAAAGGTGGCCAGTTTGGGATCCATCACAATATCAAAAGACCTTACTCTAAACTCGGTCTTTTTAGTTCCAAATCTAGACTCTAACTTATTATCTATCAGTAAACTCACCGAGATCATAATTGTTACTAAATTCCTTCCATACTCGTGTGAATTTCAAGACTTGGATTTGGGGAAGACTATTGGGAATGCTAAGATGTACTCGGAGCTCTATCTACTTAAGGTTTCTGATCCTCAAAAAGTCAATTGCAAGTCAGATTGTTTAGTGTCTAGTAGTCAGAATAGTCATATTAGTCAATGTCCAAAAAACAGTCTAGTAATGTTATGGCACTACCGGTTAAGCCACCCAAATTTTATGTATCTCCAGAAATTATTTCCATCATTATTCTCTAATAAAAGTCCATATGATTTTCAGTGTGAAATCTGTCACCTCTCAAAACACACCCAAAATTCCTTCCCTAATCAACCCTACAAAAAGCCCCAACCTTTATCCATGATTCACAGTGATGTATGGGAGCCGTCTAGAGTAAAAACTAACAGAGGTGCCCACTGGTTCATTATCCTAATAGATGATCACACAAGACTAACATGGGTGTTCCTCATGAAAGAAAAGTCAAATGTGGGCCAAAATTTTCAAAAACTTCAACTCGATGGTTAATACACAGTTTCAAGCTAAGATACAAGTTTTCAGGACAGATAATGCTAAAGAGTACTTTACTTCTTCTCTTAGTACATATCTACTAGAACAAGGAATTGTCCACCAAAGCTCATGTGTGAATACACCCAACATAATGGGATTGTAGAAAGGAAAAACAGACATTTGTTAGATGTTGCAGGATCACTCATGTTCTCATCCTATGTACCAAAGCATCATTGGGGTGATGTCATTCTTACCGCAACGTATCTCATCAACAGAATGCCCTCTCGAGTCCTCCAATTTCATACTCCATGTCAAACCCTCCTAAAGTCTTATCCCTACACACACCTCATAACCTATCCCTCTCAAAGTATTTGGCTACTTTGCCTTTGTCCATGACCACAATCCGACCAGAAGCAAGCTTGATCCTAGAGCAATCAAATGCATATTCTTGGGATACTCGTCCAATCATAAAGGGTACAAGTGCAATCAAATGGATGTCACATTTTTTGAACAACCACCTTTTTATCCCAAAACTAATATTCAGGAGGAGAAACAGATTATACAAGAACATCAGCTTTGGGATCTCCCAATCTTAGATCAAACTACCTCACCGAGTCCTCCTAATGACAGTTTCCAAACTACCTCACCGAGTCCTCCTGATGACAGTTTCCAAATTACCTCATCGAGCCCTCCAAGTGGCTATTTCCTACAGGATTCTATCCCCAACCTTCAGCCTATTCAAAACCCTCCACTTCTAGACACCATTCAACAGAACACTGATCTCATCACGTACTCTAGAAGGAAAAGAAGTTAAGAGGAAACAAAACCCTTAGTACACCATGGGCAAATCCATGAGTCAAACTCTAATTCAAGGCCAAATAAAGACATTCAAGGTAATACTAATTCTAATTTCTCTCCTACTACGTTAGAAAATGATGATATTAATTGGCCTATTGCATTAAGGAAAGGTGTTAGATCTTGTACAAAGCACTCTATATACAATTTTGTATCCTATCAAGGGCTATCACCCAATTTCAGGGCATTGGTGTCTAGCATTGATGGAATTAAGATTCCAAACAACATATAGGAAGCACTCAAATCTCCAAAATGGAGAGCTATTGTTTGTGACGAAATTCAGGCACTAGAAAGAATAAAACATGGGAGGTAACTGAATTACCATCAGGAAAGCGTCCAGTGGGTTGTAAGTGGCTATTCACTGTAAAGTACACAGATGATGGAAATGTGGACAGATTAAAAGCTCGATTGGTTGCTAAAGGATTTACTTAGTCTTATGGAATTGATTATGAAGAAACGTTTGCTCCAATAGCAAAACTCAACATTGTCCAGGTCCTACTTTCACTAGCTACAAATCTAGATTAGCCTCTTTATCAACTAGATGTCAAAAATGCTTTTCTAAATGGAGATCTAATGGAGGAAGTATATATGAACATTCCTCCCATGTTTGAGAAATCAAATACAACCAACAGAGTATGCAAACTAAAAAGGTCACTTTACGAACTCAAGCAATCACCAAGGGCTTGGTTTGACAAATTCACAAAGGTGGTAAAAAGACATGGATATACACAGTGCCAATCGGATCATACATTATTTGTCAAATTCTCTCTTACAGGAAAGGTTGTCATTCTTATTGTGTATGTTGATGATATTATTGTAACCGGAGATTATGAAGAGGATATGAATAGCATTAAAGAATTCCTAACTAAAGAATTTGAGATCAAAGACTTGGGAAATCTCAAATACTTCCTAGGAATGAAAATAGCTCGGTCTAAGAAGGGAATTTCAGTCTCTCAAAGAAAATATGTGTTGGACCTGCTGAAAGAAACAGGAATGCTGGGATGCAAGCCAATAGATACTCCAATGGATTCAACCATAAAACTAGGACTCAAAGAGGACAAAATACTAGTTGATAAGGGTAGATACCAACGGTTGGTAAGGAAACTAATCTATTTATCCCACACTAGACCTGATATTGGTTTTGCAGTAAGTAAAGTGAGTCAATTTGTGAATGATCCAAATAAAGAACATAATATGGAGGCAGTTTACAGATTCTTAAGATACCTAAAGATGACACCTGGAAAAGGTTTGTTCTTTGGGAAAACAGCAAGTAGGGATATTGAGGTGTACAATGATGCAGACTGGGCAGGATCGATCAAAGACCAAAGATCTATTTCAAGTTATTATACCTATGTATGGGGGAACTTGGTTACATGGAGAAGTAAAAAGCAATTTGTAGTTTCAAGTAGTGCAGGGGCAAAATTTCGTGCTATGGTTCATGGAATATGCAAGGGAATATGGTTAAGACTCTTAGAAGAATTAAAATTTTCAGTGGATGAACCAATGAAATTGTTCTGTGATAATCAATCTGCTATAAGTATTGCAAAGAATCCAGTACATCACGATCGAACTAAGCATGTGGAGATCGATCATCACTTTATAAAAGAAAAGGTAGATGAAGGAATAGTCAAGCTAATTTATACACCTACGTATTTTCAAATAGTTGATGTCCTAACTAAAGCCCTACCTAGAATCAGGTTTGAAGATTTGAAATCCAAGCTTGGCTTGATTAATATCTATAACCAAGCTTGAGGGGGAGTGTAGAATATTGTAGAATATATTTAAGATTCTAGTAAACAAATTAGTTTGATTTGTTTCCTGATTAGTTGCTAATTAATTACTGATTTTTAGGGATTCAAATAGATTATGTTTGGGCTCATTTTATGTTGTTAGGTTAAGGTTTCTCTTCTATATAAAGGAACCTAAGATGTAAATTTAATGTATTAATAGAATTTCTTTCACCTCTAAAATTCTCATAGATCATATAGTCTTTCTAGTCATATGAAGGAGAGAAATGCTTAGGTGAATATCATACGTAAAAAAAAGTAATAGATCAAACCAATGCAAAGGTGACACAGACAATCTTGATGTGAAGATGGGAGAAGGTAAGACATGATGTATCATTGCTTACATTCGAATGAGGATAAGACAGAATTGGAAACCTCATGTTTAACCAGTTACATTTTCCTTGTTCAAACTAATACTCTTCAGAATATCCGAAATAATTTTCCATCAGCAACTATAGGAAAGCGTTGATCCTCAAAATAAAGACTCAACAAGGATTTAACTTCTGAACATACACATTGTAAAAAAGGAATCAAATTCAATACTTTTAACTTACACATCACTTAAAAGCATTCTTCTTGAGCTAGTGATTCCCATAACACGTAAATCAATGTTGAATTCTTCCTTAAGAACAGCTGCCTGCCAAAAGAAAGTTACAAAATCATAAGGTTCTATTATAAATAGTTAGTAATTTTGCGTTCTCTCTCTGTGACAACAAAATTAACATTCTTCAACTTGCTTATTCTGCCACACCCCCAATCCCCTACAAGAAGAAACGAAAACCGCTTGATGGTGGCTGTACAGGCCTACAGGGAAAAAATTTAGTGCAAGCTCACAGGTTGGACTTCTGGCTCTATAGGTCTAGATTGTTTAGCATGTATAACGCTTTACAGTCAAAATACACACAGTAAAAGCATTGATACTGGAAACTTAAGAGAAACCCACACTCTATATTCATTAACTAATATCATTCCTTTTATCAGCAAAACCTGCACTTCATAATGACAAATGTTTCGGATCAAATGACATTGACGGGGTCATTCACACATAAAAGGGCATGAATGCAACAAGTATATTTGCTTAAGTTATTTGACTGCCTCTCCAAAAGTGAAACTATGCAAGGATAAATGCTTAAATTATACAAGCAGAGAAATAAATAAACAGAAGCCATCAGAGTCTCGCTGGTTGAATCAATAAAAAACACTCCTCAGTCAGATTCATTCTTCCGACCATTGATTATATGAAAGAATCAAGTAATCTCATGGGTAAACTATGGTATTTAATGCGAGCTCAACAAATGAAGCACACTAACTTATCAACAAACATTAAAGTGAAAGATATAATTAAAATGCTAAAAAGAATACCTGATCCTTTAGCTGCTCAAGTAATGTAGCTCCAATTAATCCAGGACCTATAATGCCCATTGCAATTGTGGTTCTAGAGAGGTAAAATCTGGAGTGGACGGCTCTTAGGGCCTTAATGCAATCGTCTCTCTTGACTACTACTGTAATGTTGTACTCTGAACAACCTTGAGCTATAGCACGGACATTTATATTTGCCTGCATTGCAATATATTTGGATCAGTCCACAGAAATTTGGATAAATTTAAAATACGGAGCATTACAGATTTTTCCCTGAAAATCAGAAAGAAAAAGAGGATTGTAAATGTAATGTTATGAAAATCGTGTAAAAAGTGACTTATAAGAGACAGATTTACTGTGGTAAATGAGTTATAATAGGAATCTAACATGCTTAAATATAAGAAACGCCTTCAAATGGACAAACATTCCCAACCTTTGCCAATGCATTGAAAAGTGTGGCACTAACTCCAGGTGTACTTGCCATTTTATGTCCGACAGCTGCCAAAATGCTACAGTTTGGAATGACTGCTACCTAAGAAGCAAATTATGAAGAGACCCTTGGCTATGAAATGAGCTTCCAAAATCAATATAAATAAATAAGAGAAACTAATTAAGATTTGTTCATGATATCTTAAAAGAACAGAAGAATAATAAATGAAGTAATGAATATATCTAAACACACCAGAGCTCCTATTTATGAGACAACATAATCTAGAACTGCCTATGCATTGGTAGAGTTGATATCCTGCATTAATAGGTATCCAATATTTCAATTTTTATCTTAATCTCAAAGTAATTGGCAATGAGTGATTATATATTAATTGCCGAGGTTATGAGGTTACCAACACAGAATTATGCCAAACATGAATTTTTCATTTCCTGTAGCCACATGACAGATTTTATAACCAAACTTTCTAATATACCTTCATTCCATAATTTACAACCAAACTTCCTAAAATACCCTCGTTCCATAATAGATAATAAATATAATCTAACGTGTAAATAAATATAATAAAAGTTGAGGTTAGGCACAAAATTACACCATGCATGAATTTTCAATTTCCTACAGCATGCCATGTGACAAATTTTATAATCAAACTTCTTAAAATACCCTCATTCAATAATAAATTCAACATTAAAAAATAATTAATAATTACCATCATCTTTCCTTAAAAAAAATAAATAAATACATTACAACACACCGCGTGGTAGATTTTACAATCAAACTTCCTAAAATAATCTAATTCCTTAATTTACAACCAAATTTCATAAAATATCCACATTTCATAATTAATTAATTATTACCACCATATTTCTTTTCTTAAATAAAAAACATGTTATTCTACCACGGCTCAATTTTAAATTTCCTACAACACGCTCCATGGTAGATTTTACAATCAAACTTCATAAATTACACTTATTCCATAATTTACGACCAAACTTCTTAAAATACCTTCATTTCATATTAAGTTCAATATTAAATACAAAGAAATAATTACTTTCATTCTATTATTGTTCGTTATCTTCATTGTTACTTCTATTATTGACGATAGATATCTCAATCAATGTTATCAAACCAATTAATAATTTAAAATACAAATCAAAGTAACTACTATTTAGATTTAACTTTCAATCAACAAATATTATTTAAGTTATTATAAAAAAAATGTTTATAACATCGATATATTTATATCATCTTGTGCTTTATCATCTCATGCAAAGCACAGGTAGAAAGACTAGTGGAACATATTTATGGGTAAAGTGAGCATGTGTGGTGGTTAATTATGTGGTTGTAGGAGCGGTGCAATGGAATGTTGTAGGAATTTAGGCTTCCAACCCAAAATCAATTGAAAGTATTATACAAGAGTATATTAAATACTGATGAGGAATTTCTTTGGAATATCTTGAAAATACATTCAAGAAAAATGCACTTAATGCATGGAATTGAGATGAAGATTGTAGAGAACATGAACGTTGCAACTGGTGCAGAGCTCAAGACTATGTGGACAGAAGCAGAATCGATTTCAGATGTTTGTTGACAAGGTCATGAAGGAGGATACCAAACATGTCTTTATGCAAGCTCTAGAAATAGCCTTTACCCCATCTATTAAACTAAGTTATGCATTATCTGAAACAGGCCACAACCTGGGTCATGAAACACTTTTGTGTTTCTAGAGTCTTTTGTTATTCAATTTGTAAGGGGTACCAACTCTACAACTCCCAAAAAAAAAAAAATGATCAAGTGAAAAATTATGATCAAGCTTTAATTTTCAAATAAAATGTACATTGCGAATGTAGGATTCGCACAAGAGCTACCTGGTATGTATTTTAGACTAGTATTAAAAAATTGGTAAAATTCTAATACTTACCCTGCACACTCTAACCCACACTTTAAACATGTAATCTCTCAACTTTATTTTACATACAAAATGTTCCTCTTAAATAACTATAAACATCATTAGCCCATCGTAAATCACCGCATCCACTTTAAAATGCTTTTTTCTAAAGTTCTACATTATTATGTTTCGAAGTTATAGAATTTTTTTCAATAATTTGCAAGGAACAAGAATGACGGTTTTTTTAAGTAGAGCGGGTGAATCAAAATGGTGAGTAAGCCATTCAATTGGCACAAATGGAGACTAATTGTGCATGTAAAATGATGAAATCCCTTTAGAAAAGCATTTTGCATGCAGAAAAGTAGAATCATAAAGTACTTGGAATATGGTGAAATTTCAGCAAGAGTTAAGGTTTTTGTTGGGGTGAACTAGACCAATCAAATTTCACAAACCCTTGAGGGGAAAACAAATAGGGTCGATGACTTATAATAAGCTTGGGCAGTATGATGAACTTTAAAACAGAGAGAGGTGTGATGTGTAAATGAGAATTGATTATAATAGGTATTTAATATAGTTTCTTTTAGAATTAATATGTTGAGTTTGTAAAAGGAAACTATACTATCATAGTAAATTTGCCAAAATTAATACATGGTTGCTTTCAAGTAAAGACAACGAAACTAGTTGCAGCTAAAAATTGTCAAGAAAGAAATCTTTTAGTTCATTGAAAATTTAAAGTTTTTTATAGTGTCAATTGTTATAAATTAAATAATGATTTTCAAAAATCAAAGTAAACCACCTGAGAAAGTCGTCCAGCATCTAAAGCTTGACAAAATCTTGATTGTAAAGCCTCAGCAACAGCTTTTACTTCCTTCTCAGGCACAGCAAAGCAAACTGAATGCTCGCTACTGGCCTGCATTAGGTTCATGACTAACCATCATCAATGTTGAACTATTTCAAATTTCAGTAAAAATGAAAATAAATGAAAATAAATGACAAAAGCACCTGAGATATCATGATAACATTAGCTCCTACATCTTTAACGGCGCCAAAAATGGTACTAGCAGTACCTGGAACCCCTGCCATTCCCGTTCTGGGGGTAAAATCGAAACACCCAGTTAGAGGGAGGTTACTTGTTAAAGATCAGATAAAATTCTACATATGGTACAAAAGGGTAAGGCTTAATCCATATAATCTGCAGCTCACCCTTCAACATTTACAAGGGCCAAATTGTCTATAGTCGCAAACCCTTTAACAAAACACCTCAAATCCTGGCCATCTTCATTGTCAACAGAATGACGGCAAATCTTTGTTCCAGGTGCAGACAGGTTGAAGATGTTTCTTATTATAATTGGAATGTCAAATTGCATCACTGGAATAATGGTCCGGGGATGTAAAACATTTGCACCAAAATATGACTGCACGTTCATACCATTATTTTCAATATTTTAAATTAGAATGCTTAGAATTGAAAGGATGAGTAGTTATATATTTACCATTTCCCAAGCCTCCTGATAAGATAGAGTCTTCAAAATTACAGCCTCACTGACTGCAGAAAAGATGTCCTTAGAATTTTTTTTTATTTTTTTTTTCCTTGGTCGCCAGAGAAAAAGGAAAAACTTGAATCTTTTTACACCACAAAGAACTGTCTTATGATGAATAATTTTGTGAGGAACATTTGAGACACAGATGAGTAGACCCACATAAAAGATCCAAGTTTCTTATTGAGGTACAATTGGAGACAATTAGCTATATTTTCATTTCAGTTTACTGACAGAGAGAATAAATTAGGAGAGTTCAAACCTTTTCTGGGATCTGCACTGTAAACACCATCAACATCAGTCCAGATTGTGACTTGTCGGGCCCTAAGTAGAGAACTCAATATAGCTGCGGAGAAGTCGCTTCCATCTCTCTTTAAAGTAGTAGGTATATTTTGAGGGGTGCTGGCAATAAAACCAGTTGCAACTATGGTCTTACATGGATTCAGGGAGTACCACTGTTCAAGTCTTCTGTCAGATTCCAATAAATTTGGATCAACTTGGTTTGAGCTAGTAGGATTGACGACAAGAACTTCCCTTGTATCCATCCATTTGCAGTCTATTCCATTCTGCAGTATAATGCCAAACATGAATAAGACATCTAGGAAAGGAGATCTCGAATCAACTTATTGGTCTTATGGTATATCTCAGTCTAGAAGATGATACCAAAGATATGTATTTATTTATAAACTCTCCCGGCCGATCGCAGAATGGAAGAAAATAACTTTGCTACCTTTTTAATGACGTATGACAACATCTGTGCCGACCACAACTCCCCATGTCCCACAACAAAATCTGTAAAAGATTCTGTTGCATGACCAGCTGCAGGACAATGATTAAATTTAAATGATAGGTATGATTCATTCTTGGAACGCTCAACAGGAACAGGGGTAGAAAACTTATTATATAAGTGTGTACCTACGGTGTATAAATTTTGTATAAATAGCGATGAAGATACATCAGTTAAAAGCGAGTAGACTAATTTCTTTCTAGTGTTCCAACTCATATCAGTGTTCCCTGGATTTTTTATAAATTTTCAGTCAACCTGATGGGCACGCTGAGATAAACACCTCACTAGCCTGTGTGCAAGCCCTCCATTGTGAAAATCCCTAGATCTCATTCAGATTCAAGATTGTTTACCTCCAATTCACATATCTTAGATTTATCTTGACCAAACCCAAATTCAAAAAATTCTTGCAGGATTAGAGTAACAATTTTGGGCTAGACTTAAGATCATTGTGTTACATGTTGAAAATACAAGTATGGTGAAGGAAAATAAGACTGGATTTCACCCAAAAAACACTTTCCTTAGAGTTAAGGTTTAGAGAAACACTGGAAGTTAAGAGTGTAGCAAACCTGCGGTAATTAAAAGTAACTCAAGCCTTAATTTTGTTCTACCATCTAGTTACATTTGAATAGAAATTCAAGAAGTCAGCTTTCCAAATATTCTAGTGAATAGAGACCTCAAATAGCACAATTAAATTTTAATGGCTATGGAGGTTAGCTTGAGAACCAATGATCCACGCCCATAATAAAAGGGGGGGAAAAAAAAAAAATATATATATATATATGGTTGATAGGAGAAGAAGGTGAGTGAGATAGTATCACCTATGTATATTGCTCTAAGCATAGCCTTCAGATTATTGATGTCATGCTTCAACTGTGATAAAAAACCAGTCAGAACATCCCCATCAAGCAAATCAATCGCTGTCAATTTATGCTTTTCCAGAACAGCATCCAACGCAGAGACATAAGATTCATCCCGTGATTCAGCCTTGTCAATGAGATCATACATCATGTCAGTCACCTTTGACATTGCTGAGACAACAACTAGCTTCCTTTCTGAATCATCACTAACAATTATTTCTGCAACATTCTTAATCCTTTGTGAACTCCCCATGCATGTGCCACCAAATTTATGAACTGACCAACTGTCACCTTTGGCAAGCTGGACCTTTTCCATAGATTTCTCCACTGAAACATCTGCCAAAGTGCACATCAAGGTATTAATATGCCAAACCTCATATCCATTTTACTGTATGTCATAAGCATGAAGTAAAATGAATACCAAAAAGAATATTATATACAACAGTGCATGCATATTTTAACCTGCAACTGAAGCATGGATGCGAATATTTTTTCTCTCTTTTTTATCCCACTGAGAAACTGAGTTCGATCTGTGACATATAACATGTCATTCCCACATTACATATACTGAAAAATAAAAAAAATCAATAATAAATAGACTTTGTGTGTGAAGAAAAACTGCAGGGATAGTCTTGCCAGCTTCCAGTAAATAGTAACACCATAGTAGAACCAGTGAAGAAGGGACAAATTAAATTGTGAACCAAAAATGAAGAAAAGAATGCGAGTAAGAGATGACATTTTACAATGTTGTCCCCAAGGAATGGCATTTGCAACCAAAATGATGGAACGACCAGTTTAACATAATAATATCTCTTCCGGAAAGGATAAACTTGTCATTTGGCATTTGTAGTAAGGTTATAGCTTAAAGCATGAATACAATAGTCTTAGCATATCATCTTTGATCATGGGATGAAAGTGGTCAACAATGGAATTACCATGCCTAATTAACATGTAACCGGAAGGGAGTTCCTCAAAAAGTGTGAAACGCTAGGGAGTAATACACTCACTCTAATGATAAGACCATACTTGTAATCATGAATTTAGGTCTCACAAGACAAAATAGTCCAAAAATCAACAACCTGATGCCATGGATACTAATCAGCAAAGCAAAGGACTACCTTCTTAAGTTTAAATCTTGCAATTGTAGGAGCCAGAGCCAGGAGATCGTCATTTTTATTACCTACATTATCCATCATATCAAGGATTCTAAGAAAAATCACCCACCTGAATTACAATACTAATTACTTGTCCGTAAGTGAACAACTTCTGGGTCTAAGAATTAATGATACGAAAGATGAGTACAACAAGATGGTCCACGGAAAACACCTTCCGGTTCTAGCAAGCTAGTTAGGAGTTTGTTAGTAGCTTCTTTGTTTTTTTTTTCTTTTTTTTTTTTTGGGGGGGGTGAACCAAAAAGGAAACGGATAAAGAAAATCGAACGTCTACCTGCATAGAGAAGAGCACTGAGGAACAAGGAATGAACGGCATTGTGAGCGAGAATATATCTTTTTAGACTTGGCGTCAAAAGGCAATTCATCCGGGTAAAGTGTGCGAACGGAACGTGAAAAAGCAGTTGAGAGCGAAGCCATTACTCCAGAGAACGCGAGACCTTCACTCAAGAGTTTCAGTGTGCGTCGGTAAGTGTTTGGTGGCTTGGATTAAAATCTCGTGTCCCACGAACTGACGATGTGTCCCGATTTTGATAAACGTAGAAGAAACACAGTTTAGAAACGAAAATTCGCTGTCTCGCTTGCAGTGTATCGTAAGCTTCGGTGGAGCTCCAATAGCGGAGAGCTGGATGATGAAGAAGATACACAAAAAGAGTGAGGAAGAAAAAGCTTTTAGGGTTTACATCTATTATAATGTCCCTTAATTTATATTTTCGTCCTTTTCTACTTTTCTACTTTTGTTAGGTCTTTTTTTTTTTTTTTCCGTTTCTTTTCTCGTTTAAAGGGCATCGGAAGGAAATGATTTTTAACCTCGATATCTTAATTATTTCTATTAAATAAATTTTATATATATTATAATCAATCTCACATAATTAGAATAAATATTTAAAATTTTCATAATTATAATAATTATTTAAAATTATAATTAATCTTAATTTTATTATTTTAATATTTTATCATTATTAATCTGACTCGATTTGATTATAAGTTTAGATAAATAATTTTTTATTTTTAAAATAATTCATTAATTAATCTAAATTAATTTTATATTTTTTTTACCATAATTTTAATATATTTTCAAATTTGCCCCAAAATTTTCCGTGAAAAATCAAAATATATATTAATTTCTCTGCACGAAATTAATTGAAATGATTTAATTTTTTTATGAGAAACTAATCGAAAATATCCAATTTCTTCATGAAAACCGATTGAAGCTGCTACTTTCTAATAATGAAATGATGATGTGGCATGCCACGTTATTTAAAAATTATTACTTTAGCTTCATGGATTTAGAGCTCAAAGCTCTCGGCCAGGGAGCTTTGTGCTCTATAGATCTAGAGCTCGAAGCTCCATGGTCATGGAGCTCGAACTCTAATAGTCATGTAGTTTTTTTAATTTATTTATTTTGAGGTGCGAAAAAAGAAGAAAAAAAAAAGAGTTTCATAAAGAGAAAGTATAATAAAAAATAAGGAAAAAAATTTTAATAATAATTTCTAAATGAAGTGGCATGCCACGTTACCATCACGTTAGTAGAAAGTAGTTAGCTCCGATAGAATTTTCTCTCTAAAAATATTGGATTGTTTTGATTAGTTTCTCGTAAAAAAAATTATATCATTTTAATCGACTTTGTGTGAAGAAATCAAAACAGATTTTGATTTTTTACAAGAAATTGAATGAAGTTTTTTTTTTTTGGAAAATTTGAAAATATATAAAAATAAAGGTAAATAAAAACATAAAAATTTGGTTTTCTAAACTTATATGTCAGATCGGATATTTGGTTAGGTTCATGGTGATGAGTCAGCCCATTAAAGAAAATCGGGGGCTCATTATAATTTAGTTTTGATTTTTTAGTATTCATTATAATTATGGATATTTTGGATATTCATTATAATTTAAATATAATTTTAGGTATTTATTATAATTACATAACATATTATGAGTTCATTATAATTTATGTAAAATTTTAAGGGGTAATCATAGTTTTTCCTTTCTATTAATATGGATATATCATATCATATCATATAGTGAAGGATGACATCATGTGTCACCATTTAAATTCTCTTGGCAAACTTGTTGACCGGAAGAATTCATATTGGCAAATTTCTAAATATTCTAGATTGCTTAGTGACAGGTTCAAGACTTGAAATGCTATTTGATAACCACTAAGTTTGAATCGGTTAAAAAATCACATTTGGCTACTTAAATCGCTTCTTGAAATAAGGAAAGTGGGTAGTATAAAAGGAGTTTGACCAAGCAAAAGACTTGTCGATTAAGTAATGAAGAAGTGGATTATGTGGCCAAAACATAGAGAAAATTTAAGTATGGCTTACCTATAGTTTAGGAAGTGGTTACTTGATGAGCAAATACACTTGCTTGGTTTTTTCTATAAATAAGGCTCCTAGTCTTCATTGCAAAGTACAACACCTCCATAAAAAAAGGTCTTAACATCACCAACACAAAAATGTCTCTTGACTACAAACTCCTCCCACCGTATGAATTTATCTTATTCTCTTTTAGCAGTTTTATATCGAATTCATCCAATGCGCTTATGAATCTTATTTTTTTTCCTTATTTCAAATTCATCCAAAACTCCGCGATTGTGAATCTTTTCTAGTTCATCGCCCTAAAAGTATTTGGATACTTGTATAATTTTGCTATCCTTTAGCATCATTATTATTCCAGTCATTTTCTTTTGCACTTAATTTTGTTATCCCTTAGCATTATTAATTTCACACCAGTCATTTGCTTTCACAATTAATTCTCGTGAAGTAGATCCACAATCAAAGAAGGATTGAACACTTGAGCTTTTAGTCGACTTAAATCGCCTTTAATTTATAGAAGTTATATTTTTTATCTTTCACGGTTTTTTGCAAGCTCTCGGGCATTTTTCCTACAAAGATCTCTATTTGAAATATCATGAGTTTTTCTAGCATACTTGTGATGCAACACACACTCCATCATAGAGTACATCCACCGAAGGCCAAGTTGGTCATGCATTTTTACAAGCTCTCATCGGTGGCGCCATCTTTTGATTGACAAGTTTTCAAAAAATAGCGTCAACAATTTCACAACCAATAGTTTTTGCAAATCAAAAGACCTTTACACCCTTTGATATAATATATTATAAAAAAATAAAATTACATGTGGATTCCTTAAAAGTTTATTGATATTATGAGTGGATCCCTTTATATTTGCACTAAATTACAGGTTTAATTCTATGTCAATATTATGTTTGACGATCAACTATTTTTATTTATATGATGATAGATATTTTTATGTTTAAGGCATATCTAATAATGTATATACATATATATAATGTTTAGTTTTATAATATATATATATATGTATATATATATAATATTTATTTAGATGTCTTATAGTGTTGAAAAATTCTTATATGCACATCAGGGTATGGCCATGAGGCACACCAAATCCCATTACAATAATAAATATAATAGTTATGTGATGAATGATTTGTATATATATATAATATTTATTTATGTCTTATAATGTTGAAAAATTCTTATATGCATAGAGTATGGCCTGGCCATGAGGCACACCAAACCCCATCACAATCACAAAATATCACACTTATGTGATGAATGAATATGAAGTTTGTGATTGTGGTGAGATTTGGTATACCGTGTGGTCATATATCATATACATAAAAGAATATCTCTATATTTTTTTTATATAAGATTATACATATAAATATATGATTGTTAGATATATATAAATTTATTCTATATAATAAATAGACATTATATGTATATATACATATATTATTAGAAATGCTTCTAAGATCAATATATAAATAAAAATAGTTGACAATCACACATAACATTAACTTCTAATTGGACTTACTTATAACTTAGTGCAAATATGAAGAAATTCACTTATAGTTTTTTAAATCTCAAGTAATCAACTAATAATTTTCTTTTCTTTTAATATATAAATTAAATGGCATAAAAGTTGTGCTATATATAATATTAAATTCATAGGATATATTAATTTAATATTAATATTAGGTAAGTCAAATTTAGATTATTTTGATAAACTAATTTCAAATTCAAATAAGATATGCTTTTGATTTAAAATAGATGAGATTCTATTTTAAATAATATTTAAGTAGGTTTGACCAAATCAAATATATCATCAAAAAAATGATATAGTTTAAAATAAATAAGATTTTATTTTATAAGATTTGAAACGATTTGATCTTATTAAATATATCATGAAACTGATAATGTGATTTAAAATAGATAAAACTCTATTTTAAATAATATTTGAAAAGATTTAATCATATCGATTTAATAAATTAAACTAATTAATGATTTAACTCTAAAATCAAGTTCGTAATTGAGCAAGTCAAAAAATTTCTAATTTAGAATCTAATTGAGATCTAATCAATCTTTATGTGTGTGACTAGATATGATTTACATTATATCGATTGGTGGGCCTTATAATAACTTGTGAGTTTTATCAATTATATTGAATGGATCATTTGACCTTGAAAACACTCTCAAGTCAAATAGTTAATATGATCAAATTAACTTAAATCACTAGATGTACATTGGTCTCTAGCAAGGTGTATGGGCCACCGGTGAATGAGAAATATGAGGAACATTAACAAGAACCATATATGATTATTACAGTACTAAATTAATCCTTTCATCTACTCAAGGTTAAAAAAAAATCCTAATTGTTAAATCATATTATATTTTCTTTATAAATATCATAAACTCTTATGCAACTAGACAATTAATTTATAGAAACTCTTTTTATATCATACAACTTTGTGCAAAGATCTTCTTAACTGTTATATGATTCATAAAACCACATCCTCTAATATAGAGGTGATGAATCCTATCTTATCACCCTACAAACTGCACATATTCAAATATATGCCTAATAGTTTATCCTTTTAGTGGCGTTTAGTAAAAACCACGTGGGGTAATATCAAAACATGATATCTTATGTGTCAGTACTGTGGTGATCTTAGGTCTGAGCATCACACGGATCATAGTCACTGACAAAACTTATTAACATTTAATATATTTACTAATGAGATTTTATCAAGTAATCACGTTCAGTAATTAAGTCTCTACTAACCGCCTACATGTCTATCCTGATATCTACCAATACTGATGATTATGAGAATATCACTCTTCTTCTGAAGATGATAGCGTATGTTGTCTCTTTGGATTATCATTATCTCATCATGACAATCCTATAACTATAAACAATTTAGATCTTAGACTTAAACTAACTTGGATCTTTTCAAATATGATCTCCATCATTATTCCAAATGCATGTCTAAGATCTGAGAATCTATAAAATATGCAAACATTCAATGCTATGCATTTAATCATGTTGATGACTCATATAGTTTAAGATTGATTTTTATAAATATATGACCCGATCAAATCATGTATAATTGGCTTGATGGATATATTACTTTCATGTTTCACATATGGATGAAAGATAAGTGAAAGATGGAAGGATATTTATATTAGGCAGTTAGGCAGTTATTTTTGAACTTTAAAAAATACTACTCTATAGTCAAATAATGGTACTCAGTAGGTGGAAGTTAATCGAAATAGTAGTTATAATTTGAAGTCATTTATTATTTTGTCAAAAATAAGGTAATAAGGTAAAGAGAGAAGGATAATTTTGAGACAATCTTTGAATAAAAGGTGACATGACAATAAGTAGAAGTAACCATACGACGTTTAAATATAGTTTAAACTCAATTTTTATATATTATTATATGATATATTATATATCTATGTTGATTATAGAAATTTAAAAAATTTAAAAAATTTCATAAAAAAAATCAAAATTTAAAGAATTGTAAGCAGTTACCTAAATTCTTTTTAAATTAATTATTATTTTTCTACTAGCATTTTTATGGCATCCTTCGTTATTTGTAATGTAGATTGTTATTCACATTGTTATATCTAATTAATATTTTTCAACTCTTTTGTGATGAATAAATCTCTTCAATATATTGTCAAATCATGTAAAAATGTAAAACACAAATCAAATTGACTATTATTATATTTAGTTAGCTTTCCATCAACACATATTATTTAAGTTAACTTAAAAAGTTTATTTAAAATATTTAATTATATATCTTATATTTTATGTAATCCCGTGTAATGTAGAGATATAAAAACTAATTATAATATGTGATTATTATATGATTTTAGTAATTGGGATTTAACGGTGCTAGTCTCTAAAATTTGAAACTCTTAAAATTTTAATCATTAGATTTCAAGAAAATTAATCTAATTTATCAAATTGTATTCGTGAAATCAAATTTTTATAAGATTTAATAATCATAAATTAGAGATTTAAATTTTCATAAGATTTAATAATAGATTTGAGATCTTTGGAGATCTACCCCCAAAATCTTAGGTTGTATGTGGATTGCGGTGTGACACTATTTATAAAATCACTATCGGAACCTACATGTTGGGTTGATAGATGTTAACACCATTCCCACATGTCTGTCAATTCGCTCAAAACAGGTGAGTTCCAGTTGACCAGATTCGGCCGGATTGACAAGCCTATTTGTCAAAGCAATAGTTAAAAAAAAAAAGGGAAAAATTAGATAATATCTTAAAATTTAAATATAGATTATAATAAATATTTAATTTTAAATTAAAATTATAATAATTAAATTTCTTTAAAAAATAATAAAATAATAAAATACATTAAACATAATTATTAATTTAATTTAATCTAATTTAAAATTTATTATATATTTTTATTTATCTTTAATTTAAAATTTATTTTATATTTATATATATATATTTTTTATTTCCACCTCATTCACTATTACCACTTTTCTCTGCCACAATTTCTGCCAATCTTAAAATACAGAAATTTTCCCCTCCTTCGATATTTTTTTAGAACTTTTTTTTTCTTTTCTTTTTGATTTTTTCAAAACTCGTAAAGTTAAGTTTTGGGGCTTTCTGTTTTCCCTTTAAAAGACTTGGTAGTATTTAATAAATTCCGCCTTCTATGATTCGCTCCTTCCTCGTCCGCCTCCAAATTCCCTTGGCCATTTAGTCGTAACTTCCGTTCCCCGGGAACTCTCTAGCTTTCTCAAAAGTATCGCCAGAAGATGGAGGAGTATTTGCAGTGCGTGAAGACCTTACGCTTCCAAATGAACGGTTCCATTCTTAATTTCTCTCTTCTCTCTAAGATCGATAATCCAAATATTAGCAATGCCTTATTTTTCCTACTGTAGTCTGAACCTGGTGACAATGATAGTCGTAAGAGAATAATTCGCTTCTAATTGACATAGATATGGAGGATCAAGCAGCAAAGATCTCACTCGAGGAGCAAATGCAGTTAACTACGGTCCAAACCATGGAGAAAGATCTCACATCAGGTTGCAATTATTGTTTACTTTTCCTAACTCGTCTATGCCGCGGACATTTTTTTCTGGAGATTTTACTGAAATTGTTGTTGCATATGTGACAGAGCATTTTTGCAATCTGATTTTACTGGATGAAAAACTCATTGAATATTGCACTTGAAAGTCGAACTAATCGCTATTGATTTTTTGTTTTGTTTTTTTTTTTCTGTACTTAAAAAAAAAAAACGTTTCCAAATCACATGTTCTAGTATAATCTTTTCATCCATTTGATATATTATCAAATCAAATGAGGTTACAGGATTTTGGTCCTTCCATTTTTCTGAGAAATAAATCTAAATTACTCTGCTCATTTCCCCCCTACGCAGAGATAGAGCTAGAATGATTGAGAAGATGATATATACTGCATTTCATTCATTTTGTTCAAAATTTGGATGGTTATGAATCGGATTTGGAGAGTATAGTAATCAAACCCTAACCCAGAATCTGATCAGCTGATGAAATCTCTGAAACCTCTGAAGTTCAGTCTTTCCATGGAAAACCCAAACTCAAAGAGTAGATGTGCTATGACCTGATAGTGTTGAAGTTCTACCTCATTGTTGATTAGTCTCCTACACAGCAAGTGTAACATTTTGGTGTGTTTATTGGCATTGAAGCTCTTCTCTTGAACAAGCCCTAGGATAAAACTTATATCACATTTGAAGAATTTTGATTTAAAGTGGTACTTGTATCTAAGTTTCTTAAAAATATCCTTTGCCATGGAAATATTTTGGTGTGGGTACACTTTTTCTTTATTTTATTTTAATACTTATCCTTAAAACAATTGCATTTGAAGTGCTTTGACCATTATTCTAGTTTTCGTTTTTCCATTAGTTATAGTTTATAGTTTTTCAATGCAGTTCCGAAAAGAATTGTTTTATGCTTATATTGGCCATTAGCTAAAGTATCTCTAAACCTTGTTAACACTTGTCATGCTTTGCAGCACAATCGGGGACAAGGCAACTTAAGGAAGATGTTGAGCGAATACTGCTAGCAAAGAGTCAAATATGCTCTCAGATATTGGAAAATCGAAGTATAATATCCTCTTTGGAGTCTGATTCATCTACTCTATCTCAGGTGGTCCTTCCATTCCCATTCCCCCCCCCCCCCCCCCTTTCTTTTTTCTTTTTGTATACTTGTCTGTTATTGTGCCTTACTCCAACTTTTCTTTAGTAAAGATGTCTATTAATCACCAAATGCTTAGTCCCATCATATTGACGTGATTAGGAGCAATGTTGATAGCCGCGTTATTATCTTAGTAAAGTGTCCTAGGCATGGAACTTGAAATTTTCAGATCAGTAGCCTCTTCAACTATAATATTTCACAAATTCATGAGCAACCGCTCTAATACGGTTTGGCTTGTACTTCTCCAAGTCACTAGATTCCCACCAACATAGATATAATACATTGAAGTAGATCTTCTATCAGTCACACTTTCTGCCTAGTCATCATTTGTGAAGGCTTCAATTTCTAGGTTTCCCCTTTAAGTATTTGAGAATTCGATAAACTGCATCAAACTGTTCCTCGTCAACCAAGTGCATGAATTGACTCACAACGCTTTGTGCAAATGCATTGTTCAGTCTAGTATGAGATAGCTAGATGAGTCTCCCAACTAATCTTGGAAATTGTTGTCCACTCCATCTGAACTAGCTATCTCCAACTTCAAGTTAGCTTCCAAAGGAGTTTCAATTGCTTTGCATCCGAGAAGACCTGTTTCCTTAAGCAAGTCAATTACATGCTTTCTTTGCTAAACAAATATTCCTTTCTTAGATCTTTCTAATTCCATTCCCAAAAAATACTTAAGAGATCATAGGTCTTTTTTCTCAAATTCCTTGGCAATAAATAACTTTAATTCTCCTAGTTCATCCACATCACTTCCATTTAAGATAATGTCATCTACATATATAACAAGAATGTCAATCTTACCATCATTAGCAAACATGACAAATAATGTTTGATCTGCCTGACTTTGATGATATCCACAACCTTTTAGAGCCTTAGTAAGTCTATCAAACCATGCTCTAGGTGATTGTTTTAAATCATATAATGACTTCCGTAACTTGCAAACCTTCTCTGACCCATAATACTCTTCAAAACCATGGGTAACTCCATAAACACCTCCTCTTCTAATTCTCCACTAAGGAATCTGTTAGACCATCGATTATTCATACTTATGTTAGGAGAAATAAAGCCTAGCATAACATAATTATTATTAGTATTAGTCTTATTATTAGTATTAGTATATGGGGGGGTATTTCAGTAATTGGTTGAAGTAGGATAATAAGCAGTAGGAGGGTTAGGGTTGAGTATTGGTAAATTTGGAGAGTAAGGACTCTTAGAGAGAGACGGTCTACCTCTCGAATCGTAGGCCAATATATGTTATTTTGATTGTTTTGATTATCGCAGAATAAAGTTTAGCTTTATTTGTATTTATCTAGACCGGGTCCTATCAAATTGGTATCAGAGCACTCGATCATCGATGGTTGCGAAGAAGCTAGAGGCACTCGAGGAGAAATTGGAGAGCGAAGTAATGGCGATCAAAACATCGATCGAAGAATGCTTCGCGACAGTACAACAACAGTTTGCGCGGCAAAGTTCATCGTTGGAAGCCATATTGGGGAAACTGACCGAGTTACATGTTAGGTCACTATCGAACCCTGACTAACTTATGGGCGGTCATGGTCGGGCAGTAGGGGACATCGCCGGAGAAGGTAGCCAAGGCAGCCGCAATGGCGGTGAGCAGACTGCAAGGGGGGAACAAGTGGAAGATGGCGCAGTAGAAGGCGGGGCGTCGACGACCAGTCTAGAGAAGAGTTCAACGGCGAATTGGAGGAAGACTTCGTAACGACAACGCCTCCGTGGTGGTCGGCCTGAAGAGTTCAATTCAAACAAAGGGAGAAAGGTGCGGAACAAGAGCCAGTATGCGGTTATGTGGCAGGAACCGACATGGGCGGTGAAGTAAGGGTGCCGTGGGCTGATTTTAGGGTTTTGGCGGAACCCTCATGGGTGGGCCAAGGGCAGTACTCGGGTACACTGGGTAGAACGGGTATTGATCCGCAGATTCTCAAATTGAAGATGCCTATATTTGAAGGCGATGATGTGGCGGCATGGGTCTATCGGGCGGAAAGGTACTTTGAGGTTAATGGATTATCAGAAGAGGAAAAACTACAAGTAGCCGGTCTCTGTTTGGAGGGGCTGACGTTGTCATGGTTTCAATGGTGTGGGCATCGCCGACCCATGGGGTCATGAGCGGAATTTAAACAAAGGGTGATGGTAAGGTTTCAGATACCTCATGATGAAAACTTATACGAACAGTTCTCGACACTCCGCTAAGAGGGGACAGTGTGGGAATATCGAGAGAAGTTCGAGTTGCTTTTCAGGCCATTAACGGGCATTCCTCCAAAAATCTTGGAGGGAAATTTCTTAAAGGGGTTGAAGCCAGAAATTTGGACAACATTGAGGTTATTACGGTCCACGGGACTGGAGGAGTAAATGGACTTAGCCGTACAAGTGGAGGAGAAGAAAAATGCAAAAAAATAGCAAAGGAGCAGCCATGGCAGTTTTGTTCATAAAGGCTATACCGAGACCTAGAGCTCTCGAACGCAAACTGTCATTGTCGGTAAGGAGGTTCCGGGAGAGAGGAGAGTCGGGTACCGTCTGGAAGGGAATTTCAAAAGACTAACGGAGACAGAAATCGTGATCAAATGAGCGAAAGGGTTGTGTTTTCGTTGTGATGAGAAATTTTTGCTGGGGCATCTTTGTAAAGAGAGGAGACTCCAAGTGTTAATGGTCAATGATGAGGATGAAGATATGGTAGAAACAGAAGATGAAGGAGAGGAGAATCCGACGCATCACCATCTAGATTTAGCCGAAGTGTCGATTAACTCGATTGCCGAATTTACACCCTACCACACCATGAAGTTGAAAGAGGAAATTCAAGGGTAGAGTGTAGTGGTTCTTATCGATAGTGGGGCTACCCACAATTTCATCTCTAACCGCATGATTACGGAACTGGGACTAGAATTGGCAAATACGGGCAATCACGGGGTAACCTTGGGAACGGGTACTATGGTAGGAAGCGCAGGATCTTGCAAAAACCTGCGGTTGACGATGCAAGGGTTGGAGGTAATTGATGACTTCTTGCCCTTGGATTTGGGCAGTTCAGATGTGATCTTGGGAATGAAATGGTTGAGCTCGATGGGTGAAATGATAGTGAACTAAAAATTGTTAAAGATGCAGTTTCAGAGTAGAGGGAAAATTGTGAGATTAGAAGAAGATTCGAGTATGTGTAAGACTCTAGTGGGCTTGAAACCGATGCTGCAGATTATTGAGCGCGAAGGATAAGGGCTCCTGATCGAAGTAAATCCGCAAATGGGTAAGGATCCAAAGGGGTGCCGCGTGGTGGAAGAGGCGGTACTGGAGGTAGTGGACCGCTTTAGCGATATATTCCGTATGCTCGTAGGGTTGCCCCCACAAAGGGACCACTAGCATGCTATAGTGTTGAAAGAGGGGATTTCGCCAATTAGCGTGTGGCCTTACCTATATCCGCAAGCACAAAAAGATGAGATTGAGAGATTGGTGCAAGAAATGTTAGAAGCTGGCATTATACAACCTAATATGAGTCATTTCTCTAGTCCGGTTTTGTTGGTCAAGAAGAAAGACGGGAGTTTGGCGGTTTTGTGTGGATTACCGGGCTTCGAACAAAGGAACCGTACCGGACAAATTCCCTATTCCGATCATCGACGAACTATTGGATGAGTTACATGGAGTTTGTGTGTTCACCAAATTAGACTTGAAGTCAGGATATCACCAAATCAGAATGTGGAGAGAGGATGCGGCTTAAACAGCTTTCCGGACTCATGCAGGGCATTATGAGTTCCTAGTGATGCTTTTTGGACTTACCAACGCCTTGACAACGTTTCAGTCGCCCATGAACAAGGTATTTTGGCCTTACTCAAGGAAGTTCATGCACGTCTTCTTTAACGACATCTTGATCTATAGCCGCTCGACCGAGGAGCATTTAGACCACTTGAAGGTCGTTTTGACAGAATTACAAGGTCATCAATTGTATGGGAATGAGAAGTGCATCTTCGGGTAGCCTAGTGGGAGTATTTAGGCCACATTGTTTCGGTTGAGGGGGTTTTGGTAGATCGGGCAAAGGTGGCGGCAATGTTGGATTGGCCAGTACCGAAGACATTGAAGGAATTGTGGGGATTCTTGGGGTTGACCGGTTATTACTGCAAATTCGTCAAAGGTTATGGCATGATCGCGGGGCCCTTAACGGATCTACTCAAGAATGATAACTTCCATTCGGCCAAAGCTTTCGACGAATTAAAACAACCAATGGCTAGTGTTTTGGTACTTGTTTTGCTGGACTTCATGACGACTTTTGTAGTAGAAACCGATGCATCGGGCTACAGGTTAGGGGCTGTCCTCATGCAGAATTAGCGATCGATTACGTATTTCAGTTAGGTGTTGATGCCACGAGCCCGTCTTAAGTCCGTCTATGAACGCGAGCTCATAACCATTGTGTTTGCGGTGCAAAAATAGAGGCCGTATTTGTTGGGTCGGTGGTTTATCGTCCGCATGGATAAGCAGAGCTTGAAGTATATGTTGGAACAACGTATGGTGACGGAGGATCATCAACGTTGGCTGTCCAAATTGTTGGGCTATGATTTGAAATACAGTATTGGCCGGAGTTGGATAATCGATTTGCAGATGCGCTATCCAGGCACGTAGATGGGCCCCAGTTAGCGGCAATATCGCTCCCACAACTATTTGATATCGAGGGGCTCGAGTCGGAGGCGGCGGGGGACTTGGACTTGGGGAAAATTAGAAAGGCTATTCAGGAGGGTAGTGACGGGTACCCAGTACTCAGTTGTGGGGGCTCGATTAGTTTATCAAGGGCATATAGTGATTTCGAAATCGTCGTGCATATACCGCGACAGGAGTTCCTTGGTAGCGCAATTGGAGGCCATTCAAGGGTGTTGAAAACTTACAAGCGGTTGGTGGCCGAATTGTATTGGGTGGGATGAAGACTAATGTGGTCGATTCGTGGCAAGTTGCGATGTTTGCCAACGACACAAGTATGCGGCCATGTCGCCGGTGGGGTTGGTCCAACCCTTACCATTGCTGGAAAAAGTTTGGGTAGAGGTGAGTATGGATTTTATCGAGGGGTTACCGCGATCGGAAGGGTATACAGTCATTTGGTGGTGGTTGACCGTCTGAGCAAGTATGTCCATTTTGTGCCTCTTCGGCACCCTTACATAGCTGTAACTGTAGCCTTAGCTTTCATGTGAGAAGTCATCCGCTTACACGGAGTGCCAGAAGCTATTGTTTCGTACCGCGGCAAGGTTTTTTTGAGCCAATTTTGGAAGGAATTATTCCGATTACAAGGGACGGCGTTGAAAAGGAGTTCTAGTTACCACCTCAAACGGATGGTTAAACAGAAGTGGTTAACCGCTGCCTGGAGACGTACTTGCGGTGTTTCATGTCAGACACCCCTCGACGTTGGGTGCAATGGTTGTCTTGGGTCGAGTATTGGTACATGTCCTTTCACACGGTTTCGCAGACCACTCCTGTTCGCATTCTCTATGGTCGCGACTTGCCTCCGCTGGTACGTTATGGTCATAGCACCACCTCGATCTTGCAGGTGGAACAATACTTAGAGGAGTGGTATGACACGTTAGAGGAGTTGAAAGGGCACTTAGCAAGGGCTCAACAAAGGATGAAACGGGAAGCCGATAGGCATCGGCGGGAGGTTCACTTCGAGATATGCGATTGGGTTTTCTTGAAGCTTCAACCATATAGATAGAAATCCTTAGTTAGGAGGAGGAATGAGAAATTATCAGCTCGCTACTTTGGCCCTTATGAAGTGGTTGCACAGATTGGGGCAGTAGCTTACCGACTTGATCTACTGGCTACGATAGCGATTCACCTGATATTTCATGTATCTCAACTCCATAAAGCCGTTGTTTTTCATGGGGCTTCTTCGACAATACCGCCTAACCTGACAGCCGATATGAAAGTGTTGTTGGAACCGGTTGGGCTATGCGGTGTTCGACAAGGGGTGTCGGGAAGGAAGGATACATGGGAAGTCTTGATAAAGTGGAAGAATCTACCGGTCCATGATGCAACATGGGAATCATACAATTTCATTGCACAGCAGTTTCCGAATTTCTGCCTTGAGGAGAAGGTGTCTCGTTGGGAGATGAGTAATGTTAGACCACCGTTATTCATACTTATGCTAGGAGAAATACAGCCTAGCATAACATAATTATTATTAGTATTAGTCTTACTATTAGTATTATTATGTATTAGTATTATGGGGGGTATTTTTGTAATTGGTTGAAGTAGGATAATAAGCAGTATTATGGGGGGTATTTTTGTAATTGGTTGAGTATTGGGAAATTTGGAGTGTAAGGATTCTTAAGGAGAGACGGTCTACCTCTCGAATCGTAGGCCAACCTATGTGTTTTGATTATCGCAAAATAAAGTTTAGCTCTATTCGTATTTATCTAGACCGGTCCTATCAGAATCCATTTTTCACATCTAAATATTGCAAAGGCTTCTCAAGGTTAGCAGCAAGAGAGAATAATATTTTATGGAATTTATCTTAGCAATTGGAGCGAACAGCTCTTGTTAATCTATTCCTTAGGTTTTTGTGAAACCTTAGCCACCAGCCTTGCCTTGTACCTTTCAATCTTCCATTTAGCCTTGCAATTCACACCAAAGTGGAGGCCGCCACTTTACATATTAAGTATTCATTACTTAAAGTGATATTTCTGTTTGATAAATAGTTCCTTGTTTACCATTTCTTTTCTTGTAGGTCTCTCTTGTATATGTGTTTAATTAATTATATCTGCATTGTTTGGATTCCTTATAGCTCAGTTGATGTTGGGATAACGAATGAGATGACGAAGTATGGATAGTTAAATATAGATATTTTTTGAAACTCATTGAAAGTTTTTGTCACTCTTTAGTGATAAATAAGTATACCAGTATGATGTTGAGACTGCATAAATTGAATTTCTCACTGTTGCTGATGCTCGCATTTGTATTACAGAAATAAATGATTGGTACTTAAATTCTATTTCTTGGTTCTCTAGTTGAGCTCATAATAAGGCAAGCTTACTTTCTATTAAGCAGATATTGGAGATTATGAAACAAGAACAAGTCAGCATGTCTGCAAAACTTATAGAGAAGAGGTAGTTGAAATGAAAACATATAAATGCTACTTAGAAATGCACCAAGTACTATACTCTGTTTATTAAGTATAACAAATTTTTCCATTACAGCACTTATTATACCCAGGTTGCCAAGGATATAAATGGACAACTACAACAGCAGCAGGTTCCGAAGCCTTTATCACATTAACTTCGGTGACTTACATCCAGTTTCTATGTCATGCTCTTATTTTTATTCTAAACTTTGGTGTAGGATTGTGTCAATGCAAACAAAGCTGGTCGAGAACTGGGGATTAGAGAACTGGTAATTTCTCTATTACATCTAATGTTTTGTTGGCTCGCTCTTTCTAACCTATGTATGACATTGAGATTAAGAACCATTAAGAAAATAGCCATATTATTGCTTGCTGGGTATTCTGGGGCCTAATAATTTTATGATGTTTATGTATTTAAATGGTTATTAAATTATGTGCCTAATTGACAACCGAAGAAGGGATTGAATTAGTTACCAATTCAAGTTCTATATATTTAACAAGACTTAATGTCAAACAAAATTAATCAATACACACCAAATACAATGTGTTTTGTAAAGTATCATAAACTGATATTATTTGGATCTTCTATCCAAAACCCGAATAATTTCATTAGGTCATGACAATGAGTCTGTGCCACTTGGTTCGAGTGGTAAGGGCTTCCGATAGTGAATTTGAGATCTTGGGTTTGTCATGCTTACACCAATCTCAAAATCCTTAAGAGTAATTTAAGCCATTATTCACTGTCAATTGTAATTTAAGCCTAAAGTAATGTTGCTTTAGATTTTCATGTTTGAGCAGACCAAATTATGAGAAGTCCATGTATGGAACCGATCTAATCTATCTATGATTCAAATACCTATCCTGCTTTTATTTTTTCATTATGTTGTAAATCCTTAGAGATTATACTGTGTTGTAAGATCAATGTTGAGTCTTTTGTACAGGTGAAAGATAAAATCGACGAAAAAAGTGATGACATCTCTGGATTTATTTCATCAGTAGAAGGTAGATTTTAATTCTTCGAAGTTTTCAGTTTTGGCTCTTTTCTTGTCTAATTGAATCTTCTCCATGTAAATGATTCTAGAGAATCTTGTTTTTGCCGTCTTAGCTAAATGTTATATGTGCTCTTGATTCAAGTTGAAATATGATGCATCTATTCTCTAGTTGAATCAAGTATACTTTGTGAAACACAAGGAGTTGAAAGAAACCAAATTCTACCGCGTCTTTTAGACAATTACCAACAAAAGGGAAAACAAAAATAAATGCACAATATAACAACTACTTTATTAAAACACTGATAGAGAATCTTTTACTTATAGTCTGGTCTGGCTATGAAGTTAATACCTCAAAATTTGAATGCTAAGATATGCGAATGTTGGTATTATAATTTGTGAGTCTGTGCTTCAGAGAGAGAGGGAGAGAAGAAGGGGCAGGGGGACCTCATGGGCGACACAGTGAATTTAGATTAACAAAATTTTCAATTTGTTAATAGTACCTGATCTAAGAATGATTGCCTAATTCATGTTCTGATTCGATATCTCTCTACTTAAAATATGATTTCCACTTTGACATATAGTGTATTCAATCTCTGCAGGGGACTCGGGAATTTATTGTCATCCTAGTTTTGACAATATGGTATGATACTTTGTGATCATTAACGTATATGGATCCCAAAACTTTGATACATTTATTTCTGGATACACTGAGGGGAGACATATTATAGGAGGAATATAAAGAAATTGAATGAAAATGAAACAAAAATTTAACTGCGAGTCTGTCATCAATATTAGGATATGTTCATCAATCATGGTCAATAATTTCTCTACAGGACCAACCTTTATATCTGCTTGAAGTATAACGCTATAGGGAACCAAGAAAGAAGTAATGGTGATAAGGAAACTGAATTTGATATGGGATACAATGTACATAGGAAGCCTAGAAAAATAAGTAACACTAATAAAATAAGTAACTCTAATTACTGGAAACTAAAGTTTTGGCTCTAGATTCCTTTTATTTTGACCCCTAGTCAATAATATATCAATAGCAGTACAGTGATCCTCGATAAATTAATTATCTCGCTTAAATAATACTTTTGGCCGGTTTTGACTTGGGGATAACATACTAAATTAATAATTTGCTAAACTTATAAGATAATACATTATAAGGAATTCATAAAGGTCCCATGCAATATATAAATTAATAATTTCATAATATATAGTGTTTATGATTCATCTATGAGACCTTCCTTATATATGACCCAATCAATGATTGTTTTTCTTGAAATTGACATCAACTTGGATATTATCACTGACTTTCTTAGCCTTTGCTTGAATTTAGGATTTGCATTGATAGAATTGAGGCACAATGGACCTTCTTTCTATACTCGTCAATATTAATTTAAATTTAATATACTTTTAAATGACCTTGATAGATTATAAATACCTTGATAAGTTAGTCAATTATTAGTTATTCAATAAGTTAATAAATTATTAATTTATCGATTATTTAATATTTCGCTTAATTGATAGATTTTCTTAATCTCAACAGTATTAATTTATCGAGGTTTTATTGTACAAATCTGTGAAACAGATTGAAGTGATATTATGATGGGGGATTTATGAGTGGACACAATTTGGTTACAAAGCCCATATAATATCTGAAGTTTGGCAATGGACTCCTATTTTCAAAACTAAGTTACCCTATATTTCTTATGTTATTGTTTAAGATCCTTAAAATTTAGTTGAGCTGTTGTTATCACTTTAACTTTTGAGCTATTTTCTCATATTCTTTGGTTCCACTTTTATCAGAATAAGGTTTATTTTACTTATTTATAGATGTGTGTAGAGGCAAAGATTTAGTTATCTTGCACCCTATCTTATTAATGCCTCCCTTAGTTTTATGCCTCCCTTAGTTTTCCTTGATAGATTAGAGACATAAGAGTAGATCCTTACTATTAGGGTTTTGACAGATAATAATTTTTTAAAGTCACGGAATTGTATACATTGATATTCTACTAAATAAGACTCAAAATATTTGAACATATTAGGCCCTAGACAGACTGTTGGTTTCTTGTTCTCTATTATTAATGATAATAGATTCGTACAGTCAACTCCGAATTAGAATCTGTAATAATAATAATAATAGAATTCTTATAATATTAGCAAATCGGCAATAAAAATGTGTGATATTACCTAAGCCTCAAAACTTGAGAAAATATGGGGAATGATTAGATAGATCCTGATTACCTGTTCTCCATCACAGGAAGTTGAAGCAAGGAAGAACATAATTTCCAAATTGAATTCTGCTAAAGCCAAGCTCGATGAAATTTCACAAATGAAATCAGTACTTGCGATAGAGAATCTCAAGGTGACCTGTTCAAATAAATCTTACTGCTCCTTATATTGTAGAATATCTCCACAGTTACTGAAATATGGTTGGTTTTAGTAATGTCTTAAAGTCTACTAGTTGATATAATGGCGTGCATCAGTATTATGGATCTTTATTTGTATAAATCCTTAAATTTGAGTGTACATTTGATAAGACCCAATCTAGAGATATAGAATTAGGGCTAATCTTTACTATGCAATAACCAAAATAACATAGGTTGGTCTACTATTCGAGAGGTAGACCGTCTCTCCATAAGAGTTCTTACTCTTCAAAATCAATTCTCCCCATAAACCTTAACCATACTACTGCTATTTATACTACTAATAGCCAATTACTAAAATAGCCCTAAAATAATAATAATGACTATATTAGGTGGAAATTCGAGGGTCTAACATTACTCCCCCTTCCAACAAGACACCTTGTCCTCAATGTGGAAATTTAGAAATTGTTGTATGATGCTGATGGTCCGGAAACCGGGGGTCTTGATGGTGATGCACCAGTCCCTCCTCCCTCTCCTCCTCTGGCTCTACCATATCATCATCCTCATCATCGACCGTTAACACTTAGAGCCTCCTACCCTTACAATGATACCTGGGCAAAAATTTCTCGTCACAACGAAAACACAACCCTTTGGCTCTTTTGTTTGAGATCTCTGTCTCTGTCAACCTTTTGAAACTCCCTTCTAGACAGTAGCCTACTCTCCTCTCTTTCGACGCCTCCTTACCGACAGTAATGGTTTGAATCCTAGCGCTATGGTTCTCGGTATAACCTTGGTGAACAAAACTGTCATAGCTGTTTTGTTGCTGTTTTTTGGCATTTCTCTTCTCCACTTGTAATGCCAAGTCCATATACTCCCCAAGTCCCGTGGGCCGTAGTAACCTCAATGCTAACCGAATTTCCGGTTTCAACCCCATTAAAAAATTTCCCTTTAAGATTTCCGGAAAGACTCCCGTTAATGGGCTGGAAAGCAACATTAACTTCTCTCGGTACTCCAACAGTGTCCCTACTTGGCAAAGGGCCAAGAACTGTTTGTGTAAGTCCCCATCTTGTGAGGGCCGAAACCTTACCAATACCCATTGCTTGGATTCCGTCCATGACCTAATGGGTTAGCGATGCTCACATCATTGAAACCATGACAACTGCCGAGAAGCGTTCTTCGATCATTGTTTTAATCGCCATCACTTCACTCTCCAATTTTTCCTTGAGCCCTTCTACCTTCTTTGCAGCCATCGCCCCAGGATTATGCTCTGATACCAATTTGATAGGACCCAATCTAGAGATATAGAATTAGGACTAATCTTTATTATGTAATAACCAAAATAACATAGGTTGGTCTATAATTCGAGAGGTAGACTGTTTCTCCTTAAAAGTTTTTGCTCTCCAAAATCAATTCCCCCCTAAACCCTAACCATACTACTGCTATTTATACTACTAACAGCCAATTACTAAAATAGCACTAAAATAATAATAATGATTATATTAGGTGGAAATCCGGGGTGTGGGTCTAACAACATTCTATATAACATTTAGAAAGGGGAATCTGAGTTCCATTTTCGGAGACATTAGGATAACTGAGTTATATCTCCTTTGAGCATGTTGAAAGATTTAAAATCTATGGAACTCCTTGAGAGGTACTTAAAATGTCTTCTATACTAAGATACCAGGGGTTATAGATTGAAAATTGAATTGCATCTTCATGATTCATGGTATCACTTTGGTAGCATTATGTTGGAATCCGTGATCTGTCCTTGGATTGAAGGCTGACAGAAAATCAATACAGAAAGTATATCAATAGCATAAACAAAACATACATGCAGTTACAATATGAACTCGCTGTGATTTTATTTCAATTAATTGCTTTTCAAAAGAGAACTCTGCTAGACTGATTTGACAACTCTAAAGATTCTTAAAGAGGCTGTTTGTGCTTTATAAATCTATTGTATTTACGTAACCATTCGAAAAACAGAAAATGATAAGAGTTGGAATTTCTTGCTACAAAGTTAAAATTATATGCCCCTCCTAGCTTCTCACTTTAGGTAAGTGCTTTGGGAGTTCATTTATATATACTTATGTTTCAGATAACTCTGTCTGTTGAAGAAATGAAGGGCAGAACAACTAAATTTAAGGTCAGCTTATTTTGTTTTAATTTTTAAAAAAAATATTTTTTGTCATTATGGTTGACTGTTTATTCTGTAGTCTTAGGCACTTTTCTGTTGTATGTTTTGGTGTGTTTTAATTAGTGTATACTATCTATACCTGTCTTAAACCACTATAGTTTGGATAGTCCACATCTATATCTAAAGAAGACTTTGATAAGCTTCTCAATCTTTTGAATGGAATATCGTCATAGCCCCTGCTCTTTTACGTTTATGTCCAAAGATCTACTAGTTTATAGTTATACTTTGCTTTCTAAATGGTGGAGGATTATAGCCAGAAGCAAGCGAAATGGACAAAAAGAGCTTGGAGGAGGAGTACAAAGCAATATTAACTGATAAGGCTGGAGAAACTGAGTACTTGCAGTCCCTTGAGGATCAAATCGAGAAACTAAAGGTAAGTAAAGCAATCGGGTTTTTCCCTGCAGTTGAAAATTAGTAGTTCAAAAACCTTAGGCCACTTATGAAACGGATACATAGGCACAAGATGTGTCCAGGTAATGGTTCTGACTAAAATATTTAGGATGATGGTTGAATAATTGGTGCCCCATTGAACTCTACCCAAATCACATATATGCACTACCTTTGATGTCTAAAATAATACTGAGCTATCCTTTACATTGTACTACACTTGCATCCTATGTCATAAATGGATGAGTGCATTGAGTCTATCAATTGAAGTGAAAGTCTAAAATACCCTCAAATATCATTTACTCTTATTTTTTCATGTTCTATAAATATCAAATTATTATAACAACGTAACAAGTGCACAAAAAATTAGATAACAACAATGAATTTTGGCCAGATTTTTTTACGTCATGCTTATTGTTGCAATGATTAGTATTTTTTTTTTCATTTTTTTTCATTTTTGAATATTATATATGTATATATATATATATTTTTTTTTTAATTCCTGTTTGTGGTAGCATACATAATTTTTTTTTTTCTTTATGGTACAAGCTTAGAGCAATTGAGAACACCTCAGTTCTTACACCCTAAAGAAGAACTATGGATTAATAAAATTTCCAGTAGGGATTGGAAATACATATTTATAGATAAAGGGAGACCATGTAGCTTAAGGTGTGTTTATAAACCATCAATACAATGATTCATGCAAACATGGAAATGTTCCACTTGGGAAACTGATATTACTTTTTTCAAAAAAAGAAAAATATTGGATGTTCCTGTACAACGTCTTCATGTTTCCCTTACATGATTTGTAAGGACCGAGCCTCTTATTTTTATATTTTATTTTAAGTTTCCTAAGATAAAACTAGCCCATTATTCTCTCATAAATGCCTCTTTAATTTTTTTAGGGAATTTCTCACATGATTAAATGCACCTGTGGAGAGGAATACAACGTGAGAGTTGGCCAATGTGCGTGACAGAGCATGAACTCGTGAAAAATGATCCGTAATCTGCCCACCTGTTGAGAAGAAATCAATGTAATTAGAAAATTTCGGCAGACTTAACTGTGATTTAGGGAGAAAAATAATAATAATTATAATAATAAAAAAAGTCTACGAAGTAATTTTGCTTAGGTACATGGAACTATTGGAGTTTTGTTCTATGGAGAGTAGAAATGCAGCGGTGCTTTGGTAGCAATAGCTTTCTGGTTTATAAAACTTGTTAGAATTTCAAATATCGTAGGTAGTAACGTAGCATTGCTTAGTGGCAGAGCGATAATTGTCTTTGATTTGCAATTTCTATTGCCAAAGGTGGGGTCTGGGTGTAACATTCCGAACATAATTTAGGAGAACTCAGTTAAAAAGCTAGATTGATAGCAGATTCCTTTTTCTGAAATATGTAGAAATAAAATTTGATTGTCTCGGGCTGTCGTGCAGAAATTTGTGACCAGTATAAAATCCTGGTCCAGAAATTCAATATATAAAAGAAGTTGAAAAGTAGCTTCTTATATTGGACTTATCTATATGACAATATGCATGGAAACATTAGCAATAATATAAAAAATAAAATGCTTTAATCCCAATAGCATCCAAGGCTTCAGAGATATCTGGGGTTTCATATCCCTCCTGTAAAATTGCAATGTTTGGGCTACCTTGTGGGGCTACATCTTTTCACTCAAAGCTGTCTTCACTCTGAGGAAGCTTTTCCCCGCCGTACTCCACAGCGCCTTTTAAAATGAGTCTTGTGGACACCTGCGATCAACTTATCATGATCTGTCTACTCTCTTTCCCCCACAAATACTACCACTTTGGAAAGATCAATTCCCCATTTGACTGAAAGATACCTGTGACATAGTAACAGGCATGAAGGGTAAGGATGGTTGTTAATAGTGGGGGCAATCCGGGCTAAAACCCGTCTAGGGTTAGACTTATGCTGTAACTATTGTTGTGCATGTGGGCTGGCAGACCATAGTCCACAACAGATTATTATTTTTTTTTAAAATTGAAATCTTGTGGCCTGCCAGGTCTGCTAGCATGCACAGCTGTACCCTAGCGCCTCCTATTTTTTTTTTTCTTATAAAAAATTTAAAATTTAAATATATTTTTCTCATTTTTTTCTATAAATAAATTTCACTCTTTAATTTATATTTTATTCTTTTTCTCACCAATTTTTCATATTTTTCTCGATCTGTATTCTCTAATTCTCTACAATCTATTTCTAATTCTTTTTTTTAAAGGTAATCTATTTCTAATTCATCTCAATCTCTATAATCTCTCTCTAATTTTTTTTCTCAAATTATATACACTCAAATTCTCATTCTAAACCGTGAAGTCTTCATCAGTTAAATTTGAATCATTATAAGTTGTTACTTACTTACATTTATTTTCACATTTTATTTTATATTTATTAATTTATATTAATAAAAAGAGATTAAATTTCTTTTTTTTAAAAAGAGATTAAAATATATTACAATAAAATAGAAAAATTTAACCAACCATAAAAATTGGATTTAGAACTTGAGACTTAGAGAGTCACGACTAGAAATTTTAGATTTCAGATCGAAAGTTTCAGATTATGAATCATGAATTTTGAAGTTGAGAGTTGAGATTAATAATAGTAGAAAAGGACGCAAATATTAGAGAATAGAGAATAATGAAGAGAAATTTTTTGAGTTATGATTTGTGAAGCTAATTTGACGTATTTATAGGAAAAAAAAGGGGGAAAACCTAAATTGAATTTGAATTGAAAAAAAAAAACTAGATACATTGTAAGGGTAAAGGTGGCAAAATGGGCTGGGCCGACACAAACACACATGACACGACACGACAAAAGTATAGAATGAGCACGGGCATAAGCATGACACAAATACCATGTTGTGTCATGCCCAACAAAAGTGGCTCGCTCCACGTGCCGACACATCACTTCTTGGCCAATGTGAGGCACGAGCCCAAAAGGGCTTCCTAGATGTGGGCCTAAGCCTACACCTAGACTTATGCTGTAACTAATGTTGAGCATGTGGGCTAGCATACCATAGTCACCAACATATTACTTTTTTAAAAAAAAATTGAAATCTGGTGGGCTGCTAGGTCTGCCAGCATGTGCAGCTGCGCCCTACCCCTCTTTCTATTTTTTTTTTCTTATAAAAAATTTAAAATTTAAATATTTTTTCCTCATTTTTTTATAAATAATTTTCACTCTTTAATTTACATTTTACTCTCTTTCTCGCCAATTTTTCATATTTTTCCCAATCTCTATTTTCTAATTCTCTACAATCTATTTCTAATTCTTCTCAATCTCTATAATCTCTCTCTAATTTTTTTTCTCAAACTATATACACTCTCAAATTCTCATTCTAAACCGTGAAGTCCATTGTAAGTTGTTATTTACTTACGTTTATTTTCACATTTTATTCTGTATTTACTAATTTATATTAATAAGTTCTAATATTTACTATTATTTTGATATAGCAAATGGATCCCCACCACGAAAATTTTATCGGCTTTGGTTATTTTGAGAATGACATAACTGTTGAAGACTATATGGATCTACCCGATGATATTGACAACAATATAGAGGAAACACAAGAGGATATTCCAAGTATATCATCATCTGGAAAACGTAAGAAGAAGGCTCCTATTTCGAAAGTTTGTCATAATAACAGAATTACTAGGTCTTCCACTAGATTATGAGATTGAATTTGAAATAGACTTCGGACTTGAGACTGCACAAATTTTTAAAGCTCCCAACTGTATGGTGCCAACAAAATTGTAAGAGCTTAATGTACAACTATAAGACTTTGAGTTGACAAGTCTGCACTTATTTGGGGCTGAATACTTTTTTCGATCATCATTTATGATTAAATACTTCAAGATCAAAAGAAGTATTCTATGTTTTCACATCCCTAAATCCTTATTCATTTTCAATTTCTAACTGACTATTAATCTACAAATGCAAGAGTAAAGATAGGGAGAAGGGAAGATACAAAGCTACCCACTCATCCAAGAATCGGGTTGGTTGTTCACCCTTTTTCCCTCTCTAAGTTGTCGGCCACCAATCTCCGCCACCGCCATTACCACCACCTTGCCGCTGGTTCCAAGCTATCACCCGACCTCTAACCTTAGTCTATATGGTTGACAACTCGTCTTTTTGGATTCAAGGTTTAATCTAAATACTTTAAGATGAAACTTGGAGGAGAAGTAAGAGGAGAGAAAAGGATGATAATAAAATATCACTTTTTCCTCTCTCATTTTCAAGTGAGGAAACAATAAGGGCCTTATGGAACCTTAGGGATGTGTGTCCCTTATATATGGGACACACTCCCTTTTGGGCCAAACCCAAACTTGACCTCTAAGGTCTGATTAACTCTTAATTGTATTTGGGATTCCAATAATCTATTTTCATTCCCGTTTTCTAGAAATAAAAATAAACTTTATAAATCCAAATAAATGTTTAATTTTATGTGGTAAAATGTTGACATTAATTTGGGTCTTCCACTTCGGCTCGATTAGTCTCATTAATACTTTACTAACCAAACGACTTCTTTTTTCCTAAAAAATTATTCTTTGACCGTAAATTCATTAAATCTTTATTTCATAAATTTATCTTGTCAATTTAATATTATTCTAATTAATTATTTAATTTCCAATTAAATTCTATATCATATTTTGGATATATTAGCAGTGCGGGTGTAACTTAGACTTAACAAATTAAACTAATTAGTGATTTAACACTTTAAATCTAGTTCATTATGAATAAGTCAAAATTTCTTCAATTTATAATCTAATTGATATCCAATAAAAATTTTATGTGGGTTGCAGGATAGGTTCTACATTACGCCGGTGGTGGGCCTCACAACAACTTGTGGGATTTATCCATTCAAGTGAAGCAGTTAATATGGTCATCCTTTATGATCAAATAACTCAAACGATAAGACCTACATTGCCCTTAGCAAGGGTATGAGCCACCAGTGTAGCAAGAGGTATGATAAATCTGAACAATAACCACAAAAGACAATTACCTTGCCAAACTGATCATTCCATCTATTCATTATTCCAGAAAATCCTAGGCCATGGTTTAACTATTAAACTCTATTAAATGTTTCTTATGAATTATATAAACTCTAATGCAACTAGACAGTGGATTTACAGAAAACTCTTTTCATATCATACTACTTTGCGCAAATTATTTATTTGTTGCATAAGTTATACGATTCATAGAACCACATTCTCTAATATAGAGGCGATGAATCTTATCTATCACCCAACATACTTCATATATGAAAATACATGCCTAATGGTTCACATTTAGTAGCCCTTAGTTAAGGTCATGTTGGACGATATCAAACATGATCTAAGGTATGAGTATCACAAATATTGTAGTCACCGACAAAACTCATTAACAAATAAAATAATTACGATTGAGCTTTTTTCAAGTGATCGTATTCAGTGATCAAGTATGTCATTATCCTAGTATTAACCAATAACAATGATTATGAGAACATCACTCTTTTTTCCATGTAGTAGTCTCTCTATATTGTTATTATCTCATCATGACAAGTCTATACTACTATGAACAATTAGGATCTTAGAGTTGAGCCAACTTGAATCTCATTGAGCATGATCTCCATCATGATTCTAAGTGTATGTCAAAGATCCGAGAATTTGTCAAGTATGAAAGCAATTGATCATGCATGCAAATAGCTATTTCCAACCCAATAAAATCATGACAGATTATCATATGCTCTATTAAATTCTATGCATTCTATTATGTTGATGATTATACAATTCAAGATTGATTCTAATAAGAACAAATAACCTAAAGGACTTTGAGAGTGATTGGATGATCAAATCATTTGAAAGCTCATAGTCCATTTCGAAACCTAGACTTTCTATTTTCTCTATGAGTCTAATCATCTTAAAGGCATGCTCCCCAATGGGAGTTCTCTTGGTTATTTTCATACGAAATAGCGCCTTCGAGCTTGGTTTGACTATATTCATCCTATATCGCATCTAGATTGTCTATAATCTCTATGGCGTGCATCTTTTCGTATTGCATCTGAAGCTCATTTGACATAGACGCAAGCATAATGCATTGTGTCATGTCATCTTGGACCAACCATTTATCCCAAGTGGCTTTTTCCTTGGCTCTAGCTCCCTCTTTGGGAGTAGTCATGACCCTTTGAGTAAGAACTTCATAAGATTTTTCACGTCTGAGAACTATTCTCAATTACCTATGCCAATCTCCATATTTAGTCCCAACTAACTTATTTTTTTCAAAGATTGAATGCAACAAACTATTTGTCATGACTATTTTAAGAGAATAAATAACACAAAAACATAAGTAACTTAGTAAACTACATCAACTACTAAATTGAGAGTCTATTTAATTTTAGTTAGGCTTCCACTATTTTATTACAATCACCTTTACCCTTTTAAGTGAATTGGGAAAACTCATCTTTCGTAGTGAGTAAAGCACCCCCACATCGATTTTATCTTCCCACATGTTCATAGCCAATCATAATGATCATGCAAGGTAACGAAACAACTTTCTTAGTTATATCTTATATAACTCATTTCTTGCCTCTAGAAAAATATGGTCCCACGTGTCTATAGCCAACCATATCTTTTAGTTAAGCTTAACCCAAAACATTCGTGTGATATAACAACTACTTGAACTAATATCCCTTATGTGTCCATAGTCAAATATAGTTAAAATATTGTGATCACATGCATCTAATGTATTTAATAAACAAATGAACTCACATATTAATTGATCATTAACCCTATGTGTCCATAGCCTATTAACTGAATGATTAATACCAAATTCATTGTAACATTTTTGATGACTTTCTTACATAACTTACAAGCTTAATATAATCAAGAAGGGATTTAATTATCATGTGGTCTCATCAAGATATCTCTATGTATGCATAATATTCAATACAATGAGAATCCACAGTGAATCATTCATGCACACATCATATCTATCATGTATGTTAATCCGTAAAAAATATTTAATGTCTTATCATGCTTGTTTCAACCATATTTAAATAAAATTCAAATATTGGTTTATATGATTAACTCTTTAATCAAACAGTCATGTCTATAGATTATTTGATCAAACTAGTACAACTATCAAATTAGATATTACCTTAAAGGTTTAAGGTTATCTTTGTAGTTACAAGTTTTCTTAAGCAAGTATAACTTTCACTTTTGATATTGCCTTAACACTTCACCACCTATAAAGTTATCAACTTTCTTAAGATTAAATAAATTTTAACTTAGACATAGCCTTAATACTTTTAAGGTTAATAATAAAGTTATAAACTTTGTGAAGATTAAATAACTTTTAACTTAGACATATAGCCTTAGCACTTTAAGGTGAATAATAAAGTTATAAATTTCTTAATTTTGAACTCTTTCAAAATTAAGAATGTTCATGGTTGTTGGAAAAACTTCTTAATATTAGAACTCTTTCTAATTCAAGAGAAGGGAAAATTATTTAAAATTTTAATTTGAAAAACACTTCCATAAAATTAAAATTTCTTATAGTGCATTTGGTGTCATATTCAAGCATTCCAAAGTACTTCGATTTTCATAAAAAAAAAATAACTTTACAACTTTCATTGCTACATTTAATTTTTCAAGTTGAATACTTTAAATTCCTATATATTTGGGGCTCAACATTTATAGATACGAAATTTGACACTTTACAACTTTTGTAACACTTCAATTTCATGTCAATGAATTATCAACACAATTAATCCAAAATATTTAAATTCTGTAAACAAAATTTCCAGACATTTCAGGTTTCTAGAATGTACTCCCTTGTAAAAATTGGCCCAACTAAAGCCCAAATCAAGATGTCAAACATATTGAGCCCGATTAAAGCCCATTCCTTTAAGCCGAAACCTACCCATGAACTTTTCAGGTAAAGAGGACCCACTGCCGCCTAAGAAGGCATCTCAGTAATTCCTCTACACCGCTTCAACAAGGGCAGTTGTAGCTATCGTATGCATTATGGTAGAGCCAAGTCATCTTTGGGACACTTTTTGGGTCACTTTCCATAAGATCCAGCAAGCATATAGTTTGCAAAAATCCATAAAATAACACCTAAAATGCATGAAAATGACAAAAAGGAATTAATTGGATTCAATCGGTTCCAGCATGCAACCTAAGGCTCTGATAGCACTCTGAGTCAACGAGTCTTCGCTTATCCTGAGTGAAATACCATTTAAAAAAAAACACCCGGATATCCGACTCAATTGAATACCTCAAGATCAAAGGAAGCATGCTATGTTTTCACATCCTAGAATCTCGGTTCATTTTCAATTTCGAAACTAACTATTAATCTAGAAATACAAGAGTTAAAGATTAGGGAGAAGGGAAGATACCAAGCTACCCAGTCCCTCAAGAACCTAATTAGTTCTTCACCATTTTTCCAGCCATCAAGATCCGCCACCGCCGCCAATTCCATGCTGTCACCCGGCCTCTAACCTTTGTACATGGCTGACAACTCTCATTTTTGTATTCAATGTTTAATCTGAACACTTTAAGATGAAACTTGGAGGGAAAGTAAGAGGAGATAAAAGGATGATAAGAAAAGCTCACTTTTTCTTTATCTTTTTCAAGTGGGGCACCAATTAAAGGATTATGGAACCTAGGGATGTGAGTCCCTTATATATGGGACACACTCCCTTTTAGGAAAAGCCCAAACTAGATCTCTGTGGTCTAATTAACTCTTAATCGCGTTTGGCTTCTGGATAGTTTGTTTTAATTCTCATTTTCTAAAAATTGAAATAAACTTTATAAATCCAAATATGTCCAATTTTACCCGGTAAAATATGGACTTTAATTTGGGTCTTACAATTAAGCCCACTTATGCCCATTAATACTTAAATGACTAAACATACTTTCTTTTGACCCGAAAAATATTCTTTGACCATAAATTCATTAAATCTCTATTTAATAATTTTATCTTGTCAATTTGATATTGTTTTAGTTAAATATAAATCACATATGATATGATAGTAGTGTGAGTGTAACTTAGACTTAACAAATCAAATTAATTAATGATTTAACTTCTTAAATCAAGTTCATAATGAACAAATCAAAATTTCTCCAATATAGAATCCAATTGAGATAAAATCAACCTTTATGTGTGTGACCATATAGGTTTTACATTATGCTAGTAGGCGGACTCCACAATAACTTATCAGTTTTATTCATTCAAGTCAAATAGTTAATATGATCATAGATGATGATCAAATAACTCAGACCACAAGACCCACATTGGCATCTAGCAAGGCATATGAGCCACCCATGTAACAAGAAGTATGAGGAACCTCAATAAGAAACATAAATGACTATTATCATGGATGATTGATTCTTCCATCTATTCATCATTCCAAAAAATCATAGGGTATGGTTTAACTGTTAAACCATATTAGATTTTCCTTATGAATTATATAAACTCTTAGGCAACTAGACAATGGATTTACGGAAAAAAAAATTTCATACCATCCTACTTTATGCAAAGATTTCGTTTATTGCATAAGTTATATAATTCGTAGAACCACATCCTTCAATTTAGAAGTGATGAATCTCATCTTATCACCTTACAAATTTCACATACAAAGATAAATACCCAACAATTCACCTTTTAGTAACCTTTGGCTAGGGTCACATTGGACGATATCAAAGCATATCGCATACAAAAGTGCTATGGTGATCTCAAGTCTCAGCATCATAAGTAGCATAGTCATCGACAAAACTCATTAACAATTAATATATTTACCATTGAGCTTTTGTCAAGTGATCATGTTCAATGATTAAGTCTCTATTAATCACCTACATGCATATCCCGGTATTCGCCAATAAGTGATGATTATGAGATTATCGATCTTCTTCAGAAGATGATATCGCATGTAATAGTCTCTCTGGATTGTCATTATCTCATCATGAAAATCCTATGACTATGAACAATTTAGATCTTATACTTGAGCCGACTTGGATCTCATTGAACCTGATCACCATCATGATTCCAAGTGCATGTTTAAGATCCAAAAATCTATCAAGTATGCAAGAAATTGATCATGCTTGCAAATTGCTATTTATAACCTAATGACATCATGATAGATTGCCATATGCTTTATTAAATCCTATGCATTCTATTATGTTGATTATTTATACAATTCAAGATTATGAAAAGAACTACCTAACTCATGACATGAAAGGGCTATTGTAGTATTTGTTTTGAAGTTTAGGAGACACTACATTTATGTGATGCAGTGTGAGATTTACACCATAAGAGCTTGAAAGACTTTTTAAACACAAAAAACTAGATATGAGTCAAAGGCGATGGTTGGAACTAGTTAAGAACTATGATTATGAAATACTTTACCATCCGAGAAAAACAAATAATGTCGTTGATACTTTAAAAGGTAATAAAACAAAGATGGATTGGGTAATGGGACAATTATCAACATTGAAGATATTAAAGGTGCGCAAGAGTTAGATGCTGAAATAAGAAGAGTAAAAATAATAAGTAGCATAAGGGAAACAATTTGATTTTAAAACTACTAACGATGGAGTACTTAGCTTTATGGCAAGATTATGTATCCTGAGAATGAAGAAATAAGGATCTGATATTAACTAAAGACCACAATATTCCTTATTCATTACATCCGAGTACCACACAAATATTTAGAGATCTAGAAAAACATTTCTGGTTATTAGGAATGAAAAAAAAAAAAGACGTGGTAAATTTTATAAACAAGTGCCTAACTTGTCAAAAGATCAAAGCTGAATAATATAGACCTATAGGAGAGTTGCAACCAATTAATATTCCTTAATGGAAATAGGAGCAAATAGGTATAGATTTTATAGTTGGATTACCAAAAATAACAAAAAGATAATGCTCAATTTGTGTAGTGACTAACCGACTCAGAAAATCGGCTCATTTCTTACCTATGAAAGTCATGTACACTTTAGAGAAACTTGCAGAACTATATGTCCACAAGATAGTACGACTATATGAAATACCAATCTCTATCATTTCAAATCGAGACTCAAGATTCACCGCTGCATTTTGGAAAAACTTACATAAGGGAACAAAGTTGAAATTTTATACAGATTTTCATCCTCAAATTGATTGTGAAATAGAAAAAACCATCCAAACCTAAGAATATATGTTACAAGCCTATGTGATGAATTTTACAAGGATTGTGGAGCAAATTCTCGCCATTTGTAGAATTCTCCTATAACAACAATTATTAGGCTTCAATATGAATGACCCCATATGAATCCTTATATGGAAGGAAGTGCAGATCTCTAGTGGAGAGACTGGGCTATTGGATCCAAACTTTGTCACCGCTACAACATAAGCAATTAAAATGATTCAACAAAGATTGAGAACAATGCAAAGTAGTGAGAAGAGTGATGCAGGCCATAAGAGAAGGTCGTTAGACTTTCAAGTAGGCAATACGATTTTTCTTAAAGTGGCCCCAATGAGAGGTGTAATGAGATTCGTGAAGAAAGGAAAGTTAAGTCCTTGTTACATTAGACATGTTGAGATCCTTGAGAGAATAGGCAAAGTTGAATACCGTTAGCACTACCACCGAATTTGTCAGAAGTGCATAATGTATTTCATATTTCAATGTTGAAGACATATGTCTCATATCTTTCTCATATATTGCAACATGAACTAGTGGAAGTTAGAGATGAAAAACTAGTGCATATATTAAATAGAAGGAATAAATATTAAGGACTATTCCTTTAGTTAAATTAAAGTCTTTCGGGAAAATCAAAATGTCGAAGAAGCCAACTTGGAAAAAGAGGAAGACATGAGAGCTAAATTCCTATAGTTATTTTACAGTCCTAGGACAAAACTTTTATAAGTGAGAAGGAGTTTGTAATATCCTTTTTCACTGCTTTCCCTAGTCATACTAATTTTGTAACTTAAATTATGCAAATTGACATTTTCAATATTATCGAAGTAAGGCTTACACACTATAAATGTTAAGATAGAGGTTATGTGTGAACAAGGTCAAAAGCCCTCATGGCCACTATCAATTTCCCGGCATGCTTGGGAAAATGATTAAAAGAGAAACCTAAGACTTATCAATTGAGTTTATTAGATTATGTTAATAATAATAATAATAATAATAATAATAATAATAATAATAATAATAATAGTAATAATAGTAATAATAGTAATAATAGTAATAGTAATAATAGTAATAATAGTAATAATAGTAATAGTAATAGTAGTAGTAATAGTAATAATTGTTGTTGTTGTCACCTACTCAATGAAACAAAAAAAAGTTGGCCCAAAAAACCATTGAAACAGATAAAAAAGGAATTCCTTTCTTGCTTATATCACAAACTCAAAGAAACAAATCGAAGAGGAAACATTTCTTTCGCTTTTACTCATCTTCGGTGGTTGGTGATCTTCTCACCAATTTCTTATCTCATATGTACTTCCAAGTGAATTTTTAGGATTCTCTTGGCAAAGGTTCTTCATAGTCAAAGAGATTTAATTCTTATACTTTCTTGATTCTTATATTATTTCTTCTCATTACGTATTTGAAATTGATAATAGTTGACAAAAAAAAAATTGATAATAATTTTTAGGATTCTCTTCGCAAAGGTACTTCATAGTTACAGAAATTTAATTCTTCTACTTTCTTGATTCTTGTATTATTTCTTCCCATTACGTATTTGAAATTGATAATAGTTGAAAAACAATTGATAATAATTATATCAATTTTTTTTTGTCAACAACAAAAGTAGTAGATACACGAAGAAATGATACACCATTCCAACAAATATGTTCTAAACATATATGCATTAAAATTAAGGACAATAAATACTTATATAAAACTATAATACCTAAAGGTTATACTTAGAATCACAGAGGTTAATATTTCATTACTTCATCATAAGTTTGGATATTTCTATCATTACCTAATGTCTAAATATTATATTTAGAACTAGAAACATTGGATCTTTCATGAACGAACATAAGGATCCAACATTCTTATAAAACCTTAATACCTAAATGTTACTCTTAAAACCATAAATGTTAAACTTTTCATTAACTCACCACATAGAACTATAAAGATGCAATAATTCTATGTTACCATATAGAACCACAGAGGTTACAACTAAAGTATAGAGAGGTGCAACATTTCTATATTACACATAGAACTTAAAGGATAAACATAGAACCATGAAGGTTGAATATTTCATTACTTAACATTAACTTTGAACGTTAACTTTGAATCTTTCTTTCATTACATAACTTGTAAACATTATATTTGGTACAAAAGCTATTGGATCTCACAAAAAAGTACATAAATGAACAAACTTTTTATAAAACTCTATATCTGAGATTGCTCGATGTCTAATTTAATAAGGAGATCAAGTAATCTCATTCTTGTATAAGTTTCAATACATCAACAACTGAGTGCCACAAAAATCATAAATTTCAAAAAAAATTACAACATATCTTATCAATAAGGTTGGGGGCATTTGGGGACACATGGGTTGTGACTGGCAAACGAATGGGTTCCGACATGTAGCCTTATTATGTCCATAAACCTCACATTTTCTACACTTATTCCACTTCCATAGAAATTCACCCCTCGAAGGTATACATTTCTTCTTTGGTCTCCCGCTTTGTTTACAAATTATAGGGGTTCGAGGATGATGGATCGTAAACATGGTAGAAAGTCCTAGTCATCCTTCGATGGTATATGATATATTGATTCTGTATATGCTTACCTCCAATATTCAAACGTGTAGTGTTTTAAGCATAAGGTGTGAGGTTGTTCCTTCAATGTTATTTTCATGCCAATAAAATGAATTCTCTTTCTCCTTCCACTCACCATTGAAGCATTTGACTATGAAAAGCTTTCATCTCTATAGGAAGAAAAACATAAATAATATAAGTATACTCTCAAGACTATATAGAGTAATCGAGTTTAGAGATCACACTTGAAAGGTACTGTCCAATTTGTTTGATTTCCCAATGTCTTAAGTTTTCGAGATATTGGAAAGTTAGGAAACATAAATAGTAACTTTTTGTTTGTCCAATATCCAGATGTCTATCTTAACATAAGACATTAGGAAATTAGGAAATAATTTGATTCTGTTTCTTTTTCCCAATTTTTCAATGTATACCTTTGCTTTAAGACATTGAGAAATCAGAAAAAATTATGATTATGTTTCCCTTTCCCGATTTCCCAATGTCTAACTTAACTTAAGACACTGAAAAATTAGGAAATTTTTTGAATCTGCCCATTTTTCCCATGTCCTCTTAGTACATACACATTGAAAAATTGAGAAAAATACACTACATTGCCTCTATTTTTCCAAATTTTCCGGATTTTGAATTTTCCACATTTCCACTTTCTTTCACTTATAGAATGATTTGAAAGGTCTATTAGAAATAAAATACTAACTGAACGAGTCCAAAATATGAGGATTACCCATCAAATTTTCAAAAAATTATGGAAAAGGTTTTGTAGAAAATAGAGGATGATGAAGAACTTAGAGAGAGAAAGCTAGGAAGTTAATGAGGAAATGGAGAAGGAAGAGAAGAAAAATAAGAAGGTCAAGGAGGTCTCCAACGAGTGGTCCTTGGTGAACAAGCAAAAAACCCATCTGAGTGAGAAAAATAGAAGAAATCATAAAGGATAAGTGCTTTTTGCTTTCTACAAGAGCTTGACAAATGACTAGAAAAAGAATATTACAGTTAAGCACTTCTTTATTGAGGGCCATCTTGAATTCAAGGCAGTTAGTTCTCTTTGTTTTTGAGAAAGCTCATTAGACCTCGTCGACACAAGGAAAAAATCTAACAACATCAAGTCTATGTGATACAAACCACGCCTAGAAATGACGAATTCGTGATTCAAGGATCCAAGATTATTTCTACAACATCCAAGTCATAGTGGATTCTAGATAATATACTTCGGTTAATGACACCTTTCTCATGGTTTCCTCTTCCAGTAGCTCTTCATATATGGCCGCTTTGGTAGAAAATTTGAAGAAATCTCAAAATTGCTCTCCCTCGAATTCCTAAGCTCAATATATAAACCGTTAATGGCTAATCTGATGAATTCCTACTTAGGTAGAGCCCTATGGATGCAATTCCTTAGCTGTTTGAATAGACATAAGAAAGTCTCGACGAATTTCCATGTTCATTGCTACAGAGGAGATAAATCAGCCATAGTGCCTTTAGGATGATTATAGTAAAAATGAGTGTGAAAATGTTGCTATGCGCTGCAAATTCCTTATAGAATTAGATGGCAGCCTGGTACCAAGCGCAAGCCTACTTGGTTAAGGAGAGTTTTATCTAGATAGAAATTGATCTTATTTGGCAAGTATCCTTAAAGAGTTAAGGAAATAAATATTTGATTTTTTGCTTGTGCTATTGAATGATTAAAATGAAATAAACAATAATTGACTAGTTTGAATTCCATGAACATGCATCAAGAGATAAATCATGAAGTAATGTACGAATAATTCAAATTGTTTTAAAATGTTCGTGCATTAGATGTATGTAAATTAAGGTGTTGAAATGTACATGTATCATGATATATATATGTGCTTTATTAAATATGTTATCACATCATATTTAAAGACTATGAGATAGAGCATGATATATATATGTTTGTTGTGATGAGACTATTTAGTGAAATCCTTCCCTTGATTATATTGAGCTAAAATTGGTTGTGAAAATTGTTTCAAGGTACTTTCCAAACATTAAGATATATGTGATATTTTCATGGATATAGGAAAGCTACGGACACATGGGGACTTATATTTATGTGAGTCTGCATGTATATTATTATTGCATGAGATGCGTGACTGAGTAATATTGTTATTCTAGCCGTGGACATAGACATATGCATGAATTAGTTTAAAGTGCTCAAGAGGTTTAGCATGATAGATTCTAAGAGAGGACTACTGCCAATGAGTCATGAAATCTATTTCTTCAAGAATATGACTCCTAAGACACAATTAAAGAGGGATGAGATGAGTGGAATCCCTTATGCTTCAGCAATAGGATCCATCATGTATACTATGTTATGTACGAGACTGAATGTTGCCTATTCTCTAAGTGTTACGAGCAAGTTTCAAGGCAATTCGAGTTAGAAGCATTGGACTAATGTTAAGAATATTCTTAAGTACTTGAGAAGAACTGAAGACATATTCTTGGTTTATTGAGGATTTGACTCAAAAATTGAGGGTTACACATACTTTGGTTTCTCGTTAGATGTTAATAATTAAGATCAATTTCAAGATTCGTCATCACACTAAATTGTGAAGCGGCAGTTAGAAGTGTTCCAAATAAGAAATGACCATGAATTCCACTACTGAAGCATGATACATTACAGCTTAAGAAGCAACAAAAGAGGCAGTTTGAATAAAAAAGTTCATAACTGAACTTAGTGTGGTTTCGAGCATCATTGATCCCATAGTAGTATACTATCAGAACAATGGCGTAATAGCACAACCAAAGGAACCTAGGTCTCATCAGAAATCTAAATATGTGCTACGATGTTATCACGTCATTCGAGAAATAACTGAAAGAAGAGACGTTAACATAGAAACGGTCGGCACGGATGACAACATAGCAGATCCATTCACTAAGGTGCTTTCGCAACTGAAGTTCAATCACCATCTTGACAAGATGATAATTAGATTCAGAAACGATTGGCTTTAGTGCAAGTGGGAATTCCACTACTAAAGTAGAATACATTACAGCTTAAGAAGCAGCAAAAGAGGCATTGAATGAAAAAGTTCATAAATGAACTTAGTGTGGTTTCGAGCATCATTAATCCCATAGTAGTGTACTGTGAGAACAACGGTGTAATAGCACAACTAAAGGAACCTAGGTCTCATCAGAAATCCAAACATGTGTTGCGATGTTATCACCTCATCAAAGAAATAACTGAAAGAGAAGAGGTCAACATAGAAAGGGTTGCCATAGATGAAAACATAGAAGATCCATTCACTAAGGCGCTTTCGCAACACAAGTTCAATCACCATCTTGACAAGATGGGAATTAGATTAAAAAATGATTGGCTTTAGTGCAAGTGGGAGATTGAAAGTGTATGCTCGTCAAGCTAATCATATTTTGACCCAATGAGGCAAATATTTATGTGATACTATCTTTATGTGGATATTAACAAGACATTATTTATTGTCATTCATGAAAGTCAGTTACTATTTATCATTCTTATTAATTTTGTTGGAATTAATATTATATGTTCTATATATGCATATCATGATAAAGTCTAGTATCTTGAGTTATGCACTCTGGAGAGACCATGATAGAGATCATCTAGTAAAGACTCAAGTCGATAAAAGCTCTTAAGATATAAATGGTTCATTATCATAGGATCTTCAGAATGGACATTGATTGATCTAGATAGAAAATCATGTAGTTTATTACTTAATTGTTAGGGTGACCGATCTCACAAACAGGGGTGTTAGTGGAATACCATGATGATTATATGGGCACTTAATAGAGACTAAGGATAAGGAACTTGACTAAATAATTCTCAATGGTAATTAATACTGAGGGTTAATGAAGATTATCTAGTGACTATTCTACATGTGATCCTCTGACCTGAGACACCATGGTTTTCTTGTGTACCAGACTTCATACTTTGACATCATTCCTATTAGCCTTAGCCATGGGTGAACATGAGGTGAACCGTTGGATATGAAGTGTTGTGCGAGAAGGATTATGAATAGTCAAGAAAGAATCCATCGCTTCTGTATTTTGAATAAGGTCATATGGATGATATACTTTATTAAACAATAAATCTTTGCAAAGTAGTATGGTTTGAAAAAAGTTTCTATGAATCAATTGTCGATATTCAATAAAATATGATGATCTGTATAATTTATCTATTAGAGTTTAACAGTTGAATCATGTCGTAGGATGAATCCGAATAGTGGCAAGATGGAATGATTGCTATGGTAATTACGTATGGAAGATGATACTTCTCATCTCCTAGGTAGTTTTGACACTTTGCTAGAAGTCAATCTTGACTTAGAGGGTTAAAGTTATATAATCATGAGATGATTAAGTTAACTGTTTAATTTAAAAGGTTATTTTAAAATAAATGAATTTAATTTGAAATTAAATAAAATCATAAATGTGTTTATGAAATCCTCCTGCCGACATGATGTAGAATTTAATCAGTCATACATATAAGGTTTGTAATAACTCAGTTATAGTTTCGTCAGAGAAAAAGAAAAGATGGACCAAAACAATTTTTGGGGTAAAATAAATCGAGAATTGAAATGGACAAAGGAATGTGAACACTAGTTCAAAGGAATATTAGAACCTTAGGGTTCCCAAAATTCATTATGCCTCTAAAAGGAAATATAGAGAGAGGTGAGAGTCATCCTTTCTCTCCAAACTTATTCCCTTCGAAAGTTTGATTATCATGAGTTGAGAATAAAACTAGAAAAAGCCTTTGAGTTATCAACCGTGTGGATACCAATAAAAACCGGGTAATGGTTCGTACTTGACCAAGTGAGTGGCAGTAGAACGACGACTAGTAGACATGAAGGGTGGCTGGCGAGTACGGCTGCCAAATCTAAAAGCTAGGTGGAAAACTGTCTGATTTTCGGTGGAGAGTTGGCTTGGTATAACGCTGATCTCCCTACTATCTTCTAGATTTAATTTCAGTTATACGATATATTAGAAATTGTTAGCTGAAATTCAGGACATGAAAACATTGTATACCTCCCTTGATCTTGAGATAGTTGTATTGAATCAGATATCTAGAAGTCATATTTCAAATATAGAATTATGCTTTGGATAACTAAAGATTAATTGATTTACAATGGCACTAAAGTCTTGGGTTATATGCAAGAATATTCGATTTCATACAATTGATTTGTCTATGTTTTTATTGTGCTCATTTTTGTATTTTCATGAGTTTTTTAAGAAATGAATTGTTCGCTAGAAATTTTTTGGAAGTGGCCGGAAAGTGGCATGGAGATTAGATCTCAGATTAATGATCCGAAAAAGGGAAAACCTACATCTCAAAACCATGGGGAGGCCTAGCTCTGCCGCCGCTGCCACACGCCGACAGCAGGGGTGTGGTGACTGCCACGACTCGCTCTTCAATGATAGTGGGTCCTCCTTACTCAGAAATGATAATGGGTGGGTTTCCACTTGAATCTAATGGACTTTGATAGGGTCCAGTATTTGACATGTTGAGTTGGGCTTGGTTTAGAATGTTCATTTTGTGGAAAGACTAAATTCCATAAATTTCGGATTGTTTGAAAATTTCATAAATGGAATTTAATCTTTATGGGTTGATTTAAAAAATATTTAGTAAATTAGAATTATTTTAATGTATGGTATTAATTGACATGAAAATTAAATATTGCAAAAGTTGAAAAATCATAGTTTTCATGACAATTAAAATTGATTGAATATTCTCTGAATATATATGAAGAACCCTTTTAATTTTAATTTTAATTGAGATTTGAAATTTAAATTGTTATTAAATTTGGATTCCTAGATTTAGAGTGGAGCTAGGTGGAAAACTGTTTAGTTTTCGGTGAAGAGTTGGCTTGGTAAAACACTTTATATTTATACCCTCTTTTGGATTCAATTTATATTTATACAATAGATTATAAATTGTTAACTGGAATTCTAGATATGAAATTATTGCATACCTCCTGTAATCTTGAGGTAGTCGTATGGATTAGGATATTTGGAACTCATAGTTTGAATATGTCATTTCGCTCTGGATAGGTAAGAATTCATTGACTTAAAGAAGAAAAGGATCGAAAGAACATGGAACAAGAAGACGAAGAAGAAGGGATAGGACAAGCTGATGAAGAAGAAGAGGACCGAACGGGTTTGACGTGCAGAATGAGGAAGAAGAGAGATTAAGGGTTCGGGGTTTTTGTTTGTTACAGAAAAAATGAGGTAAAACAAACGTGAAGGGTATAAAATAAGGCATTTTTGTTATGTTTAAAAAATTAGGGATCAATGGTATTTGAGACTTTCTCCGTTTTGTATATATAAATTTATTTAAATATTTTTTAGGGCAATTTTATAAAAGAAAAAAAAAATTAAATATTTTCTAGTTGTTAAAATTTATTTTTTAAAAAGACTTATTTCTCAAATTATCTCACAAATCAAGATGATAGAACACGGAACAAAAAGCGGAAGAAGAAGGGTCTGAACGGTTTGATGAAGAACAAGAGAGGTTAAGAGTTGGGGGTTTTTGTTCGTTATTATTTCATCCATTAGTGCCTTCCAACCTCTTGCCACCATGGCCATGTACGGAGTTAGCAAAACAACTCTTCTCGGCCTTATGAAGGTAGTTACACAAATCTATACAAAAGAGGTTACAATTAAAACCCTTTGCGTTGAGCTTATTGTTTCTTGATATCTCTTTCAAGCTCTTGCATTGGAGATGGCCCTAGGCTTTTTTGCTTTTGGATGCCTCGTTATATAAATGTGCTTTTTGTTGTTGACATGTTATGTTTATATTTTAAAGAAAGGACATTGAGGACAAGACTTTACTGAAACAACTCGGGACTATGGAAGATATTGCTGCTCCTACGGAGTTCCTGTTATCTGATGAGGCTTCTGACATGGTAGGGGAAACTCTTGTAGCGACTGGAGGATTCCCTCAAGGCTCTAGTTTCTTTCGTCTTTTCCTTTGTGCATAGTATCTCTTTTACTTTCCTTTTAATGGCCATCCTTTTGCTATTTCTCCTTGATGGACACTTCAAACCCATTTATTAAAATCTCTAGTTATATCCTTTACTCTTCTTCTCTGGTACCTAATTACAATATCAGGTTTATACCTATTTATTAGATTGATGTTTAAACAAACTTACATTTCACATTTAGTGAAATGTCAATGTTCCAAAAGGAGATTCTAACTGTAATTCTAGCTCAGACTACTTAAAGCTTTGGCCTCATTTCATCGAATGAAATATACAACTAATAAATTGTTGTTAAAAAAAAAAATGATAATTTCACTTTTTCATTTCAGTATATTTCGAATTTTACAAATTTGTCCATGTCTCAATTTTGGTGAATTTTTTAGTCTATGGATTATCGAATTAAAACTTCTTAATCCCTCCGATCACATTTTCAAATTAATAGACTAACATAGCAGTTTCTACATGACATGTCGCGTTGAAATGATATGCCACATTATTAAAAAATATTAATTTAGGTTTTTGAACATAATGATCCTTATACTTTAACATAGCAATTTTTTTTTCACTTTTTTCCCTTATACTCCATTTTTTAATTAAAAAAAACTCAATATAAACAATCTGGTTTCGCCGCCAGAAATCTGGCTTCAACCTTTTTTATATTTCAAAAAAAAAGAAAAAGATTGAAATGATCCGGCTTTTTCGTGAGAAATCGATAGTGACAATATGAATTCTTCATGCGGTATCCAAATTGAATCGATTCAGTTTTCCATAAGGAACCAAATCAAATTGATGCAATCCTTCACAAAATTAGATTGAATCGATCTAGTTCTTCTCGCAAAGAACCAAATATGATTCATCCTCGCAAAGAACCAAATTCGCTTCATTGCCCTCGCGGAAAAGAACATGAACCCAAGATCCTGATTCTAGTTCTTCATGATAAAGAACATGAATCCAAGATTCGGATTCAAGTTCTTCACGAAAAAGAATCGAACCAAGAGATCTAGGTTCATGTTAGTCCAAGATTTTCCTCATGAAGAACTCGAACACAAATTTTTGGGTTTGTGTTCTTCCTCGTGAAGAACACGCAAGATCTGTTTTCGATTCTTTGACGTAGAGAACTTGAACTCAAAACTTGGATTCCTATTCTACTTCGTGAAGAAGAGCTTGAACCTAAATCTTGGTTTCGTGGTCTTTCTTGCGAAGGCAATGAATCGGATTCGGTTCTTTGCAAGTAAAAAATCAATCAATTCGATATGGTTTTTCATAAAGGATTGGATCAATTCGATCTGGTTCCTCGGGGTGAATCAAAACAATTTGAATGGATACCTCATTTCATCGAATGAAGTATACAACTAATAAATTGTTATTAAAAAAAAAAAAGATAATTTCACTTTTTTATTTATGTATATTTTGGCTTTTACAAATTCGTCCATTTGTCAATTTCGGTAAATTTTTTAGTCCATGTACTATCGAATTAAAACTTTTTAATCCCTCCGATCATATTTTCAAGTCAATATGCTAACATAGCAATTTTTACATGACATGTCACTCTGAATTGACATGCCACATCATTAAAAAAAGTACGTTTTTAAACATTTGATCCTTATACTTTCATTTTTTTTTTACTTTTTTGCCTTAATAATTTTTTTATTTTCTTTTATACTCCATTTTTTAATTAAAAACAAAACTCGAGCTGAACAATCTGGTTTCATCACTAGAAACCTGGCTTCAACTTTTTATATATTCAAAAAAAAAAAAAAATCGAAATGATCCGACTTTTTCGTAAGAAATCGATCATAATGATATGATTTCTTCATGAGGTATCGAAATCAAATTAATTTAGTTCTCCATAAGGAACCAAATTGAATCAATGCAATCCTTCACAAAATCAAATTGAGTTCTCATGATTTTAGTTCTTTGTGATAAAGAACAATAATCCAAGATTCGGATTCGAGTTCTTCATGAAGAAGAATCGAACCAAGAGATCTAGGTTCATGTTAGTTCAAGATTTTCCTCATGAAGAACTCGAACACAAATTTTTGGGTTTGTGTTCTTCCTCGTGAAGAACAAGAACCCAAGATTCGTGTTCGATTATTTTTTGCAAAGAACTTGAACTCAAAACTTAGATTCCTGTTCTACTTCACGAAGAAGAGGTTGAACATGAATCTTGGTTTCGTGTTCTTTCTTATGAAGACAATGAACCATATCTGGTTCTTCATGAGTAAAAAATTGATCAATTTGATATGGTTTTTCATAAAGGATTGGATCGATTCGATCAGGTTTTTCAGGGTGAATCAAATCAATTCGATATGGATACCTCATGAAGAAATCAGATCATTTCGATTTATTTTTTTGCGAGATATCATATCGAAGAAGTAAAATATAGGATCAAATATTAAAAGTGGGAGAAAAGTGGGGGAAAAAAAAAGAAAGTATAGGATGAAGTATTGATTTTTTTTTTAAATGACATGGGATGCCATAATGGGGTGCCACTTCATGTAAAAAATATTATGTCAGTCTGTTGGTCGGAAAAAAGTGATTAGAAAGACTATAAAGTTTTATTTTGACAAAACAAAGACTAAAAATTTTGTCTGAACTGAAAAATTTAGTGGCATCCTCTCCAAACAAGTTCATCCAAAAGGTTTTAAAAAGTGTTTTCTTAGATTAGTAAAATAGTCAACTTATGAGGAGGTCATAACTATGCATGATAAGTACCAAAGTTGGCATAACTTGTCATTATGAGACTATAATTGAGACGATATATGTCGTATCCTATTCTCATGGTAATGAAGAATGTTTCGCATCATGATAATGGGATGTAGTATGAATTTTTTTTATATGTTATTCCAAGTTCATTAAAATGGTTATAACATAAGAAATAAATAATAAAAAGTTCTTATACAAAGAAGTTTATAATATATTTTCGATGGGTGATATGGTAGAACATGATTATGACAAATCTTCCTATTGTGTCTTAGTTGATTGCAATTTCCAGACTTTCTTATCCTCCGTGTTTGTTCTACGGTCGAAGGTATATATGTATGTTCCTTATCTTCCACTCAGTCGACACATGTTTGATAGTAGAACATAATTGATTGGAGCCTCATCACACTCCCACTCATTAGTCAGTGGTGCAAGATAAATTGATTCCACATATTCGCTCTTTTAATATTATGTCGAGTAGACACACACATTGTGCTTCACCACAGCTACAACAACATGAGCGTGCAATATCTTATCCAAGTAAGATACTCTATATGTGTAACTCATCGTCCCTAAATTGACTAGAGCATTAGTGCTATCACCTGTCACTTAAAAGGATTATTTATTCACTATGTCGATATGCATGCTTGAGGCATATTATGTCTTAATATTGGATGCATTTCTTCAAATGTGAACTAAGTCGTCATCTTAATAATAATTGTATCCTGTTGACAGCTTCTCTTGCTCAAAGCTGGATGGTTTTCTACTCTCATCGTAGAGTAACCACTTCTTCCTGATCACCCGCTTTAACCTCTTGAATGGTATGCTCCTCGACATCTTCCTTGATCTTTTTCCTCCACAACCTCTTCTTCCTCAAAAATATATTCTTCTTCTTCCTCTATGTTGGCCATATATGACTGGGCCACTTCTTCGATTGATGGGTGTAAGTATCTATGCTCTTTAATTAGTATCATAAAATTGAGGTTAGATTGGTGGATAGATATCTATTAATGAAATAATTAGAGTGAAATAATATGTATGTATGCACTTATTCTTGAGGCTGTTCTTTTTAAGGGATTCAACAATTTTCCGGTATACTAAATTACCTTAGTGGTATCTATTGAAGAAATCAAAATTTGAGACTATGGATAGATGCATCAAGTTAATCTAGGCATTCTTTTCATTACCCAAGAGGACACACTCCAAGAAATATACCAATATCAACTTCACGGATTCCAAATCCTCCACCTCATCCACTTCTGTAGCAAGAAAATCTTCTCTTCTCTTGTTCTTGTAGTGTGAAGACGAGCCATCATATTACCTAACTCGATATATGTAATGCGTCCATCACCATTAAAATAATTTTTATAGAGATATCGGTTCATTCCGTGAAATATGGGGAAGTATAGGTGGTGGTGTCTCACACTTAAAGCTAGTAATTAAAGCAAATTATCGGTGAGAGAAATAAAGAGATTTCTTGTTGATGGAGAGCCCATAAGGTTTCTCTCTTCATATTTAGCCTGAAAAATTATGAGGTTGCAATTAACTTAGCAGAATACCCCTACCCTTTACTTACATCTAAGAAGTGTTCGAAGCATGAACTCTTAAATAACACTTTTCAATTCATGATATCCCGATTACAAATGATTCAGGTATTCATAGGTTCCGAAATCTCAAATATTTTCTAGAAATAAATAAAAATATTGAATTATAGATAATAATTACACACTGAGACAATATGTTAAAAAAAAATTCTAAGAACATCCAAAAAGTCTATGAAATTACACAAAAATAAATAAATAAATAAGAGGTTACACAAAAAAGACTGCCTGATTAGAAATCATCTCGAAACTACCCATATTTTTGATCAAGTGATGGAAGAAGATTTTGTTCGGGTTAATGAAGAATGTTGAATCAGAGCTCAATATATTGATGTCGATTAGAAGAAGAAGAAGAAGAAGAAGAAGAGATGTTGTGCAAATGGAGAAAGTGGTGGCAAATTAGGCGCCAGTATGGTGAGTGGTGCCGTTGTGGTGGAAGAAGAGTGAGAAGAAGAAAAAGAGTGAGAAGGAACTAGGTGCCATTGTTGTGCGGTATGGGTGATAAGAAAAAGAAGGTGTGAGGTTTTGATTTTTTTAACTCAATTGGTTTGATTCTTTAAAATGAGTTCGATATAGAAAATGAGAGAAAAATAATATGGTAAGGTTAAAATTATAATTTTATTATATTTTAAAATATTTTCGAGTTAAAGTTAATTTAGTCTTTCTCAATTTTTTATTTTCAAATTTAATTTAAATGTATTTAAATTATATATTTTATAAAATATTATGTACTTAAGACATTTCAAAACGGTTATGAAACATATTCTCAAATTATCTCCTATTTTATCAATGCGGTTTGTCAAGGGTTGAAAAAGAAAGGTTTCGTTTCAAACTTTTGCTTTATTCTTGTCAGATCCTTTTGAGTTTTTGAAAACTAATTCGTTGGGATATCAAGATCTGTAAATCACCCACCCCATTCTTCCATTCGACTTGAAACGTAAACACGATCAAACTTTGGTCAGAAAAGTTTGCAAGATTCTAGAACATGACTACAGCCTCTACATCGCACCTGGTCTCCTTACCCTTTGGCAAGAACGACTGCGCCGCCTGGTTGCCTGGAAGGAGGCAGTCGAGCTGTTTGGGTTTCCACTCAAATTCGCTTAGCTCCTCTACATTTCCTATCCATTTTCAAGGCGGGATGAAATGGAGCAGGAAGAAACCTCAACAGCGGTGCCCGAGAGTCACTCTATCTTCCTCATCTTCTCCTAACACTCACAAATTTGACATTGTGATAATAGGAGCTGGAATAATCGGTTTGGCTATAGCCCGACAGTTTTTGATATCGACGGATCTATCCGTTGCGGTGGTGGATAAGGCGGTCCCTTGTTCCGGAGCCACGGGCGCAGGGCAGGGTTACTTATGGATGGTTCACAAAACGCCTGCTACTGATATATGGGGACTTTCTATGAGAAGCCACCAACTATGGGAGCTTTTGGCGCAGAATCTGCAGAATCAAGGCGCAGATCCTGAGCAAGAGTTGGGCTGGAAGAAGACGGGTAGAATATTTTTTCTTTCTTTTGATTTTCCTACTCTTATTCATCAAAATTCCTCTCTCTAATGCTTCTTGGTATGCTATGAAAAAGTATCGCTCATTAAAGCAGTAGTGATAACTAGATCTAATCAAGAATAACAAAGATATAGTGTATTCACTATCATTACCATACGTATGACTTTATTATCAGTTATCCTTGAAAATCATGGTGATTTATATGATATAGGCAGTTTGTTAGTCGGTAGAACCCAGAAAGAGTTAGACATGTTAAAAACAAAGGTGAATCAGTTCTCAGAAGTTGGGTTGAGGGCACAATATTTGTCTGCTACCGATTTGCATTTGGCGGAACCTGAACTTATGCTTGGGGAAACTAGTGGGGCTGCCTTTCTACCTGAAGATTGCCAATTGGATGCTCATCGTACCGTTGCTTTTATTGAAAAGGTGTCTTTCATGTATTGAAATCATTACATCTCTCAGGCTTTCGTCAAAATAAGAATCAATGCTTATTGATTGCATATATACATCTGGCGTGCAGTCTAACAGACATTTTATGTTGCAAAGAAGATATGTCGAGTTCTACAATGACCCCGTTACTGGTTTGTTAAGGTTTGTTGTTCTTTTTCAGTTTCACCCAAGTCACAGGAAAGACAAAAGGGGGATGTGAATTGTTTGTTATTGAAGTGCAAAACTCTTACTTAGTGTTTTGGTAACGAATTTACTCTTATATATGAACAGATCTAATAGTGATGGTAAGATTCTTGCTGTTAAGACTTCCAAGAATACCTTGTACAGTAACAAGGCAATAGTTGTAGCAGCTGGTAGTTGGAGTGGGTCTTTGATGTGTGATCTACTTAAAGAATCACCAGTTCTACTGGATGTGCCCATAAAGCCTCGAAAGGTCAGAGCATTTCTTCATTAAAGTTTTCTAATTTTGTGATTTCTTATTTCATGAAATACTTCTCATGTCGAATTGCATATTATGCTAGGTAAATTTACCCATCCTTCCTATCATCATTTCTATTTTTTTCTGCCTTTTCTGCCTGGCACTCATTTGCTTTGCTATTAACAACTATCCATTATGGTTATGAGAATGGATCTAAATTCTGATGCCTGGTTCTTCTTTTGAAATTTCTGATGTTTTGATCTTTTCGAGGTGATCATAGTACTGCAGAGGAATCCCCTGGAGTTGAGGAGAAAGCATTTTTCTTTTTCCTTCCCTTTCCTCCTCTCTCCTTGAAAGAACTCTGAATTTGTTAAGACTTCTTGAAAAGGTTAGATTTTAGAATGGAAAAATGTGAGTGATGCCCTGGCTTGATGGAATACACTTCTAAGATAAAATACAAACCCAATATAAATGTCTTAAGTCATCAATAGAAGCTAAGTAATGCCTTGTAAAAGTAGCCCTTACAGTTTATAGGTGCATAAACTTAGTCTCATATGAGAAATTTAATCATTGTGAGAAATCAAACCCACATGGAACTAGAAGTCTAATAATAATATCAATTCTAATTGGATGAAAATGCCATAAATTTAATGTTACATTTAATAACAAAGATAATCATAAAATACCTAACTGTGTAATACTACTAATGTTCCTATAATTCTACACATAAAGTCGTAGTGCATTAAATAACCCTACACCTTTTATGCCTAGAACTAAGTTTCCATTGATAAATTAAAAGACCTTGATTTCTCTTCTCCATCATTTCTCTTGGTGAAGACTCGACTTCTAGTTTTAGAATGCCTAAGGATCCAGATCTTCAATAGTCAGACAACAACCAACATCATTTTACACTTCCTGAACGCAAATTTCATATAATAGTTTTGAGCCTTAATGTCATTATATACCATATCAAATTCAAGTTCATTATTTTGTTCCTCTATGCTTCAATTACTTTTTGATCCTTTGGTTCATAGTTGATGGATGAGTCCATGTACATAATTTGACCTAAGTGACAGGGTCACCTGCTTGTTATTGAGGACTTCAATTCCCTTCAATTAAACCATGGTTTGATGGAGGTAGGGTATGTTAATCATCAAAATGCAACTTCACCCTACAAAGACGAGGAGTCCCTCTCTGTTTCAATGACAGCCACTATGGACATTCAGGGAAATCTTGTACTTGGTAAAGTTATATACTCAATTGTTATCTAGTCTATTGACAGTATCTTTTGTGACATCTCTATCTCTCTGTTTCTCTCTCTCCCCACTTCTTCTTTTCCCTCCTCTTTTCTCTTCAAGTTCTACCGATGACTCATAATTTATATTTCTCTTCCTAACCCTCGAGTTCAATACTTGTAAAACTAAGAAGGGGCTGACCTTGAATTAGTTCCTGTCATTTAGGAAGCAGTCGGCAATTTGCTGGTTTCGACACTGACGTGGATGAGTCCATTATAAACAGCATATGGAAAAGGGCTTCAGAGTTCTTTCCTAAGATGAGGGAAGTGCCCCTTTCAGATTTTCAGAGGAGTCGAAAAGTGAGAGTAGGATTGAGACCTTATAGTGAGTAACTATTTTATGTTAAGAGTTTAAACCATGGAGCTTTATTTATTTATTATTACTAAGTTTTAATATCATTTTAGTAGGAAGAAAAACAAAAAAAAATCTAACTTGTTGCCTCTACAGTGCCAGATGGGAAGCCGATGATAGGTCCTGTGCCTGGGTTACCTAATGTGTTTCTTGCTGCTGGTCACGAGGGAGGGGGGCTCTCTATGGTAACTCTCTCTCTCCTCCGTCTCCCCTCTCTACATATCTTTATACGCTTGAACAAATCTGCACTGACACAGCATATGTAGTCATTCCAATCCCTAGGTTATAGTTTCAAAACGCACACACTTGAATAGTAGTATGTTTGACAGTATTGCTTGTTCGAACACGTAGAGTTTTATCAGTTAGTTGATTTTATTTCCATCAACTACATCAATTTCTAGGCTCTGGGAACTGCTGAAATGATCGCTGATCTGGCTTTGGGAAATAGAGGGCATGTAGATTCTGCTCCCTTTTCTATTAGAGGTCGACGTTTTGGATAATATATATGCGCGAATTTTTAGAATTTTTTGATTATTAATTTTTATTTTTTATAATAAAGTCCGCTTTATTTCTATTTTTGTTCTTAATTTTAATTTAATTTTCAATCGAGTAAATTTATTTTAAATCTTTTTATTCCAAGGCATAAAGCACGTACGAAAACCAACCTCCGTTTTCTTAGTTGCTTGATCATTTACGCGCATATTTGACCATTGAACCAGTTCTAGGTCAATTAAGTTTGGTTAAGATAGCAAGCACTTGTTAGTTATATTCTTCCAATTTTATATATTGGTCCGCAATCAATCACACTGGCAACCAGTGGGGGACTCATTCACCCGAAATTAGAGATGGAATTGAAAAGATAAATATATATAGCGACTGCTCAGACTCCTAATAGGCCATCGATCCAACAGGCGAAATTGATTCAAACGATTTGACGGATTCACCATAGACCTGTGTGGTACCTAGAGAGCCATAGATTGGATCATTGTCTAGAATCAATGCTCTTATGGGCCATCCGATGAAATGATGTCATGAATGATGAGTTTCATGGAGAATGTTTAATCATAGGATGGAGTGATGGACACCCATCATCAGTGATGGAAGCTCTTAGCCACCAGCGGGAAGAATGCCATTTGTTGGAGAGTGTTCCAAGCAATCATGGCTCAAGCTTGGGGGGCAGTGCCATCGATCCAACCAGCTGCTGTTGCTGTTAATGCTTATAGCCAAGTAATGGAGTATGGAGAAGAAAATTAGACGGCAGCACTGGACAATCAACCCCTGCACCAAAATATCAGCCGCCTGCATGCGAAAATTGGCCCGACTGTCATTAGGTGACCGCCTGTGCCACCTAGGAACAACTATATTCATGTTGATTAGGCCCAATAAGGCCATGCATTCTGGCCTTTGGAATTAAGCTGGGAGGGAGAGGGGAGGAGGTTTGAGTCAAGTAAAAGAACGATCAGGGCTACCCGGCTGTTCCCGAGTACAATCAACATCCACCACCTCTAATGTATCAAAATCAACTCATGGACATGGTTCAAGAGTTGTTCATGTCCATGAGTTGTATAGGATGAATGAGAAGGGTGACCCGGCAGATATATCAAAAACCATAACCGAATTGGATTGAATGAGCTCATCAACTGTAATATCCTCCTACTAAGTATATAATAATTTAAGATGCTTTCGAAAAAATGATTTTAACTTTATAATATAACTAATATGATTGTTACCACTTAATTCAAGTATTTAGTAAAAATATAGAATAATTTAATATTTCTTAAAACTCTGATAATATATATTTCAATTACTAAATTTCAAAACACCGTTATGTTATATATAGATATATACACGAACTTATTCATAATTTTGTTGACAAAACAAAATACTAGTTTTAGAAGGTTTTCAAAATACATTTAAAGGCCTTTGAAAATGCATTTGAAACTTTCCTATTTTTGTCATAGGTCGGACTTATCTGTACTCTTCATGAAGTCGATTATACTTCATGCACCAGATCTAAAGTTACAAATTTTTCCTTTTGCTTACTTACAACACAAATAACTACTATGAACTAAAAGTTAGTAAGTAAAATGTCTATCTCACAAGGCATAGTACATGTATCAATTTCATAAAACAATAAAATTCATTCGAATATTTATAACTATAATATTCTAGAAACTCCGCAAATGCCATGCTTCACTCTTATTACATTGGGATGTTGCTGCCATCATTATTATATTATGTGGTCTCTATGACGAGTAAAATCTATGATCAATGACTTCGCTCGACTCGCCCTAATCAAATATAATTAGGATTACTAACTCCGCTTAGTCTGTTTTGACTCGTTATCACTTCATTATAATATTATATTTATGCCATGTAATGCAACATGCTTATCAACTATTAATCATTACGTCTCAAGTATAATAGGCATCAAACAAATAAATTATTTTCTTGTAAGTGAAATTTTACTTACATGATGTCCAAGATTTTCTAAGAAGGTTTTTCAAAAATTCTTCAGACACAAGACCGGCTGCTATCCAATCCAAGCATGTACTTAACCTAATGAAACTTTATTCCCAAGGACTTTACTTGAAATATAAACTGGAGTTGAGTGCTTGAACGGATTTAAAATCTTTTAACTAATAACTATGTATTTGCTATATTCTGGTTTAAATACAGCCATAACTCAATGTAACAAGTAGTATTGACATCACTCTATTTACCTTTGTTATTCCATAACCCTTAGCTCATCCTAATCGATTACCAAACCTTAATTAACCGTACAATAAGATATAGAATACTTGATCCTCCTTGGACATAGCAAAACTTTAAGTTTTCTATATACTTTCAACCTCTTTATATAGATAGCGTATCGTAAATATTCAATTTAGCTTTAAAACAAATCAAAATTGTGCTATCACAGCCTTCCCTTTAGAATTAAAGTAGTCAACTATACAATCTCTCTATTATAAACAATTTCATGTCTACTCCTACTCTTTTATCTAGGCATGTATGTAATGAATTCAAATATTCAATTACAAGGAATTAATTATTTCATGAGAAAATTCGGCCCCTAATCTAATTTGGAACATTTTTTAAGAGTCCAGCATCAGGAAACTTTTTCTTTGTCAACCTAGCCTCTTTCCATTTTCTGAAATTAGAAAAAAAAAAAAAGAAAAAATGGAAAGATATTTTTGCCCCTTAGAATTTTGAATACAAAAAATAAATGTGACCCACTTCATTTTCCCCTCTTCTTTTCCTTTTTCCATTTCCTTTCTTTTTCTTCCATTATGCTATTCTTTTACCATTTCTTTTTCTTTTTCATCAACGGTTCCACTTTGTCTTCTTCGTTCTTTCCCTCCAATGCACACCCACGAACAATACCCACTTCATCTTTCCCTCTTTTTCATAGTTATCCCTGATAAAGACATGGCGGACATAGTGATAAAGACAAACCTAGCACATGGATTGATGCATATTCAGACCCAATTCAAGTTCTCGTAAGTCCCGTTACAAGAGCTTGTGCGAAGAAATTTAAAGAAGCACTTAATGGCCTGATTCAAGTAACATGGGCTCACGCCCATTCATGGAGGCTCATTAAAAGTGATGAATGTGATTCTGTAAGATGGTATTTAGTATTTCAAGCCTTGGAGAAGTTCATAATGAAGAAATGAGCTTATTGAAGAGTTTCAAGCTGATTTGAGCCAATATAATCATAATCAACCCAAATGATGGATACAGCTTTCTAACTACTTTTAAAGTATTTATTTGAGTTTAATGTCTCTAAATCATGTAGGAATAGAGTTTTTTTTTTTTTTTGGTTTTTGGGTTGTTTTGATCAGATTGGGGTAATTAAATTCTATTTAATTATCTGTTTAGTCTTATTGGGCTTTAATATAATCATAATTAGCCCAAATGATAGATAAAGCTTTCTAACTACTTTTAAAGTATTTATTTGAGTTTAATATCTCTACATCACGTGGGAATAGAGTATTTTTTTTTTTGGTTTTTGGGTTATTTTGATTAGATTGGGATAATTAGGCTCTATTTAATTGTCGGTTTAGTCTTATTGGGCTTTATTTAGTTGTCTACTTAGTTTCCTAAGAATCCCATATTGCTTAGGTTGTGTTTTCTCTGCTGTAACTTCTTATATATAAAGAGAGCTGATTTCTTTTGTAGAGATAGATTAGTTATAAAACAATTGAGAGAAAATTCTCTTTAGTTCTTCTAGAATTTTTCGAACTTATCAGACTTATTTGTGGCATTTATCCCAACTTATCAATCCGTTATTCCATTCCAAATTGTGGCGTCTTCTACATTCCATTCGAATCAAAGTAAAATGATCTTGGATCCTTGAATCACGAATTCGTCATTTCTAGGCTTGGTTCGTATTATTTGGTATCAGAGCTTTGGTATTAGTCTCAGATTTGTCTATCTATTTTTTTTCAGAATTTTCCATCCCTATTTTCGTTTGTTCTTATTAGATCATCTTAAAAAAAAATCAGTTTAAGGTCTCTTATTCGTGTTCTTACTGTCCTTTATTCAAAAGTTTCCAAAAAAAAAAAAAAGGGGGACCAAATTGTTTGTGAAGTCTTGCTAGATTAAGATCTGATTCTTAATTGTTTCAATTGCAATAGCTTATGCTAAAACTCTAAGTTTGCCTAGTTTCATTATAAATTTAAACTAGAACATTGATGTGTCTTGGTGGATTGTTGCTGAGATTTGGTAATTATTTGTTTAGTTCTAAAAAGGATTGAAAGAGAATTTACGAGTGAAAAAATGCAAGAGAGTGTGAGAATATTAGAGAGTAAAAGCCGAATATTGAGTGAAACACGAGTGAAATTGAGTGAATCATTCTTTGAGTGAAATACATGAGGGAGTGTGGTAAGGTCCTTGCATTATTATTTTTTTTATTTCTAACTTTATTTTGTAGAAAAAAAAAATTTTCTGACAATAGTCATGAAGGAGATGTAGGAGTGGTCGATCCAACATTATTTACTGAAGCTATAGTGGGAGAGATGAGGCATATGATGCGGAGGGAGTTGGAGCATGTACACGAACGGTTGGATCAAATGGAGAATGCTCATAGGGAATAGTGATAAGAGGCTCCTAATGCATGTAGGAGGGAAAGAGTTCAACGTAGGAAAGTGAGGGATGAAGGTGAGAACTATAATGTGGTTGAATTTGAAGAGGAATATGATTGAAATTCAATGGGAAGTCCTAGTAGATATGGGCGATTTAGAGAAGCTAACAATCGAGAAGACAATAATATGGGTAGCATTAAGAAGAAGATTCATTCTTTCCAAGGGAAAATTGATCCCGAACCTTATCTTAAGTGGGAAAAGAAGATAGAGTTGGTGTTTGATTGTCATTACTATTCTGAGATTAAAAAGGTGAGGCTTGCTGTTGTTGAATTTATTGATTATGCTATTGTTTGGTGGGATCAATTAATGACAAATATTAGGAGAAATCAAGAATGTCCCATTGCGACATGGGCATATTTGAAAACTGTGATGAGGAGACAGTTTGTGCCAAGCCATTATTATCGAGATTTGTATCAAAAGCTGCAAGGTCTCACTCAAGGAAAACGGAGAGTTGAAGATTATTTTAAGGAAATAGAGGTTGCTATAATAAGGGCAAGTAGAGAAGAAGATCGAGAAGATAATAATGGCTAGATTTTTGCATGGATTGAACCGAGAAATTCATGATAAGGTAGAAATGCAACATTATATGGAGTTGGAAGATATGGTGCACATGGCCATTAAAGTTGAACAACAAATCAAGAGAAAGGGTGGTATACGTATAACCCTTGGTTCGAGTTCTTCTCCTTAGAAGCTAAGCTATGCAAAGAAGGAGGAGAAGTCGGCTACAACAAGACCTATGAGTGAACAAAAAGCATAGATGACCAGCCATGGAAACCAAGGTAAAGTAGATTCTTCCACTAATTGAAATCGTGATATTAAATGTTTTAAATGCAAAGTCAGGGGTCATATAGCAAGCCAATGTCCGAACAAAAGAGTTATGATGTTGCATGAGAATGGTGAGATTGAGACTGATGATGAAGATGACACTGAATCTATGCCATCATTAGAAAATGTGGAAAATGAGGAGTTTGCTGTACAAGGAGAATTGTTGGTGGTAAGAAGAGCTCTAAGTGTTCAAGAAAAAAAAAATGACTCGGTGCAGCGAGAAAACATCTTTCATATTAGGTGTCACGTTCAGAGTAAGGTATCTAGTGTGATTATTGATGGTAGGAGTTGTACTAATGTTGCTAGCACTACCTTAGTGGAAAAATTGGGGCTTCCAACACTCAAACATCTACGGCCATACAAGTTGCAATGGTTGAATGATAGTGGCGAGGTGAAGTAGTTCTAATGCAAGCTGGACACTTGTCGTTGGGGTAACCATGGTAGTTTAATAGGCGAGTGACACATGATGGGTTCTCTAATAAGTACTCTTTTCAACACAATCAAAAGCCGGTTACTCTTGTTTCGATGACACCAAATCAGGTTTATGAAGATCAAGTGAGGTTGCAAAAGGAGAGTGATCTAAAGAAAGAGAGTAAACACAAGAAAACGAGTGAAAAAGAGAATGAAAATCAGAGGAAGGTCGAGAAAAAAGAGAGAGGAAAAGAAAAAAGAGATTCAACCATTGAGAGAAAAATAGAGAAGCAACAAAATAATTTATATGCAAGAGCGAGAGAGATAAAGAACGCTTTGTTTTTTAGACAACCAATGATTATACTTTTGTATAAAAAGGCTCTTTTAAATACTAACGAATTTGAACAAGTTTTGCTTAGTTCTTTTGTTGCTCTTTTGCCAGATTATGAGGATGTCTTTCTCGAAGAAACACCACATGGTCTACCTCCAATCCGAGGAATTGAGCATCAGATTGATTTTGTGCTCATGCGACCATTCCAAGTCGACCAGTTTATAGAAGCAATCAGGAGAAGACCAAGGAACTTTAAAGACGAGTTAGAGAGTTGCTGGAAAATGGGTACATTAGAGAAAGCATGAGCCCATGTGCGGTTCCTGTTTTGTTGGTTCCTAAAAAGGATGGGACTTGGAGGATGTGTGTTGATTATCGAGCCATCAACAACATTACGATAAAGTATCGTCATCCAATTCCTAGATTAGATGATATGTTTGATGAGTTGCACGGTTCTAGTGTGTTTTCTAAGATTGATTTGAAAAGTGGATATCATCAAATTAGAATGAAAGAAAGGGATGAATGGAAAACAGCCTTTAAAACAAAATATGGTTTATATGAATGGTTAGTTATGCCTTTTGGTTTGACTAATGCACCTAGCACTTTTATGAGACTTATGAATCATCAACTGAAAATAAGAGATATATATGTTCCAAAGACAACTCTTAAAAGTCGTTACGAATATTATGAGTTCTTGGTGATCTTGGTTAGATTGACAACTGCCCCCGTAACATTTATCAATTTGATGAATGAAGTGTTCAAAAAGTTTCTCGATAAATCTGTAATCATATTTATTGACAAAATACTGGTGTACTCTAAATCCAAAGAAAAGCATGAACATCATTTAAAAGGTGTACTACTAATATTGAAGGAATATAAACTATACGCAAAGTTCTCAAAGTGCAAGTTTTGGTTAGACAAGGTGAAATTTCTCGAGCATGTAGTTTCTAAAGGAGGTATATCGATGGATCCTTTAAATATTGAAGCAATAATGAAATAGCCAACTCTTATCACTGTTATCGAGATTCAAAATTTTCTTAGATTAGCTAGCTACTACAAGAAATTCGTAGAAATAGTTTCCAGTCATATTGCACCACTCACAACTCTCACTAAGAAAGGAAGGAAGTATAAGTGGATGAAAAATTAAGAATGGAGCTTCTAGATAATAAAGAGGAGATTGACTAACGTTCCCATTCTTACTATATCCACTCAGGGGGAAGAGTTTACAATTTATATCGACCCATCAATAATAGACCTAGGGGCAATCTTGATGCAAGATGGAAATGATGTAGCCTATACTTCGAGAAAATTGAAAGACCGCAAAAAGGATTACCCAAACCATGATTTGGAATTAGCAGCAGTTATGTTTGCCTTAAAGATATAGCGACACTATCTTCACAGATCATAAGAGTCTCAAGTATGTTTTTACTCAAAAGGAACTGAATATGAGATAGAGGAGATGGTTTGAATTAATAAAAGATTATGTATGTGAGATTCTCTATCACCTTGGTAAGGCAAACAAAGTTGTTGATGCTTAAAATTGAAGTCCCCCCACAATATTAATGGCAATTAATACCTTGCCTCAACTATTGCAAAATGAAATCTGGAAGTTAAGTTTGGAGACAGTTATGGGTGAAATATCGGCATGAACCCTACAACGAACCCTACAACGAACCATGTTGGATGGGATAAAGGGTTCCCAAGAAAATGATCCAAACTTATGGAGAATTCAAGAAGAAATTAAAGAAGGGAAGAACAAGGAGTTTAGTCTTTCTCCCAACAAGATCCTTAATTTTATGTGAAGAATATGCGAATAACGATGATGAATTGAGATGTCAGATTATTTTGGACGCACATGAAATCCTATATTTTGTACACCCCAGGATAAACTAAAATGTACGAGGACTTAAAGGAGTACTTCTGATTGATAAGAAAAAAGAAGGGCATCGTTTAATTTGTGGAAAAATGCCTCACATGTCAACAAATCAAGGGCAAACATTCGCGTCTAGCGAGAAAATTATAAATAATTGAAATTCCATAATGGAAATAGGAGCAAATCACTATGAATTTTGTTGTAAGGTTCCCTAAAACGATTAAGCGACACGATGTAATTTGGATATTATCGACATATTAACTAAATTGGCACACTTTTGACCTATACAAAGCATGTATTCCCTAGAGCCATTAGTAGAGCTGTATGTAAAATAAATTTTTCGACCTCATATGGTGTTGTTGTCGATAATTTTAGATCAAGATAGTAGATTTACCTCAACTTTTTAGAATGACATGCAATGACTAAGGTGAACGAAGCTTAAGTTTAGTGCGTCTTTCCACCCACAAATGACACGATTAGTCAGAGAGAACTATTCAAACATTAAAAGATATGTTTCACGCTTGTGTCCTAGATTTCAAGGGAGTATGGAATAAGTATATGTCATTGATATAATTCTCCTATAATAATAGTTACTAACCATCTATTAGAATGACGCCATACGAAGCTTTGTATGGACAAAAGTGCAGATCACTAGTTCACTTGTAAGAAGAGGGAGAAGGGAGATTAATGACCTCCGACTACATTAAGTCTACCTCCAAAGCAATTAAGATGATGAAACAGAGAATGGAAACCGCTCTTAGCTGATAAAAGTACTACGTAAACAAAAGATGAAGGCATCTTAAGTTCTAGTTAAAGACTATGTATTTCTTAAAGTAACACCTATGAAAGGCCTAATGCGTTTTGGCATCGAAGACTCTGTATTTTTTCAAGTTACACCTATGAAAGGCCTAATGCATTTTGGCAAAAAGGGGAAGTTGAGCCCGATGTATATTGGACCTTTTGAAATATTAGAACGTATTGGCAATGTTGCCTACGATCTTGCTTTACCGTCTAATATGTTCTTAGTACACAATGTGTTCCACGTTTCTATGCTGAGAAAATATGTGCCTCCCCCCTCACATATATTAGAACATGAACCCGTTCAACTCCACAAAGATCAATTAAGTGTAAATTCTTGATCGCAAGGAAAAGATACTTTAAAATAAATCCATACTCGTAGTCAATGTACTATGGCCTAGTCATAACGGAAGAAACTACAAGGAAAGTGAAGATAAAATTAAGGAAAAATACCTAAACTTATATTAATTCGAAGGATGTATAAGTACCTGTAGGTTATATATATGCTTGAGATGCGTGAATAGCAACACCCATTGATTGACATACAATATTTCGAATATCATTAATTGTTGTGTTATAAGCTGTGAAACATTACATGAATGCTTGTGTTTGCTGCCATAAGGTGTAACCTAGAATCTTAAACCGAAGTAGATCGTACCAATAGAATAACATAGAAGTAAATTTCAAATGGTCTGAGCATATAGCAAGACAATTGGAGACCCAATTAACGGCTCCTTAGTTAAACATGAGCACATTCCTAGATCAAGAACTAAGATAAGCACTTAGGTAATATCCCAAATCTATCAATACTTGACTCAACAGTGGTAAAGAACCATGTAAGAAGTCCAGGAATAAGAAGACCCGACAGTGGCAACATGTGTAACCTAATTTCAGGAGTAATAGCCTAGGGAAGGAATAATACAAAGTCTTAGTCAATCTTAGGGAATGAAAGGATGAATACTTGGCAAATTTCGAGGATGAAATTTTTACGAGAGAATATAATGTCTCTACAAACTTTTAACTATACTGAACCGGTAGAGAGTGAATTTAACCCTTTTAATTAAAGAATATCAAAATTAAGCAAATTCTATCGATTAAATATATGATAAAATTTCAAATGATGGACTACCAAGAATTTTAGTCTATTAATTAAAATTTGGAAATCAATTAAATAATCAAGGTTGAAGGTGCAAGAAGATTAGAAAACAATTATTAATCGGTAATTGATGACATGGGATAAAACCACAATTCCCTAAAACTAGATAATAATACAACGACGAAGCATAGGTATATAGTCAGAGTGTAATTATACTCTTCCATTTACTTTTCTTCAAGAGAGAGAGCCTTTTCTCCCTAGGGAAATTTTATCTCATCTTTTCTTTTTTTTTTCTTCTCTAATTTTCTATCTTAAGATTTGAAATTGAACCAAGATAAACACTAGAGAGTTATTATGCATGTAAATACGGGGTAGAGACCGGGTGATGGCTTGGCTTGGAACTGGCGACGGCGGTTGCCCTTGCTTGTGTTGGCCGGCAGTAATAAAGGGAGAAGGGTGAAGAACTGTTCGATTCTTGGAGGAGATTTGCTCAATATAATATGTTATCTACTACCCTTTTGCTTTCATTTCTATAATATATTATAAATTAGAAATGAATGAACCAGAAATCCGGATGTTGAAATAACATAACATGCAACTCTTGAGCTCCAAATTTTCTGTTGAGTTAGATGTTCGGAAACCATTTTCGGAAATGACGCTATGGACAAATGAAAATTTATCGACTTACAGTCCTATCACAATAATAAGAAAAGTCTTCAGATCTTGTAGAAAGTTTGTAAATATGCAGCAATATTCTTCAAAAAAGAATTGATGGTTTCAATCTAAGAATCGATTTTGGCACAAGAACCGATACCACCCTATTTCGGCGGGAAAATGCCCACCTGTAACCACTCGCTACAAATACAATTGCTCACCAAAAATTGCTAGCCCCCACTTTGGGAACAAACAAAGATTCCGTTCACAGTTTACAATTTATTTTGTGCTCAAAGTCGACTTATTCTTCTTGAAAGATTTGCTAAATAGGGTGTTCTAAGTAAAGATGTTATTGAAGCTGGATTCGTTCGACCGCGACTGTTACATTGTTACATTATAATTAAGGGTTCAATCATCATTCAATGAGACCACAAAAGTTCCCATAGCCAACAGTGCACAGTGACGAACTTTCCAAAATTAACCGACTTGGATTGAAATAAATACAAAAACAATACACACAATCGAAAGCTGCCTTCTCAAAAAATTGAATCACCTCCAACAAAAACAGTTCCCTCATTTTGAATTTGATGACGGAGATGGAGAAGACGGCGGCTTCAAATCTGGATACTGGCATTAAATTTAAGTAGAGAACGGTTAGCGGATACATTTGGCTCAAATGAATCTTCATCAGTATGATAGTAAACTAAACATGACCCTTTTTTTCTTTTTCCTTTTTCACCATGAAAATTAACAACAATTTAATTGCTTATGCTATTTTTTGGTTATACACCACACGACAGATTAAAAAAAACCATGCATAGGTTAGGGAAAAATGGAGAATTACATGCAGAGGTAAGAAGAACATACATACGTTTGGGAAGGGCGAGGATGACCTAGAATCACTACTTCTCGATTGTTTGGAGGATTCCAAGTAATTGTTGATGTTTTGAGGGTCCAATGTTTGACTTTCTGCTAAATGGCCATTCGTAGATGAGGAAGCCTCTGTTGCTGTATCCCTTCCGAATCTTTTCGAAGGTTTAACCTTTTTCTTAGGGTACATGTGGACTGAAGGGGGCAAGAGACCATCCTGTATTGCCTACAAAAATGTAAACAGAGAGTGAGACAGGAGTATTTAGCTTTCCATCAGTTGTCTTATGTTTTGGTATCTTTAAATGATGATGCATAGCAGGCATGTGTTCGAAGGACTAGACAGATAGATTATGTCAGCTAGAAAGGTTCTAGATGTACTAAAGGTTCTAAGTGAACTTCTTTTGTTCATAGATGAAATTGGAGACAAGAATGTGTCTCATCATTGTTTAAATTAAATTCAGTTTCAAGCCATAGATGAAATCCTTCTTCCAACACATATGGTAACCAATAGCGCCTACAGCAACATAGGAATGATTGTTCTAACAAAGGGAACTAAGCAACAAGCCACACTAAGTTACTAACAGCAACAAAGGAAATCATCACTCTTAGTTAGGTGTAAAGAGAACAAGTACATACCAACCACCCTTTGCTGCCTCTAACCCCTCCCCTGATTGCATAAGCCTCTTTGCAACCATTCTTGAACAATAACTCGGCCACTTCCATGGAATAATCATCAAAACTACCTTAGACACAAAAAAAAGAAAAAGGAAAGGTGCATTCAATGGTAATAATTTATGCAAACAATTTACAAAGGAAAATACGACTCAAAATTTTGGACCCTCAAGCATTCTTTTTAATCAAGAACATCTCATAGAGACACAGACAATTCTTTTACAACAAGTCGTAAGGAGATTATAGTGATTAAAAAAATCACCTTTTTTCAATGTTACGAATTTCTCTATACCAACATATCATATTCAAATGAATAAAGAGCAAAATATGACAAGTTATCATGACATACTTGTCCAAGATACAGAGGACAGTATTAGCAGCATTTCCATCCAAACTGTCCAACACTTTGTTCACAAACGCCTCTTTCTCCTCCTCGGAATATGGAACCTGTATCACAATCTTTTCCAAAATCTTCAAGTTAGGAGACCTCAGATAGCTCGAACTCTTACCATCCCTAATATCCAGGAGCTGAGCATTTGGGTCGTCCCGTAATTTCCGGAACGCATCGATGGCGGAGATGAACTTATACTTTCTCAAGTACTCCTCCGCTAGAGGTATGACAACCAGCCATATGAAGGTACAAGCAGCAACGAAAAATGGGTACCTGTTAAAGAAGTCATCTATTGCAACTAAAATTGCTTCCAGGTTTATTTTCCCGGAAAGTGGGTCAGCTGATTCAGAGGCGAGGCAAGGAAGGGTGCTGAGAAAGAAATGGGTGAGAGCCAGAGGGAGATGGGCTGCAGTCAAATTCTTTAACAAGGGATAGGTTTGGTCGAGTTGTTGGATGGGTATCTTCTTGACGGAGGAGAGATGATGGCTGAGTTTGGAAGTGGAAGGAATGGAGGTGGGGATAACGGAGAGTGGTTTCTTGGTTCTAAGGTGGGTTTGGAGAAGTAGAGAAGAGGAGAGGACCATGGAAAGGGAAAGAGACTCCATACGCACTGGCAATCCGTCTCTGTGAGTGATGAAGTGGATATCGTTTGAGATAAGATGTTTCAGCGAGCGAGAGCTAAATTCGTCACGCTCTTTCTTTAAGAGACGAGCAAACTGCAAACTTTATCCATTTTACACTCCAAAAAGGTTAGTTATTAAAATGTTTTGTTACGCATTTCAAAATTGTTTTCCATTTTCAAAAGCGTAAAATTGTTCATTATTTTTGTGTCAAAATTTTATAAAACTACGTCTAAACAAATACTTTAAAAAGCTGTTTTCTAAAATTAACTTAAGTAGTTTTTCTAATTTTCTGAACACTTTTGACAAAACATTCTTTGTTTTACTATTTATTTTCAATTTATTGACCGATAATATTCAAAGAAGAAAGAAACGAACTAATACATATGATAAACAATATACATATATGATTTGGAAAAAAGAGGATTAAAAAAAAAGAAGAGGAAAGGAAAAACAAATATGTCTATATAAATTTCTTTTTTTGAGTAGATCACGTCTAATCCACTCCTTGTTTTTGACTTTAACCTTTTAGCAACTACCTTAGCTTTATTTCTAATCAATTTTTTTTTTTCATCCATTTTACTTCGAAACACCCATTTTGTTCCTATAATTGTATGATTACTAGGCCTAAGGACTAAAATCAAAACTTCATTTCTAGTGAATTGATTAAGTTCTTCATGCATTGACATAAACCAAAATTCATCATTCAAAGTTCTTCATGCATTGACATAAACCAAAATTCATCATTCAAAGCATTTAAGATATATGTAGGTTCAATATGAGAAATAAAAGCAACATACTCACATTGATTTCTCAATGAAGCTCTAATTCTTACCCCTTAGTTGGATCACCAATGATCTCATTTTGAAGAAGATATTTTACTTTTCTTGGAAGAATTGGTTTCTTCTCCCCATGAGGTGCTTCAAGATCTCTTGTTCATCCTCATTTTTGTTCCCATCACCATTCTCTTTCATAGTACAATCTTCAACTCTTCTAGCTATATCATCATCTTTATCAATATCCAAATTCTACTTTACCCTTACCACAAATAGTTCTTTTTGAATTATCTATGAAAGTCACTTTAAAACTTTCTTTAAGCTCAAGGGAGAAGAATTTACTTTTGTCACCAATTATGTGCCTAGAGCATCCACTATCCAAGTAGTATTTGTTTCCACTTTGTATCTATGAACAATATAACTCAAATTGATGTCTTTGGTACCCATAATTGTATAGTTAGTACTCAAATTTCCCTTAGGAACACATACATGCTTTGTCATAAACGCTTCTTTGGCTTCCAAGAAGTTTGTCAAAGTTTATCATTTCCATCGACATACTTTTGCAAAGATAAAATCAAATAATCATTTTATTTCTGCAAAGAATCATACTCCTTCTTCAAGGACTCATTCTCAACACTTAAATATTTTTCAAAATAGATTTTGTTTCATCAAGTTGATAGATGAGTTCATTTTCTCGTTTCAAAAGTTTATTGGTTGAGTTCATTTTCTTGTTTCAAAAGTTCCTTAGCAATGAAGCATATGTTGGTGATTTCTTCTTTATAAGATTTCTCATCACTAGAATCTTCATCGCCCAAAGATGCAAGAGATTTTGTTGCTTTGAACTTCTTTTCATTCTTCTTGAGTTAAGGACAATCCGCCTTCATATGTCCAAACTTTGTTCATTCAAAATATTGATAGAATCCTTTGAAGTTGCCTCTTATTTATTGTAGTTTCTATCAAATTTTGAATTCTGGGAAACTTCTTCTTCTTCAACAAAGATTTGAACTTTCTAATCAAGAGAGTAAGTTCTTCTTCAGCACTCTCATTACTGAGCAAGCCTTTAGAGCTATTGACTTTTTTTTTTTTTTTTACTTGACTCTTCCTCATTACCTCTTCTTTTCTTAATTTCATGGGTTAGAAGAGATCCCATGACTTCATCAAGTTTCAAGGTGTTCAAATCAATTGCTTCTTTAATAGCCGTTACTTTGGATTCCCAAGGAGACCGTGGGGTGGCAAAAAATTTAGACTTTTCAATTTTCTTTAGAGGATTAAAAATTAAACCAAAGAATTATTCCAATAAATTCAAGAGTTCTAATTTTAATTAATCAATTTTTTAAAATATACCGATAAAATGACCACAAAATTATTAGAAAAGAGTAATTCAAAGTAAACGGAAGATAAAAAGTTTAAGGATGGATAGAAAAGTGCAAACACAGGATTATAGTAGTTCAATCAAACTCGTGCTTATGTCATTTTCTCTGACTTCTCTAGAGATTTTTAATTATTCAAATTCTTCTAATGGGTGAAAATCCAGCCTTTACAACACAATCTTCCAGGTGCTTCCAACCTTACAAGAGTATTACCAGGCTCTCTCCAACTCAACCATTTGAATCCCCTAATCTTGAAGTTCTAACACCCTAGAACCCTCACAATGATTTGATGATAAAGCTTGCAAGTATAACCACTCTAAGATTGAATATCAAAGTGAAAGAATAAGAAAATAAGACTTTAGCTTACAAATGAGAAACACTCAAGGAAAAGAGATGAAAATGATAACAAGAGTAATCTTGCATTTTGTCTCTCAAGTATAGATTATTGGATGTCTCTTCTTATACAAAAAGTGCTCATTTTATAACCTTCAAACATGTCTTGGACATATGAAATCAGAAATAGCCATTTGGGCTCAATTAATCCTTGTCATAACTTTATTTTAAATTTTAACACTTCTGCACAGCTACCATTTAAAGTCGAATAACATTTTCGTATGACATCGAAATGACGTGGGGTTTTTTCCGTTGAAACTTAGACTACTGGAACTTTCAAAAAAGGTATATCACGTTTTTTAAATCCACTAAACACGCCCACACAGATTGAAACAAAATAATGTTGCTGCAGATTCGTGCATGTTGTAAGATTGTACTCTCTTCCCTAAATATGCCATAATTTTTGTATCATAACTCTGAATTGTGATTTGTCAATTGTGTATGAAAATATACTTCCTAAGCTTTTCACTCATGTATATCATACTACCTGATTCTTTCTATAACAATACAAAATTAATATTGAAGCTAGCGGAAGTGCAAGCTCCATTTCATAAGATGATATTTCAAATTTGATTTTATAAGTAATTATCTTTTAAGTACAAATTCAATTTTATTTGATAAGCATATGATATAATCAAGATATGAAACTTATCCTTCTATAAAATCAATCCGTAAATAATAATTCAAAGCATCAAACTCTTTGTCAAGATGATTAACACATTTAAAGTAATGGTTTCAATTCAATTTGATTCATTCACTTAGTTCACATATATATATGTCATTGTCAAAATTATATGTAACCATGGAATAACACATCAGAGCAGTAAGCGTGGACGGTGCAACAAAGGCGATACATGCCTATCATGACTACCAAACGGCCAAATATGTCAGAATGGACCCGTTATGGTATGCACGTCGGAAACGTCTTATATTTCTCGCAAGAAGTGGTCCAGCAAGTCAAGTTTTCTAATTTTTATTCATTTAAATATTTTTTCGGTTAACAAAAAATAATGGAAAAAGGTTACTTTAATACATTTAACGGTTGGTAAATAGTTGAGTATTGATTAGAAATCAACCACCATCCACACATTATTAGTCTCTTGCATGATGAATTTCGCTTAATATTGGAAGAAAAAGATACTAGAAAATTATTAGTTGGAATGACTTCACTTGGCACAGTTGTTCAGCTACGCCAATAATAGTTGAACTCGAAATTTTGTGCTCCCCACATTAAAGGCGGTCTGTGAGGTTGTTGATAGTGTGCATGCCACAATAAAGGCACACTTTGCCTACCGTGACCGACCAATAACCAATATAGTCCGATGTGACCTTTGTTACGGTATACACACCATTGACACATAATAGGCTATTGTATTTGGATAAGTTTTTCAAGTTTCTTAGAATGTAAGTCTTAATTGTCTACTCTTGGGGGATGTCCCAAGTACTCTATATAAACCCCTTTATAGAGAATTTATGAGGCATATTTGAAAGTTCAATCAAGTTCCCTTTGAGAAATTATTTCTATTCTACTCATCATTGAGAATCACAATAACGTTTGACATGTAAGTTTTGTTTCTTAATACTCTATAATCGTGTGCTTGACATGTAGGTTTCTTTTCTTAAAATCATGATTGAAAAGAAATATTGGAATTTAAGGATTTATGTACATCTAATGATCAAGGTATAATGAATTATGTATAAGGACCGCTATTAATGCTCATCAACTTCTGATCATGTTCCAATGTTACCTGTCAAAACATATCAACAACTAACGGGCAAGAACCTTTGATTACTAAACTTGAGGTTCGTGCCAACTGTATTCAAACAATTTCATAGTTTAATAAATTGTAGGCATGCACTCCGACGACACTTTTGACCATGCATGTAGCTCGACGTTCACGGTCAAATTAATTAATATAATTCAATCAATCCACTCATAAACTTCTATTGGATGTCATGACCACCCAGTAATTACCGGGGAAATTAGAGTTGATAAAGAACTAATAAAGTATAAAATAAGAACGATTCGGTATAAAGAAAAAAATGACATAACATGTTTGATATATATGTGCTAATGATTTTTGAAAGCATATGAGAAAAGACGATATAAGATTTCTATTTAGAAGAAAGGATCAAATTGGACCAGCCAAAAACCGATGAAAGTTCGGATACAATTCTTTCAACTGACTAGTTAGTGATACCCGTTAATTTTTTATTTTCGTCAAATGTCGTGACTAAGTGTTATGTCCCTTTGTGGTAGTGAGTACTGAATACATGCAATGCTTTTGAATCTTAACTGTTGTTAATAGTGAATTTAATGGGGTATTACGATCTTAAAACCCATGCCAAGCATTTATTTTCGACTTCGATAATTGCTATTGACGGACGTCGACCATGTGGGCATGCATGAATCCCGTATTATCTGTGGGCACCCCTAACATTCATAGAGGAATCAGACCAGGACTTTCTCCTTAAACTCCAATTAAATTGCACACCATCGGATGCGTTTGAATAAATTACGCTAGACAATATTTTGACAAATCAACTGGAGCCCTTAATTGTCCACGATGAAACATTATCAAAAGAGTTCTGGCAAGAATACGAATTATTTTTTTCACAATAATTAGCACCAAAAGGCATCTGCTATACACATCAGAGCTGCAATAAGAAGTGTAGTGTAGAAGAACAACATAGAATCGCGCGATTTGTCCATAGTCTTGTGGAATTATCAGACATCACGTGAAGAGATGGTTGTTTAACTTTTCTTATATAGTGTAGTGAGATTGGCTCTCTCTATGCTTCTAAAGATGAATGATCAAACCCCTAGAGATAAATGTTCGAGACCGAAGATATAATAATCCTACAAAATCTTTGACTTGTGACTAATAATACCACGAAATCTACGACAGACAATGTTTAATGTTGAAATTTAGTGGATGTGAAAGTTGAAACGTCCACACTTCACAGACACTGAATTTCGGCCATCTTGGACGGAGATGGCTAAATCTACCATATTAAAAAATGAGATCAAAATGAAGAAGATGGTAGGAGTAGAAATGAAGGGGTGTGAGGAATGAGTGACACAATCCGAATGGGTAATGCATCGTAGGTTATACGTCCGCATTAATTAGTAGATTTTAGGTAGTCGACAGGATGACATAGTCGTATTGAGTTGACGTTGTCGGAGTCAAGCGGGATGTCACATGGCATTACCGCATGATCGTTAGTAGAGGGCATTAAGCCCTTTTTTTTTCAAAGGGTATTAAGGCTTTTAACAACGTCTAAGATAAACATTTGTAGCGAAGTCAATTATTTTCATGGGTTTTTAAGGGCGTTGTATTATCTCAAAATAGGTGTCATTGACTCATACTATTTGAGCTGCATCGACCTTGATGGGTCATGGAAGTGACAAGAGGATGACTAAATGTGTTAGGACATCTAGACAGATGTCAGGCTCGTCGACATTAAAAAATAATTAAGAATTTGTTTTTTTAATGCAATGGTTACTGACGATGATGGAATTAGGTGCTGAGTCGACTACCTGAAGACACAGTCGATGAATGATAACAGGTGTTGACCGTGAAGGAAAATTGGCCTAATCTTTAGGAATGTAAGAATTGAGAAATGTGAAGTAGCCGGTAGAAAGAAATGAGAAATAAAGATGTCCAAGAAATGAATACTTACTATTGTAGGACCAGGAGGCTGTGTGACAGGATCACGCATGGGATTAATGATTATCACATCAGTAACTTAACGAATAGGATAAGTCCCTATAAGATTCGATGCGATGGTAGTGGATATCACGCGTAAAAATGTAGAGAGGTGGAGTTTAGCCTCAAATTTGGTGTCATCGACCGTATGTATTGCGACAATCAATCAAATTCATTATAAACGATCTTGTCATTTAGTTAAAAATTTTACTGTGAAATTGCTACGAAGCACTAAATTTTAACTAGTGGATATAATATAAATACTGACATTTTCATATTTCTTTCAAATCTGAATCGATTGTTACAAAAAAAATATTTATTTTTCCATTTGGAAATTGGATTAAGATATTTTTTTGGTTAATAATAAAAATATTTATTTCTACCTTCCATTTTAGAGAGATAATTGGATTGAATACTTTCAATTGGTCGATCTAAAAATAAAGACCATTTCATCTATGAAAATGATAGATCATATTCATTTTGACATTCCATAATAAACACTCATTCAATATTATAATATTTTTGCTGTTATTACTTTATTTATTTTTATTTTTGGTTCAAAATACACTCACTTCCGATGACACTTTTAGTCATACATGCACATTAGGATTTGTGATCCAAATACATAATAATTGTTATTCAATCGACCCCTTCATTTACTTTAATCAAACTTTGTGACCACCCCATAATTTCCATGGTATTAAAGTCAATAAATAACTGACAAAGTATGAAATAAAAATTGTGTCGTAAAAAGGAAAATACGACACAACTTGTTTGATATATACGCACTAATGATTTTTAAAAGCATATGAGAACAGGTGATATACATTTGCTATTTAGAAGAAATGATTGAATAGGACCATCCAAAAACTTATTACAGTTTGAAGTCAACTATTTCAACTGATCGGTCAATACTATATTATCTTGAATCGTGTTGATACTGCCATAAGTCATATGCTCCTCAGCCATTTTGCTACATGAGTTTGCCATTTCAGCGAACATGATATTGTAATATGTAAGTTGATTATCCTCAAATGCAATACTGTACTTTATTTCTATATATTGGTTTTATTATTTTGTTTGTTAATTTATTTTATTTCATTCTCAAATGTTTTGGTCTTTCAACTCCACTCGTAACTTTAAGTAATTGATCACAAGTATGGTAAATTAAGAGTACAAAGTAAATGGTCATTTGTTACCTATCAATAGTACTAGATAAGGGTGTCACTCCAATTACAATGCACGAGACTCAAAGTTCCTTCACCATAAAGGTTCTTCAATGGTGAACCAACATGCAAGTAAAATAACTAAATAAATTTTCAGAATTGGCAATCTATCCCAACATGATCTCCAATTCTATCGACATCGAGGGGAATGCATAGGAGTGAAGCAAGAGTCATCCATGGTAAGTATGAAATTATTCTTACGACATGCAAGTACCACTCTAGGAACGTATTGTATTTTGATACCAACTCATGTATGGCTACTATTATTCTTCCCCTATATCATTTATTTAGTATCTGGTAGTGGGAATTCAACACAGACTATAAGGAGTTGGACACTCCAATCAGATCTAACGATGCAATCAAACAATTTAGCCCAATAGTGTTATGCCACAGTGGTTTGACTGCCCACCTCGGCCTTCTAGGACACCTAAGAATCTCGGTGGAAGGTTTTATAAATGCCCAAGGTATAGGGTAAGAAATCCATCCTTATGTTTCCCTACCACGATTAAAGGAACAATCATGTATCATCTTAACATTTAAATGTTTAATGATGTAATAGGGAAGGGCTAGCTGCAACTAATTTATTTCGCATGATCCACTAATTAATCCTGCAATGAAGGCATTGTATAACCGACTGATTCACGGTGAACAAGCGTTACAAGCAACAATCGAAGAGGATGAAAGGTCGATCGCGGGCTTGAGGAGGAGTAACAACTTGTTATATGTTCTCACTCTCATTTTGTGGGTCATAATCATCATGCTAATATAAATATTTCTCAGTGGTGGCTCCGGAAGAGAGGCTTCAAGAATTAAACGTCTACCTTTTTAGGCCAATAACAGTTGAAGAAACACGTAGGCTTATTTTTTGTCTTTTAATTAGTCGACACTATAAGCGATCATTTGGTATAAGACACTTTTTAATGAATTAGACACATGTTTGGTGCAATGCCATCCATATGAAGATTTATAATTACAGTTATTATTCATCATAATGTAGATACAACTTGATTATTTGATCATTGAGGAATAAGTAAAAAGTTAAAATGTTGTTAAATTTTATAGTGTATAACCAAGTAGAATATGTTTTTTAAGCAGGTAAACAAAATAGAAATAGACATAAAATAGGCAACATTCATCTGACATGTTGCCAAAAAATATGACACTAAATCAAGCATTTCAAAACTAGCATTTACATGATATGGTCAAACATAGACTAAATGTTGCCAACAAATATGACACCAAATCAAGCATTTCAAAACTAGCATTTACATGATGTGGTCAAATATAGACTAAACGTGGTCAAATATAGACTAAACTAACGCATTTAGTAACTCATCCCAAATATAATCCCCATCATGAGAGTATTTGTAAGAATAACCTTCATTTATCTGGATGGTAAAAAAAAGGACGGGTACCAATGTAGTCTATTCAAATTGAATTGATTGTGTAATCAGTCATCTCCTTAGCAGAACATATACGACGGTTAGTTATTAGTATACATTGCATCGAAAGTAACATTTGTGGTTAAGATTATACTCAAACTTTCACGTGACAATATACAAAGTGCATACAAGAATTTTTCATTGTTAGGATCAGGCAAGTCATGTCATGGAAGCACATCGTGATTCGAGCTTTATCTAGTGAAGTAAGTCACTCTTGAGTTTGCATGAGACTATATGCATCTACACAGGGATAGTTCTCATTGAGGCTAGGAGCACATAGATTTCATGAAATTATTATTCGATTCTCTGGAAAGGCTAAGATTTTATCCATAACCTCTTAGGGATATCTGCCGAAGATTATGCATGCGTTTCTCACATTTGAAATCATACGCAGACATACAATTATCATTCCTATCATCCTAAATATTTGTCATATGTTACTAAGTTTTTTTATTCGTTCCTTCTAAACAACTAAAGGAAATCTATTTAGACGCTTAGAAATTGGACTTTTGTTGTCCATTCCCAACGGTCCTACTCTGTTATTGTATTATATTGGTTAATTAAAGTCAAGTTACCATTAGACTATAGGTGAGTTGACTCACCTAAAATATGAAAATTATTGAACTTATATTCCCATATATAATATCTTGTTTCAGCTCTATTGGCTTATATTCATCAGAGAAATGTTTAGAAAGCAATGTATTAGCTAGTTAAAAGTTAATGTCATTGTCAAAGTTTAATACATTTGAATGACAGTGTCACTAAGTTCAAATTAATGTCCAAGATAGCATATGTATGCTTAACGTGTTATGTTGTGTCATTGTCGCCCGACCTAAAAATGATCGTTGTGTTCAATGAGAAATATTAGCGAACCAATTAATATATATTGTTGTTAGTTAAAGGAAAGACGGATTTGTCGACAAAAAAAAAAAATGAATCGATGGAATACGATTAATGGTAGGACATATGGACTAATCTAAACCGACCAAGACCGGTTAAATATCACATTTAATTATTTCAATTGATCGATCAGTTTATTCATAAAAAATTGTTTTCATCGTTAGAGGCATTAAAAAATTAGATGTACTTTCTTTTAATGTCGTGATAACTATGTACATGACATGGTATTGTTTACCGTCCAATGGGTTTAAGGGAACTTAAAAGCCATGCTAATTGTAGTCACTTCCAATCTCAATTATATACCTATCGCTAGAATGATAGGTATTGAACAAGCATGAACCCTATATTTTAGGCAGCCCTTGATAATTTCAAACCGATGCAGAACTACTAATGCCAAACTAATTGTCAGAAAAATCAATTAAGATTGATAGTAACATATTAATGACCGACATATAGACCTATCAATAAAAAAATGAAAAGATGATAGGACCGACCTCAATAACCTGATGTTCAGTTTAATTGGCTTCAACTATTTTCCTTTAAAACACTCGAAAATTATCATTCGTAATTCGCAGTCAGAAAAATTAATCACACTCCATTACATTGGGCTACTGCACTTGGTCATCTTACTTTTGTGTATCGTTCCTCATTTTTAGTCTATCTAAGGTCCAAAATGCGATGGGTATAAATAATTGAGTAACAACGAGATGAAAATAATGGATTCATTGATGTCAACGGGTCATAAATAACTGACTAGTTAATTTTAATGGGTCAGACACAACTAATATGTTGAAATTAATAGATCAAACAAAATGATATGTTGAAATCAATATGTCAAAAATTAATTTCTCATTGACATAAATATATTTATTATTTCTCACCTATTGACATTAACTTGCTATATATTTAGGTATATTTTTATCATCAATCTCATTCGAAATAAATACATTGAACCACAATCTATAATTTTACCTTAACCTTAAACTCGTAAAATATTATATCTCGATTCTGAGTTGAGGACTTTGTTATTTATCTTCGTAGCAATGATAATTTGTTGATATTTATGTGTAGCAGCACTTCAAATTCTTGATTCAAATAATAGAGAAAAAGAATAAAATTGTCATTCAAATTAATAGAACTCGACGGAAAAAAAAGAAAACGAGAGAAGTGATAGCGGTAAAAAAGATGAATGCCAAAAAAAAAGAAAAAAAAATAATATAACATATTTCAAGTTAAAATAAAAATCGCCCTATTCGTCAACGGTCTCATCGTCAACGAAATCCACGGTTAAATATTTTCAATTAGCAATAAAGTTATTTTAGCGTTTCCTATTTTTATTAAATTATCTCTTACTTTTAAGCACATTCCGTCGGCACTCCCAGACGGGCACTTCAGTTCCCTGGCAATATCAGCAGTTCCCAGTCCATTCTACCCGCCTTGCCTCGAAGATGCCGCTCTTCACTCTCGCCCCCTTCTATACTTATTCTAACACAGCTCCTCCATGTTTAACCATTCCCCCTTTTCTCTACACCACCATCCATCTCCAGCAGTTGCAGTGGAAGCAGGCCAAGAAAAATAAGAAGTTATTGGGCCTATGTACCAGCTATGAAGTCGGTGGGGGATACCCAGATAAGGAATTCGATGCTCAAGATAGAACAAGAGCAAGAGAGCAAGCGAACCCTAAACTAGACACCTCACAGTACGAAGCTCTCCTTCAAGGAGGCGACCAGGTCACCTCTGTTCTTCAAGAGATGATCACCCTCGTAAGATTCTTCTCTGCTTTCGCTTTTTCTTCACTTACTCCTTTGTTTAAAATTCCAAGTACTAAATGTTGTTGCTTCCAAATTAGAAAACCCAAAGGTTGATGATTGTTGGAAACTTTCATAACATTTATGCATTCTCCTATTTTAGGGTCCATTTGGATAAACTTGTTAAACTGCTTTGTTTAGTAAAACTGACGTTAGACTGATAATAAATTGTACTGAAAATGGTGGGCCCAAATTAAACTTTGATTTCAAACTGGCCCATAAGAAATGAATCACTTAGTCTGTTTCATAATGTTGCGTGTTATTATGGGCTCTGTTATTTAGTCTTGTTATTATTGCCATGAAAATCTTTATTTGCATTCAATATATAAATAACCTTGCAGCTATGAGATATCATAATTCTTACGTTGCAAAGTTTTGTTGTACGGATAACCGGAATATTTACTTACTCATTGTTTAATCTTGAAGTGTCTTATGCTTATTTTGACACCACTAATTTGGAAAGGCATGACTTATTGGTTGGTTCAGTTGGAAGATATGAACATGGATGAGGCATCTGAGGAGGTTGCTGTGGAGTTAGCTGCACAAGGGGTCATAGGGAAGAGGGTTGATATGATGGAGTCAGGTTTTATGATGGCCTTAGACTACATGATCCAACTTGCCGATAGAGACCAAGATGATAAGGTGCAATTTCGACTTTAGATGTTGCATTCCCCTTTGACTATTATTTTAGGTACTGAGATAGTAACATATAAGCTCGAAAGAAGTAGTTGACCAAATGTTTAGCTCTTAACCATCTGATGTGTCTAGTTATTTATCTTCTTTTTCTTTTTGCATATTGTGGTCTTGTATTTTGGGAATTATAATTTTCCTTCATATATAAGCATAGCCTTGGGTTTGGCTGAAACAACGGCCAGTTTCAGTTAGAAGACCCACCATCTATGTGCTCCATCCACTCTAAGTCGATAGTTTTGGAAGAAGATTAAAATGCGGCATGTGCGAAACTCAAACTCTTAAGCGCAGAAGAATGCCACATTGCCAAATTGAAGAGACTCATTTTTTTATATCTAGTCTTCAGATACTTGAACATGACCGGCAGCAGTTTCAACACTCCCGGATCATGGTACCCAGTCTTATGAGAAAACTCTGTAGGCTTGTGCAACCCTGTGTAACTGATATTGTTGACAAGATATAACTCAATATGTTCTTAGATTCTTTGGTCTTATGTTCACTCATTCTCTCCTGAATTTGCATTTTGAGTGTCCTATAAGTTTTTTAAAGCTCTTACTTGAAATTAAAAATGGAAGATTTCCAAAATTAAGTGAAAGCTGCTTTCAGTTTACTTAAATTTTGCTTGGGCTATTTTGCTATCTAACCTTTTGTAATTGATAATTCCTCTTACTTCCCTTGTAACTTAAACAAGTGTCATATATTGTCATATATTGTGAATTTGTGATGTACTTCGATTAGTATTAAATGGGCATGAGTGAATGTTTTGCTATTCAATTCATACTAAACTTCTGCTCTAAAATAGTCCACCCTGTATATTCTCTTCTCTGGTCAGCGCAAGTCACTACTGGAGGTGATCAAGGAGACAGTTTTATCTCATCTCACAAAAAAATGCCCGCCACATGTAAGAAGAATATCTCCATACAAGCAAAATAATACCCTATTCTAGATTTTATTTTCCCGACCACTGCTGTGAGCAAGCAAAATGTAAGTTGTCTGTTTTTCTCTTTTTCCAGGTTCAAGTGGTTGGTCTTCTCTGTAGGACTCCCAAAAAAGAGAGCAGACACGAGTTATTACGTCGAGTAGCTGCTGGCGGTGGTGTTTTTGAAAGTGAGAAAGGCACAAAAGTCCACATTCCAGGGGCAAATCTAAATGATATAGCTAACCAAGCTGATGATTTGCTAGAGGTAGTCACTAGAACAATACTTTCATGCCACCATCAATTACTATTCTTCAGTTCATGTTGGTTATATATTTCCTTGCTTTTACAGTCATCTAATAAAATATCTTGAAGAAGAGCACATGAGTAGCTGTAGTAAAACAATAGGAAATGTAGCACAATGTGTTTAGGCTGTATGTTTGTTATCTTGCAACTTATCCTGTAATCCAGAAGTATTAAGTTAACGTTTTAATCTTATTTTCATCAACAGCTTACGTAATATGAAGAAAATACAATTCTATGATACTAAATTGCAACATTTTCTTTGGCTCTGTAATCACTGTAGCTTACTAATTTTACCCCATTCCAATTCTTTCTTGGTGGCATTCTTTTAGCTCTCCAAAGCATAGTTCTTTGTTGTGTACTTTGATTTATGCACTTTAATTCTTAGGATCTTCTTTACTCTTCCCCGTGATTGAAATCTAAGTGCTTCTATTAATTGGTGTAAGCCATTAAGTGGTATGGATACTGACAGCTTATTCTTAACTATACAACTATGTATGCATATTGAAGACAATGGAAACTCGGCCAGTCATTCCAGATCGGAAACTTCTTGCAAGGCTTGTTTTGATTAGGGAAGAATCTCGGAATATGATGGGGGGTGGATTACTGGATGAGAGAAATGATCGGGGTTTTAGTACTCTTCCAGAATCAGAGGTCTGTATCCATTGATGAAGTTTCAAATCACATCAATACCAGTGCATTCATTCCATGGAATTTACTTATTTTTAGTAAAGATTTTTATGTACCATTATGAATGTTGTTTATTTTTTATTTTTTCTCTTTGTTCCTTTTTAACGAATATTTTTAATTTTGGCTAGTGCAGGTGAATTTCTTAACCAAACTAGTGGCCTTGAAACCAGGGAAAACTGTCCTTGAGATGATAAGGAATGTAATGCTCGGAAAAGATGAAGGGGCTGACTACACTGAAGATAATGCTAATGGAAGAGCTCCAAGTGGAATTGCAGGAAGGGTGGGTTAAGTTAATCTCCTTTAGTTGTCTTTATTAATTTATTATGAAACGGTCTCACTTTCTTCTTATGGTTTTGTTTTTTTATTTTGATGTTTGTATTTCTTCCCAGGAAAGTGTATCTGGAAGAAAGCCTCTTCCTGTCCGCCCTGGAATGTTTCTTGAAACAGTCTCTAAGGTAAGAGCCTTTATCTAATTGAACAAAGCATCAACAAAGTTTATGATTTGCTGGGCCATGGCCCAATAATTCTAAAACCCTAATGGCTTCTGCTCCTCTGTTATGGATTTGGGCTTGGGCTTTCTCCACTTTAATATTGTGGGATCTTTCAGGTGCTTGGCGGTATATATTCAGGAAATGTCTCTGGTATCACAGCACAACATTTAGAATGGGTAATATTTCCTTTGGCTGTCCCAGCTAATGCCCTTTCTTGAACAATTTAGCTTCATTTGGTTAACTTGTGTTTAGACCGAAAGTCCAGTTTGGGCACTTTTACTAAACGTCAATTTAATAAGTTGAACCAAATGGGCTTCATTAAACTTAAACTTACATGTTGATTGTACCTGCGTTTTTGTTGACTGGAAGAACAGGTACATCAGAAGACACTACTAGTTCTTCAAGAAATAGCATTTTAGTCTTCAAGACCAAACTGGATATCCTCCATCTAAAGGAAAGTGTTAGTAACAGAGAGGCGCTTATGATATGATTACACCAATGGAGCACAAAATCACAGTCGGTGTAGCGTCCCAAATCAGGCAACAATGATGAAGATTGATTCAACATGTAGATAACCGAAATAGCATGTGAGGAGAAGTCCTATTAAGATAAAGGTAATTTGGATACTCGGCTACATAAAGTAGAACCGCGCTAATCATTTTTGGTGCTTTTGCTCACTTGTGCACATTTAGAATCAAGAGAGCGTGGATGTGTACTAAACAACCTTTTTCTGTTCCCACCCACTCGCCTTTGTACTTTTCTCACGCCTTTTTATAAGTGATTTTTTTGTGTAAAGCATTCCGGGTGGGATTTTATGAACACCCATGAGATTTCTTTTGATAGGAAAATAAATAAATAAATAAATAAAAAGTATGAATTGCCCACATGAGCATTATTGTACAACTGGTGCAATACAACATGATATGAGAATAATGACCAGTAGGTCTGCCATCATTCCCAAAGGGTGGGTGACTTAAAGTTTGAGGGTTGAAGCTTCTTCTATACATTTGGCATGATCATGATTATTAAAAAGTTATAATTGTAGATTATTTTCTTAAATTACGAGAAAAATGAATTACTTTTAAAATAGGCACAAGTCCACACTTCTTTGGGGTATACAAACAGACGTAAAATAATCCTAGAAGTTCGGTGACAAAAAACTAATTTGACTAACAATTGTGTTGGGCTTAGGTGGCAAGTAATTGAGGAGAAGATCTCTACCACAATAAGTCCTTTAGTTGAGATCTCTCGATCCTTTTCTTTCCAAATCGTTGTTTTCAGAGGAAAACCCGTTATAAAGAAGGTTATAAATAGTGTTTTCTTCTTAGAAGATTTAACATGAGAAAGTTGGGCTGTTGCATCCTTAAGAGAAGCGTTGAGTAATGTGGTACACCAAAATTGAACCGCAAAGACACCAATCTTAAACTAGTAGGTTGATCTTTTTTTCAGTTCTAAAGGGAATTTGATCATCTCTCATATTAAATAAATAAAGTTTACAAGTTGATATTGATTCATAATCAAATGAATCAAAAAATTTATCTTTATGCAATTTGATAATTCATGTTTTGTGGCAATGACCTAATTGTCTGATATGACCCGATCTAGAAATATAGAATTAGAGCTAATATTTACTATGTAATAACCAAAATAACATAGGTTTGTCTACTATTCGAGAGGTAGACTGTCCCTCTCTAAGAGTTCTTACTCTCCAAAATCAATTCATTTCTAAATCATAACCATACTATTCCTATTTACACTACTAACTAGCCAATTACTAAAATAGCCCAATAATAATAATAATAATAATAATGACGGATCTAACATTACTCCCTTCTCAACGAGACACCTTATCCTCAAGGTGGAAATTAAGAAACTGCGGTACAATGTGGATGGTCCGGAAACCGAGGGTTTAGATGTTGAGAACCATTAAGATGTTGTTAAGAATATCCTTAAGAGCTTTTGAAGTACTTAGAGTATATTCTTAAATTTATGGAGCTTCCAATTGAAAATTGAGATTTTCACATTCTAATTTTTAATTGGATATGGATGATAATAAATTATTATACGATTTTGTTTTTCATTCATAATGAAGGAGCGGTAAATGGGAAAGGTTCCAAATCAAGAAAAAACTACAGATTTATCCACTAAGGTTGAATCCAATGTAGCTTTGGAAGCAGTGAAACTTGTGTTTTGGATAAAAGCTCCTTATTGGACTTGACGTGGTTCCTATCATTATTAATTTCATAGTAATTGACTACGATAATTATGATGCAATAGAACAAACAAAAGAAACCTAAGTCTCATCAGAAATCTAAACTCGGTTATTGCAGTTTCCACTTAATCCAACAATGATTCACAACAGGAACATGAATTGAGATAAAGTTGATATAAACGACAACATAACAGATCTACTGACTAAACAGTTTTTTCAACGAAAGGTGAATCACTATCTTAAAAAAATAAAAATTAGATTCGGAATCGATTAGCTTCATTGGAAGTAGAAGACTGAAAATATATATCTATCAAGCCAATCTAGTTAGACTCACTGGGTATATACATTACCTGTGGTACAATCTTATTTGCGATATATTAACAAAGTCATTATTAATAATAATATAGACATGTATTTGTCATGTTTATTAATTATGTTGAAATTCATATCTTATGATTTAATACATATCAAGATCATGATGAGATCATTGCGAGTGAGATGCAAGTTGCTTAAAGCTTAAGATACAAATTGTTTATAGTCTTAGGATTATCAATAAGTATATTAATAATCCAAATAGACTATCACATAGATCAACTCCATAATGTCTTGGATGGATGTTTTCTTAGCAATTGATGATAGTGAAACATCATAATCATTATGTGGGTGCTCAGTAGAGATTGAGTGTACTAAACATGGCACATATAATTCTCAATGGTAAGCATATTAACTCTTAATCATATTTACTTAGTGACTAAAGTATATATGATTTCTAGATCTAAGATCACAATGGTATCTTATATGTTGGGTTTTATACTCTGACATTGTTCTAAAAATACTAACCATGAGTTATAATAGAGCAAACCATTAGAGGTATTATCATTGTATATGAAGGTCATGAGCGATCAAGATGAGATCCATCGCTCCTGTATTTTAGGATATAATCCTATGAATTGTATAATTTATTGAGCAAGAAATCATTAACTGAAGTAGTATGGTCTTAAAAGTGTTTCAACAAATCCATTTGTCTATGTTTATTAAAGATATAATAGTTCGTATGATTTATCTTATGATTTGACAATTACCTCATGCCTTAAGATGAATTAGGATATTGGTAAGATTGAAGGATTGTTGTTGTATATTATTTTAGTCATGATATGTTCTTTTGAAAGAAGGTTATTTCTCATCTCTCGAAAAACTTTTAAAAAGTATGGTTTTGAATTAGATAAAATCATATATAATAAGATCTTCCTACTAGCATGATGTAGAACCTAATTAGTCATGCACCTTAAAGTTCAAAAGCAACTCAGTTGAGTTTTCTTTATGGATGAGGAAAATAAATCGTTTTAATTTTAAGGGTAAAATATTAATTTGGCATATAGTAAGACTATAAAGGCAAAATAGTAATTTATTAACTTATTGAATATAATATATACAGCTCTACTAATACAACTAAATATGAATATTAGTTCAATCAAATTAGTAAATTGCATCAAATATTTTATTTAATCCTAAAAATGCCCGAAAGATTCGTAACTAGCAATTGAGCATTAAAGTTTTAATAGCAAAATTGCTATTACAATTTTATAGGACAAATAATAAAGTCATAATTAAATTTAACTTTGGGCTGAATGTTCAAGGTCAGCCATATGCTATGCTGGGTAATGACCCATCACTTGATTTGATTAAGTGGATCTTTGACTAAGTCAAAGATGTGGATTTTATTAATGTGACCTAATAAATAGACTCCTAAGCCTTGGTCAAATATATCATCATCTTTGTGCCTCCTAGTCAAAATTCTTATATAAACAAAAGTGAGACTTTTCTTTTTCTTGTTATGAATTTTTTAAATTATGTGATGAATCTTAAAGTAGAAAATTAATGAAGAGAATTGAACTATATGAATTACTATTAGAAGATGAACCATTAGACACCTCATTCTTTCTATTGAATTAGGCCATGGTGTAAGAGTAAGAAGATCAGTTCGGTTCTGTATTGAGATCAATTCATCCAGTATTAAGATTGGTAATTTCTTAGATCTTAATCTTTTAGTTTCTTAGATTTTTCTACATTTTCTATTAAATATATATACAGATGTGTATTTATACAATATGATCTTGACATGATTTATGTATGTTCCATGTAATCCGATTTGATCTAACAAAAATTTTAAAATGTCACTTACACTACTTAGATCGTCTATAGACTTACATCTATAATTACAAAAGGTTGAGTTAGTGACATCTATATAGGGTCCACCCTTTTAATCTTTTATATCTGGATTAACAATTTTTCTTTGGGATCCAGCCTTATGAATTATAT